>JAJKFL010000014.1:8206650-9507483 GCA_021186555.1 Reticulitermes speratus
ATATAACACTGTTAACCCTGACGTTAGAATTTTAACTGGGTTGAAGTGTCCCACGATAGTGCTTAAGCCAACGATAATCTGAAAACATGGCTTCAAAACTATACGTCAACGGAGGCCTAGGTCCGTGAATTACCCAAAACGATGATAAAAGTTGCATAATATGTTATTTCCTTAAGATGGTTAATTTTAGAAACGGTAAGCTCTAAGCTATAGGTCACAAGTCCCACGTCCCCACAGAAAGAATATTTTGCTTCCGGGACCTTTAATTTTCACGTTTAAAACTGATACGACAAAATATTTAAAACTTGCAACCCATTTGCCCTTTTAATTCCGGTACTGGATTTGAAATTTTCGAAGTAGCGAAAGCTTGAATCACTGTGGTCTGGGTTTTGACGGGAAACGTCAGTAATCACCTACCAATTTACACGTTGCCATGGCACAGAATACCACAATTAATTTAATATCTCTTCCTTGAACCTTGCACTACATGTGTTGGCGTAGAGAAGAATATCACTAACTAGTCAAATAGATCTACATAAAGCCTTAAATTACGGTACATACCACGTAGATGCTGTCTTACTAGGCGATCTAATCCGAACGCAGTAGTCCTCGCAGGCAGGGATACGGACCGTTACTAACAAACTGGCACAAGGACTTTAAATCCCAGCACAACGAGCATAATAAAATAATTGTGATGAGTGCTGCATCATGCATTCGGGAAGGGCGACCTCAGAGGTCTTAATATTTCAGTACTGTTAATAGTTAAGTTCGTATCGACACAGTGACAGATTATACAATAAAATTACTACGTACCTTATTGTTACTAGACTTTCTCAAATGGGAAATACTGTAGGCCTACACACGTTTATATGTGTCGAAATAGCGTAGTCGGTATAGCTATTCGCAACGAGCTGGGCGATCTGGGGTTCGAAATCCAGTAAAGGCAAGATATTTTCTCTTCTCCGAAACGGTCTGGGGCCCATCCAGACTCCTGTACAATGGCTACCTTGGCTCTTTCTCAGGAGTAAAGTGACCAAGGCATGGCATTGACCACCCACCGCCTTCCAGAGCCGAGGTTAAAAATGGTTAGAGCTACATACCTCTAATTTTAAGTTATTCATACTGTGTATATTTGTTAATGTATTAACTATATATCTCTATCTTCCTTCTGTGTCTGCATTGGCATGTAAAGGGGTGACCATTACATTTACATGTTTGTTATTGAGGGCTACAAATATACACGTAGATATGGTTACACAAACATTGTTTGGGGAAGAAAAGAAAAATTAACATGTAATCATCTTCTTTTAATTTGGATAAGTATGATGTAAATTCTGTATTCCTCGCCAAATATTATTTGGGTGATCAAATCAAGAAGAATGAGATGGGGGGGGGGGGGGGTATGTCACACGTATGGGGGACAGGGCAGGCGCGCACAGGGTTTTGGTAGGGAGACCTGGTGGAAGGAGATCATTTGGAAGACCTGGGCGTAGATGAGAGGATAATATTAAAATGGAACTTAAAGAGGTAGGATGGAGAGGCATGGACTGGGTTGATCTGATTCAGGATAGGGACAGGTGGCGGTGCTTGTGAATGCAGTAATGAACCTTCATGTTCCATAAAATGCGGGGAATTTCTTGACGAGCTGAAGACCTGTTAGCTTCTCAGGAAGGACTCTGCTCCATGGAGTTAATTAGATAGTGAAGTAAATACTTTTCTTTGTGACTTTCAGTACATTGGTAGCTACACAGTCCGACAATTATATAATGAGACTGATTTTATTTTGACCAAGATAGAAGTGCCATCTATGAAGCAATGCATGCCATCCAAGTGCCCAACCTTCATCTGTAATCTGGCAACACCGCAACGTCCCACGCTGAGCATGACGGGAAATACGGCGCCATGTTGTGTAGGTAGTGAGAGGACGCGTTCACAGTAGCAGCATGGAGCAGAGAGCGAACATTAAATTCTGTGTTAAACTCGGGAAAACTGCAGCTGAGACTGTGAAATTGATGAGACAAGTGTATGGGGATAATTCTTTATCTCGTGCACAGATATTCAGGTGGTATGCACGATTCAAAAGTGGTGTGGAAACGATTGAAGATGAAGCCAGGCCTGGGCGTCCATTTTCTGTTCGTAACGAGGGATTCATTGTGAAAGTGAGAGAACGAATACAAGAAGAACGTTGTGTGACTGTGAGAATGATGGCTGATGAGTTTGGTGTTAACAGGGAGACGATTCGTCAAATCTTAGTGGAAGACCTGGGCAAGAGAAAGGTCGCTTCCCGGTTTGTGCCGCATTCATTGAATGATGATCAAAGACACGAGCGTGTTCAGTACGCAAAAGACATCATTAAAACTGCTCATAGAAATAAAACTTTCTTGAATTCGATTGTAGCAGAGGATGAAACTTGGTGTTTTCGCTATGATCCCACAACTAAACGCCAAAGTGCTGAATGGAAGTCACCAGCATCACCAAAAGGCAAAAAAGTTCGTTTTCAAAAGTCAAAAGTGAAGACAATGCTTGTGTGTTTCTACGACAGCAAGGGAATTATTCACCACGAGTTTGTCCCTCAGGGACAAATTGTCACTGGAAGTTTTTATTTGAGTGTTCTGGAACGCCTATGGAAGAGGATTCGCCGTGTCCGGCCCGAGTACTCAGCACCAGGCAGTTGGTTTCTTCTTCACGACAATGCACCGGTTCACCGGGCAGTTGCTGTACAAGAATTTTTAGCCCAAAAACAAGTGTGCGTGCTCAATCATCCGCCTTACTCCCCTGATTTATCCCCCTGTGATTATTTTCTGTTCCCCAAACTGAAGTTACCATTGAAAGGGCGCCTCTTTGAAGATGTTCAAGACATCCAAGGAGCTGTGACATCGAGTCTTCGGGCCATACCACAAGAAGACGTGCAGAGGTCGTTCCAGTCTTTGCTAGATCGTGCCACTCGCTGTATCGATGCAGAAGGGATGTACTTTGAATAAAATACAGATAGTACTCAAGTCTTTTGTTCCAGTTTTATTCTATAACCTCAGTCTCATTATATAATTGTCGGACTGTGTATATTAAATATCTACTTTAGCATTTAAAATCTTCATTTTTCTCCGTATGTTATTTCTACGCGTTTTTTTACAGTATTCGGAATTTCACGTTATATTCACCGTGCATCATGATAACAAATCAAAAGTTTAAACTGACTTACTTGTAAGAATATAGTGCATATGTTGGTTTTTAAACTTTTGATTAGTATTCGGAATGTTTATTTATTTAATGACGCTGTTAGGAACTTAGACTAAATAACATAAAATGTGTGAATCATGGCGAATAATAAAACAGAAAGAGCGTGAAAGGATGCGACCATGGTCTAATTTAAGGCGTCGCAGAAGTCGCCAGAAAAGATCAAGGAAAGCCATGCAAATCCTACCAGGATATTCGGTGTCCTCGCCCAGATATAAAAGAAATGCATAGAATTGTTTTTTATGTGAGCTGCTGCACAGTCTTGGTAAAAAAGGCAATCTGACAGGTGTTAAAAAACAGAGCCTGATTATCCCTAACACGTCGGTGTGAGTTATGGTCTCAGAAAAAATTGGACGCGGTAATTCTAGTGGAAATCATACCATACCACGCACCAACCATAATATTGTGTAGTGGCACTTTGTGTATTAATATGCGATTTGCCGCAGACCAGCGTCTGTTATGTTGAGAGTTTACGTATCCACTTAGATAAAACCGCTTCGCCGCTTAAAAGAAAGAGTGTGGGGTTTCCCCCCATAATGCACCACGTCAAAGTACGACTATAAAATATTTTCTTGACGATTTGTGTAACAAAGTTTGTGAACCAAATTTATCTCATATGGACGAAGATGCAGCAGTTTCATTACCTGTTTCCGATAACGTGCATGTGAGCAGGCTGGTGAATGGGTTACGTTTTGTATGACAAGGGAGCCGATAGAAGGTGACAAACAATATTGTTCAGAAAATAATCTGCTTGTTCATGCAAAAATACGTAATTGTATGTGCAATAAATGAACATCAGGCCAACCGCATACAACATATCTGCATCCCTAAAAGTGTTACTAAGAAATTCCTAACACGTTCATGCAAAAAGCGACCCCTGGTGATCTTATAGGATTCTCTTAGCAAGAGGTATTGGGTCTTGCTATCCTTTCTTCGTTTAACGCTAACATACTAGTTCCCCAGAATTGTTGCTAGGGGCGCCACGTATTATACAAGCACATGCAGAGCACTTTCTTGACTGGGAAATATGTAGTTACAATTAAATTATTAAAAAATGATACTTCTATTGGTGTCCACTTTTCAAATTTTCTTATCTGCAATGTTGTTGAGAAATGTGTTTTTGTTCTCTTGCACAGTTGGTATTCGACGCACAACGGAATAACCATTGTGTATCACGGATGAGGTACGGAAGAGTTAACGCCCATTGGAATTGGTTTGTGCATAAGTGGGATAGTGCTGTACTTGTTTTTCTTTTTTGTAAACTTCCTAAAATATGCCGGGTAAGGCAAGTGAAGAAACAACTACTGAAGAAGCTGTAAGCACCACAACAGCGGTCAGTCATGATCATGAAATTGACTTGACATTGACTGATCGTTTGAACAAGAAGCTTTTATCTTCCTTGCTAGAAAGGATGAACTTTGGAACACAATTCGATTGGTTTATAACTCAAAATGAAGCAGTGAATACGTCGAATGAAGATGAGTTTTCACCGTAGTTTCTTTCCGATGTGCATATGAATTTTTAGGTTATGTTGCCTCAGTGTATACGAATTCAGTGACCATCTGTGATAAAAACGTCCTGACATCTGGCGGTGAATGTTATCTGGTGGCACTTCGGCGCCGTTTTCTGAAGTAGTGGAGTTTTGTACAGAGAGGTGTAGTTACAAAATTGTTTATAATGCCGTAGTATATTCGTAGCTGAATACAGATCCTGTGTAATAAAACCAATACGTCAGGTGCGTAATACAAATCATATTGTTATCATATCGTGTGTATGTTGGTAAGGAGTGCGTCTTTGAATGTGAATGCAGAAGCACCTGCCATGTAACCTGGCAAAACTACATTTTTTATTTTTATTCTAAAATGTTTGTTATGTTGTGGTTAAATCAGGTAGCGGGAATTATAGCGAATGCCTTTTTAGTGTGGCTGTTCCTATTTTGGAGAATGTTTGCAGGAACGCATGCATATTGTCGATAATAATAGTCATAAGTAGTATAATTCGACATACTGAAGATCATCAAATGTGGTGTATACATGTCTGTAACTTTTGGCCTGTTTTCTCGTTGTGTGGAGTGAATAAACAAAATGTATGCTTGGCTGTTCAAATGACATGTTTTACTTGGCAAAGTAGCAGAAATTTCACGGATATTTTGAAATAAAGTGTTTGTGAAATAAGTGTATAAATGTATAACACTCTCAGATTTCATTATTTTCTATGGCTTTCAAACTGAACAATTTTCAACCATTCTGTAAGCATTCAAGTTCTCTGCATCAGTTTGCTGTCACTGGGCATTAAGTGAAGCAGGAGAGTAAAATGTATGTAGAATAGTAGCTGAAGTTGTACCATGTGTGGCTCAGTTGTCAGATATTTTTGCCTTGTTTTACTGCAGAAACCATATATTTTTGTACATCTCTCTGCTGTGCCTTATCTTCAGAATTTCCCTTACAAAAACTGTTCTTGACAATAATGTGGCTGTGTATTTGAATGACTCTAGCATTCTGCCTCATAATGTCATCTTCACCAAACTTGTGGAGAACTTGTTTTTTATTTACCAGTAGTAGAACCAATATAAATGTAATGAAATATAGTATAATGTGTCACTGCATTTAGATTTAATGGAGAAATATGAAAATACGTTTAGATCCAACAACAATGTTTGTTTTAACTTCACAGGTGCTACTGCAGACATCTGTTGGTAGTGTAACTACAGCAAAGTATTGATCGAAGGAGAGAGAAAAGTAACTGTGTTTATGGTATTGTAAATTTATGAGCAGTTAAATACTATATTTACATCCTATAGTTTCACATGAAGTTTTAAGAAGGGAATTAATTTTACCATTACATTATTTTGGCATCTGTATTTTGTAAAGTTTGTCATATGCACAGTTATTATACTGTATGTTAAATTATGTGAGCCTACTATAGTTTACATATATCAGGAAAGCCCATACTTGGTTAATATTTCGAACAAGAGGTCCTCCAGTTGTGAATGGTTTTTGTTTCAAAAGTTTATTCATAAGTCTTTGTTTTGTGCCGGGAGTTGTCCCAGCACGCCCTGCGGTACTCGAACCACGGACTTTCGTCGCGCGCATCAATCCCCTCCTACTTGGTTCCCCTCCATTTCCCCTCCTCTCCTGAGTTTACTTCAGACCTGTGCGTGATTGTGGAAAGCACTCTGAACCTAGCCGTCTACTAGTAACATCTAAATTTTGTCTCGGCCATGGGGGCAAAATTCTGTCCAGCAGTGAGTTGGTGAGGTCGGAGTCCCTTGGCGGTCGTCGTGGTCCCGGTCTTTGGTTTTGTTGGGTTTAGCCCCACGACGACGCCAAGGTACATTATTTTGGTATGTATGTGCACAAGTAATTGCTTGATTAGTCTCCGTCGGGTATTTTGTATTTATTGTTTTATTGTATGTTGTTGGTTAAAATATATATTTATGATTTGTTCGATATATTGTATTTTTGTTGTGTGCGCATCTCGGCTTATCTGCGGGGCCCAGCATAGTAGAGCAGATATAGCAGAGAGGGGTAGCCCAGAAAAGAGAGGGGCCCCGGTGCAGTTTGATAGTGAGAATTTTTTTTCCTCTACACACAAAGTTATAAATAGTAGTTGGATTCTGAAGCCAGCCTATAATAGCTAATGTAAGTAGTACATTTGAAATGAGTATTCATAGAAAACATCACAGTTGTAATGCAAGTAAAGAAATAAAGGACAAAATTAAATTGAAAAAGCTAAACATTTCCTTTGTTATTTGTTTCAATGCTGGCACTGTATTTCTGATTGATGGTTGTGTTTCTTGAAGAGAAATAATTTTAATTATGGACAGGTGATAAAGTAGAAGAAGACTTTTTCGTAAGAGTGCAACATAGTGTATCACAGAACATCCTACTGAATGTGGGCATTATGCTGCATAGTCATGATTTGTTCCAGAGGGCACTGAGTGGTATGTGTGTATGAGGTGGCATTCATGTGACTCAATTGTTCGTAGTTGGGATTTGCGCGACTTGGGGAGTTTGTAACAAAAGAGAGGAAGAATGTAACAATCGTAAATAGTGAGAAAAGCGTTGGGTGTTGTCAACATTTTTTCAGTTTCTGCCCACTGCATTTGGGCAGAATTATTCAGTGCATGTTATTTGGGAATGTTTCCATTTATATAACCCTCTCATGTTCTGGGGTTAAACATGGAGAGGAAAGTGAGTGAACTGTGTTAGCTTTGGTTTTTTATTTTCAAGACAAATGTAGCCATTTATTTTGGTTGTACCTTGATATTCATGTTCAATCTGTTTTGGACACTTGAGTTTTTATTTCATATCATACAGTTCACAGAAAAATGAGATGTCTACTGCTGGTTAGTACTCCCAGGTAAGGGACTTGCATATGCCTGCACATTTGATGCATTAGAAACAATAGTTTCAAGGAACAGTCAACACAGTTATTTCCTTGGACACCATTTGAGCTTTGTTTGAATATCGTGGATAATTTATGCTGTCTATATATTCTTATATGAAGTCTGTTCTTATGGCAATGTACCATTTTTCATATGAGAGCTGAGTTTTTACAGAATTGAAGATGTTAGCATGTGTATACTACTGATACCATATTTTGTAAATGTACACTGTGTACGACAAGCTCCTTACAATGAGGTATGGGTTACTTTTGAACATTAAAAATTCATCAGCCAAGTAAAAGGTATGTTTATATAAATTTATTTTTAATGTTACTTGAAATTGTGCCCTTTTTATTAATAAGACTTTTGAGACTAGATGGTAGATTGGTGAAAACCTTGTGCCAACATGGTATGCACTTTTCTGAAAACATTAAAGGTTGGCAGTTGGTCTGTGGAGACAGTACTGACTCCATGTAGTAACTAGTATGTGCAGCTGCATGTGTCTGGTGGGTGCCTCACTTGAAATTTCCTTTTGTTGCTTTTTGGAAGAGCTAGTCTAGCTAAAGTACAGTGAGAGTTATTGCAGTTTTTAGAAGCCAAGTCATGCCCCCTTCTCCCTCTCTCTCTCTCTCTCTCTTTTTTTTCCCCCTCTGCTGTGAAACAACCACAGAGCATAGAAGGAATCTACAAGTTCACCAGGTTTAATTGGAATGTGAAGAGCTAGATTTGATTTGATATGCAGTGGCCCTCTGTGCTGATATGGATAAGTTATTATGGTGATCATTTTGCCTGCTTATAGATGTTGGAAGAGATATATGAAGATAACCTCATTGGTGATCCAAATGATTTGGAGGAGATAATAGAGCAACATGGTGATGAGCTGCTTGATGAGGTAGAAGAAGAACAAGAGACTGAAGGCAATGCTAATAATGGTACTTTCCTAATATCATATGTTGAGCATAGCTTCTTACACATATAAGTAGATTTTTAATGTTAACAAAACATTATTGATCCACTTTATTTTGTGTTAACATCCACTGATGATCTGGGAGCTAGGATAGCACGGTGTAGTGCCTAGACTATGGACTGTACCATGTGAGGTTTAATTCCCAGCAGACCATCTTTGGAGCCCACCCAGCCTTCTGTTCAATGGGCAGTGCGGTAAAGCAGCCAGTCACCTTTAATATTCAGTATCTTGCTCGTCTGTTGTATCAGCAGAATGATGCCAGATGTGGTCAAGCAAATAGCATTCCTGTTGCATATTTGAGTGATCTGTAGTTCAAATCTTAAACTGAAGACCAGCTAACCTGACTGAACTTAACTTGTCACTGTTAGTCTGGCCAGGTAAATGCTTGAATAAAGGCTGAAATTAGGCCACAAGTGCTTAATTCATCCCACCATTTGATGCTATGTAGTCTGAAGTACTGATAGCATAAAATAAACCCTAAAAAACGAGATGGGCAATGTACATATAACAACATTGTACACGTTCGTGTTACGTTTATACCTCCTTGGCTGTCCTAATAGCCTGATACCCCTTCATTTGAAGAGAGTGCTTTTGTGGCGATTTAATGTCGCTGGCAACAATAAAACTTACTTAGGTCTTCATGTAATGTACCCAATATTTTGCCAAGTTTTAACCAAATGTGGAGTTTCACAACAGGTTTTCATAAAATGTCATAAAATTTCACAGAGTCCGTCTGTTGGGAGCCGCGCTGATATATGCAGACAGCTGGATGGACTGACTAAGAGCCTGATACAGTTTTACTCTGAGAGAGCGCATTTGTGATAATTTAATGTCACCCGCAGCAATGAAACTTACTTAGGTCTTCTTGTAAATTGCTCAATATATTTGCCTGATTGTAGCCAAATTTAGAGTTTCTTGACAGATTTTCATGAATGTGTCCAGTGTCAAATTTCACGTTAATCCGTCCAGTGGGAGCTGTGCTGATACGTGTGGACAGATGGATGGTTGGACATGATGAAGTAAATGGGTGGATTTCATGTGTGTGCAAATGTGCCTAATAGATACACACTGGGAAACTGCGGACCTTGGGGTATTAGTGACATTCTAGACTTGTAAACAATGTCAAAAACAAATACACAATAATTTATGGACACTTTAAAAATTCTAGACTTGTGTTTGTGAAGTATTTGGTTTGAATCTCAGCTAGCATTTTGTGTAGGTATTTTGAGTCTTTGCATTTGAATGCTGAGATAGTACTTTTACATAGCAGGCCACAACTTTCGCCTTCGAGATTTGTACCTGCTCACTTGTCTCTGTCTAGTGCTGAGCTCAAGAATGAGTGGAGCTCTACCATCACTTCCACTGTAAGCTTTCATGGCATGCAGAGGGAAAAATTTACCTTTACTTTGCTCTTCATGTTTATCTTTCCATGTCATTCAAAGTTTTATAACTTCTGTTGAAGAAACTATGAGTCACTAAATTCAAATATGTTACTAATAAATGTGTGCTTCTTTGTTTTTACAAGCCACGGCTGATAATAATGAAAATTCTAATGCTACTAGAGTTGAACCCAAGAAACGAACTGTGAAGAATCCGCAACCAAAATTAGATCCGGAGCGACTGAAAGGCCCCCGTGGTATTGCTGTTATAGAGGATGCATTCAAAGATTTTAAATTCCATGGAAAAGGCTATGAAAAGGTGGATCTCAGTAGGGTGATGAAGAGGCTGGAGCACTGGGCACATCGTCTGTATCCTCGCTTTCAGTTTGATGACTGTTTAGATAAGATTGAAAAACTAGGGCAGAAGAAACCTGTGCAGGTAAATAGATAATAGCTAACACTTCATCAAAGTTTAACCCTTAGAGAGTTTCTGTAAGTGACACCCTGCCTGGCCTGATAGCTACATTTCAATGATAGCTACTCCATGCTGTTCCACATGTCTTGTTTTAATTTTTTTTTTTTTTGGTGTATATTGATAAATGAAATATATTGTTGGTCAAAGAGAGATGACAGAAGAGCATAAGCCTGATATCTGTTCATGAAAAGACGAAATACATATTCTGAGCATGAATTTCATATCATAGAGATGTGGTATGGTTTATGGACATGCAGCCAACCACACTGTTGTGTGCTGTTAGTAGTTAGTGGGTTAAGGATAGCTGACGTTACATATCAGGGAGGTTTAAAGGCTTGTAGCAAGTGTGACGAAGGGGGATGCAATACTTTTCAAATTGTTGATGCAAGGTGTTGCTGGATTTAAGAAAAATAACTTAGGAATTTGCATTGTAATGGGAAGTTATCCTTATTTCAAACTTGGTTATTAGTAACTTTTCATTAACATATTTTGAGTAATTAAATTAGATTAAAGGGATGGGTACTGAACAAACCTTGAATCATGACTGACTTCATTGTGTTGTGGTTTGTATTAACTAACTGCATGGAACAGAATCCTTGAGAAGCTGATGGTCACTCATTGCTCTGTCAAGAAAGTCCTTACCTTTTATGAAACCCAAACGTTTATTATTATGCACTAAAGAGCGTACCATAGCATGCTTGTGAGCCAGAAGAATCCATCCTCTGTCTTTAAAATCAATTTTAATATTATCCTGTCTAAGCTTCAGCATTCCAGCTGGTCTGTTTATGTGGGTTTGACTGAAATGTAATATTTCATCTCTGCTTCTTCTACACAGTATATTTTTCATGCATACTGGTCTTCTGGGATGTGACAGTGCATCGCTGAATAAGTATTTTCTGATGTTTCAAAGGAACATGTCATCTTCATCTTCAAGGGTTCAAGGTCCATAGAGCTTCTTCATGGACCTTGAAACCCCAAAGATGAAGGCGACATGTTCTGTGAAATGTTGGGTACTACTGAACCAGCAATGGAGCGTCACATCCCAGGAGAACAGAATCAGAATCCGTGATTGCACCCTGTGAAAATGTATTTTGCACACGTGATTTGCCTTGCCCTTTATATGTCACATATAAAAATGTACTGTCATGAAGGAAATCTTACTGCATAGAGACAGAAATTATTTTCCATTGTATTTTATTAAAGATTCACCACATTGAAAAGTGTGAACTGAAGTAGAGCTTGATAACATGTGACCTTGTTCTTATTTTTCTTTTAATGAGCTGTTCCTGAGAAGATTCAGGAAGTTCATTTTGATTTGCACTTGTAATTGAGATTATGTTGAACTGACACAAACCAAAATTAAATGTATATAACACTGTAATAGTGTAATCACTCAGTACCAAGTGTCTTTAAAAATACAGCATTCTCAGTGATGAAGTAAGGAGATGGACCAAAGGACAGATTCTGCTGCCCCACTACTGTCTGAATTTTATGTACTTCAAGCAAATAATGCATTAGGATACAGAATCAGCACTTGCTGCGCTGAGTTACAGTGGGATGTCTTATCTTGATAGGTGTACGTGAAAAAAATACGCATGGGACTGGAAACTGTAGAAGAGCCAGTGGTGTTGCTTGATGATATTGATGAGTCTGAAATTAATAATGAAGCACCCATTGATGCTTTTGATGAACTTTTAAGTCAGCAGTTATCGCAAGTTACACCAGGAAACCAAACTCTTGCAGCCACTTCTTCACAAGTATCATCACTGCCAGATCAGTCAGTAGCACTTCAATCAACAGTAAGTATATGATGACATTCTTTTTATGAGTTAATTAAATCAAGCAAGTAGTTTGGAATTTTAATTTTCAATGCTAAGCTGAGATTGTTCACTTGGGATTATTGAAATTGAGTGTTAAATGAGGTAAAACCTTAGATCAAGGAATGTTAAGTGTAAGTCCTACTTTGTAATGCTTGCTGAAGAGATGTGTATGTGGCAGGAACACCTTTTGAACGTTATATGCTTTGGGGCTCAAAATGCATGAAAACATGAATCTTACATCCTCTGTGTCTGGCCAAGTGCTAAACTGGGGGGGGAAGCACAAACTGGGACCATAATAATGTGCGGACTGGTTCTTCAGGTTTACTTTTTGCCATGGGAGGCTGTACAAAACTGTGGAACATTAGTGGAGTGATGATTGGGGGGGGGAAATATACAATACTTTGAGAAGAACCTGCTCTAGTGCTGCAATTTCCACCACACATCCACATGGATGTCCCTTGAATTTAACCCCAGGAATCCAGGGATAAGCCATTCTCTCAAACATACCATATTTACTCAAATAGAAGACCAGGATTGTTCCCTAGTTATCTGAAAAATCGGGGCGTTGCCTTTTAATCGTGCATGAAGTTAAAAACATTTTGTGTAGGTCTTTTTCTGAAAACTGGAGGTTGTGGAGTGTGATCATCTTATATTTGGGTAGATGTGGTATGTTACTATAAAGTGATCTTGCATTGAAAATTTTGGAAAGCATATCATGATCTAAGTATCACTAATGTGATATAAATAGCATTTTGTGTAACAGTTGATATTTGGGTTGTAGGAACTGACAGCTGAGCAGAGAGAACGTATGCTTAGAAATAAGTTAATAGCGGAGGAGAGGAGACTTGCAAGAATGAAAGAAAGAAATGAAATACAGAGAAGTGCTGAGGTGGAGCTGTTCACAGTTGGAGTAGTACCACTCCAGCCATCTGCTGCCATCTCAGTATCAAATAATGAGACCACCACCTCCCCTGAGTTAACTTCTGAAATTAATACTAATAGCACTGAGGCAAGTGATGCTGAAGAGGCAAATGTACCCTCTACCAGTGCAGTTTGTTCTACCCATGCCACCTGTGAAAATGAAGAGACTAGTGGGGTTTGCAAGGCAGTTGAATTTGAGGGAACCAACACTATTTTTGAACCAGTTGATAATGAAGAGGACACTATTTCCAAACCAACTGAACTGGGTAAGATCACTGCTCCTTTCCAGCTAGTTGATGCAGAAGCTACCTGTACATTTTCCACACCAGTTAATAGTGAACAGACTGACATAGCTCCCATGTCAGTTAGTACTGAAGAGGGCAACACCAATTCTGGACCAGTTGGTGAAGAAACCAGTGCAGTTTGCATGCTAGATGATTCTGAACAGACCTATGCCTCCTCCATGCCAGTCCTTGGCAAAGAGACTGATGTCAGTTCTGTGCCTTTTGATACTGAAGAGACATATGCCACTTCCATGCCCATTGATAGTGAAGAGTCTAATGTAACTTCTGTCCCTTTTGATACTACAGAGACATACGCCGCTTCCATGCCCAAGGATAGTGAAGAACCTGATGTACCTTCTCTGTCTTTTGATACTAAAGAGACATATGCTGCTTTTTTGCCCATGGATAGTGAAGAACCTGATGTCACTTCTATGCCTTTGGATACTGAAGAGACATATGCCACTTCCTTGCCCATTGATAGTGAAGAGCCTGATGTAACTTCCATGCCTTTTGACACTGAAGAGACGTATGCCATTTCTGTGCCCACCGACAGTGAAGCAACAGATGTCACTTCTATGTCTGTTGATGCTGAAGAGAGTAACACATCATCTGTGCTTGTTAATGCTAAAGACAATGATGCCACCTGTATGCCAGTTGATGCTGAAAATAGTATGTCATCTTTGTGACTTGTAGCAGAAGATAAAATTTAATAGACTGATCAATAATGCTTTGAATTGAGATTTACTTGTGTTGCTTGTAGATGAAGGTTGTGCTTAAGAATGTAACTCCTTAACTAACGTTCATCAAGTTATGGTGTTTCAGATATTACCATATATACCCAAATATAAGATGACCCTCCTCCCCCTTCCAAGAATTTCAATTCTCAAGAAAATACCTGTACAGAAAATGTGTAAATAGTCTTATTCACCCAAATACTAAATGATTATCTGAATATCAACAACCAGTATGTGATTAACAATTCAACGAATCTAGCACATGACATTGTCAAACTAAAAATTAACAAAAATCACAGATTTATTACATACGACATTAAAGACTTATTTGTAAACATACCCATTCAAGAGACACTGACTATCACTGATAAATTACTTCAACTAAAAGCTGTAGAACCAGTGTACAACAAATTATGTTGACAAATAACATAAAGAAAATGTGTAACTTTTTATGCAATTATAAGGTGGCTCCCAATTATTCAGATACATTTGGTAAAAGTATCATCTTATATTTTGGTAAATACATTATCCTCTCTCGAACATTAATGACAAGTGCTCTGAGAGGAAGATGGGATTTTCATTGGTAACACAAACTGCAACTGTAGTGTACTGTAATAACGTGCCAGAGGTCATGTCTTTTTATAGCATTGATAAGTGAATTCAACCTCTTATGATCAATGCAACTTTCTTTAAATATTTGTTTCATTGCCAGATATTTCTGTCTTCATGGATGGTACAATTCTGCCACATGAAAAAGCATACTAACTGGTATGGACAGAACTATTGTTGCAACTTTAGAGTATGCTCTAGCCTCAATTTTTGTTTAAAAATAGAACAACTGCTAAGAGTAAGAAATTGAAGTTTTTTTGTTTCTTTTGATCAAGTCTTTTGGAGTGTGGTACACAAGGCAGGGGTGGCGGTGAAACTTTCCTCTTTGTTAAACACTGTAACATAGTTGCAGTTTGCATTTGATATAGGCATAAATTACCATATTTAGTCAATGGGGACAAGCCAAATATTAGAAAGTTCTCCTCTGTTAAAGGTTGAAGCAATAAGTTTCTAAAGTGAGTGTAGGAATTACCGTTCAAAGTAAGAGACTACATTTAACACCCACACAAAACAACTGGCAGCTCAGATAGAGTGGTCATTATGGTATAAAAATTAAATCAATATCTGTCCAAACACAACTAAATTTAGTTGTGTTTGGACAGATATTGATTTAATTTTTTTACTATTAGCAACAACAGGTTTACATAAGATAAGTCATGATAAAGATAAAGTTCACCCTAGAACAGGCCATGAAGGCCCAGAGAGGGAGTAGAGGTATACCTGTACTCTTCCTTTAACCTCGGCGTTAGATGGAGGTGGGTGGTCAACGCCACGCCCCGGCCGCTTTATCCCTGGGAATGTCCCAGTATCCATTGTGTAAGATAAGTCATTATGGATTTAAATTAAATAGAAGAAAACTAGAGGAAGTAAAATGAAGACCTACATGGCTAAGGCAACACGCTGGAGGAAATTCTTAAATCAAGGAATATTGTACATGGTTCAGAAAATAGCAGTGTTTCATTTATTCAGTAAGACCTTCAATACACGTAAGCAAAAATATATCCTTTACTACAGCATCTTTTGATGTAAGGACATGTTGTTATTCTTGTGTATTGTGTATCAAGAGATCTCCATTGGTTACAGTGTGTTTCATGTATTGTTCAGTGTTCATGCAGCTTTAACTCCGCAATGGATCACATTTTGTATGTCTTAGTCTGTTATTTCCATTACTGTATTATATTTAGTGGCATTTGTGACATGGTGGTCAAATTTTTACAAAGTTCATATTTTTATCAGTGCCATAGTTTTGAATTTTTGCTTGTGACATATTGTTATGTGTCAGTGATATGAATAAACCAATATCAGTTTCAACACAACTATCTATTAGACATTAATAGTCTGTGTCTAATTGAGCAACATTGTTTGACCTAAATTAGGTGATCTTCAGTCTCTTAAACAACTTTAAAAAACACATTGAGGCAGATAATATATTCTTCAGTGTGTTTCTTCATAGCTTTCTATTTTTATTGCCAGTATCTTCATGTAGTTTATTCCCCTGTTACAGTGTGGTATATTTTAAACTTATTTTTGTGCTCTAGTGTTTATGCTGTTGTACTGGCAAAGACTGAGTGTAGAATGGAAGTTTAGTTTTTAAATCCTTGGAACAGACCTTTATGGATATTCTGTGTGTGAAGTTCTTGTGATAATGTTTAAAAGTATTTCAGGATTGTGCTTCCAGTGGACATCTACAATATTACAGGACAATAAACATATACAAAACTGTTCTTGGCATTCACAGTTAAGTTGTATGACTTGGCAAGTTTCTGTTACATCCACTCATATGAACTGAAATATCAAAAACTGTAACAGTACACTTATAACAGAAACATTGGTGAGTATATGTGTCAGTACTGCAGTGCCTTGCTTATCTTCACCTAGTTGAATGAGAATAGCTGCCTGTCCAAGAATTACACACTGCCAGACACGAGAAGTACAGATAATGCCTATAATAGTGTTGCTGGAAATTGAGGTCTTGTGGGATATAATTGTATGTATGGTGGAAGTGGTTCCTGTAGGTTGGAAAGATCATGGTGTCTTCATCTTCAAGTTTAACTTGGACTGCTTAACTGTTTAAGATGAAGGTACCACGATCATTCGAAATTTCGGGAACCACTTGCCCAACTATACAGTATCACATCTCAGAAGACCTGAATACTGAACTACGTTTAAATTAGTCTCGCCTTTCGCGCGTGTAGGAAGGTTGTCTCTGATTACAGGCAATCTATCTTCTGTGGTGATATATTGAACTTCGACCTATCGAATGAGAAGTTCTTCGAGTGATCTGCGTGATTGAATTGTGGCACGAAAGTTTTGCATATATTTGGATCATTTAATCATTAGCAATAAAGCGTGAACTAACACTGTAAGTTACTGATAATAGGTAAGTGCATCTTTGTATATGCGATCAGATTTAGTGCTGCATTAACATTTTTAAGGTTATGCGGAATAATATGAATTGTTAGGAATTCTACAAGGCGTTAGTCGCCTGATTTCAACAAATACTTCCAAAATTGTAGATAAGTGACGAGGAGTCATAATACATAGATGTTACTCGCTAGCAGATGAGTCCAAACCATTCTAAGTCATATTTCATAGGAAGGTTTTCCGTAATGAATTGAGTGACATTACAAACACACTTATAACAAATTCGTAATCAGATATTAATTCAGGATTTTTTTTTGCGATTACTAGGTCTCACACATTCTAACTAACCATTTTTTAAAATACATAACAACAATTTGTTATTCCATGTATCTGATAAATGCGAAGTCCCATGTAAAGGAACTGACTGGACGCATATTCAGATGGGAACTAAGTTTAAAATATTGACAGTTTCGTTTTGTTTCTTCCATTCACAATTCATGGTAATGATTTCATGTAGGTATGTATATTGGCATACAATTGGTATATATTATATACTTCAGATATGTTAGGCTGGCTTAAGGTTTTACAGATATGAAATAGTACTGAAAGACATTCATTTGTGAATAATACATATGTATTATTAATATAGTTATATTTTCAGGAATGTAATTTGTTCAGCTGAATGGATGTTGTTCAGTTTAAGAATTTATGTAACCTGGTTTAACTAACTTCTTCAAGTATATTAGAAAGTACAGTTGCTGATGAACTTTGCCTGTAATTGGATATGCAGCAGGATTTTTCCTGCTATTTATACATATATTGTACTTCTGAATATTTAAGTCCTTTTGGGAAAACTGCCACTGCTGTTGGATGATTGCAAATGTAACTTAGTGGTGTATGAATGTAATCTGTGCTGCTTTTGAATAGTTAAGTGGATATTCCATCACAACCAAATGAATGTTTAATATGAGAAATTTGCTATATTTTTTATTTTATTGCTGTTTTGGGCATGGGATCTGTGCAGAAAATTTTTTTTCACTTGCTCTACAACAAGCAGTCTGGTGCTGAAAAATACTCTCAGTATTTGGGAAGGTTTTAGGAATAGCTTTAGCCGGGCATTCTGTTGCATTTCTGTATCGTTGTTTGTTCTTTCTGCAGTTGTTAAGAAATAAGTATTGAAAGACTGCTGTAAGTGAGGATTCTTTATTGTTTTACCATGTATGTAATTGATGTGCTCTCTTTTTGTCTATAATGTTTGCCTGTATCATATATATTCAGGCATACTCTGCAGAACATCTCCCCGGTTAACATTTTCTCAGTAGAACGCATCGTGGTTTTTACATATGTAAAAGGGTGTTTTGGTCCTTCATATGTTTGGGGTGCCATTTGCCCTGTAGGCTGTTATAAAGTTTATGTGCTTGAGGTTTAAAAGTATTTTGTGACCAGCAAACACTTACATTGTAAATGGGTGCTTTTAGGGACTCCAGCAGGGGAAAGTGTAGAGGGGCATCTTTAGATACTATATTACAGGCTTTTATAGATAGGAATATGTAGAGGCTGTAGTGCAAGAGCTGGATGCTATTCCTGTGAAGTCACTTCATGGTTGCACAGTGTAGAAGTCTCGCTGGACTGTCTACATGAAAGTTAGCATTGATGAAGCTGTTCTGGTATTTATGTTAATAGCTACTGTGCTTTCCAGGTTACTGGCAGAATCATGAGCAGAAAAGAAGCTTTGTCACAGTTCATTCAGCAGATCCATGGTAGGCCAGTAGTGGTGAAGTTGAACAGTGGTGTTGATTACCGAGGTAAGACTGATTTCTTAGGCTTTTAAAGTGTTGACTGTCAGGTCATTTACCTTGGTTTTAAAAGTATTTTGTGAGCTGCTAACTGATGCAAAGTATATCTTTCCATTGCTGATGGTATTAATTATTTGACTTAAGTTCAGGGGAGAGGTGCAAAAGAAATCCACTGCTGAAGATTGTGTGCCCTAGTTTCAACCACTTGTATTGCCTCAACTTTAAAAGATTTTTTTTTTAATTTTTTGATGGTACCAGTAGAACATACCATTGTGTACTGCCAGAAAATGACCTACATTTTGGGTATTTGATAATATTGTAGCTATCATTCTGTAAATTTAATTCTTGTAAAGTTTATGCACTTAATGCAAAGAAATAGTAAAATATCTGTTATAGTTGCACATCATATATCTGTCCACTTGTAACCAACAATGTCTGGTTTGATACAGGGTGATCAGCCCCCACTCACAATAGGAGGATATGGAATTACATATGTCGTTAGCATTCCTTGAGTCTTGAATGCATGTGTTACTAGGCCCATTCTTGTTTCATCCAGTAAGAGTTAATACCTTGTTGCAGGAGTGTTGGCCTGTCTGGATGGCTACATGAACATTGCACTAGAGCAGACTGAAGAGTATGTAAATGGTCAGTTGAAGAATAAATATGGAGATGCATTTATTCGAGGCAATAACGTCTTGTATATAAGCACACAGAAGAGGCGAGTCTGATGCTTCAGGACACTTAAATACTCTCACAAACAATTTATGTTCATTATGGTCACCAAAATGGTGCATGCAAGGTGTTGTTGGAAGGTTATAAGTGTTGTATATCTTTAGTTGCAAAATTATTATAGTGACATAAGTTAGAAAGGGTCTTGTCTCTACTTGTCAAATAAAATTTATATACACTTTCCTCCACTCCTGTGATTTACTTTATGTAGAACTGGGCACAGCCTGTCGCCGTATACATTATTATATATATATATATATATATATATATATTATAGATATTATTGATACATAATGCATCATATTGTCAACAGATGGCAGAGACTGAGGTTCCTTAAGTTTGATAATAAAAGGGAAAAATTGCTGACATCACTGTCACAGGAATCAGAGAGTGATTCCTGTGAAAGTTACAAAAGAAAAGAAATTTGTTATGCTGTATATTTTTAAAATTCTTGCCCTATATTTACAACCATTTGAATGAAGCCACTGCAAAATGGAAGATAATCGAGCTGTCAAATGCTAGGTATCGAATGTGAACTTTGTTGTGGGTTTAATTACTAGTCTCCTGTCTGTGGCTGTTTAATTTTTGTAACATAATTATCCTATCCAGCCCAAAACTGTTAAAGAATGTGATAAAAATAAAAATGTTAATGCATAATTAAAGTTCTTCTGTGGAAACGACAATGAGAAGTTTCCCCCCTCCACCTTTCCAACCACAAACCCATTTAACAACATATAAGTTTAGTTTCTGCACTACTTTACTGTTAATACTTGCTGCAAAGTTGTTATTTTGTACTGGGAGTTGTCCTTGTGACAACTTGAAGGAATAAAAATATTCATTTTGGAGGTGGACATTTTGTACGTGCTCGATGATGCGTTCTGTACGTCGAATTGTTATTATAATCCAGTGTAAATTGTGTGTATTTGTTAATTCAGTTATGTAATCATATCACATGTGGATGTGTAGTTTCCACGTAATCTTTGAGAACTTACGTCCACTGTGCAATTGAGATCGCATGTGGCCTTAGCATTCTGTGCACGTGCCAATATGATTTGAGTTAAGATTAAAGTACGTGAAAATAGTGAAGGTGAGTGATACGTAATATAGATAAGGAAGGAAAAATGAAGGAGAAAAGTAGGTTGTCATGAATATTGCAGAAAACAAATTACACAGGCTAATTCCGGTGGGGATGAGATTTTCCGCACCCGTCCAGACTGACCCTGGGGTCCACGCTGCCTCCTATACAATGGGTACCTGGTCTCTTTCCTGGGAGTAAAGCGGCCGGGGCATGTAGTTGACCACCCACCCTCATCTAGTACCAGGGTTAAAGAAAGAGTAGAGTTATACCTCTACTCCCCCTCTGGGCCTTCATGGCCCGTTCTGGGGAGAACTTTACCTTTACCTATTGTAAAGTTAGGTAAAGTAATGGTGAAGTCGTTCCTGTGCACGCCATGAAGGCATAGGCATTGGAGGTATAGCTCCACTCATTTTTAACCTTAGCACTGGATGGAAGTGAGTGGCCAGCTTCACCCCTAGGCCACTGCAGAGCCGGTCTGGATTCTCTGGAGTACAGGAAATCTGTGCAGGTATGGGAAAATATAAATTGCATTTATGCCTTCCTAGTTATGCAGGTTTAGAAAACATCCCCACACCATAAAATGTTTCCAAAACGTAAATGTGTAAGAAAAATGCAATATGTTTAGCTGTGACAGGAGGTGGTGTTTTCACTTAATGCAATTTTAATGTCTTTCTTACCTGTGTAGTTAATGTGCAGTTTATTGTACATGTGCCCTCTAAGCTAACCCAGTGGCCCAAGTCCTTTGAGAAAATAATGCTCTAAGCTGAGAACAATGCATGTGCGATGTGCAGACATAAGTAGAAAAGTCCCAACTGAGAATATGATGGGACAGATGGTTAGGGTACTCTGATGAGAAAGTCCAGATACAATATTGTAACTATGTAGATATAGATGGCAGGTAATTTTAAGGGCCTGGGAAGAATCGTGGAAGGAATATGTTACTTTGCGGGAAAAGCTTGGGAAGACTGCAGTAGGAACTGCAAATTTCCCTCTCCCAAGGGGGATTTAATTGTTTTATTTGCACTGTATGAGGCTGTTACTGTGCATAAGATAGTTTAATGCAGTGGTATTCTACCTTTTTTGTTCATGTACCCCCAGATATAACTTCTCTTCAACTTTGTACCCCCAAAGTTGTTGGTGCATAATTCAAGTTATACATAGTCTATAATCTACATCTAAAATAAGTTAAATAAATTACATCCAAAATAATGTATTAAATAATAAGTTTTAAATGAGAAAAAGTAGAGTCAAGCTATTAAATAACAAATATATTATATGCACTATGTGGAATAAAATGAAACTAGCCGCCCAGATAAGAATCGCATAAAGGAGAGAGGGAGAGAAAAAAAATGGTGCTCCCAAATCGCATGTCCTTACATCCAGGTCTCCTGTGGCTAACCCTAAATCTGGCCCAGATTATTCAGTGTTTATCATGAAATAATATATATATATTTTTAATTCTATGTACCCCCTAAGATGTCTTCTGTACTCCAGGTTGAATACCACTGGTTTAATGTTAAGTGACAGTTTGAAAGCATGCTTAGAGGTGGTGCTGTTTGTTGACAGGAGTTTGTTGGCATCTGTGGAGAAACTGCTATGCCTAGTGATGAACCTTCCCAACTATAGCTGGAGTAAGGAACCCTCCTAGAGTCTGACCCCTTGGGACCCTAAAGGAGGAGGCAGTATGTTACTCCAAAACACTGACCAACTATATGGCTTCACAGCTAAAAAGGTGGTAATCTTCACTGACACCCATTTTATCTGTAAATTGAAGATCTCAAATTTTGTATACTCACTGAGTATTGTATTTCCATAAGTACTGACATTGAGATCACAGTAATGGTTACATAATTGCTGCTCTTGTTTATGTGATGTGGGGTGGCATTGCTGAAGAAATTCTGCTGCAAGTGATGAATGATATTGCAGTATGAATGAGCAAGGAGGATTCAGGAATTTCCCCACCTCCCTTGTGCTAAGAACTTAATTCTGACCAAGGGCAGAGCACCCACAGTACCTTCCCCTGAATGCTCACTGTACACAAAAGTGTGAGGTGGCCATGTAGTGAACATGAGCTCCATGTGAGGTAATAAGTATGGGAAGTGATTTTGAAAATTAAAAAATGGGGGGGCAGAAAGCAAATTAAATAATGTATTTTTTATATTAGTCTCACCGTGCATTTTTTACAATTCACTGTTTAAAACACCAACAAAATGCACTTCACTTTTACTTTTTGTTGTGTATTAATCAACCCTTACATATGTTCCGGTTTTATTTACAACCATCTTCAGGGAGTTCAAAAACTATGTTCATTCCACATCCATTGTCAGTTCTGGCATTATACTGTGCAATACTTTGTGTGCAAGTTAGAATCACTTATAAAATCAGAATTTAAAACATATATAAAAACATAAGAGTATAAAATCCTTAAAAATTCGTCAAATTCTGTGTCCAAATAGTAGAATGCAGCAGTTTGGATCACTATGTTACCTCTGCATTTCTGGCTGTGTTGTTCTTGGTTTTGTATACTTGGACATTTAGTAATTATGTCCTGCTGTTTTCTGTCGTGTTTGTCTCATGCTGCAGTGTGTACTGTCCGAACACATACAGTATGTGCCCTTCATTAGTGATCGATCGCAACCAAAGTGCTGTGGTTTGTAGCGCATACGCACAAAGTGTGATGTGTGATATCTCAGCAGCATCCCTGCAATGGAAGGGAAGATACAGCCAAAAAAGTGTCTTGTACTCCAAATAAAGTACCCAGGATATTTCACGATCGCAACCAAACTTACAATCTTTGTAGCGCATGGAACAAAGTGCCTTGCGTGACGTTTGAGCGCAGTCCCTCCAGTAGAAACAGAGTTACAGCCAAAACGTTACTTTGTTGTACTAGTATAGTGCCCTTGATAATTGACCAATCCAAACCAAACTTACAGCATTTATAACGCATGCGTAGAAGGTGCCTGTTATAAAGCTTGAGAAATATCGCTGCATGGGAAGTCTAGTTACAAGGAAAAATGTACTTTGTTCTCCTGGTAAAGTGCCCTTCATTAGTGATCGATCGCAACCAAATTTATGTGGTTTGTGGTGCATGCGCACAAAGTGTGATGTGTTATATGTCAGCAGCATTCCTGCAATTAAAGGGGGGAAAAAGGAAACAGTTCTTTGTACTCAAAGTACTGTGGGAACACTCCCATAGAGATTACAATACACATCACCGTTTCCCACAACAGCACGACTACAGGCTCAACGGCCCGTGCTTTAACTAGAGATCCACCCACCACTGGGCGGGACCAACCTACGTCAAGCAGCCAATCACAACACAGGCAGTCCGGCTCTGACCCGTATAAATACAGGGCCAAAAACACCAAAGTTCATTGGTCGATTGATGAGAGGTTCGGTGTGAGTTGCAGAGTAGTAAAGACGTTCCAAGAGATCGAACCTAGCGAAGAAGCGATAGTCACTGCAAGAAGAAGCGAGTGAGGAAGGAGAGCTTGCCAACGTGCTGCCTCTACTTCACTGGGAAGCGGAGCAGCGTTGAAAAGGAGTAAGGTGCCCGCTGCTGCAGGCGTAATGCTGAAGCAGGAGGAACTAGCCCTTCTTAGGGATATCTCATCGGTGCAGGGTAACCCAGCCCTCTTGCGAGAGCTGAGGAAAGCCCTCGCAGCGAAGAAGACGGCGAAGGCCGCTGCGTGCAGCAAGGCCAATACGTCTTGCGTGGCCCATGATGGACTATGCGTGCCCCATTTGGAGGTCCGCCGCCTGCAGCCATCTCAGAAAGCTGCAGGTTATTCAATCGAAGTGTCTTCGAATTGCTACTGGTGCACCTTGGTACATCAGTAACGTGCAAATTCACAAGGATCTGGGAGTTCCTTTCTTTGCTGAACATATCAGAGCCCTAAACGAGAGTTACGTCTCAAAGTTAGCTGGTGTTGGGAACCCCTTAGTTCAGCAACTCGGCAGATATTTACGCTGACCGAGGGCTGACCCAAGTCGCCTAGCGCAAGCTACGGGGACAGGTCAATAGATATGTCGAGGCCCAAAGTGATGGCCAAATCGACACCGAATCGTGCCTAGCACCTATTAAATAGGCGCATTTCGAATACCCTGACTGAGGTTTTCAGTGATTTTTCCTTAGTTGTAAGGTGAATGCCAGGGTATAATAACAAAAAGTCGTGGCACGGCCCGCACTCCATCCTCTCGGTACGGCTAAATTACTAGTGTGTCAGTTTTAAGATGCCGCGCGAATTTAATTATGAATATGTCACTCTGGGTTCAAATCCCAGGGAGCCGTCTAACCAAAATATCCACCCCACCACCCTTTCAAAGACTATACGCTCTTAGAACTGTAGCATTCGGTATGCCAGGTCCCGACATAATCGAGACCATAAATCGTTAGCGTAAGCAAAATCCTCAGTTATGGAATAAAGAGTCTTGTCATTGAGCCCAGTACGAGGTTTGACGTTTCACGTATATCACTGCACAGGAAGGCGAGATACAGAACAAAAACTATTTTGGTCTTTAAGTAAAGTGCCCTTCTTTATTGACCAATATCTACCATGCAAGTACTGTATGTAACGCATGCGCAGTGAGTGCGAGGTTTGCATTTCACATATATCACTACACAGGAATGCGAGACACAGAAGAAAAATTACTTTGGTGTTTAAGTAAAGTGCCCTTCTTGATTGAAAAATTTCAACCCTGCAAGTACTGTATGGAACGCATGCGCACTGATTGCGAGTTGTGACGTTTCACGTACATCACTGCACAGGAAGGCGAGATACAGAACAAAAAATATTTTTGTCTATAAGTAAAGTGCCCTTCTTTATTGACCAGTTTCAGCCATGCAAGCACTGTATGTAACGCATGCGCAGTGAGTGCGAGGATTGACATTTCACATACATCACTACACAGGAATGAGAGATACAGAAGAAAAATTACTATGGTGTTTAAGTAAAGTGACATTCTTTATTGACCAATTTCAACGATGCAAGTACTGTAGGTAACGCATGCGAACTAAGTGCAAGTTGTGACGTTTCACGTATATCACTGCACAGGAAGGTTAGACACAGAACAAAAACTATTTTGGTCTTCAAGTAAAGTGCCCTGCATTATTGACCAATACCAACAATATTCGCACTGTATGTAACGCATGCGCAGAGAGTTCGAGGTTTGACGTTTCACGTACATCACTAAACAGGAAGGCGAGATACAGAACAAAAACTATTTCGGTCTTTAAATAAAGTGCATTTCTTTATTGACCAATTTCAACCATACTTGCAATGTATGTAACGCATGCTTACTGAGTGCGAGGTTTGATATTTCACTTAAAGTCACTTCACAGGAAGGCGAGATACAGAAGAAAACTACGTTGGTATTTAAGTAAAGTTCCCTTCTTTATTGACCAATTTCAACCATACAAGCACTGTAAGTAACGCATGCGCAGTGAGTGAGATGTGTGACGTTTCACTTACATCACTGTCAAGGAAGGCGAGATACAGAAGAAAATCTACTATTGTCTTTACGTAAAGTGCCCTTCTTTATTGACTAATATCAACCATACTTGCAATGTATGTAACGCATGCTTACTGAGTGCGAGGTTTGATATTTCACTTAAGTCACTTCACAGGAAGGCGAGATACAGAAGAAAAACTACGTTGGTATTTAAGTAAAGTTCCCTTCTTTATTGACCAATTTCAACCATACAAGCACTGTAAGTAACGCATGCGCAGTGAGTGAGATGTGTGACGTTTCACTTACATCACTGTCAAGGAAGGCGAGATACAGAAGAAAATCTACTATTGTCTTTACGTAAAGTGCCCTTCTTTATTGACTAATATCAACCATACTTGCAATGTATGTAACGCATGCTTACTGAGTGCGAGGTTTGATAATTCACTTACATCACTTCACAGGAAGGCGAGATACAGAAGAAAAACTACGTTGTTATTTAACTAAAGTTCCCTTTTTTTTACCAATTTCAACCATACAAGCACTGTAAGTAACGCATGCGCAGTGAGTGCGAGGTTTGATATTTCACTTACATCACTATACAGGAAGTCGAGATACAGAAGAAAACTACTTTGTTGTTTAAGTAAAGTGCCCTTCTTTATTGACCAATATCAACCGTGCAAGCACTGTATGTAACGTATGCGCAGTGAGAGTGAGGTGTGACGTTCATGTACATCACTGTACTGGAAGGCGCGATACAGAAGAGAAATTACTTTGTTGTTTAAGTAAAGTGCCCTTCTTTATTGACCAATTTCAATCATACTAGCACTGTAGGTAACGCATTCGCAGTGAGTGTGAGGTTTGACGATTCACATTCATCACTGCACAGGAAGGCGGGATTCAGAAGGAAAACTACTTTGGTGTTTAAATAAAGTGCCCTTCTTGATCGTCAAACTTCAAACATAATTGCACAGTATGCAACGCATGCGCAGTGAGTGCGAGGTTTAACATTTCACGTACATCACTACACAGGAAGGCGAGATACAGAAGAAAAACTACTTTGGTGTTTAAGTAAAGTGCCCTTCTTTATTGACCAAATTCAACCGTACAAGCACTGTATATAACGCATGCGCAGGGAATGTGAGGTGTGACGTTTCATGTACATCACTGCACTGGAAGGCGCGATGCAGAAGAAAACTTACTTTGCTGTTTAAGTAAAGTGACCTTCTTTATAGACTAATATCAACCATACTTGCAATGTATGTAACGAATAAGCATAAAGTACGAGGTTAGACGTTTCACGTACATCACTGCACAGAGAGGCGAGATACAGAACAAAAATTAGATTGGTCTTCTAGAAAAGTGCCCTGCATTATTGACAAATTTCAAACATGCAAGCACTGTATGTAACGCATGCGCAGTGAGTGTGAGGTGTGACGTTTCATGTACATCACTGCACTGGAAGGCGCGATACAGAAGAAAAAGTACTTTGTTGTTTAAGTAAAGTGCCCTTCTTTATTGACCAATTTCAACCATACTAGCACTGTATATAACGAATGCACAGTGAGTGTGAGGTGTGACGTTTCATGTACATCACTGCACTGTAAGGCGCGATACAGAAGAAAAACTACTTTGTTGTTTAAGTAAAGTGCCCTTCCTTATTGACCAATTTAAACCATACTAGCACTGTATGTAACGCATGCGTAGTGAGTGTGAGGTGTGACGTTTCATGTGCATCACTGCAATGGAAGGCGCGATACAGAAGAAAAATTACTTTGTTTTTTAAGTAAAGTGCCCATCTTTATTGACCAATTTCAACCATACTAGCACTGTATGTAACGAATGCGCAGCGAGTTTGAGGTGTGACGTTTCATGTACATCACTGCACTGGAAGGCGCGATCCAGAAGAAAAACTACTTTGTTGTTTAAGTAAAGTGCCCATTCTTGATTGTCAAATTTCAACCATACTTGCACTGTATGCAAACGCATGCGCAGTGAGTGCGAGGTTTGGTATTTCACGTACATTACTACACAGGAAGGCGAGATACAGAAGAAAAATACTTTGGTGTTTTGGTGAAGTGCCCTTCTTTATTGTCCAATTTCAACCATGCAAGCACTGTATGTAACGCATGCGCAGAGAGTGTGAGGTGAGACGTTTCACGTACATCACTGCACTGGAAGGCGCGATAAAGAAGAAAAATTACTTTGTTGTATAAGTAAAGTGCCCTTCTTTATTGACCAATTTCAACCATACTAGCACTGTATGTAACGCATGCGCAATGAGTGTGAGGTGTGACGTTTCATGTACATCAATGAACTGGAAGGCGCGATACAGAAGAAAAATTACTTTGTTGTTTAAGTAAAGTGCCCTTTTTTATTGACCAATTTCAACCATACTAGCACTGCATGTAAAGAATACGCAGTCAGTTTGAGGTGTCACGTTTCATATACATCACTGCACTGGAAGGCGCGATCCAGAAGAAAAACTACTTTATTGTTTAAGTAAAGTGCCCTTCTTTATTGACCAATTTCAACCATACTAGCACTGTATGTATCGCATGCCAGTGAGTGTGAGGTGTGACGTTTCATGTACATCAATGAACTGGAAGGCGCGTACAGAAGAAAAATTACTTTGTTGTTTAAGTAAAGTGCCCTTTTTTATTGACCAATTTCAACCATACTAGCACTGCATGTAAAGAATACGCAGTCAGTTTGAGGTGTCACGTTTCATATACATCACTGCACTGGAAGGCGCGATCCAGAAGAAAAACTACTTTTTTGTTTAAGTAAAGTGCCCTTCTTTATTGACCAATTTCAACCATACTAGCACTGTATGTATCGCATGCGCAGTGAGTGTGAGGTGTGACGTTTCACTTTCATCACTGCACAGAAAGGCGGTATACAGAAGGAAAACTACTTTGGTGTTTAAGTAAAGTGCCCTTCTTGTTTGTCAAATTTCAACCATTCTTGCACTGTATGCAACGCTTGCGCAGTGAGTGCGAGGTTTGGTATTTCACATACATTACTACAAAGGAAGGCGCGATAAAGAAGAAAAACTACTATGTTGTTTAAGTAAAGTGCCCTTCCTTATTGACCAATTTTAACAATGCAAGCAATGCATGTAACGCATGCGCAGTGAGTGTGGGTTTGATGTTTCATGTACATCACTGCAATGGAAGGCGCGATACAGAAGGAAAACTACTTTGGTGTTAAAGTAAAGTGCCCTTCTTTATTGACCAATTTCAACCATGCAAGCACTGTATGTAACGCATGCGCAGTGAGTTTGAGTTGTGACGTTTCATGTACATCACTGAACTGGAAGGCTTGATACAGAAGAAACACTACTTTGTTGTTTTTGTAAAAAGCATTTCTTTATTGACCAATTTCAACCATGCTATCACTGTATGTAAGGTATGAGCAGCCAGTGTGAGGGGATGACATTTCATGTACATCAATGCACTGGAAGGCGCGATACAGAAGAAAAATTACTTTGTTGTTTAAGTAAAGTGCCCTTTTTTATTTACCAATTTTAACCATACTAGCACTCTATGTAACGCATGGCCAGTGGGTGTGAGGTGTGACGTTACATGTACATCACTGCAATGGAAGGCGCGATACAGAAGAACTACTAGGTTGTTTAAGTAAAGTGCCCCGCTTTATTGACCAATTTCAACCATACTAGCACTGTATCTAAAGCATGCGCAGTGAGTATGAAGAGTGATGTTTCATGTACATCACTGCACTGGAAGGCGCGATACAGAAGAAAAATGACTTTGCTGTTTAAGTAAAGTGACCTTTTTTATTGATCAATTTCAACCATACTAGCACTGTAAGTAACGCATGCGCAGTGAGTGTGAGGTGAGATGTTTCATGTACATCACTGCACTTTAAGGCGCGATACAGAAGAAAAACTACTTTGTTGTGTAAGTAAAGTGCCATTGTTTATGAACCAATTTGAACCATATGTATGTATGTAACTGTATGTAACGCATGCGCAGTGAGTGTGCTGTTTGATGTTTCATGTACATCACTGCAATGGAAGGCGCGATACAGAAGAAAAACTAATTTGTTGTACCAGTAAAGTGCCCTTCTTTATTTACGAATTTCAACCATACTATCATTGTATGTAACGCATGCGCAGAGAGGGTGACGTGTGACGTTTCATGTACATCACTGCAATGGAAGGCGGGATACAGAAAAAAATTACTTTGTTGCTTAAGTAAAGTGCCCTTCTTTATTATCCAAATTCAACCATACTATCACTGTATGTAACGCATGCGCAACGAGTCTGAGGTGTGACGTTTCATGAACATCACTGCACTGGAAGGCGCGATACAGAAGAAAAACTACTTTGTTGCTTAAGTAAAGTGCCCTTCATTATTGACCAAATTCAACAATACTTTCAATGTATATAACGCATGCGCATTGAGTCTGTGGTGTGACGTTTCACGAACATAACTGCAATGGAAGGCGCGATACAGAAGAAAAACTACTTTGTTGTTTAAGTAAAGTGCCCTTCTTTATTGACCAATTTCAACCATACTTGCACCGAATGTAAAGCATGCGCAGTGAGTGTGAGGTGTGACGTTTCACTCTCATCACTGCACAGGAAGGCGCGACACAGAAGAAAAACTACTTTGTTGTGTCAGTAAAGTGCCCTTCTTTATTGACGAATTTCAACCATACTATCATTGTATGTAACACATGCGCAGTGAGGGTGAGGTGTGACGTTTCATGTACATCACTGCATGGAAGGCGGGATACAGAAGAAAAATTACTTTGTTGCTTAAGTAAAGTGCCCATCTTTATTGACCAATTTCAACCATACTAGCACTGAATGTAAAGCATGGGCAGGGAGTGTGAGGTGTGACGTATCACTTTCACCACTGCACAGGAAGGTGCAACACAGAAGAAAAACTACTTTGTTGTTTGAGTAAAGTGCCCTTCTTTATTGACCAATTTCAACCATACTTTCAATGTATATAACGCATGCGCATTGAGTCTGTGGTGTGACGTTTCATGAACATCACTGCAATGGAAGGCGCGATACAGAAGAAAAACTACTTTGTTGTTTAAGTAAATTGCCCTTCTTTATTGACCAATTTCAACCATACTAGCATTGAATGTAAAGCATGGGCAGTGAGTGTGAGGTGTGACGTATCACTTTCATCACTGCACTGGAAGGCGCGACACAGAAGAAAAACTACTTTGTTGTTTGAGTAAAGTGCCATTCTTTATTGGCCAATTTCAACCATTCAAGCACTGTATGTAACGCATGCGCAGAGAGTGTGAGGTGTGAAGCTTCATGTACATCACTGCATTGGAAGGCGCGATACAGAAGAAAAACTACTTTGTGGCATAAGTAAAGTGCCCTTCTTTATTGACCAATTTCAACCATGCAAGCACTGTATGTAACGCATGCGCAGTGAGTCTGAGGTGTGACGTTTCATGAATATCACTGCAACTGAAGGCGCGATACAGAAGAAAAACTACTTTGTTGTTTGAGTAAAGTGCCCTTCTTTATTGACCAATTTCAAACCTACTAGCACTGTATGTATCGCATGCGCAGTGAGTGTGAAGTGTGACGTTTCATTTAAAACACTGCACTGGAAGGCGCGATACGGAAGAAAAACTACTTTGTTGTTTAAGTAATGTGCGCTTCTTTATTTACCAATTTCATCCATACTAGCACTGTACATAACGCATGCGCAGTGAGTCTGAGGTGTGACGTTTCATGAACATCACTACACTGGAAGGCGCGATACAGAAGAAAAACTACTTTTTGTTTAAGCAAAGTGCCCTTCCTTATTGACCAATTTCAACCATACTAGCACTATATGTATCGTATGCGCCGTGAGTGTGAGGCTTGACATTTCATGTAGATCACTGCAATGGAAGGCGCGATACAGTAGAAAGACTACTTTGTTGTTTGAGTAAAGTGCCCTTCTTTATTGACCAATTTCAACCATACTAGCATTGTATGTGTCGCATGCGCAGTGAGTGTGAGGTGTGACGTTTCATGTACATCACTGCACTGTAAGGCGCGACACAGAAGAAAAACTACTTTGTTGTTTAAGTAAAGTGCCTTTCTTTATTGATCAATTTCAAACATACTAGCACTGTATGTATCGCATGCGCAGTGAGTGTGATGTGTGATGTTCTATGTACATCACTGCACTGGAAGGCGCGATACAGAAGAAAAACTACTTTGTTGTTTCAGTAAAGTTCCCATCTTTATGGACCAATTTCAACCATACTAGCACTGTATGTATCACATGCGCAGTGAGTGTTGGGTGTGACGTTTCATGTACATAATTGCATTGGAAGGCGCGATACAGAAGAAGAACTACTTTGTTGTTTAAGTAAAGTGCCCTTCTTTATTGACCAATTTGAACAATACTTTCGCTGTATATAACGCATGCGCAATGAGTCTGTGGTGTGACGTTTCATGAACATCACTGCAATGGAAGGCGCGATACAGAAGAAAAACTACTTTGTTGTTTAATTAAAGTGTCCTTCTTTATTGACCAATTTCATCCATACTAGCACTGAATGTAGCGATTGCGCAGTGGGTGTGAGGTGTGATGTTTTATTTACATCAGTCCACTGGAAGGCGCGATACAGAAGAAAAACTACTTTGTTGTTTAAGTAAAGTGCCCTTCTTTATTGACCAAATTCAACCATACTGGCACTGTATGTAACGCATTCGCAGTGGAGTATGAGGGGTGATGTTTCATGTACATCACTGCACTGGAATGCGCGATACAGAAGAAAAATTTCTTTGTTGTTTAAGTAAAGTGCCCTTCTTTATTGACAAATTGCAACCATAGTAGCACTGTGTGCAACGCATGTGCAGTGAGTGTGAGATGTGATGTTTCATGTACATCACTTCACTGGAAGGCGCGATACAGAAGAAAAACTACTTTGTTGTTTAAGTAAAGTGCCCATCTTTATTGACGAATTTCAACCATACTAGCACTCTATGTAACGCATGCGGTGTGAGAGGGTGACGTGTGACGTTTCATGTACATCACTGCAATGGAAGGCGCGAAACAGAAGAAAAACTACTTTGTTGTTTGAGTAAAGTGCCCTTCTTTATTGACCAATTTCAATCATATAGCACTGTATGTATCGCATGCGCAGTGAGCTGAGGTGTGACGTTTCATACATTCACTGCAGTGGAAGGCGCGATACGGAAGAAAAACTACTTTGTTGTTTAGTAATGTGCCCTTCTTTAATGACAATTTCAACATACTAGCACTGTATGTATCGTATGCGCAGTGAGTGTGAGTGTGAGTTTCATGTACATCACTGCACTGGAAGGCGCGATACAGAAGAAAAACTACTTTGTTGTTTCAGTAAAGTCCCTTCTTTATTGACCAATTTCAACCATACTAGCACTGTATGTAACATGCGCAGTGAGTGTTGGGTGTGACGTTTCATGTACATCACTTGCATGGAAGGCGCGATACAGAAGAAAAACTACTTTGTTGTTTAAGTAAAGTGCCCTTCTTTATTGACCAATTTAACCAAAACTTCCTGTAGTAAACGCTATGCGCAAGTGAGTTGTGAGGTGTGACGTTTCATGAACATCACTGCAATGGAAGGCGCGATACAGAAGAAAAACTACTTTGTTGTTTAAGTAAAGTGTCCTTCTTTATTGACCAATTTCATCCATACTAGCACTGTATGTATCGATGCGCAGTGGAGTGTGAGGTGTGATGTTTTCATTTACATCAGTCACTGAAGGCGCGATACAGAAGAAAAACTACTTTGTTGTTTAAGTAAAGTGCCCTTCTTTATTGACCAATTTAAACCATACTGCACTGTATGTACGCATGCGCAGTGAGTGATGAGGGTGTGATCGTTTCATGTACATCACTGCACTGGAATGCGCGATACAGAAGAAAATTCTTTGTGTTTAAGTAATAGTGCCCTTCTTTATTGACCAATTCAACCATATACACTGTATGAACGCATGGCAGTGAGTGTGAGGATGTGAGTTTCATGTACATCACTGCACTGGAAGCGCGATACAGAAGAAAAACTACTTTGTTGTTTAAGTAAAGTGCCCTTCTTTATTGACCAATTTCAACCATACTAGCACTTATGTAACGCATGCGTGGCAGTGAGCTGAGGTGTGACGTTTCATGAACATCACTGCAATGGAAGGCGCGATACAGAAGAAAAACTACTTTGTTGTTTGAGTAAAGTGCCCTTCTTTATTGACCAATTTCAACCATACTAGCACTGTATGTATCGCATGCGCAGTGATTGTGAGTGTGTGACGTTTCATCGTACATCACTGCATGGAAGGCGCGATACGGAAGAAAAACTACTTTGTTGTTTAAGTAATGTGCCCTTCTTTATTGACCAATTTCAACCATACTAGCACTGTATGTATCGATGCGCAGTGAGTGTTGAAGTGTGACGTTTCATATACTCACTGCATTGGAAGGCGCGATACAGAAGAAATACACTTTGTTGTTTAAGTAAGGTGCCCTTCTTTATTGACCAATTTCAACCATACTTTACTGTAATAACGCATGCGCAGTGAGTCTGAGGTGTGACGTTTCATGACATCACTGCACTGGAAGTCGCATAAGAAGAAAAACTACTTTGTTGTTTATGTAAAGTGCCCTTCTTTATTGACCAATTTCAACCATACTAGCACTTAGTAACGATGCGCAGTGAGTGTGAGGTGTGACGTTTTAATTTACATCATCTAAATGGAAGGCGGGATACAGAAGAAAAACTACTTTGTTGTTTGAGTAAAGTTCCCTTCTTTATTGACCAATTTTTTAACCATACTAGCACTGTATGTATCGCATGCGCAGTGAGTTGAGGTTGACGTTTCATGTACATCACTGCACTAGAAGGCGCGATACAGAAGAAAAACTATTTGTTGTTTAAGTAATGTGCCCTTCTTTATTGACCAATTAAACCATATAGCACTGTATGTATCGCATGCGCAGTGAGTGTGAGTGTGACGTTTGATGTACATCGCTGCACTGGAAGGCTTGATACAGAAGAAAACACTACTTTGTTTATTGATCAAAGTGCCCTTCTTTATTGACCAATTTCAACCATGCAATCACTGTATGTAACGCATGAGGTGTGAGGGTGAGGAGTGACTTTCATGTACATCACTGCACTGGAAGGCTTGAACAGAAGAAACACTACTTTGTTGTTTAGTAAAGTGCCCTTCTTTATTGACCAATTTCAACATATGCAGCACTGTATGTAATCGCATGCGCAGTGAGCTGAGGTGTGACGTTTCATGAACTCACTGCGCTGGAAGGCGCGATACAGAAGAAAAACTACTTTGTTGTTTGAGTAAAGTGCCCTTCTTTAATGATCAATTTCAAACATACTAGCACTGTATGTATCGCATGCGCAGTGAGTTTTGGTGTGATGTTTCTATGTACATCACTGCACTGGAAGCGCGATAGAGAAGAAAAACTACTTTGTTGTTTCAGTAAAGTGCCCATCTTTATGGACCAATTTCAACCATACTAGCACTGTATGTATACTATGCGAAGTGAGTGTGTGGGTGTGACGTTTATGTACATCATTGCTTGGAAGGCGCGATATAGAAGAAAAACGACTTTGTTGTTTAGTAAAGTGCCCTTCTGTATTGACCAATTTGAACATACTTTCGCTGTATATAACGCATGCGCAATGAGTCTGTGGTGTGACGTTTCTGAACATCACTGCAATGGAAGGCGCGATAAGAGAAAAACTACTTTGTTTTTTAATTTAAAGTGCCCTTCTTTATTGACCAATTTCATCCATACTAGCACTGTATGTACCGATGCGCAGTGGGTGTGAGGTTTTGATGTTTTATTTACATCAGTCACTGGAAGGCGCGATACAGAAGAAAAACTACTTTGTTGTTTAAGTAAAGTGCCCTTCTTTATTGACAAATTCAACCATACTGCACTGTATGTAACCATGCGCAGTGGGTATGAGGTGTGATGTTTCAGTACATCACTGCACTGGAGGCGCGATACAGAAGAAAAATTTCTTTGTAGTTTAAGTATAAGTGCCCTTCTTATTGACCAATTGCAACCAAGTAGCACTGAGTTGCACGCATGTGCAGTGAGTGTGAGTGTGATGTTTCAGTACATCACTTCACTGGAAGGCGCGATACAGAAGAAAACTACTTTGTTGTTTAAGTAAAGTGCCTTCTTTATTGGACAATTTCAACAATACTAGCACTGTATGTAACGCATGCGGTGTGAGGGTGCGAGGTGTGACGTTTCATGTACATCACTGCAATGGAAGGCGCGAAACAGAAGAAAAACTACTTTGTTGTTTGAGTAAAGTGCCTTCTTTATTGACCAATTTCAACCATACTAAGCACTGTATGTATCGCATGCGCAGTGAGTGTGAGGTGTGACGTTTCACTACATCATTTCAATGGAAGGCGCGATACGGAAGAAAAACTACTTTGTTGTTTAAGTAATGTGCCCTTCTTTATTGACCAATTTCAACCATACTAGCACTGTATGTATCGTATGCGCAGTGAGTCTGAGGTGTGACGTTTCATGACCATCACTGCACTGGAAGTCGCAATAGAGAAGAAAAAACTACTTTGTTGTTTATGTAAAGTGCCTTCTTTATTGACCAATTTCAACCATACTAGCACTATATGTAACGTATGCGCAGTGAGTGTGAGGTGTGACGTTTAATGTACATCACTTAAATGGAAGGCGCGATACAGAAGAAAAAACTACTTTGTTGTTTGAGTAAAGTGCCCTTCTTTATTGACCAATTTCAACCATACTAGCATTGTATGTATCGCATGCGCAGTGAGTTTGAGGTGTGACATTTCACGTGCATGACTGCACTGGAAGGCGCAATAGAGTAGAATCACTACTTTGTTGTTTAAGTAAAGTGCCCTTCTTTATTGACCAATTTCAAGGATCCTATCACTGTATGTAACGCATGCGCAGTGAGTGTGAGTTGTGACGTTTCATATACATCACTACACAGGAAGGCGAAATACAGAAGAATAACTACTTTGGTGTCTGAGTAAAGTGCTCTTCTTTATTGACTAATTTGAACCGTACTTGCACTGTATCTAACCCATGCGCAGTGATTGTGATGTTTGACGTTTCACGTACATCACTGCACTGGATGTTGCGATACAGAAGGAAAACTGCTTTGGTGTTCAAATAAGTGCCCTTCTTGATTGACCAATATCAATCACACCACTGTAAGTTACGCATGCGCAGTGAGTGTGGGTGTGACGTTTCACGTTCATCACTGCACAGGAAGGCGAGGTACAGAAGAAGAACTACTTTGGTGTTCAAGTAAAGTATCCTTTTTGATTGGCCAATTTCAACCATACAAGCACTATATGTAACGAATGCGCAATGTTTGCGAGGTGTGACATTTCACAAACATCACTAAATAGGAAGGCGAGATACAGAAGAATAACTACTTTTTTGTTTAAGTAAAGTGTCTTTTTTATTGACCAATTTCAACCATACAAGCACTGTATGTCACGCATGCGCAATGAGTGCGAAATTTTGACATTTCACGTACATCATTACACAGGAAGGCGAGATACAGAAGAAAAACTGTTTAGTATGTCTTATGTGAAATAAGCGGGCGCGGGCTTTTGGAAGATGAGCGGTTTGGATTCAGACCCAAACAAAGCACCTCTCTCCAGCTAGCCCGCCTTGTCGAAAGGGTGACTAGAAACTTTGGCGAGAAGCGGTTAACAGGCGCAATTTTCCTCGACGTGGCTAAGGCCTTCGACACAGTTTGGGTCGATGGTCTCCTCTTCAATCTAACGGCCCTTAACTTTCCCTCCTCTCTGGTTAAAACCATATCCTCTTTCCTACACAACAGGACGTTCGTGTCGTCCTTCCAAACGGTCACATCATCCGTCTTGGCATACGGGGTGGTGTAGCACAGGAGGGACTAATCTCTCCTGTCTTGTTCAGTCTGTATGTCAATGACATGCCGGTCCCATCCCGCCACTTCGAGCTGGCATTGTACGCGGATGACACGGCAATCATTGCCACGTCCCTCAGCTAAGTGCGGTTTGTTAGCTACTTAGAAGATACCTCAGCGACCTAGAGCGGTGGCTGAGAGACCGAAGGATCGCCATCAACGTCCCCAAGAGCAATGCTATGCTCATCGTGAAGGCGGGGTGGCGGTTCCCCAAGCCTCGACCGGTGCAGCTCCTAGGTGAGCCAATCCAAGGGGTCGACACATCCCGTTATCTGGGAGTGAAACTCGATACACGGATGACCTGGTGCCTCTTATCGTCCAGGTGAAGAAGAACGCTGCCCAACGACTGGGTCTGCTTAGCTCTTTCCTTCATATGAGAAGCGGTTTGTCCATCAGGAACGGAGTTCTGCTGTATAAGCATCTCATACGGCCCATGATGGACTATGCGTGCCTCATTTGGAGGTCCGCTGCCTGCATCTACCTCAGAAAGCTGCCGGTTCTTCAATCCAAGTGTCTTCGCATTGCTAATGGTGCACCTTGTTACATCAGTAACGTGCAAATCCACGAGGATTTGGGAGTTCCGGTCTTTTCTGAACACATCAGAACCCTTACCAAGAGTTACGACTCAAAGTTAACTGGTGTGGGGAACCCAAGAGTTCAGAAACTCGGGAGATATTTACACTGACCGAGGGCTGACCCAAGTTGCCTAGCGCAAGCTACGAGGACAAGTCAGTAGATATGTCAAGGCCCTTATTGGCCAATCGGGCACTGAAGCGTGCCTAGCACCTAAAGCTTGTCGCCTTTCGAATACTCTGACAAAGTTTTTCCGTGATTTTCCTCAGATGTAAGGTGAATGCCAGGGTATAATAACAAAAATTCGGGGCACTGTCCGCACTCCCCCCCCCCCCCGGGAGGCTAAATTACTCTTGTGTAGGGTTTAGATCCTACCCGAATTTAATTGTGTAAATACCACTCTGGGTTCAAATCCCAGGGATCCATCCAACCAAAATATTCCCCCCACATACAAAGACTATACGCTCTTAGAGCTGTAGCCTTCGGTATTCCAGGTCCCGGCGTAATAGAGACCATAAATCGTTAGCGTAAGCAAAATCCTCAGTTATCGATAAAGAGGCTGTTATCGAGCCCAGCAATGCGGTAAATCGCAGGAATGGCTAAACAGACCAAGGGACGTCGACTTGCGCTGCGCGCTAGTCTCCGCCCTTAGTTGAGCACTTTGGTTTGGTTTGGTTTGGTCCAAAGTTCATTAGGCAGCCAAAAGGCGCATGTCTGTGGACATGTTCGGGCCTCTGAGCAGCATGCCAACTGGCACCACTGGAGCATGGGCCGTCATCGTAACAGGAGTAACCGACACGCGTTGTTGAGGACATTATGTCCCAGCAGTCTGTCCGCCCAGATGAAGGGCGAGAAACTAATGATCGTGCCGGGGACTGCCGACGGTTTCAGAGCCACAGTCAGTGCCCTCCGATTCCTTGATGGGAGCAAGGGTGTGACTTTTCACACTTTCTCTCTCAAATATGACCGTTGTGTACGTCTGCTGGTGAAAAATCTCGGCTGGCAGATGCCTGAGAGCGTCGCCCGGTAGGAGCTTTAGGCCCTGGGAATCCGTGTCCAGGGCGTCTTGCAGCACCGCTGTGGGCTCCGCGATCAGTACACTAAGAGCGATCGACCTCCTACACCACATTTTGTGGTGTCGGTGGCTAGAGGCCAAAAAGTGCAGAAGGTGCGATCCTCTTAAGCCGCAGAGGTAAGCTCTGCGGCTTAAGAGTCTCTGTAGCGACATACGTGGCCCCCAAGGCCCCACTTCAGTGTAACCGTTGCCAACGCTTCGCCCACACGCAGCGTAACTGTGGATACGCACCCTGGTGTGTTGCCTGTGGTCTCACCCCTCCGTGTAGTGATATACCCCAATGAAGCAGCTTAAATGCTGCTGCTGCGGGTGTAACCACACCGCAAACTACCGGGGCTGTGCAAAGTGGAAGCAGGCTATGGCCGCGCTTGCAGAGCGGACGCCAGGTCCTCGCGTCCACACGAAAGGTGCAACCGGCCGCTCGGCTTCAGCGCAAGCGAGCCGCGACGAGCCTTATGCGGAGCAGAAGATCTTGGGCCCTGAATGGTCTAATGTGGTGCCAGGGGCGGGTAGTGAAACTCACCACCCCATCCCAACCTGAACCCACTCTCAAGCCGGACGCGGCCCCTAAACAGGGCAAAGCAATTGCAAGCAGGAAAGAGGGTAAGGCTGCCCAACCTGCCGTTGAGTCCCCTAAACAGGCCCTGATGAATTAAAAAGGCTATGACTGTTAAATCATCGCCTCCACCTAAGAAGCCTAATCCTGCTTCCATTCCACCTCCCAACCAGTCGCCGATTGAGGAGATCTCTGATTTGCCTTACAACCTACCAGTAAACGCGTGTGTGGAGCTGGCACGGCGGCTCCTCACAGCGGTACACACCCTCCCTTCAGGTGCAGCACGCACGCGGCTGTCCTGAAAATTGTTATCCTCTTTGTAGCTGAGTATGGCAGCACACCCTAAGGCACACAGTGCGAAGGCACTACGGCTGGCCTGCTAGAACGCGGATGGCGTGCGAGGCAGAAAAATGGAGCTGGATAACTTCCTTGGTAAACACGGGGTTGATATATGCCTCCTGACTTAAACCCATCTCAGATCAGGGCAAGTCTTTCGCCTCGCAAACTATGTTTGCCACCGTACAGACCGGCCTACAGAGTAAGGCGGTACAACAATACTGGTCCACTGGTGTATAGACCACTACGCTATACCCGTCCCCGGCCTGACCCAGTTGGAGGCAACTGCCATACTTTGTAATGTTGGCTAGTGGACCGGTGAAAATCCTGGCGGCTTACCTTTCACCCTCCCGGCCCCTAGTCGAAGCGGATCTGACCGTATGCCTGAGCGGAGGGCTTCCCGTCCTGATGGCGTGGGACCTGAACGCCAAGCACCTGGACTGGATTTCGATGCTAATCACGACAAGGGGCAGGCGCCTGCGTGATTAAGCCAATTAATATTCCTGTTTGATTTATGGGCCGGACACACCTACCAATATAACATATAACTCCTGTGCTACCCCCGATGTCCTAGACATAGTAATAACCAAGACCTAGTCATCCCAGTGTATCTGACAACCTGCTCTGCACTAAGTTCAGATCACTTACCTGTACTGATCCACACGAGATGTCGATCACCCTTTCTTAATCTCCCGGATCGCCCGGATTTCAGAAGGACCGACTGGGTCAAATTTCAGGCCTGCCTGGAAGACAGACTTCCGCCCACTGCGAAACTACGTAACGTCGTGGAAATCGACACGTTTGTGCGGGAAGTGTCCGGCGCTATCACTGAGGCACTAGCGGCGTCGGCCCCCAGGAGTCGTCCCCCGTGACGACCCACGACCACCAATACCGGCACGTATTCAGAATGATATACGCCTGAAAAACCGGTTGAGGAGGCAGTGGCAAATCACTAGGGACCCTGCTCTAAAAGCTGAGGTCAACCGCCTTCAGCGATCGGTGACCCATCAGCTAATCGAGTCGCGAAATGAGCACTGGAGTGCCACACTGGTGAATCGTGATCCCGAGGACCAATCTGTGTGGAAAATGATAAAGCGGGTGATGAGAGTGCCCACTCCCTTTCCACCCCCTGGTCACAGGGCGGACTTGCTCTCTCAGACTCTGAGATAGCCGAAGCCCTGGCCGACAGTCTTGAGGCTCAGTTTCAGCCGGTAAACGACCCGTCGGATCCGGCAGTTATTGAGACGGTTGGCGAGGCGCTGCAAGCTTACTCTTATGCACCTGCAAGCGAGCCCAAGAAAACCAACCCAGCGGAGGTACGGGATGCCATCCGGGGTCTCAAGGTCGGCAAGGCGCCGGGCTCAAACGTTATTCCGAACAGGGCTCTGATGCACCTTCCGCAACGTGCTGTCTCTCTCCTTGCCGCGATAATCAACACGGCTCTTCTAGCGCAGTACTTCCATCAGTATGGAAGCATGCCCGCATTTTCTCATTACTGAAACCTGGGATGGAACCAGCGCTACCCTCTTCCTATCGTCCCATAAGTCTTCTGGACACCATTGGCAAGTTGTTTGAGAAGATCCTACTTAGTGGGATCTTAAGTGAAGTAAGCGGGCGCGGGCTTCTGCGAGATGAGCAGTTTAGATTCACACCCAAACATAGCACCTCTCTCCAGCTAGCCCGCCTTGTCGAAAGGGTGACTAGATGCTTTGGCGAAAAGCGGCTAACAGGCGCAGTTTTCCTCGACGTAGCTAAGGCCTTCGACACCGTTTGGGTCGATGGTCTTCTCTTCAAACTAACGGCCCTTAACTTCCCCTCCTATCTGGTTAAACCATATCCTCTTATCTACACAACAGTACGTTCGAAGCGTCCTTCCAAACGGCCACATAACCCGTCGTGGCATACGGGGTGGTGTAGCACAGGGGAGACTAATCTCTTCTGTCTTGTTCAGTTTGTATGTCAATGACATGCCGGTCCCATCCCGCCACGTCGATCTGGCATTGTATGCGGATGACACGGCAATCATTGCCGCGTCCCACAGCTCAGTGCTGCTTGTTAGTTACTTAGAAGCATACCTCATAACCTAGAGCGGTGGCTGAGAGACTGGAGGATCGCCATCAACGTCCCCAAGAGCAATGCTATGGTCTTCGTGAAGGCGGGGTGGCGGTTCCCCAAGCCTCGACCGGTGGAGCTCCTAGAGAAGCCAATCCAATGGGTCGACACAGCCCGTTATCTGGGAGTGATCCTTGATACACGGATGACCTGGTCGCCTCATATCGTACAGGTCAAGAAGAAAGCTGCCCAACGACTGGGTTTGCTTAGCTCTCTCCTTCACAGGAGAAGCGGTCTGTCCATCAGAAAAAGAGTTCTTCTGTATAAGCAGTTCATACGGCCCATGATGGAATATGCGTGCCCCATTTGGAGGTCCGCCGCCTGCAGCCACCTCAGAAAGCTCCAGGTTATTCAATCCAAGTGTCTTCGCATTGCTACTTGTGCACCTTGGTCCATCAGTAACGTTTAAATTAACAAGGATCTGAGAGTTACGACTGTAAGTTAGCTGGTGTGGGGAACCCCTTATTTCAGCAACTCGGTAGATATTTACGCTGACCGAGGGCTGACCCAAGTCGCCGAGCGCGAAAGTTACAGGGACAGGTCCGCAGATGTCGAGGCCCAAAATCGGCACCGAATCTTGCCTAGCACCTATTAACTAGGCGCTTTATGAATACCCTGACTGAGGTTTTCCGTGATTTTGCTCAGTTGTAAGGGGAATGCCAGGATATAATAACAAAATGTCGGGGCACCGCCCTCACTGCCCCCCTCCCCCCGGTACGGATAAATTACTCGTGTGTAGGTTTTAGATTCCGCGCGAATTTAATTATGATAATGCCACCCTGGGTTTAAACACCAGGGAACCATCCAACCAAAGTATTCCCCCCACTTACAAAGACTGTACGCTCCTAGAGGTGTGTAGCATTCGGTATTCCAGGTCCCGGCTACGGTCAGCCCTCGGTCAGCGTAAATATTTGACGAGTTGCTAAACTAAGGGGTTCCCCACACCAGCTAACTTTGAGTCGTAAATCTCGGTTAGGTCTCTGATGTGTTCAGCAGAGAAAGGAACTCCCAAATCCTCGTGAGTTACTCATGTACCAAGGTGCACTATGAGCAATACGAAAACACAGCTGCATCTTACTGCCGCTTACGCCATCCGCGTTCCTGCAGGCCAGCCGTAGTGCCTTCGCACTGTGTGCTTTAGGTTGTGCTGCCATAGTCGGCTACCAATAAGATGACAATTTTCAGGACAACCTGCGAGCGTGTTGCATCTGAAGGGAGGGTGGGTACCACTGTGAAGAGCCGCGTGTGGCTTAAGCTTTTGTAGCGCCTACATTGAAGCGGGGCCTTGGGGGCCACGTACGTCTCTACAGAGACTCTTAAGCCGCAGAGTTCAGATAGGAATCGCACCTTTTGCAGTTCTGGGCCTCTAGCCACCGACACCACATAATTTGGAGTGGGGGTCAATCGCGTGTGGCGTCGTGATTGCGGCGCCCAGAGCGGAGCTGCATGACGCATTGGACACGGATTCCCAGGGCCTCATGCTCCTCCCGGACAACTCTCTCAGGCATCTGTCTGCCGAGGGATTTTACCGGCAGACGTACACAACGATCCTCTGGGAGAAAGTGTGAAAGGTCACACCCTTGCTCCCGTCAAGGGATCGGAGGGTACTGACTGTGGCTCTGAACCCGTCGGCAGTCCCCGGCACGATCAATAATTTCTCGCCCTTTATCTGGGCGGACAGACTACTGTGACATAGAGTCCTTAACCACGCGATATAGCCGCGCGTGTCGGTGACTCCTGTTACAAAGACAGGAGTCTTGTTGGGCCGTTCCCCTGCGGGAACGGCCCCAGCGTCAGTGATGCCAGCTGGCATGCTGCCCAAAGGCCCGGACATGTCGACAGACATGTGCCTGTTGGCTGCCTCGGAAGAGGCAGCAGTTTCGGAAGAGTCCGAACCAGTGGCTATGGGCTTGGGCTGCCCACTCGGCTGATGGGGGTTGATTCTCCCGGCTACAACTGCAGCGTACGCTGGCTTACCTGCCGTGTCTCCTTGCTGCCGGCTGCTCGATGGTGTAGGGGCACCGGAGGTGCCCGGTGGGTCGGGTGCTGGGCGTCTAGCGGCCGGGGTGGTCAGGCCGTCCGAGCCAGAAGACTCAGCCTTCCTTTTCCCCGTGATGGGCTTCGGTCCCTTCCTGGGAGACGATGGTGGCACGCTCCTGGCCCCGGTGATGGTGGCATGACGCTTGGAAAGCGCCACGCTATACGTTTTGGCCTTGCTTCACGCAGCGGCCTTCGCCGTCTTCTTGGCTGCAAGGGCTTTCTTCAGCTCTCGCAAGAGGGCTTGGTTACTCTGCACCGATGATATAGCCCTCAGAAGGGCTAGTTCCTCCTGCTTCAGCATTACGCCTGCCGCAGGGGGCACCTTACCCTTTGACGCTGCTCTGCTTCTCAGTGGAGTAGGGGCAGCACGCTGGTGACCTCTCCTTCCTCAGTCGTTTCTTCAACTGTTCAGCTGGGTTTCTCCTTTCTCGGGACTTATTCCTTTGCTCGACCTACTCCTTTGAGTGCCAAAATCCAACTCCAATCAATCAAAAATTAATAACCATTCCTCATGCCCATTGGTAGAATTGGGCTGATATTTATACCGGCCAGTGCCGGACTGAAGTTCTGTGATTGGCTGCTTGACGTAGGCGGATACCGCCCGGTGGGGAGCAGGTCTTTTGTTGAGACGAGGGCCGTTTAGCATGTAGCTTGTTACAGTGGTGGGAGAGTATCTCACAAGTGCCTGTAGGGGATGATTTATAAGTATCCCAACACAAAATATAACAAGTGGAACTCAAGTGTGCACTGCTGTGCTTCAAAGGATATTTAACCCAAAAATAGCACAATTATCACCAAATCTCTATTGGTTAGGTTTCTGAAGATGTTTGCAATGTAATGAACCAAGCTCAAGGGCCACAAGAGCATTTATCTAAATCCCTTATTGTGAGCTTACCTATAGCTGAGCATGAGCTTATCAATAAAGTGGAGAAGCTCTGGTTTTGCCTTGAATAAAAGCAACTGCATTATTTACTCATGTCAGATCGCTGACCCTCTGCTAATAACTTACACCAAGAAATGCAAAATGATTGCCACATGTCTAGCACTAAATGTGTGATGACTTCAGAATCGTATACATTAATAAGAAAGCATGCTTGACAAATGGAGCAGGACACACATCCCTAGTCAGAAGAAGAACATTCAAAAACACAGCACACAACCTCATCTACTTGGCACACCCAAGTTTTCTTTAAAAATCATTAAAGCATTTTGTTGTCAGACTATGTCTCAGTATTTCACCAAAACTTATATTCCTTTTCTGTGCAGTAAAAAAAATAAACGTAATAATAGACTTGTTTTTGTACAAAAAATCATTAATAAGCAATTATGTTACCTACCAAATTGATTGCTTACAGCATTAGTGCACATAAGACATGCAGAGACATTTAATGTCAAATTTTTTGAAAACGCATTGTTCCTCATGTACAGCCAGCAGCCTGTTTTATATTTCTCCAAAACATTCCATAAATTTATTCTAGTTCTGCAGCTTTTAATTAATTGTACATATTCAAACACATTCTTTACAATTTAATTCCCCCTATTTGATCCATCATGAGTAATCCTTAAGTTTAAAGATTTTGCACTATCAATGTATATGTGAACAACACTTCCAACTCTATAAAGTTTCTATGACAAAACTGCAGGTCACTTTATATTAAACACATTACATAAAAATAACTGAAAGGTTTGAAGCCGTAAAAGAGTTTATCGGAATCATGTGACAAGGGGAGACTGTGTACCCAAGGAATACTCCCTGCAGCAGGGTACTTAATGAGGAGTCGATACAAAGGGGCTGTTCATAGATGTCAAGGCTGGATTATGTACATTCTTTATTGCACAACCCAGGTTTGCAAAACAGCACATGAACCACAACACTCTCCACTAAACTGTTTGATTCACAACATAATTGCGTCCTTGGAATGTCTGCGCACACACAAAATTACCCTACAGGTAACGTATACAGCAACTCTGTACAGGTTTAAAATCTTTACATTTCATAATGACATTTCTTTAAATTTTTTAGTTTAATGTTGATTTCTTTATTACCTTAAAGCTTTCTTATATCTATTAAGTCCATAAATAAAAACACCAGGGTACAGATTGCTTTTGTACAATATATTCTAATATCTACATTATTTTTCTCTTAATACATTTTAAGACATACTCCAGCATTCATCCCATTATGTTATGAGAACAACTTCCACACAGCACAAAAACACACATCTGTTCCGCACAACATCCAGCGCAATCTATCCTGAGCTCACAAAAATATATTCACAGGGCTCAACAACAACATGACTTGTATTCCAAGTGTATGGCCATTGGCCACACAGGACTCATAGCATGAGTTCACCACACTATGGCATACAGTAGGGATTGTGTTGCTGCAGAGAGCAGCCAACATACACTACAGCAGCGATAACTGCCCAGCATGAATGTGGTTAACCACAATGAAATCATATTTGCAAGCCTTCATGTGGTAATGGCAACAAAAGAGGAAATTCCAGACAAAACTTTGTGTTGGCTAAAGGCAGAAGAGAAGACAGATGTGTAATATATGACGTTCTATTGACACTGCACCACTTCTTTCCCTTTCAAATCAACTTTAAAAATCATAACCTAGTATCTATTCAACAAACATTACTTTTGGTAGAATACTATTGAGGGATGTAAGAGACTTGAGGGTTGTGTGGCAGTAGAAATACATATTGTGGTCTTCCGAGATAGTCTGACAACAGCACACAGTCTTGTGTAAGAGTACCAACATTTCAGAGGAACACACTGTTTACGTCCCAATGGTACCTACTTTTCAGAGTACATGATATCATAACCCAAAAGACAACACTACAAAAGGAATGTAACAAGTCAGTGGTTGCTCTATTGGCAGTCCCAAACAGGAATTCTTTATGGTGAAGACTATACTGTTAGGCCTGCCTAGGTCTGTCTGAATGAGACAGAATGGCCAGGAACATTACTGGTTTAGTGTAAGCAGCGCCTCACATTATGAACAATATGTTACTCACTGAGAGAGCAAGGGCTTGTGTCATGACCAAACTGAGTTTGGAGAAACCAGAACCATGTTGGGATTCATAGGGACAGACCTTAATGACCTAACACTAGAAAGTTCATGATGATGATGATAATCTATGCAAATGTTTCCATCTGTGTTTGAAGTCGAAACTTTTTTCTACTGGTCTGTCTACTTGTTGGAAAGAATTTTGAAATAACTTTGTTCAGGTCCATATTTCAAATAAACCAAAGCATATTTCAATATAGTCTTGTTGGGCGCACAGCCACGTCAACTCGTTTGAATACAACGTTTCACGGACTAGCTCCGTCCCCATCCCATGCCTGAGGATGGGGATGGAGCTAGTCCCCGAAACGTTGTATTCAAACGAGTTGACGCGGCTGTGCGCCCAAGAAGACTATATTGAATCATGTCGCCGCGAAAGTTTTAAAACTTATATCAAAGCATATTTCATCCATAAACCCACGTGATCGATACCGGTGCAATCTCGTGTAGGAATTATCTGGTAAAGATGCTGGGAAAATACAATTACGTACACTCTGTGTACCTTCTGCTGTGTAAGAAGGGTTTCAAATCTGATGTTACCAAGTCTGTCACAAAATGCAGATCTTTTTATTAAGGTGCACATCTGTAAAATATAAACTGCATTACAATCTCTGTCATATTTGAAATGTGCTCCAGGAAATCTACATATCATTTAATGAACTTGAGGGGAAATAATTAATTTGTACATATGCAATGTAATGTTGCTAGATTTGTCAGTAATACTCTTTGTAATCTGTTTTGTATATCAGTTGTGCCAACAATAGAGCTGAATCTGCAATAAATAAAAATATAAGATAGACACAAAACACTATCACAAAGAACATGTATGGAAAATATATTTCAAACAGGAGTACAACTTTTAAACTAATTTACCAACAAATTAATTGTACTGTACACTATAATTCTTAGACAATGGTGTAACATGAGGAATTTCACTGATCCTAAGCCCGTTGGTTGGAAACACCAACTCTTTCGTTAAGAACTCCTTATATTTTAAGGAATTACTTAACAGCATACAAGTGGAACAGTCAGATGTCTTGGTAAGTTTTGTATTGCAAATCTCTTTACCAATGTTCCAGCAGATGAAGACTTGGGGATAATGAAAAACAAATTGAAGGATGATAGATATCTGAATGAACGTTCTGCTCTAAATGGGGACTCTATTATGGAGTTAGTTGAAGTTTGTATGAAGACTTCTTATTTCCAGGTTGGAGACAAATTCTTTCAACAAAAGGATGGGATGGCAATGGATAGCTCTTTGTCTCCTGTTGTCAGTAACATATTTATGAAGCTCTATGAAGAAATGGCAATGAACAGTGCAGTTTGTAAACCGTCTTTATGGTTAAGACGTGTGGATGACACTTTTGTCATCTGGAAACAAGTATTGAGGATCTCCATAATTTTTTACATCATCTCAATAATCTAAGGCCCTCTACTAAATTTATTATGGAAATGGAGGTTAATGGATATCTCCCATTTTTGGATGTTTTAGTTATAAAAAAGGGAGCTCTTTAACAACTACAGTACATAGGAAACCGACTCACGTAGGAAGATACCTTCACTACAATTCTAATCATCCAATGCATGTAAAAAGAGGAGTGATTCAGAGTTTAGTTCATAGAGCTAACTTATTGTGTCACAGTGAGCAGGACAATCGGAGTTGGAATTAGTGAAGAAGGGGCTGGCCACCAATGCTAATCCTGGGAAATTCGTGGATTCAATTATTAACAAGAAACCCAGATATAGGAAGAAGAAGGATGACAGTGACAATAAGCTTGTGTGTGTGATATCCATTAGAGGAATTTCAGAGAAATTTAAAAGAATTGGTGAAATATTTAATATAAAAACTGTTTTTAAAACTAAATATGCCTTGGGAAATTTTTTGAGAAAAACAAAACACAACATTGATACATTGGACAAATCCCAGTGTATTTATGGAATTCCATGTGAGTGTGGTAGGGAATGCTTTGGTGAAATAGGCAGACTATTGAATATTAGGATAAGAGACCACAAATATAATCTAAGAGAGGGACATATTGATAAATCTAAACTGGCATCACATGCTTTTGATGAAGGACATAGGATTGATTGGATTAATACGACCATATTACAATCTGAGCCTAACACCATATACAGGAAATATAAAGAGGCAGCTGGAGGCGAATTGTCAAGGAAGCTAAGACCCACCCCGGGCTGTGTGCTAATGAAGAAGAAGAAGATAAAGAGGCAGCACGTATGCTTTGTACTGACAACTCTATCAGTCAGCCTAGTTTGGACATATCTCCTCTTCGGTTTCCATTAATAGATATAGAGTCGCACAAATGAATTGGTATTCATTCAGTGGTTTACATGAGTGATTGGCCTAGTAAATGAATCAACTAATGTAAAATTATTAAAATGGAAAAAAACATATGTTCCATTATTTCAGTGAAAAGATTCAATTAGACTCTACGACATATTTAATTTAATGCATTGTAGAATTAATCATAAACGGTAATGAACTTTCGGGTTCGACGAAATGTATGGAATTTCATCCCGATCCGAAGAACTATAAGCTTCTCCAGCTCCATGGAGTTCGCTAGTTAGATGAATTGAACCTCTGTCATTTAACTGCATTAATTTGTGAAAGGCTAACTCGACTTTACTGTTTACCAATAGCATGCTTGTTATCAAGGCTTGACTGATCGGGGCATAGTGGTGCAATTCTCTAATACACAGGGTGTATCTGCAATGCTTGGACAAACTTCAGGAGTTCCCAGCACCACAACAAGGAGAAAAGTTCATATATATCAATGTATATCCGTAAACACTTAATTTTCGAGGTACAGCCCCCACGTTAATCCCACCCCAATCCTTTAGACTTTTAGCTGTGGGGACACTAAAAGCCCCGGTGTATTCAGCTTGAAATGAAAATGAAGAGACACTTCACCAACTCATTTTTGATGCCTGTCAAACCGTTCGCAACCGCCCCGGGAATTTTTAAAGGGTGCGACAGTCCATGATCACACGTATCCATGCGTGCATTGATTGAGGTGGAGGATATTTTGAGTATTTTTTTGTGAATTGTGACTTGATAAACAATAATAACTCAAGAGTTATTAAGTTTCGAACGTGTATTATAACTGTACTATATCAGTTGTAAGTAAAACTTACATATTATGTTATTTACTGTTGATTGTAATCTTTCAATTCAACTCAAAAACCACTCTTTAATGTAATCCATCTATATGTTCAAAAACCACTCAATTACGGACATATGTTGATATGAACTTTCTGCTTTGTTGAAGTTTGTCCGAGCACTTTAGATGCACTCTGTATATAAAAAAGTAATTTTCCTGTCATTGCTTGTTTTCTGCCGCTGACCTAATACAGAACACCGAAAACTGTTAGGGAGTTTTCTGCCTACTTTTACCCAGTAGTTACAGTAACCTCGACTGATAGACCAACGTGCAAGTATTGCAGTAAAATTAGTGTATGCGGTTCAGACACTCATTTCGATTTAGTTTCATTTAGAGCAGTAAATTATGTTTATAAATTTAAGCGTTATTCTTTCTTTAAAGCTTTAGTTACTAGGCCTATATGTTGTGACAAGGAAAGTGGACATGTCCCGAGGGGAAGAACATATATTCTGCTTGTGTACATTAAATACTTAATATTAAATAATAATTATACCTGTTTCATATTTTATGTAACCCTCAAATCTTTCATATCCCATTCATTTTTCAATAATCTGCGAGTGAGTATATGTGGTGGCAATAGAAGATAAATAATAATAATTCTTGGCTCAACAGCCCTGTATGGGCCTGGGCCTCCTCTTGCCTCCTCTTGTCGAGGTTATTAAGTCATGCGCATTCATGGCAGCTGGTGACCGGCCAGCTAGCCGCGCTTAGTGTTCTATCGATCCTGATGTGCACGCCAGAGCCATCTGGCAGGCAGTCAGGAGACTTGGATGAGAAATGGAGGCAATTTGGCTTACGCAACATTTTTATTCATGCCCGTAAGGTTCTTTTACATGCCGTAAATCTACGACATGGGACCGACGGCTTTACTTCCCGGCAATAGAAGACAGTCGCTAAGTTATTCACCACGACTCGTGACTGCTTGAATCGGGCAGTGGATATTACAAACTGTGCCTACTTCCAAAAACATTATTGATACTCGGATAAAGCTTTCAGGTGTTATCTTTGAAGGTATAATTTCATGGCAGGAAATACATTGCGTAGACAGAGAAATTAATCGGTACTTTTGGCTTGGAACAGAAGTCATGTTGCAGGAGGTGAGAGATTATTATAACGAAGGTACAAATACATGTGAATTTCTCTCGAACTGACAACAGGGATATTATGACCACAATAGTTGGTATACTTTGTTAGATATAAGTCAGAGAAAAATTTGTACAGCAAAATCGTATACTATATGAGCGACGTACAAATCCATTTTTATTATATAAAATACAATCGATTGCTTAGTATATTATCTACAATGAAAATTAATTGGAATAAGATGTTGGTAACGGGAAGTCCATGACTTTCGTGGGGTTAATTTTGCTGATTTCAGTCCCGAATATTTCCACGTAGAAAATAATAAAGCAGGAAAGTGTCACACGTGGCTTCTCACATCCTAATAGATGTTGCTGATATTAGTTCTGTTGTACAGGGCAGTGGCAAACATCATGGGACAACATACTGAAAGCTGTTTTAGCATTCATATTCACTTAGCCTAAGAGCAATCCTGTACGCTAAAGCTGCACAGCTTTAGCTTCAAGCTGAGATACTGTCTTTAGCTTCAAGCTGAGATAATGTCTTTAGCCTTTATGAACCTCAGCTTCAAGCTCGGATAATATCTTTAGCCTTTATCAATTTTAACTTCATGCTGAGATACTGTCTTTAGCTTCAAGCTGAACTAATGTCTTTACCCTTTATGAACCTCAGCTTCAAGCTGGGATAATATCTTTAGCCTTTATCAATTTTAACTTTATGCTGAGATACTGTCTTAACTTCAAGCTGAGGTACTGTCTTTAGCTTCAAGCTGAGATAATGTCTTTACCCTTTATGAACCTCAGCTTCAAGCTGAGATAATATCTTTAGCCCTTATCAATTTTAACTTCATGCTGAGACACTGTCTTTAGCTTCAAGCTGAACTAATGTCTTTACCCTTTATGAACCTCAGCTTCAAGCTGAGATAATATCTTTAGCCTTTATCAATTTTAACTTCATGCTGAGATACTGTCTTTAGCTTCAAGCTGAGATAATGTCTTTAGCCTTTATCAAATTTAGCTTCAAGTTGCGATAACGTCTTTAAACTTTATAAACCTGAGCTTCAAGCTGAGATATCTTTAGCCTTTATCAATTTTAACTTCATGCTGGGATACTGTCTTTAGCTTCAAGCTGAGATAATGTTTTTAGCCCTTATCAAATTTAGCTTCAAGCTGAGGTCGTGTCTTTGGACTTTACCAACCTTAGTCATGACAGGAATAATTATGTTATCAGATACTGAATTATGTCAATGGGAAAATGTAGTCCCTTGATGTTTCTTAGCCAGATACAGTAAAGTGACCAGCAAGTGAAAAGGATTGACAGATGATGACCCGGACGCAGTGTTCAAATTATTCAGTTCAATTCCCTTTCAAAATTATCACGCAGATAACTTCGTACAGAATATGGCGGTACTGAAAATCGTACATAATAGATATACTATGCAGTTAATTTCCTACGTGTTTGCTTTATATCAGAAAGTTTTCCATTACTTCTGCACAGGTACAGACTGAGCCATAAGTCGTGCACTTTACAATTACAATGTTGTCTCAAAATGACTACCATGGACATGATTTCATATCATAATTTTAAATGCTATACAGGGTGTCTTTTAAATTTCTGATACTACACAATCTTTCCTTGAATGACTCAAATAATCATAAATGGCCACGAAACAAATAATCAATTCCTGGCAGAGCTCATAAAACCTGTTTTTTCTAATGAACAGACTGTAGTCGTAGAAAACTAATATAAAGTATAGTTATTATATTATTATTATTATTGTATACAGACTGAAAATAATAAAAGAATTATTAGTATAACGATAACAATGCTATGTCTGCTGAAGTCCATCAGTAAACGTAATTTACCACAGGGACCAGTGGCATGTAACGTCTTTCGCTCTCGTCATTCCAAAGTTGAAAGGGGACAAACACACACCGACACACTAGCCTGGTGATCTCATAAGCTTATTTTATTCCTTAATGCTTTAAAGACCAAGATTAACCTAAATTTTATTTAAATATTCAGCTCGTACCGCGCAGTAAGGACACTCAGTCTAAGTTATAAAAACTAGTTAATGTTGTATACGGAAATAATTCCTGTTTCTTCTGAGATCCTTTCAAAATACGAAAATACACAATATGGGTTCAATGTAGAATTTTTTACTGTTAAATATGGTGATCGGATAGCAACCTATAGACTTTAAAGCGCTGCAGAAGGACAATAGGCTGAAGGAAGGTGGATGAGTGTCTTGTTATCTCGGTGGCCGTTAGACATAACTTCATCATCTGATCCATTTGTTGTGAAGCTTTCTGTTAAGAAGAACAGATAAGTTACGTACAAATTAGAATAAACTATGCAATTAAAAACCGTTAGTCAAAAGCTAGCAGAAAGTGTCTTTGAATGGGACATCCCTTTGTGATGCTTATAGCAATTTTGTTGTTGCATTTATTAGAATGCGTCTACAAATGTTCCTATACATAACAGGAAGTGTGTCAACTGATGTTTGACACCGGAATGCAGAGACGTGATAAACTGTTTGCAGATCTTTTGGTTTGAATAATGCTGTATTTTTCGTTATCAACTACAGGATATAACTCACACAACCGCTTATGAGTGACAAACCGTAACACTTTTCACAGCAGTTCATTGCGCAAGTATATTGCGCACTATTAGATTTGTATCGGAAACTTGAGTGACATATTTCTGCCATAAAGCTTTCAAACTTGAAAATTTTGACTGCAGGAAGGCTAAGGAAATTTATTTTTAACAACTTTCGTTTTAGTGTACATGTTCTTTTTAATTTTTTATATCAACCGAAAAGACGTTTCGGTGTATTGCATTCCAATTTTAGCACTGCAGCCATCGCTGCTGAAATATTAACAACCAACTCCAGAATTATTTCTCCAAAGAACTATAGAAATAGACTAAATATTTTTGTGTCCTGGCCAAGAGGATAGGACTCTTGTTTTGCCTGCTGTTTTCTCTTAAATTTTACAAGAGCTATTTTGAAACGTTTGCAAGTGTGAATGCACGTACGTGTGAAATTAAACATAAGCTTTTTAACAGAATAAATTCTCACAGCAAGTTGACGAAATCGGTTTGAGAATATTTACTTATGTAGACTAGACATTACATAAGGATGTTTGTTCGTAGCAGGCACCATGAGGTGGCGAGGAAATGCTTGTCTTACGATCTCGCGGTACCACACGGTACCCTATCGCAGTCACAACTGAATTCAATTTTCGCTTTTTTCTAAACTGTTTGTAAGAATATTTTACGGTCTGCTGTCCTCTCATATTGTGTCATGTAGCTTCTACAGTTTTTGTAAGCATTACTCACTCTGACGACACTGGCGTATGACCATCCTTAGTGCATCTCTAGCTAATATCACATTTGGTCCATTATGATCTTAGCTAGTAAAACAGCGAGGATGGTCTTTTTTTTTTGTGGAAAAGGGCCCCGCAGCAGATGCTACGGACGCAACGCAGCCTTAAGGCTTTTTGTGCAACTCTATGAGGAAGATGACGAGAATGATGTTTTTATCCGCTTTTTCATTTTAATGGAGCACCGGTGGAATGAAACTGACCGAAGTACTCGGGAGAGAAATAATTGTCCCAGTGCCACTTTGTCCACCACAAATCCCACATGGACTGACCCGGGATCGAACCCGGGTCTTCGCGGTGGGAGGCCGGCGACTAACCGCCTGAGTCATGGCACGGCCCAAAGGATGGTCTTATAAGAATGAGAAGCGTAAATCAGTATCACTTCAGTGGTTAATGAGTATAAGATAAATTGTGTACTACGTATGAATGAAAAAATTTATTTTGGTTTTAACAAACCTTAAAATGTATTTACGCATAGCATATTGAACCTAGTGCACATCCTCCCTGATTATGGTATTTCGAAAACAGTAAGATTATGGGAAAAAAATGCATAAACATAAAACGGTTCTTTTATTTTTCTCTGTAAAGTTTGCTTGAAAAATATTTCGCCCCGACGAATATTAAGCTTATTCTATTCGTGGTGCGCGCTCAAATGCACGTAGGTCTTTATATAAATTATCCGTCATTATTGTCCAATTTTAGCGAAAACTTGAAGGTTTCGGCACATTTTACTAAAACTCAACAATTGCGAAATTTCATTGGAAGTCCCTTAGGTGGTTCTTGCAATAGTACACGCTGACAGACAGACACGGAGAAGACAAAAGGCGGATTTTTGCAACGTTTCTTTGCGTACATGCCGAAAAGTATTGTAATTAGCTTAAATTTTGAGAAGATATTTTTGACCGTAAATATCGTGAAAATCCCACGTTTTTTACTTTAAAAATGACCATGTAAAATTCCCACTAATTCAACTGGAGGCCACAGAGAAGGCTTAAGCGTCGCGCCTGCGCCTCAGTGATTCATAGAGTCACCGTCGGTTGGATGGGCGCCTAACGATGCAGATCTCTCGCTTTCCCGAATCAGCTAGTTTCGGGCACCTGTTGAACGTAGGCCTATGTTTTACCTTGTAAAGTTTCCTCGGTAAACGGGTTGTTAAATTTGTGAGAATGCTTTTCCAAGTGCTTTTTATATATGAATACATCCAGCGAGAAAGAGAAGTCATCTTTAAATAGAGTTCAATACTTATAATTGAGACACTTGAAGACTCACTAAGTTTTATGATAAAAGGTAAAGCAACCCCATTACAGGCCTAGACAGGCCCTGACGGGTCCAGGAGGTTGAGGCTCCCTGATTTGTAGACAATCGGCACATGAAGGTGGTAAGGTTGTCAGCCCTACGCACCGGCCGCCTTTACCCCCCAGGAAATATTCCTGTTACTCATTTCTGTTAGAGGCTGAGTCAACCCCAGGGTCATAGTGCGACCGAAACGATTATGTCAAGGAATTAATTCCAATGACACTATCGGGAATCAAACTCGCGACACGAATTGAAATATATACAACATTTTGTTCATGATGTGTATAAAAGTTGAGAAAGGAAATTTGTGTGTGTTGAGATTTTTCGGACAAAATTGATCACCTACGTAAAGTACTTATACTTTTTCACACCAAATTCTTCATAATTTCCCAGATCGAATTACATGCACCAAAACTCTTATTATCCAATTGCCATATATCGTACTGTGCTCACAGCTTAACCACATCCCTTATTAACAGTTGCTGGAAATCCTGCTATTTTGGCTAGCGCTTTCGCTGACATTGTTTGTAAATATAACAAATGCAAAGGTTTCTGCAGAGTAAATTGGATAAGAGGTAGAAGGAAGGCGTAGTGGTTTAGTTTGAGGTAAATTCTACTATGTCGCCATTTTTGGAGAGCTTGAAGAAAAACAAACAAATCTTACTGAGATTTAAAGGCTGTTCTTTGAGTCGACATTAGGCCCGAGAGCTCAAAAATAACAACCAAGAATACTGAAGACTCGATTGTGACCATCAATTGTGAAATGCTTTGGTACAGTCGAAATATTTAAATTTTATTTTGTGATCGAATTATGTATTAATCGGGCAGACAAATTTGGCTTACTTAGATTAGTGAATCAAAGAAAGTTACGTAATTATACTATACGTACGGTTCCTAACAGATGAAAAGTGTAGATAAAGTGACGTTTCTCTAGATTGTTAGAACTTCTGAGATCTGCATGAAATGTTTTTGCGGTTTGTTACTCATACACTCCAGACTCTGTCAGACCTGCCAAAGAGCACGACTTATTATAACAAGACCGTCAGTATCCTGTGTTTCTTTTAACTGCTAGTATATCATGTACGTATTTGTAACAAATGTAATTATTTCACTCACATTAACGTTCCAATATTTGTCAATGTTTATCAACTTACTTTCACCACTGACGGAGCCGCTGCGATGGTAATTGGAAGAACCAAGACGTAATACTGAAGGAGTCTTAGTTCCCGTTCTGTTGCACTCTATCTGATCTACAATATACATGTATGATAAAGTGTTACGACAGTTACCGTAGAAAATTTCGTTACAAGGTGGACATTGCAAGGAACAAAAGAACACGTCTCCGCTCACATTACACACATCACTAGTGTCTGTCTTTTCTGCACCAACACGAAACAAAATACATGGTTCGGAGGGCAGCATCGTTCCACTGACGACAACACTTCTGTCTCTTCAGTTGAGGTTGTCGTTGCCATCATGTCCGTAGAAAACAGGATCTGTACCAACAGAAATATCTGGTATTGGTATTAATGCATATCAACTGTGTCTCATCAGGGAGGAATTTATTATTAGTGAACATGAGTTTTGGTACATCACAGAAGACTGTCGGCCCGTATCAACTGTTGCACTTCATAGACGGACCTGGAATTAGTGTCCATTACAATTTATTACAAAGAGTTTTGCTGCTAATGGTATACAATCCAGTTCATTATTAAAGAAAATGGTACTTACATTATTGTTTATTACATAATAATTCGTTATTAGTAATATTAGGGAATAAAATGGATGTAATACATTTTATTGCAGAAGAATATAATACCAGTATTTATTTTTTTGGCGCAACAGCACCACTCGGGCCAAAGCTGCTTCATTATTGAGGTTCCTAGATCACACACAATTAAGACACACACAAGGTAGGACACCTCTGAACGAGTGATCGACTCGTCGCAGAGGTCTTTACCTACACACCACAAAACAAACACAATAAACGAATATACATCCCTTCACCGGGATTGGAACCCACGATCCCAGCAATCAAGCTACTCCAGACCTACGCCTTAGACCGCACGGTCACCAGGATCGGTTGTTACTAGTAATATTATAGAATAAACTGGCACTTAAACTCTTGTTTATTGCAGAAGAATTTCTTATTAGTTGCATTAGAGAATATACTGGTACTTATATTACGCTTTATTACAGAATAATTTGTTATTACTACCAAACTATGGTGCAGTGCAGAACAAACTGTTATTAGGGCACACAGTTAATTACAGAAAAACTGCGTACTGTTACACATTAATTGCGACTACTGTCGTAAGAAAAGCCACGACACTGACCAAAACTATGTTCCATTCAATATAAAAACACCCACTCAGTGATCTGTTTGGGGCAATTATACTCGTATTGCAGACAGACTCAAGTTTATGCGGTATTTCTTCGACAAATGCTGCCTATCACAGGAACAAGTAAAAGTTCTTTGCCGCAAGTTTTTTTCCATAGATGCGATGTTAAATTTGATATTCATGTTTCGGATATTTTTAGTATTGTAGACGTCCTTCGTAACTGTGATCATTTTGATATTTAAAGGCGCTATTAAACTCCTAACAGCTATAATAAATTAGCTATGCTCCACCAGCAATTCGCGCATTTCTTCACGTGGTTGATTAAAAGAGCTGATTGCTGAAACAAATCAGAATGTAGCAGAGGAAGTGAGAAAAGTAGCGTATATGCGGGGATATGGTGCGTAATTAGAAGGTCGGATAAGGAAAATTACGCACATTGGAAAAGGATAACTCATACACACATAAATTAGTATATTAATTTATTTGTCAGTCGGGCAAGCGTTGGTATAAAGAGATAAATGTGAAAGTGTAAAGTTACCTCAGAGAAGCAAAAGCAGAAGTAGTGCAGGGTGCTCAGTTTTAGCTAAGAAATCACACAGTGGAAATTTATCCATAGGGGAATGTTGCGAAAGCAGCAGGATAAGTGAAAATAAAAAAACACAAAAAAATATTTACGTTCTTTAGCGGAATCTGTTTTGCCACATAAAAATGTGACCAGTTATATTAGTTTCTGAAATGCAACAGAAAGCAATTTATAATAGGAAATACTGTCTAAACCGTGCTACTGTCTTAGATAGCTTACTGAAGGACAATCGTGAATTTCAACGTGAAGACATTTGTTTGGTGCAATATTTCCAGAATTACCCATATTTGAAATTACACAAAATACTGGTTACATCAATCGTGAAATACGTAGTTAGAGAGGTCTTCTGGGATGTAACACCGTGTAGTCTAATACATGGTTGCTAAGGTTTCTGAAGAACTCACTGCCTCACGTTTGTCCTGGGAGTGGAAGCGGTATGTTCCTTCGAAAGCTTGGTAATCACCTACCAGACTATAAAGTGTAATTATCTAAGACAACATTATCTTAAATAGGAATCTCTTTATTAATTATTTCAATCCAACTTAGAATACTGTTACTTGTATACAATATATATAATACTGAAATACTGATAATATGATTTGAAGAGATTACTACATGCTGAAAGAAGTAGGAAAAACATGATATATGGACACACATCATCGAAGATAATTAGTAATTGAAGACTATATAACCGCGACGGAAATAACTTGACGCCATAAGACTAGCAGGAAAGTGACTAATAGGACTTGAGAGTGCAGGAAAGTGACTAATAAGACTTGAGAGTGCAGGAAGGTGACTAATAAGAGTTGAGAGTGCAGGAAAGTGACTAATAAGACTTGAGAGTGCAGGAAAGTGACTAATAAGACTTGAGAGTGCAGGAAAGTGACTAATAAGACTTGAGAGTGCAGGAAGGTGACTAATAAGAGTTGAGAGTGCAGGAAAGTGACTAATAAGACTTGAGAGTGCAGGAAAGTGACTAAAAGGACTTGAGAGTGCAGGAAAGTGACTAATAAGACTTGAGAGTGCAGGAAAGTGACTAATAAGACTTGAGAGTGCAGGAAAGTGACTAATAAGACTTGAGAGTGCAGGAAGGTGACTAATAAGACTTGAGAGTGCAGGAAAGTGACTAATAAGACTTGAGAGTGCAGGGAAGTGACTAATAAGAATTGAGAGTGCAGGAAAGTGACTAATAAGACTTGAGAGTGCGGGAAAGTGACTAAAAGGACTTGAGAGTGCAGGAAAGTGACTAATAAGACGTGAGAGTGCAGAAAAGTGACTAATAAGACTTAAGAGTGCAGGAAAGTGACTAATAAGACTTGAGAGTGCGGAAAAGTGACTAATAAGACTTGAGAGTGCGGAAAAGTGACTAATAAGACTTGAGAGTGCGGAAAAGTGACTAATAAGACTTGAGAGTGCGGGAAAGTGACTAAAAGGACTTGAGAGTGCAGGAAAGTGACTAATAAGACGTGAGAGTGCAGGAAAGTGACTAATAAGACTTGAGAGTGCGGGAAAGTGACTAATAAAGCTTGAGAGTGTAGGAAAGTGACAATGAAGATGCTGTAGGGAGGATATTGAGGGTGGAACGGCATAAATTTTCCTAATCTATGAATATGAAAAGAAGAAATGAAGCAAATTAAAAACAAAAATTGTTTTAAAATACTGTATCAACTGTGTGCAGCAAAGGACCGCATGTGATACTAATGTGTTGCAAAAAATAAGCAGTTACATCCTATTTCAAAACACCAGACCCGCATTCGCCTGGAAGGATATGTAGGTTATACACGTTACGAAGTCTATGTTTTAAAGGACTGTAAATCAATTTATAAGCCGCCAGTATCCAGTCGCCCTATAATTTATACGTATAAAAACTTAAAAATCTGAGATAAACGGCATTCACCAAAGTTTTTCCGGACACGGGAATGCACAGCTTAGACCTAAGAAGTTTGGTTGCCCTGTTGAAAAGAACCAAACTCTTCAGAAACTTTTCTTACACGTTTATGTCAGGGTGTGAAAATTATAGTTATGCTCTCAAGCACTCATTTAAACTACGCGAGAAACAATATGGGCTACTCCTCTGTGGGAACAAACAAGCTGATCATAATGGATTGGTGTATTCTGAGTGTTAGCATGCTGTCATGAAGCAAAAAGGATGTAATTAGCACTCGTTGGTCTGGCTACCGAGCCAGTCGCGCCTATATGACGTCATACACTGCTTCACCAAATGCAAATATGTGACTGACGCTTGGAAAACAGTTTGCAAGTCTTCGAAACACAAACATAGCCATCCAGGGTCGACCAATATACCATTGCATGCGGAGGAACTGCTCATGTTCCTGCATTTTATGTCTGTCATAAACGTTTCTTTTATAAAGATCGTTAAGATATGAATGAGAAATAAACATTTTCGATTTGCCACGCACTTTAGCCATGTTTGTTTATCTGTACTCATGACCAAAGGTGTGATTCAGGCTGGTGTCAAATGTCTTGGCATTTCTGTTGTTTTAGATGATTTTATGACGTTCCGTTCTTCTGGTCACGGTATATAAACACGTTTGTACACCTGCGAGGCGTCTATTAAAATTAAACAGTCCGTCCGTCCGTCCGTACGCATGTATAAACTCGAAAACTGCTGAATGGATCTTCATAAAACTCGATATTGGTGAATTTTACGAGAAACTGATGAGCTGTTTTAATTTTTAGTTACAATGATGTAAATGTAACGGGCACTTTACGTGAAAACTTATGTGCATGTGTGCGCGCATTTCCCGATTATAAAGCCTACCCATAATGCCACACGAAAAACAATGTAAGTCATAATCACGTTTATATCGCATTGTAAAGTGTTTTGTGCTTTAATGCAGTGCTTTATTAAAATAAAGATTTAAGCTTCACTCCTGACTGCCATTGCACACACTGTAATTTTTTTCCCACAGTCTAGCAACAGTACTACAATTGAGCGTGATTGATTTTAATGCTGATGTTAGGATACGGAGAAAACTTATGAGTGTGTGTTAGTTAAAAAGAGTGAAGTACACATTAAAAGGTTCGCATTTATTGGTGTCTTACTTGGAGTAATCAGTTTTACGCTATTTGTAACAGAGCATTCATAAACTGATAATGCAGAAGATGATATCAGATAGAACATGCCAGATCTGTTACACTGTGCGCACAATTCCTAACTTGTTATTCATACAAAATGGCGTAAATTTAATATATAACGTGAAGGAAGTGTCCTTCTTTCTGTTGTTTTGTACGGGTGTGAAAATTTGTCTCTCACATTGAGGAAGGTACATAGGGTAAGGATGTTCGAAAATAGGGGGCCCAGGGAGGTATTTGGGGCTAGGAGGGACGAGGTAACAGGGGACTGAAGGAGAGTGCATAATGAGGAGCTTCATGATCTGTACTCATCACCAAACATTACTTAATCAAATCAAGAACATTGAGATGGGCGGGGTATGTAACACGGATGGGAATTGGAGAGGTGCATAAAGGTTCTTTTGGGGAAGTCTGAAAGAATGAGACCACTTGGAAGACCTAGGACTAGATGGGAATATAATATTAAAATTGATCATCAGGAAGTGGGTTGGAGGGGCATGGATTGGATTGATCTGGCTCAGAATAGGGACGGCTAGCGGGTTCTTGGGAATGCGGTAATGAAAATTCGGGTTCCCTAAAATTCGGGGAATTTCTTGACTAGCTAAGGACCTGTTAGCTTCTCAGGAAGGACTCTGCTCCATGGAATTAGTTGGAGCTAGTGTCCTTCTTTCCATCCATCTGGATATTTAATCTCAAAAAAACTACTCAACGGATTCTAATGAAATTAGGTTTTGGTGTCTAAATTAAAATTTGTGGGAAATTTAATTTAATTTAATTTAATTTAATTTCATGTCTGTCCAGTAATGTTCGGTTTTTAAAAGAAGTTCAAACCGAACTCATTAATTTTCTTTGCAAGGGGCAATCCTGACAATTAAAATCTAAGATATGTGTCAGGATATCCACATATTGTGCCTGGTGACCGGCTTACTGACCGGGATTCGATTCCGATTAGTGACAAGTTTGTTTATTTTTATCACATCTTCTAGACCGGCTCTGAAACCTACCCAGATTCCTAGAAAAAGTGTATATTGACCCATTCCCCTGGTTCAATATAGACGGAACTTGATCCTGACTACTCTCTCCCATGTAGTGTCTAAGTGAAGAATGCGTGTAGCCTTACCTTCACTCCGTCATAAGGAGTGGTGCTAAATACAGGGATAATTCTATATTTTTCCAATTTGACGTACAGTAAAATATCGATATGTTTGTTATAAACGTAAATGTGGTGTTTGTTTAAGGACACAGAGTACAAATATCGATATGTTTGTTATAAACGTAAATGTGGTGTTTGTTTAAGGACACAGAGTACAAATATCTTCTGATTGCGCAATATTCTAGTGTACATTACAATAATACACTTGTGATAATTATAACGTTATGGAATATGAGGCCGTGTGGTTTAATAAGTAAGCACTATCGTTTCGGAGGAAGCTGCTATCTCCATCTGAAGGGTAAAATGTATAGACAGGATATTCCTTTACAACATTTGTAATCTCTATGAAAGTGCATGACGTCACATCTCAAAAGGAAAGAACCTTCGCATTTACCGTCAGGAGAGCCTCAAAGAACAGAAATAGACTTACTTTATTCTTCTTCTCCTTATTCTATCTGACTTCTTAGATTAAGCAAGTGGCTTGTTCCAGGTTTGGAATGTCCATCGTTATATTGGTCCGTCGATATCTCTTACTGCTCTCTGCCTAAATTAAAGACCCCAGTTTTAAGATTCCTCTATTTTGGATTATATCCAAGTGTCCCAACCAACTTCTCATGTATTTGTATGCTCTTTATATAACTAATACATGTGTGATTTATTTCTGATATCTTTATTTTAATTAAGCAGGGCCAATCGTCTAACTGTTATTACAAATTTTACTTTAGATGCTTTATGAATTTATATCAAACTTACCTACAATTATGACATACTACTACCACAACAACAACAACAACAACAACAACTACTACTACTACTACTACTACTACTACTACTACTACTACTGCTACTACTACTACTACAAACTACTACTACTACTACCACCACAACTACCACCACCACCAACACAGCCACCAACACCAAAAGTTTATTATTAATTCACAACATACTCCTATGAAAATTAAGTGAGCATCAGATAAAAAGACTTAGGCATGCGAAGTCTTAAAGCTTCATTTAAAAAATTACATATAGCCCAGGTACGTCTACTGAATTAAAATCGTTTTTGTTGAACCTCCAATCGAAATTCGCAGATTTTCTTAAATACTATTCACCATAAAAACCTTGATATGTGATGTAGAATGTAGAAGCCACCTATATCAACCGATTTTGTTTGAAACAGTTTCGATGGTTTGAATATTTAATGAAATACTAGGGAAAACATCTATGTCTGTGAACAGCGATATCTGCAGAAACGTGAGCTTTGAAACAGCAGACATCTGACAGTTACAACTGACCGTCAAGCTTAATTCTACGTGTTAAATAGCAAATAAAATGTTAGAAAAAAAACCAACTCTCATTTATGGAGTAAATATTTCTACTCGAAACTCTTTTAGGTGGGTGTAAATGGACTTACCCAGACTGTTCAGGCCATAGTGCGCCTGGTACACTGTGGAGCCGTTGGAGGACATTGTGGACGTAATTGGCAGTCCCGAATTCAGACTCGACGTGAGCGCTGATCCCTGATTCAGCTGACCAATGGACTGGCCAAACCCTCCCATCGTGACGCCGCCTTGACTCAGCTGGCCCAGACCTCGGTAAAATATTGCGAGTAACAAGGTTAGAGAAGAAATCACATAACGACATCTTAAATAACTTGTACTGATTTTTTAAAGTAACAGTAAATATTCTTTTCTCTTTAAAACATAATACAGCAAGCCCTCGCCAAATGCTTAGCTTCCATTCCTGAGAACCACACTGAATGCCGAGTCAAGACTTTATAGGACGTAAATACTCATCTAAGTCCGAGCACACAAAAACTTCAGGTGACAAATCTGAAGGTGAGAGACTGCTTTGGAGACATCTGCGGTAGATAGATACGTAGACAGACAGACAGACAGATAAACAGATGGATAGATGGATGGATAGGTGGATGGATAAATAGCTGGATAGATGAATAGATGGATGGATAGATAGATAGATAGATAGATAGATATATAGATGGATAGGCGGATGGATAGATAGGTACATACAAAGATAGATAGATAGATAGATAGATAGATAGACAGATAGACAGATAGATAGATAGATAGATAGATAGATAGATAGATAGACGGATGGATAGATGGATAGATAGGTACATACAAAGATAGATAGATAGATAGATAGATAGATACATAGACAGACAGATAGATAGATAGATAGATATATAGACAGATAGATATATAGATAGACAGACGGACAGACAGACAGAGACAGATACAGACAGACAGACAGACAAATAGATAGATAGATAGATAGATAGACGGATGGATAGATAGGTACATACGAAGATAGATAAATAGATAGACAGACAGATAGATAGATAGATAGATAGATAGATTACAAATAGCATGAATTTATTTCGGTTAAGTGGACACTGCATCACCCGGTCAGCATTTATCTCCGTGCCATTTACTGCTCTCATGTTGTTTTGATATTTGTAACTACTTTACACACATAAAGACATGGTACGCTATGTACTCGTAGCTTGACCTCCTCACAGTGTATTTAAATAAATAACAGTTAATTACAATGAGTTAAGCAACAAAATAGGCTTGCATGTGTTCACAGATTGTCAGTGCAGTTTATCCGATTTGCCTATAACACGATTTGGCATGCAGTTTATAAAATGGAGTTATCTACCCAACTGGATCGGAGGGTCGAACAGACCTGGAGTCATGCCGCCAACACCCCAGCGAGTGTCAGCTCCACCGAACATGCCCGAGGAACACAGTCCATCGGACATGCTGCCAAAAGGAGGTAATCCGTGGGACGGCAGGAGGGCCCCGGGGTTCTGAACACGTTCGTGGTCTTCTTCCTCTTCTTCCATTTGGCTCTGCGATTTTGGAACCATACCTGCAAAGTAACCATTTACTGTTCTAACATTTCCATCCACTGTGAAGGAATCTTATGTACGTTAATATGCTCCGTGCGACGAGAGACATAAATCGCCTTAAAACCGGCTCTTCTTCTCTAATATATTTCGGAATATGACATTAACAGCAGAAAATATCTGTTCTGCCATGTCAGTAGACACTTTAAGCTAACAATCTGCAGAATCCATTACATGAGTTTATAAGCTACCACGAAATCATAAAAGAAAGTGTTTCCGCAGAAATTCTAAGCATGGAAAGGGTTAACTTTACAGCTAGGTTTTCTTAAAATACTTGTAGTAGCGTGTATACTAAAATTTATAAAAGATGGCTGCCCAATGTTCGTTGCGTTCTAGCAAAGATCGTAACATGATGAGATTTGAACCAATCAACGCCATTACACTGTTTGTACGGTAAAGGTTTCAGTTTTAGTTAACATGTTTGGTAAATATAAAGTAACTTATGTAGTCACCTTTTTATTATCATATGTGTCTTTCCATAATGAATGGCAAAGGACCCAAGCGTGACTTATTAAAAAAAAGAGCTAGAGAATTGCAACAGGAAATTTATTGTAATATGAAACGGAAGCGTATTGTTTGTTTGTAATCAAATATAAATATTTACATGTAGAATATTTTGTCAAATAACCTTCAACAATTACAGAGAAATATATCAAACACACAGTTATCTTGTTTCTAATTGAACTATACTCCTTATTTCTTTTAAAATATAATTTTAAAATTACATTTAAAAATTCTTCTGCACCTCTTGTTTCTGTTTATACACTACTATTCGCTCTTAACTGAAAATTCCTCCTCGAGTTTTGAACTAAGTTGGTCTATAGAAACTAAACTTTTTCAGGAACGTTTTGAAACCTTTTTTCTTGTAAACGTGTTCTTATGTGAGAAAACGCATACCTAACTCTCCTATTGCTGCCATCCTTATCAATTTTTGGTTTGTATGTACATCAATGCCCACCCCAGTGACCGCGTGGTCTAAGGCGTGGGTCTGAGGCCGTTCGAATGCTGGTATTGCGGGTTCGAATCCCGCCGGGGGCAAGGTTGTCTGTCTCTTATGAGTGTTGTGTGTTGTCAGGTAGAAGTTTCTGTGACGGGCCGATCCCTCGTCCAGAGGAGTCCTACCGGGTGTGGTGTATCTGAGTGTGATTGTAAAGCCTCGATAATGAGGAGGCCCTAGCCCACTAAGGGCTGTTGCACCAATGGAAAAAAATAGCACGTATTAAGAAATGAGGAATGTGTACAAACCTGAAAGCAAACGCATATTTAGGATATGTAGTCGTAATTGGTAAAACAATATTTAAACCAGACTTAACCATTTAGAACACATGCAAGTCACTTCTTTAAATATTAAGAAAACTCGCATGATTCTCAGATTAAACAACGATTATGACTCCACGTTGTTGTTGTTGTTGTTAGTGTTGATGGTGGTGATCTTGGTGGTTCTATTTTCTGTTTATAAAATGCGCTTAGTTAATACACAAGGACACCAAGTGCTTTACAATAGTTGTTTACCTGTTTGCATATGCTGTATACAGTACTTACGTAATGAAACGTGTTATAATTGGTTCTGTGAAGATACTTGCTTGTTCATTATAATGGATTATTATGATTCAGAAAATTAGGAGCTACATAAGAGATGCTGTTTACCACTGACATATAGAATTGGATGCATGTATTATTTTGTAACTCTAATAAAAGTTTGGTGAAGACAAGAGAGATACAACTGTGCGTTCCTCCCCCCTCCCCCTCCCCCACCCCCGCCACACACACACACACACACACACACACACAAAATAAACACATTTCATTTTGGCCCTATATTTGATATGCTCATATTTCTTCTGTTATTGATTCGTGTGTTTTACTTCTTTAATATATATCAGAAATAATAACAATATTAAATAATAATCAAATAAGAATTAATCGTTATTATAAATGTATTTGTCTTTTCTGAAGCATACAGACAGGTTCTGGGGCACACCCAACCTCCTATTAAATGATAAAGAAGGCTCATTTCCGTTGGGGAAAAGCGGTCGAAGCGTAAAGCTGACCACTGACCTCTATGTAGGGTTAAAGTCAAGAAAGGGTTGGAGCTATATCTCCACTCCCATGTATGCCTTCATTCCGTCCTTAGAGATAAGGTTACCTTAAATTCCTTGTAATTGTTTTGTTGCAGATCGACCATTGCGTACCTGTAGTGCCGAAAGGCGTGTTGCATGCTGCTTCACATTCGGGATGTCCTAAGTTCAAACACAGGCTCATAGATCATGTATTCTGTCTGACATTCCTAATATTTCCTCAATCCTTCCAGGTAGATTCCGCGATCACACCTCACATTAGGTCACGACTGACTTTTTGCATAAGTTTTCTAATTCATTAGTCACTAATCATCTAACAATAGGGCGCTTTTTTTTTCCAATGGCTCGACAGCCCCTTGGGGCCTAGGCCGCCTCATTTTTCGAGGCTTCACGATCACACACTTTTTAGACACACCACACTCGGTAGGACTCCTCTGGACGAGGAATCAGCTCGTCGCAGAGACCTCTACCTGACAACACACAACACTCACAAGAGACAGACATCCATGCCCCTGGCGAGATTCGAACCCACAATCCCAGTAAGCGAGCGGCCGCAGACCCACGCCTTAGACCGCGCGGCCACTGGGATCGGCAATAATAGGACGCTACATAATATAAACTAGCTAATTGCCAGTGTTGTTAAATGTAACGTAAAATAATGACTAAAACATCAAAATACAATTTGTTACCTCGATTGAGACACTCATAGTAATGCAATTGTAAGCAAAATAAAACTTAAATAATAAAATGCTTTTACGTTACATATATTTACCTTCCAGAACAACATAGAAGGAAACGTTACAGACGGTACTGTTACGCAGTTATGGGGTTTACTAGACTACAAACCCGGAAGTTACGTCGGAAATGTAATGAACGTTGTAAGAAAAACATAGTTTATTTATTGTTGAGTGACGAAATGTGTGCAAACAATCTGCTTCACACTGTTTAAATTCGCATAATTTAACATAGGCCTAGATAAAGACACGGCTATGTAGAATGCCTTTTTATGTATACACACTGTTAACTTGACTAATGCAGTCGCTCTGTTTGCAGTGTCTCCTTCTTGTACACGCTCTCAAGATGACTTTGGTTAAAGTTGCAATGTGACGGTCGATAGATCCAGCAGCTTGACTCTATTTGCTACCTGTCACAAGAGATACTTTGCCTCATCTCCCACACTGCGCAGCCCTAAATCTGTAACTCTTTCGTCCATGTAATGATTTGTCACAGAGAGTAACACCGCCTGAAGAACAAAGACGTTCATAATTTCTGTGCACATCTGACTCAGATGGAGCTGGACAACCATTCAGTACTTATTTGTGCTGGTTAATGGTAGTGAGGAAAGTTCTATAGGTGGGTCGTATTTACATACTATTGCAGAGCATTCACGCTTTTCAGGCTAAGCAAATACCTCTCACATTGTGGTACTCTGGGTTGTGAATTCTTGTAGTAGGTAGACACCGACGTTTTGGAGAAATATGTTGCCTCCATTTTCAAGGTTTAAGTATTAGATCTCAGGACGACGCTGAAATCATCAGAATCAAACCAACTAACTACCCAGAAAGATAACCAAGGTCAAAGTCTTGCGCAAAGCGGAATACAATAGCTATTTCTTGTACTAAGAAGTACCAAACCTTCTAAAGAAAGGCACAGCTGGGATTGGAAAAAAAGTGTTTTGTAAAATATTACTAAGGATGTGATTACACGTACGTTAAGGGTTTGGTAGTCTTAGCTGAAGTAAGGCCTGAAAATCTTCATACTAATTGCTGCTGGTCATAATGGGAAGAGGTTGTCATCAGCAATGAATCTTCTGGGAATAAATTTCTGGGGCTGCCTGCAGAAAGATGGGTTCGCATTAGCTGACGGCCTTCATGATGTGTGAAGGCGGTCTCTGTCCACGTCCCTTTCAGCTATACTCTGACATTTGTCTTACAAAAATAATGAACAACGGAGATCTTCAGTAGGCTTTGTGTTGTTTCGATCGCCACTTGTGGTGCTGTCGACAGGCCTGCCGGGCGTCGGTCATCTTCGGTTAAGGCCGTGAAATCAGGCAGATCTTAATGAGCATATATGCCTTCCAAGTTGCCAAATTAAGAGATTTCTCGCATTAGCTGACTGAGTTGAAAACCTCATTGCTGTGATACGTTGACGAAAATTGAAATCCATATCCTCGAAAATGTTTCCCTTTCTAACGTTCCGAAAGTGTGTTAGTTGCAATGCGAAGGCCCTTCGGTTCTAGTTCCTCCACCTTTCGGACAAGGCTATTAGCCGTGGGTGTCAGACAGGGCATAGTCGATCGTAGGATAAATGAACTACTTACGAGGCAGTACACAGTTTCGGATGTCCAGCATTTGCCGTCTCTGAACTGTCATTCTTCCAACTGAACGAGATCAACAATTTCAGCTGCTTGCCCAGGTTAGACCCAATATAAGGTGCTGTTTAGTCACTTTTATTGAGATTGTGAAGCAGTATTCATTCGAAGTATCCCTTTTATCATCTTTCAATAAAGTTATTGCTACACTGGTCATTCCTCCACTCGTCCAGAGCATGTTAGCAACCTCTGGAGGAGGTTTATCTGGGCTCTCAATAAGGGGTTCCTCATGGATTGTCATTGCTTCTTCAGCCAGTTCTTCACGCGTATTTCACCACAAACCACAGGGGTAAGAAAGGCCGAGAGTCTTCATGTGTTGGTCACTTGGGAGTGTTTACTGCAGCAACTCATGGATGGTGTTGGTCAGGTCCTCAGTGCAGTTGTCGACTGCCTCCTCGTCGCTTACCGTGGGATTTCCTGGGGGTCTGTCTTCGAGGCTAATCGTACATGTGTCTCAGTACATTCGTGTGACGTCTGGGGGGGGGGGGAGGGGTCAGGGGATTTTGGAGGAATGATCGACGTGTGTTATCGATCAAGACTGCAAGTGATCCGAGCTTAGGGCACAGAATATGGTAAGACGCGCCAGTAGAACGATATATTTGGCCAACTCCATGTAATGTGTAGAGGCGTTGACATTAAATTATTAAGAAATCCTGATGGGGATGTCGGTCCCATATATCAGATATGAGTTTCCATTCGCATAACCAGACAGGATGTGGGCAGCCTGGAATTCCAGCCCGTATGCTTGATATTAAGACCTTTCTCCCACAAGACGAAGGATAGTCGGCTGAGGTACTCGATCATGCCCAACACAGTCAAGGATGGGTGACCGGCAGACCGCCGAGAGCTTTATGGCCTATCTACCAATACAGAAATACGCAAGACTCTAATCCGACCTGTATTAAGCTGTGGCTGCGAAGCATGGATAATGACTCAGTCATCAGAAGAAAGACTAGCCATTTCTGAAAGGAAAGTACAAGAAGAATCTTTGGATCAGTCTAAGAACATGACTTAGGATGGAAACTAAGACATAATGAAGAGTTCTAAGAATTGTTAGATGGACCTGATGTAGTGAAATATATAAAGTTCGAAAGATTACAATGAGCCGATCGTAGGCATATAGTCCGAATGGATAACACGAGAATAATAAGAAAGTACTAAACGGAAAATTTAATGGAAGGAGACATGCGCGAAGACCACAGCTGAGATGGAAATACAACAGGAGGAGAGAATCCTCGTTGCTGGTAAATATAAGATGATGGAAAAAACTACCTGGGGAACTACTAAAGCGGTCAGGGCCCGTTGCGGGCTGTCGCGCCATTGAAGAAGAAGAAAAACAACAAGAAGAAGAAGAAGAAAAAGGAGAAGAAGACGATGATGAAGAAGAAGAAGACTTGCCAATACAGACATATGGCGGAGGCCGCAGAACCAAGACTGGCACTGCGGAAGGGTCCATGGCTCTGCGGAGAAGAATTCCTATAGCTTCTCCCTCCGTCGAACAAAACTAAGTAGCTTACATGTCAAAGTCTTGTCAGAAGAATGCAGAAGATAATCGCAGTATAAACATTCACAGTAAATGTTTAGAAGTGTGGAAAAGTTTCAATACTTTTTTTTTGGAAACAACGCCGGTAAAACTAAAACTGAATTTGAGAAGAAATTAGGAGCAGATTAAATTCGCGAAATATTTGCCATTATGGAATTTTTGCCTTCCAGCCTGTGATCTGGCAATGTGAAGATTACTGTAAAATAAACTGTAATTATATTTATTTTTTTGAGATGCTTGTGAAAATTGGTCTGTCATATTAAGTTAATAGCACAGATGTAGCTTTTCTTTCAGGCCACGGTGCTGAGAAGGATATTTGATGAGAAGAAGTTGGGGTGAAACTGCAGAATGTGAAGCGGTATGAATTTCTGTTCAGAAATAGGTGCAGTAAATGGAATAAAGTGTTCAAATTACGTTCTACTTATTTCAGAAATGCCGTACGCCTTACATTATTTGAATAATATAAAATGAATGTTTAATATAATTAATATTAACAAACCATATTCTCACATTGTGTTCTACAAATAATAAAATGCCAAGGCAGAAAAATATGTGTGTGGTGTACTCCAGTTTGAAGTACACCTTGCCTCTCGAGATTTTTTACACAGAATTAGTCACATCAGTGAGAAGTACTTCCTATGAACGCAAAACTAAAAGAAAAGAGGACCATCATAAGAGGAAGTGATGAATGCAAAGGCGAAGTAGGATTTTTTTCAAGTCAATTTATTTGGTTTTTGCGCGCACTTTTACTCCCCTTCGCCGCAAGGACGTTAGTAAGAACGCTGCTGCAATATAAGAGCCGAGATGTTGCTGCTATTATTTATTGCACAGCGAGATATTGCGGCTGGGGGTCCATGTAATTAGATTGGGGATGTATTGCGTCGGAGGGTGAGGTGCGAGCTACTACGTCATCGCTGGTGGGGAGGGAGGAGCCACTAAAATGAAGCCCGCTCGACGCAATATTCATGACTGCGGGGGTTGTGGATATTAGTGGTATAAACATATACCCCTATGTCGTATAACATTGACCTTTGGTAAGAGGAATTACTATGCCTACGAAGTAGAGACAGAGCAGCAGTGATTTGTCACGTGAGGGTGTTAGCACCCTTCCCGATCAACCCTATATAGGAGAAGGGGATTTGGTAAATGGGGTATCATTCCGGCATTAGGGGATTAATGAATCGCGTGAACCCACAGGAAAATTAACCTCCTGCAAGCTAATTCACAGGGCTGTTTGCCCTCGCTTCCTAGACGCAAGGACGTGTAAAATGTGTCGACTAACCCTGCAGATAAAATCGGTACACGCACTTATATAATGTGCGAAAGAACAAAGTGTTTCTGTATTGTTTATTTGTGTGTAGTCAACCAAAGTCACGTGCCTGCAATATTGAAACCATTCGCTTTACTTGAATATTAAAATGTCACGCCAGAATTACTATTTCGAAGTATGACTTTCATCTAAATAATATTTCAAAATTCAGAACCACCTCACAGAAAACACAATGCGTCTCCGTTATAAAGACGAGCGATTAATATTGCTTAGAGAAATAATCACTCTTCTGGAAATCATACGAAACACATGCATAAAACCTGTATATAAACTGCGCAAATTTTATTGTTAAACAGTTGTGCTTTTAGTAACCACTGTAAATGGCAGGGTTAATAGGGTAGGTATATGTACCAGTTTTGTGAAACACGCCATTTCACGGCTGCTACACTCTCTCACAATTATTTTCAGTTGTTCTTCCATAAATGGCTCCGCAAGCCTTCCACTTTTAGAGCATGTCAAAGCTTGTCACGTGAGCGGCGTGTACTGAGATGTTGGATAAATATTCAGGTAAAAGTATTCACAGAATTTAACAAGAGTAAAAATATGTATTTTAGGTTCGAGAAGGCCTACCCGTTTTTTAACATTTTACACATCTTTAGCTTTAATGTTAATTTGCATTATGTAAAACCGTATTATTATTATTATTATTATTATTATTATTGATTTCTTGTTCCAGTGCTCTGTAATTGATTTTATTGTCGTTGCCAAGCATATTAATAAAAGAATAGAATTTGAGTATGAAAAAGTATCGAATAAATTAAATGGACAAATATTGATAAAACATTTAAATGACAGATCATAATCCACCGAAAAACACTGTGCAGGACACACTGAATGGGCTTAGAATTTAAGGAAGAGCTTATAAAAGATGAAAAGGACATATGAAATAGGAACAGACTGTTGGTCTATTAAAACTTTTAATTAGGAACAGACTTGATTTTATGTACTATAAAATGATGATAAAGAAGAAAAAGAAAAAAAAAGAACAATGCATTATAGCAGACACACCATTGTTTCACGGTGAATCACACTGTTTAAAACCAAAACCAAACTTATCTTTTCTTGCCTTTAATTAAAAATTCTCATATCTAAAAGAACATATTTAGGGCAAAAATCTATATTCAAATTATTGTTCAGTGATGCAAAACCTAAAACTTCACGTTAATTGGAAATCATATTAATCAATACAGACCAGACTTTATTTTGCCAATTTCTTTCACTCTAATCTTTAATCCATCGCATACCTCCGCAAAAGAAGGATAAGGACGGACAGACACGGCCTCAATATTATGTTTATTTGATGCAACCGCGAGGCTCCCCAGCCTCTTCCCAAATGTGCGAAGTACTTTCCATCAAAATCAGTTTATCTTCAAACCTAAACTGAAAAGAACGGCTCCAATGTCTGACTCACACGCCACGTGCAAAAGCGTGGTTTCCACAACCTGCAATGGTCTGCCTCACGGCTCGACAGTCTGTGTACTCCTATATCACAATTATGCTCTGAAAGCTCTACCGTTTTCATCGACTTATTTGTGTGAGCTGAGTTTCTTCTCTGCTTGCTCTCAGCATATAGCCCTTTGGGCTTTTCAAAATGATCTCCACTGTTCTCGTTCTGAGACGTAATAAAGATTGACAGACAGCGAGCAACAGACTGAAGGCAACCGCCATATTAAAAACAAGAATAATTTTACCAGTGTTATTAATTCAACAACTCATTATCATACAAACATAGACGTCATCACTGTCGTCGTCATCATCTTTATCATCATCATCATCAACAACAACATTCGTCACGTTGTACTGTTCACAAAGTGCTGTTACTCTTGTTAGACCGAGGAAGACATGATGGGCAGAAATGTAGCACAAATAGAATACATGCCAAATGCGTAGAGAATTATGGTTTTAAGAGGAGAGGAGAAGGAATTGGCATGAAGACAGACGCGTAAAGAGGAAGACTTAAGAGAAGTGTGGGGTAGTGTGCCAGTTGGATTATTACGGCTCAGGATAGCGATCAGAGGTGGTATCTTTTGATCACTGCAACGGAACTTCGGGCTCCATAGATGGTGGGGTATTTAAAAGACTGTAAATATTAGCGCCTCAAGGCGGAATGCTGCATATAATTAGTTATTGTCCCTGTTATTATTATAATTATTATATTATTATTGCCGTCATTACCTTTAGAAGAAGCATCACTCTATACGTTTGCTTTTATCCTTATATTCGTGCGTTTTGAGACCGAAATATGTGTAATACATAACTGTGCAGTGGCATGAATAAAACAAATTAAAAATAAATATTTATATTTTACGAATTTTTATCCAAACCCCTTAAAAACTAATTATTATTTTATAGGGAGCAGGTGGTTTTTATGGTGAATTTCAATCAGGAGAGTGTGAGGGGATGGGAGACGAAATATTTAGAACCAACTGGCTTATGTGAAACAGTGAAAGGCCTAGAGTTTAAAATGTGCGACAAAACTCTGTTGAGGACAATTCCAGTGTTGTTCAGAGCGTAAACAAAAATACATGTGATTATACATGTCTATTATTTTTACATATTTCAAACCTTTGGAACCTGAGGGCTGTTCATTCTGACAGTATTATGAAGTGAGAAGTCTATGCATACTGAAGCAGGCGGTAACAGTGTCATTTAATGGGCTAACGTAACGCACTCAAAACTGTGAATTGCATTATAGGGGCTTTTGCAGATCAGGATAAAAATATTAGTCTTTAAATTTACACGAGGAACAAAAACAACCCACATGCATCCCACCTTTCTTCTAGGCCTACGTACGCGGTGGCGCATTTGGTTGAGGCACTGCGCTACAAGGTTGCGGGTTCGATTCCCGATGGGGTCATTTGGGAATTTTCATTGACGTATTCCTTCCGGCCGCTACTATGACCCTGGGGTCGACTCAGCCTCTAACAGAAATGAGTACCAGAAATATTTCCTGGGGGATAAAGGCGGCGGATGCGTAGGGCTGACAACCTTACCACCTTCATGTGCCGATTGTCTAGAAATTCTGGGAGCCTCAAAATCCTTAGAATATGTACTTAGAAGATGGTAAATCATATTCCCCATTTGTGAAAAGCCAATAATTGGTAACATTTCTAAAAGTTACGTACATTGCTGTGAACAAGGGCACATCATTGGTCCCTATCCTGAGCCAGATGAATCCAATCATCCCTCGTAGCGCACTATTTATATAAACCCATATACCTCCTTTTTCCAAGTGGCGTTTGTACTTCAGGTTATCTGGCCATTTTTACACTTCTCACGTCTTTCACACTTTCTACTTTCATGGCCCATCTCATTCTCTTTGATTTTATCACCCCAATAACGTTTGTATAAATTTACTTATAATGAAAATTCTTTCTGTGTGAATTCCTTCATCGCCCATTTACTTCCTCTGTATTACGTTCAAATATTCTCCACAGTAGCAAGTACTCAGATTTAGCAATTAGTGTCAATGCCCTTCACACAAACAGTACGCCAGGTCTACTGCACATTACTTTTGATGTAATTAGAGCCACTACATTTTTCTACCCTTAAGGTAGCATCATCAAATACGTCACAGTTTAAAAAGAATTCACATCAGACGACGTAAACTACACTGTACAGCTTTACAACAAATGCCTTAGCTGAGTGAGATACACTCGCCTTATATCTGCATGCATTAATTAGACCATGAAATAACGTTGATGCTTTTACAATTTAAAATAATTATTAAATTTAATTAAAATGACTAAGGCTGACTTTGTCTTAGACAAACAGGTTACTAAATTCTCCTACATTCCACACTCGTATATCAGTCATATAGGACTCTGTGTAACGCAATGCCTTGTAATAAGCAGTAGCACAACTGTTCCACGTAAATATGTTGCAGATTTAAATTTTATCACACGCATGTAAATGGAAATTTAATGTATTTATGTTCGTATATTGTTAAATTTTTTTTATACACATCACTACTAAAAATGTATGTCGTAGTTACTTCTTAATGTTTTTATCAAAACTAAATAAGGTGGTTTCGTGTACTTCTATTATTATTCATATAAAGGCGTTTCTGTAATTTACTACTTTCGTAATACTTTATGTTAAAATTGGAACGAGAAGGGCACAGGTGGTACAGAACTGCCGCACTGACGGATATTTGAAGTAAATAGAAAAAAAACACTAACAGGGTGCTTCTTGGAAAAGTAAAACCTAAACTTAACGCTAAGTTCTCCAGCGCACATTCTTCTGTCTTATCTTTCACAGCAATCCGCCTTGATTCAATCATCCTAAGCACATTAGGTAAACAGTTCTTAAGTATTGTTTTTTTTTTTGTATGGCTCGACAGCCCTATATGGGCCTGGGCCTCCTCGTTTCGTCGAGGTTTCATGTCACACACATTAGACACACCACAGTCGGTAGGACTCTTCTGGACGAGGACCAGCTCGTCGCAGAGACCTCTACCTGACATCACACAACACTCACAAGAGACAGACATCCATGCCCTAGGCGGGATTCGAACCCACGATCCTAGTAAGCGAGCGGCCGATGGGATCGGCCTTAAGTATTGTATTACATTTTTAAAATCCTTAATTACTGATCTCACCTTGCTTCAGTTATCCCTCTGAGCACTTTATTCTTTCTAACTTTATTTACGCTTTAATCCCTTAGAGTGAGAGACAAAATTTCATAACCATATAAAAACTTATGTTAATTATATCTTTTATATTTCTAGTTGTAGAGTCTTATATTAGAAACACGATTATAGAAAGACGACGGCAACAGTGGTTTTTTTTTTTTTTTTTTTTTTTTGCAATTTAATTTCTAAGTTTACGTGTAGCCATAAATACTACTTCGATTGTTCATTATCCCTAATCTTTGAACTTGGTTATATTTCTAATGGTTTTATGAGCTACCGTTATACTGTAATTGTGTTGTGTATTCTGTGGGCGGTATCCGGTCTTATGCTTAGTGCTTCCACAGCAGCGAGTGGAAAAAGCTGGCTCAAGCTGCAAAACTTCGCACGTGTATTCGTCAGGTTCCATTTTCGAATGTCGGCCGGTACGTTGACCTACCTGGGTTATCCGCGAATTTTGTCAGTACATCCACACTAATACCTGGATAATACCTCAAATTTATCCTCGAAAGCTTTCTTCTACACTCCCTTTCCCACCTGCCATTCACTAAGGATCCTACCGATTTGCACGATACAATTGGGTTACTGATAACACTGATAACTAAATGTAGCTAAGTAAACACATCAATTTATTTAGTAGCTTCGTTATAATTCCCATGTTTTCCTTTATAATATACATGTATTTGCCTAATACATTAACAACATAGGTATAAACACATTGCGTGTTACAATTTAAGAAACATGTCTCATCGATGAAGATATGTTCCCACACGTCTACAGATCACGTAATCAAAGAAGTACAGGGTGATTCAGGAGGAAAAGTCAATATTTTTGGAGGTGATAGTACCGGTCGCTGCGAGAAAGAAAGTTCACATGAGCATGTATCTAATTCTGAATGGTAACCGAGATAGAGCTGTTTGAATCTACAAATACAAAAGCACTGTGAATGGTAATAAGAAAAGAGAAATTGCTTTGCTGTTAATATTATTTTAATTTAATGTTTAAATGACAAATTTGTTACACAGAAGCGATAAAATTTGTTACAGTTTACAACAAATTTTCGAAAATCCCACCGTCAATCTCAGTGCACTTTGCAACTCGTGTGCGAAGATCGCGTGTTGTTCGTCTCATTTGATCTTCACGCTACTTTTTGGGGCAGCAGCATCCAAAATGCGAGCGAGCAATTCGTCTCGTGTAGCCACGGTCCTTTTGCAAACTTCGCCCTTCATCCAATCCCAGAAACGAAAGTCTAACGAAGTTAAGTCTGTAGACACAAGCAGCTCTATCTCGATAGCCATTCAGAATTAAGGCACATGGTCATACGAAAGTTTTTCTCACAATGACCGGCATTATCACCTCCCACAATACTGGCCTTCCTCCTGAAGTGGAGGTAACAGTCCTTACAGTCCATGCAAGCTAGATATTAGTAAGTTCAACAGATTTTAAGAGTGATAAACTTAATATTCCGTTCACTGTGAAACCTAAAAAAAACTCTGACATGCACGAGGAAGAGGCTATGGACGGCTGTGGGACTTTCTGAACGCGGTGACAAAGACAATAATCCGTGGCAGTATCCCGCCATTTTGCTGACTGAAACACAGAGGTTCTCTCTTAAACGTTTCAACTTGTCTCTCTCGTTTGATTACTTTAAAACTGCAGATGGCGACAGCAGAACTAGAAAATTGCTCAGCCCTTCCTTATACCTAACACACGGTAACTAAAGAAATGCACATAATTTGCAGTAGTTGCGCTACGCTTGCTCTGTCTTGTGTATAAGTGCCTTAAAATTACTGGACTGAAACTGAAAACGTCTAAGCAATTGTCCTTAATTTTTTCCTAACGTTTCACCAAAATATTTTTCATTTTGATCAGTATTTAGCGAGTTGCCCTCACGACGCGGGCACGTAAGTAGTTTTTTATACAAAGATTCCTTTTTTGTTGCGTCATTTAAAAACTGCAATGTGTTGACAAATTTTAGACAAGTGCCCCATTATTAAATTGCATGAAAATCCGTTCAACCACTCAAGAAACATTACATGCGGGAAAATAAGACGGACGGACAGACCGAGAGACAGACGAAGAGAGAAATGGCGATGTCAGTGGATGGATTTCTTCAATTGTTGCAAGAGCGGCAAACACAACCTAAATTTAAGAAACAAATTTTTCTAGGTTTTCGACGGAGAAGTCGACGCCACTGTGCTGCTGGCAGGGGACAGATAACACGGCTTCCCGTCAATCGATCGTTGGCGTTAGGCAAAAGGGAGTCAAGACCACAGCCTGGAAGTGTCTACCGCAGGTCGTCAATGAAGCGTGGAAGGCATTACACACACGAACGCTTATAGACGGGACTGTCACTGTAGAAACCAAACAGGTTAGCTAGGCGGTAATTTTTCTGAATTTTATCCAGGAGGTCTTTTGCAACTGTACTGATGAATTTTTAGGTTTCGTTAGAACTTTCTTAAAGAGATAAAACACTCTATTCATAAATAAATATATATATATATAATCATAAAGTTGACATTTTAAAGATACAAAAACGTTTTACATTATGTAATTAATGTGTGTCATGTTGATTTTTACGCATTAGTAAGACTGTAATGCGTACATTTGTAAGAAAGAAATATCTTTCATAGAATGACAGTTTAACGTAATTGACTGCCTTCCTTTTTATTTATCTGCGCATAATGGTAACCCTTAAGTGTCGAAACATGTAGCATTTTATAAAGTAAAATCTTTTTTGTAATAAAAGATAGTTGTGTTGACTAAAATTGCCTTTATTATTTAAATAAAGAGAAGAATTAGAAGAGGACTGAAATATACGTTAAACGTGATGAGGAGAAGAAAAGACGAAGGCATCATAAGAGGAACAAAAAAAGAAGAAGACAAAGGAGAGGAAGAATGCAATATGAGTTGGAGGAACATGAAGTCGAAGATAAATGTTATCATAAGTTGATGAACGTTAAGAGGTGGAGAAGAAGAAGAAGAAAATGAATACTTCACATTATCTTCATATTTTTGTGGGTTAGGAAAGCACTTGCTCCTATGAAATGCTTATCTTCTACTAACTAACTAACTAACTAACTCAATGGAGCAGAGTCCTTCTTGAGAAGCTAACAGGTCGTCAGTTAGTCAAGAAATTCCCCGCATTTTATGGAACCCGAAGGTTCATTACCGCATTCACAACATCCCGCCACCTTTCCCTATCCTGAGCCACATTAATCCAGTCAACGCCCTCCCATCCCGCTTCTTGAAGATCCATTTTAATATTATCCTCCCATCTACGCCTGGGTCTTCCAAGTGGTCTCCTTCCCTCAGGTATCTGCTACTACTTGTGTCTATATTAAAGTGCTATAATTGTAATTATTTAGAAGTCATTAAGGGATATCAGACATAAATACTTGCTAATGATTGTCAATTCCACTCATTACGCCCTGTAATGATACTAAAATGTTGGCATAATTCAAGACGCTGAACTTATTTATTCACTGCAGGCATTTAATCATTATAGTGGTTACAGGACCAAAACAATATGTTTAACATTCATTAATGACTTCAAAAGTTTTACGTGTAGTGTCAATTGGACAGGTGACAGGAAATGATGAATTACAAGGTATGCGGAAGGAAACACTTCAGCCTGTCTGAAATTCCTACCCTGCACTGGACACAGAATATTAGTAACGGGTTAATAAGCTACATTCGCGTTGGCATAAGTCTGGATTACAACTTGAAGCAATCCGGAGTGAAAATCAACTACCTACATATACACAAGACTTTACTTACGAGTAGTATTGTGCCAAATAGTATATCAGGTTGTGATTAAATTCCTGGTTTTATTTTTATGGAATCTAAAATTTCATTAGCATGTTCACAAAAGTCCACTATTTGATGACATAAATGAATGGTCAACATATGCGAAGATTTTTCTTATCATAAGAAAAATATATAATAGGTCTACATATTCCGTTCATGAGGTCTAAATGGTTATTGCTTTCACTTCTGTAGATATCAATATGTGGCAAGAAGTTAGTTGTCTGGTAATGTCTGCAAAGTTAGTGGAGCTTTGTTCCGTTAAAAACGAATGTAGAACCAATACTTTAACCAGCAGAGCCTTATACATCTCTTTATGTGTGTACATATAGGTTGACATAAGTTACATAAAAAGAAATTTGCAGCAGAAAGAATAAACCTACTTCTCCTTAAATTGACATCTGGCACTGCAAATCTGAGACCTCTGTTTGGGATGTTACTCTACGTAGGTTGGAAGCTGCATACCGACGTTTCGGGACGACATATTGGTCCCTAAGTCAAGGACCAGGCAAGAGTTTATCTTGGACTGTTTGGCTTTTGAAGATGGTACCCATAGGTTGTTCCAATACATGGACAATCAGATTCCCAACTACAAAGCGTAACATTACAGAAGGGCGAAGGTCTCAAATACAGAGGCGGACGCCTGAAATCTCTTATAATCTATAAATAGCATTATGACTAAGTCTTACCTTCTTTTCTTGTAAAATGTATTACTAAAGCATAAATTCTGTCCGCGTTAAATTTGTTCCATACAGAACCCAACTTATGAGATTCCCACTATGAACCTGTAACTACTAAATTTTTTTTTTTTTGCGTGGTGAAGGGCCCCGCAGCAGATGTTACGGACGCACCACAGCATTAAGGCTTTTTGTGCAACCCCTGTGATGAAGATGAGCAGTTTTTTTTTACCAAGTTTTACAAGTAATGGAGCACCAGTGGAATGAAATTGACAGGGGAAAACCGACAACTCGGAGAAAAACCAGTCCCAGTGCCACTTTGTCCACCACAAATCTCACATGGACTTGACCTGGGATCGAACCCCGGGCCTCCGTGGTGAGAGGCTGGCGACTAACCGCCTGAGCCATGGCACGGCCTACTACTAACTTACAATTGATATCTCACATCCAGTGTGTGTTTATGTTCATGATCTTTCGGCATGCCGCACTTCACTTGACCATCTCTAACGCCGTTTCAATTGTCATAACGTTACTTATAAATTAATACAGTCGACAATATGAAGTTTCACATTTTAACAATATTATCTTAATAAATATCACATATTTTACGATGATCTGTGACAATAAACATTTCTAAGACCATAAATTGAAAGCCGCCATGCCCTCGGCTACAGTAATTACATTCATTCTGTAGTCTGTCTTACGACAGGTCCGTAGCCTCTTCCAAAGTGAGTTCTCCACAGGGTGCGAGCTAGTGCTTCCTCTTTAAATTTCCAATACCTTCTCTTTTCCTTAAGGTCATCCAGTAGCTGCTTACGCCTTCTCCCTCGTCTTCCCGTCATTTCTGTCCTTCCTTCTAACTTTCCTTCAATTACGTGTTTTAGAATGCAGGAAGAACTACAGAATAATGAGAAACAAATTGAAAAAAAAACCACGGACAACGCCGAGAAGGAATATCTGGAGAGCATATGCGACGAGATCATAGAATTTCAAAGAACAGGACGTTATGATTTAATGTACACGAAGACAAAGGAACAGTAATTACAGCTTGAGATAAAATTCTACGTTGCCAGATATGAAAACTGGCCTAAGAAAACCAGGGTCCCCTTCACAACAATATTCCTCCAAAACTGCTTAGTTGCGTTAGATGTGTTTTTCTAATTTTGGGATGAGAAGAAATTACAAATAGGAGTTGGGAAGGCTAAGTTCACAAGTATATAAATATACTGTTTTTGTGCTTATTGTTGTTTTTTAAGTTCATTGATCTTTAGTGTTGTCTCAGATCGTATATGTGGCTATGATCTGCGATCTGACAACATCGATACAACTGTCAAAGCAACAATTGTTCTGACCGCGACTATAACATTCCACTTCACAGATTTAAATGTAATAATATATCCTAACATATGAATATGGAAATATGTTAATGTGACGTCATGATACTGAGAAGTAAATGGCCGTAAACATTATCTCCGCATATTAATATAACCTAGTACAGATAACTAGCAAAAGCATGTATCCGAGAATGCTACAGCTCTGTTACAATTACACTTTTTTATCCCTCGACTCACCTTTTCGGTCCCAAAGTTTAAGTGAGTGTCCAGTCTGGTCACATTCCTTTCATATTGCAATAGAAACACATCTGTCAACTCAATATATTTTACTTCATATATCACACTTTTCACCTGCTAATTGCAATGTGTCAGCTTTTCATATTAGAACACTTGTAAGCTTTTACAATTTTTATTTAACGATAAATACACCTCAAACACTTTTGATAACTATTTACATTTTCTTTGAAGTTTGTCCTTGAGAAATGTTCTCGTATTCAGAATGGAAGTACACCAAACAGTCCCCTCTCCCCCCTCATAGCCCCTAGTTTCCCTTTCAATGGCTAGGAAACTGGTGTGACATTTCGTCATCGGCTTTAAGAACTGCAGCGGAATTGCAATGACCTAGCGCTGTTTGAATTTGTCACGTAGATCACTGTGTGTGTTTAACCTCTTAAAGCACAGTGATACTTACACCTACGCACTACATGCTTGTAACCGGAAGTTCGGGTTCGAACCCTGAACATGTCGATTACGTGATGTTATTAGTTATTTTGGCATACAAATTGGGGTTTATGAGTACAACATCCGGGTTGAGAAATTAGGGGAGAAAAGTAAATTTAGAAAGGAACAGAGGAGTCTACCGCTTCAAGGACGATAGGGACATGTCGCGGTGTTTCTTTGTGAAATCCCGTGCTCCACAAGTGAAAGTTACTAGTAACCCACCCCAGGATATTCGTTTCTTTGCGAGTTTGGGGTCTACAGAGCGAGATGAGAGCGATCCAGCGAGCTGTTTGGTTTAGCCAATCAGGCTTAAAGATTTGAAAAGTATTTCGGCCAATGTAGAGCAAAGTTTGCGTGAAGGGGAAGAATTTCGAAAAGAGAGAGTTTTGAGAAGCGGAGAGGTGAAACGTACAAGACGGTTAGGACTAGTGTTCAAGTGCCGTCCTCAATAATAAAACTGAAAGCAAAAATTGTATTAAATTGCCACGTTACAATTCTACCAATAAAGCTATATACATAGTTATCACTTGTTTAATTGGACCAACTGGTGAAGTGAGTGCTGGCGCGGAGTTACCTCCACGCAATAATCCTAATGACGATAAGACCTCATGACAACGACACCGAGCTAGCCACGCTACCGAACTGAACGGTAACATGCTTTAACATTAAAAAAAACTGCATTTCTTCCACGGAGAGTATTTATGCGTTTTGTATGATTCTCAAAATAAATAGCGATAATTTCTCTAAGGATTATTAAGCAATTTCTTTTTGTAACTGAGACTCTCTTCCTGTGAGATGTGAACTGGATATTTAAATATTATTTAGATAAACTACAGGCTTCAAAGTATTAAAGTAACTCTAATGTACGAGGGGATCAAATATGAAAGGGCTGATTATGAAACACTCGTGGCCAAATGCAAAGTGATGTTTGAGCTTTATATTTCCCATACAGTGAATTATAATTCAATTTCTGTGATTATAACCAACAGATGCACACAATTGTCATTAGAATCACAATAATATGTTTAAAAACACTAAACTCTTACATGTTTCGGACCTTACTATTCCATCATCAGGGGTACATCAATTGTTGTTGTATAAAAGAATTAATTGTTTTTACATCATGTACTTCCTGATAATATGTCGCCCTCGGTGGACTAGTGGTTAGCGTGCTCGCCACTGGACCCAAGGTTCGCGGGTTCGATCCCGACCGACGGCGATGGATTTTTAAGGGTGATAAAAATCCGGAGCACCACTTCCTTCGGAGGGGAAGTAAAGCCGTCTGTCCCATGTCGTAGATTTACGGCATGTAAAAGAACCTTCGGGCATGAATAGAACTAGTAATGTCCGTAAGCAAAATTCAAGCGGCCATTTCTCACCCAAGTCTCCTGACTCTGGCTCTGGCAGTCACATCAGGAATGAGCAAAAAACTTGTGCGATCGGTGAGCTGGTCACTCACTACAGAATGCACACTTACCGACCAGGAAATCATCGGGATTGCCAAGCCCACATAAGGGCTGTAGTGCAAAGGAACAACAACAACTTCCTGATGACGGACCAGTGACTCTATGACAATTGTGTGGATTTGTCGGTTAAAATCAAGAAAAATATTTGGGTATTACATGGGACTTTAAAAAAAATAAAGACACACGCTCTTATACCGAAAACTTTCTTTAGTCTTCGATATATACATGTCTGATGGGTAGCAGATGGTACACACCAGACCCCCACACAGTCACAATTGCTATTTAAGCAAATGTACCACCGTGGCCCAAAGGCTTGTAACCAAGCACAGAATAAATCGTGTCAAAAGCCTGGAGTCAGGAGGCGACAGCTTGCCTCACGTCGGCATCCTGTTTACAAGTACAATTCTCTAAAATTGAGCGATTTCACGTTATCACAGCGGGGACTGTGAAGGAAACTGTCTTCTTAGAAGTGACGCCGTGTAGTCTGATAAAAATTTATCGACGTTTCTGAAAGTTCGTGCTGCTTTCATCTTTAAGGAGGAGGAAGATAGGTAAGATAGAGATGGTCGGTTCCTCCGAAAAGTCGGTAAATATTTACCAAGTTACACGGTGTCACATTCCAAATGATAATATTTAGGCTCGTGTAACAATCATTGAAGGCCCCATTTTGTCTTAACTTAGAAGACGACTTGACTGTCGAGAAGTCTTCAAACTTCACATGGACTTATTATGTGGCTCGAGAGACTGCAATAGCGGATTATACTGAAAATGTCCTGCTAGTCTGCATAACAACTAGGCAATGGGCTGCAAAATCCGGTTTCAATTCCCGGCAGAGAAGAGAATTATATGTATTTTGAAAACGTCCAGACCCAGGCATTCTAATCAACGTGTACCGCGGGTAAAGCGACCCTAGCGTGAGACTGAAGACGCACCTCTATCAAATACTGAGGTTAAGAATGAGAGGAGCTATAACTCACTTCCTACCATGCCCTCATGCCCTGAACAGGGATAACTTTACCTTTTAGTAATAATGTTAATTAACACTTCTCTTTCATAACAAGAGACATTTGACTAGCTTGTTCATACTGAAGAAATAGTCTTTGTAAGGAAAGGTTATGTGTCTTGTAGGACTGGTTTTCAGGCCTCCTGCCTCCCTCAGTTAAACTTTCAATGACGCCAGGTTTTAAATTCCAACTACTTCCCACTCAGGGAGCTATGGTGCACCGAGGCCAGAAACCGTGTGAAGGATTAAAGGTCCGTACAGAGCACTGAGTTTGGCATTGAAAGGTTAATGAAAATCTTTCCTTCTTCCCTATTCATCTACAACGCCGAATTGGAACAGGTGTTTTGATGCTGTGTAAAGTAACCCAAAAATATAGAGATATTTGTTACATACATGCATGACATGAGACGCGGCTCTTTATGAACATCAAACTTGAATCCAGCGTGAGTGCAAATTGCGTGCAGAAACGAATCTGACAAGTACAGTAACTCCTAAACAGCGTGGAGGAACCGTGGCTGTAGGTTTCGCAGGAAGAACTGCTGCTGCAGATTCTGGACGGGTTAGGATACTTACTGTTGAAGAGGAAGAAGATAAATAAGGAGGAAACAAGGAAAGAAAAAATTAAATAAATGAAAAAGTGGAGGAGAAGATGCAGAGAAGAAGATGGAGATGTAAAAATTTAAGATCAATGAAATGAAGAGAGGAAGAACGGGAATGAATGATGGAGTAAAAGAAAGAAAAACAGCATAAAGAAGGAAAAGAAAAGGGATGGGAAAAGACCAGGAGAAAAAATATAAAAAAGATAATGAAACAAAATTATAGTTTTTATGGCGTTTCCATGCCTAATAATATTCAGGAACCCCATTCCATATACCTGAAGGCTTCTTGATGACTTCAGTGTGAAAGCGCCAGTTAACTGTGTCTTTACTGCCAATAACCGTTGTACGTCGCTGAACGTTTGCACAAATGGCAAAGCTGGCCTTCCCGATTTAAGATACTCCTAGACGTAGAATTTTGAGAATCCGCGCAAAAATGCCTTACTGGAAGGAGGAAGTTTTCTTGCTTAAATTCGCACAGTGCCATAATAGCAATGGGCAATGGAACTACAACTCCAAAATTCTTAGACCTCGGAGCTGCGGGTTATCGTGTTACGAGTTTCGGTAGATAAAAACCATACGTTAAAAATTCACTATCTGTGGGTTTTCTCCGGGACATGCGGCTAAAGTGGCAGCTATATACACCACCTGCTGTAATGTTAAGAAAGTGTACATTCTGCCAACAGAGTGTAGTTGGACTTTCCTATGATTTTAACAATAAACTATGTTCATTTCCTTAAAGTAGTTTGGCCGACTCTATTTATAACGGAGATTTGGTAATCCAGCGAGGTAAAAGGTTAAGTTCTCCCTAGAACAGGCCATGAAGGCCCAGAGGGGGAGTAGAGGTATAGCTATACTCTTTATTTAACCTCGGCGCTAGATGGGGGTGGGTGGTCAACGCCACACCCCGGCCACTTTACGCCCGGGAATGACACGGTACCCATTGTATAGGAGGCTGGGTAGGCCCCAGGGCCGGTCTGGACGGGTGCTGAAATTCTCGCCTCTACCGGGATTTTTTTTGTTGCCTGTCCGGGTTTCTTTTCCTTTGATCCATTTTTGTACTCTTTAAATCCTTTCGTCCTTCATGTCACTTTACGTTCCATACTACCGTCCTTACGACAAACACAACACAAACATCCATGCCCCCGGTGGGATTTTTTTTTTTGCCTGTCCGGGTTTTTTTCCTTTGATCCATTTTTGTACTCTTTAAATCCTTTCGTCCTTCATGTCACTTTACGTTCCATACTACCGTCCTTACGACAAACACAACACAAACATCCATGCCCCCGGTGGGATTTTTTTTTTTTGGCCTGTCCGGGTTTTTTTCCCTGATCCATTATTTGCTACATGTTTAAATTTTGTCTTGTGTCACTTACGTTTCCTCAGGTTCTATACCGTCCTTACGACAAACACAACACAAACATCCATGCCCCCGGTGGGATTTTCTTTTTTTGCCTGTCCGGTTTTTTTTTTCCTTTGATCCATTTTTGTACTGTTTAAATCCTTTCGTCCTTCGTGTCACTTTACGTTCCATACTACCGTCCTTACGACAAACACAACACAAACATCCATGCCCCTGGTGGGATTTTTTTTTTTGCCTGTCCGGGTTTTTTTTTCTTTGATCCATTTTTGTACTCTTTAAATCCTTTCGTCCTTCGTGTCACTTTACGTTCCATACTACCGTCCTTACGACAAACACAACACAAACATCCATGCCCCTGGTGGGATTTTTTTTTTGCCTGTCCGGGTTTTTTTTCCTTTGATCCATTTTTGTACTCTTTAAATCCTTTCGTCCTTCATGTCACTTTACGTTCTATATTACCGTCCTTACAACAAACACAACACAAACATCCATGCCCCCGGTGGAATTCGAACCCACGATCCTAGTAAGCGAGCTGCCGAAGACCCACGCCTTAGACCGCACGGCCACTGGGATCTGCATTCGATCCCCGGACCGTCCAGCTCGTAGCGAGTCGCTATACCGACTATGCTATCCCGGTCCTTTATATAATTTTAGTAGTATGACTGCTCACTACAGCCCAATAGGTTTTGAAACCTCAGGTTCCAGTACCAGACACGTAGTAAGGAAGGTCTCAGCAGTGGCTTGTTCCTGCTGATCACAAAATTACGGTCAAAATAAGACAAATTACGTCTGTGTGTAAGCAAATAAAAGAATATGGCCGAAAATGTATTGTAATCTCTTAAGAAAGGATGAAGTCATGGCAAATGTAGAGGGCGGAAATGTCGCATTAACATAATGTGTTGGCAAGAATGAGTTGAGAACAAGGCTGTGGGGAAGGGGGATCGGCTCATCCATCAGCAACTCCCGCGGGCATGCTGTCCCCGGACTGAGTTATGGTTCCCCTGGAGACACTCTCAACACCGGTTATCCATTTTCCACTCGCGGCCCACACCACTAAATTATCTAGCAGCATTAACACCAGCCTGCAGGGAGCGAGAAAGAGAGAGAGAGAGAGAGAGAGAGAGAGAGACAGGCATTTAATTTGTGATGAGTTAGCGAGAGAAAGGCGGGCGCCACAGCATTGACAATGCCCAAGCTCCAACACAAACACTGCATACATACATACATACATACATACATACATACATACATACATACATACACAATTACATACTTAGATTGTATTATATTGCAACATAACTCCATCCGGGCTGCAGAAATACAACTTAATTCTAATAGCCACTTAACCAATTCTGTTTAGTTTAGAAAACAAATGACATATTTCGATTCTGTGGTTCCTTGGTGTGTCCCTACCTAGGCGGATGGTTATATGGCGAATTAGGCAACTAGTCATGCAATAGCAAGTGCGACTACACCATTTTGCTGATTGCACTGGCCATGGTCTGGCTATAACTTGTAATTTATATTGTTGAAAGACACCCTCGCCCCACGTACACGGATGCATATTTAAGACAGGAGAGAAATTCACACAAAATTTTGTTCGGTAAACTGAAGGGAATATGTAGTAGTAGTAGTAGTAGTAGTAGTAGTAGTAGTAGTTACAAGCCGGTTTCCTAAATCACTCTTTCCTCTACTCACGAAAGACAGACACTCCTGGAGTTTGTTCTTAAGGGGATGACCGCAAATCAGGGCAATTTTCCTCGTAAGATATAAAGTAATGTAAGGAGGTGCTCAACTCACAACACTCAGTCCAACAAAATGCACTATATTGTTCCCATATATTTTACATTAGAATAGCATGTTAAAAGCTCCTACATGTTTCGGCCCCTTATGGGATCGTCATCATGGAATCACATTAAAATAACACTTCACAAAACCGAACTAGCAATCCGTGTACACATTAAAAATATATAAAATTTAACCACTTAAAATGTAGGCGTTTTATAATTGATCATGGTCAGAGAAAACATTCTTCGCGTGTATTTAAAAACATCTCTGCGTAACCGTACCGTGCCTTGAAAGTGATCGCTAGTGTGGACAAACCTGCTGAAACACAGCGAAGAATTTCTGATCTGTAAACCGTGCGTGACGTATCACAAACTTTACTATGTTATTGCCGAAGTCCGCTGATCAAATTCTACAGGGAGCCGGAAGGCAGATTCTCACAATGAAGACCCGCGTTAGACGTCAGAGCAGCGGTGGCCCCGTGGCACTGAAATAATTTTTCATCGATTACTTCCTTCTTCCTATGTCAATGATCATACCACTAGTGTTCCAAACTAATTCATTTATTTTACGGGACAAAAGAAATGTGTTCATTACAGATTGAATTTCCACAAAGTTCCAACCCCACCGCGAGAAAAAAAGAAACCTTTCAGCTTTTAATACGGAAGAACTTCTAAATTTGTATTACGGTCTTCTGAAATGTGACGACATATACATTTGTAAATGTATACCAAAGTTTCGGTGGTACCTGCTGCTTTCATCATCAGGGTATAAGACGTAGCCAGCAGGTTCCTTCGAAATATTGGTCAAGATCCACCAGGCTACGTGTGTCATATCCCATCATCATATTTATATGCACTAATAGCCTTAAATACATTTTCTGGAAAGGCAACGAATGATTTTATGGGACCTAATCTTGTGTGAAATTTATTTAAATTAAATGTAGGGAAGATTTCATATGGGGTTCTGTTACCTGCATCAATTGGAACAAATGGAATCAATAAAGACAAATTGCAAAATGGTGGCTTGGAGTAGATTTGATTTTAAAATTACGTTATGCTATTGAAATGCAATATATCTTCATGTTACAATACAGAACACACGTGGTATATTATCCCTGGTTTCATGAGTGCAAGTGATCTAAAGAATTAATAAGCAGGGCCAATTAAAATAGGAAAAAGGAGATGAATTTGAGATGGAGAGAAACCTTTAAAGCTGATTTGTCCTTACAGAATACCTCATTAATTCCACAGAGTGGAATCCTCCTTCAGGAGCTAATACTTGATCAGCTAGTTGCAAATTTCAGTATCCAATCACAAATTTATAAAGAATACACTGAAAAGTCTTCACATTTACAAATGCATTTAACTGCCCAAACCACATGGTAATTATGTGTGCCTTTTTATTTAAGAACTCTACTTTCGTCCATTATAGTGTTTGTCTATAAACAGCTATTATTTTATTTAAAAACAAGGACCTGTTGATCTGTACAATGGAGATGCAGTATGTTATCTGTGATGTATGAAAAGAAATTTTAAATCGTATTTACACGAACGTCTTGCTTCCTATAGTTCAAATACCCTGTTTTCTGTTTTCTGTAAATAAATGTGGGCCTAATAGGTGTTTACGTGTCTTCGATTCGCGGATTGTTATGGACATTCGAATCCCTGCTGAGTGGCTGTTTAAAACCGTTCTGTTCTTCCTTCCGTCCTTCTGTCCTGTCTGTCTGTCTGTCTCTGCGCACATAAAAATTCGAGAATTCCTGAATGGATTTTTATGAAATTTAATATCTGACGTATTTACAAAAAATTATTCAACTGCTTTAATTTCTAACCGTTATCTATGAGAATTCTCGAGCCCTCTTACTGTTGAATGTGGCGCTGTTGCTAGGAAACAGGAATAATTTACTCGTAGATTTGTAGAGAAGCGGATAGTTACACTAAGCACATGTAATTAAGTGTTTTTGTATTCTTCCCACGAATCCTATTAACGTTCCGCATTCCTGCACATACGCCACTTCTTCATCTATTCACAAGCACAGTATGTACAAGCAACAGTTGCTAAATCACAAGCAGAATGTTCAACTGCGTCAAACTCGGCAGTTACACTTGTAGACCGTGAAGCACACAAAGCGTCTGTTGATAAACCTCTCCCTCTATTTCCTCTGAATATAAATATGAAGCCTGCGTAACCCTTTAGGGCACAATGATTAGTAGGTTCGGTATATCTTGGAACCTGCTTTAACAGTAGCAGGCTGCATTTTTCCCACAAGGTGTATACATATATATGTGTTTCTTATACTAATAGCAAACAGTGATTATTTCCGTAAACAGCATGCTTGGTTTCGTCTTTGCAAATAAAAGCTGTGTACTTTCTTTGAACTAGCATGTAGTCTTTAAAATATAATTTACCTTAATTTTAGTATTCAAGGATTATAAATATTACTTCCATTAATTACTGTTTACATTCATTGCGATGGGTCTAGTATTATAATGAGAAGTGAAAGAATTTGAATTTAAATTAATGGATTAATACGTGTAGATTATTAATATTTTAAATATTGTATTAGGACAAAGGCATTTCACATCCTTTCGATGAAACTCAAATATTCACCACATTTTAAAGCATTCTTTTTAGAGCATAACGTATTTTAAAGCATTTCACCTTGCGTTTCCCTTGCTGTATGCGAAGGTACAAAACGATTTTCCACTGACACTCCGCAAAATGTTGTGTTAATTTTCAGTTTTCTAAAAGGAATTAGGGAAAGACCGCCTATATTGGACCCCCTAAGAACAGAAGCTTATTTACACAGAAGTTGAAGGAAAAAAAATTAAAAAATAATTTTACCTTAAAAACGTATTCATTAGGACCTGAGCCACGTACGTATTGTATATATACAAATATGTATATATATATATATATATATATTTTCAGTCTGTAAAAAATTGCAAATAATCTTATCTGAAGAAATACATTTGCAATATTTCTTGTTGAGGTTAAACCCTTGACTACTCGAAGCCCTACTAAGTGTATACCTTTAATTCAGCGCAGGCCTATGTAAACCGAACATCACGGTTGGGTGGTAGAATTCCTATTTCTCAGTGTGAAAGTCCCGTGTTCAAATCTCGATCTGGAGACAGGGTACCATGACTGTAGTTCTTTGTGCCCTTGCTTAGTCCTTCCAGGCAAATGCCAGGATAGAACCTCATATTAGGACACTATAAACTTGTCACACATTCTTTCTAATTATTATTGACCATTTGTCCTACTTTTGAGGTAAAATCTTAGTTTTGACAAACTCCTTAAATAAACCATATATAAAACGCATTCCGCAACGGAAGGTAGTAACTTAATTTTTTGTTTTGTATACAGTGCATTTTATCGTAAGTCTAAATCAACCAACAAATGCACAAGATTATTGGTAAGTATAAGATACATTTTCAACCCCTACATATGTTGCGGCAAATAGATTATCATCTTAAGGATGTATGTATCAGAGATTACTCCTACATATCTTAATTTTCTGATACATTATATCCTCGAGGACCATATCCACAGTAGATCAACCACAACGCTTATACGCAAGGTAAATAACTAGTTCTAAAATGCACCATAAACTTTTTAATGTTTAGTGTTTTAATATCGATTCATATAACTTTTTTGTATATATTTTATACCCTGAGATCTTAAGGCATATTTATTTTTAACTACTAACTGAGGCGTAGTGTATTTACTGTTTCTAATTCATAATTTTGTCTAGCTATATATCTGGAATTGTGACATGTGTAAAAACATTTACTGTGAAACCATATATTGCATAAATTCTAAAAGTTTCTAACGATGGTATATAACATTGAGAACCAATTGTTTTCTGGACTTTGTCCATCGTCCTGGATAAAATATATAAAAATATAAAATCACGACGTTTCGGAACCAGCTTCCGAAACGTCGTGATATAAACGTCCGAAATATTTGGACGCAGATAGAACTCGAAGTTCTCTGATCCATACCCCCTGAATATGGCAATCTATTTGCCGAAACATATGTAGGGGTTGAAAACATATCTTGTACTTACCAATAACCTTGTACATTTGTTGGTTGATTTAGACTTACACAGTAACTTCATATTACGAGGATCCGGAACTGAACGAATCAGAGACAATCAGAACCACGTGTGCACATGCCGCTTTTCATTGTACGGAGCTCGGAGCAATTTGTGTGTCTGTTGACTGCCAAATTAGAAGTCCACATCAATAAACACAGCGTTATAGATTTATGATCGTCATTTATACCTTCCGTGAAGTGTTCAATAGCTTTGTCACTCTATGTCCCATTCTGATCTGACAACTGTAAGCCACAGTTACGTTTAGACTGAACTAAATGACAAGTCTAACGACAAGATACGTGATAGTACCACGTGGTTCCACTGCAGCTACAGATGAGCAATCCAATGATTTCTTAATCACCACGGTTCATGTGAATGTTATCTGTGTGTAACGGCGATTTTAAGCAGTGACAGTGATAAATGGTATCGCTAAGAACGTGGGAGGAAGCGAAAGAACGTGGGCGTTTATGTACCAATATAAGCGGCGTCACGTTTCAGACTGCAGGACTCTTCATGGGCATCGCCTTCAAAAAGAAACTTACTTTACCGCTGAGTTAGTGGGCATTTCTACAGACGAATATGAGGAAGGCTGCGAGTTGGATGTGACTTTTCTTTTTTTCCTATAGCTCGACAGCCTATATGGGCCTGGACCTCCTCGTTTCGTCGAGGTTTCACGATCACACACTTTAGACACACCACAGTCGGTAGGACTCCTCTGGACGAGGGACCAGCTCGTCGCAGAGACCTCTACCTGACAACACACAACACTCACAAGAGACATATATCCATGCCTCCGGTGGGATTCGAACCCACGATCCTAGTAAGCGAGCGGCCGCAGACCCACGCCTTAGACCGCAGGGACTTCATTACTTATGGAAATAAAAAGTATTTCTGGTCTTTGTCGCCTGAGAAAACGAATTAATTAATTAACTTCTATACTCATAGAATCAAAAGTCTTAAGAGTTAAATAAACAAACAAACAAATAAATAACTGACTGTTGACTGACTTGACTAACCAACTAATTAACTAACTAACTAACTCCATTGAGCACAGTCCTTCTTGAGAAACAAACAGTTCCTCAACTAGTCAAGAACTCCCCGCATGTTACGGAGTCCGGAACTTCGTGACCACGTTCATTACAATCTGCCAATTGCCGCTATCCTAAGCCAGCTTAATGCATACCACGCCCTTACGTCCTATTTCTTTATGATCCATTTTAATATTATCCTCTCCTACGCTCAGGTCTTCAAAGTTTAACCGGGGAGGGCATTCTTCCGCCACTGGATAAAAGTTGCCCCCTATAATTTTTAGCGAATTTATTCCCAGATATCATCACACGAAACAGAATGCTTCCTTTTGTCAAAAAACCTGAATCCATTCCGAAAGAACCCACAATAAATTTTAGTATTCTCAACGTTTGGGAGACCCACTTAAACGCGAGGCCTCTCCGACCTGCGGGGTCCGCTGTTGGGCTTTGCCTTTCAAGCTGATCTACCTTAGCTGTGTAAGTGATTTTTAAAATTACCAACATGCTTGTTACTGCGTCTATATTTAAGACCGTTTCTTAATACCTGAATATTATTTGGTGATAAATGCAGATTCTTAAGTTCCTGCCAATACAGAAGCCCTACACTGACCACATAGTGTTGGTACAGTGATAATGGTTTTACTTGCGAGAGGAGGGAAGGTCCAGGTTTCCTCAATGAAATTTTCCATGCATTTGTAATGTCTCACCACCGCCTGTCACCTCGTACTCACTTTTCTCCTTCATATGCCAGTCAGCCTTCAATTTGCACAATGTCTGAAGTAACCTCCTACGCAACCATAAATTAAGCTATTGTTTAGTACTAGGCCGGGTGACGCTAATTAACCCAAGCATCGCTTTAATTATGCGCAAGCAATTAGAACAATTCACGATGATGCAGATTACGTAAACTAGTTCTAATTTCCGCCATAAAACGGTTACTCTGTTGTCACTTCAAATTTTTTCCCGACCTTCCAGTTTTCTTGTTATTTTTAAAATGAACTGTATTAAAATAAGATTGTCAGGGCAGAACAAGTACTTCCTGTACCTGTATTTCCCACATGTTGCCTCTGCACCTTCAACTGTGAATTCTCTACCTGTCCCGAATAGCTTCACTGAAGACGTTCAATGAGATGACTACATTCGCAGTTTTAATACATGTACCCCTCAATAACCTGTAATATTTTTAACGTCATTATAGTGTGAGTACACTCCTTAAAGTTCAAATATGCATTGCTCTTGATAGAACGTTTACAAAAGTTAAGAGTATTTTCGGAGCGCTGTTGGTATAGCTCCCACCTCATAAATCCGTATGTCCGCCATGTTAACGCCGATTGTAGATAAAGAGAATTACTAATTTCGGGCAGTTTCTAATGGCATAGACTTCACGTAATGCAGTATCAAAATCCCACCAGTTCCCCAGCTGAAACAAGCGGAAGGAAGGACAGACTATGCAAACACACAGAAACAATAATACACATAGGCATTCTTTCATCCACAGCTTTTAAAGATAACAAAATAATGTTAATTTTTTATATCAAACACGTTAATGAGCTTTTACTTTATGTTCATAATTGTCATAAGTCTGTATAAAAGCTGGCTTGATGTTTCCTGTTGGTTCGATTGCCCTGACACATGACGTAGTACTCTCAGTGTCTGATAGATGCTGTTAATGGCCAAACGATGTCGACGCATCATTCGATAACACACATACACATGGGATTTTAAGTTTCACGGTTACTAAACGTGATTGAATCTTCTCTGGTAACCAACCTCGTCATTTCGAATGGAAGTTCAACTTTTGGAAGAGCAGCTCTCTCTGCATAATGGAAAGTGATACATTCCTGATTATGCAAAGGCGGTCTCCGAAATGTTGGATTTCAACTCCGAATTGGTGCGGCTGGTCTTCGGGGAAGAGTTCATCATATGTACATGTTATCACATATTCTTATAATTATGAAAGGCAGTGAAGGGCTTAAGGAAGAAAGAAAAAGGAAAGATAGATAGAAAGAAACAAGGAAAGATTGATAGAAAGAAACAAGGAAAGATAGATAGAAAGAAAAAAAGGAAAGATTGATAGAAAGAAACAAGGAAAGCTAGATAGAAAGAAACAAGGAAAGATAGATAGAAAGAAACAAGGAAAGATAGATAGAAAGAAACAAGGAAATATTGATAGAAAGAAAAAATGAAAGATTGATAGAAAGAAACAAGGAAAGATAGATAGAAAGAAACAAGGAAAAATTGATAGAAAGAAACAAGAAAAGATAGATAGAAAGAAACAAGGAAAGATTGATAGAAAGAAAGAAAGTTTCGTGATGATAGAACAAATGGAAGGGATAAAGAAGGCAACGAAAAAAGTATGGAAATTATCGTACTTGTGTCTACACGACATCATATTCCATACCTACCGACGTTTCAGTGAAACAGGTTGACTCCATCATCACAGTAGATGCAGGAAAGCCTTTATTTATCTTCCCTGATGATGGAGGCAGCAGGTTTCACAGAAACGTCCCTACATATCTACCCAGTAGAAGATTGTATCTACAGTTACCGTTCTGAGAAGCTCAAATCTCACTGAGTGGGCCTACACTGTGCTGTGTAGTTTCTGTTTTAAGCCGACTTTACCCTCAACTGGGGTTCTACTTCGACCGATCCACTGAGAATAAGGTTCAATTATAGGAAGAAAGTGCGGCCGTTAAGTGCCAATTTAAGGCAAAATCAATGAAAGAAAATCTCCTCCGTTGTTATAAAGCATTTTGCAGTTATCTCGGCCTAAAATGTTACCGTCTGTTCTAGGTGATTTTGTGTCACTTCAATCGAACTGCGACCTGTGCTGCCCACATAACTGGAGGTGCTGAGTGCTCGGACGCTGAATTAAGCTATGCTACATTACAATAGGTTTGAAAGTGGCCCAAACTGTCCAAAAAAATCCTGCATTACCGAAGTGGAACTTAAATATATTTCCCTGCACTACTTGACATAAAACTCAACTAAAATTTTATAGATCAGTACATAACTGTCAGTGAAACAAAAGATTTGTTCAGGTTAAAATACTGATATAATCAACATTTATAGTTTGTAAAAGCTCTTATTCTCTAAAGTTTAAAATGGTTAGTTCCTTCGAAATATCTGTAAGTTTCTAAAAGATAAAAGGCGTCACAGTCCAGAGAACAAAATTATTCATGCTTCGATATGTCGAATATTTAACAAAAATAACTTTAAATTAGAACATAATTAGGAGTTCTGACTGCGTGATAAGGCCTAACTATTGTGCGACAATACTGCAAACAAACATAATACTGTAAAATATATAAATATAACAATATATATTATTATACATTATATATTATTATATATAATATATTACATATTATTATAAAATTAAATACTGCACATAAATACAATGCATAAAAAACTGTTATATGTGCAAATCTGTTCGAGTGCGTTCTAAACTTTGCTACTTACAATTTAATTAATTTGTTCCTTTACATATCTATTTACGTCTTATTTGAAGAGGCTTTCATTACCTTAAACAGCAGGATGATTACTGAATTAGAAATGATGCAGACGGTAGAACTCTTAGCCCGATTTGAGGTACTCTGCAGGCACTTGTCTCGACTGACTGAGAAAACCACTAGAACTTAAGTTATGATAGCCAGCTTTAAATCCAAACACTCCGAATACAAAGCTAAAAGTTCCATATACCTGCATGCACTGCTAACATTGCACGTAAAATTTCTGAAGTCTGTATAACAGGTTAGAAAATAACTGTACTTACGTAAGCCCACAGGATTTTGTGGGATCGATTCATGCATTATTAAAGACATCTGTGACAACAACCCCTGCACAATGATACGTGGTATGAGAGGGGTTGAAACCCCTCTCCCTAAGGGACGAGTGCATGTAACAACTCTGAAACTCTTACGATGAGAATTTGGACCGGTACCAGTTAAACTAGCCGTCAAATCGTTTATATAAGTGCACAGGCCGCAATACCATTTCCTCGGCCGAGATATGGCTATTTTGTTTGGCAACAGGCTATCACAATACATAGTAGCTAAAGCCTTTAATAACGAACGTGAATAACAGAGGAGTTAAGAACCCAACACTTTCTCATATAATTAACAAGGAATGGTAATCTGAATTCTAATCATATTAAGACTTCTTGACTCTTGAAGATGGAACCGATAGGTTGTCCCGAAACGTCGGTATAAAACGACCATTCTATGTAAACATGCAAATATCATATACACAAGAAAACTGCAGGCTTTCACGGTCGAGTTTCAAAGGATTCAGGTCTCCTGGGATGTGAATCTGTGCTGCTGGGTTAGCAGTTTCCGACGTTTTCAGGAAACGTAGTGCCTTCATCTTCAAGGATTAAGGACTTCTTGGACACAGCGTCACATTCGAGAAGACATGAATCTCTAAACCCAACAGCTTTGCTGGTGTAGATAGTTTCAATTAAAATTTTATAAGACAACATTCCATGAAAATTTTTCATGGTAATTATGTGGGTGCTGTTCAAAAGCTCTAACAAACCGAGACCTCAGTTAAATACAGCAGCATTCAAAATATCTCGTGTGGAGAAATGAAGAATTAAAGTTTTAAATCTTACTAAAAATCCGTTTTTATGGCTCCAATTCTAAACTTACGTATAAAGACACACTTTTGCCCATTGTTTATATGTGTGTGTGAAGCTTGATCTGGTAACAGAGGAGTGGAGAAGACTACCTAATGAGGAGCTTCATGATCTGTACTCCTCACCAAGCACTATTCGTCTGATGTAATCAAGAAGAGTGAGATGGGCGAGGCATGTGGCACGTACGGGAGGCAGGAGAGTTGCATACAGGGATTTGGTGGAAAGGCCTGAAGGAAAGAGATTACTTGGAAGATCCAGGCGTAGATAGGAGAATAATATTAAAATGAATCTTCAAGGGGTCAGATGGCGAGGCACGGAATGTATTGATATGGCTCAGGATAGGTACAGGTGGCGGGCGCTTGTAAACCGGTAATGAAACTTCCGGTTCCATAAGATGCGGAAAATCCCTTGACTAACTGAGGACCCGTTACCTTCTCAGGAAGGTCTCTGCTCCACGGAGTTAGTTAGTTTAGTTAGTTATGTTCCGATCTGCTTATCAGTGACTGTTGTCCCCTATTTATACTGCAGAACCTCTCTTGTGCAGTTCAGATTTCACAGTTCATCAGCCATTCTTAGTGTCATTTAACGCGAAGACTCCCCACCATCTTCATCTACGCCAGTCACGGCCATTATAACATTCTTATCTTTTTCAAAGTCCTGTTTCTTCCCAAAGAATTCTCTTGTGACCTTCCGAAACTTGTTGAGCGCTAAAAATAATCTTTGGGATGCAAAATGTGGCGTATTTTCTTAGGCTGCACATTCTGAGACACGCGACCACTCGGCTAACAGCGAATACTTTCACTAAAAACTCATTCAGATTTAATAAAACGCTAAAAACTATTCGTTGAAAATGAGAAGATCCAATATCATCAGTTTGTAATCAATCCTACGTGTCCAGGCTGACGTTCTTTCCTACGGTAATGTGCGTGCTCAATCATCCGCCCTACTCCCCTGATTTATCCCCCTGTGATTATTTTCTGTTCCCCAAACTGAAGTTACCATTGAAAGGGCGCCTCTTTGAAGATGTTCAAGACATCCAAGGAGCTGTGACATCGAGTCTTCGGGCCATACCACAAGAAGATGTGCAGAGGTCGTTCCAGTCTTTGCTAGATCGTGCCACTCGCTGTATCGATGCAGAAGGGATGTACTTTGAATAAAATACAGATAGTACTCAAGTATTTTGTTCCAGTTTTATTCTATAACCTCAGTTTCATTATGTAATTGTCGGACTGTTATTTGTTGCCTTTAAACAGGGGAAAGATAAAGGCTGTATTGTGGGTAAGACTTGATACACCCACATTTCACTCCTGAATTGAACCTGAACCTCAGTTGCGATTTAAAGTACTGGAATTGGCCACAATTTTCATTTTTGAGTACAAGAATAACGGGTACTTTACATGAAGACCTATGTAGATTTATGATAATATATGTCTGAAATATTTTTAGAATGAGAAATATTTTAAGACACATTTGGGGAGAAAATCAATCACACATTTCATGTTCAATAACATTTTCCCGAAAATCGCGCCGTTTATGAGATAATGTGGAAAAAAAAAACACAAAATGCATTTTTGCGTTTCCACTGCACCAGTGGTTACGTGAAAGCGCCATAGTGTTACGTATATTACGTTATACGTACATTGTCTGTCTTTTTAAAGGTGTTATTTCACAACGCGGTCCACTTCTGCGATTAAATAGAGTCGGTGATAAATGAAGAAGTATGGAGCACCAGGGGAATGACACGGACAGGGGAAAACCGAAGTGCTTGGACAAAAACCTGTCCCACTGTCACTTTTTCCACCACGAATCCCAAATGGGCTGACCTGTGTTTGAAGCCGAGCCTCCGTGTTGAGAAGCCGAAGATTAAATCTCTGATCCATGGAATTCCCAAAATTTATTGAAAGTCTGAGGTACGTTTTTCACACAGGCTTGAACAAAGTTTCGTGAATTGGCGCAATTTCCATTGTCATACACTGATTATCACAAACTGACTTCCTTTATAAAATAATGTTTTAGCAATACAATCTTCAGGACTTTTCCTCTCGGCGACTTACGCACTGTAGCTGGACGAAATACGTACATCTGAAAGTTTCAGGACTTTCCTCACTGGTACACGACATCACAGCAGTGGCAATAAAGAAAACTTTTCACTTAGAACATGAATATTTATAAAAATTAATTATTATAGACCAGCGGTCGCCAACCGGTGGTCCGCGGACCACTGATGGTCCGCGAGAAAATTTTGGTGGTCCGTGGAGAAATTTGGACATTATTTGCAATTTTTATGTTTATTATACTGTTTCGTTATATTCTGATTCGTCTTCGACAAATATCACACTAATAATTTTGTTATAATTAAACAAGTGCATTTCATATTAATAAAATGGAACTTTTATGATCATTATTTTATAGATGTTTGTACCTTTTTAAAAAAAATCATGTTAGTGGTTCGCGGGATTCAAAATTGTGAGTTTAGTGGTCCGTGAGGTCCGAATGGTTGGCGACCGCTGTTTAGACATATATGAGAAAGGCCTGCTAATGTGACGACTATAACGTAATATTCACGCTCTAAGGTAAATCGTCTCTGGCTATGAGGTCCATAGATAACCCTTCAAATGATCCATTTTTGTATTTATAGCCCTACAGGAATACTGTGAAATTACACTCGTGCTCAATATTCACGCTATGATTTTGAAAATTTCTTAACCGACACTTTTATAGATTTTATAGGTAAAATACAGTGCTGCAATACCGACGGCAGCGTAGGCACCTCTTGGCTGCTTCATAACGACAGATTATTTTCGGGAATCCCTGCCATCTGGCGTAATTCTTATCTACTGTAAGAATAACCAATTATATGTAAACAGATTGTACAAAGTATTTTATATATATAGCCGATCTCGGTGGCCGTGCGGTCTAAGGCGTGGGCCTGCGGCTGCTCGCTTTCTGAGATTGCGGATTCGAATCCTCGTGGGGGCATGGATGTCTCTCTCTTGTGATGTATGTGAGTTGTCAGGTAGAAATCTCAGCAACGGTCTGATCCCTCGTTACAGAGGAGTCAACCGAATGTGTGTGCGTGTGTCAGATGCAACAATAACCCTCTATACCTAAAATAAATATGTAGAAAGAGGTCAGACTAAGAACAAGAGAGAGAAACGTTATTATACGTTTTTGTTATTCGTGTATTCTAACTGATAAATAAATGATAACTATTTAAATATTTATGTTCTTTATAGGACATAGAATTTTGCGAAACGTGTTAAGTCTGTAGGTTACATGAAATTGACACAACTTATAAAAAATTTAAGACCCGATGCTCATTTAATCTCTATAAATCTAATTCATACCTCACACAACACACATAGGGTGTCTATTGCAATAAGGGATTAACGCTGCTTACTGAATTAATTACTGTTTATTCTTATGAAAACCTTATATAACCCGCAAATAAATACTGTATACAAAGATGCAGAGAACTTTAGATGCAAGCAGCAAGGGGTAAAAACAGCAATCACTGAGCTTTCAAGGTTTAATTGTTCAGCCATGAACCAGGAACTGAGAGACGCCAAGTTGCAGGGCCAGCCCAATTGATTTCTCGGCCTGCGTGCAGTGAATGTTCCTGCTGCAAATTGGATCACTCCGCAGGTATAAAGGAATAATTTTACAAGCCGTCCTTTACTCTCCTTGACATTAACCATTTTAATGGCTGACTGTGTCTTTGTTTGCAAAGATTTTGTGCGGGGGTGGAGCTGCTCTAGGGGAGGTCTGATGATTGCCAATCACAAATAGTTGGCGCACCGCTTTCTGTGATGCGTTTTGTTATCGTCGGGAAAAAGGGGAGATTCACCGCGCTTGCGCAATAAAACGAGAAGCTGCAGTATTGAACGCGGTGCTCTCTGAAGGGGGTTGTGTTGGCGATGAGACCGGAAAATGGGGTACGGGGGGGTGGGGGGTGAGGCAAACGAGAAGAACCAGGAGCCTCGCAAATGAACATGAAATACCCATTTCGCTACAAATGTGTTTGTGTTGTATGTGATTAATGTATAATCACACCTCCATGATATCCACACAAGACTAGGCCTCCAGCTCTTTGAAAGCTTTTCTTTCTCGTGTTTTAATAGGAGATAAAATCACCAGAATCTTTCAAAAGGGCTTTTGTTGAAAATTTTGTAAATGCGCCACAAAGTAAAAAGTTCGGTTTATGACGTCAAGCTTGCCCATATTCGCTAATACATAATTTTCAGTTTTGCAAAATGTAACTTCATTAAAATTAATTACAGGACTGATTAAACGTTAGATTATGTAAGGACGTATGGTAGTGTATACGGCGAAGCGATACACGTAATAGTTTCAATGTTTGTTTCTATTTTCAAGAAAACACATCCCTTTACCTTTACAAAGATCATTCGTTAATGACGCTTAGGGAAAGAAATCGATACTAATTGTGAGAAAGAAAATACAAAAAAACAAAAAACTGGACAGAAATATTCGTGGCATTTAATTTCAAAGCACAATCAGTAATGTTTATAGAGGAATAGTCCTCTAGGTGAGTTACTAGGAGCCCTAGTCTTCCGCTAGGGTTGGTCAGGGTGTACGTAAATGTATCGGTCTTCTTACAAGACGGAGAAAAATATTGTATTGAATACATTTAATATCGTATAAAACTTGTTCATCTTGAATAATGTTGTGCTATAATGTTTCTCAAGCAGCGGTCAGCAGAATTAATGAAAATGTCTCTAAGGGATCTGCGGTACCAAAATTTTGAGACGCACTGATATGGAGAAAGATAATGCATAGAATACACCGCATCGATTGCAATGTGAATATGGCCAAGAATGGTAAATACATAGTAATTTGGAAATAGACAATTTGAAATAAATTTTACAGTACTCTAACGGCGTTCGAATGGCGGGAGAAGCTGAGGACAATAACAAAATTCCAAACTCAGGTTGCCTGTTAGCCCTGTCGAGATTAGATACGGTTAGCAGGGTGTATCGCTGTAAGGAGTTACAGGTTACTGGATCATAATTCGATGACTTTTCTGATAACGAACAATAGATGATGGACGTAAGTTAGACCAGAATCTTCACAGAGAGCTAAAAAAAAAAAAAGAAGAAGAGTCTAGGAAACGTCAGCTAATTATTTTGTTCTATTTTTCATAATATATATTTCATATTTCCCACAAATCTCTCACAGAATCATAATATATAAATTCAGGCATTTAAGTGCACCTCCATCCCGCCAGGAACAACAGACCTTTCTTTTCTCATAAAAAGTCCAGAGCGGCTCTGACCCTGATGTTAACCACGGACCCCAGTCTAGCGCCAAGGTTAAGAATGAGTTGACTTACACATCTGTTGCCCTTACATGTCTACAATGCGTAGATAGGGACAACTTCGCCTTTTCAGGCGCTTTCGTAAGACTGGAAAAAAGACTATAAGCTTCCAAACAACGTCTGTTCGTCCCTCCGTCCGCACACAACACCTTGGCTCTCACCGGACGGATTTTCGTGAAATTCGATATTTGAGCATGTTTAGAAAATCTGTCGAGAAAATTCAAGTTTCATTAAAATCTGACAAGAATAACGGGTACTTTACATGACGACCTATATACACTTGTATCACGCTTATTTCTTTTAGAATGAGAAATATTTCAGAAAAAAGTTGTAGAAAAAATCAAAACACGCACTTTACTTTCAACATTTTTTTTTTTTCGAAAATCGTACTGTTTATAAAACAATGTGGAAAAATATAGTAGAGCCATTAGGGCCACAGATGACAATATAATACAGCGCATGCGCTTTGCATGCTCGATAACTAAGGACTACATACACACATTCAGAATATTTAATTATTACTGCTCTTCCACGGCAAAAATGGTTAGCGAACGCGCCTCAATGTTAGGTTATACGCACATTGCCTGTGCTGTTGCCTTTAACTACGCAATATGCAGCCGATCCTCGGGCTACAAATCAGCAAATGAAAGGGTGATAAGAGAATGATGAATTGTAAAGGCTGAGAATGGAGCTGTAAAGGTAAAGGTAAAGGTAAAACACTCCCATTACAGGCCTGGACAGGCCCTTAGGGTTCCAGGAGGTTGAGGCTCCCAAATTTGTAGACAATCGGCACATCTTTTACTGAGGGATGGCGGGAACTAGCCGAAGTACCCTGAGAGGATAATCGCTCTTCAGCCCAAAATTTGAACCCGTAACCTCCAAATATGAAGTAGCAGTACTACACACAAGACCACTTGTCCTTTAAGAATACTTATAGGTAAAGTAATCGTTGTCACCAAACGCCATACAGCAAAGACCAAGAACCATTAACACAAACAAATTCCTTCAAATGCTACTTCTTTGTCTGTCATGACAAAGACAGACCACTGATCATTAGCACCTTCACAGTACGCATTAGCTAGTCTCAAGGAAACAGTGAAGAGGATGTCTTTCAGGGTTGGAATGAGAAGGGATATCACGTGACAGGAACTAGTGATTCCCCTAAAACACTCTGACACATACCTTGTCCGTATGCATGTATCAGATTTGTGTCTTAAGTAGAACTAACTTACGAAGCCACTAAGTCCATGGAGCAAAGTCTTCCTTGTAAGCATAATGTACATTAACTTCTATGGAAGACAAAGGCTTGTTATCATGTTCGTAACAACTACATTTTGGTCCTTATTCTGGGCCATATGGATGCGTCCACAACCACACACGTATCTTATACGCCATATTAATTTTATCCTCCTCACAGTGTATTTAAATGACGCCTAAGGAAAATGAGAACTGTTTACAAAGTTCAAGTACAGAAAACCTGAAGGCAAGAGACAACTTTGAAGATCTAAGCACGTAATCATCACTCTGCAGTCTGTCTTACGACAGGTCCGTAGCCTATTCCAAAACGAGTTCTCCACAGAGTGCGATCTAGTGCTTCCTCTTTCAATTTCCACTATCCTATCTTTTTTAAGTTCATCTAGTAGCTGCTTACGTCTTCTCCCTCGTCTTCCCGTCATTTCTATCCTTCCTTCTTTTTATTGTATGTACGATATTCATCTCCTCCTTGACTCTGTGTAATACTTCTTCATTTCTCATACGATCGGTCCAACTGATCTTCTCCATCCTTCTCCGGCACCACATTTCAAAACTAAGCATATATATATAGAAAGAAAAAATTAAAATTGATCTCAGAGAATTTTGTTGGGTTGATGTTCAACTCTATTTGCGTAGCTGAGGGTACGGGTAAGTGAGGGAGTATTTTGAACACAGTAATAAAATTTCAAGTAAATGTGGGAAACGTTTGTCTAACTGAGCGATAGTTAGCTTTCAAACAATGACTGTTCTATACATTTAGTGACGTTAATACACAGCCTTAATAAATTAACGTTTCTAAGTCAGGGAAAAGGTAAATTTCTTAAATACTTTAGTAATTACTACATAGATTTTCAAGAAATTTAATTAGTTTATTGTTGGTTAATTATTCATGCTATGAAAAATAGTATTATTTTTAAGATGTGTGAATGTCACAGCAAATAAATACATAAAGTCTTATCCCGCTATCAGCTGTCTCATATTTGGGTTAAAACATGATCTTTGGTACCAAACCCCGAGGACAGAGGCGGAACAGGAGGCCGAAACTTTGAATTTAAAACAAAATTTGAAGCGGCTTATGACCCGATAACGTTTTAATATTTGTAATGACGTCATCAATCGCGTTATGATTGTCAAGCCTGGCGCCTGTCCTTACATTATTATGTATTTTCTAAGCGAAATTACTTTTGTAGGTAAGGATTTTAAAGTTAATGTCTGTCGTCTTTCTTCTACTTCTCTCTTCCCAATTTTCGCCTTTCACTATTGTATTTTACTAATGGTTTGGTAAAACATTTTAATAAATTATAATGCTTTTAGTACCGCAGGCTGTGTCAGTAACGAACCTGTAAAGCGTTCCACTGATATGTATTTATACAATTTTATCTTAAAATATATGTGAAGAGACGACCGTAATAAATTTAAATATTTTAGAATCCCTGAGATTTCTAAAACACTTTGTTAAGAAAGTGGACTTTTTAATGCATGTCTAACGTACGAAAAACATGGGAAATGCTAGAATACATTTCTTACTTTGCGTACCATTGAAACATATAAATAGTAGAATTATTTTCTGTAGTTACGTAACGTGATGAACCACTGGTCATGTTTATTATTAATAGTCTTTATTATAGTTGTTTATAACACCTAAATGTATTATGTTTACATGAACAACATGTATAAACGAGATGCATTCATATCATGTTTTGTTGACGCATGTTACGCAGTAGTGCAAGTTGCTGTAGTGACGTGTCATGTTTGTTACATTTACAATTAACACGTGATTACTTGCCGTGATTCTATGGTGCTTTACAAATTTTGTACCACGTAGCAATATGAGGTCTGTAATTAACAGTGAGCACCTTAAATATTGTTACATTTATGAGAGTTAATGATGGTCTAAGTACTTATTATATTAATGTATTAAATTATTTTTAGGCTTATGACTTTCGTTATGTAAGAATGCTGTCAATATTCTGGGTTATATTGCATCGAATGACAGGCAATTAGTGAATAACAAATTAACAGTTGTGAGGAAGGAAGTCATGGTGTTTTCTGTTTGAGGTATCATCCCGCAATTTTCCTGGGTGTGTTTAGGAATATCGGGAAGGCTACTTCCCGGATATTTGTTCGAAAATTCTGTACTAGACTGTTAGTCTGATACAATCTGTTGCTGTCATGGCTTATAACTATAATTTATGTAGATGTAACACTGGAATAACTGCAACACAAACGAGAGGTGAGAACAGAAAGTGGCCCAATATAAACCATATTTCATGATGAGTCCGATTTCATTTCATGAGACCTATTCTTCGAAAGAGTCTTTGAATGACTCTCCATTCCTTGATTTCAGGCTTCCGCCGCGATGTTGATGATATCTGCGCTCTTCTGGGTTATTACGCGGCGTCGTGTGGTAATTGTTTACCGACGTTTCGGGACGTGTCGGTCCCATCTTCACGGGTCAAGAGTCCGAGCAGGCCTTTCGAATCTCTGGACGTGAAGAAAAGTAGCCTCCCCATAGAGGCGTAAAAGGTAAAGTTCTCCCTAGAACAGGTCATGAAGGTCCAGAGGGGGAGTAGAGGTATAGCTCTACTCTTTCTTTAACCCTGGCACTAGATAAGGGTTGGTGTTCAACTCCACGCCCCGGCCGCTTTACCCCTGGGAAAGCGACCCGGTACCCATTGTATAGGAGGCTGGGTGGGCCCCAGGGCCGGTCTGGACGGCTGCGGAAAATCTCGCCCTCACTGGGATTCGATCCCCGGACCGTCCAGCCCGTAGCCCGTAGAGGTGTACTAACCTTTATTTCAGGCTTTCGTCGCGATGTTGATGAGATCTGCGGTCTTCTGGGGTATTACGCGGCGTCGTGTGGTAATTGTTTACCGACGTTTCGGGACAATGTCTCGGTCCCATCTTCACGGGTCAAGAGTCAGAGTAGGCCGACCCGTTGTCCCGAAACATCGGTAAACAATTACCACACGACGCCGCGTAATATCCCAGAAGAGCGCAGATCCCATCGACTCTCCATTCGACTGTACAGATGTAAAATAGAAGAAAGAAGCAGCACGCCTTCTAGGCCTTATAACAACTAGTATTTAAAATCATGCGAAGTGCAGTAGATACACTCGCAGTATAAATATTTGCTGTTCGGTTTTAAAGAACTGCTTGCTATTTTCATTCAACCGATAGGTCTAATCAGTAACAAGTGGTCATAAGGTGGGGGGGGGGTGGTGGTAATAAGGACACATCTCTTTCATGGCCTCGCAAAAAAATCTCGCGCTTACAATACATTTCATATCTGCTGCTCAGTAAAGCAGAAAACAAATCTAGTAAGACAAATGCACGCCTAGGATGCCTTCCTTTCTGTAATATTTTTTAGGCTATTAAACAGCATTTAACGTGTAATCCGAGCCTAATGGAAGAGCCATCCATAAGTTTCCAACTCTGTTTCAAAGGAGTGTGACTTTGAAAGCACAGTACAAATTCACATATTCTGTGTTACCTAATACAGTGAAACCTGCCTATAAAGGACCGAAAATTTTTCGTTACAAGAAGGATCCTTTTAACACGGGTATTTTAAATATGGATCATCGGGAATCCAGATTATTTGAAATGTGAACTTTTCCGCTAAAGGCAGGTTTCCTTTGTGCCCAGGTTCCGTTTATAGAGGTCTCATGTATAAGAAATTGTTCTTGTGCTTAATTAAGCACCACGTCTTAAAGGCATAAAAGGGAATGTGTTATAACTCATTACTTATACTTATAGACTCATGTATTCTTATGAGATACTGTGTATTCTTATAGACTCATCTATATTCTTCATCACAGCATAGGATAGCGTTCAGTCTCCATCGATATTAAAGCTTTTGCTCATAAAAATGTGACTGTTAGTAATTAAATAATTAACTAAGTAACTAACGAACTAACTCCTTCTTGAAAAGCTAATTTTTCCTCAGGCAATAAATGTCTCGCACTTTACGGAACTCGAAATTTGATCACCACTTTCACAAAAGTCAGCCACTCGTTCTTATCCTGAGCCAGATCAATCCATTCCACGCCCTCCCATCCTCATTCTTGAAGATATATTACGATTATCGTCCCATCTACGTATAGGTCTTCCAAGTAGTCTCTTTCCTTCACCTATCCCCGCCAATTATTTATTATTATTATTATTATTATTATTAATTAGGCCTAATATTATTTTTCATACGTTTTATGCTTTGAGCTGTACCTGTCTGTTTAGACAGGAGAAAACTTACTTTAACACTTATGATTATTATATTTATGAATATTGGAAACATCAGGTCTTCCCATAAATAATTCGAATTCTACGTCAAGTCCCCACAGTCTGTATTAATCTTCTAAACTATTACGGGGAAAATTATAATCATAGCCTGCTTGTTCATGTCAATGTCGGTTCTAGGCTATCGCAATATACGAGTATACGGCTGCATACAAATTTATCATATCTACGAAGGCGTAATGTACCTACCAGTTTTCGTGGAAATCTGTCAGGGCATCTTAATCACACAAGCGTAACTCCTTCAGTTAAATATTGAAACATATTAGGTTTCGTTACCATAAAATATGTTAGGGGTTTTCCCATGAAATATATTAAGTTACCATGAAATATGCTATGTTATTACCATGAAACATGTTAAGTTATGTTACCATGACAAATGTTAATTTACCGTGCAACAGATTATGTTACCATGAAACTAAAATGTTATTATCAAAGTACGCAATCTTGGATGTAGCAGAATCCAATTACATGTTCTTTGTCGATCTGTAAGCTACATGTCTTTGGCGTGACGTTCAATAAGCGTGAGAAATATTGCAACATTTTGTGGAAACTATTAATATGCATCTCCACATCATGGGCGTTCTGGTGTTGACATGTGCTTTGTATGTAGTACTACTGAACTTAATAAACTCTAATGGAGAAGTTTGGTTTATTTGTTTGTATACATTTACACCTGCCATCCGATGTGTATGTGAGAACTATTTTATTTAAAATGCTTATTAGACGTAAGGACTTTAGACATTAAAAGTAATATGTCAGCAAAGCACGGAATAAGGAGAGAAAGTATGTTTGTTACAAGAAACTTCTTTTGATAGCGTTGACAGTAACCAGATTAGAAAAAAATGTTTCACTTACAGTCAACAAATACAGAAAACATACAGACAGAGACACAGAAGAAGGCATAGAAGTTATGCTTACAGACAACAAAAAAGGAAAGGGAAACATTAAACCGATAGAAGTAATTTCCTTACAATCAAAAAAAAAAAAGAGAAGACAGAATTGTTTTACTTAGATTTGGAGAAAAAATAAACAGAAGCCCAAAGAATATTTCTATTAAAAGTAAGAAAGTTACACGTAAAACGGGTAAAATGTTATAGAATTAATAATTTTACGGCCAAGAGAAATAAAAGAGGATAAAGAAAAATCTATAAAATCACTGTCCTTACACTCAACAAAGACAAAAAAAGAAATGGAAACACCCATACACTGTCAATTGTAGTGAAGGAAGATGAGAAACCCATAAATGTGTGTATTTCCGGTAACTGAAGTAAAAGCTAACAAAGGAAACCTCATGCAACTAATGTTCTTAGTTTACCGAGTGAAATATTGCCCCTGCCTGCTGGAAAATAAAACAGGAGGAGGACCCATATAAAATAAAAGAGGAAAAATATAATTTTATATAAATAATGACCGTATGTACAATAACATTGAAAGGATATAGAAAAGGCCGATAGAAGAATATACCTTACATTCAGCAGAAACAAAATCAGCTAAAGGAAGGTCTGTAGAATTATTGACCTTACATTCAACAAAAACCAAACCAGATTTAAAAAAGATCTGTAGAAGTACTGACCAAGAGTCAACTGAAATAAAAGAGGTTACAGAAAATTGATTAAGTATTCCCCAGTTTCAACAAATCAATAATAATACAAAAGTCATAGAAGTGTTGTCCTTGCTGTGAACAAAAGTAAGGCAGAACAACTTGTATAAGTGTTGTTCTACTGTCAGCAAACAACAGATAATACACAGTTTATAATTATGTAAGCACTGTCCTCAAAATCATCTAAAATTGAAAAAGGATAAAAAGTCATAAAATGATGTAGCCTGAATAGAGAGTCTGCAAAGACAAGAGAAGAGTGTTAGGCGCTATAGAAGCACTGTCCTTTACAATATCAAGAATGTGAAAGAAATAGCATTTGCATTTATGAATCGAACGGTTGTCTCTGAAGATTTCGAAAGACAGGTACTTCCTATTCAAAGAGAGAACGTTTTGCCGTGACGTCGAACTATCTACGGAATCTTTATGTGGTTACTTCCCATGGCCTGCATAATAAGGCACAAGAGACATACTTACCATAAATTTTGGTTAAACAAAATTTCTAAAAGCGAATTTTGAGTTTTTTCAGATGATTTTTTCTATTAATTTAAAATTTGACGGCAAAAATGTTGTACAAAAATTTAAAAATGGTTTCTTCTTTGAATCATTAAATGCGTAATAGCATTGTCCTAATGAAATTGTGCAAGACTTCTCTCTGAATTAACTGATCTACCATAATCCATCAATCTCTTTTCATTCGTTGATACGTATCACCATTTCTCACAGACTTAACACTTGAATCACCAATGAAAGTAGAGCATATGGATTCAATGTACGTTGTAACGCATTTTAAATAAAATGTAGCCTACACAAATTGTCATAACAATTACATAAAATTTATTCATTATGGCATCACTGTTGCATGACTTGTACATTTTTATACTTTCCCCAACAACAGAAAAAAAATTTAACTTAGTATCAGCAAGTCTGGAAACTTCGCTCTATTAGTCTCTCTAAATTTACAATCCATAAAACACAAATTTAAACATCTGTTGTAAACGACATAAAACAGAGCGAGTAAACAAGTGTCTCCAGTTGTCAGTGCTTTCGCAAACATTTAAACGGTTGTCGAGTTATAACTTAGCAAAAAATCAATTTTGTGCATCAAGAAAACTGTAAGACCTACAGAAGAGTGTAAGGGGCATAAAACTTGTGCGTAATGTTACTCAAAAACTTTTTTTTTTTCGGTAAGATTTTGTTTTGTAAAATATTAAGCGACTCGTTTTTGAGGTGCGCGCAGATGCGCATCTAGGTACTCGGACGCAGTTTACGTTGTCAGTAATAAGTGTTTGTAGTTTGCATTTCGATTAATGTCAGGCAGAAATGCAAAATGTATTAAGTGAAAGTCTACGTGCATTTCTGCTTCCATTTTGCGCATAATTCGCCAGATATTTATTCGCGCGAAAAAATGTTCCGAACTTTTAGTTTCATGGCCGATACAATTTTCCTTAAGTCATAAAGGTATTCTAAACGATTAAACAGAGCGAAAACGCGTCACAGACTTTTTACGCTATGCGTATAAATTCTCTAAATTTTTATGCGTGTTGACACCGACATTCATGAACAAACACTTTTTCCACATTTAGCTGTGAAATTTCCTGTCATATTTGTGTCACGTATCGTCACATGTGCGATGTGTTTGAAAGCTCAGCGCTGAAATGAAGCCCTTCACGTTTTGTGTTTTGACTGATTTATGCAACCTTTTTTCATGTGTGTTACAGGTCAAAGGGACAAGTTAAAATTCAGTTACGAAAATTCTGCATCAAAGTTTTTACTAACTAACTCACTAACTAACTATAACTAACTAACTAACTACATGCAGCGAGATCCTCCCTCACAAGGCAATAGTTTGTCCGCTAGTAAGAAATTGAATCTGAAATGACTAGGATAAAAACACGGACACACAGTAACACATTTACACAGCATGAAAAAATACTCATGCAAGTAAGTTTATTTCCTTTAATCTTTTTAGGAATCAAATTAGGCTGGAATTGTTGGAGGCAGTTATCAAATGCTGTTATAACGCTGTTTTGCCTGTAACAAGGTTAAATTTACAGCGCAGTCAGGGGATGTCCTCCTGCCACTGCACTAATTAAGTCATGTTCGTTAATAACATAGATTTGCGTCGCGGTGCTGCCTTTGTAATTGTACCGCTTTTCAATTTAGATGTCACCTTCCTGATCCATTACCCGCGGTCGACCATCAATAATCATCATTCATCAGTATGACTTTCGTTATTCGTCCTCGTCTACAATGAACTCTTCCCTTCCTTACCTGCAAATTTGAACCTGTATCATAATGTGGTGCTGGAGAAGAATGCAGAAGATCAGTTGGACCGATCGTGTGAGAAATGAAGAAGTATTACACAGAGTCAAGGAGGAGAGGAATATCCTACATACAATAAAAAGAAGAAAGGCTAACTGAATTGGTCACGTCTTGCGTATAAACTGCCTTCTGAAACACGTTATTGAAGGAAAGTTAGAAGGAAGGATAGAAATGACGGAACGACGAGGGAGAAGACGTAAGCAGCTACTGGATGACCTTAAGGAAAAGAAAAGATACTGGAAATTGAAAGAGGAAGCACTAGATCGCACCCTGTGGAGAACTCGCTTTGGAAGAGGCTACGGACCTGTCGTAAGACAGACTGCAGAATGAATGAAATGAATGAATGAATCATAAGCATCTGTTGCGTTCATAACGAATGTGGCAAACTACATGCAAGACTTTTTTTTTCTATGGCTCGACAGCCCTATATGGGCCTGGGCCTCCTCGTTTCGTCGATGTTTTATGTCACACACATTTGAGATACACCACAGTCGGTAGGACTCCTCTGGACGAGTGACCAGCCCGTCGCAGAGACCTCTACCTGACAACACACAACACTCACAAGAGACAGACATCCATGCCCCCGGTGGAATTTTTTTTTTTTTTTTGCCTGTCCGGGGTTTTCCCCCTTTGATCCATTTTTGTACTGTTTAAATCCTTTCGTCCTTCATGTCACTTTACGTTCCATGCTACCGTCCTTATACAACAAACACAACACAAACATCCATGCCCCGGGTGGGATTCGAACCCACAATCCCAGTAAGCGAGCGGCCGAAGACCCACGCCTTAGACCGCACGGCCACTGGGATCGGCCCATGCAAGAATACAAATCTTAAATCAGTATTTGAGTGCTCAAGCCTTTCATTTCACCTTTATATTCTATTGCATTCAAGTGTCGGTAGGCTATGTTCTATACTATGAAGTTCACAATAATGTTACTGTCTTATTTTGCTGCCTTTATCGCCATTCGTAGGGATGTTTTTGCACAAGAAAAGTGCTACACGGCAATATTAAATTCCTGGAATTTTTGGGTACCGGACCCAACTGGCGAAAGATGCAGTCTAGAGACAGGCTTTTGAGAACACGATCATGAATCGCGTGTTCTGTAAAGGACGTAGAATATTTTGACTAGCTAAGCGAGTATCATCTTCTCTTCATCGAATTCGTTACATGGACTTATTTAATGCTTTAAGAAAATTTTTACTAAACAATGTGTTGTAAAAACCTTAGGGCAATATTAGTGGTGACCGTATCTTCTCGACAACGAGGTTTGGGGAAAGTTTTATCTTTGTCATTATCATTAATGTATTTTTATAAAACACTGTATTCATCTAAAGAAGCCTACATTTATTTTCGTATTCAGAAGATATAAGCAAATCATTTTGTTCAATTTTTATATATAAGACATAAATAGACATTTGTCCAATTTTTACATGAGTTATTTTCACTGCTATACACCAGAAGACATTTAACTACAATATACCAATTTTGAGAAAGCGAATACTGAAAATTTGGAACTAAAGCCCATAAGACTAATCCAAACATAAACACTAACATTTACCTCGCTAAACTATCTACATAATTTGCTTGAGAGTATTTACGTCAGTTAATTTTTTTATTGACTATACGATAGATTTTAAAGGGCTTTATAAAATTAAGTGGGATCCATTTCTCACACGTATTGTGTATACTATACTCGATTCTGTTTTAATTCAACTAAAATTAAACTGGGTTTTGATAAATCGGCGTTGATTAAACCATGGTCAGTACCAATGCTTGTTTATTATTCCATTGTGCAGCGTGTAGCAGCAGCAGCGCCAGTCAATTAGCGGCCTGCTGCTAAACTAAAAGCAGATGTGCAGACGGTATAATTAACCGGAGGTTGGCCAGGATCATCAGCTGTAGCTTTCAATGATTCACCTGCACAGACTTGTTTCACCTGGTCGCTTTATCGACGTTTCAGTGTGAGCGCTACACGTCTGAGTACACTGTATCCACTGAATGAAATTTTATCGATACTAAGCCTGCTGTTTCAAGCAAAACTTCTGGATTTTACAATTCGATTAAATTATCACCTACCTACCTAATTTTATCTGCCAAACTAGATAAATATTTAAATAAAAGGAGCAGGACCCTCCGTGAGCATCTAACAACTGAACATATTGTCATAATATTTAACATATTTTATAGAACATTATGGTTATATTGTTATGTTCACAGCAATTTCTATAATGAGCAGAATTCATTTCACGCACACCTTCATACCACCCTCATCCCCTATATTTGATATTTATTTCTACACAGTACATTACTTTTAAGTATTTTATACACTTTTAAAAGTGGAACTTCATATTTTCCAATTAAAATTCAATAGCTACTTCTTATCAATCTGAGGTGTGCTACATATCTAACACGTCTCCTATGCTTTGATTGTATTGCCTTAAAATACTTGATAAAGAGTGAAAATAATGCAAAAAAACTGCAGAAACTTCGTATAATGACAGAGACTACAGAGCCTAATAAAATTCGTAGTTGTCCTTACGAAGTAAAACAGAGCGCTTATGTGGAACCCACATTTCTGCGTCCGTCCGGGCGTCTGTAACCGAGTCCCAAAGGATAAAGATTTTCCCGGATGTTTATGAAATTCAGTACGGGACTAGTCACAAAAAGTTCTTAAAAATTGCCTCAGTATCGGGCGTGATTTAAGTAAAGAAATAAATAAATTTCTACCTGTACTTGTCAGAGTTCTTTAATGTAATGAGATCTACATAAAATGTTGTTGGGTATTTGTGAGTTCCTTAAAAATTATGCAGTAAAAGCCACAATTACAGGGCGTAAACCAAAGTTTGTTTTGCTTCATATACATTTCCTCCGACTTGGATGACATCCGGTACATGCCCACAAAATTTATTTAAGTGAGTGTAAGTTTCGTGAAAATTTCTACTTAAGGGCGTAGGAGAACGCTTGCCTTATTTTCCACAATATTCGTCCAGTTTGATAAAATTTGGTGCAAGAGATGTCCACAAGCTTTTTTTAAGTGACTGTTGAATTCCGTGAAAATCGGCTCAGCAAAAGACATTTATTTGTGGCTTAAATAAATTCCCATCCACACTTTCCAAATTTGTTATCCGATTTTGGTGGAAATCTGTGTAAAAGATTATATATATATTGATATTTTTGAGTCTCATGAATATAGGCTATGGCCGGCTGTGCTATACTTATGGCAATACGTGTGTACCACGAAAACGAATGACATTTTCAAAGTTTTTAAAGTAAAGAAAACCTTGGTAATATCTGTGTATTGCGTCGCGGACTACAGCGATTGCATTTTTGTTAAATTTATTTACCGAGGCCTACATATTTATTTGGGGCACGCGGTGGCGTAGTTGGCTGAGGCACTACGCTACAAACCGGAACGTCGCGGGTTCGATTCCCGATGGTGTCATTGGAATTAATTCCTTGACATAATCGTTTCGGTCGCACTATGGCCCTGGGGTCGAATCAGCCTCTAACAGAAATGAGTACCAGGAATATTTCCTGGGGGGTAAAGGCGGCCGGTGTGTAGGGCTGACAACCTTACCACCTTCATGTGCTGATTGTCTAGAAATCTGGGAGCCTCAACCTCCTGGACCCCTCAGGGCCTGTCTAGGCCTGTAATGGGGTTGCTTTACCTACATATTTATTTACGATCTTCCTTTAAAGGACTCAGTATCGCACCTAGTGATAACTTGCAGCAAGAAGCAGCAGCCTAAATATTTAGAAGAGATTATCGAAGGCAAATGTTATATTTTTAGAGCATGTGACGAGAACTCACTGCAATTATGAAAGGGTACAAAAGTCGTGACTGTTGTTATAATGGAACCAGGTGCAAGAAACAGCTGAAAATCACAATAGAAAGGGGGAGCCAGCTGACTTTGATTTACAGTGAATTTGACTACAGACTGTTAGACACACCATTATTAAAGATAAAATTCGTGAAAGATATTCAGCACAAAGTATATTGTTATTTGTTTTATAAATGAATCTTTGAATGAGCAATTAAAGGTTCTCGTAATACTCATTTTAACTAACCATTTTGTGGCTGGGTTTTTTCGTGCATTTAACGCATCAGCACCCATTAGCAGAAACAATTAATTAAAACCACTAAAAGGGAATCGCGTATAAACAAATTTACATGTATGTACACATAGAGACATACGTAAATATGGAACACTTTAACATCATGTATTCGTGCTGACATGATGTACATATGGGACATGTCTATGTATGCGCCTAGACATGACATAAATATGGGTTACTTCTAACAATATGTGTAAGTGCAGACATGACATAAATATGGGTTACTCTAACATATGTGTAGTGCAGACATGACATAATATGGTTACTCAACATATGTGTAATGCAGACATGACATAAATATGGGTTACTTCTAACAATATGTGTAAGTGCAGGACATGACATAATTGGTTATTTCTAACATATGTGTAAGTGCAGCATCGTATAATAAGAGATATTTGTAAGCAGATGTACAGGTGCAGACATCATGTGCGTATGAAATATTTGTAAAAATACCTACACGGAAACCCATAAACCGACAACACGTATGCTGTCGTATACACATTTATGAATATCTGAATAACACGCACAAGATTTCTACGTACGCGTTTTATCCAGATTTGCATATGAAGATATCCTTTTTAGTCAATGACGTATTACAAACAATTACAAGTAACTTCGACGGTGGCTTATCGGTACGTACGTACAGCAGAGTGGCCGCACGATTCAAGCGGCTTTCTCTACCGCTGTAACACTGCAATTGTGCTTACGAATCCCACTCTGAGCACGGAAGTAGACCCTACATTTCTATCCTTTCTGGGTTTGTGCTCTTTTCTGTGGGTAGAAGACATGCGAAGAGGAAATTCCTACCGACAACGTAAAAACAAGATTCATGACTAGGAAAATTCCAGACCCTGTGCCACACTGGCCTTAAGGTCAAGCAAGGAGGAGGAAAAAAGAAAAAGTGATGATAATGATGATGATGATGATGATGGTAAGGATAATGAAGAATATAAACTCTGTGTAAGAAATATTTCCTTTTATTCTGAAATTTCAACTTCAAAAATTTCTTTTCGTTTGATAACTATTGGATATTTCACAAAATCCCAAAAAAAAAGCAATAGAATTGAGTAGTAACCCTGTTTATTGATATGATCTCAATAAATTTAGTGTACAAAGCCTACAGTTCATAGTTTTCTTCAACAAATGCCTATCGTCATCTTGCGATTTTTCACATTATACAAATTCAAGTAAGTAGCTACGTATTTTATCTGTTAATTTCACAGGAATATTTAGAATAGTGGTTTTATTTATGCCGGTGTATCCTCGACTCTAAGCATATCCGAAACTGACATCGCAGAAGCTGAATATACATAATCTTGACATAGGTCGTGATATACAATCGCAGGATCTTGGGTAGTTTCAACAACAAATACGATTGCTTTCATTAGCTACTTAAAAGGGCAGTCACACTGACAGGAACTCTGGGTACATGACCCTTTTTTGAGCCTTTTCTATGGCCTACATAAACTGGTCGCACAATACAGAAACTGCTTTAGTCTGTCCGGTCGAAAGTCTGAACACATATGTCAATTATGAAAAGTAATTAGAGATTCGATTCAGTTTGGTTTATGCTGTCTAAACCAGCAGTTTGTATGTAACATAACGTATTACATACTTATAATTACTAAATCTACGTTTCCTGAAACGTGACTCATTGTATGAAAGTTTGGTGCTTTGTGTTAAGTACGGTTTTCCTTAAAATTTGAAAGTTATGTTAGGATTACAATTCACTGTGTTATTCGATATGGTCTGTATGGAACAAAATACAACGCGGTAATCCAGCGACATTAAAAATTAGACATGATTCTTTGTATTGATAACATTAGAAATTTTTTCTGTGAAATGGAACAGCATAAGTTAAAAGGAGTGCATTTTAAACGTATTTGTGTAGTTTGCAGCTTCTTCCCCCTAAAATCACTGTCTTGACCAGAAACATTTAGTGAATTAAAAACTAAAGCTATTGTATCTATCCACTTACAATTCATTTTGTTAAATTTTTAAATTTTTATTTTGTTATTAAATTCTGATTCTCCTTTCTTTCACAAAGTTTCGTCACAATTAACACAAAATACAAAAAGAAAAAATATACATAACATGAAAATCACATGGAATTAAAAAATTGAAAATTCTCAAATAAAGCATTTGTATAATACGTGAAATAAATTGGATTGTGTATAATTATTTCCGTTATTTAAAATAAATAGAGTAATAAAAATCATGGAAGCGCGAGGCTTCTGCTTGTACATATGCGATATACACACACAGGTAAGAGCCCGTCTCGACGTTTCTCTCTTCATTCAAGCAGGGAAAGCTTCAGTATTTGCTTTTCTTGTCATATAGCTTACTGGTTATTCAAATTAGAAGTCTCCTTTGTCTACTGCCATATGTACGAAAGTCCTTGCCACTAAAAGCAGCCGGGGTGAAATATGGCGCTCCAAATGATATGGGTGAACAGGGATGTCAAATCGCATATTTTTTTTGTAGTTAGGGAAGAACGTCTAATTCACACAGTGGTTACATAATCTACGTTTCGTTTTTCGCCATGTACTGTAGTAGTAACCTGTCCGTGAATGTATGACCCGTAATAACTATAAACATATTTAAGAATTTTAATGAAATTTGGTACGAAACATCTTAATACTCTTAAATTCCATGCTTTCAGTAACACCTGCTCACAGCACTGGGTCCTTCGGACATAGCATCGGCGACGGCGAAATGCAAGATACTGAAAATTCAATTGTTAGATAGTATATAAAAAGAAAATAAAGGTAGAGAATTTTAATGTCGTATTTTCTTAAAATATAAAAGAAATGTTTAAAATCCACAGGAAGCGTATAATTGTCTTCTGTATTAGTGACAGGAAACAATAAATATTTGGAGCCAGACACGTACATTTTTTTACAGAAATAAATTCTAAACTTAGCCATAAATTCTGCATGAAAACGTTTACAAGTCGATAATTTAAAACATGGTTAATCTGCTAAAATTTGGGGTTACATATGAAACATTTAATGTAGTCAGAATTTATGCTAACTCGAAGTACGAACACAAATAAATAATAACGGCGTAATTTTTAAGGTATTTTTTTTTACTAGCCTCAACATTTAAAATTAAATTTCTCAGTAATATATATGTCATAGCTTCTTACCAGAAAATCTTATTTATTCAAATGCAGATATCTGGCTTGCGTTTATTGCAGGCGCAGGTTAATATTATATTATTTCAGCTTTGTATTTATAATATTTAGATATATATATCAAGTGCTGTGTATGTAATGGAATGTAAGTTTGTTTATAAACGTTTGTAAGAAGTCTTCTTTTCAAAGTAGCAAATGCAAGTTGTCCAATTAGTTGAATGCAGTAAATCTAAATCAATACACTAACCCACGTAGCCACGTGGTATGTATATATTTGGATGGCCGTCTTTGTGAAAGCTTGAATTAACATCTCCACGAAGAGCGTAAGACAAATTTTCCCCAACGGTGAGCGGAACGTGAGGCGGACAGTGAGCGAACTGTGAGCGGACAGTGAGCGGGACGTGAGCTTATGAAAATTGGGAATCTGGCCTGAACTAGGCCGTCAAGGAAGTTGGGTACTTCTTCAGTGACACAACTGACGTCATATAATTGCTCCCTATACTCAATCGGTAGAGACATTTACAGACAATCTCTTAAAACCTTTCCTCAATTGGTGATGCATTGCCTATAGGCTGCTCTGCATTAACAAGGATTTTATAACCCAACTAATACATCAGTCAAACAGAAGTTTATTATAAGAAAGTTTAAGGTTTCGTCTAAATCATTCCGAGTTGCATTTATTTATTTGCAGTAAAAAATTATCTGTCCATTTAGCCTAATGTTAATATTTTCAATTTCGCATTTACGTCAATGGGAAGTTCTGGTGTAATATATATTCATAAATATTCATACTGGCTAAATAAAATTGTGTCATACAGAAAAAAAATATTTATATAATTGAAGGCTAAGTTTAATCTGCATTATATTTAAAGCCATAGTCCGTACCACGCTGTAAACACACCGTGCCTCCATTAAAAACCCAATCGCTCGGTTCTGCTCACGGAAGTGTCTCTTTTTCTACAAACCAAAAAATATTTAAAATAAATTATTTGGACCAAACGTAAGGTTTCTGAATCTAAAACCTGGTCGTATATGTAGTAACCACTGGAATTTAAGGTTAATCAAATATATTTGAGCAAATTTACGGTTCTGCTGGACTCACTGAATACTTTTGCTTCTCGGCAACAAGTATCTGTGGAAGAGTGACTCAAGCAGTTGCAAATTACACATGAGTTCCGCACGAGTCACATTTGTCAGAAGGTACGACCGCAGCATTTCAAATGCACAATACTTGTTGCTACTGAGTCGGCAGCAAGGCTTAAAACTAAAACACTTTGCACGCACAAGATCATTGTGCAGGCTACGTTTTGACTGAAGAGACAAAGTTCTTTGCCGCATGCAACTTCTCTACCTGAAAGTCCTGTAAGTTCTTCCTTGACAAAATTTTGTGACTTGACAATAATGAGATTTGCAAGGGCAATGACCTTAGACAATAGAGAGTACACTCAGTTCCAGTATTTCCCATGCCAAGTTATTTAATGATTATACATATTCTGAGAACTTCGTTTTGAAACACCGTGGCCCAAATGATGTCCTTCCCTCGATGTAAGGATCGAGTTTCATGATTTTCAATTTATAATTAGCCTTACAGATTCTACTATCCCTATTGTTGTGAAATACAGATGCAATAACAGCTGTACTTGAGCTGGATGCTAGTAAATATCTTCCAAGTTTCTTCAGCCTTCTACTCTTGAATCATGAAAATGTTATTTTTAATTTTTTTGACCTTATATCCTGAAGATGGAACCCACGAGGTTTTCCGAAACTTTATATATAAATTTTAGCTTATATATATAGAGTCATAAACTAAATCACTGTTTCCCAACCTTTTTTCAGTGGAGAAATCCCTAAAATAAATTTTCATATGACGAGAAACCGAAACCTATGAACAGAAAAACAAAATAAAGAGGCAGCTGTTAGTGCGAGGAGATTATTTCATCGTCGCCAAATGCCGGAAAGAAATTTCTACGACACCTCGAGGAATATTTGAAATTTTTTTGCCGTATTTTAAAATATTTATTTATTCGACGCTTTCTCGCTGAACCCTTAAAGATGTTCTGCGGGATCCTAAATTTCGGAAAGTAGGCTAAAAGATAAAGACCTAAATATTAACCACAAAAGAATATAAGATTTTAGTCCTGATGGAAGACATCCCGTTGTATATTATAAAACATTAATATGTCATAATAGAAAAATGCAGTGTAAAATATATATTTTTATTAATATAAATAACAATAATAATGTTTACTTCATATTTATGCAAGATCAAAGTAACCTTGGGTCAAAACAAAAAGACGTAATTCAACTGAAGATGAAATAAAGACATGGAAACTAGTTTCTGTTTTACACTACGACACATGAAGGAAGAAACGATTTTACAAGTTTTTAGCACAACCCCACAAGCCAAAAACTTTGACGCCATTTTTAAAAGTACTAAAATTTACATTGAACAAAAAGGGTACAAATCGTTATAAACAAATCTTTAAGCATAATTCTTTATATCGTTTAATCTACAATAAGATAAATTTTCAATAAAATTAACAAATTTGTTATGTCATATTAAAAATGACACGAGTTCATGGAATGATAATTTTAAGCATACACAACCAGTTTCCATTTACATGGTTTTATAAGCCAAATTATGATGGTTAGGGTGGAAATATGGCCTAATTTATAAAACACTTCTCTCTTTTTATAATAAAGCAGTTGTGTTAGATTGTATTTCTCTAATATAATAATAATATATAATGTGTTCGAATTTGTCATACAAATATGTACTCATCACTATCGCCATGTCCTTTTGTCCTGACGTACCAAATTTAGAGCCACTGATTAAATGTGAGGTATAATGAAGTACGTGAAGGCTTAATTAGGTCTCTGCGTGCATCACACACGTAACTTGCTGAATATCTATCGGAGCGAAAAACGTTTGGGAAAAAAAACTTGCAGGGTTGCACTTCAGTGCACTGTATACTCGTATATCTGACGCCTAATTAATAGTAATCCAATAGACCGCAAAAGGCTTTTCTTCTCATAAGCCTCCATCACTTAAATTATTTTAAGACACAGCACTGTCAACTTACATAAGGTAGTCTTTTAATCATATTCCTGGGCACAGAAATTTTATCACATAGAGATCCCGCCGCTCCAATTATTATTCGGGTGATAAAATCAAGAAGAATTAGATAGGCGGGTTATGTAGCACGTATCGGGGACAAGAGAGATGCATATAGGAATTTGGTGGGGATATCTGAGGGAAAGAGGCCACTTGGAAGATCTAGGCATAGATGGGAGGATACTATACACATGGATCTTCAAGAAGTGGGATGGGGAGGCATGGACTAGATTTATCTGCCTCAGGATAGGGACAGGTGCTGGGCGCTTGTGAATGCGGTAATAAACCTTTGGTTTCCATAAAACGCGGGGAATTTTTTGACTAGCTGAGGACCTGTTAACTTCTCACGTGGGACTCGACTCCATGGAGGTAGTTCGTAATCCTGCATCCGCCGTGACATCCCACGAGATACCCGTTCTTACAGGCACTTTAATGTCGGCGTCAGTACCTATCTCGTTCCGCAGTACGAAGCTCTAAATACGCCATATGATTCGACGTACTTTCCGTAATTGGGCCATATATGGTAGAGGCGCACCCAAGGGGGGGGGCTGCCGGACTGCAACCACCCCAAACCCCCCTCCCCAAAATTGAAATTTCAAAAACACAAATTTTGTAGATATGATGATATCAAACGTTGTACGTGATTTACCCCTCAGCCGAAATCAGCCACTGAAATCAGCTGATGAGTAGTACATTAGAATTTTGAAGAATGAATTAATAAATTTAAAACAAACAATTAGATCACTGTGACTGAGTCATGGAACATGTAGTTGTATTTTTATGTACATACATTCAGTTGCAAACAGTTTTATGTTACAGTTTTACTTACGATATGATTTTTATAGCATTAATTTTTAAATTCAAACATAAATTATAAATAGACTCAGGGTCAGCCCCTCCCCCTCCCCATTGAAAAACTCTGGGTGCGCACCTCATATGTGGAGAATTGTTCAAAATAACTGTGGATCATTGCCCAATTCCATGGCGAGTATACGAGTACAGTGCTGTAGCACAATACAAACTTCTCACGAAATTAAATAAGTTATCAGTGTCGGCAAGCGTGTTACAAGTAGACGCCTTAAAATTTTTTTTGTACATTACTGTACTTGGGAAAGACACGTTGTAAGTACAGAAGTGTAACTACTAGGAAAGGATTTGTTTGACAAGTGAATGCCACATAGCCGTAAGAAATTCTTTGTATAAATACACTTCAACCCTCCCTATGTCTGTTTTGGCGACTAGAGCTGCAGTAAAACTGTGGAATGTCTATAAAGAAATCCCTTAGGGAGAAACAGCCCACGATAAAAGAAAAAGTGGTAGCTTCCATGAAGATGTGCTCAGCTTCGGAGCAGTTCCATTTGAGTTGCCAAAGTCACGCCCACACATTCACACGCATCTACCGTCAGATGTGACTCAATACTGATTGTGGTTATGACAAAGCCGGTAATAATAACCATACGAATCAGAACAATGAAGTCCGAACACACTAGTTGCATCTGCTCTCCAAAACATCAGAGAAGTAGGAATGTTAGGTATATAAAAATTACCGTATACCTTATGTTACTTGTACCGTACATGTTCTTGATTATATAAAGTCGTGTTCTGACAAATGTACACTCTTTATTATCTGTTATTTAATACAGTTTATATTAAAAATAGTCCTTACAACCGGTCGGATTGGAATGTCTGTTTTATGTAGTTTCAATTGTGCAATTAGTATTATTTTATATATTATATTATTAGGACTATTTTTAATATAAATGTATTAAATAACAGATAATAAAGAGTGTACATTTGTCGGATCACGATTTTATATTATTTTATACCGTATACATCTTTCTTTCGTGGGGCACGCGGTGGCGCAGTTGGTTGAGGCACTACGCTACAAACCGGAACGTCGCGGGTTCGATTCCCGATGGTGTCATTGGAATTCATTGACATAATCGTTTCGGTCGCACTATGGCCCTGGGTCGACTCAGCCTCTAACAGAAATGAGTACCAGGAATATTTCCTGGGGTGTAAAGGCGGCCGGTGCGTAGGGCTGACAACCTTACCACCTTCATGTGCCGATTGTCTACAAATCTGGGAGCCTCAACCTCCTGGACCCCTACGGGCCTGTCTAGGCCTGTAATTGGGTTGCTTTACCCTTCTACATCTTTCTTTCCCCGGGCGTAAGGTGGCCGGGGTGTGAAGCCGATTACTTAAATAAATCTAGTGATGAGGTTAAGAAGAATTGGGTTACACCATACTCCCCTATATGACCTTATAGTTTGAAGACTGCCATGTATACATGTACTTTGCTTTTGCTAGTGCAGATTTGCTACTTGTTATTCTTTGTCTTCACAACAAAGGTTGCAAAGTGTACCTATTCACTTCGCCATCTTTGTCTGGTCATTGGTTAGCATGTAATAACTCTTAAACGTCTAAACGGATATTCAAAACATTTAATATTAATGTGTTTTACTAAAATTTTTCAGCACTTTCCAATTCTTTTTCTAAAGTCGAATAAAAGGAACACTTCACGTGGCGATCTAAACACGTTCCTGCGCTCATTGTAAGAGTAAATTGCGCATTGCTGTTTAAATATCTGCCGTGGCTAAACGTGGGCAAAGTTATGTAGAAAAATAAAACACATTCCCTATAGTTATAGGCCACCCCTTCCAAAAGTTTTAGTTTTCTTTTTTTTTTTTTTGGATAATAAAAATAAACGAATGCAGCATAATTTTTACTCTGTGTGTATATTTCCTAAATGTTTACATGTAATAACGATGATCACAAATTAAGCGCCACTGCCGCTCTCTTTCCCATAATTTTAAATTCGTCATCATCCTTCCACATGACAGGATCTAGACTACGTTACCGAGAGCGTCGTTAAATACACCACAAATAAATCTATAGCAAACCGGTCATAATTCACTGACCATGTACGTATGTTAGCCTTGATTTCAGGCTTCCATCGCAATGTTGTTGAGATCTGCGCTCTTCTGGGATGTTACCACACGACGCCGCGTAACATCGCAGAAGAGCTCAGATCTCATGTACGTATGTTATTCATGGCATGTGGGTTCGTAACTACTTTAAGCGTCTGAAAGGTGGCTACTGTGTTCTTACTTGACACATCTTTCAATAACACTTACACGATGGGAAAGAGGCAAAAGATAAATGAAAGAAGATTTAAGTTAGAAATGATGAGATCTCCTGTTGAATTTTCAAAGGGACTTTCCTCTATCAAAAAAGGACCTCGGAAGTGGGAGACAACGGTAAAGGAAGGGCATATGATATTTGGAATGCTGTATCAAGTTTGTAAAGTTTCAACACCAGTAAGAAGCTACTGGACACGATCCTGGGCCAGTTCTATGCAGAGTCTCTCCTCGTAAGATAGGTACCGAAGGTTCAAGTAATGCTACTTCTTTCCCTATCATCTAAACTGCCCCCTTTCAAGCCGTCTCCACACCAAAATTCTATATTCCTTTCTTTTCCCTCCAAACTCAGCTACAGGTATCGTCTCCCATATCACTACTGTAAAACCATTAAGGCTTATGTGTAAATCATGAAGTTTCTGGCTGTGTAACTTCTTATCCTTCCACTTATTCTACTCTCCTTACAACTCTACACTTTCTCTTCACTGTTTCTTTGTACGTACTTTCTTATCTTTAAGCAAGCCCGTGATGAAAATTCTCGTCTTCTGAAATAGAGGCTGCGTAGCTTCGTATAAGGGAAGATCTTCTCTTTAAGAAAGAGGCGATTAGGGACGCCTGAAACCTCCTGGGTCGATATTTGAGGAGCTCATAGGACTGGTCCGCCTTCTTCTCACCTCTTTCTACTTCGTGGCCAGTTTTACAAGGAAACTGAACGACTGGTAAAGTGGCGATGTGGAAATACAGTCGCCAATTCCTCTTCTGATACCTCCATACCAATCTTGAGCAGCACAGCTATGAGAGCCTCAAAATCTCGCAAAAGCCTTTCATAAAGACACTAAAACTGCAAATGTATCTGTGTCTTATTTCCAACAAAATTATTTTAAGGTAATCGTAGCAAAATGTCGGGTCTCACCTGGACTACCTGTACTGTTAGAATCGCACAGGGCGGTAGAGGTGGGGGTGAAATAGCAGTTTATCGAGAACTGTGACTGCTATCTGGTAAATTCACGGTGGTATATTGCAGGCAGATAACAAGGGAGGTGCGACATGTTTGGGAAGAGCACCTGAGTTTTGGGTGCGCGGGTGGCCTCAAGTGGGAGGTCTGAAGTTTTATAGCAGCTGTCGCGGCGAACTGGTCTTTGAAACCACAGGCGAGTCTGCGTTGCCTGTCTTGTAACTCAAGACTTTAGCGAGTTAAATAACTAACTAACTAACTAACTTAACTAACTCCAAGCAGGACAGATGGGCCTTTGCGTGTAGTATTGGCTTTGATGTTTGTTGATTACACACAAACATACATATATGTGCGTATTTATAATATAGGCCCTACATACTTACATACGTATGTACGTGTATACACACATACATAAGTGCATACATGTTATACATACATATATAAATACATACATACATACTATATATATACACACATACACACAAACATACATATATGTGCGCATTTATAATATAGGCCCTACATACATACATACGTATGTACGTGTATACACACATACATAAGTGCATACATGTTATACATACATACATACATACATACATACATACACACAAACATACATATATGTGCGCATTTATAATATAGGCCCTACATAGATACATATGTACGTGTATACGCACATACGTAAGTGCATACATGTTATACATACATATATAATACATACATACATACATACATACATATATACATACATACATACATACATACATATATACACACATACACACACACAGGCATGCATACAAAGAAATAGGCCTATGATGCAGACTCACACTGTAGTAAAACTGGACACAAACAAAATTAGTTTAAGCTAAAATACTTCTAAATCCTGTTCGGGGAACGCCCAGATCGAGTCTTGGCCGGTACGGCGACTTTTTCGTTGTTTCTCTCGTTCCTCAGAAGAAAAACTCCTGCCTTTAAAACGGACGCAGTAATTTTCTCAGGAACATCGGTACCTGTATGCCGTGCACATGGCGTGGCGCCAAAGTTGTCCATAATGATAACAATGACAGCGGTGAGAGTAGCAAAGCTTCAGGACAGACATTGTGCTTCGAAAGCAAACATGGAAATGAGATTTGTTTTGGTAAAGAGGAGACACTTTTTGGTCAACAAAATGCGCTAACAAACCTAAAGCTGTGACTTACACAAGAGTGAATATTTATGAGATATTCATCAAAATCATAAAATCCTTTGGCATCTATAATCATGATTTAAATCTGAGAAACCATTTCGTGCGGCAAGTTTGATATAATTTTTAAATATCAAGTGTGATAACTTAACACAGAAATACTCTTAACCTGTGACTGAAGTCTTAATTAATGTCTGGTGCAATATGCAAATTTTAAAAAGTAAAATCAAGTCTACCATATTGAAATTCAACTGTTTGATTTCCAAAGTCAGATCATTTTAAAAACGTCACCCAGATGTAGACACATTTCCACTACCGTCTGCGTAATACATAGGTAATAATATATAAATTTTTGGGCAGTGTTATACCTCTTTGAAACACAGCAACTAAATTCAAATACTTTATTTTATGATATTTAATCACAAATCAACGGTGTTTTGTAATGTTATTTTTTTAAATTATAATACAACATATAACAAGGCAAATGTGTAAAAAATTTTGAGTCCTAATTTTAATTATATTACGTATAGAGTTGTAAACTCTGTCGGTACGTTGCTTTACACAGCATTAGGATGTATTAACATCCGCGAAACCTATTGTTGGTGTGGATTTTCATAAACCATTGTTGTGTTAGGCTCTTACTTATTGGTGTCTCTATATATATGTAAACATAATATATATAAACAAATGGAATAAACAATATTACATTACCTGAACATTTTTATTAAGCTTTAACTTTAACAGAGAGGTAGAGACGTCACGTCACAGGATAGAAAGTATATATGTCGTAAAGTTTTTTTGTAAAACTTTCGATACTTTGTTCTAAAATCTGTAGAAAGGGGTTGACATGGGTCAGTGAACTTTATCGTCCCGAAACATGTCGCCTTCCGCCTCTAGATTCAAGGGTTCTAAAGATAATACGAACTTAAAACGACTGAGTTTTGTAAAACTGTAAGGAACTTCTTCTTATCTTTTTTTTTCTGATGGCTGTATCCTGCATTCGCCTGGACAGAAAGCGGTTAATTACTGGCAGGTTACCTTTTTATCAGTCCCACAATGCTCTGAGTGAAATAGTCTGAAGAAGGACAACAAGGATTTAACACTACAATAAAAATTGCAAAACCCCTTCTAAACTTATGGAAGAAAAAACATTGTTACATTTTACTATTTATAGGTGACATTTCAACACACGTCATGAAGGAATATGGGTGGAGTGGAGGCATAACTCTACTCACTCTTAACCTCGGCACTAAATGGAAATAAGTGGGTAACTTCACGCGGAAACTTATTTTTCTCGAGGAAAATATCCCCTGTTACCCATTGAATACGAGTCTGGGTGCGTCCCAGCGTCGGTTTGGAAATTTTAGAGAAGAGAAAAATCCCTTGCCCTGCGTCCAGCCGGCAGCATAGTTCCTGTACTGCCTACGTGATCCCAGTTCCTAATGTCCTTTTTTTATTTTCACGCAAGATAAATACAATTTTACTTCTACTGCTGTTCGAATTTTTGTAAGTACAAGTATTTGATTTAAAATATTTTTCCAAAATGGGGAGGCATGTTACGTGTCGCAACGGCTTGCGCTCTTTCCGTTTGGGTACAGCTGCTGCTAATGCCAATTTTGTTATAGTGAGACTTCAGATGACACTGCCTGCCAAAAAAATTATGCCGAAGGCAGTGATTAAACAGAGACTTAAATGTTACATAGCTTGACATTTGTTTAAAATTGTTCTTGTTTTAGTTTTTTTATTACTCGTGATTTACTTGCGTACAAACAAATAATACTTTTCAAAGAGACTCATGTTAATATTAACGTATATTTCACCGTCAAAGACAATTTACAGCACTACATGTTTCAGGCATGAGTGTACGTAATTTAAATTACCCACACTCATGCCTGAAGATGGTCGTATAGACTGAAACACGTAGCATTGTTGAATATAATAAACTGTTTCCTTTGACAATAAAATATACATTAATATCGATTTACCAAAGCAAAACGAGATGAATGCCATCAAAATTGACTCATACTTCCATAACTAATTAAACTTCGTAGACAAAAAAAGGGTACTGACTTACATACCATGTATTAGGATAGACCGATGGTTATTTAAGGACGCTTTATTAATTTCAGCAGTTATTGGGTGCCAAATTATATGGAATCATGCTCGCGTTTGGTGACGTTGAGTACGGGGTTGAGATGAAGTTACCATGGACCACAGAGAAACATATCTCATCTCAGTAGAGGCAAGAGCTCTTTCTCGTCTCCAGAATGTCCAGACAGACTTCTGTGGCCCACCCAGCCTCCTAGTCAAGGGTAAAGGACTGTGTTGCCAGTGGCAAAGTGGGCAGGGAGTGACGTTGACCACTCGCCTCACTTTAGTGCCGAGATGAAGAATGAGTGGAGCCATATGTCCACTTCCACTCTAGGCCTTCATGGCATGGACGGGGACAATTTTACCTTTACCTTCTGTCGTGGCCTATTACATGAGACTTGTTTTAGGGATGTAGGCCTTTCCGGTTTGTTTTTCTTTCGGTCTAACAAAGACAGTTCCTCCAGACAGATCAGATCCTTTCTTCTCGAATTCTTTCTGGTTTACCTTACGTATGTTTTAGCCTCTCAGTTCTTTGGATAAATTATATCTACAGTTGACAGTGTACAAGAGGACTTGCTGTCAGGTCATACAGTATAAACAGGCACATTACCAGTGACCTTATCTTCGAAAGGTAAGCCAATTGTTGAATTGAACACAAGAAGAACATTCTTTTAATAGTTTTCGTCTCCAAAACTTTTTATAACCTCGGATAGTGTTTGTTAATTCTTGAAAGTCATAACATTAATATCGCAAGAACTAGTCAAGCCAAAGTTGTCTATCAATAAAAATATGTAGGACGAAAATTTTGAATTTTAAGCCTTATAATAATTAACAATTACGATTCAGATTCAGTAAAAGTTTTGGAGATGGAAACTATCAAAACAGTTTTATTCTTGACGTATAAACACATCGAGATGCATAATAAAAAAAAAAAAAAAAAAAAAAAAAAAAAAAAGGATACTGGAAATTGAAAGAGGAAGCACTAGATCGCACCCTGTGGAGAACTCGCTTTGGAAGAGGCTACGGACCTGTCGTAAGACAGACTGCAGAATGAATGAACATTAAGAATTGAAGAAAGTAAGAAAGAAAGCGGCTGTGACTTAAAAATTACTATCCCAGCATCTGCCCGAAAGGACTGAGAAGGCCGCAAGAAACCTGTCAAAATTTTTGAATTTTGTTTAAAAAGTTAAGCAGAGTTTCCCTGGAAAATAATTTTTAGTCCATAAATTATTGTGCGAAAATAACTGCGCTGTTAATTCTGAACTAGTGTCTCTGCTAGAGTAGGGGGGGAAAGTCGTAAATGAAAGCGTAAGGAAAACCAATCGCCACGAAAACAGCAGTCACCTTTGTAGAAATCCCATCGTTCTGGGAAATCTCACTTTAATGCTGTTGCTAGGATACAGAGAAAATCCACACAGATGTACTATCGTGATCAATAAAAGCCAAACTATCGATTATAGTGCCGTACAAAGGCAAGATAAAAACACAAAAATACCACATATTGAGTGAAAGATTGTTTACACTTCGTGATGGTAATGATCATAATATTTTGTCTCCGGAATGAGCGGCATTTGCTAAACCTAAGATAAAGTTTTATTACTCCCTTTCTTATCGTATAAAGTGTACTTGATGTTACGTGTGCATAGACTGCTGCATTCAAGTTAGGACACACTATAATTGAGATGCTCTTAGAAAAAAATATTATAATTATTCTTAAGACGAATTTGCCTCTTTCTGGTAGTGGCCACTTTATCATATTTTTAAAAGTAGGCGTGCAAGCTTTAAAAATGAATTTTACTTATTTTCTTCCCATCTACATCTAGGTTTTTAAGTGACTTCGTACTTTATATAATTTAAAATAAATTTTTTACACATTTCTTTCATTTCCCATTTACGCTACATGCCTCGCCCATGCGGTAAACGATAATACATGAAGTACAGCAATACCACAAGGATGCAGAATGTACTTTCAAACTTTCGTGGTGTCAGGAACCATACAATCGCTTACACCTTCTTGTGATTTGTACTACTTTCATTTCGTGGATGAAAATTATAGACACAGACGAAAAATAGATATGATGTCGTCTTCGAAACTGAACTCAGAATCTGAAGAAGGCAGTAAACTCTACAGCGCAATGAAGGGGGAAGGGAGGGGAAGGGGTACAAAACTGATATCGCCTCTGAACCACCGAACGACATGTGATAGGCAAAATTTAGCTGTAAATATAATACATTAACCTTGATTTCAGGCTTCCGCCGCGATGTTGACGTAATCTGTGGTCTTTTGGGTGAACACACGACGCCGTGTAATCACCCAAAAGACCACAGATTGTAATATATTAAGTTCGTATCTTTTTTTATTTTTTATTTTAATATGATATTCTTATGTTGTCACCTGTTTTTGAAATTACATTATGTAGAAAATAATTTTAATTAAAACACCCTTTCACTGCGAAGCAGTCGTGACTTTTCAAAATTAAAACATGTTAAAAAAATGTGCAATTTAAATTACTTAAGGCGTGTTAGTTTTGCCGTACTGGTAGGCTACGTACAGTGCTTGTGCAGTGTTTCGACGGTCAGTTTTTATATACACTCGTAGTCTTATGGGAGGATATTACACCTTCAACTGTTACGTAAACTGTAATCAGAAATAAACTTAATTTAATAAATTGTGATGTGGGGACGGTGTACACCGTTTGTTCCATTATCGTCCTTTGCAACGTCTAATACTCGAAAGTTCTTAACTGCACCCTGAAACTCTCAAACACAGCTAACTTAGTGAAACAAAGTGTTGGGTGTGACGCTGTTGACTGCATACATCTGGCTAAGAAAGGGAGCCAGTGTCAGCCTTATGTGAACACGGTAATGAACCTCGGGTCATACAAAAGCTAGGTTACATAAAGACTCGCTGAATGAATGTCAGCACCTCTAAGGCGAGTAAGTCAGTCAGTGTATATAATTTCAAGAAAGATATTTAGTGTCATTCATACTCAGGATGCTTAAATGTCAATTGATGGAATTAATGTGCTTGTTTGTTCAGCAAAGTACATAGCCTATATGAAACCATAGCCTAGTGATGTACAGATCTAAATTTAAGGGTCTTTGTTCTGTTTAAAAATAGACTGTGTTGCCTCTAATTTTTAAAATTACTTATAAGTTTACAAGACATTGCGTTGGACAGAGAAGACCTGTGAGTTCTTTCAGGCTTCCGCCGCGATGCAGATGAGAGCTGCGCTCTTCTGGAATAGTACGCAGCGTAGAGTGGTAATTCTGTACCGACGTTTCGGGACAAAAAATCTATCTCATATTCTTGATCCTTGAAGATGGGACCGATAGGTTGTTCCCAAACGTCGGTACAGAATTACCTCTCTACGCTGCGTAATATACCAGAAGAACACAGATCTCAGAGAAGACCGAATTCGGGAATCAGGCTATAGCTCCGATTTTGGTTTATTTCATTTTCAAAAAAAAAAAAAATTCATATCAATTTCACTAGTGTGGATGGGAAGGGTGGAATCGATATTTGAATGGATGGGTTGAGTGAAACGGCAAAAATACTTCAGTCACAAATGTCGGTATCCGGCCTTTGTTTGAAACAGGTACCTTCCGACTACAAGCAGGATGGTTACCATTCTACTTTGACATTCGGTTTTATTACTAGTAAACCTTATATTGAATCCTACAACTATTGCAGTTGAAAAAGCGTCATCAATTCGGCCTAAAACATCAACATCAATTGAAGAACTCAGTCAGACTCACAATTCTCATAGTCTCACATCCCAGAAGCTGTTTATTCAAGTTAATGATTTACTGAACGCGAGCCAGGGTAGCATAGTTGGTACAGTGTTTAAGCTACAGTTTGGAAAGTCCGTGCTTTGAATCCCGTCAGGGACACGAATTGTTGTCTTCTCCACAACGCCCACACTAACTATGGGGCATAACAGTCCTATTCAATGGGTATCGGGATTACTTCTCGGGGTAAAGCGGCAAGGATGTAAAGTAGACCACTCACCTCCATCTACTAGTGAGTGGAGCCGTAACTTTTGTCCCTGTATGTAGCTTCATGCCGTGCACAGGGTAAAGCAACCCCATTACAGGCCTGGACAGACCCTTAGGTTTCCAGGAGGTTTAGGCTCCCATATTTCTAGACAATCGACACATGAAGGTGGTAGGGTTGTCAGACATAAGCACCGACCGTCTTTACTCTCCAGGAACTAGTCCTGGTACTCATTTCTGTTACAGGCTGAGTCGACTCCAGGACCATAGTACGACCGAAAGGATTAAGTCAATGAAAAATTCCAATGACACCATCGGGAATCAAACCCGCGACCTTCCGGCTTGTAGGCGTGCACAGGGACTTTATCTTTTTACCTTTATGATGAACTGATTTCCTTGCTTTCATTCAGCTCTCAGAACAAAGCATTCTGCAGATCTGTGGTTCGAACATCGGTGTGGCACGACATCATGTACATTGTTATTGCTTTATTCTACCATGAATGAGGAAGCAGAAAGCTCCTCCGAAACGTTGGTGTATTTATATCAATCTACACAGGAGACTAGAAACTTCAAGATGTTCTGTTGCAAGGGCCAGTCCGCCGCTGTATCCCGCTACCGCCGGCTGGTAGCGGACCAAACAAACGCATCTCGCACCTTGTATTGCCTCTTTCAATTAAGACCAGGTAGAGATGTGCTGAAACACCACGCCACGCCACGCCTTGCTTCACCTTTCCATCAACCAACAACCCAGGTAATATCATCTACACTCATTGTGGAGTACCTTCTTGGCGACGTTTCGACGGACATGCTGCCCCTTTCTTCAGAGTTCATATCTAATTCCTAATCCGTGTCGAATTGGTAAATATTAAAAACATTTTCGTGGAGATAGAGGCCCCATTCTTAAGGACTGAGTCTACCAACTTCCAACTACCGACTTACAGATACCCTTCTAAAATGTGGACCGGGATAGCTCAGTCGGTATAGTGACCCGCTACGGGCTGGACGGTCCGGGGATTTAATCCCGGTGCGGGCGGGAATTTCCGCACCCGTCCAGACCGGCCCGAGGGCCCATCTGGCCTTCTATTTAATGGGTACCGGGTCCTTCCTGCGGGTAAAGCGGCCGAGGCGTGGCGTTGACCACCCACCCCCATCTAGCGCCGAGGTTAAATAATAGTAGAGCTATACTTCTGCTCCCCCTCTGTGTCTTCATGGCAGGTTATAGGGTGAACTTTTACATTTATTCTCTCATTAATATTCGAAGCCGCACAATCTGAGCTACAGAAGCGTCGTTAAATAAAGCATAAATAAATAAACAGGCCCACTCCTTATTTAAACATCTGTACCACTTTCATACCTCGTTTCCCGAAGCTGTGTTTGTGTCCAGAACTTCCTTATCTCTGCCCCCAAACCAGTCCTTCCCACGTGTTTTAGAATAGTGCTCTGGGTTGATCTTTTATAACTATGTTGTATAAAGTAAGAAGTCTTGAGGGATGTAATGCCGTGTAGTTTGTTCAAAACTACATGGCATGTAGTTTGTTCAAAACTACATGCATGTAGTTTGTTCAAAACTACATATCATGTAGTTTGTTCAAAACTACATATCATGTAGTTTGTTCAAAACTACATATCATGTAGTTTGTTCAAAACTACATATCATGTAGTTTGTTCAAAACTACATATCATGTAGTTTGTTCAAAACTACATATCATGTAGTTTGTTCAAAACTACATATCATGTAGTTTGTTCAAAACTACATATCATGTAGTTTGTTCAAAACTACAATCATGTAGTTTGTTCAAAACTACATATCATGTAGTTTGTTCAAAACTACATATCATGTAGTTTGTTCAAAACTACATATCATGTAGTTTGTTCAAAACTACATATCATGTAGTTTGTTCAAAACTACATATCATGTAGTTTGTTCAAAACTACATATCATGTAGTTTGTTCAAAACTACATATCATGTAGTTTGTTCTAAACTACATATCATGTAGTTTGTTCAAAACTACACGGCATGTAGTCGCATTTGAAAATTACGACAAAATCTATTGAGAACACACGATAAATGAGCTGAAACTAATTCATTGTTGCATCTACAAAGTAATATCAATTATTCAGTTTATTTCATTACTACGCCTTCGTCAGTATGGTGACTATGCTAAGGGCTGGATGTCTGAGGAATCGTGGTTTGATTCCTGGCATCTGTCTTTTGTGGGAGGTTTAAAGTTTTCGCAGATTTTATATTGAGGAGTATGGTCTTCTTAAATGTCATAATGTGCAAAGGGTAATTTGTCATATCCAAAAATTCCTTCGAAACGTCAGGATACTTAAATTATGCGCTGCACGCGTGATATCCCAGAAACCAGAATGGTCAAATTTCTCTCTTCTCCATTTTGTCGACGCCGGCACTGGGGCCCACCCAGCCTCTTATTCAGTGTGCACTGGGGCCTCTTTCATCAGAGCAAAGGTGCCGGAGTATGAGCCTGAACACTCACTCTATCTAAAGCCGAGGTTAAGAATGAATGGAGCTTTGTAAAATATTGTTATAATCCTATGTGTCTTCACGTTCCAGTTTTATAGCTTCAACCTATCCTGGACTGTCCATCAAATGACCTTCCATTGTCTCTTCTACGCGGACCTATTCTACTACCGATATATTTTATTAATCATTCTTCTATTCCTCTTTTGTCTGTCTCAACCCACCTTTACTTTGCCAGTAATTAAAAAAAATACTTTATAACATTTTATACACAAAAAACCTTGGTGACAAACTTATTTCTTTGTAAGACTTTGAATTCGCCAGGAAATTATTGAAGTGCTTAGTAATTGATTTCAAAAGTTCTGCTCCTTTGTAACCAATTTGAAACTGTCTTACAAGGCATTATAGTAACTATGTTATGAAACTGGGTGGGTTTCCTATATAGTAGTGGATATATTTTGCCAAATAACTCGTCTGTGCCGACATCAATTATTAAAATTTTCTTTCCAAAAGATTCGTCTTTCATTTTAGAAACTCTTCTTCTCATCTGGCTTTATAACATACGAAATACTGTCAAGCTTTTCGTGCCTTATTTATCCTTGAAATCTGAAGAGTGTTCTTTTCTGTACAGTGCTGGTCCATACCTGAAAGAGCCTTGCTATTTTGAAGGTTCCCATGCTTTGGTTCGTTTGTCCTTCTAACAAAGTTAAAGCTGAAATTCATTCGGATAATACTACAATTTCAGTTCCTACGCTGCAAAGAACAGCCTGTCTCCGTTATAAACATAGGCGTATATTTGTGAATGATTTATAGCATAAGGATGGCTGTTTACTGTAACAGTCATAGGGAACAGTTAAATACAGCGTGTGCACAAAATGCAGATATGGTAATGTAAATGTTCTAATACAGTCTCGTCTAAACAACTGTTTGCTTTTATGGGATTCTGGCCCACTCAATACATTTACAGAAATGATCGTGATATATTTGTAGACTAACTTATTACTTCTCGCTTCCATCTGGTGCCGATTTGTACCGAGACATGAATTTCAGTTGGGTGAGAGATCATATATAGAATGTTGTACCAGAAACAAAAGAACTGAGTAGCGTGGTTTTAACAGGGTGTAGAAAATGGGGTGAATTAGAAAGAAAATAGATTAAGAAAGATATTCACTGTGTTTAAGAAAAGCGATGTCAGACATAGAGGCTTAAGCTGTTCAGAAACTGGAAAATGGAGAAAGAAATTTTGTAAGTAAAAAATGGTTGAATTTGAAAGAGAAGGTAGTTTACAAGGTAATATTAAACCTCAATAACAACCCTTTTGTGACACACCTAAAAAGATAATTAAATGTAAGTGGCTTCATGAGGTAAAGACCTTGTAAATAACACACGTACTTAATGGAGAGGGTAATGACATTGTGACAACACGGAAATAATGAGGAAGGTAATTCCGAGAAAGAAAGTAAAACTGGAATTAATGTGCTCAGCAAATTATTATTATTATTATTGTTATTAAATTTTTATTGACTTGTGTTTTGTTGTGAGTGCGTGTATGTGCGTGTGTTTGTGTGGGTTTGTGTGTGTTTTTGTATAATTTGTGTTATGATTATTTTTTGCTAGTTTTATTATTGGCCTCTGACATGTTAAGCTAGCACGTTAATAAAAATAGTATTAAAAATTATATTAAAATTGGATGATTATTTTTTTTTCTCAATGTCGATTAACAGAATAAGTTTAGCTATATTTCTTATCTCTCTGTATGCCTTTATGGCTTAAACATGTACATTACCTTTTAACTAAATTATTAATTCAATTAGCCTAAATAAAATCGGATATTCGTAAATGTAGCTACGTTTTCTTCTAAATAATAGTGATCGGCTGCACACATCAAACAAATAAAACCAACATGTAACTAATTTTAAAACGCTAATATTCTGGAGGTGAAATCATCACACAGCAGGCAAGGCTTCATACAGCATTCGAAGTCAAACTTACTACTGCAAAGTAATGCACTGTAAGGGACAGCAATGAAAATAGTGGTCCTGCATCAAAGGATTACCCGATTGAGCCAGAATCAAGCGCAGTGTGAGCTATCTCCTCCGGTTGCCCTGACTCCGTGAGCAGTGCTAAAGCCTGGCTTACGGCAGGATTAAATAACAGAGCGCAGTGCGATGAGAATCACTCAGCTTTTCTGTCTTGAGCCGTTGCTACAGCAAAGAAGAGAACAGTCTTAGTTCCGTGGACAAAATTGAATATGAAGGAGCATTTGCGTGCTGAGTCTCTTGCAACGTAACCTGTCTGAATTCGGCGAAAGTTTAATGGAATAAACGAATATTTCATTGAAAGAAATATGTTGCAGTTACTGCCATAGCCTGTCATTTAACTGTGACGGCATCAAAATTAGTATCCGCCATTTTTATAGCGCGAAAACAATCCGGAATGTTATTTGTAAAGTACATAAGTCGAGAGTAAATTAAATTTTGGAAATGTCTGCTATATTTCAGTTAATTTTTGGTCGTCCCATTTTGTTTCAACTAATATACAGATTAAAATACACATAACTATAATTTTGCCTCCTGTTTCATATTTGTAAGGAAATTTCACATTAAAGGAATAACATAGGCTGAGTGTGCTCGAAAAAGAGGGTGCTGAGAAAGATATTTGCTATTGCATAACCATGAATTTCTGATAATATTGAGAAAAAAACTTAAGATTTTTCTGTCGCAGAATTTTAACACTTCTCATGCGATGAGCAAGTATCGCGGTCATAAAATGTATTACTTTCAAGTTCAGCAACAGGGTTTATACAAAGCTTCAGCAGAACTTATCCTTGTAAATCGACATTCAGACACAAAACCGGCAAGAGGAGAAAATAAGTAACTGCTGCTATCTAGTAATAATAATAATAATAATTCTTGGCTCAACAGCCCTGTATGGGCCTGGGCCTCCTCTAGCCTCCTCTCGAGGTTACTAAGTCATGCGCATTCATGGCAGCTGGTGACCGGCCAGCTAGCCGCGCTTTAGTGTTCTATCGATCCTGATGTGCACGCCAGTCAGGAGACTTGGATGAGAAATGGAGGCAATTTGGCTTACGCAACATTTTTATTCATGCCCGTAAGGTTCTTTTACATGCCGTAAATCTACGACATGGGACCGACGGCTTTACTTCCCCTCCGAAGAAAGTGGTGCTCCGGATTTTTATCATCCTTAAAAATCCATCGACCTCGGTCGGGATCGAACCCGCGAACCTTGGGTCCAGTGGCGAGCACGCTAACCACTAGTCCACCGAGGTCGACGATAAGATATAGGAGAAATTTAGAAAGTAACTGAACCTAAGGTTTTAGTATCAGCATCTGTTTTTGCAGTAAATAAGTAAACAAATAAATGACATGGTATATTTTGTACGTATTCGGAGCACATTTTATACCATTTACATCATGCCTTTTTCACCTTCTCTGCTTTTCATATACTTCAAACTTTTGTCTCTATATACGTACACAAAAATTACCTGGTAATATTTGTTTCATTATATGGAAAATATATCTGATAAAGATACTGGGAAAGCATCCGAAAAAAGAGAAGGTCCATTTCCTTTCTCCGGTACAGAATAGGCATTTGTTTGGAAATTAGGCTGAAATACAATTACTCATCAAAAGCTCAAAACAAACCAAGTATGAAAACAAAACTTGTCTCCATAAAAGCAAAACGATTTAATTTTACCCAAAAGAATTCTCATTTTCTTCAATTAACAAAACTTTTTTGACAAACGAAACTAGTTTTCATGAATAATACGCATATTAACCCTTCTATAATTATAAAATACAAGTAGCTTAGTGGTAATAATTTATTTTGAATTGCCACTTAAGCCCAGCGAAGTGTGAATTGTTTGTAAGGTAATTCAGAAAACTGTATGGTACGCCTAAAAATAAAAAAAAAAAAATAAAAATAATAATAATAAGCAAATTAAAGGCGGCGTGTTCCTTTTCCCGGTATCCATATCAACAACTACTCTGACTTCCAAAGTATAAGTTCATGTGCGTAGTTAATCAAAACCTCAGTTCCTATAATTTCTTAATAATTAGTATTCCCTTCTGTGTGGGAATAGGGGGCGAGTGTGATCTCTAAAATCTTCAAAGTTTATGCCTGCATTTTCCTTGGTGTTAGTAAGGCGTCCCTTGCTAAAAGGTGAAGAGGTTGGTGACAGACAAACAGAAGTAGGCATATTTTGACACAGAAACCTGCCTATGGGGATGACAACCGACAAATCGTGGTTTGTTTCTCGGCAGATCCAACAGATCTGTTTCTCTTGTAAAGCGTTCAGAGAAGTTCTGTGGCCCACAGATTTCCTATTCGAGGGGTACAGGTGAAGGTTTTCCAGGGCCAAAGCGGCCAGGGTGCAAATGTGAACACTCATCTCCAACGTCCATCCAGGAAAGTAATGGTAAAGTTGTCCTCTACATGACAGGAAGATATATGGAAGAGTGGAGGTAAGGCTCCACTCATTCTTAACCCCTACACCATATAGAGCAGACCGAGATAAATTAGAATATACAGGAGTACTTCGAGAAATAAATTATATAGACCACATACTGGACCACAAGAAGAAACACTACATTCTTATTACATGTTTCTTTTATGAGAAACCGTAAAACTTATGTACATCTATCACATTACGGTTACCGTTCTGACTTAACAGAATGTGAAGAAGCACTCTAGCTGAAGTTTATGCGCTGCGTCTTCAGAACATCAGAACAAGATTCTGACACATTCGTCTGTCTTCATTCACAGAACACGCCAGTTACCAAGTTGATACGTTCATACGAAATAATTGATAATAATCACGCAATAATTGTACACTATGACATATACATATTGGTGGACTTAAAACTTCGCCTAAATATTGGACAATCATCTAAGAAATACGGCAAGAAGAAAAACAAATCGCATCAGAAAATTTTAACTCACTCAAAGGAGCAGAGTTTGTTCTTAGAATTTGATAGTAGCTCAAACTGGTCAAAAAATTAATAGCCTTTTAGGAAACCGACTATTCATTCGGCCTCTCGTTGAACAGCACAACTTAAGAAACTCCTTTTTATAAAGTATTCTTTTCCTCATGTTGCTTTATATCTGTCAGGTTCCAATATCATCTTTTCAAACACCATTCATTTATGATATCCCTTTAGGTTGAGACACAAATTTCCGTCCATATAAAGCAAAAGGAGAAGAAAAATTTAATTTCTAACATTTTAGATTGAAAGAAAATACAGTGGAACCTCGAACTTCGAAAACAATCCGTTCCAGGAGACGATTCGACTTTCAAGTTGTTCGACTTTCGAGTTAAATTTCCCCATAAGAAATAATGTAAAATTGAATTAATCCGTTCCAGACCCCCAAAATTTACCCAATATAAAACATTTTAAGTGCCTATTTCAAAAGACATAATGATAAAACAAGTATATTTAATTTAAATAATTGAAAATTCTTATTCATAATAGTACATACATAAAAATATTGTATAATAATCAATCAATAATAATATAGGAGGGATATTACTGTTCACTGGAAGGTGAATTACCCTTCTTTCATCTGGACCAAGCAAGAGAGAGAGAAGGCGACGTCGTGACGACCACGTGATTCTTTGTTCGACTTTCGAGTTTTTGTTCGAGTTTCAAAACCGGATTTTCCTCGAATTTTTTGTTCGAGGTTCAAGTTGTTCGAACATCAAACCGTTCGAAGTTCGAGGGTCCACTGTATTTCCATTACAACCCTGCAGAAGGATGTGAACCAGGCAGAGGACGTGAAGTTGGAAATGAAGTTAGAGAATTTGGAATTAGTATTTTCCACACTCAGTAAAAATGGGGCCTGCAGATCGGTATACTGACAATGAAACGTAAAAGGAATACATCGCAAAGAGACAATTTGGCAGCATAGACAAAATACACAATACTCGTACATGTAAAGTATTTGCATGTCAGATAACGAAGGCAATAATACAGACATACTCATAACATTGAATACGATACGTACTGTTTTTCCATGGCAACAAAGGTTAAGCTAACGCGCCTCCATGTTATATTATAGGTCAACTGCCTGTCTTGTTATTTATGGTATCGTGGCAAGATAGCTTATCGTGTTAGATATTTTTTGAAGGCAATTTTAAGTCCCTTTAATTTATATTTCGGTCTTGTAAATATTCAAATCTAATTCAATGTAAATATAATAACACGACAGCAACCAAATATCGCTGATCCCAGTGGCCGCGCGGTCTAAGGCTGGGTCTGCGGTCGCTCGCTTACTGACATTGTGGGCTCTAATTCCGCCAGGGGCATGAATGTCTGTCTGTTGTGAGTGTTGTGTGTTGTCAGGTAGAGGTCTCTGCGACGGGCTGGTCCCTCGTCCAGAGGAGTACTACCGAATGTGGTGTGTCTAAAGTGTGTGATCGTGAAGCCTCGATAATGAGGAGGCCCTGGCCCAATAGGGGCTGTTGCGCCATGGGGGGTGAAAACTAAATTTTTTCACGTGTTGAATATCGATTATTACAAACCGAAACTGCGTCATTAACTACCTTCCGTTCTTATAAATCCGACGTTTATAAAGTAAACAAGAAACTTACCTTTACCCTTTAATGAAGCTTGGGTTTAAATAGTAACTACTGCCCAGGAAGGGAAGCGGGGTTACGATATAGTACCCTTAAATGCATTTGCGAACATACGGTGTAATGAGGCCGGCATTAATGGTTTAACTAATGTGTGAATGCAACAAAAAGTGGTAATTAATTTGTACTAAAAATGCAGTGTCTACAATAGCCGAAAGCATTCATTATTTGTTTTAAGATAAATAAATCCAATGAATTTAAATTACCTTCATATTTATCTATTTAGTTGTAGCCAAGATTTCATTTCTTTACCACAGCACATACTTAGCAGGCCGTTACTGCACCTTGAAAAGAGAGTAGGTCTGTTCATTACGGATAAGGATACTTTTCTTTTCCTGTGGCGCAACAGCCCAAATCGAGACTAGGCCGCATCTTTTGAGGTTTCTAAATTACACAATTAGACACACACACACACATACACACCCGGTAGAACCCCCTGTAAGAGTGATCAGCTCTTCGCAGAGGCAGCTACCTGCACAACACCAAACACGGAGACGAAACTCCATGCCCTCAGCGAGATTCGAACCCGCGATCCCAGCAAACAAGCGGCTGCAGACGTACGACTTAGACCGCACGGATCGGGGATGAGTAGGGTTAGTCACCCAAATAAGTAGGTAATTAAATAATCCTCAGGCGCAACAAACCCTACAGGAAGAATGGTTACACTGACACAAATATGAATAACAGATTTTTGTAAAATAATGCCTTAATACAAATCATGATACCCGAACTGGTGTCATTTTGTGTAGTAGACAGAAGTCTTTTATAGCACAGAAACAAAATAACATATTAGACTTTTCAGAGGTTTTCAGAAGCTTGCAGAAAATATCAAGTTAATAAACTCTGTTCCACAAGTAAAAAAATCTCTCAAACAATGTGGTTGGCATTTATTTTTTTAATTTCCTAAACCTTCGTTATTTACCTGAGGACTTCATTAGTCTAAATCAATGGATCATGTTCTGAAAGTGGCGGGCAAAGTCACAGGACTGCAAACATGTCAAACTGGAAAAGAACCTCAGTCACTCTTGTACAAGAAAGGAAACAGACTTTGCTCTTCGCGAAGTTTAGGTCGCGGGTTCACGTAGCTTATACACCTAGCGTGACGTCATGATCTTCTTCACTCGACACCAAGGCAAGTGAGCACGTTGTTATACGCGAAGAAATTTTCCAGTTGTCTGGCCGAGTTTCACTTTGGGGAGTAAATACAAAGGCAAGCCTTTCTGTACGTCACGATCTGATCTAGACCCAAAAGAGATTCGATACACCGAAACAACATGAGGTCACTGAGGGAACTGGTCAATACCAGTACCAATTCCGCCTCATTTACTCCGAAGAGGGCGTCTGCAATATTCGCCGAACCAAAACAAAACACGGCTGAATTCCGAAAGCCAAATTTACTGAATTCAATCAAAATCATTCGAGACATTACAGGAAAGAAAGAAATATTGGATAGCTCTTTGTAACTCACCTGAACCCTGGATTCTGTGAGCCCAATTCTCATGGCGATCTCCTCTCTCATGAATATATCCGGGTAATGAGTCTTGGAGAAGCAGCGCTCCAGTTCGTTCAATTGTGCGGGCGTAAAGCGAGTCCGATGTCGCTTCTGCTTCGCCGGTTTTTCCGAGTCGGAGGCAGGGCCCGGCGGCAGACCCTGCTGTTGCTGCTGTTGTCCTACCTGTTGTGGAGGAAGCCCCGGTGGCGGTTCACACAGTGAGGCAGTTCCCAGGCGACCGGAGTGATGGTCTGAATTACCGCCGTGGTCCAGAGGGGAGGGTTTCAGCTCGGAATGGTGACGCTTTAAGTCATCACACACTTCCTTGGGACCTTGAGAAATAGAACACAGTTCCTTAGGACCTGGAAACACTTCGTACAGGCTACTTCTACGACTGTGGTCACCACTTAAAAAGTAAAAATTCTACCCCCATTTCGAGAAGGAGAACCCCTTTTATGTAAGATTTATTGTTAGGAACCCAACCTCGTTACGTATCACTCATTGTCATCCCTTGCTTGAGAAAAGACAAGGAAAAGAACACGAGTAAAATTACTTCAACCTTAAAAAATTAAAATTTTAGGGGAAAAAATAAGAGAAAATCCTATGAATTTTTTATCCTGCATACAAACTAATGTTCATAAATCTTTAATTTAAAAAATTGGGTGATTATGAAAGATCTGAAAAAAAACCAAGTAAAAGTCTCTGTTCTAAAATTAAAATATTTTAACGGCGCATTAATTTAAAAATAATTATCATTTATCCTTAAATTATTAAAAGCAATTTTAAGAAAATTGGATATTAACAAAACTGGAAGTCACAGAACATAAGAAAAGGAGTTAACAATTTTGATGGCCACTTATTGCATTTCAGTACGACCCCCATTTATTTTTCTACCAAAGTCAAAATGACAGATTATCATTAAAACTTTCGGCAATATTTGTCAACACATTCACAAAAGACTGGAAGGGGTATCTTGAATTTGTCTAGATTATTAGGCAAGTTGGAGGTGGGACAAGGAGGTAACACAGTCTCCTTAATATATTTTATCATAAACAAATACAAGGGAGTTTATTCGCGGACCTTCTAAGCATGTTGGTCTGCCTCTGACAATCCGTCTGTCTGGGAAAAAATTGGTCACAAATTCTGTTACACTCCGATGAAAATGAGACGGTGCGCCACCTTAGTTGACAAATAATGTTTCGGATTTTCTACACGCTGCGGCATCTGCCACAGTCCTATCGTATTAAGACGGGCAGTACCTGTTACTTAAACGAAAGGGCCCTTATGTCGTGTTTACGGATAAGGCTCACATTCAACTTTTTGACAGTACCAGGCTTGCTGTATCTTTGTAAGCGTCTTCTAGGTATATATCCACACTGTAGTGATGGCCAGACCCCGACAAATTAAATTTGGCTTCAACGCTGTACACAGCGGTCGAAAGTAACATTTACAGCCGACTCAAAACATTTTCATCAATTCAGTACAAAACGTAGCACGCTTAGCTTTAGCTATGAAATTGGAATTTAGATTTATTCATATTATAAATTATGGAAACACGGCGGAATGCATCGAACAGATATAAACACCTTACCAATATTGTCTAGTTTAAGACGCTGTAAAATTTGAAATTTTTGGCATTTAAACTGCAAACATTTCCTGACTTTTTTCTTCTTCAAACTGAGGAGCACCGGGAAATTCTAGCAAACAGGTCCTTTCGACTTTCGCTCGCTGAAAACAAACGCTTTTCACAATCATTTCCCAGCCTTTTCAATAATATACCAGCATCCTAAACCTTTGCTTCTGCAGGTATAACCAGTCCCCCTAAGTTGTTTGTTTCAAGCATCGATGGACTGTCTTTAAGACAGTGTCTGCACCGTGGTCGTTAATTTGGTTTCGCAGAACCACAAAAAGAAATCTGCTTTCTGCACTTGCCTCGCAATTTTGTCCAATGAAAAGTTCACCCTAGAACAGGCAATGAAGGCCCAGAGGGGGAGTAGAGGTATAGCTGTACTCTTTCTTTAACCTTGGCACTAGATGGGGTGGGTGGTCAACGCCACGATCCGGCCTCTTTACCCCCGGAAATGACTCGGTACCCATTGTACAGGAGGCTGGGTAGGCTTGGCCGGTGTGGACGGATGCTGAAAATCTCACCCCCACCGGGATTCGATCCCCGGACTGTCCAGCTCTTAGCGAGTCACTATAGCGACTACGCTATCCCGGCCCACTCTGTCCAATACAATCTAAGCGCAAGTAGATTCTGCTGATGTAACAATCACGACGGCATTTAAATTTTAAGTTGTATTTTCTTTATGCTCTGCAAATTTTATTACTGTGCACAACTGACTTTATTTAGAAACAAATTTCAAACGTTAAAGGTCTCTTATAATCAACCTAGATTTAAAGACATGTTCGCTGTTATTCAAACATTATTTCATTTACAGTTCACCGAAAGATTTCACAGCTGACAAGTCTAAATTGTAAGCTATCCTCTCAGGAAAATGAAACTAAATTACACGTCCATATCACCCCACGTGGCCCATCCCGGCAGCAGTGCGATGAAAAGCGTAGGTCTGCGGCCGCTTGATTGGTGGACTCAGGAGTTCGAATCCCGAGGAAGGCATGGATGTTAGTCTCTTGTGTTTGTTGTGTGTTTTATAGGTAGCGGCCTCTGCGATGAGCTGATCACTCGTTCAGAGGAGCCCTACCGTGTGTCTGTATGAGTGTGTCTAATTATGTGTGATCTAGAAACCTCAAAAATAAGGTGGCCTAAGCCAAAGTTGGGCTGTAGCGATACAGAAAAAAAAATTAAACAGGAAAAATGACTTCGATGTTTTCGTGTTATGCACAGTTGTCTCCGAAACTACTGTACTCGTACAATTTGTGTAAACTGGCATTTGTAATAATAGCTATTTTCATTCGGCTCGCAGACACGCATCGCATCGCATCCAACAAACATGCTTATTTCACGTTAAAGTTCTACTAGTATAATTTATAGGTCACTGGCCGAAGGAAAGTGACTAAAGAGAACTGTCAGAAAAAAAAATAATGTCCCTGTATTTGTGCAAGTAATGTAGTACAGTTTGTATGAGATATTTAAATACTCCATTCACTGTCTTATACCAAGCAGTTTGTCGGACTACATTCTTATGTGGTACCATTAAATCACTTTTTGTTATTTAATTAAACGAGTATAAAGTACTACGTAAGAGCAGAACGTATGTTGGTTTATGTCCTCAAACACCCACAATAGGCAAACAAGATAGACATGTACTGGCAGCTTGAGAGATGATTCCTGTGAGAAACCGGATGTCCATACTCTGTTCTACAAATATAAAAACTTGACTTAATCAAACAACTAAAATCCAGCCAGTCACATAACTTGTTCAATATTGGAGAATCCCTTGAAGGTTCAACAGTAACAGAATACCATATTAGTTGCATATTCCGGCAGCATAAGAAGTACTCTCATGATTGAGAAATTATTGACGCTTTTAAAGACATAGGCCCAGAAAGTTATAGTTGTTCCTGCCCACACCATAAAGGCTGTGTAGCTTCACTCATTCTTAACCTCATCACTAGGTGATGTGGGGGGTCAAATTAATGTCAAGGCCGCTTTACTCCCGGAAAAGGACACAGTCACTGAATAGCAGGCTAATTGGGCCCTAGACCTGGTCTGGACGATTTGGAGAAGACTCAAATTTCTTGACCTTACTGGGATTCGAACAACAAACCTTCCATTCTGTAGCCTAGTCGCTCTCCCGGCTGCTGGACACAGGGCTCTTTATCCCTTAATTGTTCCCTTACTGAGCTTAACACTGAACAGAACATGACACCAAGCTTCAACAAACGTATGGTCGTCATTGTGAGGTTAAGAATGAAAAATACTTTTACAATATCAACTACTGCATATGTAAATCACATGAAATAAGGCATTTGTCTTAAAAACTCTGTCCACATAAAGTAGACGAGAGAAGGTTTCAGTATATTTCATACGAATTAGACGAAATAAATTGTAATCTAAAGAAAAAGAAAGGAATTACATTTTGTTAAGTCTTTCTGGCTGTAATGCCTTAATGTTAAATAAATAAACAAAGAAACTAATTAATTAATACAAAAAATTTACAGACAACGGCCCACATTTCCACATGATATACATGATAGCCTATATATTATACATCATGTAGCTATATATACATATACATATACATAAAATGTAGAAATATGGGCCGTTGTCTGCAAAATTTAGACAGAAGTTATATTTAATAATTAATATATCAAACAAATTATGCACTTAATAAAATACATTCAGAAGCAAATATAAAACTCCTGCATATTTACAGGACGAGATCCTTTCGGATCATAATAGACCGAGACAGATGTTTGTATGCTTATTCCTTACAGAGTGTAAACTTCTAACTGGAACAGCTCACTGTAAAATTAAAAATAAAAAAAAAATCACAATATTTTAGGGTTACTAATTTGTGTATTCTAGAATTGTAATATTTTAATCATTCCAATAAGGGCGACACAATACCTAGATATGCGTGTTGGCCTTGTACTCTTTGTTCAGAATAATTCCGTGATGATGGAACCCCGGTGCCGAAACGTGTAGGACTTTTATACTTGATTCTGAATATATTTAGTTAAGTGCGTAAGTTGGTTGATGTATTAATTGTAATAATATACACGGTATGAATGACATAAAAAAGCTATATTTATTTCATAGGTTAAAAGTAACATGCCAAAAATATAGAAACATGAAACGAGCAGGCGGACCGCGAGGTAGAAAGGAAAGAATTATAATACACGTGATGAATGAAATTGGAGGAGAGGGAGAGAGAGAGAGAGAGAGAGGTGTTTTATTTAACGACGCTGTCAATTACTCAGATTAAGTAGCATCGGTGTTAAATTAATGAAATTTAATTATAAAGGATTGGCGGAACGAGACTGGCACGGCACTACCGAAGTACCCGGAAAAAATCTTTCCCAGTGACGCCTACCCCAAATCCCACATGGACTGACCTGGGATCGGAAGGATGCCACCGTGAGGAGTGGCCGGTGCCGATCCACCTGAGCCACGGCGCGGTCAAATTGACGAAAATAGGGTAGGAAAAACGGGGCTGTGGCAGTTTTGTTCAGTACCAATATTAGTTGGTAATATAAAACGCTCTTGTGAGTGCGGTAATGAACCTTCGGGTTCCATAAAACGCGGGGAATTTCTTGACTAGCTGACGACCTGTTAGTTTCTCAAGAAGCACTCTGCTCCATGGAGTTAGTTAGTTAGTTAGTTAATATAAAAAGCAATTAGAGAAACTGCATGAAAGCGTAGGCACAGAGAGATAGCACACGGAGATGTGTGGAAACAGAGATTCCGTTTAACCTGTAAGTCTCGGAATGGAACACAAAGCACTCTCTTCATGTGAAGCAGAAAGAAGAATATTAACGCATCATAAATAATACTTATGTCTTCGATAGGCCCATGTTTGTTGCGTCTGATCGCCTTTCAATACGGACACCTCAACTGCGGACTTCTGGTTCCGACGTATTCAGCATTGTCAGAAAATCCATTAGCATAATGCTTCCCTACATCGCTTAAAGCAATAAAATATAGAACAGAGGATAAAATATACAAAATTTGGGACAATGGCTTAGTCGGTATAGCGACTCGCTTCGGAATGGTCGGTCCGGAGTTCGAATGCCGATGGGACGAGAATTTCCGGGCACACCGAGCGCACCCATCCTCATTTACAATGAGCACCGTTTCTCTTCTCCGGGGATAAAGCGAGTGTGGCGTGACGCTAACCACTCACCCCCTCTACAGTCGAGGTTGTGTATGGGTAGAGCTATAACTGTACCTCCGCTGGGTGCCTGCTTAGCACGGTGTTGGACATATTGTGATACTGTGGGACAACTTACCTTTACCTATAGGTAAAGGTAAAGCAATCCCATTACAGGCCTGGACAGGAGGTTGAGGTTCCCAGATTTCTAGACAATCGGCACATGAAGGTGGTAAGGTTGTCAGCACAGGCCGCCTTTACCCCCCCCCCCCCCCAAGAAATATTCCTGGTACTCATTTCTGTTAGAGGCTGAGTCCACCCCAGGGCCATAGTGCGGCCGGAAGGATTATGTCAATGAAAAATTTCAATTACACCATCAGGAATCGAACCCACGACCTTCCGGCTCGTAGCGCAGTGCCTCAACCAACTGCGCCACTGCGTGCCCCCCTTTTGCCTATAGAATTTTGGGACAAATTGGATAAAGAAATAAATACGTAAACACAGGACAAAGAAATAGATAGGAAGAGATAGAAAGGGATGAAAAAACAAAGGTTAATTTTTGTGACTATTAGAATTGGAATGTCGCACTAAGCGCTAACACGTTTATACCTACTTCTGCACATTTTATGTACCGTTTCTTGCCTGTCTACTTTGAACACCAATTTAACAAAATTAACCAATGTCAAATTTACATAAAAAAGGCTAACTGTGTAAACAATTAATTTATATAATAAAATATAAAGAAGATATATTATTAAAATAAAAAAATTATTTCAAAACATTTTTCGATATGGTGAATATTAACCAAAATGGCTCAACATATTGTCTATGACGTCACTACCATTACGTTTGCCGGAACAGCTTTTCGTACAGAGTAAATTAAATCAAGATCAATAATACAGGAGACTTAATTTCTAACAATGTATATGTACGATATGAGCTCCATAGCAGTCGGTCCGTTTACTCTTGTCAGTACGCATACACACTGCTACGGTCATGTTCATGTAGGCAACAGTCCGGTTTCATAGTCCGAAGATTCCGGGTTCAAACCTCGAAACGGAGACCGGCGTTCTTGGTTTTCCTCAGTTTTCCCAGGTACATGGCTGTATAGAATGCTGGATCGAATTAGGCCACGACCTCTTCCCTCCACATCCTTTCAGATACATAATTCACTGTCCGTTCTATCACTGAGAGCTATATAAACTGAAAAGTTGAGAGCACCGACGAACGCAAAAATAAATAAATAAAATCAAACAAAACACAGTGTTGTAATTTGATAGAAGCTGTCACATTGTGTGGACTCAAATAACTGTTAAGATTGTAAGGGATATTTGAATTACCGGTGTGTTTCTGAGACTGTTTGAGTTGTAATTTCATTTTGGTTTATTACATTCTGAGTATACTGGAATAAAAATTTACCGGATCCGAGTTGAATAAAAAAAAAATGTGGCAACGCCGACAGACTGCTTTAGGGCAGGGTTTGTTTGATAAAGACATGTGAATTATGAGCATTTTGTTTGCGTTTCGAGCCGCTAATGAACACGTAACGCTCCAGTGATTGACACCACGATGTCGCTAACCACCAGGACACGCTACTGGGCTCAGAGACGTTCCACGCTGTACTTTCTACAATCCTTACACGCTTCATCCTTCTTTCAGTATACGTGTACATCCAGACACTTGTAAGATATTTGACCCTTAAAGCTCAATAGTTGTTATCTGTATCACGTGCTTTATCATTCAAATCTACGCACTTTACCCATACAGTCTACTTATGCGTTTCGTATTGTTCTCAAAATAAGCAGCCATTTATTTTGTAAACATTGCTAAACAATTTGTCTTTATAATAGAAAATGATTGTTTTTTTCTGTGAGGTAGGAACTTAATCTATACAAGCCTAAATAATTTTCTTAAGTGCTTAATATATTAAATTCGGAATAAACCTTTTCCATTAAAATTGAAACTGTCTGTCCGTCCGTCCCAAGATATGAACATCATGCCAGTGGAGGTTCCATTCAATTTTGGTTTCAGAAAAAAAATAACTTTAATTCGCTGACACGAAACTTACCAGAATCAATCGGTAGAATGTGAAATATTTTGTATTGAGTATGTCTGTAATTAATGCATTTATTATATTTGTTTTTATTCGTCATAATTAAAGTAGCAGTTATGAGGCACAGTCTGCGTTATGAAAGGATGCGATATGCTTAACAGAGTTACGGAGAAATTGTCAGCTTTAATTTTGAGTTAATTTCCATCTTTCATAGTGACATTCCATTATATTTCCTAAGAAATCATTAAATTAAAAGATTCAGTCTAACACAACTTTTGTTTTTCCTATGGCTCGACAGCCCTATATGGGCCTGGGCCTCCTCGTTTCGTCGAGGTTTCATGGTCACAACTTGAGACACACCACAGTCGGTAGGACTCCTCTGGACGAGGGACCAGCTCGTCGCAGAGACCTCTACCTGACATCACACAACACTCACAACAGACAGACATCTATGCCCCCGGTGGGATTCGAACCCTCGATCCTAGTAAGCGAGCGGCCGAAGACCCACGCCTTAGACCGCACGGCCACTGGGATCGGCAGTCTAACACAACTAGGCCCATAAAAAATATATATATATATATATATATGCCAGGTCCAAGTATCCCGGTTCTTATGTTAAAAGAAGCACAACATATTTAAAAAGAGACTAACTGACTTTCATTGTGATAAATCGATATGGAGATATTCTATTACTTCTATAATATCCTATAATACAATATTAAAATAAAGGGCAAAAACCGAAACACAAAGATTTTTATACAACACATCCTACATGTGTAAAACTCTTTTACATGATACACAATCCAGGCTAATTTTGGTGAGATTAAATACAATAGTGTAGAAGTGTAATGAAAAGAATTTGTAAGGAAAAGATCTCATTTACATGAATAACAGATATATAAATGTTTTATGCGCAGTCCTCTTTATATTTTCACATTTTCCCGCCTGACGCTGACACTTTAGTTTCCAAATACATAGCGATTATAAAAACGAATATAGTTCTTATAAAAAAGCATAGTTTTACGAAAGTTATGTAACCCAACAAATGCACTATTCTATATTTCGTTCCTACTATATTTCACATAGCTCCTATATGTTTCGGGGTTATATCTCGCCATATTCAGGTAGCTGACACCAAAGTTTCTATAAAACTTACAGCAATAAGATACGTCAATAGTGCAGAATATTACAGGTTTTGGTTAAAATTGTATACATAAGTATAACCTGTTTGTGACACGGTAATACAGTTTGTTTGTTTGTTAAAACAGTTAAACATTATACATATTTACTTTGTAATTAAATGTTTGTATACAAACATCTATTCTTCCTTGATCCAAATTGGATCCCGTCCCTGTATGGTGTGTATTGTATGGCGTGTGATCGGTGACATAATAATACCGAAACACGTAGCAGCTATGTAAAAGATAGTACGAATAAAATATAGACTAGTGCACTTATTGGTGTTACATAAGTGTCTTACTTTGTCACACTGCACGGGATAAAGAATGTAAATGCGTAATTGTGTCGACTGTACCAACATTAATACACACGGAGTTCTTTGAGGAGGGGTGAAGGGCCCCGCAGCAGATGCTACGGACGCACCGCAGCCTTGAGGCTTCTTTTGCAATCCTGTGATGAAGATGACTAGTTTTTTTTTTCATTTTTCCGTGTAATGGAGCACAGGTGGAATGAAATTGACAGGGAACAACCGAAGTACTCGGGGGAAAAACCTGTCCAAGTGCCACTTTGTCCACCACAAATACAACATGGACTGACCTGGGATCGAAACCGGGCCTCCGCGGTGAGAGGCCGGCGACTAACCGCCTGAGCCATGGCACGGCCACCATTAATATATACGGAGTTACTGAAACACAACGCGATATGCTCTATAAGTTTTAAAACTTTCGCGGCGACATGATTCAATATAGTTTTCTCGGGCGCACAGCCGCGTCAATTCGGCGATATGCTCTGTTCAAAAAAGCAATAATTCTGTTCAGCTTCTACACCCTAACTTTGACGTTGCTTAATCTCGTTACTTAATACTTCGTTGTTAATTGGTCTACTAAGGCACAACCAACTGCTGTCATCCTTAATGTAGCTGCAAAATTTCCATCGAATTCCGATGTAGAGATGAAAATACGGTTACCAATGATATACAGGCTCTGTGTGCGAGTGCAAGTGTTTGCGTGCGCATGCGTACCCACGTATATCTCTTTATACATGCAACTGTTCTCTATCACACTGCGCGCCTAATATGGAGCACCCAAATATATAATAAAATTTTTATTGCCAGTATGTACTTTTGCCACGGCTTTTAAACCGATGGGCAAATATTTTGAGGATGTAGTTCAAATCCTCATTAACATCCTTTCGATTACACGAGTCTACTTCAATTTATTAACTTCAGTTTTATCCATTCTTTAATGTTTTTGCTACTGTAGCTAATACAAGCTACAATTCCAGACAAAATACCAGTATTATTATTTTGAATAATTAAGGCCCACAGCCGAAGATTGCTTTTTGTAATCAGTTCCCTACAGTAATCCGCTCTCTTCAGGTGCATTGGCAACCCTCACGGAGTGTCTATTAAACTTTCTCTATATGATCGTCTATAAATAAGCATGCAAAAATGAGAAAGTACAAAATTTTCCCAAACACTGTCCACCCAATCTGTAAACGTCTCCCTGGTGCAGATATGTATTCATCAAAACATGTTTTATAGTATGTAATTGAAGGCTTCCGCCGTGGTCGTAATGTTCTGGGTTGTTACCGGGCGTCATTTTTTGGTGTATGACCAACGTTTCGGGTTCACTTGTTTGTCCCATTTTCAGGGTTTTAGGAAGAAGATTTTAAGCAACATGTTTCATAGTGTTTAAATGGAATCACAAGTATAATGTATGTATTGTGCTGGCATTAGTTTATATAAAAACTTTAGATTTATGCTTCAGATATTAATGACATTCATTGTCGACACTATTTTCAGACACAGATGTTACTTTCAAACTGTTTACATTCACCGTCATACCTAATTAACAATTTACATTAAAGTGCTTGTGTGCATTATATATGGCAGAACGTGTGCAATTTACATTCAGAAAAAAGTTTTAGATCTGGTTTAAAAGTCCACTTAAGTAGAAAAACACCATAAAATTCTGAATAATTGTGATACTTTTCTAATATATATTAATTAAACAAATTTATTTATTTTGAACTTAGCAGATCTCACCACTCGAATATTACATAATCCCATTCCTTGCAGAGTAAAGTGGTTCTCTCAACAAATGCTCTGTAATATTCATTTATTCATTAAGCTAAATTGCCACTGGCGCTCCTGGCTTACAGAACGGTAAGCACCGATAAGCCCAGCATCAAGGGACCACCACTTGAACCTATATTTACTACTTCACAATTCAACAGACTTCCGAAATGATACAGGGTCTTCGAAATACTGAGGAAATGGCTTCCCAGTGATTAAATGTTACACACTTTTGTAAACCGTCCATACAGTGTCGACATTTACTTCCTCGTTTATTTACTCCGTAGTGCAGGGCCCTTCTTGATAAGCTAGCAGTTGTCAAGCAATTCCCCGAATTTTAGGAAAGCGAATGTTCAATACCGTGATCCCAAGAGCCTGCAATTTGACTATATATTGAGACAGATTAATCCAACGTCCATCCTCGAAGCCGATCTCTTAAGATCTTTGTTAATATTAACCTCCCACCTAAGAGTAGTTTTTAAAAGTGGCCTCCTTGTTTCATGAGTCCCCCCAAAAAACCCCATCTATATATTTCTGTTCTTTCCCAAACATGCCACATACCCCGCCCGTCTAATCCTTCTAGATGTAATCACCTAAACAGCGTTTGGCGAGGAGTGGAAGTTACGAATTTCATTACGCAAATTTCTCCAGATTAGTCTTAATTATTCCCTCAGTATCCTATTCTCGAAAACTCTAAGGGTATGTTATACCTTTAATGTGAGAGTCCGACTTTCACACAGGTACAAAACAGCAGGAAAAACAGTAGTTCTGCATATCATAGCATTTATGTTTGTGGTTAACGAAAGGACAGAGGAAATATTCTGGACTGAAATATAACAATATTCCTACAGGTAGGAATTCTGAATTGCAGTTTCTTCTGCTTCTATTCTTTCATCTCTCATACACACCATTTTCCCATGTCTCCTGCATTACACGGTAGTTTAACAAACAAGCCTGAGATGCTGTGGAGTACAATTTTAATATAGGCCTATGATTTTTTAAATTATTTTACCTATGTGTAAATTACTTTCTTTTGTACATACAGGGAATACACAAAAGAATGGTGCGGTTTTAATAGTGTTCACTATTAAAACCGCACCATTCTTTTGTGTATGCCCTGTATATTAACGTAACATTTTCTATGTCTCTTTCATGTTTTGGGTTTAATAAATTCTTTAGATAAAATGAAAAGTAAACACCAAGCTGTTGCTATGCTCCATTAAACTAGTCATGCCGACTGACTACGTGGGACTGGAAACACAGAATTGCACACACTTATCGTAATGATTGATGGAGGTCGGACTAAGCCGCCAATTTCATACTTGGACTGTTTTACGCCCCAGGAGGCAGTCCCGGACTCCCACAGGGCAGGAGGCTGAGTGAGCCTCAGATGCGCCCCTGCCTGGAATGTAATCATGGTCTCTCATCCCCTAACCTAATTACTATATTGACTGACCTCCTACTGCCCCAATTTCCTAAGAACGTGCAGTTATATTACCATACGTTTTGCTGCTTCGTATTGTGATAGTCTTATAAGTAAGTTCGTTTCTTTAACGACTACTGACTAAATAAATAACTATCTAACTAACTCCATGGAGCACATTCCTTCTTGAGAAGCTAACAGGTCGTCAGCTAGTCAAGAAATTCCCCGCGTTGTATGGAACCCGAAGGTTCATTACCGCACTCACAAGAGCCCGCCACCTGTCCCTATCCTGAGACTTTAACGACTACTGACAACTAATTGTCTTCTGGACTTTGTCCAGCTTCCGGATAAAATATAAAAATATAAAATCACGACGTTTCGGAAGCTGGTTCTTCTTCCGTTTTCAGATGAAGGGAGGGAAGACACCTACTCAGATGGGTCCCTTAGACCGAGCTAATCTCAATCACTGGACGATGGGCAAAGTCCAGAAGACAATTAGTTCTTAATGCCATATATCATCGTCAGAACCTTTTAGAATTTATTTTAACGACTACTGTTTGTTATATACTCTTATCTCCCAGCAGACTGCATGATGATCTCACCTTATCTGTAGAGGCCTGCGCATTACACGAAGTCTGGTCTGTCTGTTTCACTAAGTAATGAATGTCTAAGTGCAGTTTTCCTCTCCAATCGCCGAACGAACTCCATATTCCCAGTAGCATACAAATTTTTCGAAGCCCCCCCGCACATAATTTCTTATCCCCTGTGACTGTAATAAGGACTTACCCTTATATCCAGTGTTTGATTCTTTCACCGATCCAACTTCCACAGCTTCGGCTGTCGTATTCGTTAAAAACAAGTGAATTGTGTAACAACATAAAGATATGTAAGTTGTGCATTTAAAAATAATTTATCTATAAGGTGTGTGTCAGTCGATGTGCGAAAGGAATACCAACCGTTTTTTGGATTATTCTATCTTTCCGTGCAAGGAAGAAGTTTGAGAATTTTTAAGATCGATAATATACACACTTGACAAGAATGCAACGTATAAAACAAGGAAGAGATGGAAGCTCATGAAGGAATAGTGAATGAAACAGGGTGTAGAAAATGGCATGAAATTTTAAATGTTGAGGAGACCTTTTATAGGAAGATCCTGAGAATGGAACAAGCCTACAATTTTATAGTCTCAAAATACAAAATAAAATAAGAATATTTCGAATTGTAACAGCAAGGACGCCGGCAGCAAGGTGCAAGGTGTTGTCCTTGCTCCACTTCAGGATTTTGACATAATTTACTTTTTTTTATTTAAGGACCTGTTAAACAATAAAGATCCTACAACAAGGAAACTAAATTCCCTCCAGTTCCTACAGTTTTAGTCTGAGAACGACTTATACAGTTTCTACCTTTAAATAAAAATTACAGTCTTCTCAGCTTCTCTGCAATTGGTCGTGTAAAGATTCAGGTCACTTTTAATGTCGGTAGTGTGGGCCAACATTCAAAATATTCCTTACAGAGCTCATGGCAAGAAGATAAGCCAACAGATATTTCGATTATGGTTCATGAATTACTTAAGGCCATTTCATCTGCAGATGTTATTATGACTTATACCATAACTGTGCGGTAGATAATATGCGTGAGGAAATGAAACACGTATGGAAGAAAGAGGTTGTAGCATATTTTAAGGAATATTTCAACATTTGACCGGATGGATTGATGAAAATGACGAACAAACTTTGTCACCACAAACAGTATTAAGCAAAAGTGTTGAATCGGGACTTTCAAAATGATGCTAAAATTCTAACCACAAATTCCAAACTTGAAGTAGGAAAGAAGAAGTTAACTCCATGGAGCAAATTCCTTCTTCACATAGCAGCATTTCCACATTTAGTCAAGAAGGACTACGTGTGAAAAATTTCAAATTATGACTACTTAAGTCAAGCAATAAAAAGAAACTCCAGAAAATAAGTGAGAGAATAAGTGCAATTATGGCTGTATACAATTACGCTTGATAGTTGGGCAATAGTCTAATCAGCATGGAAGAAACACTTGAGTACTCTGTCAGCCGGATGGGAAGAAATTTTAAGTTGGTTAATGTTGTTCTTGAGACCATTGTTTATACTAACGGAACAAAGATTTGCCATGGATAGACCTCTCCACATCTTCCTCAAGCTGTGAAGCACCCCCCCCCCCCAAACACTTCCCTATATTACCCTCCAATCGTCTCACCATTGTTTTCACAAGCATGTTAGTATTGATAGTCACATGATGTCTGTGGTTAGAAACAAACATTTTTGGCTGCTTGATTTAGTAGAGAAGGGCTGTAAGGGAATACAAGAGTAGACAGAGCGCGTGAAGGCGCCGACATTTCTGTCATCGGTGTCCTACGTGTCGTAGGAGCCGATACCAGTGGCCGCGCCGTCTAAGACGTGGGTCTACGGCCGCTCGCTTAATGGGATTGTGGGTTCGAATCCCGCCTAAGGCATGGATGTCTGTCTCTTGTGAGTGTTGCGTGTTGTCAGGTAGAGGTCTATGCGACGGGCTGGTCTCTCGTCCTGAGGAGTCCTACCGAGTGTGGTGTGTCTAAAGTGTGTGATGGTGAAGCCTCGAAAAATGAGGCGGCCTAGGCCCCCAAGGGGCTGTCGAGACATTGGGGGGGGGGGGAGAAGTATCGTAGGACTGTTAGAGACGAAATTATAATAAGTCAATTAAGAAAGCAGAATCTGCTAAAGACTTTAAAAATAAGGAAACAATGAGCAGAAAGACGTAGAGAATGAGATAGGACAAGTATGCAGACAAAAATATAAGCCTAAGAGGCAGACCAAAAAAGAGATACCTTTACAAGCTATGTTGGTATCGGAAAGGATAATTAGTTCCCATGTTCTGAGAAGCAGTTTCTCTGCGATTAGTTTAGTGCAGCGGTAACATTCTGGGTTTATATCTGGATGGAGGACATTCCGAATCTTGGCCGTGAATCTAACCACATTAATGTCTTGACAATGTTATTAATTTCCACAAATGCTTCCTTCGAAGCAAGCACCCATTCGCCATTCATTAATTCATTCCAAAATGCCTTATATGACACTAGGCATCTACAGCCGAAAAAATGTCATTAATATCCTGAGAATCAATTTATTTGCTTACGGAGAATGCTCTCGAACCTCTCACATTGTCTCAAGTCGCCACAAAAGCAGAATCTTGCAACTCTGCTGTATTCCTTTCCATTCACTGGCTACTAATGAATAGACACGCGTGTCCAGAATCGGCAATGTGCATACCAAACGCTGCGTCAGATTGAGGGGTTTTATGTCCAATTTTTGGCCCACACACTTAAAATCCTATCAGTATATTCATAATTCCCTGAATCCATTTGTAAAGTTCCGGCATGTTACCCCAAATTAATCCACCAAAGCGACTTTTCCACACAATTTCAAATTCATTACTCATTAATGAGCCTAACATACCTATTCAAAGCTACTGACAACAAACTACGATTCAACGAAAATGTAAGTTATAGGTTGCAAAATTAGATTGCGTTTTCATCAAGGAACATTATGAAAACCCGACGAAAAGACCAAACGTAGGTACATCCAGAAAATTCTCCACATTACTGGTCAGCCCTGCGTTCTTGAGCTGAGAGCTTCCTAATTATGAAATACGCCAACTACGCGCAGCAAACAATGCCAGTATGACTAATATGAGGCAGACAACATGTAGAGTAACAGAGGGAAGGAGTGTATCTGTGGCAACGCATCACTATGCAGGAAACAGATTAATTACTATTCTTTGTCTCTCCCTACAAAAACTTCTGCTTCGAACTGCACGAATGGAATGTACTATAAATTAAGAAATAATATGATATTAGATACATATTTCCCCTATAAATAACACTTTGAAGCCTGAAATTAATGTATCCTGATTACAATTTCAGTTCTCATGTAAAAGACAACATACTGCACTTCCATTACAAAGATAATCCATTTAATGTTTTTATGCTAGTAATGGCTGTTTTCTTAAGAATGAAATGCAGGCAAATTGCAGACTTTCTGAATGTCAAATCAGGTGCTACATGTAGGCTAGTAGCCATTGTATATTAAACTGTTAGCAATGTAATACATTTCTTATACGCCTCGAAATTGTTAACCGAAAATTTTGGTGTAGGGTAACATCCATGTGCTGAGTGGGATTCGAAACTGCGACCCCAGCTAATCGAGCGGCTGCAGACCTACGCCTTATACTGGCCAATATATTGGTGAGGAGAATATTTAAATATGATAGTAAGATGGACAAATCCGTCCTCTATTACAAAAATCACTATATTACGGGCAATGGAACAAGTGCGGCTGTTCAGAAGGCATGGTTCATTGAACATACAGAAAATCCTTGGAAACGGCTCAAAGAAAGGGACAATTTAAGAGATGTAGATGCGGATTTGATGATAATATTGAAGTGAATATTATAGACATTTAATGTGAAAGTGTGGGCACTTTTCAGCTTGCTAGCTTTTGGGTCCAAGGACGAGATTTTTGTGAAAATATCCACGAACTTTCGAAAGCCCTAAAACAGGAAGCTTTTGATCAGCTGAGATATTACAAACTACGAGCTTTCAGACTGGTATATTTGTCTCTTAAATGTCGACTAACTAACACATACAAACTAGAAAATGGCACTAGCCAACGCTTTAAACTCTTCTCTTAACTCCTCTTTTGTTATTGTAATTTTTTGTTTCACAACTGCAACCGGTCTAAACGTGGGCTCTTTCCCATGTAGAATTCAGCAAACACAGCTCCCTTATCACGCACACAGTTCGAATGCGTCTGCGTGTTTAACGAGTTAGCAAGCGAGCACCGAACTAAGGAACAGTAACTGGAACAGCCATATCATTAGAGTGAAGCCAGTTTGTCAATATTTACGGCCACACGCCCCATTAGCGCTCAGTTGTAATAACAAATACCAACATGCAACTGTAGCCAGCAATAGCCATCGTTTTGCCTATAACATGACCAAATGTCCATATCGTAAGACTGGCGACCACGTAAGCTGTGTAGCATGATCGTCATGGTGAAGGTTTGCCATGTTTCATTTACAGTAAAAAAAAAACCTATAGCTCAATCTGATAGAGAGTAGATCTACGGAGAATCTACCGATTTGCGAAATTTAGTTAACCATACATGTAAGGTCTCTAAGTTAAACTGGTAGAGATTTCAGGCAGTATTCATCCGACACAGATCGAGTCATGTTTGTGCCTTGGAGTTATAAACATTTCTTGTATAATATACAGATATGTTTAAAGGCACTCTCCGTATCCAATTTCACACACCAATCTCCAGTGGCTCCTTAGACGGCTAAATACATATTTCAAATATCTCTCTTCTTTTACATTCTAAAAGAAATATCTTAACAAAGTTGTATAATTTCTTTTTTTTTTTTAATTAAAGCTTTATTTCCACTGACAGTATACATAAATCAGCCATACAGATTGCAAGTTGTACCAATTTACCAACTTCCGTGAGAATAAAAGAAACGAGACACACGCACCGTCCGCTACGTGAGAAATCAAAGAAGAAGAAGAAGCAGTAACTGTAGTGAAAAATTATTAAAAAAAACACTACCTCCTGTATAATTTCTAAGATCTACAGTAATATATAGTCTACTAATCGATTATCATTATGTTAAAATCTCTCGCAACGCACGTGTTCTTTCGTTCGCCATATTGTTATAGCAATGTATGAAACTAAATGGTTGATATTAGCGGTTTGTAATTACAAACCCAGTTCGAAGAAAAACGCAAAAATTTACATCTAAAAATTTGTAGATATTACCGCTGCATTTTATACTACAAAAACCAATAAAATGATACTTCATACTTACTCCAAAAGAGGACACTCTTTGAAAGGCTTTTAATATATTTAAACACTAAACATGTGTCATCAGCTGGGGTGACGTTGGTTTTAAAGGTACAATCAAGCTCAGCGTTTCTCAAGCTATGTGTCGCGAGATATCTGACCAACTACAACGCCAGTAATTAGGTAAATACTAAAATTATCATGGTACTGTAGATCGCTGAAAAGCACAACCGCAAACTTGAATTTGGAGGAAGCAGGCAGATGCTTTCGTCTTCTTTGTTCCTTACTAAAGCATCCTCGGCAATGAGGGAGAAATTCTTAAAGATATAAGACAAAGCACTTTTAGTATCATTGAAAATTTCTAAATTAACTTCGCAGAAAATAAAAGCTCACAATATCGGAGAGGAATTCATCTTACCAGCATGTAATGAAATATTTTCTGTGAAATCTGCGCTCTTCTGGCGTATTACGCAGCGTCGAATGGCAATCCTTTACCGACGTTTCGGGAAAACGTATCGGTCCCCTCTTTAAGGGTCAAGAAATCTTCTTGGACTTCTTGACGCTTGAAGATGGGACCGAAACGTCGGTAAAGGATTACCATTCGACACTGCTTAATAACCCAGAAGAGCGCAGATCTCATCAACATCGGCGGCTGAAGCCTGAAATCACAAATCTGTTCAGTAATGTTCCTAGATACTTGGTTCTGATGCTACAGAGTTGCACGGGAAGACAAATGCTATGAAGGAAGTCTTTCTTTTTCAAAACCTTTGTAAGGATCAATTAAGATTATCTCTTCTCGTTTTTATTTAATTTGTGGCCCACGACAGGCCATCCCAGTATACAGGCCTACGAATTTTTTTACACCAGAACATAATGTACACGTGTTACGTGTTGCCTGAAGGTTTCAATTACTGTATCTGTATAAAGAATAAAAATTGAGGAGACAGAGAGTATACGGAGAGAAATACAGAAGCATAAAGAAGGATAAAAATAGTCAGTTCTGGAGTTTATTTCATTACTTGCAGAAAGTGGAAGTGAAAAAAAAATCTAGATTGATATTAATTGTTACCTAAAACATGAATCTTCAGTTCAGTTCGCTTCTTGGTAAATATATGTTGGCCTATGTCAAAACGCAGTGGTAAAGAATAAAGACCAGACTCGAATATGTGAAGATAATTCCGGGACATCGGGCACTGGCACCTGCGCCAAGTTTGGCTTTGACTGAGTTATTGGCTGGCAACATTCTCTACTAGCTCTTTCTATATTAACTTCCGGAGTCCCTTTATAATTCAATAGTCCACTAAACGACAATTCATTTCAGCTATCTTGATTTCAGGCTTCCGCCGCGATGTTGATGAAATCCGCGCTCTTCTGGGATATTACGCGGCGTAGAGTGATAATTGTTTACCGAGGTTTCGGGACAACGTATCGGTCCCATCTTCACGGGTCAAGAGTTCGAGTACTTTCCTACTGGGACTCTTGATCCGTGAAGTTGGAACCGATATTTCCCGAAACGTCGGTATACAATTACCACACGACGCCGCGTAATATCCCAGAAGAGCGCAGATCTCATTTTAGCAAGTTACATTTTTCTGTCACATCTTTCATCTACCCCGTATGGTCACCAGAAGATAAATGGCTACAAGCAAAGAGTACATGTTGTTAACTTGATGGATGGAATGTCGTTGTCTTTTAAATAATCAACAACAAACAGTCAAATCACTTTATATTATATATACCCCGCACTTTAATAATTAATTAATTTTATTTCAATCCAACAAATGTAGTGCATTTGTTGGATTGGAATAAAATTAGTTCATTCATTAGTCAAATCACTGTTTAACCCAGCTGTATATTTTGTATTATTATGGGTAAGCTGCATGTTTCGTTGCCGCGCGGTCTAAGGCGTGGGTCTACGATCGCTCGCTTGCTGGGATTGTGGGTTCGAATCCCGCCTAGGGCATGGATGTTTGTCTCTTGTGAGTGTTGTGTGTTGTCAGGTAGAGGTCTCTGCGACGAGCTGGTCCCTCGTCCAGAGGAGTCTTACCGAGTGTGGTGTGTCTAAAAAGTGTGATCGTGAAGCCTCGAAAAATGAGTTGGCATAGGCCCCCAAGGGGCTGTTGAGTCATTGGAAAAAAAAGCTGCATGTTTCAGTCCCCAGGGACCGTCATCAGGCTTTGTATAAAAAATTTTTAAAATCAAATTATAACCGCAAACATGAATATACACTTTCTTTTAAGATCTCACAATTAAATGCCACTTATTACAGTTGTAATTATTATTGTACTAAATTACAATTGTAATAAATTCATTTTCGTGCCTTTACATAAATTTCAAAATTTGTTGTACAAAGCCTGATGTTGGTGCCTAGGGACTGATACATGCAGCTTACCCATAATACTCGTAATATAAAATATACAGTTGGGGTAGAGGGTAAATTATTTATTTGTTGAACACATGGTATTAGCTTGTCCATTGCCTTGAACAGTGAAGTGTATGAAGCCAATCTTGTAGCCTACTGTTGTATCACAAATATTCACCCAGTACACCGTACAATATACAACAGAACCGACGATTACACACTACGAAAAATTTAAGCAATAAATTTGGCTGTTTCCGTCTTATTTTATTGTTACTCTCGTTGATTCTACTACTGATTATACAAGCCAAATTTAAGAATCCACAAAACGCTTTGCTGTCTAAAGTGTCGTTTAAAAATGTATACAAATGAAGCAGCAAGTATCTCATGTTAACACGGCGGTAATAGAATAAATGAAGAAGTATTACACAGAGTCAAAGAGGAGAGGAATATCCTACATACAATAAAAAGAAGAAAGGCTAACTGGATTGGTCACATCTTGCGTAGAAACTGCCTTCTGAAACACGTGATTGAAGGAAAGTTAGAAGGAAGGATAGAAATGACGGGAAGACGAGGGAGAAGACGTAAGCAGCTGTTGGATGACCTTAAGGAAAAGAGAAGATACTGTAAATTTAAAGAGGAAGCACTGGATCGCACTCAATGGAGAACTCGCTTTGGAAGAGGCTACGGACCTGTCGTAAGACAGACTGCAGAATGAGTGAATAGAATAATGAGGAAAGGCAGGCAGTTGTTACTGATAAGTTACTTTGATGTAAACATTGTTACGCGGCAGCACGCGACGTTTCTAGCTGTGATTAAAAAGAGAGAGTCTTAAAAGCAGGATATACAGCATTTGAAAATTTTATTTGGTTTCTGCTAGCCGTCTACTTTCTGTTATAATTTATTTCAAAGGTACGTACTCTTAATACCTAGGGCGCTTAAAAATGCTACTTTACTCCTTAATATAACTGCTTTTGAGAAAATTAAAATCATAAAGTCGTAATTAAGACAGTTACTTAACGAATGCAGAACCACGAAATTCTGTAACCTACAGTTCATCTAAATAATGCTTAAAAATATTTTCTACCGCACACAAATACTCTGTGTCACAAAGAGCATTAGTTTAACGTTGTTTAGAGTAGTAATCGCTGTTTATTCTCAGACGTACACAGTATGAAACGTACATATGTTTTGAAGAAATAATTTAAAGTATTAAAGGGTTACATATATATATTTAAAAACCAGTAAAATGCCTTATCTTTTTCTTGACTAGTGTCTTTTTGGGAAGGAAACAGCAGGTAACGTAGGGCCTGCCGAAGCCATGAAGGAGCCAGCAAGCACTGCTATAAACTGTGCACAAAAATCGGTCATATTTTCTAGTTACTCCATAAAATTCTGGCATGTCACTGGTAGACCTGATTATCCCAAATTTATTGCAAATTTTATATATTATTTTGATGTAAGCATGGCGTTATTTACTGCGTCTTGTAGGAATCCAGTCCTTCTCGATATCTCGCCAAAGTGACAGACAGGACTACAGTGGGTAAAAATTCTGAATATGTTTAGCACCAAAAATATGCCTGAGAGGCGATTTCAAAACTTAGCCTCTTAAATCACTCCACCTGCTTTAATCACGCCCCCCACCCCAAACCTGCATTTTATGCACACAGTTTATTTATGTGTTTTAAAGGATTTTCAAAACAAACAGCGAATATTTGACATAAACACTATAAACCTGCCCGTGTTTGTAATAAAAATGCAGTGTGTTTTCTGCGAAATATGAACCGAATTTTAAAAATTGTGCAGACAAACTTCGGGATTAGTATCTCTAAATGATATCCGCTATGTGGGCTAGTAAAACGTTTCAAAATGTTCGCAGACTCAGGGATATGACTCACCGGTAAATAGGCCCTACAAACAGAGCTACAATGTAAAATATTGCAGTCTTGAAATGCATGTCACCGAAAGATGCGGTACAATGTTAGGACTCTTGTTCATATGTGGGACGTTCTGGGTACAAATGTCAAAAAGAGACCAACTATCCTGTATTGTTCGAGGTTTTTCTCTATCTCTATGCAAATTCAGAGATCGCAGTTCTACATGAAATTGTGTTACTACCGATTCCTTTTAAATCATTATTCACGTATCCAGGGGTGCACAAGCTTTCCAGAAATCTAGAAGAAACCTTAAAATTCTAGTCGCCAGAACGTTGGCATACTGAGATCCCACAAATAATAGGTACCACCTTAGTCACTAGGGCGATCAGGTGCCTAGAATTTGTGCACCCCTGTACTTATCATGCTTTATTCGAAGCCATTTTGGCCTAAATTGAGCTATTGAGAATGTCGTTAAATAAATCATCAATAACCAAGCACAAGATATATAAAAACCCCTACTGTAAGAAAACTTCAGTAAACAGAAGAATAAGTACAGTTTAATTCATAATGGGGGCACGCGGTGGCGCAGTTGGTTGAGGTACTGCCCTACAAACCGGAAGGTCGCGGGTTCGATTCCCGATGGTGTCATTGGCCCTGGGGTCGACTCAGCCTCTAACAGAAATGAGTACCAGGAGTATTTCCTGGGTGGGTGGGGGGGGGGGGTAAAGGCGGCCGGTGCGTAGGGCTGACAACCTTACCACCTTCATGTGCTGATTGTCTAGAAATCTGGGAGCCTCAACCTCCTGGAGCTCTAAGGGCCTGTCCAGGCCTGTAATGGGATTGCAGCTTTGCTTTAATTCATAATAAGATTTGTTTCTATGAAAAGAACAAGTATTACAGAGAAGAAATATGAACGGAATGTACATTGAGTTTGGAAGTAGGGACGTAATATACAGGTATTTCAAATTTGTTCTTTCTTATTTCACCAATAACCAGGTTATCAAACAAGAAACTTTTCTTTTTTCCTGTTTCATAGCACTGGTATCACAGAGAACACACAATATTTTACGCCAACCTTTATTAAAGCATTAAGTTGATTATTACCAAAGAGTTCTTAAAGGGGGTTCGAATATCCATTTCCAGCCTGTTTTAGGCCTACATGATTAGGCCTGTAATTTAATTTCTTAATTTAAATACTGTAACTTCTTCAAAGATTTAGTTAAAATACAGCCTATATTGTGGGACCGATAATTGTCCCGAAACGTCGGTAACTATAAATCTACGCTGCGTAACACCCCACAAGAGCGAATATATTATCTACACCGCCGCCGAAGCCTGAAGTCATGCGTTTTACCTGTGCTTCTTTATACATGGTGGATCGAAATGATACCGACAAACTTTCGGGACTAGTAGAGGAAACCAATATAAGAGTTCGGATATGAGAAACTTGTGTCCGAAAATGCCTTTCTTCGAAGCAGTGAAACTTCAATTCGCATCAGACTCGTTCGTCGTCGTACTTACACCCCCGAAATTGTCGCCCCTCTGCGTCGAACTAAGACGTTCCCGGACCTACGTTTGTGATCTCAAAATCCTTAGTTCGGTCCCCTTCATCATCCCCACAAATCTGTCTATGTTATTTTGTTCCACCTTTTATATAAGCTTGCGAGTTGGGACAAGCACGCGTAGCGTAACCTTTCTGCCTCTTCCGTTCACTTGTTGCCGCCATATTTTCAATTGGTGAATGGTAACTGAGGGTATATGCGTTCTTATAGACAGAATACATCTGGTTATTTTAAATGACCACTGATAAATGAGACTACTTCAGTGTGTTTATTTCCACTAGTACACAACAGATGCAAAAGGTTTGAAATAATTGAGAGTTATGTAACTAACTAACTAACTAACTAAACTCCATGGAGCAGAGTTCTTCTTGTGAAGCTAGCAGGTCGTCAGCTAGTCAAGAAATTCCCCGCGTTTTATGGAACCCGAAGGTTCATTACCGCACTCACAAGAGCCCGCCACCTGTCCCTAGGAAGTTATATATTTAATATATATATATACAAAGAAATAGTCAAGATTAAGATTAAATGTTCCTTTAAAGTAGAAAACAGATATTAAATTTACAAGAAATATTCAGTCTTAATGTATATTTGATTAACGGGAAGTCAGAAATGGAATACGTACTGAATAAAAGAACAAGTACTATCAAAGGTCACCCTTTTCTGTTGTGAGGCACACTGCAACAGCTTACACAAAGACATATACAGTATATAGGCGTCACAGTTATATTCTATGTGAAAAAATAAAACCTGGTTATCTCATTTCAAAGTACTATAAAGCAATCAAGATTTCCTTTTGTTTTTACAACGCAACTGCTGAGTTGTACATAATTTCGGAATTTTACGCATAAGGTCGCTTTTGTTCAACTGCTTTAAAAACTGTAAGACTTCAGAAAAAAAAAAGTCTTTGGAACAAAATGTGTGGTCCATTCTTACCCAAAACTTGTGCCCGAATATTTTTCTTTCCCAAAAGTGTTTAGTAATTTTCGCTGGAATTGCCTTCACACAAGATTACAGGTCTCCTCACGTCCCTTATTTTTTTCGATCTCAAGAAAGAATTCAAACAAATTTTAAAATCAGATCAGCCGTTCTCTGTTCTTTATACGCTACACACGGCAAGAGCGATCTTGTAAGGAATTCCGCAGAAAGAAAACTAGAAGTGTTAGTTTTCGGTGTCCTGTTCATTACAGTTCTTAACACCGAGGAACTAAGATCGAACACCGGTTGATATTATGACATTTACTTCATACTCTCAGTTCCTACCTAACAGAAAGGAAATTATGTCTCTTCTGCGAAAATCGATTGGTTAATGCTGTTTTGGGAGTTTAATCGATGATTATTCTGAGATCACATGGAAGACATGTAAACTCTCTGTTCAAAAATTCAGAGACTTTTAATGTTTCTAATCAGATGGTGCGTACTTTAGCTACTGTGCTTCAAATGTTTAACGCGATGTGTAAGTTTTGTGATTAGAGTTTTTGGGCATATCTGTAGTTTCTTCTCTCCCACTTTCAATTACATGAGAATATTTTGTGGTAACTGTATGTCATATCACAACACTTTTTTTTTAAAGTTACAAAAATAAATTTTACTTCAGTCTCAATTGCACATTAAAGACTCTAATAACATAAGTCTTAGCTTATTTTAATAATGACAGTAAAATTACCCGTTCATCGGGCGAGAAACCGTCACATCTGCTGGTAACACTGAAGACTTGGGGAGTTGTCAAGACGGCAAATCCTCACACTGTTTTCTTGACTTATAGTTGGATAAGGACTTTTCGGAAGAACATATTTGTCTTATCGTAAGTGTGGAAGTGTGTGGGAGGAGAATGTATTCAGGTTTATAAGCAATGAAATTGACTTATAAAGGCAACCTTAAATTTCATTTAGCTTCTGTAACGTTATAACTCGCAATATGAAAATTTTATTTAAATCCTGTAAGTTATTGAAAGGTGAAATAAAGTAACGAGGAGAGATATATTTTTTCAATCAGGTGTAGTATATACTTTAAAGGATTACATCAAGCTTAGTAATTTAATGCAGATTCCTATTTAAGGGCTTAATTCGATAATAGAGTGTTCTGAATAGTGAATATTGTGTTAGGCCTGTCCATATTCAGATGCCTGATTTCCTTAAAGAAGTACAGAATGTGGCGTCTTGGATAAAATAAAAGAGCTTCTAATTACTTACAAGCTTACCCTTATTTAACCCTTTTAAATTCCGAATTTTAATTTTTAATTCGTGTGTTCTGCTTTGGTTCTCATAATAAACAGCGAGAATTTTCCCTAAACAGCAATAAATGATTAGTTTTTGTAATTAAGATGCAATGTGTTTACTGGTTAAGTATGAGGGAGTATTTTATTTATCATTTAAATGAATTTATGCCTCAAATATTTAAAGCGTTTGAGTCGCAATATGTATAACAAATTGAATATCTGCTCGGAAATTCTTGCGGAATCGTACTACATCCGAAATCGGAGAGAAAGTTCCAGCGAATTAAATGTGCTTAAACTTTTGAATAAAGAATATCATCTATAGAATACTTATAGTTCGGGCCCTTTACGCTTCATTCAAAATAATACCCTCGAAGAACGTAAACGTTATAGCTGCTTTTTCTGAGAAATATACGAAACCCATATGATGAAATTGCTGAGTTATCAGAGTTTTATGACAGACGGTAGGGCCTACATAACTACCTCTGATTTAAATCGATAAACATCGCTTAAATATTGATTAATGAGTACTATATTCTGCTGTTTCAACCCTTAAAATTCCAATTCCATTCTTAAAATACTAACAAGTATTTGTTCAGCTGACCAGAAGGAACATACCCCAGTAGGTAGCACAATATTAACCATCCTGTCCGCCAATTAACGGGTGCTTTAATTTGAATGTTATTATTACAAGACTTCTATAGGTCACACTGAATTAGGTTCGCGTTTCTTATGGGATATAGGTTTGCATGAGTTTGGATATGGAGCATAGGCCCTGCCACGACTTGCGGCTTGGCGCACAAATAGGCAAGGGGTTTTTAAGGGATATTTGTGGGCATAAATTCCGTTACGGGGCACAGGCCTGCATGCGTTTCTTTATGGGGAATTGCTCTGGGTGTTTTTCTTTAAGAGACATTGGTTTGCATGCACTTTTTATGGGACATATATATGCCTGCAAGTATGTATATAGCACAAGCTTGAATGCAGGTCCTTATGGGACATAAGCCTGCATGCCCTTCTCTGTAAATGAATGAATTACTTTACGAGGCACTGTCCTGCATGCCCTTCGCTGTGGGGCATATATCTGCATGTCCTTCGATGTGGCTCCTACATACGGTTCACTGTGGCCTCCGCGACTATTTTGGATTCACGTCAGAAAAACAAACAAAATTCAGCTTCCACAAACCACTAGAAACTGGAGACTATGACGAGAAAAGACACTGTTTATAGCTTCACCCTCTCTGCTCATTTAATCAACCTCCATGAATCTCCAACTACCGCAACTTCCTGCTTCAACATTCAGACAGTTTACACGTTGGCCACAAAGTGTATGTTTGGTCTTGCAACTTTCCGAGAATGAACAGCGACTAACTTCCTAAAGGGAATATAACAGAACTCCTTTTGTAATTCGGCCTCAAGGTGTTTCTCTGAGATAGAAACTAAATTTGCAAATATTATTGACATGAAGTTCAGTATCAAAGGTTTGTAATACAAGGCTATTATGTGATGCTGAAGAGGGTTTTGGGAAGTTCCTATTTTTACTGCACAATTTTGGTCAAATACAGTTTTTATACCAGTTGGTTAGCCCAAGTTTGAAACGTTTTTATGTTAAAAAATCTATTATTATTATTATTATTATTATTATTATAGCATTTTTAAGTAGCCCAGCTATTTTCCTAATATGACCACGAAATAACTCCCCTTGTAAACAGGGTGTGTATTACGTGGAAGTCTTCAGTAGGCCTATAAGTTTTTCGTATTATACACGTTCTTCTGGAATTCAACTAAAGGCATCGCGCAAATCGGGAAATACAATCAGGCCAATCTCTTTATCAGGGCGGCTTTCAGTCATTACACTTAAGTATTTGAAATGGATTTCATTATCGTAGCTACGTTTCTTTTCTGGATATGTTAGGAAAAATGTGAACACATTTAATTCCAAAATTTATGCACATAATATTTAAAATTTTATTTTTTATCGCACTGAAAACAGACTGTTCTGTTTGAAAAGCCGAATGTGCCAATACTATTTAGAGAAGTATTCTCCGTTTATTCTGAGAATTATACGAAACACAAAAACACTCGAGTTGGAGACACAATTTGCTAGTACAATGTTACTCGACGGACGTTATCTCAAATGAAGCATTCTCTACGTCTTAGTGTTCAGTATGCTTACTATTTTTCACAACAAACAGAGCTGTGAAACGTCAGACAGGGCATGCTGTAAGAAAGGGCCTCCATTTGTAAAGGAACATAACCAAAATATTAATTATGGACATCCGGAACTTGGTATACTGAAATAAGGAGATTTAATGACAGAGAAGAGAAAATCCTTATCTCTGAAAAGGCCATAATTTCCAGTTTCATTGCGACAGTCATTTGTCACCTGTCACTCTGTAGCATGTCCTAATTCCTAATTGAATTAAAGCAAAGAATCCTTCAGATACTTAGTTCGAATTCTAGTAAGGGAAATCGATTAATTGCAGCAACACTACACCCCCCCCCCCTCCAGGTTTAAAAGTACAGCGCAGAACAACAGAAAGTTTACTCTTATCCAATGTGACACATGACGCCGTGTTTGAAAATTTAAAGTAGATTCAATCAGTTACTTTTAAATCTCAGATATGTTTAGACTTTCGACAGGCATTTCTACTGCCATAGTATAGTAAAACTGAATACACATAGGAAAACTTCATTCTATATGAATATTCCATTGGTATAGTTACCAGAGAAATACATAAGTCCGAGTAAGAAGAATCATAACCACGATTGAACACAACCTAACCGAGAACGTACAGGCCTGATATGGACACCAAATCCTGAATTGCAGCCGTCATATAGACATGTCAAATTACAAAACTAAAAATTTTTAAAATAAGTTTCAGACCAACTGATGCACACTAAAACCACTTTTATTGTAGCTTTATTATAATTGTTAAAATTGTTAACAATTTTAACAATTTTAACCACTTTTATTGTAGCTTTATTGTAATTGTTAAAATTGTTAACAATTTTAACAACTATAATAAAGCTACAATAATAGTGGTTTTAGTGTGCATCAGTTGGTCTGAAACTTAATTTAATATGACGAAGATGCACGGTGTCAACAGTGTGAAATCTAAAAATTTTTAAATAACGTCTTAATCAATGAGATATTTTGGTACACTACAGGTGCTAATTTAACTACTGTAAGAAACCTGGGACATTTTTGTTGCAAACGGCATTTTCAGGAATTGACTGTGTCTGAAATTCAATTTTTAAGTCAAAACATGCTACTACCATGTATTCAATAAAGGGTATTATGTAGATGTGTCAACGTATATTACATTAGTATATATTATGTAGATGTGTCGACGTATATTACTTAATATATATTATGTAGATGTGTCGACGTATATTACATTAGATATATATTATGTAGATGTGTCGACGTATATTACATTAGATATATATTATGTAGATGTGTCGACGTATATTACATTAGATATATATTATGTAGATGTGTCGACGTATATTACATTAGATATATATTATGTAGATTGTCGACGTATATTACATTAGATATATATTATGTAGATGTGTCGACGTATATTACATTAGAAAATTATAATTAGTATTAGTAGATGTGTCGACGTATATTACATTAGATATATATTATGTAGATGTGTCGACGTATATTACATTAGATATATATTATGTAGATGTGTCGACGTATATTACATTAGATATATATTATGTAGAGTGTGATCGACGGTATATTACATTAGATATATATTATGTAGATGTGTCGACGTATATTACTTTAGATATATATTATGTAGATGTGTCGACGTATATTACATTAGATATATATTATGTAGATGTGTCGACGTATATTACATTAGATATATATTATGTAGATGTGTCGACGTATATTACATTAGATATATATTATGTAGATGTGTCGACGTATATTAGATTAGATATATATTATGTAGATGTGTCGACGTATATTACATTAGATATATATTATGTAGATGTGTCGACGTATATTACATTAGATATATATTATGTAGACGTGTCGACGTATATTACATTAGATATATATTATGTAGACTGTCGACGTATATTACATTAGATATATATTATGTAGATGTGTCGACGTATATTACATTGGATATATATTATGTAGATGTGTCGACGTATATTACATTAGATATATATTATGTAGACGTGTCGACGTATATTACATTAGATATATTTTAAAGCAGCACAAACAAAATACGCAATTCAAACTTGCAGTTTCATCGTCTTAGCTGTTCAAGAACGTAGAGGTTTAGAACACGCGTCCATATTGGATGCCAGTAAATCCAAAATAGCAAAGCGTCAACACAGCACACAATGCACTGGAAAAGAGTATTCCTACAGATCCATATTATCGCAAAATATTAATATGAAGATGGTGCATTATGGCTATTATCACTATGCTCATTATGCTGACATATTTACAAAAAGAAAGGGAAATATAGCCTAGAAAGTACACTTGCTTAACACGTTTAAAATCAGAAGTTTTAGACGTTATAGGCCTAAATCTGGATGAAATACGCGAAAAGGAAACGGTCATAAAAACAGACACAACAATTAATTGCTTCATGTTTCATCATGTGTCTGCATTCAGTCATTCTGCAGGTTGATGGTTACCCCGACTGAGAACTTCGATGTTCACCTTAGGAGCTTCAGAGAGACAACGGAGAATGTAACAGTGATTCGTAGGTAAGGTTATCCCTGTGCTGAAGCAACACACTATAAAGACATAGATACGAATGGAGAGGAAAATATACACATTTTGATAATACACTAGATAATGAAGGCCAACTTCAGCCTCCTGCTAAAATTTTCTCTGAAAACTTAACGGAAATTATCAAAGCGTTACGCGATTTGGAGGCCCCCAGAATCGGCGAGGAATATCTGCTGGCGTCTGGAATCGGATTCCGGTACTGCACTAACTGAGCTACCCAGACTCATTCCCACAATCCTCCCGTTAATTCTTAGTTGCTTCTTCGCTTCTTCAAGCCCCATTACGTGGGGAGAATAATCCCAGTTTTGTGGTATAGCACCACCATTGAAAAGTGCTTTCCTTTAGAGACTTCTTCATCATTAAGTTCGTGTTAGGGTGACATAGGCTATTTCTATAAAACCATAGAGGGCGTATAGGGTAAATCCAGCCAACTTCGGGACACATCGTACAATATTTCGTGGCGTGACATTTGAAAATCCCCACGAACTTTCGTAACTTCGTGATGCATTTAGACTGCCATATCACGAAATGTGGCTCGCCTTTGCCATGAAATTGGATGGGCAGCCTACAAGAGTCGTCTTTAGGAGGTTTCGAGGTTCCTTTGTGATTCTACACACGACTCTTCAAGTGCGTCGACATTCCAACTACAGGACTTATTTAAAAGGGATTCTTTACCAACTACATCAGGTTAATAATGTCAGGGCGACGATATTGATATGTTAATTAGACAACATAAAGATAAAGGATTATCTCCACAAGACTCACAGATGCTTAACACTTCGTAGGTTACATTACATAGACACCTACTTCATAGACTGAAAAGGTCTGGAACGTAGGCTATTGAGAAAAGGAATTGTTCGCTGCCCAAAATAGTTCTATACAAAATTTATCAGACGTATTCAGAAATTTTTAATTTAAAAATACTACTACATACTACGAATCCATAAGACGTGTCTACTGAGCTACTTGCGAGAGATATAACGTTGTCAAGCAAGGCTGGTGTTCTTTTTTTGTATCAAAACGTTGGTCCCTGTACAAGATTGGCAGACAGAGATGTTTGAGATATCAACATTTAAATTACTTAAGCCTTGACCATTTCAAGCCTGAGATTCACCAAAATAGTACTTAAAATTTGTTTCCGCCTCACAGAAAACACACATCATCTCCATTATAAAAAACAACTTGTAATTTTTTAAAATTAAACTCTTTTTCATTATATAAGAATTAGGCCTAACCCAAAACATGAACACCCATGGGGGCAAAATGCAGATATTCCGATTGGTAATTCAGGTGTTTAAACTGACACAATTATAAGCCCAATAACCACTGTGCTTTAAAGGGATAAAAGGTACATGGATGCAACCTTAGACTGATCTAGTAGCATTCATCTAAAGAACCTAAGCATATTATTGAACCAATCAAATGCTATGCGACAGTATTCAATATGCGTAGGCCTAAAAAAAAAGTGACTGATCATGTGATTCTATCGCATATGATGAATTCTGTTTCACGAATCAACTTGCACCTCTCCAGTATAAGCTCTGGCCCAAGTCCAAGTTGACCTGAATAAATAAAAGGGACCAATTTCTTCACGTCTGCTTCGGGATCCCAGCCACGCTTATGGTTATAAATACGTAAGAGGAGGCGTACATTCAGATGGAAGAAGAAAAAGCAACTTTTAGGCTCAAAATAAATTAAGCCAAGCGAATTTAACTGAAACTGTTTTCCTGTTGGAATTTTTGAAGAAAAAATACAAGGTCTTCTATATACACGCAAGTGTGTCTACTTAGTTGCTGTTACTGTAGACTTGTAACTATCTCTAGGCTAGAGATTAGACTGTATTTTGGTGGTGAGAAGTTTACGCCTCAAGGTTGCCATTCTTCTGGGATATTACGCGACGTTTCGAGGTCTTCAATTTTCTAGGGTCTTTTTCTTGGACGTTTCGATCTTTGAATATGAAGAAAATGAGTTGCCTCGAAACTTCGGGATCCAATTACCCACTGAGACAGCCCCGTAACCAGAAGAAAGGTAACCTCCGCTAGATCGCTGAGAAAACCTCAAAACTCTGATAGCTATTACAATTTTGAGGTTTTCTCAGCGATCTGAGACTGATGCATAAACTATAGTTTATGCATCAGTCTGTGTATTCGTATCCCATAGATCTAACACTATAAACAAATAGATTAACCTATTCATATTGACGAACCTGATCAACAATATAACGACTGTGCATATAACAGCAATTGTTTGAATAAATTTGATGTGACAAGTTGTTTACTAATAAAAGGTTGTGTTTGAGGTGTGTAAGTACATATTAATTGTTTCAATGTTGGTGTACACTTCATTGGACTTATTTAAGGCTATTACAATTTAAAAGGCAGCATATGGCGGACCCAAATTTCCGAAAGCCCCAAAAAGCCTGCTTGTACTTCACATTTTACTTCAGACATATATTATATGTAAATTATTTTATTCATTATCTATCTTAATACATTATCTGTTAAGGAACGCGAGTACGTAGGACCTGTAATTTATTTTTCAATTATGCACTTCAATCCGCCTCTGAAGTCTTACACATTATCTGGGTTCCAAAATGTCGTTGCCACAGGCCTGCATAAAGAGAGGCCCAATAAAATATCACAGTTATTAAATTCAAGGTAGGTTTAACACCAGTACCAGCTTTGTCATCATAGCTAATATATGTCCATGTGATAATCAGAGTCAAGAATTTACGTTTTTTCAACCCGAAATTTCATTATCGTAGCTACTGAACCCTATCCAGAGCCAGTTCAATTCACTCCAATTTGTCACACCCCATTTCTGTAGGACCCCTTTTAATATTATGCCCCATTTTTTTTAGCCTTTACTTAGGTCTGTCTCCAACAAATTTCTTCTCGAAATCTCCCGATTGATTTACAAGGCCTAACACCTGTCTGAAGACAAATTGTTAAAACTATAAACATTGAAATAAATGTCTAATCTTGAAGCGAAGATGCAGGATTTAACAGCATACGTGTGTTTCAAACGGCAAGTTGCCGAATTAAAATTTAAACAATTATTGAAATCCCAAAAATATAATTTTTAACATCGGACTAGGCCTCTATATGCCTGTCGAGTGACTGGGTTCAACAACCTACAAATTCGAAACCCTGAGTTCAGAATTTTTCAGAGATATGACGCCGTGTACTCTGATAAATACGTATCGACGTTTCGGAGGAACTTGCTTCCTCCGATGTGATTTTATTTATACTTCCAAAGCAAAGATCTTGCAGACGCCAACTACCTTTGACTTCAAAATACATTAGATTCGTTACCTACCACGACTGAGAGCGTTGAACTGAAGAACACAGCAGCAGTCCACAGAGCTCAAATCACCGGCTGTTACTACTACGGCACCGGACAACCGTGCCGTCTCCCAAGCTCAACAAATTGATTACATTTAGCAGGCAGAGCTGGAATAGGCTACCTTCAGAATTGGGTTTAATTTGGGCGCGGCGTTTCTAACTCAATTTAATCCCTTAGTTCGCCTATCAAAAGGGAAGCTCCTAATGAGAGAGCGAGACAGAGAAAGCATCTATCTCCCCGTAAACCCAAACAATTAGTGGGAATTTGCAAACTTGATGCTGAGGGACCCGCCCCCCTCTTTCTTGTGCCCCATCTCACCTCCGAGGCTTAGTCCTCCCGCACTGACAGCCAGATTGTTCAGCATGGCCGCTGCTGCCGCAGCTGCGGACGTAGGCCCGGGCCTCAGGGTCAGCGAGGACAGAATCTTGTAGCTGGTGAGGTCACACTGGGTCGAGAAACGACGCACTGACCGCTTTCACCACGCACTGGCCCACATCACCTCTGCTGCAACGCTCAATTTTTGTTCCGGAGCTTGTGCTGCCTGCCCGTGGCCACTGAACTGATCGACTCCACTGTGGATTTTAATACAACGGAATCATGGAAGGTGCCCACTTTTGTCATCCGCTGTCTGCGATCCTTACTGTTTAAGGAGCGGGGGAGTGGTACGTGGTGCGAGGCCAATGAGACTGTGCTGTGCGGCCAGTCACTCCCACACCGTGGATCGTGGGCGGAGTTATGGGAGGAGCCGCGTCTCTGTCAGTTTGCCTACACTGCAGTACCGGAGTGACACTCAAATCATACACGATACCTACACAAAACTCTTGACACACAAGTTCCTACTTCTTGCTTACTTACCTGATAAGCAAAAATTCCCGCAACTTGTCACGGAATTTACAAAACTTCAGACTGGACAATGTTCACCCTGAAGAACCCCAGACCACGCATTTAATCAATTTTTATGTCTTAGCTCAAAAAATGTATGTTAATGTTATCATAGAACTAAATGCTGTTTGTCGAGTTGGCAGCAGTCCTGATTTTTATTCGTAAGATCCTCGTTTCGGAATTCGACTGACAGACCTGCTATCCTGCGGTATTCGCAGTTCCTGCACTCAAGGCCAGGAGCGTAAGGTGAACGTCACAGCACGTAAAGAGAGCTGACTTCAGCATCCTTTCCAATTTATTACGTGTGTTCACAAATCGTCCTACCATTCATAGACTATAGGTAGTTTGAGCTAATAAAAGCATCGTTAAATAAGTTACATAGAACTACAACAAGTGTTGGGGGCTGCAGCTCCCCCCCCCCCCCCCCCGCCAAAGCCCCCAAAACCGAATTTTAAAAAATACAGATTTTGTAGTTATTATGATATCAAAAGTTTTACGTGACTTACCCTTCAGCCAAAATCAGCCACTGAAATCGTCTTACTAGTACATTAGAATTTTGAAAAATAAATTAATAAAATTTAAAAACCAAGAAGATAGGAAACTGTGATTGATTTATGGAACATGTAGTTATATTCGTGTGTACATAAATGCAGTTGAACAGAGTGTTATGTTATAATTACGACATGATTTTATAACACAATTTTTAAAATCACACATAAATTATATACAGCCTCAGGGCCATCCACCCCCCCCCCACCCCCCCCCCCCCCCACCCCCCCCCCCCCCACCCCCAATCGAAAAATTCTGGGTGCGCACCGTTTAAGGTTCCCACAGCTTTGTTGCTGAGAATTCAGATCTTCAGAGATGTGACTTTGTGTCTTTGGGAGTGTAGTTCCAGACGTGGCTGAGGAAGATAGGGTCTTTATTTTGGACGTCCAGTAAGTCTTAGCAGAATTATTGCTTGATCCTTTAAGATGATGAAAGTGTGTTCCTTCGAAACGTCGGGAACCATTAATCCAACGACAGAGTGTCACTTCCCAGACGACCTGAATCCTTCTCTTCATGTAGCTACAGATGACCCCATGAACTACTCTGTTCCCATGACATTTTTCTACCAAACATTTCCACACACCTACATTTCTCATATCTCCATAAGTAAAGCAATCCCATTACAGGCCTGGACAGGCCCTTAGGGTTCCAGGAGGTTGAGGCTCCCAGATTTCTAGACAATCGGCACATGAAGGTAGTAAGTTTGTCAGTCCTTCGCACCGGCCGCCTTTACCACCCAGGAAATACTCCTGTTACTCATTTCTGTTAGAGGCTGAGTCTACCCCAGGGCCATAGTCAATGAAAAATTCCAATGACACCATCGGGAATCGAACCCGCGACCTTCCGGCTTGTAGCGCAGTGCCTCAACCAATTGCGCCACCGCGTGCCCTCATATCTCCATAAGCGCTACACATCTTCCTCACATCAATTTAATTACCCTGACGACTCTCTCTTCTCCCAAACCTCCAGACCGGCTCTGGGGCCCACCCAGACTGCTATTAAATTGGCATCGCTATTTCCTTGGAGGCAAAGCGGGTGAGGCGTGAAGGCGACCACTGCCCTGTCATCCAGTGCCGAGTTTAAAAATGCGTGGCTCTATACCTCCATATCCCTATCTTTCTTTATGGTTTGCTGATTAATGAAGCAAATGGAAAAACTGGCCTTAATAGTATGAGGTAAAACAGCGTTCCACTGTCTCTAAAAATTATCTTGTCCAGGTGCATGTTACGTTTTAACATACTGGAATCTACTGGAGGTTACTGGAGTCTACCAGTCCAAAGTGAAGGGGAAACAGACCTGGAGAAAAGAAAATCCTGCGCCCAAATTGGAAGTGAACATTAGACACAACATCTTCCAATTCAAATTACGTACACAATGATACCACAATTTTTACACAAAGTACATACATATATTCCCAAAGTACATTTTTGTAATTCAGAATGTTCTAAAAGCATATCACTCGCAATAATACGAACTGTCAATTTCTGCACATATGCGAGCAATTTTTAGACAGCCACAACTGCCCCTACCTCTAATTCCACCTCTGTCATTTCCCTGAGAACTTAAAAGCACAGTTACCACAGTGCAAATTGGTTTCCACTGAAGGCGTCCAGATATTTCAGAAAGGAATATTTGGACAGGTATTTGCCATCAGCGCTACATGTGGTTACAAGAGGAATCTCTATCCCTGCCCTGTTCACTTTGATACGAGTTTCATTCTTGTGGCCCAATCGTCGCCAAACCTTCAACAGCATACGTAGCAAATTATGTTAATTATTTCATGATACAGATTAGCACAGTTAGAAGGGGGCTGAAATTCATATCTGTTCTCAACAGCATTGCAACAGGCCTTAATAGATTATTACAAACGCAACCAAAGCCAGCATGCTATTATAGTGAAGTATGCTCAGTATTTCAGTGTAGCTACTCTGACACTAAAGGACTATTATATAGGCCTATGTCATACTACACAGGATAGTAAATCAGTTCGAGGTTGGAGTCAAGGCACAGAGGGGATAGTCACGTTCCATTTACAGCCGGTCAGGCGTTCTTTAGTGTCATTATAGTGTTACATGTCGTCATGTATATTATTATACAATCAATAATAATCAACCAAAAAATACACTATTCTGGGGACAAACATCCAATCGTATATTTTACAACCTGCTACATGTTTCGGCCTGGATAGCTGAGTCAGTATAGCGACTCCCTACCTGCTGGACGGTTCGGGGATCGAATCCCGGTGGGGGCGAAATTTTCCGCAGCCGTCCAGACCGGCCCTGGGGCCCACCAAGACTCCTATAAAATGGGTACCGGGTCTCTTTCCTGGGGGTAAAGCGGCCGGGGCGTGGAGTTGACCACCCACCCTCTTCTAGTACCAGAGTTAAAGAAAGAGTAGAGCTATACCTCTACTCCACCTCTGGGCCTTTATGGCCCGTTCTAGGGAGAATTTTACCTTTACATGTTTCGGCCCACTCTGGGCCATTATGAACGAATCTGTGGTACTCTTTGTTAATGGCCCGGAGAGGGGCGAAATATTTTCTTTTCCATGTCGCAACAGCCCTTAGTGGGCTACGGCTTCCTCATTATCGAGACTTCACGATCACACTCAGACACACCACACTCGGTAGGACTCCTCTGGACGAGTGATCAGCCCGAAGCAGAGACCTCTACCTAACACCACACAACATTCAAGAGATAGATATCCGTGCCCCCGGCGGGATTCGAAACCGAAATCCCAGCAAACGAGCGGCCGTAGACCCATGCCTTAAAACGCGCGGCCGCTGGCATCGGTGAGCGAAATATGTAGGAGTTCAAATACAGACGATCGTGTGTCCCCAAAACAGTGTACTTTTTTGGTTGATTATTATTGATTTCTCAGTGTGTTTGAATAGGGGTGTTCATAATAGCCGTCACGTTCAAGACACAATACTACTAATAACATAGGGATCTGAATATGTTTCCGTTTCACGCAGGTCTCCGTTTAACACAGTTCTGAAAGCCACAGTACACAGACCAGTCCTCACAACTTAAAGCTAAACACGTTCTGTACAGTGTTATTAAATAATGGTGAATTCAAGTGTCGCTTAACAACCCCTTTATAACACTAAATTACATGTCACAGCTCTCACTTCCTGTCGGCTCAATCATCGGCCCAAGTGGACCCAAAACTACTACTCGCATTCAGACACGCCGAAGAATATCTGACGGCCTCTTGACTGGATTGTGATTGTCCCTAGAGTGTGAATGTAGCATAAAGTATTAATTTTACTGCAAGTCTAAGTTTAATACCAAAGAATTTCGAATTTTAATTTGCCTATTCCTTTCTCCGCAGATGGTTGTCCTTAATATTTTGAGCGGGCAGGTTTCGAGAACCTACACACATAAATACGATCCAGGCCACGACCCTGTTAACCGTTGGTCACAGTGAGTCTCTTACAACCTATGGCCTGTTCAAATAACACTGCAAGTTTTGGTATCTAACTTCTAACATTTTACGGTAAAGGCCCAGCTGTTTACAGGGGTTACTCTCGGCCAATTGTGTATATCACCTGTATTTTGCACATAGGTTATTAATTTGTTCTAAACAGAAAGTTCTCAAGGTCTATGCTTAGGCCACATGTTTCCCTCATTTAGTTCTATTTCATATTGCTTTGTATTGCGACAGGTCCACAGCCTCTTCCAAAGCAAGTTCACCACAGAGGGTAATCTAGTGTTTCCTCTTTCAGATTCCAGTTATCTTCTCTTTCCTTAACATCAACCAGTAGCTTCTTACATCTTCTTCCTCGTCTTCTCCCCCCATACACCTTTCCCTCAATAACCTGTTTTAGATGGCAGTTCCTACGCAAGATACGACCAATCTGGTTAGCTGTGTTTGTATTTTGCGCACAAAATTTGGTTCTTACTTGGTTTTATGTAATAAGTTACCTCTTCATTTCTCATACAATCGGCCCCACGATCTTCTCCATCCTTCTGTAGAGTCACATTTCAGATAGTTTTAATAGTTCTCCATAAATGACTTCCTGATTGACCTCGTACAGATGAACTATTTAAACTAACAATGAAAAAAGGAAAATTGCCTCACATTTTGGAGAGATTCAGTCAGTGCTGTTCAGGTATTTCAGGTACTGACAGCATCTAACAAAGTTTCAAGAATTCGACGGAACGCCTCCCAAAAAATTATCTGAACCATAAAAGCCATGAGTAAAATTCGCCTTAGCATTTCATGTTAGAATAATTACAAACAAGAAAATATTCTTACACTCTAAAAATGTTTACTTTCACAGTATAACTTTCATTACAATATATCTCATACTCCAAAATGTAATGAGAACAAGATTACGGTTCGGAAGACCTACAGGAAATCAACTTTATGATCTACTGTGAGCAGAATTTGCACTTTACCATTATTCCAGATAAACAGATATTGAAATATATTAAAGTATTTAATACGGTGTTTTCTTCCTTCTAATTTATAACAGGACTGTATGAATAACATTGCAGATCAGCAGGCAAGGCCTTGAAGAATCGTACGGATCCGCTGACCACACTTTGAGATCCGCTGATGTCGGATGGCTTACCACGACAAGAAGTAGTTCATGCCCATCCGGGCAGTACATAGGCTCATTGCATATATATAGGCCACATCTACTTAAGATAGGTTACTGTGCCTAATTTACACAGATGTAAGCCTATTCTGTTACGACAGATTGCACCAGAAATAGATGTAGTGACAGCTTAGGCACAGGCGTAATTACATACCTATTATGCGAAAAACTAACGAAGAATAGAATAGCATAGAATAGAATAGAACGAAAGAATAACGAAGAGATAAAAGAGTTTCAACAAATGTCAGTAAACACCCGCAGAGCTGATTAGACGATTTATTTCACGGCACAGTCATATCGCAAACTAAGCGCCAAAATTGGGATGATTGAATGATAAATCGAATTGGGTTTGGAAGGAAGCTTATCCCCGCACTTCCCTCAACGAGTTGAGGGCAGTCAAGAAGCACTGCAGTCCAAGTATCAATGCCTCGGCCGGCATCCGAAGCCGGACTTCTTTGCCTTTATCGCTGCACCAAACTTCGCAGTTAATAACGGTAGTGTCCATGGAGAGGGTAATGGGCAGATAAGCAGACATGTGTAAGAAAGAAAGCCAAATAGATATCTGTTTACTACGGGTGTATGCTCGAAAAGTTTAAAACTGTTTATGGAAGGTTTGTACAATATCAGAGCCATAGGATTACACAGTCATTACACAAGCCATGCGAAATTACAGACGAAAACCTCGGACGAGTATTGAAAACCGAAAGAAAGCAACTGATGTCTTCAGAGGCCAACACTAGGGGGGGGGGGGGGGGCTGCAGCCCGGCAACCCCCACCCAACCCCCCAAAAAATTTAAAAAACACCGATTTTGCAGACATGATGATATCAAAGGTTTGACGTGATTCATCGTTCATCTGAAATCAGCCACTGAAACTGGTTGATAACGTACATTAGAATTTTGAAAAATAAATTAAAAAAATTAAAAAAAAACAAGAACATAGTATACTGTGATTAAGTTATGGAACATGTAGTTATATTTGTGTGTATATAAATGCAGTTGCAAACAGTGTTATGTTATAATTACGACATGATTTTCATAACATAATTTTTAAAATCACACATAAATTATACATAGCCTGAGGGTCAGCCCCACCATGAAAAATTGAACCTGAAAGGCTTAAACATATTGCTTAACGCATTTTTGCGTTTTTATCTAATTTATTGGACATCTCATGTTTTTATCTAATTTATTGGACAAAATCTCATGTTTTTATCTAATTTATTGGACAACATCTCATGTTTTTATCTAATTTATTGGACAACATCTCATGTTTTTATCTAATTTAGTGGACAACATCTCATGTTTTTATCTAATTTATTGGACAATATCTCATGTTTTTATCTAATTTATTGGACATCTCATGTTTTCACCTAATTTATTGGACAATATCTCATGTTTTTATCTAATTTATTGGAAAACATCTCATGTTTTTATCTAATTTATTGGACAACATCTCATGTTTTTATCAGCATTTTGTACGTCTCGTGAAAGTAGGTCTATTCATTAGAAATTAGTTAAAGATTGTTGCCTTATAGGCTGAGACTTCTTGTAGCAGTGAAGTGACTTTTCAGAAGCTCCTTCTATCTCCATTACAAGGAGATTTTACCTATGTTTCAGAGGATCTCGCTGCCTCCGTCATCAGGGTAGATAAATTTTCTGATGATGGGAGAAACAGGATCTTCTGAAATGTCTATACTCCTCCAATAGACTGCACGGTGTTGTTTCACATGATAGCATTTAATATTCACTAAAATCTAAGTTAAATTTAGATGATTCATGGGATTTTCTCTGTAAAAAAATTTCACTTTTTCATTAATTGGCCAGTTATAAATAAATAAACTTTTGTGCCTGATTACTTGATGCTCTTAAATATTTCTAACCCATACCAGACCTATAAAATGGACAAAATGAAGACACGAACGGAACATTTTACCGAGCAAGTTTCTTCAAGCTCTGTCCTGATTAGACTTCAAGAGGTAGTTGTTTACCAGACGATGCTGCCAGAGTTTATTCGAGTTTTTACTAAGTTTCTTCAGAAAAATTATTCCGAAATATTACCTCAAATAAGGCCACGACCTTCCACATCATTTCCACTTCACTATTCATTATCGCTCGGCGCTATTTAATCTGCCTTACCGACAAAGTCCTCAAATACACGGCAGATAAATACAGTTAAATAATTAAAACAGAAAAAAAAACTTTGGCTCCTAAAATCTGGTGTCATATCCCTTCAACCAAAACACAGACCTACCCCTAGCATGTGTGGCCATTTATATATTCCCCTAACAGTACACCACACGTACTGCGACAGGTAAAGCACCCCGCTCTAGCATAGTGCAATTTCTTGTTGGTGAGCAACAGAGTACGACCTGTTATGCGTACATTTGATCTGGTCCATAGTGATGATACTCGTTGAAGATTACCGCATCGTTGGTTTGATTTAATTTGATGGGTGTATTTGTAATGTGCTGGATGTTTTATTAATAACACAGCAGTTGAGGGAGAGCGGTATGCAGCCTGAGAGTTCAACAGAGGGGTTGTGGCGAGCGCTCTGATTACAGCAGGCACGTTCTATGCTCCCTGATGTTCGATATTACGATTTTTACATCTGTACAGTACGTGTGACGTTGCTGTATTTGTAGCGGTTGGGTACGCTTCGTGTCTAACCTCCAGTGACAATTATTACAATAAAATAAAAAAAAACAGAGGCTGAAATACCACGAGAAATACAGAATATTTAATTTGGGCTTGAAGAAGAAAAAAGTGTCTTTAGCCGATATTTTCCCTTAATACAGGATGTTGCTTTTACCTTGTACTCTCCCCGGGTATGACAGCTTTACTGCGCAGAAAGCCTGCGTCCGCCGGCAAACCCCGTGATAGCTGCCGTGCTCAGGGATAAGACAAAATAAACGCTCTCTATTACATTTAATGACAACCCATAAAACAGCTGCCCAGTGATCAACAAAAGGTAATATCCTTGATTTCAGGCTTCCGCCGCGACGTTGATGAAATCTGTGGTCTTCTGGGTAATTACACGGCGTCGTGTGGTAATTATTTACCGACGTTTCGGGACAACGTATCGGTCCCATCTTCACGGGTCAAGATTCCGAGTAGGAAAGGAATCTTGACCCGTGAAGATAGGACCGATACGTTGTCCCGAAACGTCGGTAAATAATTACCACACGACGCCGTGTAATTACCCACAAGACCACAGATTTCAAAAGGTACTATGTTAAATTACTTTACATCACCTCCCCCTCTTTGCAATTTTCTGGGGCCCAGCCGCCTTCTTATACAGTGAGTACATGGGGCTATTTTCCTCCGGATTAAAGCGGCCGGTGAATGAAGCTGACTACTTATATCCATGTAGTGTCGAGGTTCAGAAAGAGTGGAGCTATACCTCCCTTATCCCATATGCCTTCATGACGTGCACAGGCCTACTCTACCTCGTATCTGCATTTTAATAATATCTCTGTCGTGTTTAATTTTCTTATGGGTGCAAAAACAGAGATATAATACAGGATCCTAAAATTGTATACGGAGCGGATTTTCTAAAATAGGAAGTACAAATTGGGGGAAAAACTTAAAAAAATACAATAACTTATGGTATCAGGTTGAGCACCTGGTACAGTAGGTAGCTCAAACCAATACAGATCCACCTTCATCTGCACAACAATATAAGGTCTCGCTAAGCAAAGGGCAGCTGTAACATATACAACAGACAAGAGACATGGCCAACTACGTCTGATGTTTCAACAGGCAGGCTTCTTCACGGCTACCTGAAAATACGGTGTTAAGTAAAACGATGAAGATAAAAGTTATAAGTTAGAAAAATGTGGAAACTATTATCAGAATAGGATGTACGTGTCATGTTCGACGAGATTGTCTTCAGTTATATATTATGCTGCACAGGCAGATAAAAGGTTTTTAAGTAAGACTACACAAAAGGAATACAGGTGATTTTAATTACACTGTGTAATCCTGTAATTAAAAAGCTGTCAACACGACACTGCAGAAAACGTCGCAAATATTTTCAAATATACCTGAGTAACAACTTCTAGTGTAGACCTACAGCAAACTAACTAACTAACTCCATGGAGCAGAGTCCTTCTTGAGAAGCTAGCAGGTCGTCAGCTATCAAGACCTACAGCAAACAACAGAATTATAAGAAGCAGTGAATAAGAAACTTCTGTAACTTTAACAAAAATCAGTATTGAATGAGATGATTTAAAGTTTACTAACTTCACACAGAAATCTTCTGTAATTGTAAGTTCCCTGTTTGAGGTTCTGCAGGAACAAAACATTCATTTATCATTCATTCATAGTCATGCATTCAATTTGTAGTCTGTCTTACGACAGGTCCGTAGCCTCTTTCAAAGCGAGTTCTCCACAGGGTGCGATCTAGTGCTTCCTCTTTCAATTTCCAGTATCTTCTCTTTTCCTTAAAGTCATCCAGTAGCTGTTTACGTCTTCTTTCTCGTCTTCCCCTCACTTATATTCTTCCCTCTATCATTCCTTTAATAACGTGTTACAGAAGGCAGTTTCTACGCAAGATGTGACCAATCCAGTTAGCCTTTCTTCTTTTATTGTATGTAGGATATTCCTCTCCTCGTTGACTCTGTGTAATACTTCTCATTTCTCACACGATCGGTCCAACTGATCTTCTCCATTCTTCTCCAGCACCACATTTCAAAACATTCCAGGTATTTCTGATCTACTTTCCGAAGTGTCCACGTTTCAGCACCATACAAAGCTATGCTCCAAATGTAGCACTTTACTAGTTTCTTCCCTAAATTTAAGTCCAGTTTGCTGGTGAAGAGACATCAAAATATGTCGCAATAAAATAGGAGTGCCGCTTACATACATTTTGTGAAAATAGAAGGGTTCCCTTTTGTAATTATTAAAATTGCGATACAGGCTGTTTATGAACCAGTTTAAGGTACCCTAGGTGATAATTTGGCCTTAGATTTCTTGAAGTTCTAAATTTATTGTTAGTTATTCAATTTTCATCAGATTTTCCTTTGTTTTAACAAAAGCTTAGGGAAAATTCCAGCGTAGTCATCATTTTCTACAGACATATTCACTTTCCTCTCTGGTTTTGGGGGGAAAGGGTTCCCAATGCACTAACTTATTCTTCGTGTTAAAATATTAGCCCACTCTTGCGTCAGGCTGTGCTCCGTGTTAGATACTCCAAAGAACTCTTTGTATCTGTATTGATGTTCAAAATAGCAGAACCTTTGTGTCGGCGTTCGCTCCCATACTACATTTCGAGTCGAGGATATGAGCGAAATGCATCTAGAGAGTGTGGGGGTGGGGAGGGAGCGTTACCTAGCAACAACAGGTAATAATCTCCGTCCCCTCCTTGCATGCGATCTCGCAGAAACAATATGAAATTTATTTTCAGAGGTATTGATGAAGATGACAGTATAAAAATTGTTACGCTCAAAGTAAAGTAACTTCATATTAACGAGGAACAGGTAAGAAATAGATATTGAGATATTTTCTGAACATAGATGAATTTTACTTGCTAAATCAGTCAGTGCGATGAATATATTATCCGAAATGTTTTAAAATATTTATTTACTCTTGGCTCAACAGCTCTTGTGCGCCTAGGCTTCCTCTGTGGAGTTCCTCGATCACACTCAGATACACCGCTCTCGGTAGGACTCCTCTGGACGAGGGATCGGCCCGACGCAGAGAACTCTACCTGACAACACACAACACTCACAAGAGGCAGTTATTCATGCTCCGGCGGGATTCAAACCCGCAATCCCAGCAAGCTAGCGGTCGCAGACCAACACCTTAGACCACGCGGCCACTAGGATCGGCCTTTAAAACATACCAACCGAAATTTTTGTGTTGAATAACCACGATAAATTAAAGTAATACGTAATTAACACAAAAAGTTTCCAATAATATTAAAAATGATACCTTACGAGTTGAAATATTCAAAAGTGCGAGCTATATTTAGGTTTCTCATATTATTCAACTAATAAAATATCCTGGTACAGTCAGATAATTCAAGCCAGTCTGTTCCCCATTATACTTTTAATTTATCCTGCATATAAGGTACAAATTCTTTATTTTGTTATATACATCTTTCCCCACTACTAAATTTGTCATAAAAAAGGTATATGTTCCAAAATCACTTTTAACTGCTTTGCAGAGATTACTTCATCACGAATTATACCACGATATAAATTAGATCACGAAAATGGGTAGGTTTGTTATATAAAAAAAGAAGCTTTTTTTCTGAGTTAGTCTCAGACAAGCGGGTGGTGGCACGGGACGGTCATATTCAAAGTCCTGTAAATTTATATTTCTATATTGTCTTGCTTAAAATGTCCGACTTTACAACTCAAAAGTTCTATGATATGTAACATTAAATATGGTGAAAGAATATTAGCAATACGAAAAAATAAATACGTGGGAAATAAATCCCCAGGCTCTTAACAAACTGGCAAACATGTTATATGGACATTAGTTAAGCCGACGAAGGACAGGTTACATATACGTAGAACAGGATACAAACTGTTTCTTTCCAAATAAGTGTGTGTAATATGCGGTCCAATTCGACGGAGAATGTCGTTTTTATTTAGTCACATATAAACAAAATTTTTCACTTCTGCACGCACTTTAATTGCAACATTGCCTTTAAATAACAGCACGCACCTGCATTATTTTAAAAACTTCCCGTAGGTCCGCTTCCTTCGTGAGCTTAAATAGGCGCGCGCACACACACACACACACACACACACACACCACACACACACACTGTCATTAATCATTATAGAAAATATAAAAGTTTATATGGTTGATGTCGAATGATGCGTCGAGGCACCTTGACGGTTAATGCCATCTGTCAGACACTAAGAGTAACTACATCCCCAGTGACAGCAATGAAACAAAGACGGATAATCAGAGAGGCTCATCAAAATATGGCCATTCTTTCTTTCGTGTCCTCTTAATTAAGTCAGTGGACTTTGAAACCTGTAATCCTAAATTTCAATAATTCCTTTATAACGGATAAAAGCTCAATGCCGAAAATGCGCCACACTGTACTAGTTTATACAATCTATGTCCTATGTATGAATTATCTGTGCTTAAACTAAACGGCATTACAATCAATTCTTCGAGTATTTAAAGGTAACTTTCAAATTTATATTATACTATTCTTCGTATTGCGGAATGTATTAAAATATTGAGCTTAATTTAAAGGAGAAGCGGGAAAAAATCATAAACATATGTTTTACATTGCTAACTGAAACGTAAGAGGATTGAGTGAGGAAACTACAAAAAATCACAGAAAATTTGTTGTCACAGCCGGTCCCTGGGGCATCCAATACAGGAGCCAAGACCCTTACGCATAACACGGGAACGTTGTTCATGATATTTCCATGTGTTTTACTTTGAAGGGACAAACTTTGCATGGATTTCTTTAATTTTACGAATTTAAAATTACGGTGCTATAACTCGTGCAATAGACTGTAAGTCGAATTGGGAAATGAAAAGCCTATGAAGTATAATTTGCTTGCAATGATTTTTTTTGTTTAGGATTAAAAGTCTACAAAGTCCAAAGACTTATAAAGTTATAATTTTAAGTCAGTTCATTTACGTGTATTTGTGGTTTATTTGATAAAACTGTGAGATCTCAGACCATAAAGTGTCGACAGATTAAATTTTATTGAATTGCTTGGAAAAGATGAAGGAGGAAGCTATTGTGATAATTTTTAAGATCATCATCCCTGTATTTTCCTGGAGGGGCTCTCTAAATCCAGGAACTTAATCTAATATGTATTTCACGCTTGAAGCAAGGCCCTCCCCAGACCTGACATTACAGAGTGTTGGAAACCAGTTTTACACATCTTCTTTCCCAATTTTTAATGACACTTCCTAAGAATATTTTATGCTTTTGTATCTTTTATCTCTTTGAAATACGGTTACCCACTCGCCTGCTGAGATTGCGGGTTCGAATCCTGCCGGGGTCATGGATGTCTCTCTCTTGTGAGTGTTGTGTGTTGTCAGGTACAGGTCTCTGCGACGGGCTGATCCCTCGTCCAGAGGAGTCCTAACGAGTGTGTTTGTGTATGTGTGTATGTCCTTTAGTGTAATCAGACTTAACAACAGCCCTCTACACCTAGTAGAGTAGCTAGAAGAGGCCAGACTAAGAAAGAAGAAATACCTTTACTAAAATTTGAATATTTTATTACATGGCAAGCCTTATTAACTGAATTATATTTATATAATTCTACCTATAACATTTAATGTTCCTTTTTTATAACAGGAAAATATAATATATGCACGTAGCAAATGTAACAAAATTGAGACACTAATTTTAAAGTATATTACTTATACAGACTGCTGATAACAAGACATAGTTTAAACGTGTATCAGAATGTGTATTTTAATAAATAATTTTAGCGTTACATACTTAATTATTTGTGCCTATATAAAAATCAGATACCTCAGTCAGGATAAATGACGTGGGGCCGGAATTGAACCCAAGATCTTCCAAACACGAAGCAGTGTTCCTTCTTACCCGACCTTGACGCACATAATGTTAGTACAATAACATAAACATTAACAAAGGCCTCGAAAATAAATTCAATTAAGACCGTACTTTAACGTCTACATGAAGCAGCCACCGTATGTGTGCATAGTCACGGAGTGTGCCACTTTTTATGTGAACCTTACGCTGCTCCCTCATAGCCAACATTATTGCATTCCGCGCTGTGCCTCGCTTAGCAACGATGTAGCAGTTTAATAACAAGCACTGGCCTGGAACGCCGTTGTATGGAGCTGAAGAGCTCGCATTCAACTGGCTTATTTTCATTCTTTGATGGCATCACCAATTCGCTTCTGCCGGGGAAAAGGAAATAAATCACAGAATGTTCCCGTTTTTTATAGAAAAAAAGTTTAAACGTTTTGTCTAACCATGGAAAATGAACTCTTCTGAGATACCGTCCATTAGTATGGCTCAGGTAGCTCTAACAATTTCATTATAGAAACAATACTTATTTCTTATTACTTAATTGGTGCTTAGTTTTTGTGCTTTGTCTCCTTAGAATAACTGACTTTGTTTCGCTTTAATAGAGTATAAGCTACATAAATTAATTTCATCTTAGCAGAATATAAAATAGTAATTTATTAACATGTCATGAAGAGAACATATCGGGTTATGGTCTAGGCTGATATTAATAAAGTTGATTAAAACTTAAATGACTTAAGAAGAAAAGGCAGAATATATGTTACATCCGAGTAAGAAACTTGTCTTTGAAACTAACGCAGAGAAAGCTAAGTACATGTTAGGCTAATATTTCGTTACTAGAATCTTAAACAATTAGCAGTAAATACAAACATGCCTAATAAATCCTTGAAAATGGTGCAAAGTTTAAACATTCCATTTGAAAAAAAAAAAAAAAGAGCGAAAAACCAAAACTGCATTCATGAAGCTATTAATAATAGACTAAATTCGAGGAAGGAGAACTAGATTTCAGAATTCTCCATTCCACTTCGTTTCTCTTATCTAGCAACTTACATATTAAGCCACAGGCAGCAGTAACTATGAGAGAGATAGTTTTCTTATAATTTTTTCCACATTTGTCACATAACTTTACTCAATTTTAACGACTGAACTTGCCAAGTATAAAGCCATTTATTCTGTAATCTTCTCCATTTCCCTATTATTTCATATTGCTTAAGTCTACGCATCCTCCCCACGCACTCGTTTTCCGCTTTGTGAAGACACGTAAACTGTGTTGCATGCGACAGCGCAAGTACTTCGGCCAGTCGGACTGCGCGACTGCATCTTCGGAATAAGGCGACGTTCGTTCGGTCGGCAGGCCTAGAGGTCAGCTCCTTGAAAACAGTAGAAATCCAAGTCACTCTGCAACTGACGCTCAAACGGTCTGACTTCGCGACTAGCTTCCCTTGGGGCTCATGACCAGACTTTAAGACGTCGTGAATCTGATCACTTCAGTCATAGTCTCCTTGGGGCGTCCTCTCTGAAGGCAGGACGAATCTGTCTTGTATCCAGCGTTATATTTAGATATGTAGCCGAGTGGAAAATGATGGGAAAAAATCTTCAAGCAAGCAGACACTAAATCCGGCAGGTCACTGAAACATATGGTGACACATGTCACTGAAACATATGGTGACATAAGTCACTGAAACATATGGTGACACAAGTCACTGAAACATTGTGACACTAGTCACTAAAACATATGGTGACACAAGTCACTGAAACATATGGTGACACAAATCACTAAAACATGGTGACACAAGTCACTGAAACATATAGTGACACAAGTCACTGAAACATATAGTGACATAAGTCACTGAAACATATGGTGACACAATCTGGAGACACGCCCAAAAAAGAGACTTGTATAATTTGCGCTCTCGAAAGGTCTGTATTCTTTATTTTATAGAGGGTGTTCCTCTACGTTGCGCAGCATGCCTACCCCAGGTTTAATGAAATCTGCTCGCCCTCCGTCCGACAGCCCCGCCCTTCCTGACAGCGCACGGCATCCTTCCTAGAGCACGCCAGAGATTCTACTTAATTTACTTGATCGAAGGGGACGAGTAATCAAAGTGTCTTTTCCCTTATTTGGGCCCGGATTAAGCTGGTTCGATGAGACGGCTGTTAAGGCAACTCGTTGCAGTGCCGTCACACGGCTAGTCTCAGTTCAAGGTGTGCTGGACTGCCAAGCACTGACAGATGAAAGTCTAATCATGAGATGCTGAACAACGCGTTGTCATTTACACATGTTGCTTATACTTAGTTAGCACGGAGTATTTTTCAGACACAAAAAAGGCAGGCATTACACCAAATTATGTAATGTTGTAAATTTATGTGTGACAATATTTTAGGCATGCATCAAGTCCGTTTGAATTGTCCGTTAACACCTCTTTACTGTATACTGCAATCTACACGTATATTACAGTTAATATACACATCCAAGGATTATAAGTTATAAATGCCAATCCTCTGAATACTTGGATCAAAAATAACTAATTTGTAGAGACATGGCCAATAGCCTATATTTAAATACAACTATATGGGCGGAGAGAATAAATTCGTATTCCTCACCAAACATTATCAGGATGATCAATCAATATAGGTCTATAGGCCCATTTTTTTCTTTCTTTCCTATGGCTCGACAGCCCCTAAGGGGCCTAGGCCACCTCGTTTTTCGTGGTTTCGCGATCACACACTTTTTAGACACACCACACTCGGTAGGACTCCCGTCGCAGAAACCTCTACCTGACAACACACAACATTCACAAGAGACAGACATCCATGCCCCCGGTGGGATTCGAACCCACAATCCCAGCAAGAGAGCGGCCGTAGACCCACGTCTTAGACCGCGCGGCCACTGGGATCGGCCAATAGGCCCATACCCCATATATATATATGTTTATACATGTTTATATATACATATATATACATATAACGTTCTGGGTTACAATTCTGTAGAGACTCGCAAGTAGACACCAACATTTTGAAGAAAACCCCACATTTTCAATTCAGAACAGAATATGAAAATGTGAACACAGGCATATTACATAAATTTAAGAAGTGTAAGGGGTCCTTTTTGCAATAATATCAAACCAAATTTCATTAGTAACGTAGGTTTCTAGATTATTTTTTTCAGGGGAGAGGATAGCAAGACGGAGAAAATAATGGTAAGAGCTTGCCGTGCCGCGTTCTACGATATTCCCAATACCATTCCAGGCTTATATTGGATCAGTATAGTATTGCCAAACTGTCTGTATCTACATAACTGGGGCTTGTAACTCATCGAAATCCAATAAGAAGATTCGAGTGTTTAGAATCGGGATTTAAAACCCAAATATTTTCTCTGATGCTGATAATTCTCCCTTTTTGTCACCGCTCTCACTATCGTGATTGTGTTGAAAATTCCGTCACTGTTCGCCCATATACTTATTGTAAGTCAGGCTCCAGCCATGATTACCCATTTCCTGAATGTGCTACAGCTTTTATCAATATCGCTCATTTCCTAATTTTACTCCAGCTTTAGTCACTATTCGTCTATTTCCTGATTTTACTCCAGCTTCCGTCACAGATAGCCTGCATCCTGACTTTATTCCAGGTTCTTCCACAGATCAGACAGATTTTGAAATCCCCTTATTATTTTCAGAGAAGATTTTACGGCAAGAAACTGAAACGCCTTTGACTAGTGATACAACGTGAGCAGTAATAACCAGGGTCATTTACTAGTTACAACCCACTTGATGTTTTACCTTGTGCGACAACACACCCGAATGGTAGAAGTGAAGGGATAAGAGAAGGTCAACTTTCTGAAATCATAATTAGCACTCTAGTACGAAAAAGTAAAAGGAGATAGAACACAGAAAGAAGTGGGAAAGGCTGCCACAAATCTTTACATGGGCTGCTCTGTATTTCATTGTCGTCTTGCGTAATTTACAGCACACTTCCCCCACCCCAATGGCTCGACAGCCCCTTGGGGGCCTAGGCCGCCTCATTTTTCGAGGCTTCACGATCACACCTTAGACACACCACAGTCGGTAGGACTCCTCTGGACGAGGGAGCAGCCCGTCGCAGAGACCTCTACCTGACAACACACAACACTCACAAGAGACAGACATCCATGACCCGGAGGGATTTTTTTTTTTTTTGCCTGTCCGGGGTTTTTCCCCCTTTGATCCATTTTTGTACTGTTTAAATCCTTTCGTCCTTCATGTCACTTTACGTTCCATGCTACCGTCCTTACAACAAACACAACACAAACATCCATGCCCTAGGCGGGATTCGAACCCACGATCCTAGTAAGCGAGCAGCCGCAGACCCACGCCTTAGACCGCACGGCCATTACAGCACACTTAGATTGTATTTAATATGAGTGATTTGGTTAAACGCTTTTATTTGATCGGTATTTATTTTTTACGAATTGTATTCAAATTACATAACCCTGGTACCCCGGGTGAAATGACAGGAGTACACTTTTTAAAACTTATTAAGTCATTGTATTTCAGGAGTTTAACTACGATTCAGTACGTTCTTCGCCGAAACAGAAACCTGTCAACGTAATTATCCACTGAAAACACTGGTACTTATTTAGGACTTTTTGCATTGTTGTCCTAATATTCAGTTTTTCTTTTGTGCTCGCTCCATGCACATTTACGTTTATATCGCCCCAGTTTCTTCTTCATATTTCAAAAGTGAGTTTTAAAAAATTCACGACTAGCATGTCCCAAAGATGGACATAATATGACATTTAATAATATTCACACTTCGAAAATTGAATTTAATATAAGTAACGTCTAAAAAAAGTCGATCTCAGTGGCCGTGCGGTCTAAGGCGTGGGTCTGCGGCCGCTCACTTGCTGGGATTGTGGGTTCGAATCCCACTGGGGGCATGGATGTTTGTGTTGTGTTGTATAAGGACAGTAATATGGAACACAAGTGACATGAAGGACTGAAGGATTTAAAAGTACAAAAAATGGATCAAAGGGAAAAAAAAACGGGACAGAAAAAAAAATCCCACCGGAGGCATGGATGTCTGTCTCTTGTGAGTGTTGTGTGTTGTCAGGTAGAGGTCTCTGCGACGAGCTGGTCCCTCGTCCAGAGGAGTCCTGCCGAATGTGGTGTGTCTAAAAAGTGTGATCGTGAAGACTCGAAAAATGAGGCGGCCTAGGCCCCCAAGGGGCATTTACCACCTTACAGACAATGTGTTTAATGCGTCTCCAGTACAAAGAACAATCAGGTAATGCTGTTCACTTCTAAGATAAGTAAGCGTTGTGCATTCCGGAAATCCCACAAAATGCATCGAGATTTTCTGTGAACAAAACTCAGAATTTATGAATAATGCATACTAGAATTACAGTTCAACAAATATTACAAGTTATTAAGTTATATCGCATAAATATCCTACATTATATACTACCATTACACAAATAATAAACATTATTGCATAAGAAATCAAGACGAGATTCTACGTAGACATACAATTAGGACAAATCTTAAATGACAAAACTAAAGAAATTATACAAATAATTCAGATTTGACACAGTCACTGCTTAATTATACAATCTTTAATTGCACAAATAGTCCACTTAGAAGCTGCCATTGCATAAGTAATGTGTATGTTAAAAAGTGTCTATGGTTAACAAAAATGGAAAAGTTAAAAAGAAATGAAATGGCTAGTGGCCAATGTGTAGTATAAACCCCACAAAATGGAAAAACTTTGCTTAAGCTCACCAGGACATTCTTCTGCCCTAGTCTCGTCTTCGACCACAACCCAATCCCCGTGGCTCAAGCCTCCCTATCTAGAATGCTGCGAATCCTATGAAGGGCACATCCACAGTCAAATGTGTTCACCCACAACAGGCCTGATGTAACCCTTCATATTAAGTGAGTTAAATACAGGTATGGTAAGGTCAAATTGTCCCAGAGCACTCCATGAAGATATATGGGGAAGAGGACGCAGAGCTCCTTTTATTCTTACCCTCAACACTAAGTTTAATTGAGTTGTCAGCTTCACGCCCCAGGCGCTTTACCTCCGGAGAATAGTCCCCTTTATCCATTAAATTGGAGGCTGGGTAGTCTCATTAAGTCACGATTAGTAGTTAATATCTATCTCTCAGTCATTAAATGAAAACAGAACGGGATGTCTAACTTTAAAAAAACCAGTCCAGCCATTCGAGAGCAAGTCTGAATTTTATAAAACGTGGAATTGATACTTACAACTCGTTAAATCTGATTAGTACCCGATGAAATCTTTGAAACACAAACTTTTTCTAAACAACATTCAAAATTTCAGTACATATCTCACAGAAAACACACCATATCTCTACCATAAAGACCAAATTTTTAATGCTGTTTAAAAAAAGTAATCGCTGTTTGCTTTGATAACCACACGAAACACATAAATGCACTGTGTGTGTACAACATATGTTCCTCGAACAAACAGCAATTTTTTTTTGTACAGCATCAATAGATCAGTTTTCATACTTAATAGTTGTCATCCCTTTGTGTTACAATATAAACATTGATAAATACGTAGACTTTAATTCCAACAAAACTATAAATGTGTAGTTGTGGTGGACAGAAAGCCTTAAGTATTTATGAATATCGGTTTTTATAACCCAGAAGAAGTATGTTTAAAACGTGATAGAATTCAGGTTAATTTTGATGTTTAAAGTCTCACACTTGCTTATCTTCAATACATTTCGGAGCATTTACTCCCCATTTGTTTATCGACGCTGTCAGTAGAACACTTTATATAGTGTGGATACTGAGTTCAGCAGAATATGGAAATTACAACAACACTGATTTGCTATTATTCCTTTCAAATATACGCCAAATAAATTACAGGTTATTTATATGTTTATGAACTGTCTGTGTGTTAGGTAATGAACCTAATACTGCTTCAATAACATGGAGACTAAAAAAAAAAAGAGTTCCGGAAAAAAGACACGAAGTTTTGATATTTATTTCGTAAAATAGACTTGCTGCATGCATACAGCATTTATGCACGAAAAAATATATCAACGAAATATTTTTCATCACATAATTCTCATCGACAGGCGTGGCCTGTACCGGTAGGACAGCCGTTCCAATGTTTATTTAAACTCCATAATTGTTACTGTCCTTTTCACAGAAACACCTGACTTCCCACCATACAATGTAATGATCAATAATATTACCCTTACGAGTAACTTCCGCTCGCGCCTCTAATGCATCCTCCGAATCGGTGAGGGTGTGTAAGCCGTCTACTGCTTCTTGATGCAAGTTCACAGCTCATGTAATTAAGAAATTTGAGACTCATAACGATAAGTAGCACTGTGGAGTTTTATTCTAGAAGTACGTATTCGAATCTTCGTTGAATTACGGTTCCTCTAGATTGTAATTTCGTGGCTACAATTCAGTTCTCCCTGTTAAGGCCCAATAATTTCTTGGCGTAGTCTGTACCCTGAGCTTTCTCCCAGACAACCTCCTTAGTTACCACTCATGAACATCTTCACATGCAGGTTGTGTGCCATTTAACGACGATATCAACTGATAAGATTTTTTTTAATTGCTCGACAGCCTCTTGGGGGCCTAGGCCGCCTCATTGTTGAGGCTTCACGATCACACATTAGACACACCACAGTCGGTAGGACTCCTCTGGACGAGGACCAGCTCGTCGCAGAGACCTCTACCTGACATCACACAACACTCACAAGAGACAGATATCCATTACCCCGGTGGGATTCGAACCCACAATCCCACTAAGCGAGCGGTCGCAGACCCACGCCTTAGACCGCGCGGCCACTGGGATCGGCACTGATAAGATTACAAGGCATAAATTATGAATAAATACGTAGCACTGGTGGAATGATAATGGCAGGGCGAACCTGAAGCACTTAGAGGAAAGCTTCTTCCCTTGTCATTTTGTCCAGAGTAATGAATGGATAGAAACTGCAAATGCGAATTGTGTCTGCCCAAAAAGTCAATTACTCACTGCTAAATTTCATGAAGTCCAATTGTGTTCATAGGAAAGGTCAAATAAACATATATACACCGTAATCAAAAGTATGCTGTGCTATGCAACAAAAAGCTGGAAGATGTACAAAAAGGTGGAGATGACCCTTAGACACTTTGAACGGAAAATACTTTGAAGAATATAGGACCAGTTCAAGAAAATGCACAATGGAGAATCCGCTTTAGTAATGCAATCTATGGTTCATATAATGACATAGATGTGGTAAGACACATTCAGCTCAGAAGTCTGGAATATGCTGGACACACCTGCAGGCTGGACGGATCAAGAACACCAAGAAAAGTCTTAGAATAACAAATATATTTTGGTCGCCCAGCAGGCAAGCCAAAGGAGAGGTGGATAGAGAGGGTGACCGGAGATGCCAGGAAAATGCTAGGAACCGCAGGAGGAAAAATTTTTATTAGACTGGAAAATCTGGTAAAGAAAAATTTAGGATTTCAGGATCGGAAAATGAACTGTTATGCCAAAATAGTGTAGTAGTAGTAGTAGTAGTAGTAGTACTAGTAGTGGTGGTGGTGGTGAGGGGGCACGCGGTGGCGCAGTTGGTTGAGGCACTGCGCTAAAAGCCAAAACGTCGCGGGTTTGATTCCCGATGGTGCCATTGGAATTTGTATTGACATAATCCTTCCGGTCGCACTATGGCCCTGGGGTCGACTCAGCCTCTAACAGAAATGAGTACCAGGAATATTTCCTGGGGGGTAAAGGCGGCCTGTACGTAGGGCTGACAACCTTACCACCTTCATGTGCCGATTGTCTAGAAATCTGGGAGCCTCAACCTCCTGAAACACTAAGGGTCTGTTCAGGCCTGTAATGGGATTGCAAAAAAGTGGTGGTGGTGGTGGTGTTATTTTGTCCACCATATATCTGGCATGGACTGGTTTGGGTCTGAAACTGGATCTCAGTTGCGAGATTTTGGGGATTAACTGCCTGAGCGATAGCAAGGCGCTTGTAAGGTCTGAGAGGGCCACGGAGGTAAAGATTCGTGTTGTGACCTTCTTGGTTATGACACTTTTCTAGCGAAAAAGCGTCATATCTACCCTTAACAAACACGCTATTCATTTTACATGGGAGTTCTGTGTGATTGTATAAAACAAGCGAGCTGACGGAAAGAAACTAGCGACAGTTGTCAGATAAAATAATGTCCGTCTTTAAGCTACGGATTCTCCATTTGTTGTGTCCGAAGTTCCCTTTTAAAGTGTAATAAATTTGCATCCCTTAATTTATACTCACACAAACCAGGCTGCTTTAATTTGGGAAGTACCTTCTTCTAACTTGGCCGAATTATCAGCCATCCTGATGTTCTTTCTGTCCATCATATGAGAGGTTATAAATTCAAGACATGCTGCTACACCTTTCTTTTAATAACTCACAACCACTTTCCCACTTATTTTATTCTATATATCATCTGACTTTGAAACAGCATCATCACGCAACATATAGATCCACATATTGATATTACTTCGGGATTATACTGTATAGAACAAAATATTAACAAATAATTTTATCTCACCATAAGAAAAGAGAGTAGAAGGACAATCATCTTGCGTGTCCAAGCACTATACCTGTTACGCTGTTCATCGTATTCCCCACTTCATTACACGCTAGAGGCTTACATTAATGGAAATTGATAGCCTTAGTGATATCTAAATCATGTGTGCAAACCCTACAGCGGGCTTCAGGACTGCTCCGATTTATGGGCTATCGCCAAGGGCACACGGCCTTGCCGACAAGGCGTGAGAGCTGCACGACCGATTGAGCGCAGAGAGCAGAGCGAAGATGCTGCTGATGATAATAATGATAGTGGTGATATTGATTATGGTAATGCATTTAACAAAATAATAATATCCCCACCTTATCAGGAAAGCATAAGTCATGAACAGGGTACTGAGGCACGTTTTAATATAGTCTAAATAGGCCTAAATTCAAAAGTACGTTTCGTTAAGCTGTTACGTGATGAAATTTAGGGACAGGATACCCTGTAAAGCTATCTAAAACTAAGTACATAATAACAGTGATGATAATAACAATAAAGATAGAGAAGTACGAGGTAATATCAACAACAATACAGGAAAAGGGACATCGCGTTCGACTGACTAACACACCCGTTTCATATTCAGTAGATACAGATTTCAGAACTCCGATTTGAGACAGGCTAATTTCACTGAAGTTTTTCGTTTTCTTCCTCAGTTCCTCCACGCAAATTGCGGGATATTACCTGAAATTAGTCAATACAAAATTCATTCCACATACTATTTCTTTATTTACGAAACATTTCCCCTTTCGACGCTGTATACTCTTACCCAGTAACAATGTCGTTAAGCAAACAAATAAATGGATATACGTATTTAATTTTACGATGCCTGTTGGATTTATGTTACTTCCTTCATACATTCTTGTATACTCATGGATTCATTTTATCATAATCTTAATTGGAATACGACAAAGCGCTTAACAAAAGGTATTACTGTCGTAAAGACTGGAATTACAAATTCACTGACAAAATATCGTTTTTCTGGATTAGAGACCTAAAAGTAAAATAATTATTTATATATTTATGTAAGCAGGAAAAATGTATACACAGTCAGATCTCATGACCTGATTTTTTTTCCCAGGGCGCAACAGCCCCTATTGTGCCATGGTCTCCTCAGTATCAAGGCTTCACGATCACACTCAGACACACCACACTCGGTAGGACTACTCTGGACGAGTGACCAGCACGACGCAGAGACCTCTAACTGACAACACATAACACCCACAACAGACAGACATACATGACCCCGGCGGGATTCGAACCCAAATTCCCAGCAAGCAAAAGGCTGCAAACCCACGTCTCAGACCGCTCGGCCACTGGGATGGGCCATGGCCTGATTAAGTAGTCGAAATAAAATTAAGGGCAGCCATATTAAATGGAAAGGCACAAGAAACTGATTACGATGCAAGCAGATCAAGTTCTGACATACTGCTTAAATCTGGGTCCTTTAAGGTATGTGACGTGCTTGTCAATGTCATTAACTTTAAATGTAGAACTTCCTTATTTCTACATGTTTATTGGTTGTACGTATATTATCACCTACACTTTCTTTGCTTTTCAATACAACACATATATTGCTCTAATGATGATATTAGCTTTTCATTATCATGAGGTCAACAAGCAGTCTGGCTACTGGATCTCCATTTCCTTTGTAAACAGGGAGCCCTTCCCTCCACTTGTTAGGGCCACATGTCTTTTGCATATGAATGCTTTAGGCTTGGGAACTCCGGTATTTGGTGTGACAAGTATTAGAATTAATACTGTTGCATAGGTTGTTTGAAGACACTGTGTCAACTGATGGTGTTCTGTCCCATTGATGTAAGTGTATTTATCGAAGAAGCTTTTGTGTGTTTGTAGGAGCAGACCTGTCACGGCAGTCGCCATTGAGAAAATAAGACAGGAGTGGAAATCTTGTGCAGATTATCGATTCTTCACCTGTTCCTTTTGTTTTGTCTCTTGCAGACACGCGTACAAGTTTTACAAGAATAATTAAAAGCTGAGCGGAATATCGTATTCTTCTTATACGTTTTTCAATATTACTCATGAAATAAATCGGGGGTAGTTGAATTGTCAGGAAGTTAGGATTTTAAGGACAGGTCACTCAGCAGTATGGCACAAGAGGCACAGACGTACGAGCAGAGGTGAAGCCCCACTCATTTTTAAACTCGGCGCTAGCTGGGTTTGGGTGAAAAACGCCGCGCCCCAGCCCTGGAAATAGACCGGCACCATAGTTTTAGAGGAGCTGGGTGGGATCCAGAGATTGGTTCGAAGGTTAAGGAGAAGGTACACTTCTTGCCCAAAGGATTCAAAACTCGGACCGTCCAGCCCGTAGCAAATCGGTGTACTGACTGCGTTATCCCGGCCCCTACACGATTTTATTTTTTTTTAAATAAAATATTTTCTTCTGAAACGTTTTCTGACATTCCGTGGTTGAAATCATCTCTAAAATTTTAAAATCAAAAGTAACGTATCCGTTGCAAAAGGAGCATAAATTTCCATTCGCATTTCCTCTTAATATTCATAATATTCGAAAAAAAAAAAAGAAACAATTCTAACAACATTTCCTCTCTTAATGACAGACATATTTTAAGTTGTTTACTAATTTCCTGTACGATGAAACATTTTTTAGACAACTGGTGATGTTTTATTCGATACTCATACAAATTTAGGGTTCTGTTGGACAGACATAAGCCTAAATTACTTTCTTTCGACAACTGTTAATGTAGACCATACTATCGACACTTCCTTTCTGCAGTCCCGAAGTTCAAACACAGAAGACCTCTTAACACTTGAAGCTATAAATTTAAGTAAATATTGTCTAAAACTCCACTGTCTATATTACAGAAAACATAATGTCCCTCATATTGTATTACTAACAGGTTAATGTGTTTACGGAAATATAAACTGCTCTTTATCCTGAGAATGCGTGCTGCGGACAATATAAAGATTCGTTTAACCTTAAAGCAGGTGTTACATATAGTTACCAATATGGTTTAAACATAGAGTAAAGCCTTAAAAAAATATTTCACTTTCCTTGGGGGTCAAGATTCTTATTGCGGTTTTCTGGGATATAACATCTGTAAAATTTTACATCACCCTGTATCTTGTTACGTGTTTACCAACGATTCGAAGGAAGATAATGTCTACGTCGTTAACCGAAGATCTTTAAATAATATTGTGTTGAAATGGCGCGATAAAAATAATACAAAATTATGCCCTTGGTCTCAAATTTTGAAGTCTTCTTCCACATAAGTAACATGGGTGATAGATATAGCGCACTGAAACTACCTGTCAGATGTGAAACACACTGTTAACTAACGCAAGACGAAAAACTTGTAATCAGCCCAACGTGCAATGATGAATATTTGGTACTGCCTCTGACTGTGACATCTTGAACCTGTCTTCAATACAAAGTACTTGCTGACAGAGAAGTGGCAGAATGGTAAAGAGGCATAGAAAATAAAATGTAATTTCACTGTATTCAAGGGTCCTTCTTACGGGAGGCAGAAGGATCACCCCTACATTTATGTGTGCATTTCTTCATCGGTCACTGTCGTTACCATCGCAGGGGAGTTCCCCTCTCCCGGCCTGTTACCTGATCTGCGAGTGTAGTTGGCTATATAAATTGTACCGTTTGTTTCTCAGAAATCCACAGAAACGAATAAGGGTTGTAGAAATCGTAAAACGGGCCATTTGTATGATCGTGCATCCACCCCAAATCCTTGTTGCATGGGGTGATAGTGGGTCCAGTCGTCTCTATATCAGGATTACCGAGTCACAGCATCACACATTCCAGTTTATTTTATTATTATGAGGGAAACAAATGGGGTTATCTAAATGTTTATGTTTCGACCGAAATGCTGAAACGCTCAGGAAGCCAGCGACTTCTATCCGTCCGTATATGGAATTGAATACGAATATCTGTCGGAACATGTCTGACTTTAATTCCGAAGACTATGTATAAGACACAGCCGATCCCAGTGGCCGTGCGGTCTAAGGCGTGGGTCTACGGCCGCTCGCTTACTAGGATTGTGGGTTTGAATCCCACCGGGGGCATGGATGTCTGTCTCTTGTGAGTGTTGTGTGTTGTCAGGTAGAGGTCTCTGCGACGAGCTGGTCCCTCGTCCAGAGGAGTCCTACCGACTGTGGTGTGTCTAAAAAAAGTGTGATCGTGAAGCCTCGAAAATGAGGCGGCCTAGGCCCCCAAGGGGCTGTCGAGCCATTAAAAAAAAATATATATAAGACAGTTTATTATTTACTTTAATTACACCATTAATTAAGACCATGCAGAAACTCCTTCCATAAATGTACAAATAAACAAATGGATCATCAATCACACCTATATTTTCGGATAATACCTTTTATTGTCCTAAACGTGCTACATGTTTCGGCTTGCATAAAAGTAATAGTCGCTTAACTGGTCAAGAAGAAGCGCCATCCCCGACCTTAGTGTTAAATATAGGTTTCTCTACTAATGTACATTACCCCCCCCCCCTCCCCCCCACTCAGAGGATTCCAAGTTTCCAAATACGATACAGAGCCAGCGAGGCCGGTTGCAAGAGACAGATGCGCCACGCCCGCACACAAATCGAACGCTCCCCGCTGGGCTGGAACAGACATTTCGTTGCATCAGACACATGCTGGGAATCGAATTCAATTTTGAAACTGTAATCCGAGTTGTATGCAATTTAAACAGATGTTCCTAACCCACCCCAACATCCGTCACGTCTTGGATATGGTGATCGTAACTGTGGGAAAGGGGGTCCCGTGCTCTGGAATTGCATTTAATTAGGAAGAAAGTTAGTTTTACTTGGCTGTAACTTGCTTATGTCTGTGCGAGTGCTGTTAAAGCGACCAATACTGAAATTTGCGCTTCCCAGTACATATGTGAACTCGCTTCCTAATAACGCTCTGTACAGACACCAGTAATTGAGCCTGCAACACGACACTTATTATGATTATTAAAATTCTAACTTCAGCTACATGTTTCGACTTGCGTTAAGCATTACTCAGGCTGCCTACAAGTATATATAAACGAAAGTAAAAACCCGTACGACCAATGTTATTAAAACTGAGGATGGCTCAACATAAGTGGAAATATGCAGCTAATTTGAAATTGTAGTATTTAATAAGTGTGGTTGCCGATCCCAGTGGCCGTGCGGTCTAAGGCGTGGGTCTTCGGCCGCTCGCTTACTAGGATCGTGGGTTCGAATCCCACCGGGGGCATGGATGTCTGTCTCTTGTGAGTGTTGTGTGTTGTCAGGTAGAGGTCTCCGCGATGGGCTGGTCCCTCGTCCAGAGGAGTCCTACCGACTGTGGTGTGTCTCAAATGTGTGTGATCATGAAACGTCGACGAAACGAGGAGGCCCAGGCCCATATAGGGCTGTCGAGCCATAGGAAAAAAATAAAAAATAAGTGTGGTTTTACGGCCAATTATTGGTCTATCTCTCCGCCGTCTCTCTCTATATATATATGTGTACACACACACACAAAACGTGATGAAAAATGCTAAATCAGCATTCTGTATTCCGCCTGCTCTACCATTCCCCACACGAATCACACACATGCGCACGCGCCCTCTCCGCCTCATTGTGCCTAATTTCGGAGGAAGCCTCTACTAACCCTACTACCAGCACATCCTCAGATTAACCTCCGGTCGTCTTAACTTCAGCCGACTATGTGATATCTAGCGAAAAGTTCTGGTGAGAAAGTCGTCACTGTGTTTAATTAAACACTGCGTGCTGAGGACCAGTAGAAGATTGGTATTGTAACCCCAAGTGTCCTTAACCACGTCACTAGATGAAATGAGTGGTCAGCTACAAGCTCCGACCGCTTTAGTTCGTATTAAAAACTCCACGAAACCCATGTGTTCTGCCGATCATAGTGCCTGCGCCATGTAAGGCTCTTCTTACGCTTTTTGACTACTCGAACATCAGGATCGAGGGTTCGAATACATCTCAGAAAATTTGTGGTAGTCTTTTCTTCCATAGACAGAGCTTAAAATGTGCCGGTCACCCGCCAACGGTTTTCTGGTAATATTGTATTAGATTAATTATTTCGGAAGTTGATTCTGAAGTGGAATTAGCCAGAAAGTTTAATCTGTAAAGACTGAAAGAAGGTGCTGTTTTTTATGTCATACGAATTTTATGGAAGTTCTGTATCAAGTAAGAAGTTTTATCCACTGAATATCATCCGTTCGGCGGTCGCGAATGCTCAGTCGGTATAGCGACGTGTTACGGGCTGAAGAGTCCGGGGTTCGAAGCTCGGTGTGGGCGACATTTTCAGTACCCATCCAGACAGGAGCTGGGAGCCGACCCAGCCTCCTGTACAATTGGCACCGGATCTCCTTCCCGAGGGCAAAACGGCCGGAGCGTGGCGTTAACCACCCACCCCCATCTAGCAACAAGGTTGAAGGAAGGGTAAAGCTGTACCTTTACTGCCCTCTGGGCCTTCATGGCGTGTTCTGGTGCGTTTTATGTCATCCGTTGAGGAACAGCCTGCTGCTCCGTTCCTACATTTAAACTACTTACCGAGCTTTGACCTTTCACAAGAACACAACTCTGCTATACACATACATTATTGCCGATCCCAGTAGCCGCGTCGTCTAAGGGGTGGGTCTGCAGCCACTCGCTTGGTAAGATGCGGTTTCGAATCCCTCCAGGGTCATGGATGTCTGTCACTTGTGCTTGTTGTAAGTTGTCAGGTAGAGGTCTCTGTGACTGGTCGATCTCTCGTCCAGAGGAGTCCTACCGAATGTGTGTGAGACCTTGAATGTGATAAGATGTAACAACAACTCTCTACACCCCCAAGAATGGGGAAGTTGTCAGAATAAGAAAGGAAGAAACTTTGTGTCCGATATTATGTAGGGATACATTATTTTTCGGACAGTTTTGAACGCGAGATATGTTAGTGACGTATCACATAGCAGTAGGACACACTGTTGCATAAACAGCCTCGCTAACTGATGCGTGTAAGGTCAGCTTCTTTCTCTTAGATGTTCGTTAATAAAGTAATCTGTGGCCTGTCTGGCTCTGTAATACTTTTTCCACATTATATTTTAAAAGGCACGATTTTCGGGAAAAAGTTATTGATCATAAAATGTGTGTTTTGATTTTCTCTACAACTTTTGTTTCTCATATTTCTCATTCTAAGAAACAGTCAGCGAGATATTGTCATAAATGTACATAGGTCTTCATGTAAAGTACCGTTATTATTGTCAGATTTTAATAAAACTTTAATCTTCTCGAAATTCTTTCGAAAAACAATCACATATCAAATTTGATGAAATCTGTCAAGTGGGACCCGAGTTGTTCCATGCGCAAATTCAGAGAGACGGACAGGCGGGCGGACAGACAGACAGACAGGCAGACAAAAAGACAGACAGGCAGACACAGATAGACAGACAGGCAGGCAAGCATGACGAAGCTAATAGTCGTTTTTCGCAATTTTGCGAACGCGCCTAAAAACCGACTTCCGAAACGTCGTGTAAGCCTATACAAAATACCCTTTAGACAGAGGACAGTGCTCAGCAATTTATTGGTATAATGAGTGAACCAGTCACTATACTTTGCTTCATAAATATCGACTTGTAACACATGTTTATACTTTTAAGGGCAACGTTTTGAAATACAAGGACGGTATTTAAGCGAATTTAACATTGTCTTGTTAATTCTGTTGTTCGCTGTGTGCAGATTTCATGACACACAGGACTGTCCAGACTTAATTTTCAATGTCTTGCACTCCAAACAATATTGATCTCTCTTAATACTACATAAAAAGGAGATGACCTAAATTATAAATATGTTACGTATTGTATTCGCACATCTGGAAATGCATGGCCTTTTGACATGGTCTTAATCTTGCTCTAGAAACTGTTGTCACAACATCCTTAGGCGTGTAAAATTAACGACGGAATAATCTACGTTTATCGGAACTGAGTAAAGTAAACCTGAACAATTGAAATTTGGAATTAATATCATTATATAATACAGACCAGGTTTAAGTTCCAAATTATAAACATCAATTACAACAAGCGACCTTTATTTATAAGAAACTGTCCCTTATTGTAATAGGGTTTACCCATCATACACCTATTTATGACATATTACGGGATTCTCATACATACTTTGCACGCTTCTATTTAGAGCATTAGTTATGTTTTACACCAACCAAATGCACATATTTATTTAAAGAACATTAAAATATTCTATAAAATGTTAGATAAAAAAACCCCACCATATGTTTCGGATTATCGATAAGCCGAAACATATGTCTACTACTGTATATTTTTTATCTAACATTTTATAGAATATTTTAATGTTCTTTAAATAAATATTCGCATTTGGTTGGTGTAAAACAGTATTAATGTTCAAAAATGCACGGTGAAATCAGAATAAAGTTCTATTTAGAGGTTTACACACCGTCCTACTTTAGGCAAGCAATTTTAAACTATGAATGTAACATTATTTTTTTAAAGGATGTCATGTTTTAAACACAAATTATGAACCTGAGGACGATCTCAAATAGGTCGAAACATGTAGTTCTGTATAGTCAATTCAATTTAGTTGTGTTTTGATGGATGTCGACTGGATTTATGTTAAAATTATTCATGTTATTCATGTTTACAGTGGACTGTAAATGTATCCTTCCCTTTTGGAAATTCTACCTTCCGGTGCTGCCTCGAAGACTCAAGAGAATGGAAATGTGGAAGTGGCCGTGGCCTAATTTTGGTCAGGAACTATTGTCTGTTGATCTTCTACGACTAGGAACACCCACGAACAACCTGCCCATGTAACCGGTTTTCTCGTTAACCAGCGACCCCGTAAATAGGGGAGTAGTTGGCAGCTAGTTGACAGGCACGAGTTTTGCCTTTAGTTTTCATACATTTTGCTTCTTCTTATTAATATTCACTGTGCCTTGCATTTGCTCCGATGTTTCGCGTTTCATCGATAATATTCGGCCCCAGTTCTGCGTCGTATGCAATGATTCCAGCGGTGGCTGATGGTGACGTCATGTCCACGCAGTGAATGTCGCTCGCGGGGAGCACAGCCATTTTGGATTCCCTTGAGAGGCTGCTGTAGTGCTGTTCCATGTCTGCATTAGTCTTGATTTTAGTTGTGACGGCTCGACGCGGACTTTCCCCACGGTTCGGCGTCAGTCTACAGGGAGCACAGGCCAGATGGGGTCGCTATTGTGAGGTCCACATCACTTATCGCTTCGCACTACAGTGTAATGTTGTCCGTGTGTAGGCAATGTAAGCGTGTGGGCGAGTGGAGGTATAGCTCCACTCATTCTTAAATTTCGCTCCCCGGCCGCTTTAGTCTCCGACGAAAGAGCTGCCGGTACTCGCTGAATAGCAGGTGGAGCAGAACCCAGAGCCGGTCTGGACGTTTTAGATAACAGATACATTTATAGCCGCAGCCGAGAATGGAACCACAATTCCTCTGATTTCCAGTCCCTAACGTAGTCACTATAACGCCTACGCGTGCTTTTCCATTGCAGCCAGCGTGGTGAAAGGTATTCCCGATTACTAATCCGGAGGTCTCAGGTTCGCTTCTTAACTCACAGACCGGCTAACCTGTCCTCAGACCATCCACGAACATGTCCCTTCATGAAGAAGTCCTTCGTGGGAAGTAGAGAAACAGAAAAATAAGTACAGTTTAATTCATAATGGGGGCACGCGGTGGCGCAGTTGGTTGAGGCACTGCGCTACAAGTCGGAACGTCGCGGTTTCGATTCCCGATGGTGTCACTGGAATTTTTCATTGACATAATCCTTTCTGTCGCACTATGACCCTGGGGTCGACTCAGCATCTTACAGAAATGAGTACCAGGAATCTTTCCTGGGGGGTAAAGGCGGCCGGTGCTTAGGGCTGACAACCTTACCACCTTCATGTGCCGATTGTCTAGAAATCTCGAAGCCTCAACTTTCTGGAAACCTAATGGTCTGTCCAGGCCTGTAATGGGATTGATTTACCTTTACCTTTACCTCTTTACTTGAAATTAGAAATTACTGTGTGCTCGCGAATTATATACACACACCACTGCTGTGTGGTTGAGTGTGTGGTAATATTTATTGAACTCTATCAGAGAACACTGTGGACTCGTATCTTGGTCTTGTGGCATATTTGAGCACCTAGACTTGTAGGTTGATAAAAATGTTTCTGATGAACATACTGCCTCCATCATGAGGAAGAAGATAATGAATCTTCGAGTAATTTAAAGGCGAAGGTACATTACCGCCTTCACAAGAGCCCGCCACCTGTCCCTATCCTGAGCCAGATCAATCCCGTCCAAACCCTCCACCCAACGGATTTATGTCCTTGCTTATAGAAGGAAGCTGCCTCTTGTAGTTGTAACAAAGAAATAAAAATACAATTGATGAAATCCTTATTAGGTTTTCTCAGTGATGCCTGTAGCATCTACGGCGCTACAAGTTTCAGGTCTTTCCATGTTATTTGCAGCTTACTCCCACAAGGTTGAGACAGCATCAGACATATAACACAGCCTCTGTTTGTTTAAGGTGTTACAGCGCCCTGTCGGCCGTGGCGCAAAGCCTAGCAGTCACGTACAGCACAATGTTCATCCCAAACATGCTGCTGGAGAAAAACAGATAGGCCAGATCGCGGCACTTCTGTCGGTTGTTCCCTTTCCTCTATACAAACAGCGGGGCTTCAGGTCAAATCAGTCCACGACCTATCCTCTGGTTTCTACACGACTCACCGCGTTGTACTTACTTTACTGGTCACTGGGACGAACAGATAAGTGAGCAGGTCATTATAGGCTGACTGCAGGAGGTCACTGTCACTTCGAAGCACAGCCTGTTTTAACAGTCGAAACAAATTCCATTTCGTCCACAGTGACTATTTATCTTGTGTTTGGCATAAATTCTATGCTAATATATATTTGTATTGTGTAGAAATATATAGGATTAAATAAGGTCAACACAACTAATATATATAATTATCATCTTATTTTAAGGCAACATGTTTCGACCAACGTCAGTCATCTACCGGCCACCAATATCATACCAATTACATTATTTAAAATTAATAATTGAGATCTCAATTTATTATTATTTACTATTAACACTAAATAACGCAATTGTATTCTATACTTTTTATTTTTTATTATTATCCAACAAATGCACTTAATTATTACAGGTTCATAATAATATATTTAAAAAACATTCTATACCTACCTGTTTCAGGCCCTATCGGCCCATCAGCATGTAGAACATCTGTCACTATTGCACAAAACAATTACGTAACTTTATGTGGTCTGTTGCGTATGTAGATCTGCTGGCAAATATTCGCACATTATCGAATTATTATGCACGGTATGGAAAATATAAAATGCGCGCTATACCTTTATGATTTTGGTGGCCTGAAGATGACAAATTTTGCTCAAAACAGGTTGCCTCAAAATAAGATGATAATACTAATAACACAAATTATCTGTGTCGTCGGCATTTAATTCTTTACAATTGTGTTTGTTATGACTGACAATAAACACCAATTAGTTCACGAAGCAGTGTTAAAAGATTGGCCTTTGTGACGGAGACGTGGTGTTTTCTACGCGGTAGGAAGTGTATTTTGTGGGCCGGCATAGCAGAGTCTGTATAGCGACTCGCTACGGGCTGGACGGTCAGGGGATCGAATCTCGGTGGGGGCGGGATTTTACGCACCCGTTCAGAGCGGCCCTGGAGTCCACCCAGTCTCCTGTAAAATGGGTACCGGGTCTTTTTCCAGGGGGCAAGGCGGCCGGTACGTGGCGTTGACCACCCATCCCCATTTACGCCGAGGCTAAAGAAAGAGTAGGGCCATACGTCTACTATCCTTCTGGGCCTTCATTGCTTGTTCTATTATTTACATAAAGTGTGCTTCCGAGAGTTAAGGGAAGGACATATACTGAGGATGTTTGAGAAAAGGACGCTGTGGGGAAAACTAGGACCTACGAGGAAGGAAGTCATAGAAGGCTTGAGACAACTGCACAATGAGGAGCTTCATAAATTTTAGACTGTACCAGATTAAAGACTATAAGATTGGCGGGACTCTAACAAGAGTCGGAGGGAAGACGAATTCATATAGAGTTTTAGAGGAAACCTAACGATGAAGAAGTAATAGCAAACTAGGCATAGATGGAAAGATAAAACTTAATAAACTCTTAAACGAACTGGGAATGAATATTTGGAATTTATATGTCTCACACTTGGTATGGAGAGAAGGCAGTTGTGAAGGGGGTAATGAAGGTTGGGCTCCATAAAAGGCGATGAGTGGCTTCAGCAGCAGGGTGACTGCTAAATTCTCAAGAATGATTTTGCTCAATGAAGTCGTGATGGGCGGAGACTGTAGCAAGTATGGGGGAGAAGAGAGGATCATACAGGGTTTTGGTCAGGAAACCTTAGGGAAAGCAAAAACTTCGAAGATCTAGACGTAGATGAGAAAATAAGTTAATATTATAATGCAGCTTCAAGAAGTGGGATGGGGGCATGGACTGGATTGATCTGGCTCAGGATAGGGACAGGTAGTAGGCTCTTGTAATAAATAGTTGCCGGCATTGTTCAGGAAATTTCTGCCTACATTTTGAGGTCCAAATATGCTGACGTTTGACCATTTGAGCCCTGAAGATGGAGGCAGAAAACTCCTCCGAACTGTCTATCAGTATTTACCAATCTACACGGCGTTTTATCCAAGAAGGCTTGTCTCTTCCGCTGTAGTTACTTGTCACTGGCATTCCATAAAGCGTGTAAGTGAAATTATTATTTCTCATTTATTAGAAATAAGTAATTTTGAAATATTTTCCCTTGGTTTCTTAATGACTCACTTAGTCGGAATGAATGTTAGATTAAGAATCGAAAATACAATAAGACCAAATGATTTTATGCTCTAACAATATCTGAATCATTATAGTTTGACCTACGGAAAAGATCAATACGCTATGTGGCAAAAATGTACACGCTGTTTTTGATGACGTAGCCCTCGCAACCACAAACGAAGCTGTTAATATGCAAGTCTACCCACAGTCACCCCCTGGTGTTAATACAGCATCCATCACGCACAAGCAGCTGTTCTAAGGCCCGCTATAAGCCCTCTGATCCTGACAGAGAAAGCTTATTGAGAGCGCGGGACTGGCAGCTGATCCATGATGCCATGGGTCTGATTCATGTGACGTCATGTCTAACAGTAATATGTAGTCTGGATTTCGCTTGGCACGTTCAAATGAAATGTATTACCAGCAGGGAAATTTTACAAATATTGCACTGCACACTTTAAATACAGTTGAAAGGAGTGAATAAAATTAAGTGGCACCTTATGGCAGTGTGTCTGTTTGTCCATTAGTCCTTATGCATCATACGCGAAAATACTGGACAGATTTGGATGTAATTTGGTATTAGGGATCAGTACTAAAATTGTCAGGCCAATTAGAATTTCGAGGCTTTCACAACGGTGCAGCTGATGTCTCTGTTCTTCTGAGTGATTAGGAGCCTGACGTCTCGAAGTGAAGTGGTGGTCTCATTTCAAGGTCAAAAAAGTGCATAATTATGCACCCTTGAAGATGAGACCACCACGCCACCTCAATATGTCGGACACCAAGTCACCCAGTCAAGTGGCGCCTTACCCCACAAAAGCGGACATGGTTCAACAGGCGAATATCAATTTGGCTCAAAAATATACACAGATTTTGCCCTCAAAATATAGAGGGAGATGTCTGGTAGCATAATCAAAGTTTGGAGTTCTAGTAAACTTATGCTCCCGCTACCAGCACTGAACACGATGCTGTAACAATTTCATTCATTTCACAACCTCACAACAAATGTCACTGATCAACTTTAATATTTTCATACTTTCTTTTCTCTACTATGCAGTGGTATTTAATTGCCATAGACTTTTTCATCATCCAACCTACAATCCTACTTAGTTGCAACCTCGTTAATTCGCCTAACGTAACACTAGAAACTGATTTATGTAAATCAAGAAATTTCTCCTTCGGCACTTCCCAAACGCGGCCAATTTTGTGCCATTCCAACAACCATATATTTCCCTCGGCACCTTATTTTCAAACAACACCAGCATATCGTCACCCCTCAGAAAGGACCACATTGTGTAGCCTTACAAGACAACTGGTAACATTATTGCTTGGTCTTGTTTGTATTGTTTGTGAAAGCAAGATATATTACAACGGTGTGGGATTTGAGGTCTCAATGGGGTGTTGATGAAGTTTCAAGCGTTCTGGGCTCTTACGCCATGTTGACTGGTAAATATTTACTGACGCTTTCATAAGCTTAGTCATTCCATCTTCAGTAGCGTCTTTGGGTATGGCGTAACCTCCCAGAAGACTTAAAGCTTCAGGACAAAAAGGGTTTCTAACTAAATAATAAACAGGCCACACATCCATTCTTCCCTTAACATCATCATCGAGTTTTTTTTTTCATTTTTAGGCGCGTTCGCAAAATTGCGAAAAGCAATTATTGCCTTCGTCATATCTATCTGTCTATCTGTCTGTCTATCCGTCTGTGCGTCTGTCTGTCCGCATGAAACAACTCTGCTCCCACAGATCTTTATGAAATTTGACATTTGACTATTTTTCGAAAATCTGTCGAGAAAATATAATTTTCTTTAAAATCTGACAAGAATAACGGTCACTTTACATGAAGACCTATGTACAGAATAATTGAGCGAGGTATTATCCTCGCTCAATTATTCTTAGAATGAGAAATGTTTCAGACAAAAGTTGTAGAGAAAATCAAAACAAGTATTTTATGCCCAATAACTTTTCCCCCGAAAATTGTACTGTTTATGAGATAATGTGGAAAAATATGGTACAGCCAGACAGGCCACAGATGACAATATAATACGGCGCATGCGCTTTGCATGCTGGATAACTAAGGCTACAGACACACTCTCAGAGGTTGTATTACTTACTGTTTTTCCACGGCAATCATGGTTACGCGAACGTGCCTCAACGTTACGCTATGCGTTCATTGTGTGTCTTGTTAACAGATAATTTATTAAACTCTTCATAAACACATTGTTAAATTTACATTATTTTACTGACTAAAAGCAACTACGTATTTTCTCCGCTGCTATGGACCAAGAAGTCTCTTTATATTCCCAAATTTCTTCTTAACTCATTCAAATAATGTCAGATATTTTACAGTTTATGTGACGGTGTTTAAAATGTCTACACGATACTCACTTAGCTTAGAGAGAATTCGATATTGATGTTCTTTGAAAGGTACTTTGAGATCTTGTATGTCGAATAGAGCGACTTCTAAGCTCGTCCACTGCGTTTATAAATCCCGGTTTATCTGACACGGCGTACAATAGCAGGGTTTATAAAACGCAATGCAATAACCATTATTTGGCTGCTTGGGAGTTTAGTTAGAAAGATTCAGTGCGCAATAATAGGCAGAAGCATTAAACAGGTTTCAACGTAGGCAGTTTTAAAACTCCGGGTGGACCAGCGCAACGACCCAATAAAAATGGCCCATAACAGAAGAGGCAATGTTCAGCGCGGATATTGCGTGGCAAAGTGCTGTTAAAAGTCCTGAATACTGCGAAGAAAATTATATGAAATTCAGAATTCCAGTGTATTTCATTTGTTATAACAGCGTACTCTACGATTTCGGATTAAGGTCGTCTCAGATTTCACCCGGTTAAATACAAATCCAAAGAAATACTAAACCCATTAATGAATAATAATATCAGGCTTGATCAAGTCATCGTTTAATTACAGGGACTAATACAGCTTCATATTTAATCTTCATATCTGATATCATCCATTATATATAATCGAACTCAGGTATGTGAAACCGGGGAAACTTCCGATTTAAAAAAAAATAATTAATATTTCAAATAACTGATAGAGTTATTTTTGTTTCGCTAGTAATTATAACTAACTACATGAAGCAGAGCCACCTGTACAATGGGTACCGGGTCATTCCCGGGGGTAAAGCGGCCGGGGCGTGGCGTTGACCACCCACCCCCATCTAGCGCCGAGGTTAAAGAAAGAGTAGAGCTATACCTCTACTCCCCTCTGGGCCTTCATGGCCTGTTCTAGGGAGAACTTTACCTTTTTACCTTTTACATGAAGCAGGGTCCATTTTCAGGAGCTCAACTAGTCCAGAAATTCCCCGAATTTTATAGGCCTTGAAAGTTTACCACAGCCTTCACAAAAACTCGTCACTTCTCCCTATCCTGAGCCCAATAAATCCAGTCCATGGTCCTCCATCTTATTTTTAAGGATCCATTTTAATATTATCCTTCCATCTACTCCTTGATCTTGCAAGTGCTCTCTTTCCCTCAGGTTTCCTCACATTGCACTCGATGCACCGTTTCTCTTCCCACTCACGTATTTACAATATATTCGTCTGCACCCACTGCAGCGTACTGGATCTATATTCGTGTTATTATTAACGTGAGGATCTTATTTGAGATATTAAGGTATATTAGTAGGGCTTTTGAAATAGGTTAATTATACTTCAGTATGAAGTACTTTACGGAGTAGATTAAGTAAGAGGAACGCTTGTTACTATTCACTATTAAATCCTCCGTCTTTCCGTCTGTTATATAAAAGGGTAGAGATTAAAATAGTCAAAAGCAGACTAATTTTATCTGCTGCTTTTTAAGGATGCAAAACTTCGTGTCTTATATCAAAGGAAAGATATATATTTTATCACAATTTGGAGGGAAAAGAAAGAGGCTAGAGAAAATTACATAACTAGGAATTTCATAATTTTTACTCTTCACCACTAAGGCGTACAATAGTATGATCAAATCAGGAAGGATGAGATAGATGAGTAGCTTATGTGGGAGCTATGATAAATGCACATAAAGTTTTCGAAAACCTGAAAGGAATAGAAAACTTAGAATACTCAGCCACATTAAGATGGGTATTTGAGAAGTACTGTAAGACATGACCAGATCTTTCAGGATTAGGATCGAAGTACTGTAAGACATGACCAGATCTGTCAGAATTAGGATCGAAGTACTGTAAGACATGACCAGATCTGTCAGGATTAGGATCGAAGTACTGTAAGACATGACCAGATCTGTCAGGATTAGGATCGAAGTACTGTAAGACATGACCAGATCTGTCAGGATTAGGATCGAAGTACTGTAAGACATGACCAGATCTGTCAGGATTAGGATCGAAGTACTGTAAGACATGACCAGATCTGTCAGGATTAGGATCGAAGTACTGTAAGACATGACCAGATCTGTCAGGATTAGGACCGAAGTACTGTAAGACATGACCAGATCTGTCAGGATTAGGATCGAAGTACTGTAAGACATGACCAGATCTGTCAGGATTAGGACCGAAGTACTGTAAGACATGACCAGATCTGTCAGGATTAGGATCGAAGTACTGTAAGACATGGCCAGATCTGTCAGGATTAGGATCGAAGTACTGTAAGACATGACCAGATCTGTCAGGATAAGGACCGAAACCAATGCCGGAAACATGTAATCATATTTATAAACTCCCTTTTTTCCATAAATGGTGGGGAATTACTTGAGTAAATATGCGACGGTTACTTTTTCTCCATGTAGTTACTTCGATAATTAATTAAGGAATTACTTGGTTCGACCTATATGCTACTTTAACCCTCTGTAGCCTAGTGACTTTAATGAGTACCAACAGCTTGTGCACTAAAAACTCACTTTGTTAAAAGAGCCTATTTATTTGTTCCGTATGAGTTTTTCAATAAACAATCCTTTCTCTTGGTACAGCTTTCACCCTTTAGATCGCCGAATGGAAGAACAATACGTTTCCTGTGTGGGGCGAACTGAAGCTTTATATATATATATATATATGTGTGTGTGCGTGTGTGCGCGTGTGCGTGCGTGTCTACAATGTAAATTATCTTCAGTCTTCAAAGGGTTTATTCGGATTCTCAGCACCAGGGTGTCGCGGTCTCTAGTGACATAAGTTGTATGCCAGATTCTGTGGACAATCAATCAATCAATTTAACAAAATCTGAAGGGAACAGACACACCAACAGTATGGTAATTTAAAACCCCAATCATTTCTATACAAAAAATTAGACTACGAATTTTATATCTTCAACTGACAAACAAACTCTATAAGCTCCTATCTGTGTACCGTAACAATAAACTGTCTCATTTACCATGAGCTCTTGTTGGGTGCCAAGTGCACGGCCCTGCAGCTCCCAAGGCCGAAATGTTTAACATCAGCACGATATAAATTTCGTCATGTGATATTTATACCTACGCAGTTACGGCTAACATTTCGAGTCTTGTTTAGACTAACTGAAATGTTACACTTTCATGCACTACACTTAATTGCTGTTGCACTGACAATGTTGGTAAAGCTGCCGGACTTCCCGAAAAGTTGTTTCATCAAAACTATGCTCTACGAAAATCTGAAGGAAAATTTGATAGAATAAAGAATACACACACAAAATTTTGGATTTGAATACCAGAATGGAAAAGACAACTTGGAAGAATTTAGGTAGGCCTATATGTTTTCAAAATGAAATGTACCGTTATAGTTGTGCCCAATTAAGCACCAATATTTGTAGACGGCTAAGAAGATCGTATCGAAATACGTCATAAAGAAAGAAGGTGTGAGAATGTAGATTTTATTGCTCTGGTTCAGAAGACGGACCAGTGGCGGAATCTTGTGGAAAAGATAATGATTCTATAAATGCAAGTATATTTGTTTTGGATATTAAAAAAAGGGACTGAGGAGAAGAACGAAGTGTCCTTCATGTATGTCTTGCAGATAAGTTACAAAACAAATTTCCCGAAGTACAGAGAAAAACCAATGAACAAATCACAACACAAATATCAGAGCTTAGGATCTTATAGACCAACATTAGTCAAAGACAACTTATAAAATTCTTATTATTGTAAAAATTTGTGGGTCTATTCTCATACAATTTGCCAATGTGTAAACTTGGTAGGCATCAAATTCTTATAGTTGTTTTTTAAACTTCCCTAATAACGGCCTAGGAAGGCAAAAGCATATAGGAGTTTAATTTATAGTTAAAATTTGTTATAATTAAAAACATACGTTTCATGGAATAACTATTTTATGAAAGTGTAATATATTTTAAAGCAGAACAAAGTCGATGGTTCCAGCATAACAAACATATTTCGTACATGCCAGTAACCCCGCTGAGATTTAGAATTTTTACCTTGATAATTTTGGAAGACAACATACATTTTAGGTATTGCTTACTTTTCCCTGCAAACACAGGCTATAAATCAGGCAAAGGAGAAATGCAAGTGAATTATTTTATCTTCTTCTATAAACCCTAAACTTCGCCAAGAAATTTTACATTACTCTCACCGTGCATTTTCACTAATTCAATTTATTTTACTTACACCAACTAATGCACACGTAAAACCACTTTTTTGTAGTTTTTATTGTAAATTGTCACCCCCGCTATTACACAACCCCAGAACCTGATACACCATCATAGTAAACTTCACCAGATGACAGACAGCACACACCGATCCACACAACAGCACGCACAACAATACGGTACGTCATTCATGCAAAATTAATACTAAAATTATTAATAATCAGGCAACGTGAATCATACAAAATTATAATTACTTATAATTTATTTTATTTTACAGCCCACAGGAACATACCACGATTCTTGACACCAACACCTACGCCGTTAACCAAAACATTTTAACTGTGACTTTAACTTATAAATCATAAGTTTTAGTGTTTTATGAATTTTAAAATTCAGATATTTAAAACTAAATATTAAGACATGAGTGCTATTGGACCATTCAAAATATGCAATTGAAGTGATAGTGGCTTTTTAAAAAAAAAACCCTGATGATGATCCGAGGATCGAAACACGTGGAGGGGTAAATTTTACAATAAAAACGACAAAAAATTGGTTTTACGTGTGCATTAGTTGGTGTAAATAAAATAAATTGAATTCGCCAAGAAAATTTCGGCCCATACACTGCAAATCACGAACAAAGAGGCGTGAGTCTTCCTGAAGTTCAAGGTGTAGGACCTAGGCATTAGAGGTCACAGATAATTGTCAGATGTGACTCGTGCATTTGTAAGGGCGTGTCTCAAGAAATGGGTGTGGAGATTACGTGAAACGGCACGGGAAAGAGAAGTGATACATGGGCGTGCCAGAACAAAGTCATCTGATGAGGCATGGACTGATCTTCTTCTTCTTCGTCTCCTAGTCTAACAGATCACCAGCATCACAATGCCATTCGCATCAAAATTAGCCTATGTATCTGTTTTAAACAAACTCTGTCCCGTAAACGTAAGCCTACGTGCGCCTGCGAGCCAATTTCTTTCAATATTTTTTAATGTTAATACAGTGGGCCCTCGAACTTCGAACGGTTTGATGTTCGAACAACTTGAAACTCGAACAAAAAATTCGAGGAAAATCCGGTTTTGAAACTCGAACAAAAACTCGAAAGTCGAACAAAGAATCACGTGGTCGTCACGTGGTCGCCTTCTCTCTCTGCTTGGTCCAGATGAAAGAAGGGTAATTCACCTTCCAGTGAACAGTAATATCCCTCCTACTATTATTATTGATTGATTATTATACAATATTTTTTATGTATGTACTATTATAAATAAAAATTTTCAATTATTGAAATTAAATATACTTGTTTTATCATTATGATCTTTTGAAATGGGCACTTAAAATGTTTTATATTGGGTAAATTTTGGGGGTCTGGAACGGATTAATTCAATTTACATTATTTCTTATGGGGAAATTTAACTCGAAAGTCGAACAACTTGAAAGTCGAACCGTCTCCAGGAATGGATTGTGTTCGAAGTTCGAGGTTCTACTGTATTTATCTATTTCTCTTTCTAAGAGTATATGATTTATGCCTTACGTCTCTAATCACAGAATAACTTGTATCAAAATTGTTACCCTGAACCTTGCAATTAATAATAAAAAATTTACTTTTCATCATTTCTGGCTTCAGTGCTGTCTTTGTCCACGTGTTCTCATCCTTTATTTGTACACGGCATTTAAATTTCTTTCTTGTAGCACACGTCTGTCTGTAGACTACAGGCCTGTATTTATGAGTTCATGTAGGTCTATGAAATATTTTATTGATATTATGTCGATAATAGAGTACATTTTTAACATCGCTGTGTTTTAGGGACACAATGAAGAATTGTTCAAAATAACTAGACTGTTGGCGCTAAAGTCCAATTTATGAAGTTTGAATCTTACGTATTTTAAATGTGATCAAGATATGTGGGTGGTATTGGATATTCCCTGTGATGCTTAAATAATAGTAATTCGTTCGTTCATTCATGCAAGGACTGTCAACTGTATAATGGTTTTCCTTCACCCAAAACTACGAGGGGGTCTCCACATGTCCGTGTCTCTGGTCTCCCCTTCTGCCAGTCCATGGTTAGACTTGCTCCGTCTTAATAATAATAATAATAATAATAATATTATTATTATTATTATAAAATTCTGTTTTTGATCGAATGAAGGCCTATACCAGAAATTACTTTTGTTGTGTTCTTCTGTGTTCTAGAGCAGCGGTCGCCAACCATTCGGACCTCACGGACCACTAAACTCACAATTTTGAATCCCGCGGACCACTAACATGATTTTTTTTTAAAAAGGTACAAATATGTATAAAATAATTATCATAGAAGTTCCATTTTATTAATATGAAATGCACTTGTTTAATTATAACAAAATTATTAGTGTGATATTTGTTGCTGCTTGTTTGAAATAAGTGTAATAAACATAAAAATTTCAAATAATGTCCAAATTTCTCCACGGACCACCAAAATTTTCTCGCGGACCATCAGTGGTCCGCGGACCACCGGTTGGCGACCGCTGCTCTAGAGGCTTTCTACGGCCTGATCCCCCGACAGCGGTGTCCCAAATACTCGTACATACGACGCCCTATAGTTTCTGTGCTCAACTGTTTAATTCCAACAGGCCATCTGGCGTAAGCTGAAGAGGAGGAAAGGCTGTGATACTTTTTGAAAGTGCGATAATCTGAAAAAACATATTGCTGAAGACGATGACAAGAGTAACAAAATAAAAAAGATATTGGTTTACAAGCAAGAACTCGGGCAAAAAAAAAAAAATCTGGGGCTTCTTTCCTCAATTCGTGCCGACTCATACCGCCCAAGTTCCCTGCCTAAGAAACTCATTTTAGGCCTACGCCATGAACTACAGGCAGCATATTTAAGGGACCTGGTCACGCAAGGAAATGTCACTGTAAACAGACGGCAATAGACGCTAACAAAGAGAAAACCCCAAATATTATTTTATTCAAATATTGTTGGCAAAAGGGGCCACGAGGTGGCGCAGTTGGTTGATGCACTGCTTTATAAGCCGGAAGGTCGCGGGTTCGATTCCCGATGATGTCATTGGAATTTTTCATTGACATAATCATTTCGGTCGCACTATGGCACTGGGGTAGACTCAGCATCTAACAGAAATGAGTACCAGGATTATCTCCTGGGAGTAAAGGCGGCCGGTGCGTAGGGCTGACAACCTTAGCACCTTCATGTGCCGAATGTCTAGAAATCTGGGAACCTTAACCTCCTGGAACCCTAACTGTAATGGGATTGCTTCACCATTGTTCGCAAATTTCGAACCATGCGAGTTATGAGGTTTTGGCAGCCGTGTAGCTAATGATCCCTTTCTTCTTCTATATGATGCTGTGTCACGGAGTTATCGCATCCCGAATCTGCAAAGGAAGGTAATGTCTTCGTCTTCAAGGCTCTTCTAGGATCTACAGACCTTTGAATATTAAGATTGCAGAAGAATGGAATACCGATCGGGTATTTTTTGTACTGCTACAGGCAACTGGACCACAGACTAAGTAAAGAGGAAAGGTCTAAAAAACTGTCACAAACTGAAGACATACTCGTAGGTCTTCTTAGATATGAAACCGTGTACATTAGTAAACACGCACTAACATTTCAGGGGAATTTTCTGCCTCAATCTTCACGGGAGTTAAAAATATCCTGTAGATGGAGACACCAAGCTTCACCGAAACAGTGGTACGTAATTGTCACATTAAAAAAAACTATAGTATCATTAAATCGTTGTAAGAAACGCAATCCTGTCTAAGATAATCTCTTAAACTGCATTATCGACCCGCACTACGAGTATGTCAGTCCATGTACGTAATGTTGTGTTTGTGGGTGGAGACACACAGAGACCTCTAACTCATACAAATATGTTAAACGTTCTCATTTCAGGCATTTCTAAATTACTTCATTGCTGTCACAAGTGTTCGTACTTCACTACAATATTTCGCCGCTAGTTTACGTAATAATAAGTTTAATTTAAAATGTGTGTGCCTGGAAATTAGTGGGCTTGATTGTGTCTGTAAATTATCCCACTATTCTACATATTAATGCAATTGCTGTATTATTCAAAGTTCTTTCGTCATCCGGTCTTATTACGTTTCCTGATCTCTGAACTCTCACAACACTGCGTCATACACCGGTCTGTTATCCAACCATGTTTTACCATTTAGACCTACTAATTCGCTCCCTTGAAACCCTAATATTTTCTTATTACTCAAAGACATCTTCACACCGATTGTTATATTAGGTTCATTAATTTAACATTTTAAGCACAGTCATTCATACAAGTACCACACGCTTTAATAAACAGAATACCTACACTATGACCACACAATTTATACAGGCCTATGTCATGTATAATACGATTCTTAAAACATGAAGGGATTAATTCCATAAAAGCCTTAACTAAATTTCATTTAATATGTTTAGAAAATAATGGCGTTTTTCCTTCTGCAAGTAAGATAGGACCATCCTCGTTGCCTAGACGTGTTTTCTGGTTGTGCTTGGCCATTTTCGTTTATTAAATGCCTGCGTTTCGACAGTCCCCCCTTTTCTTCTCCGTTTATGATCTATAGGCCTACAATATTACGAAAAAAAAAATAGATTTCCTATATATATTTTCTTATTTTCAAGTGAACTATTCCTTCTGTCCGCATTCAGTATCCCTCGGGTCCACCCAGCCTCTAGCATAAATGAGTACCAAGGGGAGCTGGCAACTCTGCCGTCCTAGTTGTGCCGAATGTCAAAGTAAGGATGAAAGCCGAAAGTTTCATCCCCACTCTAAGTCTTCATGAATTGTTACGGGAATGCGTTACCTTTACATATTTTCTTAACGTATACTAATATCATTTTTGTGTAACTTTTTCACTCTTTTTATAAGCGATGAAATTATTGTAGCTTATCTTGTGGCCTTAATAAAATTAATAAATTATAAGATTAATCATGCATTACACCAACTTTAGTATTGACTCAGCTTTCGGATTTAGACCGAATATAAAAATGAGGACACAAAAAATTTATTACTTTAGCGATCCTAATTCCGGACGTCAATTGAGCTTATTGAGCGTCAGTCATGAAAGCGTAAGGTTGTAGTTTTAGGCGCGTTCGTTTTGAGAAACATAAAGCAGAGTGCCTTATAACAGGGTCGTGTTCGTCCGTCCAAACGATCGATCGACCGACTGACCTTACAGAACAAAATCCTTGTAAGATTCGACGTAAAATGACTTACCGAATTCGAAAGTTCTTTTGCTGTTTTCTGCCCATATAACCTACAATGTATCCAGAAAAATGCAGGGTTGTAACTTTGAAATACGCCGAGAGATATTTCCCCATTTTTGCAGCATACATAAGAACACAGTCTAGTAGCCTTATATCAGTCATGAGTTGAAAAAGAGCAGCCAGTTTGTAGCAGCCGCAGAGAATTGGTCAAACTTGTATCTGCTAGACAATTTAACGTATCCACATTATCTGCTCCATAACTAACTAACTAACTAACTACCATGGAGCAGAGTCTTCTTGAGAAGCTAAAGGTCTCAGCTAGTCAAGAAATTCCCCGCGTTTTATGGAACCCGAAAGTTCATTACCGCACTCACAAGAGCCCGCCACCTGTCCCTATCCTGAGCCATATCAATCCAGTCCATGCCCCTCCCATCCCACTTCTTGAAGATCCATTTTAATATTATCCTCCCATCTACGCCTGGGTCTTCCAAGTGGTCTCCTTCCCTCAGGTCTCCCCACCAAAATCCTGTATGCACATCTCCCCTCACCCATACGTGCTACATACCCCGCCCACCTCATTCTTCTCGATTTGATCACCCGAATACATTATCTGCTCCATTGATTGCCAAACTGTATTTGAACGAGACAAATCCAAGTGAACTACATTCCCCTCTCCCCCGGACAGATCTGTGTGTGTGGTGGCTACATGTGCGCATGTAAGTATGTTTACATCGTTTTAAAACACGAAGTATTGTTTAACAATTCGTTGACTGAAGTCTGTTCTTGAAGATGTAGGCGGTACGTTCCTTCACTACTAACCCTGCCACTCAGGGTAATAAGCCAGAAGAACTGAATTCTCAGCATAGCCCTGTCAGTTTTCAGCTCATGTCCAACATGTCGGACTAACTACAATTACACAGCAACAATATTGTTTATTTTCGAAACCATTATTGCGTGTGGGTGTGCATAAAATGAAAAGAGTTGACAGCAGTAATTTGAGTCACGTGGCGAGACGAAGGGTGACTGATAATGACTCGGAAATGAAGCGTGAGAACTTGTTACACAGTGCTGACAGAGCCATCTTCAGCCCGATGCCGGAACTGTTGCAGAAAGTGCACAGTCATGCGCATGCGCTCATGTTCCTGATGTGAGTTGGGACGCCATCTATCAAGGAGATGGACGTGTGACACAATGGATTTCATCTCCCCGCCTTCGCCCCTTAATTAAAATAAAAGCCAGGTATAACAAAGCGAATCCTCCCCTTCTTTTGTGACGAAAGGGCATCCGAAGAGAGAGATAATGGATTTCCACCGCTGCGAACTGCGCCCTCTGTACAACTAACCGCAAAACACTGAAGGTTCGTGCCTACCATCAACGTAAGGCGCTTAGGGGAAGGCTTAAATGGTGTCTGTGGCTGTCTCGACGTTTCTACAATCTGTAAAACGGTCTTTGTGATTATTTCGTCACTGCATTTTAACTTGTAATTTAAACGTCACTAGAAATTATAAATACTAACACCTTCAGCCTGGGGGTAAAAATCCTTCATCGTATCATGACTGTTACAAAGGCCTTTCAACTCAAAGTAAGCTGTTCTTTGGATTAACCTGTATCCAGTGGCATAACTAGGTTTTGTGGTTCCAGGAGCCAGTAATCATAATGGCCGTAAATACCCTGTTACACAGGTGATAACAAATAATAATAACAATAATACAGAATGACAGTAATAAAGGCAGAAGTGTCAGCACCAATAAGAGCCGCAGCAGCAACAGCTACAACAACAACAACAACAACAACAACAAAAACAACAACGTGCGGTGACAAACATCAGATCATCTCAGTTTCGCAGGTGAAAACTCCAAGGTCAACTCTTTACCAGTTCTCTCTTAAGGTAAATCAGATGAGGGACTATTGGCCGGAATGTGTTCCTGATCTGAGTTACAGGTCTTCCGCAGTTAATAAGCTATCATAAAAGAAGCTTTTTATTTCCGAAAAAAAAGAAAGCTTACACAAAATTGTGAAAAAAAAAAAATTTGTCATGTCAATTTACAGTAAACAGCATTAATCATAAAACAAAAATAGGTAATATTTATAGGAGTTAACTTGTACAGACTTGCGGTGTGGTTAAAAGTATACGTTTGTGGCAGTGAGCCGTCAGGATAGAGTTCAGAGCGTCTGAACTAAACAATCTCGAGGACAGGACACAGCATGAAGATGAGAGTGCAGCTTCGCCCTGAATCCCAAAGCCTTCCCCACGTACCACCAGTTCGTTTCCACTCTCAGTTTATCCCTGTGGCAAATCCTTCGCCATAAAACACATCGTTTAGAAGCAAGCAGTATATTTGAGTCAGCGCAGCACTGGAAACACGTCATATTTTTTGTCCTGAGACCTTTCTGAGACCTTACATTCGTTCAACTTGCTAATGAAACAAAGTATTATATCTATCGAGTATGTCCACTGCAGAATATAAGATTCTCATTCCAAGCCACATCGCAATTCGTTAAATGATTTTAGGACTTAATTTAGTCTAAATTGTGTACAAAAAAATTAGTTCTTGCTTCAAAGGAAAAAATTGCTTCTCCACTTCAAAGCCCTTCGTGTTGTATAGCAGAGGAGTAATCGCTGTTGATCGTGAGAATTATGAAAGACATAAAGACAAAGTGTGGGCAAAATTCAGGCTTCTAAATCTTAGAACATTTGCTACTGGGCTTTAAACTGTTAATCTGTGTATACTGTATGTAAATTGAAGAAAAGCAAGAAATAATGCAACATAAACCAATCAATAAAATATAATAATAAGTTACCAGTGCGTAAAAGCCTTAAATGAATGCAATAAGTGCATTTATCATTTTTACGTAGAAACAAGCACGTGTCTACATAACTGTGTTCGCCGTACCTCTTTGTGTAGCCTCAACTCGTAATCGAAAAGAGTTACATACATTGAGGATGCTGGAGAACAGAACACTGAAGGGACCATAAAATATATTGGGTTGTTGGGGAACAGAACACTGAAGGGACCACAAAATAAACTGGGGCTGTTGAAGAACAGAACAATGAAGGGACCACAAAATAAACTGGGGCTGTTGAAGAACAGAGCACTGAAGGGACCACAAAATAAACTGGGGCTGTTGAAGAACAGAACACTGAAGGGACCACAAAATAAACTGGGGCTGTTGAAGAACAGAGCACTGAAGGGACCACAAAATAAACTGGGGTTGTTGGAGAACAGAACACTGAAGAGACCACAAAATAACTGGGTTGTTGGAGAAGAGAACACTGAAGGGACCACAAAATAAACTGGGGTTGTGGAGAACAGAACACTGAAGGGCCATAAAAATTATTGGGGTTGTTGGAGAAGAGAACACTGAAGGGACCACAAAATAAACTGGGGTTGCTGGAGAACAGAACACTGAAGGGGCCATAAAAATTATTGGGGTTGTTGGAGAACAGAACACTGAAGGGACCACAAAATAAACTGGGGCTGTTGGAGAACAGAACACTGAAGGTACCATAAAATATATTGGGGATGTTGGAAAAGAGAGCACTGAACGTACCACACATGTATTTCCCTCAGAAAATTGAAGTCCAACTAATTCATAAAAACATTTTATCGGGAAAATACAAACTTGTGCAAAATTAGTATAGTAGTGGTCTTACCTAACAGTACCACTTCTTAATAGGGCCGCCGAGAGCCGATTCGGGCCCTGGTGAAAAAATTGGGCCCTCTACTAAGGGCGGGGCGACTAAAAATCTTTACACTAAATCGGAAAGACTGACTCTCAGTTGCAGAGTGACTTGGGCTTCGTCTGAAAGGGTTAATTTGTACAGTCGACAGACAGTAGTACTACCAAGAAATACAGAAACTTACGCAAACATAGTCGGGCCCTGATCCCGCTTCCGAACCGCTGGGCCCCGGTAATTTGTACCGGCTCCCCACCGTCTCCTCGACACTGATTATTAATGTGCTGATGAAGCTCCAGATTTCTCAAAAGGCGGGAAAATAATAGCGTAGCTTAGCAACTATGTGCTTCTTCCTAAGAAATGTTCTGCGGAGTTCCATGCAACTACAGCATGGCCATGTGCATGAGTTAAGCGCGTTGTTGGCAAATGTTCTTAAAGTCAATAATGTTGATTGACTTTAATGACGGTGTGTTTGCAGAGGGATGAAGACTCTAATTTATTATTGCAACTGCTACACCACGCTCATGGATTTATTTATTTATTTATTATTTATTTACACAACGACACTGCCTGTATATCTAGGCATGGTGGTGCGTGCGCGTGTGTAGAGTCAGATTGTAAGTTAATTAGTGGGGAAACATTGGACAATATATGGAAGGAAGACGTCTTGGCCTGATTTGAGAAACTATAGCGAACTTTTCCTTAAGTGACAGAAAAACAATAAAGGATTACATCACGGTAGCATGGTCTCTGACGCCATCTTTTTCTGGAACACATGGACTTAGACTTCTGATCAGTCTCCTGTGTTCCATATTAAGGCTGTATGCATGCATGCGTGTACCGACGCTGACACCTTTATATACATTCTAATCATTGTTGAACTGTACCCTACTCCTCACCAAGTATTTTTCGGCAGATTATATTAAGAAGAATTAGATAAGCGGGACATAGGACAAGAACAGGGGAAAGAAAATTTGCATACAAGGTTTTGACGGGGAAACCTGAAGAATAGAGACCACTTGGAAGAACTAGGTGTTGATGGAAAATAATATTAAAATGGATCTTCAAGAAATAGAATAGAGGCGTGGACTGGGTTGATCTGGCGCAGGACAGGGACAAGTGGTGATATCTTGTGAAATTGGTGACAAAATTTCTTGAATAGATAAGGAACTGTTGGCTTCCGAAGGAGGATTCTGCTTCGTGATATCAGTGATTGCAGTTCAGTGTAGGGAGTGACGGGAAGAGGTTATGTTGGACAATAAGCTTTGATACTTTGATGGCGGTGGAATTTCATACCGTCTTCTTCTTGGTTACGATGTTGTGTCTCTGGTATCACCTTGTCATAATAGAATCACAATACACAAGTAATTAAACCACATTATTTATTTTACATCGCCTATGAAGTTGAAGCAAATATGAGAAAGAAATACGAAAATTACCTTTTTATTACGTATTACCCAATGTTAAAGTGACTTTATGCTTATGCTCTGTGGCATGTTGATCTGAACTGTGGATCTCCTGACGAACGTGCAACACTGTATTTTATTTGACTATCACATTAAGAGGATAATAAAGGTATAATAAATTGATCAAATGAATCGTTTGACATGAGCTTCATCGCAAACAGATGAATATAAAAAATACGTTGTATTCTTTTACAATTTGGCGCTCTCGCCAAACTGGGAATATTCATTAACACGTTCAGAGTTAAGGAAATATTCTATTAACATTGCTCACTAAAGAGTTAAGAAAAGTGAGTGCGGACGAATCATAATATTTCTGCTAAGGAACAAGGAATTAGAAGAAGAATGACAGTACTTGATAAATATATATTTAAGTACAATTTGTACAAATAAGAAAAAGAATGAAGAAGTACTTTCTCACATCGAAACACCTGTTTCTATTGTCAAAACCGTAACACCTGTTTCTATTGTCAAAACCGTTGAACGCATATAACCTATTTTGAATTTGGAATCTGGGGTAAATCTATACCACAGTTTGTCAGAAGGAATTACGTTCACTCTTAACAATCAAATATGACTCAAATTTTAGGCGCTATTAACGGGTTAAAAATAACATCTTATTTGGGGACCATCTCCATCCTTTGTTTGTAACGTAGTATCAGCGACTAAATAGTTTCTCGAATTTTCATGAAATCTTTATAGAACAAAGAGTGTGAGTTTAATATTAGTGGTCCAGGGGCATTCAAACTTAATTGAAGAAAGTGAATAAATTTCTACCCGTACTTTCCACATTTCTTTAGCAATTTGAGTGAAATTCGATATCCTAAAAGCCTCTATGTAATGTCGTTGATTAACTGTGATTTTCGTGAGAGCTGATTCAGTGAAAGGCGTGTCTACTTCAGGGCGTAAATAAATTAATATAGAAACTTTCAACTCATTTTTACATTTGGCTGAAAAATCGATAGAAGGGCTCTGCAAATAATGCTACTGAAATGCGATTTTTTTGAAAATGAGAGCAGGGAAGGCCCAAAGCTTCTTATGGTGCATGAAATCACATTCATGCGTTTATCGTAAAACTGTAGGCATTTGAAGTGGAGAATGCTTTGTTGAAGTCTTTGTGATACGTCACTGAGTACGCCATCTAAAATCTTGTTGTTAACGCGTAGGAATTTTCCTTTCTCAATAACATTTCATTTAACAAAATCTTACAATATTGTATTCACTTTTTATCAAGTAACTAAACTTTCGGCTCATGGTTTCACCATATCAACTGTTTATGTTATGTATTTATTCATTCCATTCATTCTGAGTCTGTCTTACGACAGGTCCGTAGCCTCTTCCAAAGCGAGTTTCTCCACAGGGTGCGATCTAGTGCTTCCTCTTTCAATTTTCAGTATCTTTTCTTTTCCTTAAGGTCATCCAGTAGCTGCTTACTTCTTCTCCCTCGTCGCCCGTCATTTCTATCCTTCCTTCTAACTTTCCTTCAATCACGTTTTCAGAAGCAGTTTCTACGCAAGATGTGACCAATCCAGTTAGCCTTTCTTCTTTTTATTTATTACCCTATGAAAACTACTTATCAATGCAAATGAATTGCTTTCATATTCTGGTGTGGAAAATTTAAAAACAAATAGCGTAATTTTACAATCAATTAAACACCATACACAGTGCATGATAATTTAAAAGAGCAAAGTCTTTCTGAACCACGGGCTATCTTTTTGTACGTGAGGCAGTTTTCATCCACTAATTTAAAAAATCACTGTGTTTACGTTACCACGCAGCGTGCATTCGACAGACACGTGTACTTTTATAAGAACAGTCGTCACGAATTTTAAACAAAATCTTTGAAGCACAAAATGGAAGCCTAACTACACACCTGTTCTTCTTTGCACAACGTCTATTCTTTAAACAAGAGTGCTAAGATGTTTTCTACTGGAATACGTGTATTTTACGAACTCGTTCTTAAACATTTCTCATATGTCTTTGACTTCCATGACGTAGCAGATCTAATATGAATTCTGAATATTTGAATTCCTTATGTCCACATATAAAAACTTTTTTTAAAAATAAAATGTTATACATTCTGCGGGACAAATAAACAGACGTGCCATTTCCATCACACTTTTAGTCTAGTAATAAATACATAACGACTATTTCAGAGACTCGATTTTCAGGTCCTGTTTAAATTAGCGGTGACTGAAAACTTAGATACCGTTGTCTGTATTTAATTGTGTCCAGTCACTACACTGAAGAATACTGGTTACAAAATTTGCTTCGGACAATCTGCAAACTTCAGGCCGTCCTGTTGGACGATTTCATTATTTTTATGCCTGTTGTTTAGCAAATGCAACTACGCTATCTTAGGTAATCTAGGGTAATAAACGAATAACGATGAAACATTTGGCACTGTACAAAGTTCATTCCGCAGGCTGTTGTTACTTCTGCACTATTTATTTGTTTATTATTTATAATTTTAATTTTAAATCTCACTATTCCGCTGACTACTTGAATAAAGCTGACTGCACACCGCTGTTTCTGCGAACCATAAATTGACACATTCTCTTCGAAGGTAAATCAATAAGCATAACGACGACTATGAATTGATGATGATGATGATTATGATGATGATTATGATTATGATTATAATGATAATTCAATTCAATTCAATTCAATTCTAGTTTAATAAAAATAATAATAATCTTGAGTTTCAAATACATATTTCCAAGTTATCCTATGTGAATGCTAACACCAAATTTTATGCTTTATATTCCCATAAATTTTTCCTCATGACCTCCATAATTTTTTTTTTAATTAAACCTTTATTTCCCTTGGCAGTATACATATTCAGCTATACAGATTTCAAGTTGTACTATTCACCAACTTCGGTGAGATTTCGAGAAGCGGGACCCCCGCACTGTCCGCAACGTTATGAAAACAAAAAAAAAATCATTAACTGTAGTGAAAAATTAATAACAACAAAAAACTCTACCTCACACCTCATCATTTACAGTCTGATGGAACTATAGAAATTATAGCAATAGATGAACGCATAACGGACCTTCACTCTGACTTTCATTCCTCTGTTGATTGTACCTCTTTATTACACAGAATTTTTTCATCTCGTCGGAAGAACTCTTTATTAGGAAAAGAGGAATGAAACTAAGAGAGTCCATTTTGTTTCTTGTACCTCAAACTGGGTGACGTTTGCCTTACTATAACTGAGTTTGTAATACTGACATACATACACGGAGTTAGAACTTACCGCCTGTACACCCTTCGTATCAATTTAAACCCATGCATGCCAGCCGGCCTCGACGTGGAAGAACAAGATACTCGGTTTCTGAGGCAGCGTTGGTGTCGCCACTAATTTCACCAAGAAATTACACAAATTATATCGCTGATTACTATAAGATCATTAGAATACTTCGTAACACTGACATATTTTAGAGAGAAAGCGTTTCTTTCTGTAGATACTAAAAAATTCCTTCATTTATATGAGTATTTGGAAAAGTATCGCAAGCACATACAATGTCTGACACTCAGAAGAATTGAGTTCCTCAATTTACGATGTTCTGAATCTTTGTAAGATAAACAAGCCATAAGGAAAATATAATAGACTTTTCTTTCAATGGCTGCATATTGAAAGCGGGAGTTATATATTCAGTATTAAACTCGATTATTTTAACCCTGTGCGAGTAACAACACAAAGAAGGGGGTTAAAACACATCGAATATCCGGGCGCCACTAGAGTTGTGTGCATCCTTCCAAAACTGCAGACGGAACATTGAAATGTCCGATTTCCGAAATAAGCCGAAGTAAGGCTTGGGTGATTGAATAAACTGCGTGTAAGCGACGAAAAGACGATTAAAACTTATTATACGAGGTGACACAAAAATAAGTGAGTCTGGGAAAGAAACCACGACATTAGGCGATGTTTAAAAGTGATTTGTATAACTAATTTTAAGGTGATTCGAAAAAGAAAGCAGTCAGATATCAACTTCTCTTCACGCCCCTTTCTAAGACTCCTAAGACCTGACAATAATCATAAACATCTTTTAGACAAAGAGCAAGATATAAATAGCTAATATTTTGTAGTTTCAAACAGTACCAGGACTTAATTTAATATCTATATGCATAAGCATTTCTATACCAAAGTCATTACAACGTGTGGTTTGATGCAGTACCTTACCTGAGCCTTTCCTTTTAAATTGGTATCAGAGTCTTCTATCGCGAACTTCATTCGCTGAAAAATAAATAAAAACTGCATTATTTTAAAATTTTAATCACAATAAGAAGTGTGGAATTTGAGACTTGAAATTTCTTTCAACTGAGTAACATCTACTTTGCTGTCAAAATATGTAGTCCCCATATTTCGGACTACCGCCATAAAAACAAATATCTAACTAACTAATTAACTAACTAACTAACTAACTCCTTGGAGCAGAGTCCTTCTTGAGAAGCTAACAGGTCGTCAGATAGTCAAGAAATTCCCCGCGTTTTATGGAACCCGAAGGTTCATTACCGCACTCACAAGAGCCCGCCACCTGTCCCTATCCTGAGCCATATCAATCCAGTCCATGCCCCTCCATCCCACTTCTTGAAGATCCATTTTAATATTATCCTCCCATCTACGCCTGGGTCTTCCAAGTGGTCTCCTTCCTTCAGGTCTCCCCACCAAAATCCTGTATGCACCTCTCCCCTCACCCATACGTGCTACATGCCCCGCCCACCTCATTCTTCTCGATTTGATCACCCGAATAACATTTGGTGATGAGTACAGATCATTAAGTTCCTCGTTATGTAGTCTTCTCCACTCCCTGTTAACCCGTCCCTCTTAGGCTCAAATATCCTCCTCAGCACCATATTATCTACAAAATTAAATTCACTTTTAAAAACTTAAGTCTGTAATTGTAAATCACCAGTAGAAGGTTGACAATTTCTAACGAAAGTATAGCCCACATTCTTCAGGCGTGGTATGTTGCTTTTACGTCTGAAAAGTACTTAATAAAACGCCCCGCAATCTTCAAATATCTGTAACAATGATTAAGGACGCAAAGTACTTCGCTCGTAGTGGACAACTTCTATGACCTCTGACCTTCTCGCGGCGGTGCCTTTGAACATCACTGTCTTCTGTCACGAAAACGGTGGCAGCAGGTTTCTCCCAAACTGTCGTAACTACGTGTGAATTTACACAGCGTCACAACTCAGAAGACAGTAAACCTCCACACAAATTAAACTGAGTTTCACCTGCATAGACTTTCCACAGGTTACAACACAAACTTCAGAGTCGATATTTTTCCAAATATCGACTCTCAGCTACACTTGATCGACTACAGAAAGTTGCGCGTATTGATCAATACACACTGCCTGATTACTCGCGACACCTAGTGGCACTTCTGAATACTTCTAGCTCCCGGTGTCATCTGTTCGATTCGACTTTATATCGACTGCATTACATGACTCAGGGCTGACGCGTGCCCCTAAAATTTGTTGCGCAGAAGATAAACTGTAGTTACTACATTGTAGGTACCAGCTGCTTGGTGTGTACGAGCAACGCACAGTCAACAGGCATGTCTTTCACACTACAGTAACTTGATACGTTTTAAGCGCTTTCACGGGGGTTGTTCATCAGATTATGGCATTCTTGCGGGTTTCTGCAACGTGTCGTGGTTAAATATTCCGACGTTTCAATGGAATATACACTCCACCATAGCACTCCTCACAGGACGACACGTAGTACACTCCGCTCCACGAAAAAACATTTCATACGCTTTTAATACCACACGCCAGCAGTTCCACAATTCTACCAACTACAGTGTTTTTATAATTTTACAACTTTTAGCGAATCTATTGACAAGATTTTAACTTATGTTTCAAAGTGCTGATAGAATATTTTAAATCATGTGTTGAAGTGACTGTAGCTTTTAGCAAGAAACCCCCTGACGATGATCCTAGGATCGAAACACGTGTAGGGGTACAATTTTAACAATTTTATAATAAAGCTACTTAAAGAGTGGTTTTAGTGTGCATCGGTTGGTTTAAACTTAATTTAATTTAATGGAATATACTGCGTCAGTCTTCAGTGTGACTGAATTGTTTGGCTAGATGTTTTATTAATACGGAGGAAAGTTTAGTCTGACCAATCACAGAATTGGGGCAGGAAGATTGTCCCGAGCCCGTCTCACAGTATGTCATGCTCCTCCCATTCCCTTATTAACCTAAAGGTCACGCCAAACGCTGACATGATCCAAATTAGAACTAAAATAAAGTCCATCCTCTTGTGGTCCACAAACGCATACATTACGGGGCTTCCTTTCTTCATCCTGACTTTCAAAGCTATACCTGCAAACTTTTTTGGAAAATTTTCGGATGACTTCCATATTCTACACTACGAAATGCAATCAGACTTCTAAGGTCATTATATATAAGCTCTCAATTTCAATTAAGAATAGAATTTGCCTAGGTGCTAGTATACTCTATGTTTGTCAGACGTTGTCTACCAGTTCTGAATTCATATTAAGATATTAATTCTACTAGTTCCCAATTAACATTAAGATATTAATTCTACTAGTTCCGAATTAACATTAAGATATTAATTCTACTAGTTCCCAATTAACATTAAGATATTAATTCTACTAGTTCCGAATTAACATTAAGATATTAATTCTACTAGTTCCCAATTAACATTAAGATATTAATTCAGAGCTGGTAGACAACCTTCATAAATCTTCTAATATTCTGCAGTGAGCGTAACTATTTGTGGCTGCCAGCTAAAAATCATTACAATTACAACATAAGCCATCTGCATGCATAATTACAAGTTGGTGAAATTCGGAAACTACCTATCAATATCTAGGATTACGACAATATGTGATAAAGAAAGCGAGATCCTCGTTTGACGATTAGAGACATCTGTCAGAAACTGAGAGTAACTACGTCGTGTCCGAAAGGGGAAAAAGAGTATAAAGTTGGCCTTTCTAAGCATACAGTCCTGTAAGATGCTACCAGACGAAACGCAGAAATACCTGTGGAAAGGAGTAATGAAACTGCTCATTTATGAATCACGATAATCAGAGCATTAAATCCCCATGGAAGAAAAAGATTTAAGATGCAGATTGTTTCTAACTCTGAACAAACAAACACAAACACCTTTGTACTTATTTCTGTGTCAGTGACGCACAAATACTAATTATTTCCCCCTTTCCCTGTCATTACTGGAGTCCACCCCTATAGGAATTTAAGCAACTTATAATTTATCCTAGCTGCTTTCGAAGTATAACATCGGAAATGTAGCCTTAATTACAGTACAGGGCACAAAATTATTTTTTACAAATACTGTGAAACACTTCCCTGTAATTAAGAAGTAAACTTAATATTACCTCGGGGTTATCAATCACTTTTAATGAGTAGTTTGCTTCCGTTTGTATAAACATTAACACAGATAAGCAGTAATAATTATACACAGTAAGTCACACCACGTGTACTTAACTTCCGCTCTCTCTCTATTTTGTGTCGATCCTGCAGCAATATTAAATCCTTGCAGATAAAAAGGTTTAAGCCGTTTGTCATTTTACAGACAGCGTGCAGGCCAGGTGATTAAGCAGAGTCGAACTGAAACCTGAGAGTGTCTACTAACACTGAAATGCGTCAAAACAAATAAAAAATACCAAACAAATAACAAATACCTTAATATGAAAATGCAGTCAACTCCAAAAACACTGTATGCACGCAATATACCTTGCACTATGGACAACATAAGTGTAATTATGATACAATAAACTTCTAACTAGAATGCCTTTCATTATAGTACTCATTCGTCCCAATTCTTCCACCGAGAAATCGTCTACCTGGTAGATACAGTCTTGGTAACACTGTGCCATCTCGTAGTGAGAGTGAACAAACACATTAGTCAGACGAAGCACCAACAGATGGCGGGAACGCCCTGTTTCACAAACTGCTACGTAGACCAATTTTCTTTTGCAATTTGCTTTAACAGCAGTTAATTATTGAAGCAAAAAATTCCTTAAACAACAGGAAAATTTTATTTCTTCATATATTTGCCCTCTGGTTACTTTAACTGGACTTCAAGAACTGATCGAAGGTAATATGTACTAAATAAATGTGCCCGACACAACGAATCATATGGAGTGGGACACTCCGCTCATTGTTAACTTCAGCACTAAGGGAACGTGAGCGGTGGGCTTAGAGCGAGATTACAATGCGAATGCAAGTACAAAAATGTACGTTCTCATTGCGTTTCTACTTCATTTTACTTTCTGCGTTTTAATCGTGGCTTTCCCTTTATCATTATACTAACAGTAAAGCTGTAAGAGAATTATAGGTATGTAAAACACTTTATGTACATTTTATTCCATAATTTTCTACATTCAGTTGACATATATGGGTAAGTCCGTACTTAAATGACAACCGAGACGGAATTCAGTGATTTTTATTTTAATTTTTAGAAAAACACGATAGTGTGAAAATGTTTTACAGTACATGCATATTCCAATACCCTCTCTACCATTTTTTGCATAACAGGTGTCCTGACTTTTACTGACTGCATCGTTCTATGAAAACCAATTTTTGTACAGTTAATCGCTTTTAACATGAGCTTAATTTTAGACGTACGTAAAAGATGGACAGAAGGTATACTTGTCCTTTTATCAGTTTCAAATATTTTCCAAATTGAGAACTCTTCAAATAAAAGCGCCAGCTTTTAAGCCCCAATACTCTAAATTCTGGGCTTTTACACATGTGTATACGTACCGATTTTTTTTTGTAAATAAAAGTGCCGGTACTCAATTCTTGACAACAATTGAATTTTAAGTTCTGAATTTATTAGTCGTCTAATGAGTCACCGACAGAGACGTGTCAGCACGCCCTACCCTTACGTACCGGTAGAAGCAAGTATATATATATATATACACACACATAGATATATATATGTATATATATATATATATGTGCCCCCCCCCCTCGTCCAATGTCTTCAAACCCCATTTCATTATTATTTTCACATCTACGCCTAGGATGTAACATGGCTACATAATCACAATGTTTTAAATACAGAAGAGGTTCCAAACATTTCCATTAGAAACAAATAAATATATAAATAAAAACAAATGTATAGGTAAAAAATTAATTACAATAATCAAATTTTAAATTATTTGCGAAATATTATTCTGTGTATGCCTAATGTATAGGCCTATCTGGAATCAGTGAGCTCAGTTCACGAAAGTTGCGATCAACGGGGCATGTAGCACGAATGGGAAGGATGGGAACTGCAAGTAGATTCTTAGACGGGAAGTCCGGAAAGAAGATATGGTTAAGAGACGTGGGGAATAATGTTAAAGGAAATATGAAGTAAATCAGTTACGTTAAGAGAGTGTAAACAGGTGTGGGCTGTTTTAAACACGGCAATGAATCTTCAGTTTTCGTTAAAGATGGGAGATTTACTTTCCAGCAGAGCAATATTGGCATTTAAAAAAAGGCTTTGCTCTGTGGAGCCATCTATGTAACGGAAGTGTTCGAAGACAAGTAAAGGAGAATCAGAGCACAGTGGTAGCAACGTGTTTATAGACATGTTACAAATAATCGTCAAGTTTAATAAGGCAAGCAGTAACGCCAAATAGCCATCCTGAATATATCTGAAGTGTGTCGTGTCTGTTTACATCTCTCGACTCTTGTGTTTATGTCGCTTAGTTGGCAATCCTTCTATTGAGTCACTTTATGTTACTGTGTTTTCAAAGCGCCGAATTAACTTAGCGTCATATTTTTATTTACTTTATGCAAATTAGCAGACAGTAGATAATTTACTTAATTGAGCTTAAGAAACTGTAGTTTATGAAATAAAACAAATTTTTTTTTTATTAAGAATTTCTTCTGAAAAGTTACTCTCATTACGAAATCAGACGTACGCTTGTTTTAAAAATGTCTTAATTCCGAATGCTGATGAGGAACTGAATTATTTAGTATTCCTGTCACAGGATAAGCTTATTTCCTCGTACCTTGCTGGAAAAGTCAATTAGCATTTCATTTCGTTAACAGAGTGAAATATAATTAAGACACGGTAATGAGAAGTTGAAGGTGTTTTTTAAAAACAGCTCACTTCTGTCCTATACTTTGAGAAGTAATTAGATAAAAAATCTATTTCCACGCTGTCGGAAAGTGTCACAAGTGAAATTGAGGGAAAGGAAATGTAGCAGAGCAATATAGTCACTAAAGTAAAGGGAAAAAAAAAGAACTGGAGGGAAATGAATAGAGAAAGCATATACCGCAGGTAAATGTCTGTCTGAGAGCACAGGGACACCGACTGGGTGTAGCGCTACTGAAATTTGTCCAATGCAAATTAAGACGAGCTCTATAGGAAGAGAGTCCCTTCCTTCTACCGTCATAAGGTAAAGGTAAAGCAACCCCATTACAGACCTGGACAGGCCCTGAGGGGTCCAGGAGGTTGAGGCTCCCAGATTTGTAGACAATCGGCACATGAAGGTAGTAAGGTTGTCAGCCCTACGCACCGGCCGCCTTTACCCCCCAGGAAATATTCCTGGTACTCATTTCTGTTAGAGGCTGAGTCGACCCCAGGGCCATAGTGCGACTGAAACGATTATGTGAAGGAATTAATTCCAATGACACCATCGGGAATCGAACCCGCGACGTTCCGGTTTGTAGCGTAGTGCCTCAACCAACTACGCCACCGCGCGCCCCTATACCGTCATAAGCCACACATTAAGTATTCAGTCACACAAGATACATAAACTGATAAATGTGATTAGATGCTTTCTTAATTTAATCACCATAAACTCGCAGGACAACATAATGTCTGTAATGCAGGTAGCATGTACAGTACAGTGTAGAACCAGTTACACATTTGGTACTCAGTAGCAAGCCAGTGCAGGCCGGTAGGATTCTTTCAATGATCTAAATTTGAAGTTACATGTATATATTGATAATGCATTTCAAGAATGCAACAGAAATTAGGATACCAATAGTAGAAAGGAAAGGAAAATTTACTGCTGAATGGGTATTTTTAATTAAGACCTTTATAAAGTACTATTACATATTAGTGCAGATTTGATAAAATAAATTTAAAAGAACAGAGAATTTATTAAGTAGTGAAACTGAACTTGTAGGAGAAAATAATTACCAGAACATGTATTGTATTGAGCAATCGAACAAAAAAATCTGATTTAATTTAGTATGAAAGGACGAAACAGTTCTAAATTTCAACAATTTTTCTCTTTGCTGGTTGCTAATAATAAATAAAGTCGAAGTATATTATTCAAATGCATAGGCCAGAATATGATTCTAGTATATTGTAAAGTGCTTCAGTTTACTGGGACTTGGCTGGGAGAGACATGATCATGCAAAAAAGCTACATGAGTTTAATTATTTAAGCACAGACTTTAATGAAGAGTTTTGCTGTCCACAATAGCGCTTTGTGGCACCGCCGCCATGTGACGGCCCCCATCCATTCCAATAAACAAATGGCTAGACAAGAATTATAGTGCTCTAAAGTCTGCAAATGCCTTAACCCGCAAGAGGAACAAGAATTTACTAGGATGAATTACAATGTTGACTTCCAGGGCTGTACAAAATTAAAATGAAGGCTGCGTAATACGAAAGGTGTTTTTGTGTACCCCTTAAATGCACATGGGGGAGTCGGTATACGGCAAATTTGGGTAATAATGACACAAATTCATTCTCTTATGAACATCTTTCAAGTTAATAATATTACGTATTTATACTTGAATTTTTAGAAAGCACAATTTTCGGAAATGATAAGTCCAGGCCATATTTAGAAAATTTCAACAGGTTAGTTACTCAAGAAATACTTTACTATAAAAGGTGCAAATGGCATTACTAGCTGACAGTGAGGCAAGTATGTATTTTGATAATTCGGTTAAGCACTAAACACTTTAAAGCACTTAAAACAGAATAAAACTATCTTCCTACAGTACAGATAATACATTTCAAATACAAAATACACTTTGAGAAAGCTGTTCTTGAGTTCTTAACACAAAAGTTACAGCGGCTCCATGAACTGGGAAAATGAACTTGATGAAAATAAACTTGACTTAATAAAACTTTAGTTGACATTCAATTTTTGACAATTTGGGGACAGAAAATATTAAGAATTTTATGAAGGAAAGCATCACACGACTCTTTCTCTTAGTGAAGCAAAACTCTCGTCACATAAGGTACATATACCACAGTTACGGACAGCACCTGCATCGCACTTCTGACGTTACCAGACGTGACACTGAACGCAATGAATCAAGTCTCCCTTGTTCTTACTGCCCTTGTATTGCACTCCGCAACACAACAATGCATGCTATCTTTCTTTCTGCTGACCCTAAATGTTTACATTATGAAGAGGGTTTATTTTGTTTAGAGCACAAGAAACAGTTTATTTGTACATATATATAAGTGTGATGAATGAACTGAATAACAATAGTGACAAAAAATCTCTGAAGATGGCTCAGTGAGGAGCCGAAACATACGTCGGGTTTTATAAAAATGTTTTAAAGAACTACACAGTTTTTTAAAATAAAAAGTGCATCCAGTTGGTGTTTTTAAATAGTGATTGTGATAATAATAATAATTATTATTATTATTTACAGAATTAGTTTATTAATATCCTAATTTTATTAGAAACCTAAATTTATTTCTGCTTTCTCGAATGCAACGTAGACAGATATCAAAGTTTCGGAGGAACCCGCTGTCTGCCTTATATTTATTGTTAGAATTATCTCTCCAATATAATATGAAGCATTCTCAAATGTTTTATAAAAATTTTTTTAGACTCTCCAGTTGTTTAAATGTAACAGTATTCAGAATGCTGCGGTTGGGGTTGGTGAACCGATTATTTCTGTATTATACGTTAGTAGAACTTTGTAACCGGATACACAACACAAAGGTTGGTATTCGTGGTCCGTTGGGATATGAGGTTTAAATGTTTTAAAATTGAGGTTTCGAGGTTGCAAATCCAGAGCGTTTAAAATATTGATTGATATATAGAATAAATTTTGGTGGCCCTGCAAATAGACACAGCGGTTACATACATATATTCAAGCACACACATACATACACACACACACACACACTCGCACACAGCAAGAATTACTTGTATCCTCTACAGCTCGAAGGGGAAGCAGTGCAGCGTGTCAAAAGTAGACACCTCTCGATTCGCAGTTTATTTAACGACTATTTGTCAACTCTATAGTTTAAATGGGCATTGTGTGAAGAACTGTTAATAATAAGTGGGGGAAATATACACACACCTGATCAAGAATGTGATTTTTTTTAATATTTACTAAATAACTAAAAAAAAAGCGAGCCACGACTTAGGTAGCAGTTTTCTTGATAAATATGAGGTAATTAAAGTTACGGAATTTCATATCACTGTCAGTTATACACATACGTTTAGTCAAAACTTGGAATTAAACATTAAAATTAAAGAATGTTTATTTACTGGTAAATTTTGTAAAAAAAAAAAATTACATAAATTTCTTACATACGAACATTTCCAAAATGTGTAATCCTTGTAACCATTTAATGCTCAGAGGTAATTATGTGTACCACGTGGTGTAACATTTAATAATTTGCGATTTTTCCACGCTCTGTATTGATATATTTTATGACTCTCAGAAAAACTACATTAAAGGGCTGGCCGTAACAAACAGATATGCATTAAGTTTCCTGTGAGACTGATTTTTTAAAATAACAGTTTTGTGGCCATTTTCCTTCAGTGTTAGTAATTAAAAAAAAAAGTGAGTCCTGCACCATATCAAATTCACGGGTCCAGTGACGACATCCAGTCTAGACAATGTTTTTCACAAACTAAATGCACTTGTTATAAAAAAAACTAAAATATTCTAAAACTGTTTGAAAAAAATGGGCTCTTTATCAAACAGTTTTAGAATATTTTAGTGTTTTTATAACAAGTGCATTTAGTTGGTGAAAAACATTGTCTATACTTGAAAAATGCACGGTGAAAATAGAATAAAATTTGTTAACGCAAAACAAGCAAAATACATACTCAGATTTAGAAACATCAAAAGTAAACTGCAAAAGTCAAATGCGGCCATATGGTTCAACAAGATATGTAGATCCGAACAACTGGAACCAAAATACAGGGCATACACAAAAGAATGGTGCGGTTTCAATTTATTCACTTTTGAAACCGCACCATTCTTTTGTATATGCTCTGTACATCGATATTAAGGTCAATGGAAACATGTCGGGGCTTTTTATCAAACAGTTTTAGAATATTTTAGTGTATTTATAACAAGTGCATTTAGTTGGTGAAAAAAACATTGACATCCAGTCTCTTTCCTCGTGCCAATGCATTAAGTTCCAACATTCAGCCCTGTTTTATAATTTTCACAGCAGAAACCGTGCCAGATTTGGCCCCACCATTTTAGTAATGCAGCTACTCCATAAATATAAGCACGCCTGAGAATCTCAAGTAAGTGACAGTCTTTGGCGCTGTAAATATTACATTCTAGACTTCAGCAAGCAGGTTCACGTTTGAAGAGGAACGGATAAAACATACACAGGACTTCCCAATTTAGTTTCCGAGATCAAAGTAACTCTGCTAATATTCGTTCGAAATTGCTTCGCCATTACCTGATTCTTAAACGTAAAATATTATTGACAATATTTACGTGCAAAAAATAATGGCATTGGAAAAATTGATATTGAAATTCCAGAAGCTACTGTATTTGAGATATTTCTCTCCTTAGTCACCGTTCGAGCTGCTATTTGTCCATTCCTTCTCTTCTTCCATAGCGTTACAGCCCGAGGTGGGCCAGAGCCTCCTGAAGGTTTCCTGGTCGGTAAGTGTGCATTCTGTAGTGAGTGACCGGCTCACTGACCGCACAAGGTTTTGCTCAATCCTGATGTGACTGCCAGAGCCATCTGGCAGGCAGTCAGGAGACTTGGGTGAGAAATGGCCGCTTGAATTTTGCTTACGAACATTACTGGTTCTATTCATGCCCGAAGGTTCTTTTACATGCCGTAAATCTACGACATGGGACCGACGGCTTTACTTCCCCTCTGAAGGAAGTGGTGTTCCGGATTTTTATCACCCTTAAAAATTCATCGCCCTCGGTCGGGATCGAACCCGCGAACCTTGGGTCCAGTGGACCACTAGTCCACCGAGGGCGACACTTGTCCATTCTTACAATCACCAATAAGTTACATAATCAGACAAACGTACAGGACACAAAGAGACAGTGTCGTTGTCTTCTAATTTTGCCTTTTCATAATGAGCTCACAGACAGTAACATGTTGTCGAAAAAAATGTTCTTCTCCTTAAGCTTCTTACCACTTTTTGACATCTGAATAAATTGTTGCACTAACACAATTTCCGATTGATATAGGACATATATATATTTCATACCTATCGATTTTAATCGATTTTAAAGCAATTTCTATCCCCCCTTGTCAATTCAATTAATTTATTTTTTATACATACAGGCGAACTAGAGGGAGAAACAGCATAAATAAGCAGTCGTGCATTACTTATGTGCAGTGAAATCGTGACAATTACGTCAGGCAATCTTTTTGATGGCTGCGATGTCTGTACTGCATATGTTATCGATTATATGATATACGGTATAAGAAGATAGAAAATGTTGTTACCTTTTTGAATCTGACTGCACAGTGGCAGAAAGAGAGGAGGGCAATCCACACAAAAGACATTTATATCATACTGAAACGCGTCAATGTTAATGTGTTAAGTTGTTTCACATTGCCCCTTAACGATCAAAATAGCCGCTGTCTTTGGCGAGATCCTACAGGTACTGAAAATACAATGCAACAAGCCTAAAGCTTAAGATATATTATTATTATTATTATTATTATTATAGTTTTCATCAACTTTATGCGGGGAATTTACAATTACATACCTTTAACAAACCATTTAGTACGGTATACACTTTTTCGGATATTCTGCGGTTAAAATTTATGGTACATGTAGTGGTATTTCCCATGATTACCGTTTTGTAGTTTGACCTTAGTACTTTCGTAAGTACGTGTGCAGTCCCCAATATGGCTGTTGTCTGTAGTTCCTTGAGTTGATGCTTTCCAGGTATGTTGGAAGGTATTTTCTGAATGAGTCTGATATGGTTCCAGTTGCCTCTCTTATTACTGGTATCTTTTTTTTCATCCACTTGCGCTATAGTGCTTTGGTAAGGTCCTTATAATAAGAATAATAATAGCAGCAGCAGTAGTAGTAGTAGTAGTAGTAGTAGTAGTAGTAGTAGTAATAGTAGTATAGTTTTCATCACATTTATACAGGGTATTTACAATTACATACCTGAAACATCTATGTTTCTAGGGTACATAGTTTTGCAGCTATTCTGTAGTTACGATTTATATACATGTAATGTTATTCCCCATGTTGGATGTTCTGTACATTTACATCAGTACTTTCCGCAGTATGTATGCAGTGCCCAATATGGCTGTTTTGTGTAGTTCTTTGATTTCGTGCTACCAAACTACGTTTTTGAGATACTTTCTGAATTATTTTGAGATGGTTCCAGTTAGTACTTATTACTATATAAAAATTGCGTAGACAGAGGTAACCAGTAGGTCACATACATTAGAATAAGAATAGTCATCAATGTAGTTGTCAAAGTAAAGATCAGTTCTACACAAGTCTACGTAAGACTGTGCATAGAGGAGTAAGAATATATCCAACATTGAAACTAATATTAAAATTACACGCAACCTACATTTTTCGGCACTAGACTTGCTAACTCCAGGTTTAGTTTCAGTTCGAAGTAAACTGTTGATAGTTCACTATAACTTTCCAATACAAATAACATTTTTTTTTTCAATGGCTCGACTGCCCCTTGGGGGCCTAGGCCACCTCATTTTTCGAGGCTTCACGATCACACTTTTAGACACACCACATTCGGTAGGACTCCTCTGGACGAGGGACCAGCCCGTCGCAAAGACCTCTACCTGACAACACACAACACTCACAAGAGACAGACATCCATGCCCCGACGGAATTCGAATCCCAGTACGCGAGAGGCCGCAGACCCACACCTTAGACCGTGCGGCCACTGGGATCGGCTGCAACTAACATATATACAAAGCATAAATTCTGAGATTGACTCCCGTTTATATCTATACATATGTCCGCATTTAATTTATTTATATGCTGCTGCAAAATTTTAATTCCATTTGTGTAAACTCTGTACAGCTGAGAATAATTACTGTTTTCTGGTGGAGGACTTCAATGGGTACTGATACTTCACCTTGTTTCAGGCACCGTACCTTCCTTAGTGTATGTTCTTGTAGTGTGTCCAGAGTCTGATAGCAGTCAGCCTGCATAATGTTGGTGTGTTTTGCGAACACAACTTTGGAATAATGATTCTTTATTGTATTTTTTGGTGGGCCGGGATAGCGTAGTCGGTATAGCGACACGCTACGAGCTGGACTGTACGGGGATCGAAGCCGATCCCAGTGGCCACGCGGTCTAAGGCGTGGGTCTACGGCCGCTCGCTTACTGGGATTGTGGGTTTGAATCCCACCGGGGGCATGGATGTTTGTGTTGTGTTTGTTGTAAGGACGGTAGTATGGAACGTAAAGTGACATGAAGGACGAAAGGATTTAAACAGTACAAAAATGGATCAAAGGGGAAAAACCCCGGACAGGCACAAAAAAAAAAATCCCGGTGTGGGCGAGATTTTCAGCACCAGCCCAGACCTGCCCTGGGGCCTACCCAGTCTCCTGTACAATGGGTACCGAGTCATTAGTGGGTGTAAAGCGGCCGGGGCGTGGCGTTGACCACCCACCCCATCTAGCGCCGAGGTTAAAGAAAGAGTAGAGCTATACTTCTACTCCCCCTCTGGGCCTTCATGGCCTGTTCTAGGGTGAACTTTACTTTAATTTACCTTATTGTATTTTTTGTCTTTCTGATGGAAGTGTAAACTATTTTTCATTTTGCACACATACGAACCAAAACGTAATCTGCTCAATTATGCTTATCGTAAACCAACAAAGATAAATTTGTAATTAATGACGGGTTGTCCTCGAAAGAGAGAACGCGACTTACAAATTATTGCTAGTAGCTTATATAGCTAAGGAGCCCGTACTACCGATATGTGCGAAAAACGAAGAACAATTCAATACACAACAAAGAAAAGACTATCATGTGAATGTAATTTATTTGTTTTCGGGATGAAATGCTCCACTGTCAGAAATATGGAAACTGCCATATTTTTATGCATGTTTTCCGTTGACAACACAATAACATTTTATAGGCTCTCCTAGTCTAAACACAAGTCATAAAGCAGTTAACTGTACTACAGGAATAATGTCAGTAATTACAAGAAGTAAAATTTTTATAACATACAGAGTTACAGACTACAAGTGGTCAAATAATGACATATTCGCTTTTATTTCCAGTACATACATGACGTTGCCAAGAATATAAAAATCACATACGTTCATACGAAAAGGAGAAAATCGAATTATGTCTAATTTTCTGGAAATGTAGTTACCGGGCATTAAGGAATTGAAGGATCAGATTCTCCACGTAAAATTCGACGGTGTGTATTAACAGCCCTATGAACTGCTTTGTTTGGTTCATGAGGGTGAAGTAAGGTGGAGCGGTATGTCGAGGGGACTGTGCCACACAGAACTCCCGCCCCCCGGCCCCACGCTGACGACTAAATGAAACACAAATTGAATTAAGTCAAGTCAGTCGAGCTCCATACTCCAATAATGATTTTTGAAATCAAATTACTGTTCTATTTTCAGTTGCATCAACATGGCAAGCGTTGTTGACGAAGCATTACAAAGAGCTGACCGTCGCTGACCGCACCGTATAAAATTGAGCATTGGGAGGCAGTTGCCCCGGGGCTAAGGGCTCACGGATATAAATTTTATTCAATATCCAAAATAAAGCTTTGTGCTCGAATTCATGCTGTGTAGTAGTTTACATTTACAGTATCTAACAAACCGAATATAAGAGTCGGGCAGGTTGCTGTCCTGCTTCATATTCGAGGGGTCCCAGTTTCAAATCTCAGATCGAAGATCAACTAATCTGAGTGAGATTTTGTCGCTTACTTCAGACTCTTCTGAAAGGAGGAAATCTGTCCGTATAGTGGCTATCGCGGGGACTGCAAAAGAGTTTAAAACGTGGAAATAAGTATACTTTCTCTTTTAAACTTTTTACCATTTACATTTTATACTTTATACGCTTACATGCTGAAGCCTTTTAACGTATAGTTATTATAATTTTATTGGTGAACAAATACCTTTTTACATACGAATACAGGGTTTGGGCGCATATATGAACACAATATTTTGATTCAGAAAACGTTGTTATACGGACTCTGTAGTAAATAGAATTAAGAAATTTCTGTAATGGTCTTCAGAATAGCTAATATTATCCAAAACTTGCAGTCAAATTTCATATCAATTAATAAAGATGACGTAATGTTTTTCTTATTAATGTAAGAGCTGTAGAAGTTTTATTTTGGGTTTGTTCATTTGTATTTTTTCCTTGATGTGAGAGACCAAGTTTCAGATCACTACCAAACAAGACACAAAATTATATACATTTTATTGTAATTTTTACTTTCTTTTAAACAGCAGACTGGAAGACTAGGCATTCTTATATGAGTGGTAGCAAACATTCTTCGAAATTAATCGGCTTTTGATTTAATCCCGTACCAAAAGTTTGAAAATGGACATGGAAATAATTCAAAATATGTGACCGGATGTGACATAATTAAGGAGTCATGATATTTGACACTGGACTAAACTGTGTGTAAATTTACGAAGTACTGGTAACTATCTAATGGCTTACACAGTGTCACAAGCCAAACGATCACACTTTAAATTACAGGGCTGGACAAAATCTGCTTTACAAATTCAATAAGATATTGTGAAAGTATAGAATCAGTAATGACACGAAATAATTGACACAATATTAAGAAATGCTTAAAATCTGTTTATCAGCTGCCTTGGTCACACTGCAGATGTTCCTAAAGGCAGTACATTTCTTCCCACATTCTTTGCAGCGTATCTCGATCCTCATCTTGTGCCTTCTCTGTGATGCTTTAAAATCACCTGACATCACAGTTACAGGTTCGCATCGACTGTAACATGACTTTTCAACCAGAAGGCGTACTGCTACTTTTCCATACAGGCGTCCATGACACAATGTTCCCTGGCAAATTGACTGGAAGTGCGGGACCTGATCTATGACCATCGCGTTCTGCAGATTTGAAGCCTTTCTGTTGCAGTCTCTGGGTATTAGTGGAAGTTGTGACTTGCTTTCCTCCGTATGTTGCAGCACAGCATCCACGAGGCAGTAAGGAGGTGGACCGAGACGTTCTACAGCAAATATGGGAAGAATTAGATTGTTGCTGGGACATCTGCTGGGTAACGAAGGGCGTCACACCGAACAGCCGTCGATAACTTGACGTATTTCCTCATATAATGTAAGTAATTACATACACGTGCGCTTTCTTACTTTCATAATATTTCATTGTAACTTTCAAATACGTTTTGACCCAAATAAAAGACTAGACTACGGGCTGGACGATCCGGGTTTCGAATCCCGGTAAAGGGGCAAAAGATTTTTCTCTTCTCCAATTTGTCCAGACCGGCTCTGGGACTCATTCAGCCTTCTATTTAATGAGTACCGAGTTTATTTAAAAGCGGCTGGTCTGTGCTTTTCACCACTCACCCCCATCTTGCAACGAGGTTCAAGAACAAGTACAGCTATGTCGCCAGCCCCTATATGCCTTAATGGCGTAGACAGGGAAGAATTTACGTTGTTTACCATTTTTACACAACTAGCAAGCATTAATTGCACATCTGTTTCACCATATATCATACAAAAGTGTTTTCTAAGAAGAGGTGTGATTTATATATACCTAATTTATGTCCATAGCTTAAAACGAAAATATTTTATGTTCAAACACAAAATTTCCTAAAGAGTCTCATTTCATTTGCACCAAAACAATGTTCTGTCCGTTTCGGTAGCCGCGCGGTAAAAGCCGTGGCTCTGCGGCCGCTCGCTTGCTGGGATTGCGGGTTCGAATCCTGCTAGGGCCATGGATGTCTGTCTGTTGTGAGTGTTGTGTATTGTCAGGTAGAGGTCTCTGCGACGGGCCGATCACTCGTCCAGAGGAGTCCTACCGAGTGTGGTGTGTCTTGAGTGTGATCGTGAAGCCTCACCGATGAGGAGGCGCAGGCCTGCTAGGGCTGTCAGTCCATGAAATAAGAAACAGAACCTTCTGGCTTGGAATACGAGGTTCGTCAAACCCGATTACCGTGATACTTCCGGACTGAGAATTACAACACGTACCGAGAATAAAGGAAGTGTAATTAAGGGCACACAATGAAACAAACCTAAAAATGAGATCTGCGATCTTCTTGGATATTACGTGGCGTCGTGTGGTAACTGTTTACCGACGTTTCGGGACAAGGTATCGGTCATATTTTCAAAGAGTCCGAGTCGGGACCGATACGTTGTCCCGAAATGTAGGTAAACAATTACCACACGACGCCGCGTAAATCCCAGAAGAGCGCAGATATCATCAAGATCGCGGTGGAATTCTGAAATCAAACCTAAAAATGGGTAAGTTTGCTTGCGATTGAAATATTTCGTAATATTTACGTAAATTAGGTTTTATGAATCTTATAGCGAATTGTGTATTATAAATGCACAGCCCAACATTAAATCCTCCCAATAGATGCGGTACAAACCTCCTGCATTACCAGATTCATAAGAAGTTATTACGTAGGTCTATAGACGAAACATTAACACCAACAGGAAAGACATTCTCTTATTATACAAACTTTGCGAACAAGACGTAAAAATAATTATGACACGTGACATCCTGTTGTCTATAGAGTAAATTTTGTTACATTAAAAAAAAGTGCCCAACACAATTTAATTTATTGAACAAATTCTTGGTTACCGCAATAAAGCAATACGTTTCGAAACTTACTGTGTCATTATCAGCCTATTTGTATGAAAATACGAAAAGGATTTTTACAATTATTTTTCCTAATATTGTGTTTTGTATATTAAATCCGTCTTTTATGATAAAGTTGTGACGGAGTTATTTATATTATGTGCACCTTGTATCCACTTCTGTCTCGCTTTACCCTTACAAATCGTACCCTTAATTTGAAGGTTATTTCTGACCAAAATTCATTCATAAATGATTAGATAGTGGTGCTATTCTGGCAGTATAATTTACGGTGACAAAAAAAGGTGCATTGAAAATGAATTCAGTCTTGTCTCATTTCGCCTGACATATTGCTGTGTATATAAATTGGTGCTCCAGATATTTATGAAAGCAGACAACCTCCTTTCCCCTTCCCTCGCCTTCCTCGACGACATGGAGTTGAAAAGATGTCAGCTAATGTATTTTAACAAAGAATCTAGACCTTGTTTATACGCTGCTTTTGGACTTCACGTTCTAGTTATCGTAGCGCTTTGTGTCCGCTTCTATAAGCTCCACTAATCCTAAAGTTTTCAACAGAGTTCCGAACTAGGGATTTACACCTCGTCACAATAACATTTCGACCACATCGCCGCCTTCAATAAAGTAATCCGCGGCTAATGACTCGGCTCGTTGTTCATAAAGGACGAGTGGGGCGCTCACCATGTACCGATACTGCAGTGGCGGACTGAAGTTCTCTTATTTCACAGCAGGACGGATGCGTCTTATTTTCGTAACAAAGGTATTATGCTATAAGACGCTTTAAATTATGGTACATGAGGTTTTTACGGCGGCGACGATGCACGTCGTGGTGTTCTGGTTTACGATACCATATAAATATGTGTCCCGAAACGTCGGTTCAAATCGAAGTTCTCTTATTTCACAGCAGGACGGATGCGTCTTATTTTTGTAACAAACGTATTATGCTATAAGACGCTTTAAATTATGGTACATGACGTTTTTACGGCGGCGACGATGCACGTCGTGGTGTTCTGGTTTACGATACCATATAAATATGTGTCCCGAAACGTCGGTTCAAATCGAAGTTCTCTTATTTCACAGCAGGACGGATGCGTCTTATTTTCGTAACAAAGGTATTATGCTATAAGACGCTTTAAATTATGGTACATGAGGTTTTTACGGCGGCGACGATGCACGTCGTGGTGTTCTGGTTTACGATACCATATAAATATGTGTCCCGAAACGTCGGTTCAAATCGAAGTTCTCTTATTTCACAGCAGGACGGATGCGTCTTATTTTTGTAACAAACGTATTATGCTATAAGACGCTTTAAATTATGGTACATGACGTTTTTACGGCGGCGACGATGCACGTCGTGGTGTTCTGGTTTACGATACCAATAAATATGTGTCCCGAAACGTCGGTTCAAATCGAAGTTCTCTTATTTCACAGCAGGACGGATGCGTCTAATTTTCGTAACAAACGTATTATGCTATAAGACGCTTTAAATTATGGTACATGAGGTTTTTACGGCGGCGACGATGCACGTCGTGGTGTTCTGGTTTACGATACCATATAAATATGTGTCCCGAAACGTCGGTTCAAATCGAAGTTCTCTTATTTCACAGCAGGACGGATGCGTCTTATTTTTGTAACAAACGTATTATGCTATAAGACGCTTTAAATTATGGTACATGACGTTTTTACGGCGGCGACGATGCACGTCGTGGTGTTCTGGTTTACGATACCATATAAATATGTGTCCCGAAACGTCGGTTCAAATCGAAGTTCTCTTATTTCACAGCAGGACGGATGCGTCTTATTTTCGTAACAAACGTATTATGCTATAAGACGCTTTAAATTATGGTACATGAGGTTTTTACGGCGGCGACGATGCACGTCGTGGTGTTCTGGTTTACGATACCATATAAATATGTGTCCCGAAACGTCGGTTCAAATCTCATTTGACTGTAAACTGCCAAAACCCAGAAAAACCAATTTTTTTTTAATTTTAGATATCTATACACACACGTACGTCAAACAGCGACTTATGATCTGATGAAATAAAGTTCAGTGGTGGATTGGTCTTGCAATCGCAATAAATATGTATCACAGTAGAAGTCTTATGGTGTCACAAATTCATCAACACATGCACCTTTTACTATTAAAAATTAATAGTTGTTAAAATGCCCTACATATGTTTCGGTCGGTTAACCGGCCATCATCAGGGGCGATTAAAGTTACTTAGTATATACACATCCAGGGGTGTTGATTAAAAACTTTCGGTGAAGGTATATAAAAACTGCATAATAAAATATTAGGTTCTAAATTCACTCCGTATTAATGTTTACTTTCACTTTCACTGGTGTTGCACGACGTCTTGTAAGTCACTTGTTATGCACAATATGTTGTAGGCTTATCGTTAGTTTTTCGTATATCAGGTTGCGTACACGATATAGATCACCAGAAGTATGTTCTACTATCCTGTTTTGTTGGTCGTAATAATTCTTTTTCAGGCGGCATTGGTGATGGATGATGGCCGGTTAACCGACCGAAACATATGTAGGGCATTTTAACAACTATTAATTTTTAATAGTAAAAGGTGCATGTGTTGGTGAATTTGTGACATTGTTTGTTAAACATGCACGGTGTAAGCAATACTAAGTCTTATGGTGTTTGTGCAGGAAGAAACTTCAGTTGCCAGCCACTTTAAAACGAAATATAATCCGATACTGTAAACGAACTCTAGTGACGGACTAAAACCCTTGATCTGAGAGTGTGTGCATTTATAACTTGTTTCCCCAAGGGCACACAATAATATTATACGTCACTGATTACTGTTTCAGAACTAATTTGTTGTGATAAATTTCATTGGCAGACTTATCTCATGGCTTGTGGGTACAAAAGATGTCCATATCAACTGTTATACGGCGTTATGTCATTCAAGACTTACGAGCTGCCTCCATGACATTTCCATTTGACAGACGTGTCACATTTAAAAGTTAATGTAATGCCCTTTTTAACTTGAAGGAAGAGTCCTTTTGTTTGACATATAAGCGATGTATTATTGTTTAAGTGTCATGGAAATTTAATTATAGGCTTAGAAATACGTCTGAAATGTCAGAAAAGATGCTGATAAGCAATAATAAGTTCTTACGTAGAGTGCAGGTGACCTTTAAGGGCTTGCGCAGTTCAATGTTGCAGGGGAACAAAGTCATACATTTTATAGCCTTTTAAGAATATCGAATTCCTATATAGGATACAATATTCCTACTAAAAACGTAATTTAATATTAAATAAAAATAATGGCCTAATATTACATCCATTAGGGTAATTTGGAAGAAATGTGGGGTGGAGCGGATATAGCATATTTCATCATATTACTTCGGAATTTGTCTAGTTGAACTGAAGTAAAACCAAGAAAATTTTTTAGAATATCCCGCCCCTTAGAGATTAAGTTTTTTTGGAGAACATTATCTCTTTATTATATACGTTTCACAAGAAAATTAATCCTTTACCTGCCTGTTTATATTTCTATGATATATTAGACATGTTTAAGTAAGTAGGTTGCCCAAAGGAAACTTAAAATATCACGTCGCTTTAGGATGTGTGAGTTATACTCCATAAAGCATCTAACACAAATATAACGGGCCAAAAACTCCACACAATTTTATTTTCTACAACTCTTCTCTGCATAAAACAAAGTTTGTTTAAAACAGAAGCCTCTTAATCACTGGACAGTAATATGTGAACTATTACTTGGAAACAAAGCAAAGGATAATTCGAATGAAACACTTTCAAAAAGGCCAGTCTAATATGTAATTAATTCTTTTATTCCAACAAATGCGCTACACTATTTTAGTGTTTTCTTGTCCCTACATATGACCAAAAAAGACAAGCTGACCACCATGAAAAAGAAGATAAGTGATATTCAGTGATAGTGAATTTATATTGTGAAAGTAAATTGGATGCATTTGAAGACTGTGAACTCTCGACGACACCCCTGAGGATGGCAAAAGAAGTGCCGAAACATATGTAGGGACAAGAAAACACTAAAATAATGTAGTGTATTTGTTGGAATAAAATAATTAATTAAATATTAAAATGCACGGTATATATAATATAAAGCCTGTCTAATACTTTGAACTGAAATACCCCTTACGTAGCCTAAATTGTGTAAACACATCGGAATTAATAAAAAGAGTAACAGGCGTTACCGATTAAGAAACAACGTAAAATAGGGAAACATGTGGCCGTACAGCCAGTGCGACAATGTACATGTAGCATCGTCCCCTCTTCTGCAGTGAGTTTATATTGTATTGTTATTCTAATGGAGCTGTTTGGCAGCGCTGTTGTTGAAAGGTGAAGAAGAACTTAATCACAAGGCAGTTGAATGCAGGGGTCGTTGGATTGTTAGTTTTTCATACTTGTAGTTGAAGGGCTTTTCAAATGTCGTTTCAATGGAGCACGCTCAGGCTACATAAAGTGTAAAGCTCTCAATGCCCAATATCAAGTATGCTATCGGCTTCTACTTCTTTCAGAATTGCGGAAGATGGGTTCAGATTACTGAAGACTGTTAGATGCTGGGTGTTCAGGAAGACGGCAAGTGATATGGAGTAAGGCTACGAAGGGCAGAGCGTGTGCTGCTACTCAATAGCACGCAAGAAAATAATCAGTCGTGCCATAATTACAGAGTTGGAACTTTTAGGCAAATTTCAATACAAATTAAAATTCAGGTGGGAAAACAAAGGGGATAAAACGGTGCAGTGTTTAGAGTGGGTGAGGAAGAAATTATTACAAATAGAAATACCATATTTCGCAGAATAATTTATACGAGATTAGAGCATTTAAATCAGAATAAATAGTGTAAGATAAACATTAGTCATCAGAAATATAGTATATATGCACCGGCAAAAACCTGGCGTCATATAAGAAGGGTAAATTTCACCCTAGAACAGGCCATGAGGGCCCAGAGGGGGAGTAGAAATATAGCTCTACTCTTTCTTTAACTTCGGAGCTAGATGGGGGTGGGTGGTCAACGCCACGCCCCGGCCGCTTTACCCCCGGGAATGACCCGGTACCCATTGTACAGGAGGCTGGGTAGGCCCCAGGGCAGGTCCGGACGGGTGCTGAAAATCTCGCCCCTACCGGGATTCGATCCCTGGACCGCCCAGCTCGTAGCGAGTCGCTATACTGACTGCGCTATCCCGGCCCACGGCGCCATATAAGAAATGTATTTGAAACAACAAAAAACCTGATTTCGAGTTCTTGCTGGCCAAGATATATATAGTAACATAGCTGTCATTTAATTAAAATCCTTAATTAATCCTTAGAGAAAACTATAGGAACTGTAAGAAATTAGTTTGTTTTTTTAGATTTTTATTGTTGGAGTTAAATTATTAAATGACGAAATCGCAAGGTGTTTCAAGCGCACTACCTTGCACCTCGCTGCTAGCGCCCGTGGATGTAGACTGACACGCTGCTCTTTGTTTCCCTATGAAGAGATACTCGTAAAAGATGAATAATTTAGATTAAGTCTGACTAAGAATGTAAGAGTGTAGACTCCTTATCAGCTGATGATAAATATGTACCCATTTCGCTGAAAGTAATGGTTTTTATTAAGAAACTTCGCTGGAAGAGGTCAAAATGAACAGTCTTCATCTTTGTGTCACGACATCATCAAAATATTTAAAAATAACCTTCGCCTTCTGTGTCCTTTATTTAGCCAAATCCTCAATGACAGTTGACCTGACACACATTTTACGCTTCATATCCTGGATAGTCGATATGATGACGTTAAATGAACAAGTACATATCCAGCAGTGTAACTGTTGAAATAAATTAAAACACCCCAGACTACACCCATCTCTTACAGCTCATTAAATTAGTGAGAAGTGTCTATTGTGGCAACGCTGCCTTTATGACGTATCTCAAAATGATTAATTATCCTGCTAATCATTCAACTAATTAGATTGACCTTATCAAGATGAAGTGCGGTAATTATTACTGGCGGTTGAAAGGTCAACTTGTCCTTTTGGAAAGCGAGAAGCTTGTCATGGCCTACTCCGAACGGACAAGCTGTCTGCCGTTGGGAAAGACGTGTCTGTAGATCAATATACATTGCCTTGTTCTTAAGGCAGTTGTTGTGCCTCGGTAACTCATAGGATCGTAATATAATTTAGGCAAAATTATTTCGTCCGCACTGCACATATTATAAGTTTTATTACAATACACTTTGAAGAATTAACAAAATAAACTGCTAGCAACCAACAGCACTATAAGTTGTTGGTTAAGTAATTTTATTGAATAAGAAATAAAAAATACACATGCAACATTATAAAGTAACTTGATATTGTACATCTTCCGTGCACTTTATACATATAAACAAATTTATACCAACATATTATAATAATTCGTCCATGGTGTTCGCACATAGTGACAATATAGAGGATTTACCAATCGATTAAACTCGAGGAAATTTTACTGTTTCAAGACGTTTGGATGAAGAAGATTTTAATATCTATCTAGTATTACAACAATTTTAACATAATTTTATTATACCACTATACGTTGATACTTTAATAGCATACTAGCATTATACATTTTACTATTTAAATTGAAAATGCTGTATAATAACTCTGTACACGTCTTTAAGTATTGCTACTCCCTGAAAATGGCTATAAGTAATAGCCGAAACATGTAGGAGTACTTTTATTTCCAGGAATTAGTGCAAATTTTTGGTAATAAACTTGTTTATTATACGGTAAGTATTCTTATTTATTGCTATTATGTATTATGTATTGCTACTCCCTGAAAATGGCTATAAGTAATAGCCGAAACATGTAGGAGTACTTTTATTTCAGGAATTAGTGCAAATTTTTGGTAATAAACTTGTTTATTATACGGTAAGTATTCTTATTATTGCTATTATGTATTATGTATTGCACTCCCCTGAAAATGGCTATAAGTAATAGCCGAAACATGTAGGAGTACTTTATTTCCAGAATTAGTGCAAATTTTTGGTAATAAACTTGTTTATTATACGGTAAGTATTCTTATTATATATTCAATATCTATTTCTTTATATATTTAATATTTATTTATAAAGGAATTCAATATTTATTTATTTATTTATACTGCTTAGCCACACTCAGCATTTCGCACTATGTGCAGTCGAAATGTAGGATTGGAATGAAGCATTCGAGACTCAACATGCCTAAATATTGCAGTACATCTAGAGGACAAGAGCCAAGCCGCGCAAAGTCTGTCTTAATACGTGGAGTCCGGGCCAGTTGTAAACCGGGATTTCAGTACCATGGAGCTGGAATTCCACCTATTCGACGAGCTGGGTCTATGAATTTCCTTAACACTTCTAAGCCCATTGCTTGTAATAATTACAGTTTGCTGCAGCATTAAGAAGTCTTTCACCTTTCCCGCAAAATGTATTTATGTGAATGGTTAAGTTGAAGTTCACCTTGTAACAGGCTATTAAGGCCAGAGGGGAGTAATTTTATAGTTCTACGATTTCTTTAATTTCGACGCTGATGGAGGTGGTTGGTTAACGCCACGTCCAGGCCGCTTTACCCCCGGGAATGAGTCGGTATCCATTGAATAGGAGGCGAGCTCCAGGGCCGGTCTGAATGGGTGCGGAAAACCTCGCCTCCAACGGGATTCGATCCCCGGACCCCCAGCCCGCAGCGAGTAGGTATACCGACTGAGCTAACGCGGTCCACTTACGTGGGTCGTAAGATCCTTTAAATAAAGTTTGATGCTTTCGTATATAAAACTCACCGATTGGTCTTTATAATGGAAACAAACTCTGTTCTATCTGAGGAAGGAACTGGATATTTATACATAATGTAGATCAATTTTAGTCTTCATGAAGTGACATGGTGATAAAAATTAGTGTGGGGCACTGTTGGAAAACAAGACAGGCTGACCAAGTCTCGCAACTTTCAAAAAAGCTATGTTGTTTCAGAAAGAGTGTCCGTTTTATTCTGCAAAGAGCTAATGTCTACCTGCAAACAATTTAAAGGAATTCAAACATTTACTAAACCTCTAAAGCCAATTTCGCGGCAAAGGTAGGAGGTAGGAGTTACTTTCACTAACACATCTGCACCGGCCCAGGGGTCCATATTCTCTGGATATTTTGCGGAAGTAAATCGGTTTGAGAGCGAAGTCCACTGCTCCTTCCATTTAATACCGAAGGTAAGCATATGTAGAGCTATACCTCCACAAACACATACGTCTTCATGTAGAGGTATTTGACTTTGAACAGGGATGTTTGCTTATAATTTTATCAGTTTCCTTGTATGGCCACAGGACATTGCCACTTTCTTTTAAGAAATTACTTGCATTAAAATTATATAAAACCGCGTGCTTAGGTAAATATCTGAACCTAACTAGGATTACGTAAATAAGCAAGTTAGGATATTACACAGAAAGAACACTCTTAATTTGTACAGGTCACTTAGTATTATCAATGTAATGCAAAGAAGCCGATTACTATGGGCGGAGTAGGTGTGATTGGTTCAGATTGACGCATTCAGAAGACGCATTAGAAAGACCAGTAGGTGGATGCTCTATAGCGAACTGACCGCCATTTCTTTTAAGCATTATACGGACACGTAAGAATACACTGTGTGGTCAAAATGCGGAAGTTTTTATGTTCAACCTGGCAGTACTTCTATAAACTACGAGCCTTCAAACGGCTAATTAAATGGATTGGGATGGTGCAAGATGAACATAGCAGGAAGTGGTATTAGTGTTTCAGATTATACTAGCAGACAAAGTTAGAGAGTTAGTTGGTTAATTGCTTTTCTATTATTCATACTCTTAGTTAATCATCCAGTCAATTACTCTGTCACGTACAGATACGTAGTTATGAAACTTAGATGTAAACCTGTGGTTTTGATGTAATTTACCCACCAAAGTTTCAGCTTTCGCCTACACCCAGAAATTTGCTCTTCTGCGCAGTGAGTCTACGCGGCTTTCAGAACGTCACGTATATTATGTAACTAAATGCACAGAAGTTTCTTTTGAACATTACTGTCCAACAATTTCCTGATGGGGACACTCATGTGTTTGAGCGATTCCCACTTTGTCTATGCTAATTAGCCATCACAGCACAGGATTAGTGAATTAATTTGTGGTACAATCGACCAATCAACGTTCCCCACAGCATACAAAAGAGAAACTCAATAGTGGAACCGGAAATTACGAGTTAATACAGGCGAGCGTGCGGCGCAAACAACCAACAAACGTGGATGAAGTCTATCTAACCGCATCCTGAAAGCGTGCATCTCGAACCCAGGAACTAAAACAGCATTATAATTTGTCGCAACAAAAGTAACGCTTCAGTATGTATAATTCATGCTTTTTTAAACCTGTCGTATCTTTGTTTAATTTAGTTTATGTTTGGCACTCAAATTTCTGATTGTTGAAGAGTATGTTGCGCGGAGAGAAAAAATACATGAATATTGCAAAGCTGATTATAGGAAATAATTTAGGAGTACACTCGATATGATTATCCATAAGTCAGGACAATAGACAAATCAAATGTAGTAGGAATGAAACATATCCACGATATTCGAGGAAAAAATTCTTAGAATTTTCGGAATTTTTGGAATATCGACGTAGGTCTACTCGCCAAGTAATGAAAAATTATAACGTAAATAATAAATTATCTATGGATTTGCATTATAAGTTAAAACGCTTTCGTGTCAAATTTCCACACCATATATACGTATTTAAAACACAGAGTAAAGTTTTAGACGTCCTTAGACTTGCTTAGAGTGTTAAGTGCTTTCCGTCTTTTACATCCGGACAGACGATTTCCCGTGGAATTTGTTCTGTAGGAATGCGACGATACATGCAGGCCTGTCTGTGTTAGAAGTGAAAGGGCTGAAGTGCGTATGGGCATACTGGTATTATGAGACGAAAATATGAAATTGAATTCGGACTAAATTAATCGGACGCGATTCTCAATTTACTGTGAATATAAGCCCGAAATATATTCCATTATATAAACTACATGCAAAATTATTTACAAATATTCAATGATTTATTCAAGAAATAAAGACAGATTAAATTATAAATTTCACATTGTTGCCACCGTGCATCTTCGTCATATTAAATTAAGTTATAGACCAACTGATGCACACTAAAACCACTTTTTTAAGTAGCTTTATTATTAAAATTGTTAAAAATTGTACCCCTACACGTGTTTCGATCCTATGCTTTTAATACCACAATCCCACACGCCAGCAGTTCCACAATCTACCATCTGCAGTGCTTTTATAATTTTACAACTTTTAACGAATCTTTTTACAAGATTTTAACTTATGTTTTAAAGTGCAGATAGAATATTTTAAATCATGTGTTGAAGTGACTGTAGCTTTTAGCAAGAAACCCCCCTGACGATGATCCTAGGATCGAAACACGTGTAGGGGTACAATTTTTAACAATTTTAATAATAAAGCTACTTAAAAAAGTGGTTTTAGTGTGCATCAGTTGGTCTATAACTTAATTTAAGATTAAATTATGTAATATTGTGTGTAATATTTAGTACGTTTATGTAAAACGATAAGTTTGTTCTGTCAAAACCTTGATTGGTAAATTAATTTCAGTATTACTCACACACACAATTAATAACAAGTTCCAAGTAAACACTTTAAAGCTAATTTTTATGTTATTCACATTGTGCATATTCTTATAATTAATACATTAACAAACTTATGCACTTAAAAATACATTCAGAATTACAGAATTCCCTGATGATGGCACTTCGGTGCCGAAACATGTAGGAGTTTTATACTTCTGAGTGTATTTTATTAAGCGCATAAGTTGGTTAATATATTAGTTTTAAAGCCTAATTTATTCAACTAAAGAAAAAACACAGGAGTCATTACAAGACTAACAGTCTACTTACATTCCACAACTTCGATTAATACAAGGTATTTTTATATATAAATATTTTCATATAGACCTTCGGCTATGAAGTAAATTTCTGATATTTTCGCCAGCTTGTCAAATGTAAACATATGAGCAAAATATCATACAACAGATAAAATGTGTAATTTGGCTACGTAACAAGCCTTAACAAATTTTTTTCAAAGTTTTTTCTCTCCGTGGGCCCAAGTATTTACCGAGAAACCCTAAGTATATGGGCAGACACGCGCTGGTGTATTCAGGAATCTTATATTAAAATTATGAAAAAAATAAGCAGAAATTACATCTATTAGAATACTTTCGGATAAAAATGGAGTCACGTAAGGGACAATAAAGACACTGACCAACTTCGCATTACAAGTAGGCTTAATGAAACAAAAGTTTGTTAAATTTCAAGAAGAAAATTTTGTCACTTGTCCTTTCAACGAGCGGGTTAACAGGACAACACTACTACAGTATAAGTAAAAGTATACTTCGCATACTGCAGCACATCAAACACGGATTCAAAAACTAGGCATTTATACTTTTATAAACACGTCGTAAAATAGAATAACTCCACTCTGCGACGTTCCTCTTGAGAAGATGAAAGGGCTTCAGGAAATTCCTTAGGCCTAAACTTAACATTATATTTACCGTGCATTTTCAATTAAGATATGTTCAATAAACACCAACTAATGCACATAAACTTTTTTCACAATAGTTTATTCTTAAAATTCCCCTATACGTATTTCGGTGGTTTAAACCACCATCTTCAGGGTGTCGTAAAGATTATTTTGCATAGACCTTATAACCACATATGTAATAACTGTATGGTCTATGCAAAATAATCTCTACGACCCCCTGAAGACGGTGGTTTAAACCACCGAAATACGTATAGGGGAATTTTAAGAATAAACTATTGTGAAAAAAGTTTATGTGCATTAGTTGGTGTTTATTGAACATCCTTAGGCCTAATTCTGACGGAAACCAAATGTTTATCATCTTGTAGCCCTTTACTTCACCTCATCTTGAGTAGGTTGAACAATTTAACATCCTCATGCCCTATTTATTAATTATCATTTTATATTATTCTCTCCTCTGTTCATAATTCTTCAAGTGTACATCTCAACATATGGTTTTGTATATTACTATTATTACTATCATTACCCACTTTTATTACTTCACAGCAGTTCAGCTGTTCTCACAACAGTACGGTCTCACTGGCCAAGCACTTCTTATTCACTGTTCTGCCAAAAACTTTCTGACTATACGGCATGTATTGAGTATTACTGCTTTCTGCTTTAGAATATATATAGAGTTGGCGCAGATTGAACAGTTTTAAACTGTCGTGTAATTTGTTAGGAATAATGCCCGTTTTGGACATTACTAGTGTTATTATACAGGCCGTTTCCAGTTGCTATATTCTCATAAGCTCTTCTTTTAAGTCTGTATACTTCTGGAGCTCCTCGGTGATAGTGCTGTGAAGGTTGTGACTGTTGGGAAGCGCTACATCTATTAAGCATACTTATTTGACGGTTGTCAGGTATAACTATATCTGCCGATCCCAGTGGCCGTGCGGTCTAAGGCGTGAGTCTGCGGCCGCTCGCTTACTAGGATCGTGGGTTTGAATCCCACCGGGGGCATGGATGTCTGTCTCTTGTGAGTGTTGTGTGTTGTCAGGTAGAGGTCTCTGCGACGAGCTGGTCCCTCGTCCAGAGGAGTCCTACCGAGTGTGGTGTGTCTAAAAAGTGTGATCGTGAAGCATCGAAAAAAATGAGGCGGCCTAGGCCCCCAAGGGGCTGTCGAGCCATTGGAAAAAAAGAAAAAAAAACTATATCAGATCTATTGTTATGGATAGTTACATCAGTTATTATTGACCAGCTATTGTGAAGTTTATAACTGGAGCTTTCTAATACGAAGTGTAGCTCATATTTATAATGGGACATTTGTGGTCCCTTTGATGATTAAGATGATGACGATAATAATGATGATAGTTATAATAATAATAATAATAATAATAATTTTTATTAATTTTGGTGCACTTCGTGTTTATTACGGTGCTGAGTTATGAGAGTCTAGCCTGTGTAGTGACTAGGCTACCGGCTGGACGTTCGCGAAAACTTATATCGATACCCGATATATACAAGATTTTTTCTCTCTTCTCCAAATAGCCCAGACTGCTTCTGTTGTCCATCTTCTCTTGTCCAACTTCTGTTGTCCAACTTCTGTTGTCCAACTTCTGTTGTCCAACTTATGTTGTCCAACTTATGTTGTCCAACTTCTGTTGTCCATCTTCTGTTGTCCATCTTCTGTTGTCCAACTTCTGTTGTCCATCCAGCCTCCTATTCAATGGTACTGAAGGATCCTCCTCTTGAAGTAAAGCGACTGAGGCATGAAGCTGGTCACTCACCCCATCCAGCATTCAGGCTAAGAATGAATGGAAATATATTTCCACTCCACACATAGGCCTAAAGCCTTCATGGCGTGCACAGGGACACATTCACCTTCCATTTCATGTTGATGAACAATTTGAGTATGTTAACATTTTGTTTGTTTTGTAGGCCTACATATTTTACGTCTTCGCCATTAACACTACGTACCCAAACGTTTTATTTGCTCGCCTTAACCCTTCAACTACGATAGGGAGCAACTAACTGCCCATGATGGAGGGGGTCTAAGTTTATAGTAACCTTAAATGCATTCGGTACCGTACGGTGCACCGAGGTCAGCAGCATATGAGGTATTAAAAGGTCCTACAGTGCACCGACTCCGCAGTTGAAGGGTTAATATTTACATAATGAAGAGTCCTGATTATGAACCTGGTTTCAAATATTCTGCCCCCACCAATCGGATTTTCACACTCACTTTACTACGTTCACGTTCTCTCATGTTAATTATCGAAAGAGGCGGCGCTGGTATCGGTCACAGTGAGTGTTCAACACAGACTGGACTTGCGGTTCCGACGAACAGCGTCTAATTACACGTACTAGAAGCGTGTACAACTGGGAACCGTCTCGAAATATCTCCAAACCAAAAATAATCATTCGTGAAATTGAATTTTTAGTGTACTATAAAACTTCTAAATAACAAACAGTCTGATATTAAATTTTTGTAACTTTCAAAGTAGAAACCACCTCAGTTAACTCATTGTTTGTCGTAAGCAGGAAACCTGAAACTGAAACAAATGTTTTGAACAATCATAATTGTCACGTATTACATCCCCATTTTTTTTCCCCCTCCTGCACTGGAATAAAGAGGGACTACAACAGAGGTCTGCATGTAATTCAATACAACGTGTGTGCCTCTGGGCATTCTGTTCCATTCTCGTCAGATAGGAGGGGAGACACCGTTGATGTTGCCCTCGGCTATACAAGACTTTTACACAACACACACCCGAGCGACAGGACAACCATACATGAAAACATTACACTAAACGATTTAATGTTATTTTAGTCAGGATTAAACCAAATATTTTATACACAAAAGACATAAAAACCCTTCAGAATGAATAAACGATCGTGAGAAGCCTACGTCACACAGCCTCAGGAACCAAACCTCAACAGATTACGGCGTCTAGGACCTCCTAATATTCATACATGATGCGTATACGTGAAGTCCCGCGTTCGATGGTGGGTCGACAACGGAATATCTTCGTTGAGGTTTTGAGTGCATCAGCAGCGAAAGGTTTTCAGAACAAACCAAAAGTTACTTTCGTCACGTGTCTGTCCGTCTCACTGTTCACGTGTATAAAAAAACCTTTGAACGGATTTTCATTCATTACAAATCTAGGAGTTACACTAAAATTTCTTAACATATTCAATTTTGGTTGAAGTCTGTCAAAAGAATGAAACTCTTTACAAGGAGATCTATACGCGTTTCTGATCGCTTATAGAGAGCAAATTGTTAAAGAATTATCCCAGCAAAAATGTTTTGAGTCAAATTTGAAGAGAAGAATAAAATTTAGGCTACATATTACGAACAGCAATTCGATTTACGCACACACGTTTTATTTCCAACCACTACACAAAAGCAATTTTTATGCTCCTACATGTTTCGGCTACGTATTGTAGCCATCATCAGGGAGCCAATATTATAAAGACAAAAACAGCTTATTGTACGTCGGCAAATGGTAACTATACACACACTAGCCTTTTGTACAACATTTAGGCGCTATATATTATCACTAGAATTGTGCAGATTAAAATACATGTATAGTATATTAGTAAGGAAAGTTAAAATGTAAAAGGCTGTCTCCAAATATCTTGCTGCATTAAATATCCCTGTTTTAGGTTGGGTGAAGACCCAAGGCTTTGATACCCGATATTTACACCATGAGTGATCATGTAAGGTATCTGCACGACGTATTAGTAACAATAATTAATTTGTTTTTTTTAAGTCTCACGATTATTTGCGTATTTGCCATCGAAGGCCTCTCAACTGATGAAGTTATGATAAGTCAGTGAAAATAGAAACATCATTAAGGGTGAGACACAAGGAAATACATCGAAGCAGAAATTGTGGGCTGCCTCAAGTTACTTTACTATTCTGGCCATTCAGCTGAAGATGTTGAGGAAAATGTCAGTCAGCATAGCATTTATAATTGCCGAGATTCAAAACGTGTGATTCAAGATACCAGGTTAGAGAATTACTTGTGTAACGGACATTCTCAGGGGTTTATCGTGGGTTACCTTAGACTCTCCCTTCAAGTCCTGAAATATCTATATTAAAAGAGTAATATGTCGCTTTCTCTAATTTCGTTTGCGCTATAAACTAATACGAGTTACTCCGCACTATTAACTACAGACAGTGACGTAGATACGTTCCCCGCAAACCCCGCTGCCCCGGGAGGTGGACAGCGTTGTTCGGGAAGCCCCAGACATACACAATTTGTTGTGAGTTTTGTGGACTGGATCCTGATTTTGAACAGAAGACAGTACTCTGAATTTCTATTTTTAGATCTGAGATTATTTTCCACTATTTAGAATGCATCCCAGATTAGCTACTCGAGGGGAGGCCCCAAACGCTTACCTACGCGATAGAGGCTTTCTTGGTAACACTATCACTGCCCACTTGCCGTCGAAAGTCATAGAGACTGCAAAACTCTAAATGGGACAGAGTAATTACAGGAGAGTCTAATGGGTAATAATGTGTAAGTAGATGGTCGGATCTGTTTTGAAGTAATAATCCGACACTTGACTAAGCAGTGAAATCACACCCAACAGAAACAAAGAGAAATATATATATATATATATATATATATATAATAGTAACAGGGTGGAGCGGGCCGGCAGCCCTGTTCCGTACACGACCGTGAGGAAATAGTTCTTAAAATCTGAAACTCGAAACACTTTATACAGGATGGTCAAAAAGTTACTTGACACTAGAGGCAACACGTTAAACATCGAGTGTCAGGTGACCTGCTGTCTATTTCTCTTTCTAGGAATTTTTTACACTTCTTGGGGCTCTAGTTGTATGCATTATGTTTACTCCACAAGCTAATTCTTTTGATATCTGTGTTTTTGAACTTACTAAGCACGTTAATAAACAGGGCTATATAATTTGAAATTACAGTGAATTTTTGTGAGCGTGCCCTCAGGCTTTGAAGTCAGACGTTCTTCCCACAACGTCTGTCGGCTTCACAGGAGCACTGTCCAGAAGCGAAGTCTGTTACTCTTCTGCACATCGAGGTACTCCTCCATTATAGAGCAATCAGCAGTATTTCTAACTATGCTACATTTAAATTACATCCAGTCGCACAATTTCACTAACATTTCCTTTCTCTTTCGAGAGCCATTTGCCGTATTCCCACCTCACGACAGGCGAGACGAAATTAAAACTCTGCCTTTTAGAAAAGTCATGTAATCAAATGGTCGTTAAGTAAGGTAATTGAATACAGAGCTGCAAGCTTAGGCCATGATCATTACGCACATAAAGTAGGTTTGCTTTATTCCCTGACTTATCCGCTATGATGGGAAAATTTTGTATGTTTGGTATTTTTTTTTTTCGTCTCATGACCGAATCATGTAGTTACTTGCTAACTTTCCTTCCAGAGCTACGAAATAGAATTATTATTATCAAGCTAAACAATATCTCTACCAAATGAGATTCAAAATTGAATTTTAGGAAGCCCATCTAGAAGGGAAATTGGTAGTCTGCGAGTAAAAAGCGTCGTTGTGTAACTGGATTAGGTAGAACGACAGATGGAAGAAGATTCTCATAAAAAAAGTAGATGGTTTGATCGATGGTGAGTCTTAGATTTGCATTTAAAAATAATTGCTTTTTCCCCCCCATCTTACTTATTTGAATTTTCCCCTGTCTGTCTTGTTCTAACAAAAGGTACTCTATTTCTCTGTTAAATGTTTCGCTGTTTTTGCTTTATTGAGTGCGCGATTCCCCGACACATCCTTCGATAATTCCTTGTCATCTTTTATAACGTGGCAAACTTAACAATCCTCGTGCAAAATTGAGTTTTGATGTTGTTTGAAAACCAAAGTTAACTCCTCAGCGAGGGTTCGTCCTTCAGGCTGCAATGGACCGTGATGTATTTCTATGCATATAACTCCAGTCACATTAACCTTTAGCGTCCGGAGTTATTTCTCAGCTTTGCCCTTTAAATCGAGATAAGTGGCCTACTTTACGGCACAATACCTGTGTGATCGGTTCTGCGGTCCCCGCGTTGGCCGTTTAAACTTTTGCGCATTCGTTAGAAAAACTTTATTATTATTTTTTCTTTAAGAGATAAAATAGTTGAATTACTTCCATTTTGTGGAAAATGAAACAGGCTTTTAGCAGAGAGTTATATAAAGTCGGCTTGTATCCTTTCTGCCTAAATACACACAATAAAATTCCATATTCGTATGAATTTGCAGTTTATGTCGTCTTATTTGGGGCTGTTAGTGACATCTATTATAAAACAGGATTTTAGCAGAGCGCTTTATAAAGTCAACTTGTTTCCTTACTGCCTAAATACACACAATAATGTTCCGTATTCGTATGAATTTGCATTTTATGTCGTCATATTTGGGGCTCTACGAAACATCTCTGTAATGAAACAGGCGTTTAGCAAGCGCTTTATAAAATGTCAGCTTGTATCCTTACTGATATCTCGTCTCTCCTACTCAATGAACACAGTTTATTTATCTGAAGCACGCACAAACGTAACACTAGCCTCTGCTAGCAGTCTAAACATTGGAAGGTTTTATGGCGTCACTGATTGCAAGAGTATTCCACACCGCTTGTAGCAAAACAGAAGTATATCCTGAAACAGTCTCCAACATCACATACATACTAAACCTATTTTTGAACCTAAAATGAAATATCAGAAGACAAAGAGAAATTCTCGCATTCAAGAAATAATTGAACGTTTTAATTTTCAGACAAATAGCGCTTAAAAATAATATAAAAGGATTTGTTTGGCGTTTTTATTAGAATAATGACAGTAGAGTTATAGTACATTTTTGCACACGAAATTCGTCTGTCAGGAAGGTTGCGTAATATTTCTTCGCGACGAAATTTAACACTGCCTGCGATACGACACTACACAAAAGCTCCTTTATGACTGGTCCAGTTTGTTTTCATTTCTGGAGTCTGTTTGGTTTTGTTTCTCACTAACGCTAACTACACAGTAGGAAACTTGTGTGAATCACTACGCCTATGTCTAGCTCAGCCATATGATATAAAACTCTCGTACAAGTGAATCGCGCTTTCACCAAGCGGTTGTTTTCAGTCGACTGAAACCACACGATCTCCACTGCAGTGCAAAACAAGTTACGTAACTACCTAATGCTTCCAGAGCTGATCGATAAAGCCTCTTCAATGTTACAGACTGAGATCCTTCCTGGGGTAAAGTAGTCGGAGCGTGAAACAAACCAAATATTTCATTTAACGCGGAATGTGGAGGTATACACGTTAACTACATGTATTTAAAGCTGTGGGAGCTATCCCCCGCGGTCATGGGCAGGAAAGGATGACTGACGGTTTAAAGGGCCCTGGCAACTATATGGCACGCACGGACTCTAAAGGTTAACTGTAACGTCCTGCACTCAAAGTTACGACGTCACTAAGTGAATCAGCGGACCGTTGACTGTTGTGTCCTTCTCTATTTATCTCTGTCTTTCTTAGGCGAGAATGCATTTCTGTGAAACTGCGGCCTCCAGACGTTCCCTTTGCCCAACCCCCACATGATATTTACAGACATATGGAGTATTGGTGTGATAACAGACACAGAAAGATAAAAGTGATTGGATAGAAACTTGACAGAGTACCTCTCTATCCACCACAAATACACGGACTATCGTGGTAATTAATTCGGGCTTCCGCGATGAGAAAACAATGACTGTCTGAATTAGGGCATGCCCACAGGTTATCAATATACATTAGAAAAATTTATATTCGTAATTTTATTATTTCCTACAATAGGCCTTACTGATGAGATAACTGGCTCAGGATAGGGACAGGTGGCGGGCTCTTGTGAGTGCGGTAATGAACCTTCGGGTTCCATAAAACGAGGGGAATTTCTTGACTAGCTGACGACCTGTTAGCTTCTCAAGAAGGATTCTGCTCTATGGAGTTAGTTAGATGAGATAACTGAATCACTATATTTACCGGCTAAGAAGTGGAAGAAAGATATTCGATTCATGACAGGCACAGAGATATTTTTCTTACCCCCTGCTTTGAGATTTTGACGCTCATTCCCCATCCTTACATTGGGCGCCTGGGGGTCTCTCTACAGGGATGAAAAGGACGGGAGCAGAAAATAGCCATTCACCTTAATCGCCGGAGTGGATGCGTAGATCTTTCATCCCACTGCATCATATGCCGTAATGGCGTGGCGTTTAACAATAGGAAACATTTTACATTACATTTTCAAATTTTGTGTCTCTTTCTTTGAAAATCTCTCAGAAGACAAAGTATTTAGTAATTCTTTCACCGCAGAAGTTGGCATATCATCATGTAAATAGCATTAATGCTCGTAACTTAAAATGATGAACGGTCTGGTTTAGCCTAAAAAGGAATTCCTTTCTCACATTGGCTCATAAGAATCGACCCACGTACACAAAGTTATTAAGGACATCAGGCATTAAGACACGAACATATCGACCCACGTACACAAAGTTATTAAGGACATCAGGCATTAAGACACGAACATATCGACCCACGTACACAAAGATATTAAGGACATCAGGCATTAAGACATGAACATATCGACCCACGTACAGAAAGTTATTAAGGACATCAGGCATTAAGACACGAACATATCGACCCACGTACACAAAGATATTAAGGACATCAGGCATTAAGACATGAACATATCGACCCACGTACAGAAAGTTATTAAGGACATCAGGCATTAAGACACGATCATATCGACCCACGTACACAAAGTTATTAAGGACATCAGGCATTAACACGAACATATCGACCCACGTACACAAAGTTATTAAGGACATCAGGCATTAAGGCACGAACATATCGACCCACGTACACAAAGTTATTAAGGACATCAGGCATTAACACGAACATATCGACCCACGTACACAAAGTTATTAAGGACATCAGGCATTAAGGCACGAACATATCGACCCACGTACACAAAGTTATTAAGGACATCAGGCATTAACACGAACATATCGACCCACGTACACAAAGTTATTAAGGACATCAGGCATTAAGACACGAACATCCGACGCTATCATTATCGTTTCAGCAGTTTTTCAGACATTAAAAACTCCGTTTATTTCTAGTGCCATCACATATAGGGGTTCATTTAAGTAATAAAGTGACTTCTAAGCAGCCCATCCGCAAAGCGGACTCGTAAGAAGGACCGACTTGATGGAAGGTTCATCCGACTCTTCAGACCGATTCTGCCTTCACAAAAGAAAAAACTTTACTGCGGATAATGTAACACTTTGGTTATTATTATTATTATTATTATCATCATTATGTCTCTTGTCACAGGCCTTTTCTCCTGGTAATTCTCTCGAACCAACGGTGATCTCCACCGCTCAGGTTTGAATTTTCTGACTGCAGCACGTTCCGTGTTTTGTGTGATGTTCCAAGTATAGCTGTCTTCTTTACTGAATCTATCGAATATTTTCCTGGTATGGCTTCCAAATTTCTTCTTTAAACCTTTTGTTACTATTGCGGTGGCTACAATTAGGCCTATTACCGGTATAATCATGTTCCACATTCGCTGTATCTCTACACATAAACTCTTGTATTAGTTTCTTCTCTGCTTCCTCTTGCGTGACATTTCTGTCCGCTGGTATTGCCACATCTATCAGTGTTCATGTTTTTTTTTTTTAAATATTATATCTGACCTAATTGCTGTAACTTCTCTTTATGTGCCATTATCATTATTATTATTATTATTATTATTATTATTATTATTACGTACTTTACATGACAGAAGACATCAACTTGATGCAATTTTTGTCATTAATGTTTTATTAGGTTCTAAATCCTGTCCGTCTACCTTGGACATTATTGGTCTACGAGTTCCTAGTCGGAACCTCCGAGACTTTTCTTTGTTTCATGTTAGCTCATATTATAAAAATTGTCCCTCCGGCCGGTGTGTAACTGCGGCAAATTCTATTTGTAATCATATGGATGTTTTCAGAAGGGAATTTGTTACACTCAGTCAGATGTAATAATTTATTACATTATTTTAAGGTGTTCTTATTAATTATCTAAGTAAGTTATTGTTTGTTTATTTGTTTGTTTTGGTTGTGTTTGTTTTATTTTTGTTTTGTATATTGTCCGTTGTTATTTGTGTTTGTATGTTGTGCTGTTTGTGTAATTGGCCTTCTGGCTGTTGATTGGGCACATTAATAAACTAGAATTGAATTGAATTGAATTATTATTATTATTATTATTATTACTGTTGGGGTGTTGATTCAGCACTCACACTTGCATCACTTTGATTAAGTTCCTTATTTTTTGTAATTGTGTTATAAATCGATATTACTCTATTTTTGCCTTCGTTGTGTTTTACCATTGACCTTACGTTCGTAAGACTTCACGTTCATACATTACTATTATTAATTATTATTATTATGTTCCTAAATACCTATACATGGCTGTATCGGTAAACCAACCACTGTCTGGCTGTCATTACTGTTGGCCAGCCTACATTTACCTACTTAGAGATAATGTATACCTCGAATGGAATAGAAATTGAATTTCAGCAAGTCCAGCGTGCATTTTGCAGGGTAACAATGTAAGCACAACTCGAGTGTACCCGGTGATTCAATTAGCATAACAAGGACTGACAAACAATTGGATTAGGAACTCGCTGCATGTCCACACAGCGGCATTAGAGCGACATCGCCTCCCGTTCGCTCAGGAATCGTTTAAAAATCACGACTTGTAATATTCGAAATGCTGTCAGTGTCAATCTCAGAGGATCCTATTAGTGTTACTTGGCTGTCTGTTAGAACACGAGGCTTGTACTGGCTTCTGTGTTAATTGCTGGCACTCATCACGTGCACAGAGAGGTGAGCCGTGATTTTGATGCGATGAGGGTCGAGGGAGTGAGGCAACATCGACGTTTTGTACCACCTTCCTTGACATTAAAAATCTTTGCATTTTTGCCACATAGCGTGTTCATGAGTTTTTATTGTTACTTGTTTATGCAAGACTTTATTTCGTGAGCCCTGAATTAGGTATTAACATCAAATAACAATATTCAGTACAACAAAATGCACAATATGATCAGTGATACATATCAAAGTAATATCCCTGATCATGAACCCATGAGGGATCGAAACGTGTAGGATTGATCAACAAGATATTGTAATAGAAAAAATCTGCAAACAATATTGTGCATTTTGTTGTACTGAATATTGTGATTTAATTATCGACAGTGCACGGTATAAACAATACAAAATATTTTATTCTGTAATCACCGTGCATCTTTTCACAGTCACTATTTACATACACCAACTGGATGCAACTTTATTTAAAAAACTGTATAGTTTTTTAAAACATATTTAAAAACTTTATAAACCCGACATATGTTTCGGCTCTTATAGAGCCATCTTCAGGGGTTTATTGTCGTTAAAACTGAATATATTAAAACGTCTTTTTCATTGGTTCAAAATGAACCAATGAAAAAGACGTTTTAATATATTCAGTTTTGAAGACAATAAACCCCTGAAGATGGCTCTATAAGAGCCGAAACATATGTCGGGTTTGAAAAAGTTTTTAAATATGTTTTAAAAAACTATACAGTTTTTTAAATAGAGTTGCATCCAGTTGGTGTATGTAAATAGTGAATATAAAATATATTAACATCATTTAAAATCTCTTGCTTATTTGTTAATTACACTACTCTGTTAGCTGTTTCTTATAACAGGCTGCTTTATTCTTTGCTTTACATTCTGTTTAACATGTAACGTGGTACAACTATATAACTTTCTCTTACAAATAAACTGTAAAATCCTATTTTCCGGCAGATGAACAATATACTAACAGAGTGTTCCGAGATACTCTATCTTCCCTAACAACTTTCACAATACTTGGCCATGTTTATCAGGTGCTAAATATAATATAGCACCTTGATCTGAACTGCCATACAGTTGTATTATTGAATAATCACAGTTTTCCATCAAATACAAACAGCATATCCGTGTACCGTTTGTCACTTTATTAGCCCAAAAGTATTTTAAACGAACACTTTAATCGATGATTTGACCTCCCATCACAATACATTTCAGATTCAAGCTTCAACATCTATTTATTTATGATGTAAATGTCCTTTAATTCCAATAAAATCTCTCAGTTGAAGTCTTTACAAGATATTTAAAAACATATCGGGTTACTGAAAACAATAACAGCTAATGGATTTTATTTTAAGATCACCGTGCATTTTTTACAATTATTGTTATATCACCAATTAAATGCACTTGTATTTAAAAAACACTATAAGATTCTTTAAAACGTTTAATAAAAACCCCTACATATGTTTCGGCTTTTATATGAAGCCATCTTCAGGGGGTGTCACAAAAAAAAGTGCATTTAGTTGGTGATCTAACAACAACAGCTAATGAATTTTCTGTGATGGGAGGGAAAACGCGATGAACTAGTAACAAAGGGCATAACGTTGTATAGGCTTACGCTTATACTACTTTCTTGTAAAGTAGTACTTGAATGAGAAACAGTTTTCTTTGCCATACTTTTCTTTTGATCACTTACAGATTTCCTTCCGGAAGTTCGCCAAATCACATACCAAGCGTCCCGGTACAGGTTGTATCCCCTAGATTTGTCATCTGACCCACAGACAATGTTTACTTGTAGTAATATGTGTGTGAAATTTCCACGTGTTTTCTTACCACTGATGCTGAAACCACAGGAATCTCTAAATCCAAATGGCAAGCGTTGTTATATATCCAATTGTGATAATATGAAGAGCTCTACTTCTATTATCGTATTCTCTGATGGTCGCGTTTTACAAAACTAACACAGTTCTTTCAGGCAATATTTCGGCTTGTTTGTGACATACAATATGGCTCTGGGAAAGATACTTTGTCTCCATTCATCAGCTCCCCAGTATGCGGATTCTCTCAGCAGGAATCAGTCACCTGCTGCGACAACAGATGGAGACACTGCTTTGTGACGTCACTTCACAGGTGGTGGAAGGAGCGAGTCGTAGGTACTGCTCGGCCCTGTGTTTTCAAAGTGATACACTGGCCTCAACGACTTGGACTTGAAATTTATTAGCGCTAAGGATTATGCCTGTTAGCGTGTCGTAATCAAGTAATTCGTCGACATTAATACACATTATGCCTGTTAGCGTGTCGTAATCAAGTAATTCGTCGACATTAATACACATTATGCCTGTTAGCGTGTCGTAATCAAGTAATTCGTCGACATTAATACACATTATGCCTGTTAGCGTGTCGTAATCAAGTAATTCGTCGACATTAATACACATTATGCCTGTTAGCGTGTCGTAATCAAGTAATTCGTCGACATTAATACACATTATGCCTGTTAGCGTGTCGTAATCAAGTAATTCGTCGACATTAATACACATTATGCCTGTTAGCGTGTCGTAATCAAGTAATTCGTCGACATTAATACACATTATGCCTGTTAGCGTGTCGTAATCAAGTAATTCGTCGACATTAATACACATTATGCCTGTTAGCGTGTCGTAATCAAGTAATTCGTCGACATTAATACACATTATGCCTGTTAGCGTGTCGTAATCAAGTAATTCGTCGACATTAATACACATTATGCCTGTTAGCGTGTCGTAATCAAGTAATTCGTCGACATTAATACATATTATGCCTGTTATCCTACTCAGAAATTAATTCATCAACTAAATAACTAACTAACTGCATTGAGCACAGTCCTTCTTGAGAAGCTAACAGGTCATCAGCTAGTCAAGAAATTCTCCGCGTTGTATGGAACCCGAAGGTTCATTACCGCATTCACAACAGCCCGCCACCTGTCCCTATCCTGAGCCATATCAATCCAATCCATGCCCCCCATCCCACTTAGTGAAGATCCATTTTAATATTATCCTCCCATCTATGCCTGCGACTTCCAAGTGGTCTCCTTCCCTCAGGTCTCCCCACCAAAATCCTTTATGCACCTCTCCCCTCCCCCATACGTGCTACATGCTCCGTCCACCTCATTCTTCTTGATCACCCGAATAATATTTGGTAATGAGTACAGATCGTTAAGTTCGTCCTGTTGCGACCCTAAGTAATGCTGTTTACTCTGTTCTTCATTCTCTTCTTACTCTTTCCTCCTTTCCTTGTGTATTCTATTTAATTTTTCCTTCGCTTAGTTCTTAAATCTGCCTTTCCGTCCAAATGTACCTTTTGTTTTTGTTTCATTTTTCTCTTCTTTTTCATCTCGTTCGCTTTTTCTGTCCTCTTTACACGTTTCTCACATAAAATATTGAAACCCTAATTTTTCTTTGCAATCCAACGGCAGCAAATGTACAGAATGACTAAGACAGCGAATTCTTTGCCTATGTTCACAATCATTTCGACCTCTGTTAACTGAATGAAGACTGTCTCTGAACTTATTCTATTCAAGCCGGAAAAACCTCTGCTGAGATTCTAAACAAAATTGTAAGAATTATCTTTTCGTATCAATACATTTTACTTTGTACAATAAATAAATAGTGGTAACGTATATGATATTCTAACAATTAAATATTAAGATACGTAATTGCTTCGCAGTGTACATTAAAGAACGCATTACACAAGTCATAGAGTATTGATTATTCAACAAGTTACTTGGACGAAATTCTCCGACCCTATATGATATAACACACCTCCTTACTGGAGACACAGTCCCTGTTTTGGAGACATAGTCCAGGCGTGACAAATACCGCACAGCATGACCGATTGAACAAAAATTTCTGTATAATCAACGACCTGCATTCAGACACGGAACGAAAGGAATATTCAAATAGTATCAGACTTCTTCCTCAAATGACTCACGTGTTGAATGCTTGAGTGAATGAATAATTGAATGATTAATTCGAAGTTACAAAGTGCTTCTGAACACAAAAGGTCCTAAAACTATAAGCCTATAGTTCTAGATTGTAAAAAAGATAATTTATTTTTCTATGGTTTTAAGCCTTCGTTATTAAAGGAGAATTCTACTTGTCTGTTATTTAAGCTATATATTTCTAAAACAGAGAGCAGAAATTATCGATTTTTTCAGACATATATCTTCCACCTATTTCTAAACAGACTTTTCTAAATAATTATATCCTAGAGTAATTGTAAATAAATGCTTAGAATTTGTGTGTTCTATTTCTCTCCGGCAGGAATATTGTTACATATCCCATTTTCCAATGGCTCGACAGCCCTATATGGGCCTGGGCCTCCTCGTTTCGTCGAGGCTTCACGATCACACACATTAGACACACCACAGTCGGTAGGACTCCTCTGGACGAGTGACCAGCCCGTCGCAGAGACCTCTACCTGACAACACACAACACTCACAAGAGACAGACATCCATGCCCCCGTGGGATTCGAACCCACGATCCTAGTAAGCGAGCGGCCGAAGATATTGTTACATATATCACACACAAAAATATGACCTTAATATATTTTCACATTTTTAAAACATCTATTGATAATCTTAAACTTCAGAACTAAACACAACTTGGCTCTAATACCAGTTATACTTGGAAATTTCGCGTGTTTGCCATATTCATATTGCTGTTGGCAGGAAACAAAACATGCTAGAGTGCTGTAATGTCAATTAATACAAAATGTTATGAACATTCCTCATTTGTTACGAAGGTTATTGACATGACAACAAACGGACAAGAACTAAGGAAAGTAGGCAAAAAGAGATCAATAATCACGAGAGACCAAGCCGTTACGCAACATGTCTGCCGGTGTTCAAATACGAGGGGTGACGGAGTTCATCACACTTTCCAAACGAATGGTGGTCAAACGCGTTTCCTACTAGAGCATGGGTCCTTTTTTAGACGAATTTGCATGCATTATATAAGAAAATAAAAACACAAAACCTTCACACTTCAATGCAGTTCATTTATGACACTCAAAAGATTAACTGAATGAAGCAGCTGTCACCAAGTACGATAGCACAAGCCCAGACACAAATCCAGAAATGTGGAAGTTCATTAATAGGAAGGTAAAACAGATAGCAGGATCACATAAGCAATAGATTATTCATGTCAGTAAATGTACAGTGTGTCCACAAAGTCCCTTCGGGGTTTTGAAAAATTGTGGCGACCAAACAAATTGAGCTAGCCACATGCGGTTTGCGGTAGATTACAGTGAAACTCTGGAAGTTTTTTACTGACCTCAGTAGACCTCGATGTGGGCTCCCTTGGTAGCACAGAGAACGTCCAGACGATATTCGAGGAAGATGGATCGGCAGAGACGGTCCAATGCCTTGGCCTCCACGTTCACCAGACATAACACCACTGGATTTTTTCCTGTGGGGTTATGTCAAGAGCAATGTGTTCCGAACACCAGTTAACGGACTTGATGACCTGAAGACCCGTATCAGGAATGCGATCTCGGCTATTCCAGCGGACATGCTCCACAGGACATGGCAAGAGCTCGAATATCGTCTGGACGTTCTCCGTGCTACCAAGGGAGCCCACATCGAGGTCTACTGAGGTCAGTAAAAAACTTCCAGAGTTTCACTGTAATCTGCCGCAAACCGCATGTGGCTAGCTCAATTTGTTTGCGTGCCACAATTTTTCAAAACCCCGAAGGGACTTTGTGGACACACTGTATGTACACTACAGATAGTGTCAACTGTTAAGGTATAGATTATACAACTGCAAACAGTTTTTTTCCAAGTTTTATCCCAGAATTTTGGCAAAAACCTGACTTTACAGTAACGGTAAAGCAATCCCATTACAGGCTTGGACAGACCCTTAGGGTTCCAGGAGGTTGAGGCTCTCAGATTTCTAGACAATCAGCACATGAAGGCGGTAAGGTTGTCAGCCCTAGACACCGGCCGCCTTTATCCCCCAGCAAATATTCCTGGTACTCATTTCTGTTACATGACTTTACAGTACTTATTGTTAATATCTTAATGAGGATTCTTCTCCAAATAATTTGTTAAGTGGTCTTACCAAAATTGAAAATTATGTACTTCGTGACGTACACAGTCTTAACTTCCAAAACGTCATAGGGTTTTATGGTGCATGATTGAATGTAACTTCATCTAGGCTCATAAAGGAGTACAGATTAATTGCACCGATTTTCACGAATCTTACACGGTCAATAGCATTGTACGCAAACCTTTTATACCGATTTTCACCAAAATTGAACAATAGGTCTAAACGTGGAAAATACAGACAGAAATTCATTTACGTCTCTTAGTTAAGTATTAATTTCACTGCGTCAATTTTCACAAAACTCACTTTCATTCAATAAATTGTTATTATCATTTCAGTATTTAATTTTATCCGAATCGGACAAAAAATGTAAAAAATACAGATTAAATTCTTTTTCACGACTCTTAAGTACAGTATGGCTTTCACTAAACGGAATTTCACGCAACCAAAATATAATTGCTGAACAGCATTATGTGGAGACTTTTTATTACATTTACCCACATTTTCAAGAAACATGAAAGTATGTGCAGAAATTCATGAACGTCCCTAAGCAAAATCTGATTATCAATAAGTACATTTTCACGAAACTTACGCTTCGTCGACAAGTTTTGTAAACAATTCCTAGACTGAATTTCACGAAAATCCAAAAACTTTCATCACTGATACTAGTCAGAGACAGGCGGAGCAGACGGACAGAAGGATAGAGGGACGTAGTCTCCATACAAGGCGTTCTTTCTTCACTTCTTAAAGAACGCCTAAAAACCTGTAAGGTTCACACCAAGTATAAGAAATTTATGAAGGTCATACTGCATATTAGTTTGAACTATGAACCACTGCTTAACACTGGGTGAAGTGTGATTTATTTTATACCATAGAAATGTAGCAGTAGAGATTTTCTATGGCAGTCATTTTAAGTAACATATGTACATTTACGTCATAAAACAAGATTTTATGCACAAGTATTTCAGTTTTAATATTTTAAAGAACAGAAAGAACATGAATTAATGTAATAACTAGTGCAATGTTATAAACAGCACGCACCAGATGACAGGAACGTCAAATGAAATGCATCTCAATGTTACTACACAATTCTGCTCACCTGAGGTACAGTGCATATCCAGGCATTACTGCCACTCAGGTTTCAGGTGACTGGATAGCATTATACTGACAGATAAAAATTTATTTTTATTTTGGAATTCGCGGAAGAGGTTGCGATCTAAAGAGTCGTCACTATTTCTAAAGCACATTTATAAAATATCTATAAAATAAAAATAAAATTCAACTGTATGAATATGACAAATTTGCACGGCCCGAAATATTTTAATGCATCATAAAATTCTACATGCAGTATTAAAATTAAACCAACTAAGAACAACACGTGGAAACTAAATAGCAAAATAATTATAAATTATAAACAGTTATAATAATTATAATTATTATTATAAGTATAATAATTATAATTATATTAATTACAGTTATTTTAATTATGAATTTTTCAGTTCGTATGAGAGCCCACAACAAAGGAATATTCAAGAGAGCTCAGTAACCATGGAAGAATATTCCCCTTCATAAGCTAAATATTGAGCAGCTAGCTGATAATACTCCTTCATATTTAATCTGAAAGTTTGTAAGTCCCTGTCACTGAAACCGCTCTTGCACCGTATAAGTTCAGTACACACTCTCTTGCCGCATGTCTGTAATTTTGAAGTATTCTTTGTGTACCTTATATAAAGTGTGTAGCTATAATCAGTAATACTTTAGCACTGTACACAAAGAAGTACAGTCCTTCATTTATTTACAATTCCATTGCCTACATGTTTCGGCCTTAAAAGACAATTATCAAAAAAAAAAACGGAATAATTGCAAAGAATGTGACATTACTGAAAGTTTCAACAATAAATAGTATACGTCCTTAAAAGTTTATATTCGGACCTGATGTATTATTGCAAATTAACTTACTTTCCAAATATTTATATGTATTCCCTTATACCTATATTTCCCAGAGGATGGTTCTAGACGAACCGAAACATGTAGGATGTAGTAAAATATATACATATATAATAGAACGTGTGACATCAAATAAGTGTATTTAGTTGGTTTTAATATATTGTAGAACTAATACACTGACAGTTTAATAATATTAGGCTCTAGAATGTGTCTGGATAAGTTTCTACTAGAATCCTCGGAAAGCCTTTAAAATTCTTCCCTCCCCCTCCCCTTCCCCCCTACCCCCCCACCCCCCACCCACCAACCGGTACGGTCCAATTATTCATTTTGATAGTTACACGTTTCATACTATTATGCACATTGGACTCTCTCTTGTCATAGTGTGCTTAACAGTAATACCTGCCGTGGATTTGGCAAGTATAATTGTTTACCGCGGTGCCATTGTTAAGACTTTATAATGTTACATAGCTGGAAGCTGATGTATAATTATTTTGTGTAATTATTACCATTTTACATCAGATCTTCGTTCTTCTGCGATGTTACGCAGCGCAGTTGGTAGTTACTTACTGATGTTTTGGGAAACGTATCGGTCCCATCTTCTTGAACCTTGAAGATGGGACAGATACGTCGTCCCGAAACTTCGGTAACTAACTACCAATCTACGCTGCATAACATCACAGAAGAGCGAGGATCTCATTTACATGGAGGCGGAAACCTGAAATCACGAATAATTTTACATGTATAAGCTGTATGTTGTTTATTACTTTTCAAATATTAAAACTATTAACAAATAATTATACTTGTAATGATGATCATGATAATGATGATGATAATGATGATGATAATTATATCAATTTGCAGTTGTAGTATAGGCCTATCAGAAACTTTTGAAAAAGAGATTACGAAAAATAAATGACAGAATCAGAATAAGAAAAATCTGGAAGATGGCAAGCTGAGGAAGGAGAAAGTGAGACGACGAGGACTGGAGAAGAGAAACAGAGGCAGGGATGGGTAAGAAGAGACCAGAGACCTAAAGATGGAGAGGGCACACTCCTCAAAAACACTGCATGAAATTACTTGTGTCCTGACAACCCTATAGTTAAATTAAGTTAGAAACCAACCGATGCACACTAAAACCACTCTTTAAGTAGCTTTATTATAAAATTGTTAAAATTGTACCCCTACACGTGTTTCGATCCTAGGATCATCGTCAGGGGGGTTTCTTGCTAAAAGCTACAGTCACTTCAACACATGATTTAAAATATTCTATCTGCACTTTGAAACATAAGTTAAAATCTTGTCAATAGATTCGCTAAAAGTTGTAAAATTATAAAAGCACTGTAGTTGGTAGAATTGTGGAACTGCTGGCGTGTGGTATTAAAAGCTGTAAAATAAACGATTTTGTAAGTAATATAGAATTTGTAAATATATTGGTTGCTAACATTAATCATTATTGATTTTCTATTTAATGTATATGAATGACTTACCATATGAAATGTTTTTTCGTGGAGTGGAGTGTACTACGTGTCGTGCGGTTTTAGTGTGCATCGGTTGGTTTCTAACTTAATTTAATATGACGAAGATGCACGGTGTCAACAATGTGAAACCCTATAGTTATTTGTTGCATTGAAGGACGTATAACATTTTACGTGGAGTGGATATTGCTTTTGCAGTTTACATCCACAGGCTTGTAACCCACATTTTCAGGCTCATTAAATATAGAAACAGAAAGAAAAGTCAAGTAACAATTTCTTCACGGGAAATTGCAGATTTCTTATTTTGGTTTCTTCTTTATGACGGAATTGGTCTGTACCTACAAATTACATTTTGATCAATGATTCGATTTTCCTGTAGCGTTATTCCATCTATACAATATGAGTGGGCCTTTCAATTTACTTCCCCTCCACTTGACTGTTGAGTTCTAAAATGATAGAAAGAAACAGATATCATCTTGTGTTACAGCATGATTGCTTGACATCTGTCGTTGGTCTCAGGCCAAACTGTTACTACACTACAGACTGAAAGAACCTATCGTGAAATTGAAGCCTATTATGATCCGGTTTGAAAATAACATCCTGGGTATAGAACAACACGAATATACAAATTTTCAGCTTCAGCACTCTTCCACATTTAGAATATTACGAAAGGAGTTAAGCCTAAATTGATATTCTTGCTTCTTGTTCTACAGGTATTGATTTCAATCTTGGCTTGGTGACTCACTATCCTCAAAACTGTTCGTGATTTTTCTCAGTTTCATTCAAATTCCGGGCTACAGCCTCAAATTGCGCTGCGGCAGCTTCAATCCATACTTTCTTGAATATATCATTCACTAAATATTCAATCACTCAACTCCACTGTTGATGTTCCTGGCTTGTATCACAAAACAAAGGTTCACAGACCGACATTTTATGGTGTTTAAACCCAAGCAAATTTATGTGGGATTTGTGCTAGAAAAAGTGGCACTGCAATACAACTTTCTCTGTGTACTACACTTATCCCTTAAGGGCATTAATCCACTAATGCTTCACGCCCCTCCACTCATTTATCACCAACGTTATATGATGATACGGATTGCCGGCGTCGTTAAACATTACACTTACAAAGTCGCCACTTTCTTTTCATTATTTGCGTATTGGTGGAAGGAAAGGGATAGAAAGAAAGAAAGACAGAAAAAGCTGACCTTGCATCGGAATCCATTCAATAAATCTACCAATCTGTCAAAGCAGTCTTACACATATATTTGCTGCAGAACATAAATCCTTCGCTCAGTCACTCTATTTTAAGCCGAATATTTGGCGTGTTTGACCCGCCACACATTCTTAATACTGCATTTGTAGTAGCAGCAGCAGCAATAGTAGTAGTAGTAAAAGTAGTAATAATAGTAAAAGTAGCACTAGTAGTAGTAATAGTAATAGTAGCACTAGTAATACTAGCATTAGTGGCAGTAGTAATAGTGGCACTAGTAATAGTAATAATAGCGCTAGTAGTAGTAAAAGTAATAATAATAGTAAAAGTAGCACTAGTAGTAGTAATAGTAGCACTAATAGTAGTAGTAGTAATACTAGCATTAGTGGCAGTAGTAATAGTGGCACTTATAATAGTAATAATAGTGCTATTAGTAGTAGTAGTAGTAGTAGTAGTAGTAGTAAAAGTAGTAAAAATAATAGTAAAAGTAGCACTAGTAGTAGTAATAGTAATAGTAGCGCTTGTAGTAGTAGTAACACTATCATTAGTGGCAGTAGTAATAGTGGCACTTATAATAGTAATAATAGTGCTATTAGTAGTAGTAGTAGTAGTAGTAGTAGTAGTAAAAGTAGTAAAAATAATAGTAAAAGTAGCACTAGTAGTAGTAATAGTAATAGTAGCGCTTGTAGTAGTAGTAACACTATCATTAGTGGCAGTAGTAATAGTGGCACTTATAATAGTAATAATAGTGCTATTAGTAGTAGTAGTAGTAGTAGTAGTAGTAGTAAAAGTAGTAAAAATAATAGTAAAAGTAGCACTAGTAGTAGTAATAGTAATAGTAGCGCTTGTAGTAGTAGTAACACTATCATTAGTGGCAGTAGTAATAGTGGCACTAGTAGTAGTAGCAGCACTAGTAGTAGTAGCAGCGCTAGTAGTAGTAGCGCTAGTAGTAGTAGTAGTAGTAGTTGTAACTGTTGCTGCTGGTGTTGTTGTACAAATAAACCCTTGTCTTTAATTTCAGGCAAAGAAGTTAATTTTGTAGTTATAACAATGCAATAAAAACCATGTCAAGTTTCAAGATAATTTACTGAAACCCTTCTCTTCTTTTGCAACTATGACGTAAAGGGTCTATGAATTAAATACTTGAAGAATGAAAGTGATGTAAATGAAACTTACTTCAAGTTTCAGTTTACTCCTCACAGAACACACACTGCTTCTCTCTTACAAAGCAGGTTCCCTTGCTTTTGAAGAACATATTCCTGTTGGTTCTGAGAATTATGTATAACACATAATGCAAAATGTGGGGTTTATAAGGGCTAAAATCAAAGTGGCAACTAAAATTTCTTCAAAGACGTGTCTGTACGATATTCTAACCTAGGATTGGAGTCCTTGGTAAAACCACGCGTAATTCTTGAGTTTGGTTTTCTTATTCCTTCATACGCGTTACCCCTTAGCACTTCCTAATATTCAGTCCTGCTGTGGGGCGTTCGATTTTGAATTATCACTTACTGGTCCAAAATGGCTGCAAATATTGCATTTTCCTGGATATAAGGTAATATGGCATTTCGTAAACGTTTTCCGTTCATTTTTGCTGTAGGACTTTTTTTCTGCTATAATCGTCCAATTACCGGACACACGCTGACTGATATTCGTTGACTTTGGTTGAGTGTCGACAGCGAGGTAACAGGGTTTCCTGCAGGAAAACAGCTTTGATGCTACGAGATCAAGAAAAAATATGTTATTTCCTTTCTGGGAAACGTGTTTGCCTGTTTCTTTAAACGCATGAACCTTTTCCACACACATTCGGGTTTTTTCAATAAGAATTTCTACATCTGCCAGAACTAGCATTGCCAGCGAATATGTACTACTCCTGCTTTGTACTAAGGGGTCTGGGATTCTAACTTCGGCCCGGAGAATAGCTATTCTGATTATTTTGCTGGAAAAGCACCTCAAATTAAGTTATGACCAACTCTTTTCATACAATTTTCAATTTATTATTTACTACACATTGTAGCATATGACGCCCTGTAGTTGGAGGTACATAGAAAATAGTGAAGTAAACAGTAATTCCTCTATAGTTAAGGTATAGCTGTCTGATATTTTAAAACGATCAAAAACTCCAATGCTTATGTCATTATATCATTATTTTATGTCATTATATCATTATTTCTAATATAATATCATCGACAGTATAAATCTGGAAGTAATTCGAAATACTGTGGTGGAATTGAAACTGGCCTGCTAAGACACAGGTCTGTATTCCGCTAATTTGTATTTGAAGAAACCTTACAAATAAAAAAATAAGTGAAATATGATACAGAATAAATAAAAAAATCAATAAATAGGCAAGTAAACAAATTTTAAGGGAATTTAGGTAGCATGCACAATAAAAACGTGGTACCGAGAAAAATGCTTAGTAGGCCCTATTTCTTTTCATAGAGGAAAGAAATATATAATTTACTTTTTCCGAATTTTATACGAAGTTTCAAATAAGAATTTCACAGTCACTATTTACATACACCAACTGGATGCAACTTTATTTTAAAAAAACTGTATAGTTTTTTAAAACATATTTAAAACTTTATAAAACCCGACATATGTTTCGGCTCTTATAGAGCCATCTTCAGGGGTTTATTGTCGTCAAAACTGCATATATTAAAACGTCTTTTTTTTTAATATATGCAGTTTTAATGACAATAAACCCCTGAAGATGGCTCTATAAGAGCCGAAACATATGTCGGGTTTAATAAAGTTTTAAATATGTTTTAAAAAACTATACAGTTTTTTTTAAATAAAGTTGCATCCAGTTGGTGCATGTAAATAGTGACTGTGAAAAGATGCACGGTGATTACAGAATAAAGTAAGAATTTTATTATTAAGGTACAGACTTGTATGTAGCTAGGGACCTATAGGGTAGGGACTTGGAAGGTATGTCACACGTCTGTCATATTGCAGATATAAGTGGTCATAACACACTAAATTTGTCTATTGATAGGTACAGCTCTACTTATATTTTCTAACACAAGACGCATTTAAACTGCAAAAAGTTTTATTGTTAACAACAAACTCACAGTAACCACAGCAAATGTTCCTACAAACATAGCTGACCACTCTTATACTGTGGTGCAAAATTATTTTAACAAAAGTTTGGTTCGTTTTCTGAGAACCTAATGCCAAAATTAAATCGTATCATATGATGTTTGCAATTTTATTGCTGGCTTCCAAAACACACACACACACACACACACACACACACACACACTACTGACGCACTTTAGCACGGCCCTCCCTACAGGACACAGACAGAATTCCTCGCTTTTATTACATTTTTCATAGCCAGCGTGATCAGTCTAATTACTTTCCATTGACAAGGGTCTGAAAATTAAATTTTGTTTTAATTACATTTGCACAATTTTATCTGCTTGATCTGAGCGGGTTGTAATTTAAATATTGCTGATTATAGCATCCATATTTTCTTTTTTATGTTTGTTCTGTGTGACATCACAGTGATAGGCCTCAGCAATGAACATGGGGTGCTCAAGACTGTGTAAAGGCCTACACTACTGGAAGAGATATTACTGTACACGGGGTTCTTTAGCTGTTGCCAAAACTGTAGCATCCTGCCTTCTCGCCAGTGATCTTCCTAAAGCCCTATTCTCCTAGGCTTGTGTTATGTAACATGTTTCGAGATTCCTTTTTCATTCCACTTAACACCTTGATCCAAATTATTTTTCTAATTCTGCATAACTTTGATCCATCTGAAATTTTGTAGACTTGAACTGATAGCTGCATGTACAATTTTTATTTAAAGAATGCCAATATTTTTGAGACTATAGTCATTATAAAGTGATATATTAGACAGATTTATCCCTCGTGATTTCGTGCTATTTTTTCAGTAAGTTTCGCAGAATGCTCCTTAAGGTGTTTCTTGGGCCTAACTTCCACTACTCTTCTTACTTCCCCCCCCCCTATGGCTCGACAGCCCCTAGGGGGCCTAGGTCTCCTCATTTTTCGAGGTTTCGCGATCACACACTTTAGACACACCACACTCGGTAGGACTACTCTTCTTACGCTATTCATAATTAAGTCTGCAGTTACGCAAAAATTTGAAAATCGTTTCAATTTGTAATACACCCAAAAAAATTCCAATATCTTTCAGAATCCAATAGCGTCTAAGCTGTAGGAATTCCTTTTTTTTAAATTAATTTTGCCTATTTTTAAAACATATAAATTCCTTTCCGTATTAATATTCACTCACTCAACCAACGAATGCACTATTATAATTAAATTCTCACTAGTACCCTACATATGTTTCGGCCCCATTGTGGCCATCATCAGGGGTAACTTGTTATATATATATACTTCACTTTACACTGTCCAACTTGGCACTGTTATTCCACTATTGTTCCGTACATTGTATCATCACGTCTTCCTGCTGTTTCGTAGACTAAATTTTTAGCACGTGTTTGTGTCCCCTCGGGCATTTTTAGGGCTAAATATTTCAGTATTTTTAATATTGTCGGTCCTTCTGATGTTAACGATTCGCCTTATTATTATTATTATTATTAAATCCCACCAATACCTCAACTGGACCAATAGTAAAAACATTTTTAGAAATAGTACGAGATACTGCGCCCAATGCGATTCGAAGATTACAAGGTCTTATGTAGGTATCGTAACCCCATACAAAAATAGGATATACCTACACATAGGCCTAGGATGTGCGAGCTAGATACATCGCTTCATGAGTAAAAACAAACCCTATCAGCAAAGGGAGACGAAAGCAAAAAGCTGGAATTTATGAACTCCACTACCTTTTGTTCCCCAAGACTTGCTTGCATACAGACTATAGAATCACAGTTCAGTTCCACTCAACCGAATGTCTTTGGTAAATGACCTGACTGCCGTTTTTATTCGGGAGTTCCCTCATTTGATACTCGGTCTCGAGGCACGGTAGACTGAGCGAGTCATTCCGCATCATGCAGCAGATACCATGACCAGAGAATATGTAAAAACAGGGCCGTAGACTAACTGCAAAGCAATAATAAAAATTTGCCTTTAAATATTTCCATATCAGCCAAGTTTTATCTTCATCCAGTGGACCGTGCTTTATTTCTTGTTACTAATACAGTGAAACCAGTCGATGCTGGCCACAAGTTATTCCAATCAAATGTGGTCAGCTTAATAAGGCGATCAACTGAAAAAATCACATTAAAAATTCTTCATTTTAGTTCCTGTATTTTAGTGTGTTCCACTTCCCGCCATATTAAGCAATTACAATTATTTATTTTGTTTTTTAAAGCTTTGAAATGTCTAAGAAGAATTATTTTTGACATCGATCTTTGAAAGGAAAGACAAAGTATTGCCTCGAAGAGGCAAAGTGACACATAGGCCTATATCTCAGGGGAACGGAACCCTCAGCTACCACTCCATAAAATCTTAACACTCACACTGCGCTTCCAGTACATAGTCGGTTTATACATCATGATCATGATGATCATCATCATCATCACATAGTCTCCCTTACGACAGATCCATAACCTCTTCAAAAGCGAGTTCTCCACAGAGTGCTGTCTAGTGCTTTCTCTTTCAATTTCAAGTATTTTCGCGTTTCCTCGCGGTCATCCGGTAGCTGCTTACGTCTTTTTCCTCGTCTTCCTGTCCCTTCTATATTTCCTTCGTTAACGTTAATACAGCATAGATCATATGAAACACATTACATTCCGTGGGCAAAAAAAAGCAGTTGAAGTTTGAAGTCTTCTGGGATCTGACGCTGTGGTTTCGGGCGAGAAATATCTTGATTTTAAATCATTTGGAGAGCTCGCAATGAATCTATAAAATCACTGTCGTTTAAAAAGGGTTAAATTAGGATATGTTCTTGTTTTTATTAAGAGGGAGAGTTTGATCCCTCGTGTGAGGGTCATCTTTGTTTCGCAAATTTACAACCCAACGATCGCGACTGGTGTAGTTGTGTCCCTGCCCGGTAACAAGATACGTTAGTCGGAGTGTAATAGTGACAGTCTAAATTAATCAGAGCCCTCGTTTCACGTTCGTCGTGTTACAAGATTTCAGCGTGGTTACACAACAATAAAAAGAAATCCCTGTCAAAGTGAATCTCTCTTGACAGTATAAATTAGCTCAGCTATTCCAAAGCACATCATTTACTGAAGCGGTAACAGTCTTGGATTGTCAGTCGATTCCAAGCATGGAAGTGGGGTTAGTAGATTGACTGTGATTGGTTGTTCGCTCGATGACGTCACGCCCCCTTTTTGCTAGCTCCGCCCTATCCAGGATCCTTAATATACAGGGGGGAGGGATAATAGGAAATTCCGTTGCTAGCAAACAAGCTGTTTGGAGAGTGAGCCCTAAATCTTTTTTGACTGAAGAGGGTGAGCAGAGGGGTAGTTTTGTGGCAGTCTCCGGCAGGCAATGGAGGCAGACAGCAGCGACACGGGCGCGACGGACCTGGTCACGGCCAGGATGTTGTTTAGCGGGCTGCAGGTTAAACCCCCGCCGTCGCAGCAGCCAGGGCCTCGGCACACAATCGACGCGATACTCGGTCTGAACAGCCGGCCCTCAGAGCCGGGAGGAACCGAGTCCAGCGGTGAGTAGCGCAGACGTCAGCGTCCGTAGATACTAGACACGTTTGTTTACCGTCCTTCATCTTGGTCACGCAGCCATAAATTCCCTTAGGCTTATTTCTTCAAGCATGAAGTTCATCTACACGGTATTTAAATGCAACACCAACATCACAGCAAACAGTAGGCTCCTCCGAGATGTTGGTACCTATCTGCTTTGTCACTCCCTTAAGGATAATAATATTGAAAATGTATCTAATCTGTTGATTCTGTCCAGGGAAACATGCGTAATCGTTGCTTCTTTTGAGAATCGCACCAAAAATAGGTTAAATACACCCTGTAGACAAAATGCAAAGATTTTAATGTTAAAACAGTTTGTGTCTATTGTGTTGCAAAGGTTTAACGACGTATTTTCAACTGTCTTAGATAGCAAAGTAAATTAACAACACAGGACTGTAGTGAATGGATTAGACCTATGATTAAGGTTAAGAGATTACGATGGATGTGAAAGGAAACCCCTGAAGAGGAATCGAACCCAAGACCTTGCGGAGACAATTGTCGATTTGTCTTCTTAAGCTGATTATTTATAGCCTGAATCATATTTTTCATAAATTATTGAGCTTAGTTAGACAAAAGTTAGACAAAAACCCACATTTAAAGATTTTGTGTTCGTAGCCCTTTGATTGCTGAACTATAGCTACTTTAGAAACTCTATTTTCTCGTGCTTTAAATTTGGGGCTTGTTATTGTCTGCTTGCCTAAGAGACAATTCATCCTGATCCTCATTTCTGTAATTTATAAATTCGGCTAATTTAGTTGTCTAATTATGGTGATGCAATGGAACAATTCAAAGAGAAACTTCCACAGCTTGTAATAAGTTGACAAATAATAAAGACGTTATACTGTTCATATAATACACATAAGTGACACAAAAATTATGATTAATTTCCACAGAATTTAAAGTAAATATTTGAGATCAAAACTGGATCTTATGACCAGATGAGTGGTATCATTGCTGGCCTTTAGTGACGCTGTGGTAAAACTGAGTACCGCGAGTTCTGCGCAAGTTCAACACTCCTAAGAAATTGGAGTGTAGCAAATATTTTGTTGTGACGTTGCTGATAATATGAAGCCCCTGCAGATAACATCTTTCGACTTATCGCTTCAGTGTACCTATCGATTACCCTTCGACATATTTGGTTCTGGTTCTGTCTAAAATGTTGTTAACCACAAACAAACAGGCACTTTATTTAAAATGTAGCACTATATGATATTTTTAATCTATGTGGTTAAAGATACTAAATGAAGGTACGGACAGGTATAGCAGATATGTTCAATAAACACCAAATAATGCACATATACTTTTTTCACAATAGTTTATTCTTAAAATTCCCCTATACGTATTTCGGTGGTTTAAACCACCATCTTCAGGGGTCATAGAGATTAATATGCATAGACTTTACAGTAATTACATATATGGTTATATTCATATATGTAGAATATGAGTGGGCTAATATTGTCCACTTCGTAAAGTCATCACTCTGCAACAACACGACACGGACGTCGCGCAGCTCACTTAGTACATACAGATGACCACCTTACTACAAGACCAAACTGCCACTAATTTTTAGGCTAACTAAAAACTATGTAAACATTTTAGCAACTTTTAATTCATTTTATACTAATTTATTTTGCATACTTTACGAAGTGGACAATATTAGCCCACTCATATTCTACATATATGAACATAACCATATATGTAATTACTGTAAAGTCTATGCATAATAATCTCTACGACCCCCTGAAGATGGTGGTTTAACCACCGAAATACGTATAGGGGAATTTTAAGAATAAACTATTGTGAAAAAGTTTATGTGCATTAGTTGGTGATTATTGAACATATCTCATTTGAAAATGCACGGTAAATACAACGTTAAGGTATAGCAGAGTTAGCATGACGAAAGTTTTAATACAGCAGATACTTTGCGGCATACAAATTAAAAAAATCACAAGAAGAATTTAGTTGTCTCTGCGTCAGAAGTTTTGAACACTTCTTTTGTTGGTATAGGCCCATTTCCAAGGTATTAGCCCGTAATATATTTTGTTGAAAGCCACAAATTAGTATAATTTCTATAACTTGAACTCGGAGAGGAAAAGAAGAGTTTCACTTGTTTTCTCTGGCAGAAGAGAGAGGAAACAAACATAAGAAGGATCAGTGTTTCTAACCCAGATGCCTCGTGCAAGATTCGAAGGGGTTTACCTTCATAACTAAAATAAGCTGAAACAAAAAATAATATTCATACTATATATATAAAGTTGCCGACATAATCCGTCTTACGCCTATTAGCTAATAATTTTCGACCAATTATTGGTATAAATTATTTTTTGGAAGTCAAATTATAATTTGACTTCCAAAAAATATTACAGAATTACAAACCATAAGTCTAAAAATCATAGAAGACAGGGTGTTGGAGATCGGTTATAAAACAATTTACTGTAGATCAGTTGAAAATAAAATTATTCCTTGTGCGGGAAACGAGAGCATTCACGTAGGCCTACCTTAAGAGCCGAGCCAATGAGAATAATTAAATATTTGTAGAATGTATTATTAATAGTCATATTTTTACTCAGGCTTGTTAGCCAGTAGCTTAGAGTGCTAGCAGCCCAGGCGTTGTTGCTAATGACATGTATTCATAAAGTACCTGGTTCAAGTCTCTTACAAGGTATTGACCACCTTGAGCGAGGTTATTTTTGCTTCCCCTCAGTCCCTCTAGACAAATGTTTGTAACGTCGGTTACCGCAATAATGCTACAGCCATTTCCATTTTCCTAGTAGAAAAAGGGGAAAATTATTCTAAAGTATTACTTGGTGGACTTTTTAAAATAAAAGGTTATTTTTGGACTGCTTCACACTGACCGTGAAGACACTACGTTCCTTCAAAGTGTCGGTACCCATGCACCAGTCGACAACGTGTAACACTCTACAAGATCTGGCTCTTCGTGGGTATCACTGTGAGAACTTCGAATCTCGCATCTTTGACTACTGTTGAGTATGAGTGTGTCTAAAAGCAAGTACGAGTGCCAATATATTGTAGTCTGATATTTTTTGTATCCAGGGACTTTCTTGGAGCAAAATGTAGCACGTAAGGGGAAGATGAGGGGTAAATTTAGGGTTTTGGTGAAAACTCCTGAAAGAGAGAGTCCACTTGGAAGACCTAGGCGTAGATAGGAGGATAATATTAACACGCATCTTCAAAAAATAAGAAGGTAGGGTCTAGACTGGATAAGGACAGGTTAGGGCTCTTGTGAACACGGTAATGAACATTCTACTTCCACAAAATGCGGGGAATTTCTTGAACAGCTGAGGAACGATTAGCTTTTGAAGAAAGACTGTGTTCCATGGAGCTAGTTAGCCACTTAGTTATTTAGTTGTTTGTGATACTGTCTTACAGCGTGTCTAATATTTCTACCTCTAAACGAAACTCGGTCATAAATTACCCAGACATGTTGCATATTTCTTAACTGAAGTACCTCTGTTATTTGTGAATATGTCAGAAGAATCTGTCGTCCAGCCATTATGATCTATTTCCAGCGTTGAAGCAAAATTTTGGCGGCCACCAGTTACGGTGAAGGCGATGTGGAAACAATTGTCACGCAGTGGCCGATAACACGGTATAAGGGCCTCAGTCAAGATAAAATAGAGAACTCGCTTCACGACATGATCAATGCCTGAATTCTGGCGGGACTGCGTTGAAAAGTAGTGGGATAACAGTATTATCAAATCTTAACTGTTCTTATTAGAGAAAAAAAGACAAAGAATGACTTGTGAAATTAATTTATGAGCGAACCTCGTACAATGTAGGCCTATAAAATAGTGACATACAGTATAAAGAATTTTATATTAATTGCAGTAATACTGACATGAATGGCCGTGCCATGGCTGAGGCGGTTAGTCGCCGGCTTCTCACCGCGAAGTCCCGGGTTCGATCCCGGGGTCATTCCATGTGGGATTTGTGGTGGACAAAGTGGCAATGGGACAGGTTCCCCCCCCCCCCCCCCCGAGGACTTCGGTTTTTCCCTGTCAATTTAATTCCATCGGTGCTCCAATACACGGAAAAACGAAAAAAAAAAACTGATCATTTTCATCACAGGGTTGTACAATAAGCCTTAAGGCTGCGGTGCGTCCGTAGCATCTACTGCTGGGCCCTTCTCCAAAAAAAAAAAAAAAATTACTGACACGCGGAACTAACAGGTAAAAGCCTTCCTTGACACGTGTTTTGTCTACATGCTTCTAGCCTTGATTTACTTCTCACCTCTCCGTTAAGAAGCAAAGTCAGTACTGCCAAACTTGCTTCCGAATGTCGTGTTCTGTGTTTAAAGGTACAATAAACTTCATGCTTAGTCATCTGGTCACTTCCAGGTTGCAATACTTCATAACAGTCGTCATACACAGCATCGGAATATATTTATTCCCTTTTCAGTGAAATTTCAGACTTTCATGCTAGTTGACCTACTACCTGATCCACCCTTTCCTGAAACAGCTTGAAAATATGATTTATTAATGTTTAATTGTTTTAATAAACGTCTTAAATTTTGTTGTCGCATTTGCCTCTGAACATGTACCAAAACTGACAATAACAAAGTCTACGGAAGAAATACGTTTTATAGCAGACAGCTCACATCTGTAGTATATGGAATACATACTCTTCTGATAGTGTTAGAAAAATAGTTCTATTTAACCTAAATAAATATTTATTATCAGCCAAACTATTTCTATACACCAGCATCATCTTCTTAACATACCGAAATTGTCAGTTTTCTCCCATACATACGCAGCGCTGTTAAATACTACAAATAGGCCTAAATGGAATAGATTAAATTATCAAACCTGGCGTAGAACTGATTGGATAATCAGTGTATAATAGGTCTAAAGGGCTATCGAAATATGTGGTCGTGGCCCAATATAAAGTAGGCTATACTATCCCGGGAATTTCTCTTGTTACTGAGGAAAATTACAAAAATCCTTTAACAAAGTATCCGGTCTCCTGGTGCAGATTTAAAAATGAGATCTAGAGAAATGAGAAGCAGAAGCTGTTCAGTAAAGTGCAAAAAGTTATGTTGTTAACACTTAGTGCATAGGCAGCCAAAAGGAAAGAATAAATACGATTATCTTTAGAATAGGATTACATAAGTAAATATTCCTTTGAATATGTTCCATGTAAGTCGCAAATTACGTTTGGGCTCAGTGTGTCTGTCTTCACTCTGAAAATGTAATTTAAAAATTGGTCGTTATATTCATTCATTCTGTAGTCTGTCTTACGACAGGCCCATACAGCCTCTTCCAAAGCGAGTTTTTCATAGAGTACGATCTAGTACTTCCTCTTTCAATATCCAGTATCTTATCTTTTCCTTAAGGTAATCCAGTAGCTGCTTACACCTTCTTCCTCGTCCTCCTGTCATTTCTATCCTTCCTTCTAACTTTCCTTTAATAATGTGCATTAGAAGGCAGTTTCTACGCAAGATGTGACCAATCCAGTTAGCCTTTCTTCTTTTTATTGTATGTAGGATATTCCTCTCCTCCTTGACTCTGTGTAATACTTCTTCATTTCTCACACGATCGGTCCAACTGATCTTCTCCATTCTTCTCCAGCACCACATTTCAAAACTTTCCAGATAATGCTGATCTACTTTCCGAAGTGTCCACATTTCAGCACCATACAAAGCTATGCTCCAAATGTAGCACTTTACTAGTTTCTTCCCTAAATCTAAGTCCAGTTTGCTGGTGAAAAGAATCTTCTTCTTGTTGAATGCTGCTTTTGCCATGACAATCCAGTATATATACTCGTATATATATATATATATATATATATGATTTGGGTGTATGACTAAAGACAATGTTACTCCTATTCCTTGCCCTCTATTTTATGTTATGTAAAATTATGATAAAAATAAATTCCACGTCATACTGACAATGCTAAGCGTATTAAATGATACAGCAGGCCTAACGTTTTAGATACGGCTACCTTTGAAATTAGGACACAATCAAGATATTGATATTTCTCCTCGGCGTGCGGTTTTATACGTAGATTTTTTGTCTTTATTACGTCCATCTATGTGGAAACAGCTACCTTTCGTTTTGGAAATGTACTGGATCAGGGGTGGCCAAACCGCGGCTAGCGAGCCACATGCGGCTCTTTGAAATATAATGTGCGGCTCGCGGATATATGTCGGCTGAGCACCTTTTTTGCATTACAATTCATATAAAAGGCAAATAAACATTTTTCAAGCTTTATAATTATTTACCGGTATAAACTGAGAGTCCGCTGGATTAAAACGTAAGTTTAATGTTCATGGTGAGTAAATATATTTAAGAATTTTTGTAACAAAATGTGCATGTAACAATAAAAATGTGTGTGTAATATTTGTTCATGTCCTGCGGCTCTCAAACATCTGAAGTTTATCGTATGTGGCTCTTACGTCAAGCAAGTTTGGCCACCCTAATACTAGATCATAGCCAACTGCGATTGTTCCAGACCTTTTCATGACTTACGGTAAATTTAATTTCCTCCAACTGTGGTTGGTTCTACACCTACGTTACTCGGTCAGAGTGGTAGTTACAGTTATCGTCTTCTTGGATGTGACATACGGCAGTCTGACACAAATTTGTGGATGTTTCGAGGAAATATGCTGCTTGCAGCTTTTAACTTAAACTGGATGCAGCACGTTTCTATGAATCACCTTTAACTTGTTATCAGAACATAGGACATTACATCTCAGACAGCGGTCATATTTACAGTAAGAAATCAAACGTGATATCTTCTTACATTAGGCCCTAGTCATACGATTTTAAGCTTATTTGGAAATAATCTTCCAGTACTGACAAATATATCTATAAGAGTCCACATTTTCACTATTTTATTAGGGTCTATATTTTTAATATTTCACGCTGTGTGGTTTTTTTGCTTCAAGAATATAAGGTACATATATCCTACGTACTTACAATTACGTGACTACAGTGATGCTTGTGAGCAATTTTAAAAATCTAAACACTCGTATTATTTCTAGCATATGAAATAGAAAAAATGTTTTAGATTTTTAGAAAATAGGGAAGGTTTACGTGAGTAATCTTACACCAACACATGAAATGCTTGGTTTGTCAGTGAGTCACAACCGGCTTGCTTTCCCCAGTGTCCGGTAGATGACACTGAAGCTTCGTTTGCTCTCAGTGCCCCATAGATGGCACTAATGATTGGTCTGTGAGTGAAGTCACACCCATGTTAAGTTTAGGGTTTTGGTTGTAACGATAAGATCATAGATACATTGAAGGCTCAGACATATATCACAAAGACCTAATTAACAAAATATTTTAGCTATGTTTACAATAAACTAATAATGAATAACGATTATCGTAATGGCTTCATAAATCATCAAAAAGCAAGAAATGCCTCATGAAAGACGCCTATAATTAGCGTATGAATTCTTTGTTACCTCCGTCTCTTGCTGGGCCTTGTTCTCTTTAGAATACACGGCAGCATCCAAGGGCGTTGGAGAGCACAGTGTGGTTAGCGGCGGAGAGGCGTGTGTGGGGGGGATCGACCTTGCTCGTACCCCGAATGTCAGAGGCTTGCTTTTGGTATCAGACAGGCCAAATTAAACTGTGAATATCATGAAAACTGGAATTTGTTTTTTCTTACGCCTACCAATCTGAATGTCCTTATATGTTCGTCACGTTTCGCTGTAGGCCCTAATTAAGTTACTTTATGTACCTAATGTTAAATTAATTCAATATCTGTGCATTGAAGTGTAATTGTGACTGTTAGAAAATGAAATAAGTAAGGAAATATCTTACCCTTTATATCTGGTAGGATAAAAGAAGTGTCTTTTGTTCGAAAGATACAAACGTAATAAATTGTTACCTTAAGAAATAAATATAATTCTTACTTAAAGTATTTCGTGATTGAGTGATGTATTGTTAGATTTCCCTAGGCTAAGATACTAGACTACATATTTTCATAGTGTGAGTTGACTTATCTATTGATATTTCGAAGGACAGATAATATCCTTAGGCTATAGTTTAGGCTATTATTATATATTTATCTTGGCATGTACTTTAGAAACAAGAGACGGTGACACCAACAAATGTTTGTGAGATATAAGCTAATTCACTTCTGTAGCTTCCACCTTGGCCTACCTCTGTAATATGGCATTTCACAGTGCTAATTATTATACTATGAATTAGATTATTACAGTATAAATGGGCCTACAATTTTTTTTTCCATAACTTTTTAACTTATAACGTCACACCCAGCAAAATCTTTCTCCATTCTTCGGTTACAGTTATTAAATTCGTAATATTAGAAAGAAGGGTTTATGAATCTTTCAGCTGTATTCAAGATTACTTTTCGCAGGTATTCCTTATTACATAATTAAATATTTATTCGCAAGACTTGTTGAAACCTTGTCAACTGAAATGCGAAGACGTGTCTAGCGTCATCACGTCTGCCTCCGTCTGCCTCTCTCTTCTGTCTGTCTGTCCATCCAAATATAAGAACTCGAGAAGTGCTGAAGGAATTTTCTTGAAATTTTTATTGAGGATTTAAAGGCGTTATAAAATTTGTCAAATCTTTCCAATTTCGGTCTAAATTGTGCAACAATAAAGAAAACTTAAGAGAAGGTTTTTGTTTCTGCGCAAATTTTGAGCATAATTCGCTAAAAATTAAAAGGGGAAAAATAAATGTTTCGAACAAAAGCCGTTGACAAAAAACAACAAATTTTATGCAGTGGTTAGAAGGAAATGTCTCTATACAGCACGAATATACCTAGAAGTTCAAAAGAATACTTTTTTTTAAATAAGTGGTTAGAACGAGAAATTTTACACATATCAACTAATGGCACGTACAATTAGTTACAGACTACATACTCTCTTAACCAGCTGTTATCATCCCATTTGTATTGATTTCCTTATTAATTTCTGCTAAGTAAAGCAGAATAACTCAGTAAACAACAAAATTATCTTGTATGGACAGACAAATTACTAAATTGTCTTTACTTCTATGTCTGTATCAATGTAAGCCAAAAGAAGCAAACTGTAACCCCCGGGCCAGATGCAGCCGTGAAAACTTTTCTGGCACTTAATGGTTTTGTGTCTGTTCTTAAAAACACAGCGTTTTATCAACTACTTTGTCAAAAAAGAGAACAGATAATATTGTTCTGCTGTAACTGCACGAGTTTTGATCCTAGGACTACTCTCAAGCTGATATGAGAAAGCAGGGTGGATCCACACCTTAGGGTGAATGAAACACTAACCATAATTCTCTACTTCGTGATCGAATTAATTATATTAATGTCCCTTGCATGTATTTTAAGAGAAAGGCCTGTTTATATTCATAGATTATTTAGAAACAGAACAAACAATTAATAATTCTAATTCTTTTTGAAATAGGTTCGTCTTCTGGGATATGACATCGTGAAGATTGGTAAATAATTACGGATGATTCAGAGAAGGTTGCTGCCTCCATATTAAGAGGCCAAGTAGTCAGTAAATATTCACCAGTCGGCACAGCAGTATGTCTCAGAAGACTTGAAACTTCATAAACACCATTTTGTGAACATCATTCAAAACTACTAGTTTTCGAAGTACTGTACTTGCTAAATATGAAACACGAAGAAAAATTGAATTCTAAAAGTTTTGACGATGGTATATGACATTGTGAACCACTTGTTTCTTGGACTTGTGCATCGTCTTTATTGTGAATAAAATATAAAATGTGAAATATAAAAATATATAAAAAGTCTAAAATTCACTACGTTACGGAAGATGGCTCTTCTCCTCCAGCTCTAGCAGGCCTGGCCTGAAGACGGAAGAAGATCCATCTTCAGGAAGCCTGAAGACGGAAGAAGAGCCATCTTCAGGAAGCCTGAAGACGGAAGAAGAGCCATCTTCAGGAAGCCTGAAGACGGAAGAAGGGCCATCTTCAGGAAGCCTGAAGACGGAAGAAGCCATCTTCCGAAACGTAGTGAATTTTAGATTTTTTATATATTTTTATATTTCATATTTTATATTTTATTCACATTAAAGACGATGGACAAAGTCCAAGAAACAAGTGGTTCACAACGAAGAAAAATGATGTGTTCAGGACAACGGAGAATGAATTTGGGAAGTTTATCTAAGTTATTCTTGAGTAAGTAGAGCTTTCACAAAATATTCACAGGCTCAGACTTGTCAGTTGTCTTGATGTCCGAACGAAGGCAAGTCGCGCCCTTCGACCTGTCACTGAGAAGGTTTGCAGCTGATCATTCGTTTATAAATAACACTACGAAGAATGGCGTGCTGACTGTAATTAGCGCCGACATAGATCGATATATATATCGTGTAGCCATATACTTATTCAAAATAAAAAACAATATTCACTGACCTTCCTTACACCATACACATTCTTACACATGTAAAAAAAGTTACTGCGAATATTCCGTTCAGTAATTTATATACATATATTTTTCTAATAACTTTCCAATAAATTATCATCTGTCTCCTCAAAGAGTGTAGGACTACATCTAACTTCCACAAGGTATTCAATTTACAGATTGAACTTAATCTATTTTTACGACAGACATCCCAATGTGTTTATGATAATAAGGGCGTACACAAAAGAATGGTGCGGTTTTAATAGTGAACACTATTAAACCGCACCATTCTTTTGTGTATGCCTGTATAAATGAGTAAAAATTACCATCAACACAAATCAGTAAACAGTTGTGTTGATGGTAATTTTTACTCATTCAATCATAAAAAACTACCACAACAGCAGAAAGTACTAAACTATAGGCCTACTATTGTGATACTAAATCTATCCCTATACAGGCCTGGACAGGCCTTTAGAGCTCCAGGCAGTTGAGGCTCCCAGAATTTCTAGACAATCAGCACATGAAGATGGTAAGGTTGTCAGCCCTACGCACCGGCCGCCTTTACCGGCAACACACATTCCTGGTACTTATTTCTGTTAGAGGATGAGTCGACCCCAGGGCCGTTGTAAGGCCGGAAGGATTAAATCAACTAAAGATCCCAGTTACCCCATAGGGAATCAAACCCGCGACTTTCTGCCTTGCAGGGCAGTGCCCCGCATAATAATAATAAAAAAAGAAACGTATAATAAGAAGAAATTCTGAGAAGTATTTCTAAGGTTAATATTCCTTAAAATTTACTACCTGCGCAAATTTTCAGTGGCCAATTCTGTTAGCATCATCCGATTACACTTTCCCCATATTTGCCAAATATGACCCCGAAGTTTCGCAGAATTTTCAGCTGCATTTCGTAAAATTTGTATGTGACAGTCATCGCAATCTGTTGTTCGCATTTCCTTTAATTTGCAGGCACGCCTTGTTCATTACATGTCTCTCACTTCAGAACTTAAATGAAGGAAATATACAATTCGGACTCCCTAAGTCTGCGTTTACCAGTTTCAACAAAGTAAATTCAGCTGAGTGTCATTTCTGAAGAATATAACAACGGTTAAATCTAATATTGACAGAAGTCGGTATTTAATATACTAATAGAGATAATTTCTTGTCTGTGAGAACAGAATAATATACGTACAGACACAATGAGTTAATTTATTGCTTAAATTACGGTGTCAAAATGTAGGGGTTGTGAAACAGAACATTTCATATTATTTTGCACTTAGGCCTCTAGAATACAATTGTATCAAACGTGTTGAGACCTTGAAAATTCCTGTTCTGAGTCACAGGGAAAGGAATGGGTGTGCCCATATGAGAATCGCACAGCATAATGTCCTTCGCTTAATTAGCTGTCTCACCTACAGAAAACATTTAATTCAGCATCAGACTTGGCAGATTTTAGACACATAATCACACTTTGTGTTTTCACACCCTGAAGATTTTTCGAAATGAAAGTGACTCAGTAAAAAAGTGGTTTAATTTTAAGTTGGTATGATATTATGCAATTCCTTAATAGTTTATTATTTCTAGGAGAAAACATAATCGAATGAGAAAAATACAGTCCTAAATACGTTTGAAATAATAATGCAAAACTCGGTGACGGTTTTAATAGTAGCAGAACTTATATATGCAGAATTGTTAGGTCCAACACAAATGTGTATTTAATCATATTCAGGCAAAATGAAAACCCAGTAGTTTGGAAGTATATGCATATTCACACTCGTAGAACTGCCTTCTAAATCACGTGATTGAAGGAAAGTTAGAGGGAAGGACAGAAACGAAGGGAAGACGATAAAGAAGGCGTAAGCAGATACAGGATGACCTTAAGGAAAAGAGAAACTGGAAATTGAAAGACGAAGCATTAGTTCGCACCGTGTGGAGAATTCGCTTTGGAAGAGGCTACGGACCTGTCGTAAGACAGACTACAGAATGAATGACCCTGTGTAAAGCGCAGTATAGGAGTAATACGTTCGGCACATAACGATCAGATTCTACCAAAATTAAGCAGTATTGAGAAATGTGTAAACTGAAAGATCATTGAACTGGATAAGCCGCATTATTTAAAATGTATATGTAGGCCCATATATTACATTTTACATATCATTTTGAACGAAATAATGAAAAAAATCATTTATAACCAAACAGACATACGCGACGCAATCCAATAGGCAGACTGCGTCAGTATATTATTTTGATCAGAAATAACAGGGCCTGGCGATATAAGAGAAAGAAGCTTACGGCATGGTCTCTGAATAAGCAGATAGTTGGCAAATGAAGCTGATTTAATTACTCTGACGACCGGATGTCAATCAGAGAGAAATACGCATTTTGTGCAAATTTGTTCAAATGACTCCTTGAGCTATGAATTAAAAAAATGTGAAGGAAAACGTTTACTCTTCAAATAGGGGAAAACAAAAATTGGAAAACTAAAAACTAAAAATTTAATGAAACTCTCAGGTTCTTCAAAATATTTGACGAGACCAATCATTTGAACAAAGGCCGATACCTCGTGGGAGGTGATGCAGCCTTCCATTATAAGTCGTCGTGGACCGGTGGGGGGAATCATTGACGTATTTCGTAACAAACCCGGAAAGGTCAATTTACCGTGAAGGCTGGCACATTCTGCGGCACACGTCGGTGTCGCGTTAACCCAAAGTGATGTGCTGAGCATTATCCCAACTCTCTCAGCGTCTACACTATTACTGACGATGGTAGATAAATGAAGATGCATACTGATCATGGTGGAATACTAATGGAAAGGGGAAGCTGGAAGTACCAGTTCCAGCGCCAATTTGCTCACCACAAATGTCACTGAAAACAAACCGGACCTTAGGGATGAAAAGCTGGCAATTAATCTCCAGACTTGTGGCACTTCCGAGGAAATGAAAAGACTCCAGGCAATTTAATCTCATGGATTAATATAATTCTGTTTCATTTTCTTTATTATTCATTTCATGACGCTCTCACTAACTCAGACTACATAGATTTGTATTATATATATTCCGTGCAGGGATTTTCATATATATAAGTTTATTTATACCAACTACTGCACACCTGATATTTTGTTCAATTTATTGTACAGTCTCACTCATGGCTTGGAATTTATATTCGACAGATGTTTGGATACAGTTCCAAAAATTGTCCCATACTTTATCATTCTCTAAGTGGATTATACACAATTTTTCAATAAGTGTTTGCTTTTTCGTATACAAAAATTTGAGTTCTTGGTTCAACCTAAATTAATGACTGAATTTTTTGTTTTGACTTTGTTTATTATTACCATTCACTTTCATGTTGATGTATGTAGGTGTTAATTGGTGGTTTCTGCATAATTTACTGAACCATACAGCTGCATTTGTCTTTAACAGTTTCTTTTTGGTGTTTGTGAAACTATCCATAGTTTTTGCCTGTTGGGGACATTTATATACTTAATATTATACATATTCCGAGCAATTGTTTTGCATATATTAGTTTATTTATACCAATTACTACGGTAGTTAGTATAAATAAACTTACATAGTTACGAATAAATTAGTTGGTGAAGAGTGAATTGTAAAAATGTGGAAAGACGTTATCAAAATCGAAGCACTATGCACTCAGTTGCCTAGAGAGAAAGCCGTGTCATTCAGAACTTCAAATAATGAAAGTCTCTGCAAGTAGACTTTCCTCCCGATTCTCCACACTTTTATGGGCCGCATTTTGCATAGAGAAGGGAGGCTGTATGTTACAAACTGACAAGGGTTCTAACCATTGAAGAATTTTAGGAAGTATCAGCCATTATATTAAGTAATGGAGACACAGAAATTAAAAACTGCAGGAAACTTTAACAAACTTCAACATATGACAGGATAGCCAGAATCACGAAGTAAAGTTAATTAAAATCTACATAGGATAAATATTTTGGGTTAAACAGTTGAAGCATTAGTTAGTCTAAATGTGTATGGGGATTTATAAAACATCACACATGTACTGTAAACATTACTCATTTAATGTTGTTAGGGAACCCAAAATTGTTTATTCTTAAGAAAATAAGAAATTTATAATCAGGTCCAAGTTTTGAGGGAAAAAAATAGAAAGTTTTGAATATTAAAGCAGATAGTACATAGCTCTATCCCACTGTTGTAAGTGTTCGTTCTTTTCACCTTTATTTTAACCTACCAAAATCAATCTCTGAACTCGACAACAAACAAATGCAAGCTAAAATAAAACTGACGTATCTAGAGAGCAGCGGTTTTCTAATCACAGGTGTTGGGAAAGAGCTGCAGTTTCACCGCACCCAATGAACTAACCACTACAAAGCCGGGCAACATGTATTGTGCACCTTATTTTGCCGTTCACTTTCCTAAATTGTTGACCTTTGCTTTTGGAAGATGACCTGTTGTCGTTGGGTGAAATTTGCATAGAGACTACGTAATAAAGAAACGCCCTGACAATCCTAACAGGCGGGGTAACACAGGCTGTATGGTAATTAGGCTACGTTTAATTTCGGTTCGTGTCCTTCCACTGTACCCTCTGCTTAAATTAAGCTGAAGTCTAAAGGTCAGGGATTCTTTTTTTCAAAATTTACGCATTTTAATATATTTGGTACTTTAGAGACATAAGATATATTTTGTCTCATTAAAATTACTGGAAATTTTTCCATTTTTTGTGTAATCAAGATAGAATTTAAAAGTATCATATATTCTCATTACCGTGTTCTTGGATATAAATCCGTGTAACCTGGCAGCTATGTAACAACGTTTCTGAACTATGTGCTACCTCTATATATAGGCTAAAATGCAGCTACGTTGGATACGTGACAGATAATAGAAAAGGAAAGGGGCACAGAGCATATGAGTGTCCAGTCAGTGCCTGAAACGCGGGATGAAAAACGGATCCAGAAAGTCCAAATGACGGCACAGACCTTATGACAGACAGCTATCTTAGTTTATCTGCTGCAACAGTTGAATGCAGTGAGACAGACTGCCCAGAGAAAACGAAAGTTAGACCAGATGGAGTAAGGGAAAGTGTAACAATTCAACAAAGGGCACAGCTTGACATGTCTTATGATAATTATATACTGAATATTTACACAAATCTAAGGGAAAAGTTGTCCCGAGTGTCACACCATGACATTATACAGGGTCAGTGGTTGTCAAGAATTGAACAATCCTCCTGAGTGGTTTGAGCCTGTTTTCTTTTCTCGAAATTCCGTGCTCAAATCTCGTGTATTGAGATCAGATCTCCTCACTGCTCTTCATCATTTTAATGCAGATAAAAGCCGAAATATCGACTTAAAATAGGCCAAGACTAATTCCTTCAACTTTAATTCCATTCATCATTTAGAGTCTTCCTAACGTTCTATACCTTATACTGTTGAAAAGATCTCACTAAAAATCACCAAATACACAAACGATACGTCGGATATCGCTGGATTAAGTGTTTAAATTAATGCTCGTACCGTACCTTCTAAACAACAGCCCTCTTTAGCACGTGGACAGAGGATTGTTAAGCTGTACGGCCGCTATTGAAATACCGAAGAAAAATAAATTCCTTGTCTCTGCAAGAAATCTAACCCGAAATTTCTCGTCAACGGAAATATGAGCTAGCCCTTCTTACCCGAAGTAGGAAAATTATCATTAAAAACCAAAGGCACGAGACAGAAAAAAAATCACTAATTAATATATTAATGATTGGTAATGGACTAAATTCAGCTTTTGGGGTTTATCCGCGCAGTGTCTAATGATGTGTTTAGTTTCGGTGAATATTCCAGTTGCCATCTTCGAGGTGACTGAGGCGGAAAGAGGATAAGTTTGATTTCAGGCTTCCGCCGCGATGTTGATGAATCTGTGGTCTTCTGGGTTATTACACGGCGTCGTGTGGTAATTATTTACCGACGTTTCGGACAACGTATCGGTCCCATCCTCACGGGTCAAGATTCCCAAGATTGAACCGTGAGGATGGGACCGATACGTTGTCCCGAAACGTCGGTAAATAATTACCACACGACGCCGTGTAATAACCCAGAAGACCATAGATTTCAGAGGATAAGTTAAACAATAACATTTATAAACCGTTTACACTAAAGAAGAATGGAACAATGTAGGCCAAAAAATGTTATACATTCGACATAAGTCACAAAAAAATCGTATAAAGAATATTTACAATTGTTTCTCGGCCAAGATTCGACTGATTTTTAATGACATCTGTTTTTCTCAAACTTAGGCTGTCTTCCTTTAGCGACACGTAGTTCAAATGCATTCCTGTCTCATTTACGTCACTACAGGGAACTACCCTACCGACACAAATCCCAGATGAGACACGACACATGTGTTTCCTTCGTTGCGTGTATGCGAGCAACCGAGCGAAATAGCGAGCGGCCGCTACAGCATCTACTCGTGTAATCCCCCCCCCCCCCCCCCCACGCCACCCCGTCAAATTAATAAGGCTGTCACTTTCCTGTAACAAGCCTAATCGCTGCTGCTACAAAAACAGCCTTATAAAAAGGATTTAAAGCCTCTCCACTCAATTAGTCTGCCGTCGAAAGGAGATGCGAATTAAAGTGTTAGGAGTTTGCCAGTCTCTGCAGACTGCGAGCAATGTTTCTACCGAGCTTAGCCCGTGTGTTGTCAGATTGAGGCGCTGCAGTAAAAACAAAAAAAACAGGAACAATGTAAAAACTATATAGACATTGTAACTTAATAACCCTCGGGAGATGAGAACAGAGATAGCTCCTAAAACATGACAAGCTCTTCCTTCACCTTATACATTAGATAGTACAGTCCCAACAAGAAATCAGGATTCTCATTCTTCCTCCGTACACTAATGTTGCCTGATTGGCTATTTATTAACAACTCCATACCAACTAATTATCAACTTAAATCTCGAAGATTCAACACCGATAATACGAATGTCTTTCACTTGATTTTTTCCAGAGCTAGATAAACCAGTTGAAATAATTAAGACATATTTTCATACAACAAAGTAGCAGGGATCGCACCCTCTTGTGGTGACACCCTTGCTTCTTGTTCTGGAGAGGTCCCGAGCCCGATTCTTCTGGAACTGATAATGACTTATCAAACAAAGGCGTTTATTGACACTTTCATGTTCCTCAAAAAGTCTTAGGTTTATATTAAGGTAAACGGAAGGGCAAGTGTTTCTCCCTGCATACGGTTGCTTTCATATCAATATACCACTGCATAGCGGCCGATAATTTAAGGAATGACACTCAAATAAACAAATTAAAATACATTCATTTATTAAAAGGACTACTGGTAGTGTGGACCGGTTTTACATCTATACATTTACGGCGATATATGCGTTTCGCTTTAACAGCCATGGCTACTATAGATAATGGCAAGTCTGTTGATCAAATTGTACAATGCCTTTAGGTATTCTGTATTAGGCTACAGTATAAAAACTTGTAACAGACAGGGAGCAGTCTTGTTATAGACAAGTACATTAGACTAAATTAGATTTATCTGTCCGTAAATGTATTTCTGGCCCGTTTATACTGTGACATAATATCACACGTACCCACTTTAATCTAATCTATTTTTTTGTATAGACCAAGTACTGTATTAGGCTTAGTGTATTTACGCTGTGCCAAAATTTCCTTACCCCAAATATGGTGTAAATACTAATTTTAAAAACCTATTTCCAAAATGAAATCACGTTCATTGTAAAAAAAGGTGGTTTACAATGAAATCTTTGAAATATTTCACAACTTTAATTACTAAAGTAGGATGTCTCATACTGTTGCAAAATGACGTCAATAGTAATGTCAGCAAATTTCAGAGAATATGCAGAACAATAGAAAAAACGCTTAAATTGAAGGAACCAAAAACAACACAACTGAAATTCTATAATATAATGGTCCTTCCAACTTTAATGTACAATTGTGGAAACTAGATATTAAATAGAACAGATGAACGAAAAGTAGAAGCGGCAGAGATAAAGTTCTTCAGAGAATCTTAGCTGGCAACAAATTAACCGATCACAAATGCAACACATACATTCGAGTATGATTAAAGACATAATAGCAAAATAGAGCACCGCAACGAGACATGACGAGAGAGAGTTGACAGCCATATATACTGCTACAATATAAACCTACGATTCAAGGAAGTGTGGTTCATCCTAAATTCATATTGACTAGACTGATTGATTGATTTCCCTTAAATACGGAACAGACCAAAAGGCCTAAAGCTTGAAACATGAATGATGATGATAATGATGCTGAGGCGTTTATTCCTGTTTCTAAGATCTTCAAGCTCTTCACGAAAAAACTACAAAGAAACTGCAAGAGATATTTCACTCTAACGTCAGGGTTAAAACACCAAGGAAAGATTTGTGTGGTCTTATGTAATAGACGTATAATACTATAGAGCGATTGTTTCTTAAAAAGAATACTACTGCCGTCTCATAATTTCCATAGCATCGTATGATAAACGACTGTGAATAATTAAGTATAAAACAAACTTATGTAGAAGAAATCAAATGTGATTTTTTACGGTGATCTAAACAACGCGTACTCAGACGGTCCGAGAAAAACCGTATTCAACCGCAGGTAATGAGAGTTTGAGCCTGGGATACTTCAGACACCGGACTCTCCAGCACAATAACAATATCCTACAGGCCTATTTTTCTTCCTTGGACGCAACAGCCCCTAGTGGGCCAGGGCCTCATCATTATCGAGGCTTCACGATCACACTCAGACACACCACACACGGCATGACTCCTCTGGATGAGTGATCAGCCCGACTCAGAGACCTCTACCTGACAACACACAACACTCGCAGGAGACATCCACGTCCCCGGATGGATTCGAACCCGCAATCCCAGCAAGCGAACGGCCCATACCGGCCTATTACACTGCATTAATTTTCTGTTTGCTCAAACTTGCATTCAACTTTCTCAAAGTTAAAATTCTTAGGTCTTTCTAACCCCCGGAATGATTATGTTCGCCCAAATGATATTTGAATTTTCACTTTGTACCGCGTACAAAGGACAATGGCCTTCCAGTGATTAGGCACACAGGCTAATGTCAGTCCGTATAATAACAACGTTACGGGCTGGATGGCTGAGGGATCGGGGTTTGATTGAAGGCAGAATAAGGATATTCTCTCCTTCAAAGCGTAAAAAACAGGCACTACAGTCCAACTGATATCCTATTCAGTAGGTATAAATGACACCGTACATCGTGTTAAGGCGAATGGAGCGTAAAGCTGAGCATTCACTTCAGACTGGTGTTGAGGTTCAGAATCCGTGGAGCTAGGCTTCCACTAGAGGATAGATTTCATAACATGGTGCTTAGAGCGACAATAACCGGTTAATGCTGCTTAGATAAAATTATCACTGTTCTTTTTTCTGAGACGAAGGAAAATCATAAGTACACCCTGTGGGCACAATGTAGAGGTTTTTGTAAGCTAAACAAGTTGATACGTGTAATTAATTACCACTCTGTTTTAATACGTTAAGTTCATTAACTTCATTTACGAGGAGTAGAGCAGTTTGTTGCAGACATGACTATACACCACAGCAAAACATTAATTATGCCATTAGTTCAAATTAAATCCAACAGAATGCAGTGCCTGCTAATACGAAGACATTAAGCTACGCTCAAAACTAGACTCGTCATGCCAGAAAAAGGTGAACAGCATCGATAAACAGGCCATCTGTTTTAAAACTGCTTTAAGGTGAGGTGTTCCATTAGACTTATAAACACGATCAAAGCTTCCAGATAGGAGCCTTAAACATGAAAGACAGCAGTTAGCATCCCATTATTCATGTTACGATGACAGACCAATCTTAGCTTACCTTAACGTCATCATAACTTTAATGTAATACCGCAATGAAAATAATTTAAAGAGAGCCATTTATATTTTTATTAGTTTTTAATAGTGTTAGAGTTAACATTATCAAATGATAGTTACATATTCGGAAGAGGATTACTACTACGTGAGAGCAATAACCTTATTCAGACAAGAAGTCGAATGTCACAAAGTTTGTTACCTTTATCGTGTCATCTTTAATGTGGAGTAACTTTTCATTTTTAATTATTATCAATTAAATCGATATAAATATCTTCAATAAAACTTATTTTAAAAACTTTGTAATTTTCTGTGCATTTTCTTCAAGTCACGACTTTTTTTTTATATTCTTACTATCACACGTAAATAAACATTCATGCGAACTACATCAAAACAAATAAATTTCTATTCTGTTTATCTATTATAAGTTTATTTATACCAACTACAGCACACCAATTCTATATATTCATTCTATATGCTCCTACATGTTTTTGCTGAGAATGTCAGCCGAAACATGTAGGAGCATATAAATGAATATATAGAATTGGTGTGCAGTAGTTGGTATAACTAAACATATATGTAAAATAACTGCACAGAATACTTACAATATTAAATATATTGTATTCTGTTGTCTTTTCTGCTACGTTGCAGGCTCAAAACTATTTTTCTATATAATGTTAAATTTTTACGGCGTCAAGATATGTTCAAAATTAAATCTTAGATCTCACCAAGTCTACTGTTTATACCGTGGTGAGTTTGTTGGGAAAATATTATATTTGTGCTTCATATAAACTAATAGATATGCTGACTGATACGAATCAAAAATAAACTCACCTGACCTGTCCCAGTGCATAGAAAGAGGAGCAAAATTTACTGAAAATCCTTCACAGTTTTTCACAGTAAAAATGCTTATTAACTAACAAATTTAAACTCTTCATGGAATCGTTTCATTCCATGCGTTCAGCGAATTCAGTACACATTTTTATGATTGTAACACTCATAATAACAAGAGACAGGTATAATTTTGTATTAAATTTTATTTGTAAAGAATTTGAACTAGCAATAGTAGTAGCAGGAGCAGTAGTAGTAGTAGTAGTATCAGTAGTGTAGTAGTAGTTGTTTTTTTGTTGCAATATAAGCTACTAATACCATTGCCTTGCTTACAGTTGCCCAGTACAAAGGCTGCTTCCACGATATGAACATTTGTAAACCTATACATTTATAAGAACCACTGCATATGGAATACTTCATCTAATTTATGTCCCTACTGCAAACTTCAAGCCATCTAACATCATCAAAATCTAATTTTAGCCTAATTTAATTACACCAAATCTGTATTTCATACATATAATTGCACACTCCCTGAAGATGACCGGAGGAGGATCGAAACATGTAGGAGTTGTAACATTTTAATTGTAAATTATATATAATAATATTGTGAATTTTGATGGTGTTGTCTTATATAATGACGAAGCATGTTACTAGTCAAGAAGAAGGGATAGAGAAAAATACAATCTTAATAGATTTTGAGAGTATCCTAGAATTTGATGTAAAGTACCGAGGCAAAGCGTAAAAGTATTAGTCGTCTTGGATATTCACTTCATTAATAACTTGTTGGGCAGTTTAATTTTAAGTTTCGTCTCAACTGGAAATGCCCCAACGCTGGAAGATAGTTTACGAAGTTTGAAGAGTCAGAATTCGTGCAGCAATAACTGTAGGTGGATTATGACGGTGCAGGGACAGATATACAGTACGTGAAATATAAAGTTCTTCCTATATCATGCCATGAAAACGCGGAGACTGAGTACAGGTATAGCTCTAATAAGTCTAAACCTAGACGCTAATGATGCAAGGTATACACGTGAAATTAAATCCAGAATTGCCATGGCTAAAGCAGCATTCAACACGAAGAAGAATCTTTTCACCAGCAAACTGGAATTAAATTTAAGGAAGAAACTAGTAAAGTGCTACATTTGGAGCATTGCTTTGTATGGTGCTGAAAAGTGGACACTTCGGAAAATAGATTAAAAGTAACAGGAAAGTTTTGAAATGTGGTGCTGGAGAAGAATGGAGAAAATCAGTTGGACCGATCGTGTGAGAAATGAAGGAGTATTACACAGAGTCAAGGAGGAGAGGAATATCCTACATACAATAAAAAGAAGAAAGGCTAACTGGATTGGTCACATCTTGCGTAGAAACTACCTTCTAAAACATGTGATTGAAGGAAAGTTAGAAGGAAGGATATAAATGACGGGAAGACGAGGAAGAAGGCGTAAGCAGCTACTGGATGACCTTAAGGAAGAGAGAAGATACTGGAAATTGAAATAGGAAGCACTAGATCGCACCCTGTGGAGATCTCGCTTTGGAAGAGGCTATGGACCTGTCATAAGACAGACTACAGAATGACTGAATGAGACGCTAAAATGGAGGTGGGTGTTCATCGTCACGCCCTGGCCGTTTTGCCCCCGGGAAGGAACCCCGGTTCCCATTATGCAGGGCGCTGGGTGAGCCCCAGGGCGGGTATGGACGGTTGTGCAGAAGAAAAAGTCTCTTGTCTCACTGGGGTTGGAGCTCCGGACGTTGCAACGTGTAGCGAGTCGGTTTACCGTCTGAGCCGTCCCGACCCGTGCTCGATATGCAGGTGATAAATAATATTGATTTACGGGCACATATTGAGTGTCACATCCCGGAATTGAAATGGGAATCTGAGAATTGTAACGAAAACGCCATTAAGAAGGTAAGCCACACTTGGCACCACTGCCTCCACAGACTACAGTCTATCTTGGAAAGCTAACAGTTTCTCAACTGGTAGAGAGGGCTCTTTACCTGCTCCACAAGAACCTGCCATTTGCTCCTATACTGAAACACATGAATCCAGTTTACATCCTCCCATTTACTCCTAGGTCTTACGCGTTTTCTTTGTGTTTTTGTTTCTTTCAGTTTTCCACACCAAGACTCCGTATTCGTTTCTCTTCTTCCCCGTAAGCGCCATATGCCTTGTCCATCTCACCAATCTTGATTTGATCGCTTGATAATTCGGAGTCGATACCCCTCAGCTACATTTTATGGGTAACTGCAGTAAAAAGTGAAGACGTACTTGTGTCTGGAGATATACGACTGTCACACATTACAAAACACGTTAGTAAATAGAAGCGAGTGATTATTCCAAACTATCGTAATTTCGCTCCCCGAAGAAATTGCCTTCCTCCCAACACCCGGAAACATCGAACTGGAGGTTGGGCTGTCCTCAGCCTCAGTCTCCTTGCGGTAAGGCAAAAAAAAAAACTGAGTCATTTTGAAAACGAACCCAGTCGTCCAACCCATTCCGTACATTTTTTTTTTTTTTGCAGACTAAGTGTCTAATGGAAGGTTAACAAAGTCTTGATCTAACAAAGGAGAGTGGGAGTGGGCAGAATTTGGCAACTTCGTTGGGGTAACATTCGGACAGATAAGTGAGTTAAGACGATGCTATTTGAACGTGTTTATGTTCCAGCGTCATGCTGCCCTTCTGTTCCCATTAGTGTTGTGTCAGTCATCAACTTAGACCCGTCACGTGCTAATTGAAGAGGTCGGCAGTCCGAGATTCAAGATAATGTCAGGGTGGTGCTGGGTAGCGGATGCTGTACAATCCGTGCACCACAAGACGCCCCTCTGTTGCTGGTCGCAGCAGAATTCTGAACCTCTCTGTTCAGCATTATCAACACAGATGTCTACGGTGCACTAATCGAATCGAATCCAGTCACGTGAAGTTAAATCCACCTCACTAAGACGCTGTACACGCACACTCTCAAACTCATTCGGCTAGATGCATGTTATGGGACAAGAGATTAACGGGAATTCTGTGCAGAAAAAATGGACCTAATTTCACAGTGTCTCAGTGAGCCAAGCTCGATTCAGGTGGTGTCCCAGCACATAAATAACCTACCAATTGCACGGAACACGCCTCTTCTTTAGACTAATTTTGAGACAGCTATTCAAGACATATCTGCACCGCTTATGGAAACTGAAGTCCCATTTCTGTGATGACAACAATCCGAAATTAATTTTATCTGGAATGCTTGAATTATTTTACATCTCTAATAAAATGCCTTGAAGATCCACTTGGATATTATCCCCTTAGATAATTCTACTTCACCCAAGTAGTATCTTTCGTTCAGACATCCAGACTAATTTTTAGTAGGTGTGCTGTGTGCTACACCCATTGCAGATCTCATTCTTCTTGACTTCATGAACTTAATAATATTTGGTGTAAATAGGCCTATAAATTAAAAAGGATCCCTACTATACAATCTATGTAGCTCCTTTTACTTTGTGTCCCTTAAAATTTATTCCAAATATTCTCTCCAGGACCCTCCTTTCCAAGTAGTTATACGTTAGGTCTGTACTTTACGATAAGATTCGGAGTCAAGAAAGCTTTCAGTTAAGATCTGCGTTATTGTGGAATATTATGCAGCGTTGACTCTTAGTTCTGTACCGACGTTTCTGGACAAAATCTGTCCCATCTTGAAGGGTCAAGAAGTCCAAGACTTCTTGAAATATTACTGACAAGGGAAAGACGAAGTTCTCGAAGAAAACCGCGTCTCAATGCCACTTTTTTCACCAAAAATCCCACAAGGACTGGCGTTGGGATCCAAATTATTCTGCCAAGGTGAGAATTTGGTACGGTGTAACATCTTCCACCTTCATCGTACCGTACACACTTACAACAAACGAGACGAAACAGGAAAGCCCAAACTTTTTCGGGAGGTACTTGAAGTTTCTGGCCCCTGACATTTGCCCACCTATGCATGCGAAACCTTTATTTCTAACAAGAAGGTTGACACATACCATAAGCAAGTATTTCCTTGGACATGCTATGCTACATTCTTCCAGGACGCCTCATTTCTCAATTCGGAGATATTTTTTGACCTCCACGGTCTCCGGACCTGATGGTCCCTGCCACGCTAAAGGATCGTCTATTTCAGACACGTTCAGAAACACGTGAGGAATTTAAGACAAGAATTCGGGAAACATTGCTGCTATTTTACAGGAAGACATAAAAGGTCAAGGTCTAACCTAATTTCTCGGTTAAACAAATACATTGTTTCCGCAGAGGTAACCCGAGAGACACTTTCTTTAATATAAGGATGTTTGTGTACCCTTACTAACAATTTTAAAGCCTTGTGAGTGATTGATATGACCACATCATCACCTGTGGCTTTACTTTAAGAATTGTCAAAATATAAATCATATCAACACTTTTTGCCTCATCCTGTATAACGTCTTGCGTGATGCAGACGGCCCCTAAATATTAAGTGTAACGGTTGTAAACACTTGGGCTAATTTGTATAAAGTGAGCAGCCCGTGTGTTCAATTTTGATGGCATATAGTGTATCAAAACACGACTGAATGTCTCCGAGTGCAAAACTTCATTTTTTAATGTAAAAGTTCTTGCTTCTTTAAAATTTTGGCAACAGAATTATATGCTGTGATATGAAGAAATAGTAATTATATACCGTATTACAAACGAGCGTTTGTACTGGTAACGCTATAAACACAAGAAACCCCTATGTTATTGTGACTGTAAAGAGTAATAGAGGAACGAAGATGACGATTCATGTGGTGGTGGCTATTACAAAAAAAATGGAGGAAGCCGAGATAATTCAGTCAGTATAGTGACTGAATTACGCGCTGAAGAACTGAGGACTCGAAGGGGTACCAGGGCTTTTCTCTTCTCCAAGCATCCATATTGATTATGGGGCCCAGCCATTCTCGTATTCAATGGGTACAGACCAGAGAATTCTAGTCTTCTGGGATGTTAAGAGTTTGTAGCTGGCAACTCGACTTTTGAAAGAAACGAACGCCTTCGAATTCAAGGGTTGGTAGATCCCATTTTTCTGGAAACTACCACCCCTTAAGTGGGTCGGGATAGCGTAGTCGGTATAGCGATTCGTTACGGGCTGGACGGTCGGGGGATCGAATCCCGGTGGGGGCGAGATTTTTCACAGCCGTCCAGACCGCCCTGGGGCCCACCCAACCTCCTATACAATGGGTAACAGATCTCTTTCCCGGGGGTAAAGCGGCCGGGGCGTGGAGTTGACCACCCACCCCCATCTAGTGTCAGGGTTAAAGAAAGAGTAGAGCTATACCTCTACTCCTCCTCTGGGCCTTCATGGCCTATTCTAGGGAGAACTTTACCTTTACCAACCCTTGAAAATGAAAGCGCTAGGCTCCTTCGAAAAGTCAGGTATACGTATGTCAAATTTCCCACTGCACAGTGTAATACCCTAGACGATCAGAACTTTCTACTGCAATGTTGTACAAACCTAAAAAAATCGCAGAAAACACAGTTACTTCTTTGGGGCTAAGCTGACCACTCACCTCATACATGCAAGATTAAGAATGCATGGAGCTTTACTTCTACTCCCAGAAATATTCCCATGATGTGGTTCTTAATTAAGCACAGTTTCATACCCCACTGAAGCAAGTGTACATCTTGGGTATTCTTCACCACTTAAGCTCATTACACGTTATATAAAATCTGAAATTGAAACAGTGGCGTTAAATTGCCGAAAATCGATCAATTATTAAGACACGCCCGCTCTGCAAGCTGTAACGTAATACGTATTCACACATTCGTGGCATTTCTCAAACACGTCGCATTTTGGAGAAGTTTGAGCTTTATAACACGAACTGGGCGCTGCAAGAGGGCGCATTGATTCTGCGTAATTGGACAGCAGTGCCTGATTGAACACTTCTTCCCTCCCAGTCTCCACTGAGTCCACTGTAACTGTACAGTAATCAGCGCTTAGCGATCAATAATTAACAGACAGAAAGTGATTAATTCTCTGCTACAAGGCACAGAAAGGGTTAACTTAACGTTGGGTCATTATCTTCACACCAACATTCCTTCGTTCACTGGGGAATAACACAGCCGACACAGCTGGGGCAAGGCTGTCTCTCGATTTTAGTTGTTTCTTAAATGCTTTCTCAAAGGTGAAGGAAATGCAGATGGACTCAAGAACACGCTTTATTTATTTACTTACGTATTTATTTATTTGTCGACCTCGGTGGACTAGTGGTTAGCGTGCTCGCCACTGGACCCAAGGTTCGCGGGTTCGATCCCGACCGATGGATTTTTAAGGGTGATAAAAATCCGGAGCACCACTTCCTTCGGAGGGGAAGTAAAGCCGTCGGTAAAGAACCTTACGAGCATGAATAGAAATGTTTCGTAAGCAAAATTCGGGTCATTTCTCACCCAATTCTCCTGACTGCCTGCCAGATGGCTCTGACGGTCACATCAGGATCGATAGAACAGCAGCGCGGCCAGTTTTCCAGTCACCAACTGCCACGAATGCGCACGACCCAGAACCTCGGAAAGAGGAGGCCTGAGCCCATATAGGGCTGTTGAGCCATGGTTATTATATATTATTTATTTTTTTATTTTATTTAAGAACGCTCCCTGTAGCTTATTTTATAATTAGTTTATTGTTTATGAATGATGAATTAGAAAGTATTTGAAACAAAGTCATCGTAGCCTAATTATTTAACAAGTACTGAGGGAAACTACAAATAATCTAGTCACAGGTGTTCTTCGGACTGCAACTTCAACTCGGGGCTCACAATAAGAAGCAGGAACGCTACCCGCACGACCTTAACCTTACTGACTCGTCATTAAAGTGCGGATGAAGTCAAGAGGCCTAAAACTTGGAAGTACAATTTATTGTTCTTCCAAAACGTGGCACTGTCAGAAACAGCAACAAGAAGTGAAGTTTGTATTCACGAAAAAATTAAGAGCAAAATAGGTTAAATGGAAAATTTGGTATCATTCTGTTCACCACATTTTGTCTTCCGATCTCATACTTGAAAATACCAAATTTAAACGTATCATATTACATTATAGCCGACTTTCTCGTGTGTGTGTGCCATACTTGCTGTAGCACCACAAGGAAAGAACACAGACTGTAGTATATACGAAGAGGGTGCTGAAGGGAATACGTGAACCTAGGAGGGAGGATATAATTGGAGGCTGGAAAACCTGAAGATATTTTATCGTTAAGAAAATATGATTTTAATGTAATCAAGATTGAGGAAGTGGGAGAGAAGTGTAACACATATAAAATTGTTAATTCCCTACAAATATTAGTCTGAAGACCTGAATAGAAGGGATCTCTTAGCAGTCCTTGGAGTAGAAGAAAGTATAATATTAAAATAAACAGAACTCTTCATTATTTTACTAATTAACAGCATACATCTCAGTATAAGAACCAATGACGACACAGTGGAAAACATAATAATGGACATTCGACTTTGTAGAGGTGTAGGGGTTGTTAACAAAGTGAGACACTCTTAGCTTCTTAAGGATCATTCTACTCGACGGAGAGGTTTTATCATCTCTATGTAGGCATATTAAGAATATTTTCTGAGAATATCTAAATTTGAGAAAAGATAAAATTAAGCTACGATGATTTTCGTAATTTTATACTCTTCACGTATATCCTCATTATTTAAAAAAGAAGAATGGGAAATGCAGCACGCTCACAAAATTTAAAAGGAAGACTTTTACTTCAAACATAAAAGAATGATAGTTCAATATACACATATATATTATATAAACAAGAATATCATATTTGAAGGCATGATTGATATTTTGATTCCATAAAAATAACGAAATTCGAAAAGCATCTAGCCCATCCGGTTAATTAGCAATACTTCCAAGAATCTGTAACAATAATAACCCTGAAAGTCTTATTACACCTGAACGAATATGCTTATCTTTTGAAAATAAAATTCATGTAAAGCCTATTTTAAATTATGAAGCTTATCAAGCAGTAAAGTTCCGTAATCTGAAAGGTTAAAAAAAAACAAAGGAACAAATTCGATTCTAACCGTTCCTGAAAATATTAAAAATAAAAATGTAATAAAACATCTGGCAGAAAAACAGTAACCAGTCACTGTAAGTTGGCAGTAGACAAAACTCTTGTAACATTCTGTATAGCAAGTGTAGCTAATTGAAAGCATCTAAAATAATATTAGTAAATATAATTAGCAAGAAAATATATTTAATATTTTGTTTGTGAAATATGCGGGCAGGTAAGCATGGATGGAAAGATGCGACCTTCATTACACGCCATGGGTACCAAAAGCAGCATCGCGAACCAAACATTATTACCGCGGCTAGCCTAAGTTGCCTGTACAGTATAATATTGCGGTAGCTGATATGCACAAGAGGCTAAAGATGACGGCGTTTTAAAAGATTTTCTAAAGAAAGGAGACTAATGTACATCTGAAACTAACCTACTGTAATTTTTTTTTTTTTGTATGGCTCGACAGTCCTTATATGGGCCTGGGCCTCCTCGTTTCGTCGAGGTTTCATGTACACACATTTTAGACACACCACAGTCGGTAGGACTCCTCTGGACGAGGGACAGCTCGTCGCAGATACCTCTACCTGACAACACACTAACACTCACAAGAGACAGACATCCATGCCACCAGTGGGATTCGAACCCACGATCCCAGTAAGCGAGCGGCCGAAGACCCACGCCTTAGACCGCACGGCCACTGGGATCGGCACCTACTATAATTGCATAACACAAATAAGAACCCATCACACAAGGAAAAATTATTTTATGTTACTAACGCATGACTCTTGCCTAATTTGGCTCCTGCGGTGCCATTACCGAAGCTCGTCTAGTTGGCCACTCCTGCTGTGTGCCCTTACTTCGTGTATTTTGTACATACAACTCCGAAGTTAAATTATACTTAACACTAAAAACAGTGTTTCGCAATGCTTTATTGTAAAATATGAAAACCGTACGTAAGATTCACAATTATAGCTATTAATAACAATTGGCTGCCGATCCAGTGGCCGTGCGGTCTAAGGCGTGGGTCTTCGGCCGCTCGCTTACTAGGATCGTGGGTTCGAATCTCACCGGGGGCATGGATGTCTGTCTGTTAGTGAGTGTTGTGTGATGTCAGGTAGAGGTCTCTGCGACAGCTGATCCCTCGTCCAGAGGAGTCCTACCGACTGTGGTGTGTCTCAAATGTGTGTGACCATGAAACCTCGACGAAACGAGGAGGCCCAGGCCCATATAGGGCTGTCGAGCCATAAAAAAAAACGAATGGCTCTTGCCTAATTTGGCTCCTGCGGTGCCATTACCGAATCTCGTCTATTTGGCCACCCCTGCTGTGTGCCCTTACTTCGTGTATTTTGTACAAACAATTCCGAAGTTAAATTATACTTAACACTAAAAACAGAGTTTCGCAATGCTTTATTGTAAAATATGAAAACCGTACGTAACAAACATCATTAACAACAGTGATATACATGGCCAGTCAGAAACAGGAAGGCTGTGATATACAGTGTCGATTTCATACCGTGTTTAATAACACAAAGGTGTCTGTGTACTATAATTCCTGAGACGGACAAATAAAGGAAGTAAGGAAGGGAAGGAGGGAATGTTATGTTCTAACTGATTAGATTAATTGCGCCAGGAAATCAAGATGTTGGGCTGGAAACAAATCCGAATCAAATGAACCCGTTAGAGGACAGCTATATTGGCTTTCCGAGAGCTCCCTTGTTAAGTGAAGGCACTATTTCCTTTGATTTTTTGGTTGCATGCATTAGGTCGGCGTGCGTTATAAATAAACTGACTCAGCACCTGCAACTGCGACTCACGCAATGTTAGTTAGCAGTGTCGGACTGGCACAGAGCGAAGAGTTTGTAGCTAACACTAAGTGGTCAGCGCAGGGAAGTTAGGGGCAGGGAGCAAACAAAAGGAGACAAGATACACTATTAGTAGTAGTAGTAGCAGTAGTAGTAGTAGTAGTAGTAGTAGTAGTAGTAGTAGTAGTAGTAGTGTAGTAGTAGTAGTAGTAGTAGTAGTAGTAGTAGTATGTCGTTCATCGTCATGATCCACGTTCCTTACTTCCCAATAGTTTAGCTACTTCTCAACACAGTATGGGTGTCACTGACCAAGCACTCTTTTTTAAACGTTGTGACAAAAATGATTTTATTATTATTATTCTATTTATGTTGTGTAGCTTTATAATTGGCCATTGTGCTGTTAAGCTAGCAAGTTAATAAATGAGAATTAAATTATGGATATGGAATTATTATTATCACATCACCATCACATCATCGTCGTCACAAGCGACACTCTTACTTCACAGCAGTTTAGCTGGTTCTCACGATTAGGCGCGTCACTGACCAAGCACTACTTTTGTACTCTTCTGCCAAAACTTTCCGAACATACGACACGTATTAAGTATTATTATTATTATTATTATTATTATTATTTATCATTTTATACGGGGTATTACAATTACATATCCTGAAAAAATCGTGTCGCTAGGTAAGGCGTTGCAGTATCCTGTGGTTAAAGCATACGGTACATGCAACAAATTGAAGAAAATCATAAGGTTCCAAAAGCGAAAACCAAGATGGTATTTGGAGAAGCTATATGCTCAACGACAGGAAGTACACGATAGTCTAGGAGAAAAACTTGGTGCAATCAAATGTGAAAGTGGAATGTGGAAGTGCAGTGGAACAATATCAAGAAATGTGTGTTAGATACTATGAGTGATTTGGTTGGAAAAGTCAAGAGGAGAGCAGGAAAGCCATGGATTACACAGGAGATGATCAGTAAAATGGATGAAAGGAGGAAATGGAAGAATGTCAACAACGAAGAAGGAAGGAAAACTACAGAAGACTGAGGGACGAATTGAAAAGAGCCACGGACAACGCCAAGAAGGAATACCTGGAGAGCATATGCGACGAGATCATAGAATTTCAAAGAACAGGACGTTATGATTTAATGTACATGAAGACAAAGGAACTAGGTTGGAAAGAAAACCATGGAATTCAAAACGTTGGCACGAAGACTCTCAAGGGAATATAATAATAGATCAGAGACTAGTACTGCAAATTTGGGAGAATTATATTACAGAAATCTACGATCGAGCTAATCGACCAGAACAACTAGAAGTCGAACCTGAAAATGAAGTAGATGAAGACGAGGAAGGCCCTTGTATTTTGCAAAGTGAAGTGGAAAAAGCTATCAAGGAGATGAGGAATAGAAGGCTACAGGAGATGATGATGTACCTGGGGATGTACTCAAACTGTTGGAGAAGATGGTCTCAAACTAATGACATAGCTGTTCAACAGCATATATGTAACTGGAGAGTGGCCCAGAAATTTCATTGAAGTTACAATGATTGCCTTAAAGAAGAAGCCCATAGCTGCAAAACGCAGCGACCATCGCACAATCAGCATCATCGCGCAAGCAGCAAAGATAGTAGCAGAATACTTAGAAGAAGGATTGAAAAGAAGACAGAGGATGCACTTGGAGAAGATCAGTTTGGATTTAGGAGAGGAAAAGGAACTAGGATGCAATTGGGATGCTGAGAATAATATCAGAACGAACCTTGGTCATAGATCAGGAATTGTGTGCTTAATTCATAGACTGGCAGAAGGCACTTGATTGTGTCAACTGGACCAAATTAATGCAGATCCTAAAGGGACTTGGGATAAACTGGCGCGAAAGAATTGATCAGCAAATTCTTCATGGAGCAGAGTGTTAAAGTAAGACTGGACCAAGGGAAGACGAGAAGTGTGCAAATTGGAAGAGGAGTTAGCCAAGGTTGCTGTTTGTCACTCATTCTGTTCAACTTATACAGCGAGTACCTTACAAAGGAAGCTCTTAAAGGGTTAGGAGACTTCAAAATAGGAAGACATGTAATTCGCACTGAGAAACATGCAGTTAACCTTGTGCTACTGGCTAAGGAAGAAATGGTGCTACAGGACTAATTGAAATTGGAAGAAGCTATGGAATGGAAATTAATGTGGAAAAACCTAAGGTATTGGGAATCTCAAGGCAACCGTACCCAATAAAAATTATGATAGATCAAAAAGAATTAGAGAATGTGGAATATTTCGATTATTTGGGTAGCATTATTACAAATGATGCAAGGTTTACACATGAAATTAAATCCAGAATTGCCATGGCAAAAGCAGCATTCAACAAGAAGAAGACTCTTTTCACCAGCAAACTGGAATTAAATTTAAGGAAGAAACTAGTAAAGTGCTACATTTGGAGCATAGGTTTCTATGGTGCTGAAAGTGGACACTTCGGAAAGCAGAACAGAAATACTTGGAAAGTTTTGAAATGTGGTGTTGGAGAAGAATGGAGAAGATCAGTTGCACCGATCGTGTAAGAAATGAAGAAGTATTACGAAGAGTCAAGGAGGAAAGGAATATCCTACATACAATAAAAAGAAGAAAGGCTAACTGAATTGGTCACATCTTGCGCAGAAACTGCCTTCTGAAACAGGTGATTGAAGGAAAGTTAGAGGGAAGGAAAGAAATGACGGGAAGACGAGAAAGAAGGAGTAAGCAGCTATTGGATGACGTTTAAGGGAGAGAGAAGATACTGTAAATTGAAACAGGAAGCACTAGATCGCACCCTGTGGAGAACTCGCTTTGGAAGAGGCTACGGACCTGTCGTAAGGCAGACTACAAAATGAATGAATATTATTTCCCACGATGAAAGTTTTGTGCTTTTACATTAGTACTTCAAGGAGTACTTTATTATTATTTATTATTATTATTATTATTATTATTATTATTGTTATTATTAAAATATGTTCCACACAAGGTGTGTTATTGAATTGAAATTTGTAAAGTTCTTTATTAGGCGTTTTTCATAGATTTAAAAAAAGAATGGTTCCGTGAAAACCATGCCTGTTAGTCCATCCGTCCGTCCGTAATCTATTATCACTAACCTAAACATTTGACAAATTCAGTATCTTTACAAAAGTCGTCGAAAAGCGTAAGATTCGTGAAAATGGACGCAGTTCGCGTAACTATTGTTGCAGTGCAAAGGCAACAATGCGTCTTGTGTGTACTGTTGAGCTACATCCTACTGTCAACCACATAAAAATACTGAGTGCTGTACAGCCATGCTTTTATGGCGAATTTCTGGCGCCGACCACAATGAAACTTACTTAGGTCCTCGTGTAAAGTGGCCGATATGATTTTTACAATGAGCATCCACTACACAGCGTTAGGCAGTTGGTCTTTGTAATGGAAGCGCAATAGGTTCTCTCTAAGGTATAAACTAAATTTTATATACAATTGCAAACTAAGATTAGCCGCGAAATGGATAAGTAAATATCTTAATAAGAAGTATTCGTAAGAGGTCTGACTCGAATTGCACTGGTATTATTCACTGGCATCTGAGCACCTGAATCCACTATGCTGGAAAAATGAAATCAAATCTGCGAAATTTTGGGATTTTATGCAGCGTAGAATGGTAGTTTCTTGCCGTAGTTTCGGCATAACCTACCGGTCCCATCTTCAAGATTCAATCAGTAGAAGAAGAATCAACAAAACAGACCAAATCACACAGAATGAGATAAAGACACGCCCCCCCCCCCCCAAAAAGAAAAACATTCGGAACTTAAGAATAACCATTGCTAAAGCACTCAAGACGAATAAAATTTCACTACCAACAATTTACCATTAATACTAATGAAACATGACTGCTTGACCATTGAAGATGGGACAGATAGGTTGTCCGAAATGTCTTAAGAAACTACCATTCTACGCTGCGTAATATCCCTAAAGAGCATAGATCTCATTTAAACTGCGGCTGAAGCCTAAAATCACGCCGAGGAAGTCTTCAATTCCTTCTTCATTCCCACCTCAGCACGTACAGGCCAGGGACGTATAGAACGACAGTGCATCGTTTTTAACACGAGTAAAGCCGGATAGAAATAAATTGGGTCAAAGCGATGAATTTGTCGTGACAATACGTATAAAGTTTTTTTTCTGAAAGGCAGCGTAAGTAAATGTGATTCAACTTTTACAGATAGCACAATTCTTTTCTTTGTGTACTGAAATTACTCCAGTACAGCCAACAATACAAATCAACACGCAAGCTGAAATGTAACCTAGATATTGTAGACTAGACCAAACGTATGAGTAATCGTTACCTCTACCTAGAACGTTTAATCTTACACTGGCTTTTATGATTAGTTAATGGAGCTGTATTAAATAACACATGTATGTGCATTCACGATGACGAATGGTAAAGAAATATTAAGAATAAAATCGCCCAGAGAAAGGGCGTTTAGGAGAAAATTTGGATGAGATGGCAGAAGTAAGGGTAGGGTTAGAAGATGTGACAAAATTAGCAACTTTATAATTTGTACACTTCACCGTATATGATCAGGGTAATTTAGTGTATAAGGGCGAGATGAATGAGACGCACGCACGGGCGAGTTGACAAGGATGAGCTGAATGGGACAGTAGATGCTTTGCGTGAAAAGCCAAGAGTGAGAAGACCATTTGGAGAACATAAGTGTAGAAATAGTAATGTTAAATACAAATAGTTTCGGGGCTCTAGTGCATATAAATATGAGTTTTGTGGTTCCATACAAGGAAAGGAATTTTTTTGAGTAGCTGAGGGAATATTTGAGGCACACAAACCTTCTAATACATAGAGTTACGTTCCTTGTATTACTACAGCAATGTGACAAATTTATAACTATGATATGGTTAACTAATATAATTTAAAATTTAAATTTTAAGAACTTTATTTTCAGTGCGCCAGATATAAAGGACTAGCGTTGACTTGAAAATGGTTGTTTGCTGGCCGAAATATGCAGGCACGGTATATAGCAGTTATCAAAAGTAACTTGATATAGAACCTCCCAGTGCCGATCCCAGTGGCCGCGCGTCTAAGGCGTGGGTCTGCGGCCGCACCCTTCCTGGAATTGTGGGTTCGAATTCCGCCGGGGGCATGGAAGTCTGTCTCTTGTGAGTGTTGTCAGGTAGAGGTCTCTGCGACGGGCCAATCAATCGTCCAGAGAAGTCTTATCGAGTGTGATATGTCTGAGTGTGATCTAGAAACCTCAACAATAAGGAGGCCTAGGTCCACGAGGGCTGTCGAGCCATACAAAAAAAAAAGAACCTGTCAGTATGATAAATCATCCCGGTGCCGAAACATGTAGAGTTTTAATAACTGTTATGAATTGTATTTTATTAAGTGGATTTGTTGATGTATTATTGACTACAAGAAGAAGTTTAAGAGCATGGCTTGGAAAATAATTTTGAATCTAAAACAGTAACTAATTTCTTTAGTCCTCGAAGAAAATTGTTTTGAAGCTAAGGAATTCTGATATCACTGTGTAATGTTTAACTCACAAGCCGACACTTCTGTTCCAAGCCTTCTAATGGAGAAATTTGTAAACTGTGTTGTTCGTGACGCGGTCAGCTGAGTTTTAATTCAAATGCGCAAGCGCAGACGGAGTATTCCCCTTTCAGCAATTAATCACGCGTCACCCTATTCGTGCCACGCCACTTTGATAAGGTTAGACACGAAAAACCAACAATCGGATCGCCCTTTCATGAAACCCACTGTAAAACACCAACCAACCGCGTAATGGGCTCCTAATGGAACGACTGGGCGGAGCGATCAGGGAAATCAATTTCAGGGTAAATAGGCCTAATTCATGGCAGTTCCAATGTTGGTGCTCATTATGACACTGTCACCATCATTACGGTTACTCATTACTGCACAAACAGGAATTACATACCTCATAAACCTCTTTACAGTTTGTGACAGATTCCACTATGTATGCACGCAGTTATTTGTTTTGATAAAGTTTATGAAATGGAAATATAGCCGAACAATTTGGCTAATTCCCTCTTACAATGCTTTAGAAATTTTCGATTTTGAATGTTAACTTTGATTTTCTTATAAAAAACCTGACACATGTGGGGCGGAGGACCAAGGACTTCCAGATACATCAAAACCGCGCTAAAATAAGTACAACCTGTTATTGAGTTATGGACAATGTCACATAAACATGAACTTCGTTTTTATTTGTCTGGAAAATGATAAAACTTGACGTAAATATTGAGTTAACATAAGATTTTCGGTCAAAATAAAACTTTTATTTTGGATATTCACACTAGAACATTGATTCCTACTCTCTCATATTTCGCATTTGGATGCCATTTTTAGGCATTGCACTTCTTCCAATAAACAACAATCAATTTTAAGAAACATTTTAATAAAATGTAAAACACAGTTATTTTTGCTTACCAAATATTCATAGTACACACTAATTAAGGTTACCAGTAAATTAAATGGTACAGTCTAACAAAATTCTATTTATTATAAAAATTATACTTTGTTTTTCAGTAAACTACATACTTCAAAACCTAATGGGTCGTCATTAGGCTTGGTATAACAACACGTAAAGGGAAGTTATTACATCGTATTAAGGTTATAATTTATTGTAGCTTTTCTTGTAGTCATGGTGGCATTTATATCACTGTCATATTTCTGGAAAATGTTTACTTTGGATAAAATATCACCAGCTCGTTACATGCACGGTGTCATATCCGTTTTAATAACACAGTACAAGTAGTATCCACCACATACTTGCCATGTTCGTGACTTTACAGCAGCTATGTTGTGCCTTTGATCTTCTTCAATTTACGTTCCTGTGTTTGTATCCGTGCTGTATGAAGAGAATGTAATTGTAAATGGTCCAAGTTTAATTACATTAACTGGCTAGTGTCATGATTGGCGCCACGTGTGAGGACTTTTGTAATTTCTCTGCTTGTGTACTGAATATAAACAAAGTGTTTTGCTCTTATCCCTAACTTCCGTTCTTACTATCTTCTTCTCGGTTAACGTTTAGCAATGTCCATTCATTCGGTTGTCTGTCTTGCGACTGGTTCATAGCCTCTTCCAAAGCGAGTTCTCCACGGAATGCAATTTCCTCTTTCAAGTTCCAGTATCTTTTATTTTCCTTGAGCTCATCGAACAGCTGCTTACTTCTTCTTCCTGATTTTCCCGTCCCTTCTATCGCACGAGAAGGAAATGATAAAGTTTTGTGTCAATTAATTAATTAATTAATTATATTATGTTTAGGAATTGGTTACTTCTTAGTCAGAATTCGGTGGAATAGACTGTAAGATTATTATTAATAGCTTGTGCCGAACTCATGATTAAAATCATTTGTCGTGTATGGCAAAAGATTGCCTAAGATATTCAAAAATTTACTGACACAAAGAAAAATGTTCTGAATACTGCCGTGTTGAGTTGGGAATGTATGAATAATCTGGATTATCAATAAATTTTAAACAAATTGAAAATGTTTTACTTTCCTTACTATTTAAGACATCTGTAGTCCAGTTCAGCGTTCCATGAATATAGTTACTAGACATTTCAGACTTCCGCCGCCGTCTATTTGAGGCTTTCACTATTCTGGGATGTTACGCGACGTAATTAGGTAGCCGTTTACCGACGTTTCGAGACAGCAATCTGTCCGATTTTCAAGAGTCAATCATTTCAAGAAGACTGCTAGAATTTTTTTAAATGGGACTGGTAGGCTGTCCCAAAACGTCGGTAACCGACTACCTAAGTTGCCTCGTAACATCCCAGAAGAGCGAAGGCGTCGTAAATATATCCACTTTGTGAGAAACATGACGAATGAACTCAAAGAATCTTTCAGACTAAATGAAACACCTGACAATCATGCAGATGCAAGGTCTGCCCATGTGCATAAGTATGACGTCATGAAAGTTTGGTGAAGTGGAGGTAGTAGAAGGAAATGAATAGTCACTTTCAGATTCTGGAAAATTTACTCCCACAAAAGGATCTGCCGATATCCATCGGTTAGGGCGCTGAGTTCCTCCAGGTAGTCTGCTGAGCCTGGAGTCGTAGAAAAAAAAAATTCTTGCCTCTGCTATGAATGGGAAAACCTTCAATCAAGGCTGCTGCTTCGTCACTATAAGGACTGAGCTATCAGGGCTCCAAGAATATTAAAAGGATATTAAATTTTCACAACTCACGAATTTATTACTAAGATTAAAATTTAGGGGATTTTCTTTACTTTATAGGGCTTGTCTTTTAAAACTATTAATGTTTTAATAAAAATGCATGTGTTGGTACAGTTTTTACTAGTGTTTCTTTACTTTCTCCAGCTGTCTTCGGAGCAACAAAATAATCACTAATTTTTCCCAGTGGTTTGTCTGCCGTGTTTAGCGTATGGGGGATACACATGTTCTAAACAGTAAAAATAGTTTGTTATAATGCAACAAACAATCCGGAACGCGATAGGTACAGTACTAGCAAAGCGAAGTATCTAATGGCCTGGCTGTACGACAAAACTCATACGTGATAAACAGCATTTCATATATTACTATCTTCTGTGATGTAATACCGTGTATTTGATATGTAGCTATCAATATTTCGTTGGAAACTGCTGCCTCTACTTGCTGTATTCCTTGCTTAGAGTCCTCTCAGTTTTTGAGGTCAGTCTGTTCTACTTAGGTCACACACACAATGACCAATACCTTCTATCATACACGGTTGTGAGAACCCCAAAGCTCCTACAATATCTGCTTTGGTCGGAAGACAAATTATACAAGTTATATATACATATAAAGCCTTTATGTTGTCTGACAATTTGCCAGCTTTTGCCGCTTTCGAAGCGTGGGTGGTCGATCGACTGAATGGGTTACGTTAATACACGCGACCCGACAGGAAAGAGACAAACGACATTTGTGAGATAAAATAATGCTCTATATATATACATAAATATATACATGTGACTAATTTGCTTCTGTCATTTAAAGCCTGAAGTTCATGTATGAATTCTTAAAAATCTACATCCTACCTCGCGGAAACACAGTGCTTTTCCATTCAGAACACCAATATGTTAACGCTGTTCAAGATAATAACACCTGTTTATTCTAAGAATTATTCTAGATATATAAATGCACGTTGTGGGCAAAATGCATATTTCTTTAATCTTAAAACAGATGGTAAGCATGCATAAAGTACTAAGCATATATAAACCAGAATACTTTAGAAGGCTGTGAAGTAGTCCCTCATCATTCTGTTACGTCTGTCAGTCACTGCACTAATGCACTTATTTCACCGATAATTTATCTACATTAAACTAATATTGAACATAATGCGTTAGGCTGAACATCTTAACGCACATCTGAACCATTAGCTATAAAATTAACCATATTTCATACAATTTATTCTTTTAATTTTACCATCTGTTGTGGTATTGTACTTTTTGTTCAGTCGTAAGCAGTCATTAGTCTAGTAGCCTGTAATCTGGAAGTCTTTGGGCCAGGAGATTAGCTAAGATAGTGGCTTGTTTGCCTTTTTTATGCTACGCTTTTAGTTGCACTCGACTCGGCCCCTTCACTCTATTGTATGTCATTACAGCCTTTATTTACCCACGTGAAAATAACAGTTTTAAGAATACATTATGCCTCAGTAAAAGGGTCGAATGGACTGCCACAGTTACGTCAATAAAACAATATTCTTGATATGAACAGGCCAGTACTGTACCAGTGACAGCAACACACCGAAAAATATATGGGCAAATGCCATGTTTCTGCTTCCGTGTAAAGAAATGTTACGTAATTTACGTCTCTTAATCTCACCCCAACTACGTGACCCAAATAATTTCAACTATTTGGAATAATTCTTTTTCAGAAGCAAATGGTCCCTCCAAGAGGTGTCCTTCCTTTTACACGGTCCGAAGTTTCACAACATTCGTAACTGCATGCGTCGCTTTTTGTGTGCTTTCTAAAAACAATTTCAAATTAATACCATTAAATACACACTGAGTAAAGACAAGATGTTTATATCAAAATATAATCTTGTCTATGCCCAGTATGCGTTTGGTTCTATTGATCAGATAAAAATATACAAGTCAACCACAATTATCTTTTGACAACACGGTTTGGTGTCTTAACGTGCTACAAGTTTCGGCTTTTTCATAAAGCCATCATCAGGCAAAAGTATCGAAAGAATAAGAGATATAATCTCATTACATGTAGAAATATTGTTAGTTAAATAGGGACTGAGATCTGTATCTTTCAACTAGCAGTATTTCTGTATGTAAAGAGCTTTCCCTTCCTAATACTTTCAATCTAATTCTTGGTGATGGCAAAGGAAAAAGACGAAAATTTGTGTCACGTTAGACAGAAAGGTATTGTCTAAAGACATTTGTGGTTGACGGTCTTGTCACTCAACACAACGAGATATCTCACCCTCTGTTGATGATAATGATTTGATGTTATTTGAGATCTGCGCTCTTTTGGAATTTTATGCACCGTAGAATTGTAATTTCTTACCGAAGTTTCGGGACAACCTATCGGTCCCATCTTGAAGGGTCAAGCAGTGCAGGAAGAATCACGCATTGATGTTATTCCACAAGAATGTTCGCTATAACGCGCTATTGGTCCCAAGTCACACGAATCCCGTCCAAAACTTCACACATAATTCCTTCAATCTGCTTTTTTAACCAACATTCCGCCTATGCCCAGACTTCATAATCGATTATTATTTTCAGATAAGTAACATCATTTCTCCAAATGCAACCAGCTAAAATGTTTTAACTTACTGAAAGTGAATACTCTTCATTTTATGGTATTAACTTCCAGTGCTCCGAGCAAAACGTTGCGTGAATATCTTACCTTCTCATTGCCTAATACATGATTCATCCACCTCAAACTCACGGATTTAATCTTCCTAATAATATGGCTATGAATATAATTTACGGTGTTCCCCATTGTGAAACTCTTCGCACTCTCCTGTCACTTCCTGCCTAATAGATCCACTTTTCTCCGAAGTAGCCTGTGTTCAATCATCTCAGTCAATGTTTCTGTAACAGGTCTTAATGTTATAGAAATAGGCATTTCCGTTTCTCCATAACTCCATGGAGCAGAGTCCTTCTTGAGAAGATAACAGGTCCTCAGCTAGTCAAGAATTTCCCAGAATTTTACGGAACCCGATTGTTCGTTACCGCATTCACAAGCGCCCACCAACTCTCCCTATCCTGAGCCAGATCAATCCTGTCCATTCCTCCCCCATTCCATTTCTTGATGATAAATTTTAATATTGTTCTCCCATCTGTGCTTAGGTCTTCCAAGTGGTCTCTTTCCATCAGTTTTCCCCACCGAAACCCTGTATGCACCTCTCCTATCTTCAATACTTGTCACATGCCCCGCCCACTTCATTCTTCTTGATTTCATCACCCGAATAAAATTTGGTCAGGAGTACAGACCATAAAGCTCCTCATTATATAAACTTCTCCACTCCATTCTTACCTCGTCCCATCCAGACCCAAACATCCTCCTCAGCACCCTATTCTCTAACACCCTCAGCCTATGTTCCTCCCTCAATGTGAGAGATCACGCTTCACACCCATGCAGAAAATATGCAAAATTAGATCTTTATATTTTTGGATAGCAAACTGGAAGACAAAAGATTTTGCACCGAATGATGGCAAGCATCGTCTGACTTCAATCTGCTCTAAATTTCTTCAAGAATGGAATTTTGAGCTGTTAAAGTTGTTCCAAAATATCTAAATTGTTTCAATCTTTCAAAGGATTTATCTTTATGGTGTGATTATCTCCTCCATGCTCGTCTCGAGGCATTTCCATATTTTCAGAAACTCTTCCCTCACTATAACTCATTTTTTAAGTCAAACATCCTTAAGAGTACTTGAAACATACTCAGTAAATACTCAGCAAGGAATGGAAGAAGGCAAAACTGCAAGAACGTAATACATTCCAACAATATCACAAATTATGACCTGCAAACCTAGACCAAGAATCACGATCCAACTTTTTACAACATTGTTCCCTCCTCCTCTTCCATTAACTACAATAAATATTACACAAATTTAACTTAGAAGCCGTAGGAAGAAAAACAAAGAAAGGTAAAATAAAGAATACAGGATTAAATATAAATGTAATAAAAGAAAAAAAGATGATCATAGAAAGGAAATGACTAACCATGTAAAATAATGGAAAACAAAATTACAAAAGGAATACTTTCACTACGACACGGCAGGAAAGAAAAGCCGGTGCAACCGTCAGAAAATGGAAATCCCGAAAACAAACAGTAGCTCAGATCCTCTAGAAGATTATGACGATGATTTTGTTCTTTATTTCAAATCAAATGGTTTATTTTCAGAAAAGATCTCGAAGCTACCAATATTACAAGATGGAAAAATACTAGCAACCAGTAGTTTTAAGTAAACCTGTTAAAGAACTATGCTTTCTCTGCAATTGGAATACCATTACATTATAAATAACCTGAAAAGTTATTAAATATCTGTTTATGAGTGACATATTAAGAACTCTTTATAGACAACAATTAAAGTTCATAATATTTAAAAATTCATTTCTTACCGCGAAGTAAACACCGTCCCTCTTATAAAAAAAGAGCATCAGCTAATGTTGTATAAGGACATAATCACCGTTTTTTTTTCTGAGCACCATACAAGACATTAATTCACTAAGTAGGTAGAACGTAGAAACTTTATAATGTTAAACGCTTGGTAAGTATCGTAAACACTAGGTTTTTAATTGGTAACAAAAATGCGATTTCATGCTCCTTTTCCGTTTATGTGTTTACACCGAATATCGGAATATCTGTTCAGACAAAGTAATATGAGATATGATATCAAAAGCAACAAATGCAATGAATGTATAAAAGTATATTATACACACCCTATACCCCCTACATGTTTCGGCCACTCATGTGACCATCTTCAGACAGGTGCATTACAAAAGATAGGTAGGCCTACATCGAAATATTACAGATGTTTTTAAGCCAATGCACAGATATAAATTTTAAAAACATTACATGGTTTAAATGCTATTCAAAATTAAAATACAGTTATAGAGGTATACAGTGTGTATAATACACTTTCACACACTTATGTGCATTTGTTGGTTTTGATATCATGTCTAATTGTTCAGTGCAAGGTTATCGGTAATTAAAAACCTAATATGAATCTACGTCAGCTGAAAAAGTTGTTCACTGGAGTCGTAAATTTCGTAAAAATCGATGTTCGGGATTTCGGCCTTTCCTGATCACCCATTTCAATACAATTACTTCGAGCTGCCGTGACAGCTTGTGACTAATCGAGATGAGACCACGTGGCTGTCGAGCCGTCTTCCCCCACTCCCCTGCCATTGCGCAGTTCATTCTCAGCTCAGCCAATTTATTTCTTTCAGTAAAAGAGAATGGTTGTTTTCGTGCTTTCATTGAATGAGAGTTTTATTCAATACTTTAATGTATTTAAGCTTTCTAAAATTTCCTATTTTATCAAAACTAAACATGCATGCATTTTTACGTTTTTTAGGTTCATTTAGTTTTATTGCTGTAATAATAAAAAGCCCGTTGAAATTTAAAACGGGAAGTTTTTTTTCAATTCCCTTCTCTAGCTACAACGTCCTTAGATAACCCTTTAGATAAGCCTTTTATTTATATATTTAGTCCCACAGAAATATTGAAACTACATTTTCACTGAATATTCACGTTATTTATAAAGAGAAGCTCGATAAATTTTATCAGCAAAGCACGACGCTGCAATGCCGACCAATACATAGCTACGTCTTGACTGCTTAATAAAGCAATACAGATGTACTTTTTATTCACGCCATAAACTTGAAAAGTTATCAAGATGCAGCATGATAGATTTTATCGTCAACGACAATGCTGCAATGCCAACGGAACCATAGATTACTCCTGACTGCTTAATAATTTTCACTGATAATCATGTCTGGAGTCACTGCTATCTGGCGTAAGTATTCATAACTATTAAGGATAACCCACGTGTACAAACCAAGCTGGCAATATAACGCCACACTTCTGCAAATTTCTTTCCTTCCTTTGAATTGTTAAAAGTAAATTAAATATTATCGCAATAACCCTTGACTCGACGTAACAGTCTCATACTATAGAAATTAAGACCACAGTCTAGGCAAGCATAATGAACTTACCTTAAACCTTTCTTAGTGTACTAACAACTAACCAACCAACCAACTACGTCCTTGGAGCCAAGTCCTTCCTGAGAAGCTAAGGAATCCTCAGCTAGCTACTTAAGAAATTTTAGGGAGTCCGAAGGTTCATTGCCGCATTTACAAGAGCCCGTCTATCCTGAGCCAGATCAATCAAAGATATGCCCCAATCCCCCATCTTCTTTCTTGAAGATCCATTTTAATATTATCATCAAATCTATGTCAACATTTCCAAGTCTATCTTAGTACACATTAAGCAATTTTCGTTATTAATCTTGGCTTTGTATTGCTTTAGGTTGGCTCTTCTGTTGCCACAAAAATCTGTTATTTCAATACCATGGTCAAAACCTGAAATTCCTTGATTAAATCAGGTCTAATGTATCGTGTCCATTTCTTCCTGATGGAAAGTAGATCAGAAATATCTGGACAATTTTGAAATGTTGTGCTTGAGAAGGATGGAGAAGATCAGTTGGACCGATCGTGTGAGGAATAAAGTGTCATAAAGAGTCAAACAGGAGAGGAATATCCTACAAAAAAGAAAAAGAAAATAGGTTAACTGGATTGGTCACATCTTACGTAGGAACTTCCTTATAAAACACATTATTGAAGGAAACCTAGAGGGAAGGATAGAAGTGACGGAAAAGACGAGGAAGAAGACGTAAACAGCTACTGGACGACCTTAAGGAAAATAGAAGATACGGAAATTGAAAGAGGAAGCACTTGCTGCACTCTGTGGCGAACTCGCTTTGGGAAGAGGCTGTGGACCTATCATAAGGCAAATTGTAGAATGAATGGTGTTTAGCTTCGCATTCAAAGTTAACACTTTCAAATCCAACAACCAGATAGCGCTATTAAGATCAAAACAGACGTGTGTGTCGTGTCAACAAGTTATGAGCACTGTTGCATTTCAGTCTGCACGTTCACATTGAACGAAGGGAAAATCTAGGAAACATGTTGCAAGTACATGAAAACTACGTATGAGTTATTAGTTTCAATGTGAAGAATACTTTTTCATTTCTAAAATGCCGTTTTAGGATTTCAACTAAATTACCAATCTTCTTGTGCGCTGATTGTCTTTCATCATCAAATTCGGTAAACAAATACTTTAAAAGAGTTCTTTTACTTTTGTACACGACATGAGGATTTTGCGTGTTAATACTCGATGTCATTTCTTTCGTTGTTTAAATATCCGACATTTCGTCACTCCACGCTCGATGCATTTGTGACACCCAACGTCATATCCTTTATTCATATACTGGGACACGCAAATGGAAAAGTTGTAATATTCTAATACACAATCGTTACACCATATGTAATGACACAATTCACTCAGCCTCAGAACAAACTTTTTATGGATAAACAGCAATTTTCATGATGAGATGACAGTCGGCTTATACTATTTTATTTGTGCAAGAGCCTTGTTTGTAAGGAGACAATCCATCGAAAGCTAGTCAAAGCTAACTGCTTGAATTATAGATGAAAACAGGGTGCTTGTAAATTCTATCCAGATCATCCCCTATTCCTGAGCTTATGAGGTGTATGCAGACTACCTTTGGCACTTTGATTTCGGGCTTCCGCCGCGATGTTGATGAGATCTGCGCTCTTCTGGGATTTAGGCAGTGTCGTGTGGTAATGTTTACCGACGTTTCGGGACAACGTATCGGTCCCATCTTCATGGATCAAGAGTCGAACTCTTGACCCATGAAGACTTCACACGACACAGCGTAATATCCCAGAAGAGCGCAGATCTTCCTTTGGCACATTTAAACCTAGAGATCATTCATGAGAACGGCTAGCATCTTTATTGCGGATGGCAAGTTACAAACTTATATACCAGCAAACCTGTCTTTGGCATCATTCACGTATGGTGCTGATAGAATCCTGGTGTCTCCAAAGCTCATGATATTTATTTACTTACGGTGATTGCGTTAGACAACTTACAGTCGAAGATAGCTTTGAAAAGAGCTGCATTTTTAATGGAGAATCAGTGATTTTCTGTGCCGTATAAACTGGACTTTCTTAACTTCATACTTCCAAGGGAAAAGAATGAAACTTCGCACTACCATGTAACGATATAACATAACTTGGTCAAAACTGATGGCTTCGAATAGGATAAACAGCAAGGATTGTATCGACCTCACATCTCCGATTTTTACTTTAGGTTAAAGATCTGTCCATATATTATGTAATATTAGTCAGTGCTTGATTCGTACAACAGTTTACAAGTACTAATTTTAATTTGAGCCGATCCCAGTGGCCGCGCGGTCTAAGGTGTGGGTCTGCGGTCACTTGATTGCTGGGACTGCTTGTTCGAATCCCGCCGGGGGCATGGCTGTCTGTCTCTTGTGAGTGTTGTGTGTCAGGTTGAGGTCTCTGCGTCGGGCTGATCACTCGTCTAGAGGAGTCCTACCGAGTGTTGTATGTCTGAGTGTGATCGCGATGCCTCGACAAAGATGAGGCCCTGGCCCACTAGGGGCTGTTGCGCCATGCAAAAAAAAAAGAAATAATTTGATTTAAAGAAGCTGATTTGCGAGAAATAAATCTTGACCCTCCTTGCGAAGAATTCTTATTGATAAAGTGTATCACTTTTCCCATACAGAAGGTAAAACATCTGAATGGCTGAATCAAGAAGTTATTTCCCTTCCACCGAAGTTGTTAATCTTGCCAAGTCACGAGTTCGAAATCCGTCAGATTTTGTCAGTGCTGTGGTTCTGATAAAATCACGCCTATACTTCTAGGTATTATCTAAGACAGAGCTGACCAAAATGCGGACCTCGGTCACCTGAATATTTTCAGTAATACAATTTAACAAATATAATATTATATGTCTACAGGACATAATATGGCAACTTTATTAGCAGAAAAAATGTTTACAGGCTATAAATAACACTTTTAAGACAGCACAGAGTAAACTAATATTTCTTTGTGTTTTATCAGCTTAATAATGGATACTACTTTGCCATTCAATAGCACTTTTGACGTAGCTTATTCTGTGTAAATAACGGCGTTCTAGTTAATTCAATCCCTCCTCCTTTCGGTATATGTATACACAAGTGCGGTCCTGAGACGAGTCCTTAAATTATTATGTGGCCCTCCTTTGGGTTGAAGTTGGCCAGCCCTGTCCTAAGATATGAGGTTACATGACTATATATTTCAGAAAAAACGTAATATTAAATTTTATTTTGCTATTTGTGGCATCGTACGAAAACATTCTGGAATCTTATTTTCTTATATTCAAGTTAGGATGTTCTATTTCGACAGACGTGTTATGAGAAACTTGGTTGGAAACACATTTTCTTCCAACTAAATTGTCCTTCAAATATGAGAGAGTTGAGTAACATCAGCTGTTGTTGTGGCTCGTGGAAAGCTATCAATATATGAAGCGTACACACAGCGTAACAATTCTGAAGCCTTCAATTGTTTGTTGCCTCTAAGCTGTATCTTGAATTCTAGAACTCTAACTATTGCTGCTGTCTAATAAGTGATGTAAAATTGGAGCGGTGGACGAGCGGGCAGGCGCAGAGGTGGGCGTACATAACAGTATTTTCTGTGTGATTATCTACAAAATCGTACGACTTGCCAAAACATCCATTGAAGAAGTGTTCTATCATTTTTCTACTACGTCCATTCCAAACACTCTTCCGTCCAATTATCATTTAGCAATTTACTCTTGAGTTACAACCAAGATGAGCGCGAAAAATTACAACTTTATATAAAGTATTATACGTATTTATTGGAATAAATTAATATGTTTTTGTAAACTTTCGTAACGCCAAATTTGATCAATAAAAATTAAAATAATTTAGTTCAATGTCGTGTAGTATTATTTGATTTGAGAAAATTATTATACAATTTTTCATCATTTATTTATTTATTTATTTATTACATTGTATATTCATTCCTTCTACATGTCTCGAACTTTAAAGATGGTCTTCAGGAAGGTCATTAATACATAATGTAAAAAATATAATAAGAATTATGTTCTTTGATGTCATAAAAGTTTTTCTCAAATCCATAAAATACTTTTAAATTTTCTTGAAGATTTACATGCGAGCGAACAGACGAACGTGGCAAAGATAAGAGGCGTATTTTCTCATCTTCGATCTTGAAACACCACAAAGTTAAGCAATGAATAAAAATAAGGCTATAACGTATTGCTTTGGATCGACATGAAAGCGAATCATACATTTCTATTCATCCAAAAAAAAAAAATTCACTTTCATTCTCTGACCTCATATTAAGTGTCTGAGACTGTTGGTTTGTATGCAAAATCGCACGTCAATTTGTTTGAGGTCGGTAGTTAAAATGTAATTTGTCTTGTGAAGAAAGAAACAAGAACGGACTGCTTAATGAAACAAATTAGAAGACACGCAGGAATTACTTATCCCAACAACACAGAGAGGTCGAACTAATGAGGCAGGGCCGGTCACACGCAAGGCAGCTGCTTAATAACACACACATGTAGTAAGTGGACAGTGACAAATCTGTTTTCGTGTGCTACACCTAATTCTGAGCGCCGCGCAACCCCCAAATTGCCGCTACTTGTCTTGACCGATGGTCGCTTCGTGAAAACACACCAAGAACTAATTTATCAATTCTTAACTCCATTAAAACGACGCTTATCTTTCGACACTGACTTGCTCGCACAGAATTAATTTTTGTGGTACGAATTTTCTTACATTTTACGGCTACAGTGAATGTGATTTGTCACAAACCGCTTAGCTACTTAACGCTAAAATGAGAGACAAATGAGATAAGGTAATTATTAAATATATTTAGGTGACGTATTGCTGCAACCTGCTGAAAATAAATTGACGTTATTCCAATGCAGAGTGATAATATTTAGGTTAATCCCATTATTATTATTATTATTATTATCATTATTATGCGCGTTCGCAAAATTGCGAAAAGCGACTATTAGCTTCGTAACGTCTGTCCGACTATCTGTTTGTCTGCCCGAATGAAGCAACTCGGCTCCCACTAAACGGATTTTTCGTCGAATTTGATATTTGAGGATTTTTCGAAAATCTGTCCAGAAAATGCAATGTTCACTATAATCTGACAAAAAAAACGGGGTGTGGCTGTGTCGGGGACACGGCCGTGTGTTTAACGTGAATACGTGTACGTTAACGGGTAATATTTTGTTTCAGCGTATTATATGTATGTCATAATCATTGCTTAACAGTAAGAAGTCCTTCGTATCTGCATGTTTTATTGATGATGGCAACATGTTCCTTTAGTCGGGTTCAGGAAACAATTGAAGTAAACAAATCATTAGTGTGTTATAATTTTATTAAAGATAGGTCTGTGATACGAAAAGTACGATACAAATGGCATGCAGGATACATCGAGATTACTAAGCAGCGTTAAGTGTTTTCCCTTTGGTGGCTTCAAGGAGCGCAGAAACCATAGACGGTCACACACGTTACACTTATGTCCGAATGGATTGTTGACAAACGTTGTAGTGAAACGTGCACTAGCTGCTGCCGAATGTGTCGTCATATTCGGCGATCGCACACAACCGATGTCTATACAGCCCGGCGTTGATACACAAGCGATTACATCATCGACTTGCATAGGCCCGGCCGCCCCAGCGTCAGATGTACCTGCGCAGTCGTTGATCCGCTCGGACGCCCTCATTGTTTTACGTTCCAGGCACCGCCTCACTGTATGATATGGTGTTTTATGGGTATCACTGGAGAGCTGTTGAGAAGCCTTTTCCAACCGTATACGATTTATATATTTCGAATTGGCTTTTTGACGAGTATAGGCCGACATTGTATTAATTTTCTTAAATTTTTAACTTTAACACCATATACATTCACCATAAGTATTCCACACTCATGTTTTGTGTACGCAATAGATAAATATTGAGGAGAGCTGTAAATTGAAACTGAAACGAGCGTCGTAGCTTCTCCGAGTCAAAATGTATACTAAACCGAAAGTATGTGACGCGACGAAACGACCTGAAAATGGCGGCGCCTCCCTCTCCGCCGCGCGCGAGGCGTCACAGTCCCCACTCAACGTTATGAATTCTTTGATCCTTTAACTATCGAGTGGTGTAATTACATTTTGGATGTAGATGATAGATATGTAGCTGCAATGCCAAACTGTATCCCCCAATTTTGTTATCATCAGTTTTCTGAATTGGCTCCCACTACGGAAGCAAATTTAAAGACGTATTCACGTCAATAATGCTCGCTTTATATGAAGACCTACGTACTTTATGATAATATTAATATTATAATAATAATTCTGACAGTGAGAAATGTTTCACAAAAACGTTGTCGAGAAAATCAAAGCCCATTTTATGATCGATATTTTTTTTTACGAAAATCGTAGCGTTTATGAGATAATGTGGAAAAATATGGCACAGCCAGAGAGGCCACAGATGACAATATAATACGACGAATGCGCTTTGCATGCCGGATACTTAGATGGGAATACAGACACACAGTTATAGTATTTGATACTTGCTGCTCTTCCACGGCAACAATCATTACGCTAACGCGCCTCAATGATATGTTACAGTACAATGTCTGTTTTTTATTTGATTTAAAAGAACGTGTGTATTAATTGTAACGCATCTACAGATTTACAGAAAACGTAATCGGTCCTTATGTGACACTGTTTAAAACAGTCAATACTGTACTGAATTTAAATTCTGACTTATAGAGAATGGCTTAACACTAAAGTCAACATTTTACAGTTCGAGTGTTAAGTGACCTTGTGCCCCTTTACATGCAATTTTGAGTGCGTGTATTTTCTGCTTCCTCAGTTTCCTTCCAATCAGTACAGTCAGTGTCCCTTGCACTGGCCGGTAATTTATTCAAGGTTCGTTTCCTTGGAGGGTAAGAAATTTTTCTCTGCTCCAAATCTTCCAGACTGGTTCTGGGAACAGACGCTGACCTTCCTCTAGTGCCGAGGTTAAGAAGGCGTTGATTTAAAATTCAACCACATACAACTTTCTGAACAACTGCTTAATAAGAACAGGAAAAACTTGATTATAACTTTAAACTTTCCAGCTCATTCAAGAGTCATATTAAAGCGATGTGTACTATTACTCTACCTCCTTACTATGGTCGAATCGAGATCTTCGGTTATTTCCTTCGGGCTGTTTATGGATTTACATTGATAACCTGCATTAATGAGTGGTTACTTGTTCTTCGAGATTTAAGTCTACAGTTGTTGTTAAAGCATAAATTTTTATCCTCCTTAAAACTCTGTCTATGCAGTACTCCTATTTCGCTTTTAATTGTACCCTTTATTTATTAAACCAAGTCTATTTTTATAAACACAGTTGTCTCTGTATCCTCTGGGACTTATTCGTCTTGAATTTTCGTCTTGCACATGTAAGTTTTCCGGAATTCAAAATTTTTGCTTAACCATTTCGCCTTTTATTATTTAAAAATTTGTGCCCAGTTCAAGATTACTTCCTCTTCTTTTTATATTGTGTTTCTTTCAACAAAAGTTTCGTTTTTCTATCTTTCGGACCTTCATTCTCTCATGTAAATGTAAAAGGTAAAGCAATACCATTACAGGCCTGAGACAGGCCCTTAGGGTTCCAGGAGGTTGAGGCTACCAGATTTCTAGACAATCGGCACATGAAGGTGGTAAGGTTGTCAGTCTTAGGCACTGGCCGCCTTTACCCTCCAGGAAATATTTCTGGTATTCATATCTGTTAAGAGGCTGAGTCGACCCCAGGGCCATAGTGCGACCGAAAGGATTAATGTCAATGAAAAATTCCAATGACACCATCGGGAATCGAAACCGCGACCTTCCGGCTCTTAACACAGCATTCTCTCATGTACTTGTTATTACTACTCACGAAATTTTAATCTTTTCCTTAGTGTGTCCTGCCATTCAGGACATCCATCTTTCTAACGCTGGAAGTATTTACGTGGTTATTTAAATCTGGCAGGTGAAAACAGTAATTCGAACGATGGTCTCTCAGACGTTCGATGTCAGCATCACGACAAGAGCTGCAGTGAAGACGAGGCTGCGAGCCCTGGAGTACCGAACAGCATGACCGTCACCTCAGGAGAGGGTGGTGGGGGCACTGGCGTCGGTGACTCTAGTAAGAAAAAGCATCGGCGTAATCGCACGACGTTCACCACCTACCAGCTTCACGAGTTGGAGAGAGCTTTCGAGAAATCGCATTACCAGACGTGTACAGCCGAGAGGAACTCGCCATGAAGGTGAACCTGCCAGAGGTGCGCGTACAGGTAGGCCTCGTCACGTGTAATCTTTAAGATTGTGTAGTTCAGACAGTGATGGAAGTACTTGTATCGCAGGTAGAATGGAACACACATGATACTAAAGCTGTCAATTCATTTAAGAAGTCCTAAGGTCTTTAAAACTTACCTGCAAGCTTACAGTTACATTTTTTCAGTTATTTGTTATGCGGATTACGCTTTAAAAAGTGGGAATCCCCATGCGTGCTGTCGAAATCTCAGTAAACAAATTGGTAAGACTATTTAATACATCAATAATTTTGTATTTACAACCGGTCACAAATACAGTCAAAGTTGTCAGTTAGTTTACACTTAAAATAAGTTTTCATGTACTGTAAGACTGATCAGTACATTGACAGCAAAGATCCATCGCGTACATTGCAAGACGTGCCAGCTTCTTTAGAGAAGTGTCAGTAAGTTTAGTTATAACCAGTTGAATATCTTGTAATACGCGCCAATCTGTAGTGTAAATGATTTTATCTGCATCTAGATTTTTTTTCCTTGGATGTAATTTCATTTTCTAACACGAAACTTTAAACAGACCTTTATTCAAAGTCCAAATTTTATATTGTAAGTTTTTTAAACTGAATCCTTATTTTTAAAGAATATGGCATATATAATTTACGAGTAATATATACATGTTTAAGGGATGAAAATTGATTTAAAAATTTATGCATACATAATATTTTTTTAAAGAAATCAGAGAATCTAATCCGCTGCATGTTTCGGCTAGCGGCGACTCATTGTCACGTGGTTATCAATACCGTTTGTAATTTAGCTCTTTAATCTTCCGAATTTTTGTTTTGATAACCAACTGACGACTGCTTGTCACGTGCCGGAACATACATTGGTGTAGGCCTAACAATTTTTCGTATTACACGTATATTTTGTGAGGTTTTAAAGCTGTTCAGCATCACAGACAGGATGCATCAGACAGAGAAATCATAAACCCTCCGTTTTAATCAGTTGACAAAAATGATTTCCATATAAGTAATTTCAAACTTCTTCAGTCTTAATTCTCACAAAATTTTTTAAAAACTTTTAAACATGCCTGTACAAGTGTTCCGTCTTTTCCATCAAAGTCCCAAGTACAAGTTTTGTTTTGAGCTTCTCTGTAGAAAACTACAAAACTGTTTCGATTCAATTTATTCTCCAAATTCACTTTATTGTGTGACAAAATGTCAAGTTTTTAAGCCGAGTTGAGTGCGATGCGAAGGCTACAGACGACAACAAGCCCCTGACTAATGAGACAATCGGATTACGGGAATTCACTTGCTCCTCTGGGAACCAGCCGGATGCTGGGACCAAAATCTCTTCCCCGTTCCATCAGATCTGTGCAGTTCACCACACAAGTCAAGAAACATCTTGTGCCAGCCATGTCTAGCAGTGGCAACTACATGACGTGACATATGACATTCTGTCACAAGGTTCCGCCTGTTTTGTAGCATACAGCCATAATTTGCGTATAGCAGCTAGCATGTAATCATATACTCATATATTCCAACAACTTATTCGATTGAGGGAAAGAAACTATATATATTACACCCTCAAGCGTAAGGTAAAGCTGTACTCGACTTAGCGGCATTTTTGGTTCCTACGTTACTTCAAATTCTTATAAATCAGACAGGAGATACAGTCGAACCCGGTTATAACGACATGGGTCTAAGCGACACCTCGTCTATAACGTCAGATATTATGTGGTACCAATTAATTCCTCACTGTTAACGATAACATTATACTATTCGGTTATAACAACACTCGTTTATAACGACATAAAATATTCAGACCCTTTCGTCACGTTATAACCGAGTTCGACTGTATTTTCCATAATATTGTGTAAACATATTTCCGAGAGAAATAAATTACAGGCCCATCTGCAGCGTTACCTTTGATTTCAATACCTTGATTTAAGAGACAGTATTATTCACTGAGTTACGATTCTCATTTTTATGAAATCTTGTAATAATTCTTAACGCACTGTTGTTGTATGTCGTTTCGAATAACTCCAACGTGAATTATTTCTATGTTATTAAATTTAAAATGAAGAAAACTTGACCCTATGCTTAAGAACAGCTCCATTAAGACACATGGGAAAGTGGAAGAAGAGCCCTACGCATTCTAAATCAGGACGGTAAAGAAATGAGAGAATAATTTTCTGACATGTATTTGGAAAGGACAGAGAAAGACCCTAAGAGACATCAGTGAGTACAGCCTGTGTATTGGCAGAGATTCGAACTGGACATCTGCCGAAACTAGCCTACTAATTTACCGCTACACTAACTTCCTCGGTGAAATTGTATCATCTGTAGCATTATAAATATGAGTTAGGAATAAATTATAAATATTGAGGGGGCTAAGACCTGAAAAAGCTATATAATATACCTCGTGTATGGCTATCGTCCACTTGAAATTCTATAATGATCGCGTGAAAATGTACACTTAAAAGACTGAGCCTGATTAAACGCCCCAGTATTTCCTGCTAAAGCAAAAACCAATGTGCCTGCTGCTAAAGAAGGTGTGAGTTCCAGGCTGGGTTTTGCAATAAATAATAACACCGAGAAAGTATCCACGAATTTAAACAAACGGTTGAATTTGATAAATTTCTTAAAGTTTCAAGTAACTAAAAGGCTCCCTGTTACAATAAGTACGTTATTTTACATCTATGTTTTTAATTATTAAGCGTGGCAGATTGAAAAAAAAATTAGAGTTTCATCAAACAGACGACATGAAAAATTGATATCCGCATACAAACGACTTTTCTGAAAAAGCACAGTTTTCTAAAACTTAGTTTTTTTTTTATAATACGGAAGGAACAGAACGGAGTCTGATATCATATATTTTATTTTGAGGAAGTAAAATTATGTTACTTCTTCGCAGTGAAAGCAGTCGGGACGTGAAGCTAACCAATCACGTCCACCCAGTGTCGAATTTCTACATTAGTGAATCACTACAGCCAATCCCTCTTACAATCATGGCGTACATTTTACCTTTCCTTTGCTCTTACAGTTACGGTGTCTTGGGTGATTATAAATAATAAATATTTTTAAAAGTATTACAATATACAATATAAAGACAGAAGTAATTTTTAAGATGAATTTTAAGTAAAACATTAGATTGATTACATATACACGCAAATTCTGAACACTACAAACGCACATTAAAATTTTGTACAAACCTTCCTTTCAGTATAGGCTAATGAATAGTGCCAAAATTTAGTAGAAACGGTTCTTTACGGTTAACTAACTAACTAATTCCATGGAGCAGTCTTCTTCCCGAGAAGCTAACAGGTTCTCAGCTAGTTAAGAAATTCCCCGCAATTTATGAAACCCGAATCTTCAATATCGCATTCACAAGAGCCAACCACCTGCCCTATCCTAAGCCAGAGAAATCCAGTCCATCCTCCCTTGCCATACTTCTTGAAGATTCATTCTAATGTTATCCTCCTATCTATGTCTAGGTTTTCCAAGTGGTCTCTTTCCATCGGGCCTCCCTACCAAAACCCTGTATGCAACTCTTCTGCCTCCCACACGTGCCACATGCCCAGCCCATCACATTATTCTAGATTTGATCACCCCCATAATTTTTGGTAAGGAGTACAGATCATGAAGCTCTCGTTATGTAGTCTTCTCCACTCCTCTGTTACCTCGTCCCTCTTAGGCCCAAGTATCTTCCTTAACACCCTATTCTCGAACACCCTCAGCCTATGTTCTTTCTTCAATGTCAGATACCGAGCTTTACACCCATACAAAACAACGTACAAAATTACAGTTCTATATGTCTTGATCTTTGTATTTTTGGACAGCAAACTGGAAGACAAAGATTCTGCACCAAATGGTAGCGCGCATTCCCTGAATTCAGTCTACCCTTAATATTTTCATGGTCCTTTACGGTTATGTGTCCAAAATAAACTTAGACCATTTCACTTACTTGAACACACAATGGTAGTTTCCATTACCGGATTAGCTACAACATGCCATGACTGATCATGCTAGTAGCCACAGTTTCATCACCTTATCATGTAACACATTTTTAATTAACGGAGAGTCTGTTACTAAAAACATTAATTTAATTCATTTTCCTGCCCGCTGTCGCTTAGTCATCGAAAGAACCGGATAAGAGTTCAAACGAAGTACTGTACATGTATTATTGACTGTTGCCGCACGGAAATGGCTGATTGTGCGACACTAGCGCGTGTACCGGCAGCGCACGCGAACTGCAAGTCACGTGACTCACGACACACTAAGTCCCAGCTAAGATTCAGTTTATATTCGTGTTGGAATGAATTAACCTATCTTCATGGCGACCAGTATAATGGGATTAAATCCGCCTCCTTTCTGAAACTTTTTATTGTATTTGCACGAAGACTCTAATAGCGACAACAAGCTTCTTGAAGTTAATCTTCATTGCAATCACGTTCCAATTATTACCGCGATATTTTAAATAAATAATCCGTTTTTCCTCTAGTCACTTGAAAACCTTGGCTATTCAGTATAAATGATATGGGCACTGAAAGCAAGAACCAAGAGAATACAAATAAAGAACCCAATAACTTAAGCTTTAATACGATTCGTAGAATCAAAGGCTTCAACATCGCTAATACCATCACCAACCACTGTATAAGATACTGGGCTAATTCCATCTGTTTCCAGTACCTTCCGTCAGATTCATTTTAATACATATGCAAGAGCTTTTAGCAGAAATCTCAGTGTGGGATTTATGTCCCGTCATCTAAACAATATATCCAAAATATTGCCGTTTCGTGTAAGTCAATATCATAACAATAAGAGGTGACCTGTGAAAATCGCTAATTTTTTCGTCAATAGAATACAGCATCACAAATTTTGACTTCATAATTTCAGGCCTAAATCTTATCTTGAAAATTTTCTGTTCCGAGACTTCAAATTCACAGTTTCCACATAGAAATGAATTAAAGCGTGGAACTATAGAAAACTCTCTGACAAAATATAATGGAAATGTAGAAACTGTGTTGAGTTTCACTGATCTTTTGAACTGAAAAACTTTGTATTTGATTTGTGAAGCATCAAACCACTAAATTATAGAAAAACAGATGCCAAGTATTTTCGAAAAAAAAACGCAAATCGAAATATTTCTTTCTTTAATTTCTTTCTCTCTCCAGTTCTTTGTATATATTTAAGCGTATTTAGCAAGCTTTACAAATTTGTTGGGTTCAGCAAATTTAAATCATTATCAACTGAAACCAATCCGTTTATGTATCTTTTCTTGTTATTTTACTGCTTTACAGTAAACATAATACTGTTTTGCTTCGCCCCAATGTAATCGCCAGAAACAGACCTTTCAAATTAGGCACCTACTGACCTATTTTCCTTAAGGTAAACTTTAATCCATACTACACGTGATAAGATATCTCGTCGCCTGACAAGAGCTTGCATGGGTTTTGTTTATACTTGGCAGGTACATCGCACAATCACCCTAAAGTACCGCTAAAGTAACAAGTTTCAATATTTTCGGAGTTATAGCTCCCACAGAGACACAAAACAATTATTACAGAGACTGATGGAATTATATATGGCTAATAAACAGAAGCAATAACTGCAAGTTTATTTTTTGTCAACCTGCATTCATTACTTAAAGGTACCGAGGAAGATCATTAAAACCTCTGTCAGAATAGCCTTGATCTATGTCGAGGCTTGAATTCGAATGTCGTGCCACACTTTTAGAGAGGATGTGGGAGAGATGAAATGCACAGGAAATTTTTAAAAGGAAACTTCTTAGGAGATCGTGAAGAAGATGGTCAGCAATATTAAGGTATACGTAGCTTAAGGACATATACTGTGTAACACTGGGTTCTAGTAGTACATTAACGTTACATAAACTCGGATGTGTTACTACACTTATGTAATAATGCAGATTACTGTTTGTGCTGCTATAGGGTTATGTAATAATGCAGGATTGCGGTTTGTTCTACTAGAGGGTTATGTAATAATGCAGGATTGCGGTTTGTGCTACTAGAGGGTTATGTAATAATGCAGGATTACTGTTTGTGCTGCTATAGGGTTATGTAATAATGCAGGATTACTGTTTGTGCTGCTATAGGGTTATGTAATAATGCAGGATTGCGGTTTGTCTACTAGATTACTGTAAATGACATGTCGAGGCTTGAATTCGAATTCGTGCCACTTTAGAGAGGATGTGAGTAGATGAAATGCACAGGAATTTTTAAAGGAACTTCTTAGGAGTATCGTGAAGAGAGTCAGCATATAAGGATATACGTTGGCTAGGCATACTAATGGGTTTAGTAGTAATTAACGTTACATAAATCGGGGTGTGTTACTACATTATGTAATAATGCAGGATTACTGTTTGTGCGCATATAGGGTTATGTAATAATGCAGGATTGCGGTTTGTTCTACTATAGGGTTATGTAATAATGCAGGATTGCGGTTTGTGCCACTAGAGGGTTATGTAATAATGCAGGATTACTGTTTGTGCTACTATAGGGTTATGTAATAATGCAGGATTCGGTTTGTTCTACTATAGGGTTATGTAATAATGCAGGATTGCGGTTTGTGCCACTAGAGGGTTATGTAATAATGCAGGATTGCGGTTTGTGCTACTATAGGGTTATGTAATAATGCAGGATTGCGGTTTGTGCTGCTATAGGGTTATGTAATAATGCAGGATTGCGGTTTGTGCTGCTATAGGGTTATGTAATAATGCAGGATTGCGGTTTGTGCTGCTATAGGGTTATGTAATAATGCAGGATTGCGGTTTGTGCTGCTATAGGGTTATGTAATAATGCAGGATTGCGGTTTGTTCTACTATAGGGTTATGTAATAATGCAGGATTGCGTTTGTTCTACTAGAGGGTTATGTAATAATGCAGGATTGCGGTTTGTGCTGCTATAGGGTTATGTAATAATGCAGGTTTGCGGTTTGTGCTGCTATAGGGTTATGTAATAATGCAGGATTGCGGTTTGTGCACTAAGGGTTATGTAATAATGCAGGATTGCGGTTTGTGCTGCTATAGGGTTATGTAATAATGCAGGATTGCGGTTTGTGCTACTAGAGGTTATGTAATAAGGCAGGATTTATGGTTGTGCTATTGCAGAGTTATGCAATAATGCAGGATTTGGGGTTGGGCTACTAGAGGGTTACGAAAACAAAATGCACGAAACTGGACTACGAATCTTAATTTTAGAATTCTGTTTCCAAATAGAGCACAAGAAGCTGAAAACGTTAGAAAGTAATAAAGAATTCAGCCAGCGTAATGAATAGAGCTCACTGCAAGGTTCAAATTTGCGGACACATTTTACGTGCGAACATGCAGAAATGCCTTAGCGGCACAAAATATAATCTCGTACCCACACTTGGAAAGGACAGCAACAATTTTCCGTCTCGCTCAAACATTGAGGTAATCTAAAGGGATTTTCAAAATTGAGTTTGTTGAATGTTACCTTTTTCTATTGCAAACTCCACGCTTCGATTCTTTCCAAGAAGAAAAAGAAAACTTAACAGAATCGAATCAATTTTCCTTCCCTTTTGTATCGCAACTTGTGTGTTATGGTGGTTTTCCGAAGGAAGGAGATTTCCTTTGGTAATATTTCCGATTCTGTGTTATTCCCTGCATGAAATGTCAGCTTCAGTGGCGGATTCAAAGTTACAATAAAGAATAAACGTACAGACTTTTCTGTAAATTCTGTACCAGTGAATATGAATCCAGCTACTGTATAGACGCAAGAATATTATAAGAAGAGAAAAAGAATATTTGCCCTTACTTATTACAATTATTAACCACATAGAATTGTTAGTAAATGGAAAGGGAAGGAACTCTTACCCCCTGTCCAAATTAAATATTCAGAGAACACAGAAGATTGTGCCACATTATTTTCCTCGTTTCACTTAAGATGTGGGTAGAACTTTGGATCCTGTTACTACGGGATTATTCAGAAACAGAATCTGCAGATTCATTTTTCACTGAATGTAAGAATTCAGCCAGCGTAGCAAACAAACTTCCAAAAATACTTCCTTCTTAAACTTTGTAAGGAATTACTTATGTCTCGAAACCGTTTGAAATATGACGTCAACATGTTTAAAGACAGTTCTTGCCCCACATTAAAAGACAAGGCCATTCATTACAAAGTCAAACTTGTTAAAGTTTTTGTTGCAACAATACTTGTTTATTCTAAAATAAACTCATAATTATATTTATTAAATTAATTAAATAAAACTCATAATTATATTCTGCTGGAAAACTTAACATTTTTAACGTCAAAACTAGTGACACACTTAGTCATTACTGTGCTTGAAAAGAAGGATTACATTCTCATGTACTGAAAGGTACTAAATCTTCTCCCTACGTCTTAAAATAAGTTTTAATTTTCACACGGAGAGCAGAATTTTTTCTTGTTACACAGTCTTTATGTTCTGAAGGTAACGTGTAGTTTAAAAATTGTGCAGAAATGTTTTCTAACTGCACATGCAATACAGCAATTCAAACAAGCAGTTGTAATTATCCAAATCATTAATTGCCCCTCTCCTTCTGCTCCCCAGTGTACGTGAGGGGTGCTGATAATTTAAAAACTGCTGTTAGTTAGAAACTAGGTATAAATTGCACAAACTGCGATTAAATATAAGCTGCGTTAAATCTAAAAAAACATCCATAATTAGCTGTTATTAATTATGTAGGTTCTACTGGTTGAAAAATGGACTGAAGATTCTTACCGATAGTTAATTAATATTAGCGTAAAATATCGTATAATCAGCAGGCAAGCACCTATTAATCTCGTAATGATAACGCTGGTCTAGACACGCACAATGAACTGAGGTCACGAAACGCAAGCGTCCTTTGACGCATAGGGTTTACAGTGTGTTGGGCTTGGTGAAAGCAGCAGTGGCAAAATAAAAAGTTACTTCAGACAAATTTCTGATAATTTTAGTTAGAGCCTAGGGTGTTAAGACACCAGTAACTGAAACTTCTAACAGAAAAATAACGTCACTCTATCAAACATTTCCCTGGTTAAGTTACACGATACAAGTAATAGTCTCGATAGGCCAATTTAGCTGGTTAAATTTGACCCATTTAAAAAATACTTGTCACTAAATAATATTCACTTGCTTTCATTTACGCAGGATTTTTTCTACCTTCTGCCGCTCCATTTCTCATTTATCTATGCGGTCGATGTCATTCAAATTTCTCTCAATGACAAAATCTTTTGGTTGTCGCAAAATTTATTGGTAGAATTATATCTGTATCATTACACAAATTGTAAATTGCGTGCATCACTAACAAAACTCGATTGCAATCAACAATATAACAACACAAATGGAGGCACTCAATTAAATTGCTATATTCCTTTCCTTTTTATTTAAAATTATATTTAAATATTAACTCTCTGTACCGAATCTCAGATCGTGTCAGATAGAATTCACAGATAATACAAGATTCTTGATTTTAGAATTTATTTCACAAACATTGCCGAATGAAGCACTTTACGAATACTAAAAGTAGAACAGACTGGTTTCTCTAAGAGAGAAACGCGATTCTTATAGCTGCATTTAATCCTAAAGGAGATATAATTTGCAAATTATAATTTTATTACAACACGAGGCCAAAATTGAAGTGCAAATAGGCTAAATAAGGATTAAATAAAAACAGCATGTTAATGTTAATCACAGCAACGATACGTTCGCATGACCAGATCCATAGACGTAGGTATCTGGGGGACAGATCTGAGCGGGCATTAAGACTTAGGGAGATAATTAAATTAATTGTGTTTCATGTACACATGCAAGCCAATATGGCCGGAATATGTATATGCGAGGCATACAGAGTTGATGCAGAGAAAGGGAAGAAGCGATAAATTAATTTTGTGGCTAGTTAAATAGAACGTGCAGCCCGACACGCGAAACAGTACACAAAAGCTCTTCAACTGTGCTAGACAGCTGCACGACAGTGCTACCAACATGATACTGCCAAATACCCCTTTGTCTAGACAGCGATTTCAGTGGTCAAGAATGACGACAATTACAGGCAGGAAATTTTATTTTTTCTTCCGGAAAGGCATTACTATAAACCAACTTAGATAATTCTATTTGAATATCGGAAGTGTTGGGCAGAAATTTAAAGTACACTTTGATTTCAGGCTTCCGCCGCGATGTTGATGTATTCTGTGGTCTTTTGGGTAATTACACGGCGTCGTGTGGTAATTATTTACCGACGTTTCGGGACAACGTGTCGGTCCCATATTCATGGGTCAAGATTCCAAGATGGAAAGAAAGCTTTCTTTCCATCTTGGAATCTTGGTCTAATTAGAGAATGTATTCGAAATTAGAGTAATCACTGATACGCCTCGCCCAATAAGTTTGATTAATGTAACCCTTTTTTTAGTAATATATTTCAAAAACCCAAATTGGTGCTCTCATTACCTCTAAACTCGCACGACTTTCCGAGCCTGATAAATTAACAGCAACGGAGACTGATCTCTCGCAGTCTCCACAGTAATTAATAGCACTCAAATATTCCGAGGGATGGTGGCACGCTACCGGGTCGGGTATCTGGACTATAAGCCCTGACGCCTGATACTCACAATTTACAGTGTCTCAGCTCACGACCTATCGATAATAGTTGGAAATCGGAAGATCGGGAGTTGGGGCACGACAAAATGGTCCAGATACCCGACCCGGTAGCGTGCCACCATCTCTCGGAATATTTGAGTGTTATTAATTACTGTGGAGACTGCGAGAGATCAGTCTCCGTTGCTATTAATTTATCAGGCTCGGAAAGTCGTGGGAGTTTAGAGGTAATGAGAGCACCAACTTGGGTTTTTGAAATATATTACTAAAAAAGGGTTATATTAATCAAACTTATTGGGCGAGGCGTATCAGTGATTACTCTACTTTCGAATACATTCTCTAACTAGACCACCATATACCTTGGGCAACTCGATGACTTGTCCTACCTTGGAAACTTAAAATGGCGCCGATGTAGATCAGAAGTTCGGTGTTGGTCGCCATGACTCTATGGTGCCGTAGCTTGTCGGAGTCTCTGCCGTCGGTTCGTCGTAACTGGAGTCGGTCTCGGACCCACGAGACCGTCCGTGTGTCCTCTCTCGCGGTACCTTCTGGCTGGACTTTCTAACTCTGCTTTCTTTCCATCTTGGAATCTTGACCCATGAAGATGGGACCGACACGTTGTCCCGAAACGTCGGTAAATAATTACAAGACGCCGTGTAATTACCCAAAAGACCACAGAATAAAGTACACTTATTCAGTTTGACAAAGGTAATAGTAGACGTACAAAGACGTAATGACTCAGAGCAAACAAAAAGATCAATCCAAATAAAAAGACCATAATTAACTTCACTATATACTACATTTCCCTATATACATAAAATGATAAAATATGCAAATTTTTAAATGGGCCTGCTCTTCTTATGTTTTGAGAAAATGTATGTCTCTCCAAAGGAAGGACATGTTGCTGAGTAAACTTTATAACCTCGTGAAAGTGAGAATAAAACGACGTTTCGGAAAACTGCTTAATGAAGAAGAGGACATGCGTGTGCGCTTAGAACGTACACAGGTATGCCTATAAATTTTGGCCCGAAGAAGTGGAGAAAAGAAATCACATAGCAGAAATAGGCTAAAGTGTACATTTGAATAGCGGTGTTACTAACTAAATACACAAGACAATCTTTCAAGGAAGCTGCTTATGTCAAAAAGATTCCCCACCTCTTATAGAAACCGATAAGTCATTCTCTTTGTTCAAATTAATCCACCACTAGTGTATATCTTATGTCAGACGAGGAACACTTTCTATTTATTTAACATCCATTTTAAAATTAAACTGCTATAGTGGCTCAAGTATGTCTCAGACAACGTCTCTTTCTTTCAGTCTTCAATACTAAAATTTTGTATAAATTTAACACATTTATAGTGTCTTCTCCATGCTAAGTCAGTCTCATCCTTTTGTATCTTACAACTGTAATAATGCTAGGTGAAAACTAAAAGTTATGAAGTTGCTCATTACAGAATTTTCTAGGGTCTCCCATCATTTTCTGTTATAGTTTATTCAGATATTCTCCTTGGTCATCTGCTGCCACCCCCCCCCCCCCCATTTATATCATACTCAGCGTTCCCAAAGCTGTGTTGAAGATCAAAGCCTTCTTGAATGTTACGCCATGTCGACTGGTTAATACCGACGTTTCGGATCAGCTTATTACCTTCCTCTTCAGCAGTACTTGGGACTGCTAGATACCGAATATAGAGGAATTGTGCCAAAATACTTTGCCTTCAATGATCACAGTTACTATATGGACTGAGGTATTTCAACCGTTATTTTGTATACCTAAAAACTACAAAAAATATATCGTCTGGAGTAGATTGAACATTTCCAAATGTTTTTAATTCTCGTACATTTACATGATTGTACATATTAAAAACATTTATTACAAATGTTTTAATTGCTACAGCTTAGAGCAGTTTCAATTTCCATATATTTACACGACATACGTGTATTTAAACCCAGTCAGTACATTGTATGTGTTCGAATTGAGGATGGAAAAAGGAAATATATTATTTAAACTGCGTACAGCTCGTGTCATGAATAATACACAAAATATAAAAAACAAAGTGTATTCTAGATAATACGCTTCCTCTTAGTCTAGCGGGAAATGTTTTTCCATCGTGGTTTCTGTTCTCTTTGTGCATAAACTGTGCAACTGCCTTAACACGCCCTCCACACAGGCGCACCACACTTCGAGAAGTGTTTCGGCCTGTCCCTCTGAGGCAATGAAGAAAAACGTCTAACATTGACACAAAATGGCTCTTAGATTTGTGTTTTGTTCTAAAGTGACGGATCCATTAGAATATAACACATAACCTCTTCCAAAATCATAAGTCCAAAGAAACATTTCTTCTCATTCTGTGCCCAGGCACATTTTTCCCCTTACATTTCAATACACTCGTACAGAGTTCTGAAATGTAATACACAACACCACGAGTAAATCCTTCAGGCTTTTGTACTAAAAGTTTATACACATTTCTCTTCTCCCCCAGTACTATTTCATGTTTCAGTAATTCAGTCTTCCATTACTTGGCGCTAGTAATATTTAGAGATGAGACCAATAAAATAAAATATAGCTTGCAATTTCCTTCATCCTTCTATCATTTTACGTCTCTTAGATACATTCTGTATCGCTCCCTGTCCCCAAACACCCTTAATATAAGACCATATATTCTCTTAGTGTAATGAACCTAGCTTTACGTCCGTAAAAAAACAAGCATGTAATATTGTACTTTCATGCATTTCAATTTTATATTTTATATGGAATACAAAAATTATGTCCTGAGTGATAAAAAGCATTCCTGGAATTTAACCTGCCCTTAAATTTCTGTTGAATGTGTTTTTATTTATTCCTGTCTTTCGCATATATTTGAAATTTACCATGTTTATAAAGGATGTAATAAACTTTTCATTTTATGATTTTTTCTTCATTCCGGTGAAGATATGTAAATATACATTTTTAGTTATAACAGAAAATGCGCCTGTCTTGATCTCTCATATCAATGCTCGTTTGTACCATGCAGCCAACTGTGGAACCACTTGCTAGATTTAACAGAATTTACAGTTCACGGGTAGAAATTTTTTTAAGAAATGTACCATATCCTCCTTTCTAAATTAGGCCTCCGGTCAAACTTTTGCAGTACGTTCCCCAGTTAAAGGGATGGACTCTTGCACACATGGTTATATGCCATAATCATAGTCTAATAACATGTCTGCTCTTGAATGGTGCTTTGGCCCTTTTTCCAGCTATCTCCTCTCCGACTTCACGGGTTTTGAAACAATTTAGTTTTTACGAGATGAGAGTACCAGCACCAAGCCCACAAACCCCAATGTGGAGGAGCAATAAAATGTTTATAGCTACGCAATTGCAAACATGCAACAAATTTTTTGAAAGAAATACGAGATATATTTTTTTCGAAAATAAGCTCACAATTTTTCACCGTACCCTTTTTGTAACTTTTCACTGATAAATCAAATTTCATAGCTTTTGTTAGGTTACTTATCATCTCTACTCATACTATATAAACTCCATAAGCCTATGTACAGTGATTGACTGGTTACTGTACTCGGACTCCAAGCTACGTGTTACAGGCTTCGAGCAATGGGTATTTTGTCTTACTGTACACAACAATTACATCATTTTCATACCTTTGAAGATCTAATAACACAGACAAATCTGTGAACATTAAATTAAGAGGCTGAGGCAACCTAGTCGGTGTAATAAGTAGGCTAAGCTACCCCCTGAAGGGCAACAATTGTTGCTCGTCTCCAAAACATTCAGACCGGCTCCGGAGCGCAGTCTCCTTTACAAAGGGTACCAGGGTTCTTTCCGGGAGGAATGAGGTCCGGGAGCGATTTGAGTATTTATCACCATATAGTGTCGAAGTTCAATTATTTTGGTAGCATGATAAATAATGCAAGATGTACACGTGAAATTAAATCCAGAATTGTCATGGCAAAAGCAGCATTCAACAAGAAGAAGACTCTTTCACCAGCAAACTGGACTTAATTTAAGGAAGAAGCTAGTAAAGAGCTACATTTGGAGCATAGTTTTTTATGGTGCTGAAATGTGGACACTTCGGAAAGCAGATCAGAAGTATCTGGAGAGTTTTTAAATGTGTGCTGGAGAAGAATGGAGAAGATCAATTGGACCGATCTACGAGAAATGTAGAAGTATAGAGTCAAGGAGGATAGGAATATCCTGCATACAATAAAAAGAAGAAAGACTAACTGTATTGGTCACATCTTGCGTACGAACTGCCTTCTAAAACACGTTATTGAAGGAAAGTTAGAGGGAAAGACAGAAATGACGGGAAGATGAGGAAGAAAGCGTAAGCAGATACTAGATGACCTTAAGGAAAAGAGAAGACACTGGAAATTGAAAGAGGAAGCACTAGATCGCACTCTGTGTAGAACTCGCTTTGGAAGAGGCTACAGACTTGTCGTAAGACAGACTACAGAATGAAAGAAGTGTCGAAGTTAAGAATGAGTGGATCTAAACTTCTAGTCCTCCTATATGCTTTCATGGGATATACAGGGACAAATTTACCTTTGCTTTCACTTTAAGCAGGCCTAGTTTCCTTTCCGCTAACTAATTCGTACGTTTCCGATGTTCTATTACAGTTTGTATCATATGAAGGAAACAGGCATACAAGGACGGTGTAAGTTCTGACGGCAAAAATGGCATACTTAATGTCGTAGAAATCTAACAAGGCGCTCTAAATGCAGACTTCACACAAACAAACATACACACAGCATGGTGCTCCGACAAGCCTACGTCCTTTTCGATAAAGTTTCTCAAATTATCGCTTTTGTCTAAATGCATTTCTTAGTTGATTCTAAGTTACATTCGAAGAAAAGCAAGAGACAAATTATTCAACGATCCTATTGAAACATAGTAGGAATATACGCTTAGAAACTCAACCCCAAATTTCAGAAGCGTGTCCATATAAAAGTTTTCAGTTTTGTTTATGATTTCTCTTTTATTTTTCGAAAAGTACCCACCACTTAAATGGCATTATTCTCTTCTTCGGACACGCGATAAGCACGCCTGATGTTGGTGGTGCAATCTGAACACGGCACGGTACATTCTATTCGAAATGTATTACAAAGATGTGAAAAATGATAAAGCATTCTGCCTCGCCTCCGTTTCTGAAGCTGAGATAAAAATAAGGGAATACGTCTGGTGTAAACGAAGTGAGAATAAAGTTTATTGTTTGGAAAAGAGGAAATCCCTCCCCGTCATCATCATTCCTTTATAGCTATCACATGACGAGGAGAGAAGAGCAGGTTATTACGGGCCTTAAACCTGGGCTGTTTTCCACCATTAGATACCATTAGTTGGAGCTGTCACGGATAGCAGCAACATTTGTCTCGGTTCAGTACGGCGGGGGAAATTTTCCGTTTGGTTGCCCCGGACCCGGACGCCTGCTGTAGTTCCCACAGTTATATTGCAGTCGAACCTTACTGCCTCGGTTGCTGCTTCTTACAAGAGATCTAGTTTAATAACGCAGCAAGCTGCACGAACATTACCTGATGAAGATTTCCTCGGCCAACTAAGGTAACAAAATGACCTGAGATGTATGAGAATATAGTCGTTGATGCTTCACATTTCAATACTAACATAATATAATAAAAATTTAACAGATGTCAGTAAACTATTCAAGAATTGCACGCAACCACTGCACAGAAATGTGACAGCTGCAGAACTCAGCACAGTTCAAGGTGATGACGTCACGTCAGTGTTCAGTCTGTGCCCTTGTTTGTTGTTATTTAAAATGTGTAAACGTAAATTACATACTCATAATTTACAATAATAAAATTACAAACATAAAGACAGCGCAAATTTTAAAAGTATCTGTGGATTGTACAAGACACAAGCCTAATTTTGGGGGTCACAGGGTGTTGTAAATCAAAATTAACTCAAATACTTGTTATATTACGTGGGTTATTCTTTATTTTCCTATTAACTCCTTTTGTAGCTTCTTCGTCAGTATGAAAGTAAAAAGAAGGTTGAATGGTGGTTTTGTTTTGAAATACTGTTATGCCTAAGGCGTTGCTTGAACAATAAGTTTTATGCTGTAATGTACACATATTTATGCTGTAATGTACACATATTTATCCCATACGTCATCGTCAACGGCGAATACACGATATCATTAATTTAACCTATCATCTGCAGAGGACACAATGCAATTACACAGCGACAAGTAATATTTAAACAGAAACGGAAAAGTTGACGCTTTGAACACTTTCATTCATTCATTCATCATTCATCCATTCATTCTGTTATCTGTCTTACAACAGGTCCACAGCCGCTTCCAAAGCAAGTTCTCCACAGACAGCGATCTAGTGCTTCCTCTTTCAATTTCCAGTATCTTCTCTTTTCCTTAAGGTCATCCAGTAGCTGCTTACTTTTTCTTCCTCGTCTTTCCGTCACTTCTAGCCTTCCCTCTATCGTTCCTTCAATAACGTGTTTTATAAGGCAGTTTCTACGCAAGATGTGACCAATCCAGTTAGCCTTTCTTCTTTTTATTGTTTTTAGGATATCCCACTCCTCCTTCACTCTGTGTAATACTTCTTAATTTCTCACACGATCGGTCCAACTGATCTTCTCCATCCTTCTCCAGCACCACATTTCAAAACTTTCCAGGTATTTCTGATCTACTTGCCGAAGCGTCCAATTTTCAGCACCATACAAAGCTATGCTTAAATAATTTACAGATAAAAAGTAAGTGAATGTACGTTCCTGTAAAATGTTTCCCCATTTCCGAAAGAGCATTGCTTTCCGAAGTTTCCTACGCTTTTCCCTTTAGTCCTTCTGATAAAAGCAACGTGTATATGAAGATGAGCATGGAGCACTGGTGGAATGATATTGACAGGGGAAAATCGAATTATCTGTAAAATAAATCTGTCCAAGTACCACTTTCTCCAGCAAAAATCTCACATGGAATGATTTGGATCGAACCCTGGCCTCCGCGGTGAGAGGTGGACGAATAACAGCCTGAGCTATGGCACGAGCCTTAAAAATGAAAATTAACCTCAGTTGTACTTAAATAGTAAAGGTAAAGCAATCCCATTACAGGCCAGGACAGGCCCTTAGGGCTCCAGGAGGTTGAGGCGCCCAGATATCTAGACAATCGGCACATGAAGGTGGTAAGGTTGTCAGCCCTACTGGCCACCTTTACCCCCCAGGAAATATTCCTGGTACTCATTTCTGTTAGAGGCTGAGTCGATCCCAGGGCCACAGTGCGACCGAAAGGATTACGTCAATGAAAAATTCCAATGACACCATCGGAAATCAAACCCGCGACCTTCCGGCTTGTAGGAGTGCCTGGACCAACTGCGCCACCACGATACTTTAAATAGTAATATTTTTAAATGTGCACGCTATAAAATACGTAAAATCGTTTTCGACAATCAGTGCCGTCTGGAGATCCTGCCGCTTTGTGCTCCTATCCGTAACCACTAATTTTATTGCTTCATAAATGGAGATAGGGCTTTGACAATCAGAATCGCCTGCTGTGTTGATCCTTAACTACTAAGAATTACTCACTACATGGGAACAGAATAAGGACAGAACTGCATAACTCAGACTTTTTGATGTATATATATATATTATTTATATATATATAATAATCCGAAAACGACGGCTTCATCAACATTATGCAATGGATAGACGTCTACATTTCTCTCCTCCTTACAGAAAGCAAAACCCCCCACGGAAAGTACATAAAGCCTAGGGCAATATATTTTAAAGCCTTCACTTTTAAAAGTGGTTAGCCTTTAAAGTCTGAATTCATCTAAATAATATTACAAACTTCACTGCATACTTCACAGAAAACATATTCGGGCTTCCTTATATAATCCAACTTTTTAATACTATTTGCTTTAGCCACTGCTTAGTGATACACACAAACTCATATAGGTCTACTGCGTAGAAAATGTAGAGTTTCAAAAAAGTGATACTCATATCTATCAACTGATTTTAAAGCTCAATGTTTTCATAAATTATTGTGGTAACGAAGTAATTAACATCCTGAAGTTGACAAAGCCTTAATTACGTTTAATAGAGCAAAAATTCTGATATTAAGGGTTTAAATCCTAGTGGTAGTCATAAATACCACCTGCTTAAAGTTAAAAAAGTCAGCATTATGTTACTTGCGTAGGACTATATATGTGTTCCATATGATTTTCAGAAAAGAAATGTCTATTTTATTAAACTTAGTACACTGGTATTTATAATGGACACAGACTTTGTATTCTGTGAGGTAGGAAATGAGTTTCTGTATATAATTCTCATGAATCGTAGTCTTGAAATAAATGTCACATAGCTAATTAAATACGCTAAACAATTGCACACAAAATACACAGTAATATTATTTATACCTTAAATTTATTTACTACCCACCCCCATCTAATGCCAGGGTTAAAGAAAGAGTACAGCTATACCTCTACTCCCCCTCTGGGCCTTCATGGCCTGTTCTAGGGTAGAGCTTTACCTTACCTTACTTATTTACTGGCTACAGCCGATTATAACGTTAGTTTCGCCAAAGATCGCACTTTTCTTTTTTGGGGGGGGAACAGTTTTATACTTTTAACAATATAATCTTTCAGTATCAATTTTCTTTATAACTTTAATAACGCCACTTTCATGTAAAATTAGATTCTGGAAACTTCGGTACAATTTAGACTATATATTGAAAAGCATGAGGGCATGTAGACTGAAAACGTGTTAGGCCTATATCTGTCCACATTACAAGCAAGCATGTTTGTAACATACAGTTTACTTTATTTTCTTTGTAACTGGCTATTTGACAAAAGCGTAATTACATTCTATCTGTAAACAACAGAGTGATGTAGTACCAGTTTACTTAATTTAGGTAAAGGCCACACGTAGCTTATCAGAACCAGTCCATATTGTGTGGAAGCAGTAAGTTACAACTCATAACAATGGCTTTTGAAAGCGAGAAAATAAAACAAGACCTCTGTACAGACTAAACAGGAAATGATCCAGAAAAAAATACAACAGTAACAATCGTGCAAACTTAGATCAAGTTTGGCATAAGATGTTAGTTTATATCAGGAAGTAACTTATATAAACGGAAGAGAAGGAACATCGAGATTTTCAAGCAAATATATCTCTCCAATTAACGAATATTAAAATTAAGAGACAATTTCAAGTTACGTACTAATAAAAGAAAAATCATTTAATTTCTTCAATAACCAAAGTAACTTTACTGCACTGTGACCAAATGCACTGAGTATGCTGGATTTCATATTCCGGAAGACCCAAATTCAGTCACCGGCTCAGGCGTTTACATACGGTACAACATTTATGTTAGTGTTATTACCTGTACACACAAAACTAATTTACAGTTATAAGTGTTCCTCGTACTGACAAGTTATTTTCTATACTCCTACCTGTAAGGGAGATCTGCTGCTGTAGGCATCTGCAATACGATGCTATGAATTTTATACTCCACTACGCAGTAAATGAACAAACAATATTTCTTATCTTCCCCAGCACACACCAATAACCGTAGTCAAATACATGCGTAGCAAATATCCACAATTTATCACTTTTACCCTTCACACTACACGGATTCCAGTTTGTCTCAAGACGCATGCACTCTTTACACGCAGCTGAACATAACCTAAATTCCTGTAACGTGATCAGCAAACTATATGCAACCGGAATGATGTGCATCCTGCTCCGTCAAGGTCGCCTTGCTAGAAAGCACTGCAGTCTAGAGTGCCAATCTAACAAGAAAAAATAACTAAACTGTTGATATGCAAGCACATGGCGAAACGCAGCCACTTTCCGCTATAGCAGTGCTTTCTGCTACGTCTCTTGCATACTGAACACAAATAAGCCTATTAGTATACTGACGTCTTTTAAACGACCTACATAACAGGGTAATATCCATACAGTTGCTCCATTTTTCGTTTGATGTAAATGACAGTGGAGGTTTACACCTGTTTATTTTTGTCAGTATGGTCCAACTGTAATACATACTTTTTTCCTCAAACGATGATCAAATAGAAGTGCATAAAATATTTCAAACAACGGATTACCTGGCAAAGAATATGTCTAATGGGTTTTAGTCAAATTAAAATAGTCCAAACACCTCAGTTTTTTTTTTATTTATTGAAGGGCCCCGCAGCAGACACTACGGACGCACTGCAGCCTTGAAGGCTTATTGTGCAACCCTATGAGGAAGATGATGTATTTTTCTGCTTTTCCATTGTAATGGAGCACCGGTGGAATGAAATTGACAGAGGAAAACCGAGGTACTCGGAGAAAAATCTGTCCCAGTGCCACTTTGTCCACCACAAATCCCACATGGACCGACCCCGGGATCGAACCCGGGCCTCCGCGGTGAGAGGCCAGGCGACTAACCGCCTGAGCCATGGCACGGTACTACTTCAGTTTACTAATAAAGTAAATTTTATTTGACAATAGAAACCTACATGTTTTGGCTTATTCTTTGTAAAAATGTAAATAAAGGAAGAAATACCAATTTACAATCTCCCATTTTCTTTAGGGGTAAAGAGACATCATACTCGTACATCACAATACTTTTCACAGTCTCTGCATTTTAAGTGTATACAAATTTATCCCCAGTAGCCTCGTGAGTGTACAAAATACAGTTTACGCTAATAAAGCACAACAGCAGGAATCCTTATCGATTAATGACGGGTATAACAATTAATAACACCATGGAAGAATAATGTCGAGTAAAATATGAAGATGGCTATGAATGGCGACTTGAAAGAAAACTATCGCTACCTATTTTAAGGTAGTTTCCCAGCGTTTGACTACAGACGTCGAAAGAAACACTGATGGTTTCTTCAACGCAACTTACTCGTAGATGGCATTCCAACTGACGGTCGAAAGAGGGACACCCCAAATAAAAAAGTCTTAATATTTATCCCTTACTTAGGCCTCCATTGAAAAAAAAACGTACAAATTTTACATGTATAATTTAACTGTATTTGCTGAACTATAAAATTGTTTTTCTTTTTTTTTTTTTTTAGATTTTAGCTTCACTTATTATATTCGCCCGCAACATTTCAGCGTAGACCAATTTACATAAAATTTTATATAAATCCATCCAGTAGTTTCGGATTTGAAGCACACTAAGGCACGGAAATTACCTCCCTTTTAGCTTTCATTTTACTTACGCACAAAAATGTAGTTCCGTGTATTCATAAACAGACGTTTGACGCTTTATGACGGTCTTGGGGGCGCTGCTTCCCTCTTTCTGTCTGTCCTTACCGCCACCCCAGCCCAAAATAGAGCGTTTGCTCGCTCTCACACCCCCAGGCAGTGGAAACACATCATCTGGACTATAAATGGATCGCGCCGGTTTTTGTTGTTTCTCTTTCAACATCCATTCAGTGTTTTTCTTCTTTCCTTATATCCCCCCTTCCGAAACCACTTGGCTGAAAATGATGGGCATTTAGCGTTAAATTTCATTTGGGGGGCGTTGAGTCGTTTATCGACGCGAGAATGGGCTGTGATGAGAGTGGAAGGGGAAGGCTCCAAATGGCTCGTTAACTGGGGGCAAGGGTTGTAACGCTCTTGATGGACTGTCTGGGCGTAATCCAGGGCCCATAATATTTGGTCCATTTATTAAGAGGAGGATTTTAATTTCATAACTGCTGTGACGTCACAAGAAATTACCACAGAAGGAAGTCTGTTTGTAATGTTAAAACAGAAAGCTTCTGTCTGATACAATTGCTTATGTATCTAAGTATAAAGTTTGGCTTACGGTGGTACATGTCTTAATACAAAACACGTAGTTTATTAACATTACAAATTCTAATCCAAAATTTTCTGATCTTTTCTGTAGAATTTCCGTGTAAAGAGCCTATATTTTGCGATAGGGATTATGAATTTCAAATTTTGGAATCACCATCCCATTGTTTGTATAATCGATTACTTAAATATTCTGTTAAGAGTAAAAAGTGTTTGTTTACTTTGACAAAAAAAAATTGAAATAATCGATTTTATGAATTTAATTTCAGCAAATAAAAATCTGGATGTAGGCCTATGAATATAATATAAAGCCTCTCCTATTTCAATGCGATCACAGATACAAATTATACCCAAACAGCATCTCTTTTGGGCTGTCGAAGGCTGCTTTTTTGTTATACTCGTGGTGGATCTCCGTGGAACTGAAACTTATAATGGTCCCATTATCCATCCATCTCATAATATACGGCATGCAGCACTGGCGTAAAGGTAAGTGAAAGGGGAAGCCCAAGTACTCGAAGAAATGCCTGTCCTGGTACCCCATGTCTATCACAAATTTTACATGGACTGCAATGCAAATGAACCCGGACCTTGACGGCGCAAAACTGGGGACCAACATCCTCAATCATTTGTCTGTTCAATATATCCGCCGCTCGATGGGATTTTGAGAAAACGGTTAGGTAAGAAGTACAGAAATGCTAAAGGGAGGAGCCCACTTGGTAGACACAGGCGTAGATGGCAATTTAATAACAATATTAATGTTCAAATAAATAGGGTGTGGAGTAGCAGACAGAATTCATGATGGTCAGGATAGATCCTAGTGTAAATTTTTGGTACCATACAAAACTGGGAGTTTTTTGAGTGGCTGAGCAACTATTGGTTTCTTCAGGAATATTCTGCACCATGCAGGCAGACAGCCCGACGTCCAGGCTTGTGATAGAGGAACCGTTTATTGTCGACGGGATTGTACGGCTACCTTCAAGCTGCAGGAAAAAGGACTGATCCACCATGTGCATCAACCGTGTGCAGTTTGTTAAACGTTCTTGAGATTCACAATTATAGGTATTAATAACAATTGGCTGGTGTAAGAACCATTTCAACTTTTCGCAAAGTAATTACACTAATTTAATACAGACATTCGAATGCCACATTTTAATATCTGAACGATTAAATTGCCGTGAGAAGTCGGTCCCTGTCACTACAGCATAGCACACCCCCAGGTTGCGGAAGGAGAAACGGCCTTTAGATGTGGAGGGTAGCTGCAAATATATATATATATATATATATATATATATATATAATAAGCAGTCGCGGACAACCGACAAGGGGTGGTCCTCCAGCTTGGGGTTGGACGAGGTGCTAACAACTCCTCGCCACAAAAACTTACGATTTACGAAACATTTCACAAGGCCTCGGTCTCGGACTGATCCTTTGGTACAACACAAACAGTGAGACAGCTTGGAGGAACTAAGCGTACATGGGAGGATACTATTAAAATGTATCTTCAAGAAATGGGATGGGGAGGCATGGACTCCATTGTTCTGGCTCAGGATAGGGATAAGAGGCGGGCTCTTGTGAATGCGGCAATGAACATTCGGGTCCCATAAAATGCGGCGGATTTCTTGACCAGCTGAGGAACTGTTAGCTTCTTACCGCGTAGGTAAATGTGCCTACAATAAAATTATCTTTTGTGGTGTCTCAGATTATACAGCAGAGGTGACGAGCTACACCAGCTTCGAGAGTCGAACTTTAAGAGGCAACCTAGCGAGGGGCGTGTGTCAATAACATATATTTTTACTTATTTGATGGCTTCTTTATTTTTGTTCATCCTTCTACAGTAAGTTCCGTTCGGTTAGTTACGAATCTCGTTTCTGTAGAATGCCTTTCAAAACACTTTTCACGCTCCGACTTATGTGCATGTGAACTACCAGGTATTTTTTTTTAGGCAAAAGGCGCTAGCCGAAGCAGTGACGTGCGCGGGCCTGCATGGGGATTGCGAGCCCTTGTTTGTTACCCCGGTTACGTGGCGCCAAATAATGTGACTGTTTAATGATAAATCGATAAAGATTCGGAAAAATCAGTTACGAAATAATAGGGTTACCATACCAGTATTTGGCTGTATGGAATGAGTAAAACCAGGAAGAAACACCAGTTAGGACAGTTAGATAATAACTAGCTATCTTCCTAATACAAATCTACAGCACAGAGCGACACGAACTTCCTCAGCTTCTAACAGCACGTTTTTGTTCAAATGGTGGCCTTTGGTTTGTTATAGCTTGCCCCATAATGTTTGTTACGACGTTTCGGAGAAAACTGGGCTTCCATATTCAGGGTGACAAAATTACGTTCAAGTGCACGCTGAAGTAATGTGGAGAAGGAAATATATCGATCTATTAAAAAAAAGTTTTAATATGTAAGAAAAACGCGGAAAGCTCTTCTCTCTCCGTAGCTCCGATTTGCCAAAATCTTCGCAAATTTGTTTAAGATCGATTATATATATAATGTCCTGCTCCCAGTCACTTCAGCAACCACCTAAACCAAACTCAATCTCTCTGAAGATGGAGTCAGTACTTTCCTCCGAAACGTCGTAACGAACTAGTTATCGTACATGCTGTAGCAACTCAGGGGGCCACACTTTGACGCTCGGTAATGTACGTATCCAAGCATTATCTTACCAGTCCTTAAAAAGTTACGAAAACACTTCTATCAGCATTGACGTAACTTGCCACCTGCTGTGATCTGCCTGTTCCAATAACCACCTTGCTACTGCTGCACATGCAGCCAGCCAGTTCCTCCTCACACTGTACTCCCATAATCCTCTCGTTAGCTGCTAAACGAACAACATTCCCTCTTGCATTAATTGCGTTTGCCGGGACGTGAAGTGCTTTTCCGTCCTCAAATGCAAATTTTAACCTCGTTAAGCTTCGGCCTCCCAAGTTTAGATTATCAATGGTTAATTAATCTTCAATTTATTCACTTTGTGTAATGAATTTAACACTCAATTTAGCGGTTATTAATCAAAGTTTAAATCAAGGTTATTATGAGGCACTAATCATGCACCACGGTTGATGTTGTTTGGGCTGCAATTAACGTTGGAACAAGCCATTAGTGCATGCAGCGCTCTCTGTGTTAGTTACATGAGCAACCGCCTCTTTCCCATCAGGGGTGCACATACACTGCACCTGGTGTCGAAAGATTCGTCTCGCTTTACGCAGCCCTCAATAACAAAGTCGTGTATTTTTATCATTAGAGATGTGCGTAAATTATTACTATGATTAGAGATGGTTATTTTGTGACCTGCAGCATAATACTTGTCTTATTGTAAGGTTTATTTATATTACTGATTGAGGCTGTCAGTACCTCCGTGCATAAAACATTAAATTACTGAATAATGAATTTAAAAATGTACTAAAGGAAGCCACCCTGGGGTAAATAGGGCAATATCCCAGAATTTGCGTGGAGAAACTTAGAAAATATCGGGATACCCTCGTCAAGGTAGCCACATTCCTGACAGAAATTAGAACCAGGCATTTCAGAAAAAAGCTCAGAAACGCAGCAAGAGGTCGAACCAATTACCTCTTTCTGACGGACCCTAGTGAGCAGGTGTTTATCCAGCTTCTCGCTTGAATGTAAAAGAAAACGCACTTTCTTGAAACGTGTGTTTTGACATCTGCATTCTTCTGAGATATTACGCAGCCTTGAGTGAATTTCTGTACCGATGTTTCGGGACAACCTATCGGTCTTATCTTCTTGACCCTCGAAGATGGGAGCGATAGGTTGTCCCGAATCGTCGGTACGGAACTACCATTCTACGCTGCGTAAATCCCAAAAGAGCCCAGATCTAAACGTTAGGGTATACTGTTATTACAGAAAAGAAAATTCTCCCGCAGAAAAAGTTTCCATAGAAAAACTGTACCTAAGTACTGTCCAGCCAGACCAAATACAAACGGCAGTAGAATTTCCCAGAGTGCCTCTCTACACTACTCTTCGTATTCTCGAGGCCAAACATTGAGATGCCAAACTGTAAGAACAAATATGTGCTATTCAGTATTTTCCGAACACACCTTAAAAAGCTATCTTGCACTGTACGTACGAGCATGCCTTGACAATCGCAAATAGCATGATGCAGAATACTTGTTTCTGAGAAATAATTTCTGTGGCATTTGACTGTGAGTCTGTAAAGTTCCTGATTAGCGTTGTTAATAGAATACAGCATAGGACTAACTCGTTACTGCTGATATAAAGTGGTTTCTTTTGAGGAATTACCGGACATACTAGGAGATCAGTATGGATGAATAGTCCTATTAGACCTATCTCGCCTTTAAAATCAAAACTAACACTTTTTCTTATTGCTTAAAATCTTCTGGGTTGTTATCCGGCGTCATTTTTTGGTGTATGACCAACGTTTCGGGATCACTTGTTTGTCCCATCTTCAGGGTCTTAGGAAGACCGGGATAGCGTAGTCGGTATAGCGACATACGCTACGAGCTGGACGGTCCGGGGATCGAATCCCGGTGGGGGCGAGATTTTCAGCACCCGTCCAGACCAGCCCTGGGGCCTACCCAGTCTCCTGTACAATGGGTACCGGGTTATTCCCGGGGGTAAAGCGGTCGGGACGTGGTGTTGACCACCCACCCCCATCTAGCGCCGAGGTTAAAGAAAGAGTAGAGCTATACCTCTACTCCACCTCTGGGCCTTCATGGCCTGTTCTAGGGTGAACGTTACTTACTCATATATAAATTACGGTGTGAGAACAGGAATATATTTGGTGGTGTTGGTAGTGGTGGTGATTATGATGATGATAATAATAGCTTAAATGAAGGATAATATTTTAGTGATTACTAAAAATTTCTCAGTACAAACTTTCGTAATATTCAGTTACCATTAACACAAAATGGTTTTGATTTCTGGGGCATGTTGTAGCATATTCTGAATTAATTTGTTGAGAAAACTAAGTGACAACATATTTGTCTATTGGCAGTTACACCAATAACCCATATTGAAACGGATGAAGTTTATCTCAGTGTTGATGGATGCTGGGTATAATATTAATCAAATAGTGGGGAATATTACAGATGGTATATTGAAACAGTAGAAGGCATAAAATTACATTATATTTACTACGTGTCAAAGTCGTCATGTTCTAATTTGGGATTTTCATGCTCCTGAACCGAAACGTTAGTTGCAGTCTCAATAGCAGGAGATAAATTTACCCAAGATCTTTACATATACACATGTATTACTTCGCAGTAAATCACCGTAAATTCGCCAGGAAATCAAACAATCTGTGTGTTCCAGAATTAATTCTAACAATGTTCATTGACAGAAGATGGATAGAACTGGCTAAGGATAGTGTCTACTGCATCTTTTTCGTATCGTCTTGTTTGACGTAAAATACTCTATAGTGAAGCATTTTATATCACGTAATTTTTATTTGAAAACCAAAATATCAAGAGAATTCTACATGTTTCAAAATTTATTTCTTGGTCACGCTGTTCGACGTCACGCACACACACCGCACACGGGCCGAGTGTTGCCGCACTGTACAAAACATTCTGGCTTACAAGCCGGGAGCTTTGAGGATCGACGTATCCAGGTTACTCACCGTTACGAAAACATTGTCCGCTTCTGGGGAAGGAACGGTCCTTCTACGACGATAAATCTGATAGCGATATGATTCTGCAGGCACAATCCATGGGTTACGAACCTCCATTTCACATTCTGAATGAAAGGTTTATAAAACTAAGCCTTACCTCTTCTGGGAATTTACGCGGCTTACGTTGGTAACTAGTTACCGACGTGTCGGGACAGTCTTTTTGGGCTTCTTGACCCTTGCAGATGGGACCGATAGGTTTTCCCGAAACGTCGGTAACCAACCACCAACTTACGCCTAGTAATATCCCAGAAGAGCGAAGACCTAAACTAAATCGCGGCGAAAGCATGAAGTCTTGGATTTATAAAATTATTTTACGCGACAGTATAGTTCATGGAAACATATGACATTCTCGTTCCTTTCTAACTTAGGCGTAATATATAGTCACATATCACTCCAACGCCGCTGTGAAATAAGTGGCGCTATATTTTGTGAGTTTCAGGTGAACGTTTTGATACGGGGACAATCTCTACTCTGTATTCTTGTGACTTATGTACTCCTTCCTTACAAGTATCAGAATACTCTCTGGAAATGAGCTACTTCCAGTCCATTTCACATGCCTTCTAATCTACTATTCACTGAGCACTCTATTATCCGACGTCACGAAATCTAGTGTCCCAAAAACGTCGTTAAACAAACCATAGGCCAAAATAATTTTCAAGAATCACGTCATAGGGATTTAAGATTCTCGCGACGGTAGAATAGGAATTCAAGCCTTCTAGGATATAACTCCATGTAAATTTGTCAATATTTAACGGAAATTTCTTCCAAGACGTTGAAAAATACCAATATACACGGAGTCATGTACCAGAACACTTTAATCCTGAGCATTTCATAAGCCACAAGTTAGCAATAAAAGTACTTCTGTATCATGCCATATAGTATATTTAGAAAGTAGCGTTTCTACAATAAGACAGACGTCAGCATTATTTTGACAGATTCATTAATAAAAATTTAAATAAATATATAAACAAATAAATAAAATAAAATAACTTTAAATTCGGTTAGGAGGAGGAAAGCAATATCGAAATATCTGCCGACAGTCTGATATTTTGCCATACGTTTCACTCTGCTTATAAAGCAGTGTCAAATAATAAAAAAGGAATTTCACTGTGCCATATAATTTTAGACATTCTCATTTGGTGACACTTCATTAACCAGTAACTGAGGACTACGATATAACGACAATCTTATAAGACTCTATACACCACTCTGTTTGCAATATAAATTTCCGAGCAGAACACATACAGCCAGCCTTCCTACTGAATTGAGCTCTAAACCTGTTATTAATACAATTATAATAATTATTATTTGCTATTTCATCTACTTGTTCTTACGTTAATCTGCTGTCCCTGTAATCGGCCTTATGCCTGTTGTATCATAAAATTATTACTAAAGAATTGAATTGAAATGAACTGAATTATATTGAGTTAGCACGTGCACTTAGCTCACCTTTTTTTTCGTTTTTTTTTTTTACTTGTAATTGTGCTGTATTTGTGCATTTGGTTAGAGTGAATTGAACTGAACCGAACTAACAATTTATTCAGAAACAAGTTATTTTCCTAATTGTTTTAATTTAACTCGTACACCAGCTCTGATTTGTTCTTACTGCCTATTCCTATGTGTTTTCGTTTGTAGTTTGTTATTTGACGCATGTTCTAATATTTCCTATACTGTCCCTGTAATTGGCCTTGTAGTTACTGTGCCAACACATTAATACTAAAGAAATGAATTAAGTTATCTTTTTTTGTGAAGATATTCTTACTTAACTAAAGATTTTGCAATGCTAAATTTTTCGGATGTAACACAAAATATTGGCACCGTTCCTACGTCTATAAATATTGATGTACAAACAATATTGCATATGTGTAATGAGTATTAACTTGGTTCTTGGTTTATCTCCGTACCTCCGGTACCTCATTAATTATTACCATTAACCATTTGCTAAAAATATTCAGGTAGTCTATATAAAAGTTACCTTACAAAAAGCAAAATATTCCTCTGAGATCAATAACGGCGCCTTATTTTCCAAATTATATGAAAGTCTCACACTCACTTTAAAGTTTAGCATGTGTTTCACGTTATATTTACCGTGCATTTTTGTACAATTGATTAACTCACACCAACAAATGCACCAAAACAAGTTTGTCACTGATTTCTTTATTAAAAGTTTTCCCCAATACGCATTTCGGCACTTCTATATTGCCATCATCAGGGGGATCGTTGTTCTATGTACAAACTCAAACGATCCCCCTGATGATGGCAATATACAAGTGCCGAAATGCGTATTGGGGAAAACTTTTAATAAAGAAATCAGCGACAAACTTGTTTTGGTGCATTTGTTGGTGTGAGTTAATCAATTTTAGCATGTGTGTCATAATTTTATTAATAAATGTAGAAAATTTAAATAGCGACGCTGGGCCATCCTCACGTCGTATAAGACTCATACTAAATTTCTTAATTCGTATTCATACGTTGGTGATCAGGTTAAAATCAGAAGCCTAGTTCCTTTGTCTTAAGACACCAAGCAGACTAATTAAAGTGTACGGATCTTAATACCACTCACCCACAGGCCCCTGTGAGAATCACGAAGATGCTGACACAGATGAGGTGCTCCTTAGGGCAGCGAGTCGAAATACACTCTGCAACCGAAAATAGGTATGTTACTACCGTCAGCGAAGAGGTTTTTACCCTAAAACACATTTTTCTTTTCATGGCTAGACAGCCCTAGTGTATATAGGCCTCCCCATCATTAAGGTCTCGAGATCACACTCGGACACACCACACTCGGTAGGAATCCTCTCGACGAGTGATCAGCCCGACGCAGAGACCTCTACCTGACAGCACAACATTCACAAGAGACTGACATCCATGCCCCCGACGGGATTCGAAACCGCAATACCAGCAAGCGAGCGGTCCCAGACCCAGGTCTTAGACAGCGCGGGGACCGGGATCGACATACAACACATCTGGTCTGCAAAAAGTAACTTTGCCTTTTCTGAGATGCTTCGTTGGTGTCCTCAGACGTCTACAGGTGACAGCGGGTCTCTTTCATCAGTCATTGACGCTATAACCTTCAACACCTTTCCTATGCACTTAACAGAAGACAAATTAAGTACGGGGGCAACGAAACCATCTTTGCAAGTTGCACTTTAAATGAAGAGAATAGAAAGGGGTAAGAACATAACACTAATGTTCCGTGTCAGAATGGGAAAAGTGACACAAAATAGTACACAATGAAATAAATTTTTATCTGATGTTATTTCAATCAAGTTTTTTCATATTTTCACTCTGTTCACAATCCTTAGCAGAATCTTTCAGCGGCAAACATATATTCCAAAAGCAGCTAGTTTAAACTCAACCGGACTACCCTGTACCATGATTGAAATACTTTGTGCGAATCCTGTCTTTCCAAGCAAATACCGGGATAGTTATCTCTCCCTAATCCTTTACCTGCCTACCATCAATAATAATTTTGCCACCTCAATCGAAGCCGCATACTGTATGTAATCTAACGACTAGCGGTAAATTTGTCCCAGAACGTACCATAAGAGCTTATGGGGGAGTAACCTTAGATGAAGGTGAGTGGCCAGCTTCACGCCCTGACCGCTTTAACTCTGGAGAACGGGCCTCAATGTCCATTGAATAGCAAACTAGGTGAGCCCAAGAACCGATGTGGGGGGCTTTGGAAAAAAGAAAAATATCCTGCCCCTGAAAGAGTGTCGTTAAATAACACTAAAATCAATTGACTTTGACTTCATATCTGTCGACCTTCTAACTCACCAAGAAGGTTAACTCAGTGATAATGCGTACACATTACTTAGTTGACGAGGATAGCACAGTGAAATATGTTACGACCACTTTTTCTCCCTGTATTATTAGTTCAGTTATACGTCATTCTCTGATCTTTGGCAATGTAGTTGATTCGAAACTGTTAGCACAGAACCATGCCAAAGATCCGACGTTTTTAAGCAGCTAATAGCTTGATATGGAACTGGCATGGGGGCGGGGTAGCAGAAGGGAGATGTCAGAAGCAGTAACGTAACACAATCCACCATAATAACCTCGCTGTTTGTTGTCAAGCAGACCTTATTATTGGCCTTCTCTTGTTCCCCTCTTTACATTCGCCGGCTGGTTCCTAGGGTACGACTCTCTCCTGACCGACAGACCCGAGATGCCGAAAACCTTACAGCAAAGGTTATTAATGTTAAGACTACATTAAAAATATATCTGAAAGCAAATTACCCATCTTTCCCAGCAAATCTCTTTTATTATCTCTAAATAATAATGGCAAATTAAGCATTTTTAACATTTTACCCAATATAATTTTTAAACTCACAAGATCTTAGAGATGTCTTTTAATTAAATGACACTTGCAGGAAAGATGATCAACTCTTACTACTCGCATAATCAAACAATTAAAAAAAAGTGAAGAAAATTACGACCAACGTCGACACTTAAAGAAGGCATTCTATTACGAAAGAAGATATAAGACTACTGAATTTGGTGATATTAAATAACATCAAAACATCATACATTACGCTGCTCTTATACAGGGCATACACAAAGGAATGGTGCGGTTTTAATAGTGTTCACTATTAAAACCGCACCATTCTTTTGTGTATACCCTGTATTAAAGCATATATTGTGTGTTGACTCAGAAGCATTTAATACGCGGGCGTTTAAACTACACCTTCCTTCATATTATAACATTATCGTCATATCCAATGATGGCTGACGGTGTAGCTTTTCTGACTTGCATTACGAGGTGCCTGGTTCGAATATCGACAGTGACAATGACTGTCCTTACTGTTTTTCATGATTTTCTTCAGTTCCGCCAGGAAAATGCCAGGATTTAATTTAATTAGTCCCATATCGCTCCATTACATGATATATAGTCTGAGTTGATTGTCACACCTTTAAACAAACTACGAACCAGAATATACAGGCCTGTCTTCTTGACGCCTATGGTACTGCGAGATCTGAGGTTCTCACAACTCCACATGTTCTGGGATGTCGATGAGCGAGCAGTTCCCGCAAGTTTCGACAGATCGTACCTTTATCTCTAGGGTTAAGAAAACCAGCGTTTTGGATTATTTGACCCTGAATATGAAGGCGCCATGTTCTATCGAAAATTCGGGACTAAGTAACGAAGAGCATAGTACCTTACATTATCGCTGTCGAAAGCCCAAATGACGCTTAATGTAAGAACATGATCTCATATTTTGCTTCTAACTTCTTAAATATTTAAAACTTTACCACTGTTTGTATGAATATTCATGACTGGGAATATCCTGAGTAATATGATTATGAAATTAAATCGTGAAATATTATTCATAACACAGCGGAAATAGCATACCGGTTTGAGAAGATCCAGAAGTAGATGGAAAGACGAAGTTCAAATTTATGGAAATCGGAAGGGGCTTTTATAATTCAGTTGGATATTATTATTAGTAGTAGCAGTAGTAAGTAGATAGTAGTAGTAGTAATAGTAGTAGTAGTATATAGTAGCAGCAATAGTAGTAACGTCTACACTTACCAATGACCCAACTCTTCAAATTACGCATTACCAGTGCGTAGAAATTTATCACTCTTGTATGTCACTATGTAAGTGTTATGCAAATACTTAAATAAGTCAGATTATCAGCATGTGCTACATACAGACGCGATATATACGTTAGCGTAACGCATGACGCTAAGAGCAAAAGTTTTCGAAGTGAGGGTACACATTGGGAGGCCCCTTGTACTGCTCTTATTACTCGCCCTGCAGAAAATGCTGACATATTTACAACTAGTTATCCCCTAGTCTGGAATGACAGTAGCCTTTTCATGAGGGGTACGGCAGTGCACGCGTGCCAAACTTTAATGAGGAAGCGATTCATTGTATCAAACCACCCCCAGATCCGACTGACACGCGTGTCCTTGTTTTTGAGGGCTGAACACACACAAATTCAACACCCATTAAACTTTGCATGAAACTTTCACAGATTTTAATGATACACAATTTTACTGAAACGAGGAAATGTTACAAATTAATCTCAGTTATAAGGACAATATTTACCGATGTTACCGGCATGAGCACCAGTTTCACACACCGACGGTGATGACTCTTCTCATGCCTATGACTTATCTGACATGCGTGTTTTGTCTACTGCGAGTCGGAATGCGAGGACTTACGCCTACATTCGCTCATTCTGTGGCCTTACGTTCCGTGCAGGACCTTAGCCTCTCGAAAATCTTAGCTGGATCCTCCCTCGTGGAAGTTTTCAACCTCCATCATCTGAAATCCATTTACCTAAAGACATTCTCCAGACGGTTAAGTCGCATTTCCTAGGTCTTCCCTGCCCCTTTTCGCCACCTGGGTCTCCCATGAGCAGCATCTTCACTCATTCCTTCAAATCTATTTCACTGATAATTAATATGTTATATACAGATGCTGTAAGCACCTGAGAATATACAGCGTCAAGTGATAGGATGGTTCACCATCATTCTCTAAAGGCTAAGCCTTGTCGCTGCAACCATAGATGTCTGTCTTGTGCCAGTCTCTTCATTTCGGCGTAGGAGTTGCAAAAGAGTTCCTTCATCAGATTCTTGATGTAAGAGAGCCTGGTTGTCCTCTACTTTCCTTCCCCAACACTCTACGTTCCATGATGTTGGTAACAAAACAATTATGTCTCAACAAATGTCCAATAAGTTAGACTTTCCTCATTCCTACCAATCTTAATATTGTTCTCTTTTCATTGATTTCCTTCAGCACTTCTTCGTTGCTTTTTCTATCCATCCAACTAGTTCTATTAACTCTTCTCCACAACCACATTTCAGCTGCTTCCAGCCTCTTTTCCTCTTGCCTAGGATGGTTAGTAGACAAAAAAAATCAAAATCACGTGGAAGGTAGCTGTCGTGGAGGAATTTTTCTGGAGAGACTGAGGGAACGATCTTCAGCCACTATACCTGGTTTCCGGTACAGGATTTGAACCCTGGACTTCCTGAATACTGAGAGAGCATATTTTGCCACTTTACCGCGACATTTCGTATTCTTAAATATTCTTAAATATTTTTACAATTACTGTTTATTTTTGCAGCCAAGTCTGAGTTACTAGCTCGCTTTTTGTTCTCAAATTTACTTTGCACTAAGCAATTAATCGCACTTAACTGCGTAACTTTCGTACATTCTTATGTTTTCATATCTATGTCAGCGAGGACGGGAATATCAAAACGGACTTCTACTGCGAGATTTAATGTTTCAACAGAGCGGTGTTTGACGATGCACGCCTTCTAGGACAGGAGTACGCAAGTTTTCCCAAAAACTCTAGGAGCAACCTCAAAATTCTAGGCTCCAGAAGGGTAAAATGCAGCACGTTTTACACTGAGGACCCAGAAATATTAGGTGCCACGATACAAAACATTGTTACGCAGGCGACTTGGCGCCCGAGTTTGTGCGTCGCTCTCCTAGGATGTGACATGTGTAGCTGTGTAACCTTGTACAGACTGAATGAGAGGCTGGGTAGAATCCAGAGCCGGTCTGGACGTTTTGGAAGAGACAAAAACGCCTGGCCCCTGCTAGGAATCGAAAAGAACCCCCGAACAATCAACCTTTAACTTACCCATTACGTCATCCAGGCTCCTTGGAGCAAGAAAATCCATTTGAAGTGGAGAAAAATAAAGGATTTTCTGGTTAGGCTATAAGCTATATACTCTGATTCGAAATGAAGACTAGGCGAATATTAAATAGTGCACTATGGATATCTTTACCCTTCTTAGTTAAGAAGTAATGTGGCCTGGCCGTGAAAGGCTGATTTGTCTTTAGTCAAAAGTTGTGATTAGTTTCTTTAAAATGTTAAATTTTGTAATTAAAATAAAAAGACCGACAAATGCACTATTTAACTACTTTAATGTAGTGTCCTTGTATCACCCTACACGTGTTTCGGACTCAAAGTCCATCATCATGGGTTTCAGTGTTAAAAACCACTAAAACAAGCACATATTGACACAACCGTACATCACTCGTATACCGCTATTGTGGTAGAGTTATCTTGATAAAATTATAGAACATAGATATGTCTATATTTGGTTAAAACTTTATTAAAATTATGAGACGTAAAATGAAGTCCACTGGTACGGAACTACTGGCTTTCGTGGATTGTGTATTCTTACGTTGTGTGGAATTGTGATGCGGTGCTGTTTGTGCTATCTGTACGTTACGGAGTGCATTTGTCGGTCTTTTTATTTTAATTTGATTCATAGAAATGCACGGTGATAACACTGTGAAAGTTAAATTTTCTATTAAAAGTAACATATATTATAAACATTACTTAAATCTACACTACATAGGCTACATAAAGGGTCTTTCTTCTATTTAAAACATAAAGAGTGGCCATGCCGTGTGGACATAGATCTTAATGAGGATAGGAGGTGGCTCTTGCGAGGTCATAATCGTGTCTTAATGCGGGGCTTATAGAGGTGCTGACCTGTCACCTTTACATTGTATGATTATCAAGGACGATTGTGGTTTATTGGTCGGCAGTCGCCGACAGATGTAACCTTCCTAATCTGAATGGCAAGTATATGTACCACTTCATTTTGCAACATAGTGACATTATGAATTTCGTAGTATTTTCACAATAAATGCCTGTTATTATCCCAAACCTCACTTGCCGATTTGTCTCAATAATGGCAAGGACTGTGGTCTCTGGCCAGAGCGTTACGTTATCCACCCACCCCCTATCTATTGCTGAGATTAAAGAAAACGTAGAGGTACACTTCTACGCCCCCTCCCTTCCCGTGTGTCTGTTCAGGGTAAGTTACAGGGTGAGGTTTACCTAAACTTCAGGTTATAAACCCTGTTATGACACGTGTATAACAGAGTATTCCATAAACCGTCGGCGACACCACAAATACTGTCACTTGTTTAATGAAAAGTTACAAAATATTTCGGCCAAAGTAAAGTCATCATCACTTATCACAATATAAAGTACAGTAAAGTCTAACCCGGTTATAACGACATCGGTTTATGCGACACCTCGTCATACGTCAATATTCGTGGTACAAATTAATTCTACTGTTAATCATAACACTATATCCTCCTTAAAACGCTCGTTTTTAACAACACTCGTTTATAACGACGTAAAATATTGAGTCCCTTTCATGACGTTATAACCGAGTTCGTCTGTACTTTGATAAAATTAAAAATTTCTCAAAATATTTTACGTACATTGCGATACCTGATGTTGGCTTTATTTAGGCCGAAACCTGCAGTAACTTGACATCAAGCAATCGATAATATATTTTTATAAAGCTTTATATATTTACATGCTTGGTAGATACAACGTTACTCAACAGACAAGTATTACATTTGTCCCGAACACCAAATTCCTTCAGCGTAATCCATCTAAACACTCCTTCTATGTAGAAAATTTTGACAGGCTACGTAAGCGTAGTGAAAATTTGGAGATTGTCTCCGTAATAAAAAACACTACGATGCAGAAGCTCGGAATTAGAGCACTCTATATTTGATTCGCTTATGGATATTTCCATACATTGCTTGAAGGTCTTGTCTTGAGTAATTGCCAATGTCCCGTATTAAGGGGTTGGAATGGTACGTGCAATGAGTGTAAAAGCAAGTTGCCATGCGGAGAACATAGGTTTGTATGGTTTCCACTCCTAGCGAAGCGTGCAGGGCGGTGATTGGCGTATTCCGAGGGGCTTCTACTATGACCCGGAGGCATTTATTTTGCACTGTTTGTAGCGTGCGGAAGTTAGAATCACTCGTAGAACACCACATTGGGGCCCCGTAAGTTAGCATTGGTCGTATTGTAGCCATATATAACCGTAGTTTTGTGTGTGGAGACAAATTCGAGTCCCGGGCCAATAGGGGAAATAATAGTGCCATAGTGCCTAAAGCTGCATGGGCAGCCCTGAGGACCTGAGACGTGAATGTGAGGGACGAGTCGATAATATTTATATTGTTATCAACATTTTACGTATTACTTCCTGACCTTAACCTTACTGTGTTCTCTGCGAGACAGGAAATACGGAAATACTCTGATTACTTAATGTTTCCCAGTGTGAGCTTTATGTGCTTAGAACACCTGTACAATTGCAGAGAGATGCACTTACCTCTTCTTGCCGATCATTACTGTAAGTTTACAGGCAACAATAACGTAGGCAGGAACTGAAGTAAAACGGATTGGTATTACTGGCCCATACAAAGTGTAGACAGCTCGACTTAATCCCCCTTCTGTCTGTATCTGGTTACCTGTAAGGGTATCCAATACCATGGTACAGGTCTGAGCAAGACATGAGCAACAGCACAACCAACCTACTCCAAAACATTGTACCTCAATCTTTATATCTGTTTAAATTATTAGACTTTGCTTAAAGGATGTTAGAAGTCTTAGGTGTATTTCATGTCCCGTCTGTGATTTAGGATCAACGCCAAAATCGTCAGGCAGATTCTGTTAATACATCAACCATATTGTGCACTTAATGAAATACATTCAGAAGTATGAAACTCCTAAATGTTTCGACACCGGGGTGCCATCGCCAGGGAGTTATTCAGAACAAAGGAGTACAAGGCCAATAGTTAATCTAGGTATTGTGCCTCCCTTATTAAAATAATTAAATTATTAAAATTCTAAAATATACACAGTTAATAATCATAAAATCATAATGTTTTTAGTTTAAAACTTTCAAATGAGCCGTTAAAGTTTTGAATTATTAACTCTGTGTATTCTAGAATTGTAATATTTTAACCATCCAATAAGGGCGACACAAGACCTAGATATGCGTGTCGGCCTTATAATCCCCTGTTCTAAATAATTCCCTGATGATGGCACCCCGATGCCGAAATATGTAGGAGTTTTATACTAGCTTCTGGATGTATTTTATTAAGTGCATAAGTTGGTTGATGTATTAATTGTAATAATATGCATGGGTGAATAACATAAAAAGATTATTTAAACTCAACACTGGGTGCTGAATAAAAACAATCGGACAGTTTTGATTTTCAGCGACATTAAACTAGATAGCACCAATTTCGTCCCGTCCCTCAACGCGGCAGCTGTCACTGGACATCCTGGTGAATGCAGACCTTCTATGTGATAAACCTGCCCCGTTTAGAGACAGGATAAAACGGACATTCTAAAAAATCGGTCCCGGTTTACATGAGACAATGATATATCGGCTTTTCCATATATTTCATAAAGTGCGTAACATAATATGTTTATATTCGACATGGAAATATTAACATAACTTATCAGACAATTCTAATTTTCATCAAAATCGATCCACAATAATAAACTTCTTTGCCTAATTTTATAAATAGGGTTTTCCATGTATCCCATGAAATGTTTCAAAGATTCTGTTACCATTCAATGAAGAAGGCTTCCGCTAAAGGACATATGGCAATTTGGATTTGGAGACATATTGAGACATAAAAAAACCAAATTTGTACAAGGCCTAAAAATTGGTTATTCCTTACAGCCCATAAACCATTTCACATGTTTTATTGAAACTCGCGTTTAATTATTCCTCTCTTTAATTTCCGTTAATAAACGGCAGAATCTCAGACTGAGCTACTGGTAAGGCTGCTAAATAAACAACAAATAAATGAATTTATTTAGTCATCTCAATAATATCTCTTAAAGAGTGGAAAAGCAATGGAATTATTTTCTACAAAATTTTTCCATTCCCTGTTTTCCCTCTCTACTGAGGCCAAATATTTCTCTCGACACCTAACAAGTAGAAATCTAATTCTGAATTATCATGTCATACCGAGGCAAGAAGAATAGAAGAAGCTTACATAAAAACAGGATATTGAAAATTAATAATAACAAGACAAAATGCTAAGACAGAGGAACATCCAAGCAAGCGTATTTAAAGATAAATTAAATTAGACAGCAACAAGTGGAAAGTATTAGACGGAGACACTAAGAAAAAAGTAAAATGAATAGGGGAATAAATATGTTACATAGGAAGAAAAGCAAGGATAGACATTAAAGGAACTGGGAATGAAAACTGAAATGTGGGGTATGAGAATAAGGAAGAAGAGTAGAAGAGCAAAACAAAATGTGAAGAAAGAGAGCAAAGTGATCTCCAGTGGATAAAAAAGCAAGGCGGAACTTAAAATAAACAGAAGCAAAAGAGTAGGAAAAATAAACTACTGAAGAAACAAAGAGACGGAGAAACCAGGACAGGAATAAAGAGATGAGCAAAGAAGGACTTGTAAAATTAATTGCCCCCGCCGCACCTGAAAAACTTTGGTAGTGCCACTTGACGAAGGTCTTGTGTCTGTGCTTGGAATAACGACAGGCTAGCAGCACGTCCTGGCACCACTGCAAACTGAACAGAATATCGCGAGTTGCTTCAGAATATTTCATTTTAGGCTGCCGAATCTCGGTACTGTATATTACTTTGTCCCAATTAATTTGAAATTTGTCGGATGTTCTAAGAATACGTAATTAAAAGTTGCGTGTAAACTTTTTCATAAATTTCGTTCAAAGAGCCTTAATTGATGGCTCTCCACATATTACCACATTTACTTCTGTACATACACTTTAACTTATTTCTCACCTTCTTCTTAATTCAATCAGTAGGCCCAGGTCAATTGTAAATCTCTCGAAAACTGTTAGAAATATTTTACAGGTTATTCCTAAATACTTCGTACACATGCACCAGCTTTAAAGGCGACAAAAGCGTGAAGATGGCCAGCTATGAAGCTCTCCGATATCGTATCTATACACCTTCATGGCACGCGTTGTTTACAGAGGTAACCTTATCTTTACTCTGAAATATGTGCTGCCTACGCATCTGAAGATTTGTTACATCTGTATTCCAGATCTCTACCGGTATTCACTATTGTTGTGTCATTTGAAGCCTCACAGTGTGAAAGCTGAAAGTATTGTAGGAACCAGGAAGGAATTCTCCTGTACAATTCCCCTTTACCCTTCTTATCTGATCTTGCTTTAAAGTAAACCTGAATTATATCAAGATCGATATTCTCGAGAAGCAGAATAAAGCTGTTACCATTTTCTAAAGAACTTTTCGGAAGCTGAAGATTCCCTGTATTAGCACGAGGGCATACAGATGATAGCAGGGGAAGGTAGCATTCTAAGTCTTGGAATTAGTTGGAACTAAGCGGTCAGTAACATTTATCCCACTTCCGACTTTATACCGGGAAAAGGGACCACGGTACTTATTGTACAACCGGAAGGGTGAGTGACAGAGCTGTCGTGGTTGTCTATGAAGTCCAAAGCGACCTCGCTATTATGCATTTCCTAGTCAGCAGTGCGACCCTTCGCCGGACTGTGTTAAGTTGCGACTGTTCCTTCTGAAAACTGTTAACAGACACTACCTTTGATAGGTGAAGGTTTTGCCCTACACACGTCATGAAGACATAATTGAAAAGAAAGTGAAGTGTTAACCATTCTTCAGGTCGACAATTTAGTGAGGTGAGTGGTCAGGCTCACGCCCCGGCTGCTTTACCCGCGGCGAAAGAACGGCCCGTACACATTCATTAGGAAGCTGGGTGGGTGTTAAAGCGGTCTGGCAGTTTTGCAGAAGAGATAAATCCCTTGCCCCTGCCGGGATTCGAACATCTGTTAACGCAGCCCGTAGCCTAGTCACTGTGCTGTAGTCTATGCCGGCTTCTCGAGGATTTAGAGGTTTATTTTATAAAAACAATTACGTGTTTTAATTAACTTCCAGGCCCAGGCTAAAAATATACAGACTCAACCCTGTCCCCTAATTCAAACGTCAATTTTCTGTGAAATTGTGTATATTACTTTTAAAATTTTCCAAATTTGTTTTGAGAATCTGACAAACTATTTACCAGGTTGCGAAATTTCAGGTTCTCACAGCAATGCGTGACGTAAAGCCGGTATCCACATTCTGGATAAAATTGTTGCCTCCATCTTCAGGGTATAATATTACAATACCAATCACTGTTACGGCTTATACGTTCCTTCCTCCTATTATTTGCTCTGTAGGTTTATAATTTCTCTCTGTCTTTGGCCAATTGTCTTCACCAGATACTACGCTTCTGTACTTGAGTACCGTATCACTCGCAAAGACGTTCAAATAAGCGGTTGGCTCTCCAATGGCAATGGCAGTACTATGTTGCACTTCTCTTCACCACATCTGTACGATACATGAACAGCAGATATTTCAGTCTCTAATTGAGTCGATGTATTGCAGAAAATTCCACCCCCCCCCCCCCCCACCACCCCATTTCTCTTCTCACAGATGGAGTTTATTTAAAGCTTACACCACCCCTTTCAATGTAACCCCCCTCTTTAGCAATGCCTTGTACATAATAATCTGTACCCTCTTCTAAACAACCCTTAGCACAAAAGAATAAAACACTCTCAGAATGGTTTCCTGTCCGCCGTTATAATGCAGTAAGTGGGCTTATCACGTGTCATCATTTCGATCTACTGGTGCGTGCACACATTTGGCTTATAGATCTGAGATTGTATTTAATAAGATCTCTACCGCCATATTACGTCCCGTTCTGTGGCGACTTCAAATTTCATACGAGTAACGTTCCACCTCTGTCCAAGCAGCAGTGATTTCAAACCGAGCCCTTTGGCTTGCTGTCACGACTGCGAGAGCAAAGCTTCACTAGATAAAAGGCTTATTGTTTACACATGGGAGGAAGGCTGCAGTGCCGTATTATGAAAGCTTTTTATGTATCTAATTAAGACCGTCATTGCACTTACACGGATACGTGTGGCACGAGGATATGACGAATATTAGAATATAAATATGTTAATATCAACAACGAATCCCTTTAGAACTTTTTTAAATTACTAAAGGAGGTAATTAAATTCAGTCTTCTACATTTTACATTGCCTCATTTTTAGCTTATTACAAATTATCAGACTTACAAATTTAAAGTATGATTACCAGTTTGTATGTCTACTTAAAATCTGTCGAATTATTAAATGATACAGGGCGTATCCAAGACATTTATCTTATGAAGCAGCTTCGGCCTGCGCTTGGGTTATGGGTCAGCTCGACTTGAGAAATCATCCGTCTTCGGTTCACAACAGATCTCGCTAAGATATACTTGTAAATGATGTACATTGCTGTTTTTAGGCGAGTACGCAAAATCCCGAAAAGCGACTATTAGCTGCGTCGTGTCTGTTCGTCTCTCTATCTGTCCTTTCGCGTGGAACTCGGCTCCCACTGCAAGGATTTTCATGAAATTAATATTCGAATATTTTTCGATAATCTGTCGAAAAAATTTAATTTCATCAAAATCTGACAAGAATAACGGGTACTTTACATGAAGACCTACATACATTTATGATAATATCTCGCTAAATTCTTCTTAGAATGAGAAATGTTTCAGACAAAATTTGTAGCGAAAATCAAAACACACATTTTACATTCAACATTTTTTTTTCCGACAGTCGTGCCGTTTATAAGATAATGTGTAAAAATATGGTACAGCCAGACAGGCCACAGATGACAATATAATACGGCGCATGCGCTTTGCATGCTGCATAAATAAGGCTATAAACACACACTCAGAATGTAATAATTATTGCCTTTCAACGGCAACAATGGTTACTCGAAAGCGCCTAAATATTTCGTTATACGTACATTGCCTATCTTTTGTATCGCATAGATGTCACGGCTTTTAAATATTTATTTACTTCTAATAGCCAAATTTACTTATAACAGTCAATTGAAAGGTCTGCTAACATTCTTGATAACGGAGAAAATCTCCTTTGTTTCAGTGAAAAATTTTCGAATAAGCAAGATCAACTTCTTGTAATGAAGAACATAAACGGTGTAGCAATACGCCGAAACAACATCAAACATTCAGTTACTTTACCCATAACACACCACATCGAATTATATATAAACTAAATACTTATCAGAGGGTTGTCGATATATCGAAGTATCGGTGCAAATAATTGCGTTAGCATCGAAATTTATTTCAGAATATGAAATAATTTTCAGCTCGTTACGGATGACTATCGATCAATCGCAGCACGACAGCCAATATTCCGTCACAGTCGAAGAAATTTTTTTTCAGTCAATGGACTAAAACACTGGCAGCAAGAAAGAAACGATAAATCGCAATTTTCTAAAAGTGTAGCCTATTATTTCAACGAGCTATTGGTTCCTCCAGACTACAGTTATTCCTCTTCTATTCCACTAGAAAAAGCAAATGTGTTAAAGTGAGTAAAACCACTGATTCCTCCTACTCTGCTTTCATTTTGTTAATACTAACGTCCAATGTCAGCCTCGGTGCGCTCTTATGACCTTTAATTCTTCACGCGCTACCAGCCTCGGTGCAGAGTACAGTCGTGAATGCATATATGGGTAATACAAATATAAAAATCCCAGGCCCGGGAAATATTTGAAAGATAAACTCAGCGTTTCTGAAGGCTTCATTATCGTCACATCATATTTAATTTGTCAATCAATTGGCATAATTTAAGAACATGATATAACATAAAATTTCCGAATAGTATTTAAAGATGGCCTCGAATTTAGTCAAAGCCCCCCCCCCCCCTATTATGACACCCTTGACACAAAAAAATGTTTGATTTCGGCTTCCTAACATCGAATTGATCGCTGAATCATTACAAGACTTTAAAACTCGCCACCTGTAATTCATATTACATTTCACCTCGCACATGACCGGCACTTTGCTTTAGTATTCCTACATAAACCGACGAATATGCAAAATAAAATACAAGTACTCGTGTTCGAAAGCATAACTCTAAATTTATCGCACTAAACACTGTTTCTAAGCACTAATTTATTTTCTATTAAGCTTCACAACCGTCTAATTGCAATGAGACTGTCACTAATTCAAAATGTGCAGAGCACAGGAGAATAAGGTATCGCTCAGTTCCTTAAGGCATGTAAGCAATCCCTATACAGGCCTGGACAGACCCTTGGGGTTCCAGAAGGTTGAGGCTCCCAGATTTCTAGACAATCGGCACATGAAGGTGGTAAGGTTGTCAGCCCTACGCACCGGCCGCCTTTACCCCCAGGAAATATTCCTGGTACTCATTTCTGTTAGAGGCTGAGTCGACCCCAGGGTCATAGTGCGGCAGGAAGGATTTGTCAATGAAAAATTCCAATGACACCATCGGAATAGAACCCGCGACTTAAGGCATGTAGTTAACTTTAACTGTATGCACCATCCGCTTTAGCACACATTCACACACATTGCGGTCACCGAGTTTAACAGCGAGTCAGTCTGATGCCACTAGTGGCCAAAGCAAACCAGGGCGTCGCGTTTTCAGTGTTTCTGAATTTTGTTCAGTAGATATGTAGTAGGAATCCTCGAGGGTAACTGAACTGTTGCAACTCAAATGTAGAAAATCACTAATATGTGTGTTTCCAGTGGCATTCGAACCCATTACACCATTGTTCTTAGACAGCTTCCGCTGGTTTGGTCTGACAATAATACCACGAAGGGAACAACGTAATTAATAGCCCGGGGTTTTCGAGTTATAAAGCTGTGAACGTGCTTTTAAAAACGAGCAGGTCTGGATTAAATCACAGCTTACGCCGGGCTTACGCAGCGTGACATAATGAACATCCTGTATAAATGATTTTAAAAACGAGCAGGCCTCGATTACATCACAGCTTACGCCGGGCTTACGCAGCGTGATATAATGAACATCCTGTATAAATGATTTTAAAAACGAGCAGGCCTCTATTACATCACAGCTTACGCCGGGCTTACGCAGCGTGACATAATGAACATCCTGTATAAATGATTTTAAAAACGAGCAGGCCTCGATTACATCACAGCTTACGCCGGGCTTACGCAGCGTGATATAATGAACATCCTGTATAAATGCTTTTGCAAACGAGCAGGCCTCGATTACATCACAGCTTACGCCGGGCTTACGCAGCGTGACATAATGAACATCCTGTATAAATAATTTTAAAAACGAGCAGGCCTCGATTACATCACAGCTTATGCCGGGCTTACGCAGCGCGATATAATGAACATCCTGTATAAATGCTTTTGCAAACGAGCAGACATGGATTACATCGCAACTTACGCCGGGCTGACGCAGCGTCATAAAATGAACACCCTGTATAAATGTATTCTTAATTTTTTTTCGATTTTATATGTGGATAGAATTAGTGCGATATATGACGGTTAGTGCAGAAAAGGCCACTTATTTTAATTGTGCTTAGCACTATTTCTAGACCATCCAAATAGGCCGATGCCGTAAGGCTTCTTATTTGTGTCGGGAAGTTCCTTCATCGAATCCCGAGAGGCACGTTTACTATTCTAAGACACCTTGCGATTTTTCCCACTTCCTTTAAGAAACTGTTGCGATGTTATAGTAAATTAATTTACGATCCCTTCTTTCCATGCCATTTCCAATTCATTCTTCAATAATTACCTGTCATTCAATTCTACATAATCTGAGATATCGGTGGCGTCTCTAAGTAACCACAACTAAACAAATATTTAAAAAAAAATCATATCGCTCTTTTATCTACGAGACACACTGATTTAAAATAAACTAAGAAAAATATTTCTGTTACAATCACAGCAATACATAAATTACTTCCAAATCCGCCATAGAATCTTAATTCAGCGAGGAGCAATTTTCGGACGCATTTCTCTCCCTGTTAGGAGCAAACCCAAGCTAATTAATTTGTCGACAGTCATTTTATGTTGTATATAGAACACGTCATATCCGATTATCGCCATCTCTCTCTCGCTCTCTCCCTCACTAAGTGCGTTCAGCCACACAGTCGAGCTTTCAGTAAAACGTTGCCTAATTGAAATTGGAATTACCACGACGTTAGTAGTGTACAAGCGTGAATTAGCAGTCCTATTAAAGACGGCCCTAGTGTTGGCATACGGAACTGCATGAACTCATTAAAGAGCTGCTTTGTCTGGCGCTCATAATGAGCTGTTAGTAGAGATTAACTGGGAACGAGCATTATTTGCCAGGAAATTTCTAGACGTTCTTGTTTATACGGAGTTGAGATTATAAAGCCCGGTTCTAATCCACTGTGTACAGTTCGGTTCTAAGATCCAGCGCCAGCAAATTACAGTGGCAGCCCACAGAAATGTCTACAAGAAACCTTTTATCTTCCGGTATAAAGAGCTGTAGATAACCATTTTTAGTAAGTGGTAGATATACGTAGCACTTTTTTAAAATAATTCAAATCTGAACTTTTTCACAAGGTATAAATAAAGAAGTGTTTCATAATTTTTCCGGTGTAAGTACTGATTATTTCCTTAAACAGGATTGACAGTTCTGTCTTGGTACTGGGGTGCTGAGGACAATATTCTGACCTCCCAGAAGAGAATAAATTAACAGGAGACTGCAGAAAATTAAATAACAACTTCATCGCTTGTACTTCCCGCAAAAATAATGTTTAATATTTTAAATTCAAAATTAAATTTTGTATTCTTATTCTGTGTAAAATCAGTACAACCTCTTTATTTTCTTTTCCGAATTACTGCGTGGGAAATAGTTATGTAGGCCTAAGATACCCAAAGAAATAACCCGGCATAAAAACCGATCAATTTTTAAGACTTTTACATTTCTCTGGGCACTAACTTACATTTTCTGCAAGGGTTGCGAATGGTATGTATGGATATACTAATAATTGCAATAGTGTTAGAACCGCTGATTTTTTTCGATTGCCCTATTTCTTATCACTAACTCTTCGAACTTACCAGATTCAGATCAAGTCTTGTATTCGGAAGGTTCAGGATACAAACCCGGGCCCGACCTCCTCATTGAGCTTCCTCGTGATTTTCTACAGACTGTTCAAAACAATTTTGAGATAGTACCTCAAGTTACACCATGATTGCTTCATTTCTCATCATGAATATTTTTTTCCACTAATTATGCTACCTTTAGACACTATAATCTTAGCTATAAAGCAAAACAAATAAATATGTAAATATTGTGCATGACTTTAGGTTTCCGTCGCTGTGTAAATTAGATCTTCGCTGTTCTGGGATGTTACGCAGCGTAGATTGGTAGTTAGTTACCGACGTTTCGGGACAAATTATCGGTCCCATAATTGAGGGTAAACTAACAACAAATCTACGTTGCGTAACATCCCAAAAGAGCGAAGATCTCACGTAAGTATTGGTTTACATTTACAGAGTGAGCCGAGATAACTCAGTAAATATAGTTTAGGAAAAGAAATGGACCACAGAGAAATTACAGTTCGATTCTTAGCATGAACAGCAAAGTTTTCTTTCCTATAAGGCATTTAAAACCTCTATGGAGCCCCATCAGTTTCCTATTCTGTGGGTATCAGAGGCTCGTCTTCGGAAGTAAAGCGACAGGGGCGTGAAGCTGATAAATCAATTCCATGTATTGCAGATGTTAATAATTCGTATATCTATACCTCCAGTCCCCCATGTCCCTTCATGTTTTGCACAAACATAGCTTTGTTTAACGTGCAGGTTTCAATTTCCGTTTCAAGATGAAATCTGCGTCTCTTCTGGGACATCCCATCTTCAAGGGTCAAGAAATTTCTTGAACCTTGAAGATGGGACAGATAGGTTCTCCCGAAACGTCCGTACAGAATTACCACACAACGCTGCGTAATATCCCAGAAGAGCGCAGATCTCATCTTACATCACGGCGGAAGCCTGAAATCACGCTTTCTTTCAAGAGTAATTGTCTTTTTTTATGGCACTAATTTCTGACAGAGACTTGGCGTCCTTACGTCATACGTCTCCAAACGACGACTATCAATAAGTAAGTCAAATGGAGAGAAACAATGAAAGGGAAAATTTGCTATTTGTCTCTATTGCCTCTCAACGATCGAAGGAAGCGCTTAAGAACATCTTAAAGAAGCGCATGCTTGCGTGGCGAGAAATCGAAGTACTCATTCAAAAGACCCCTTTCCTATGCGACATAATCTCACTCCTTATTAGCCAGAGATTTCTCCGCTGTCTCAAACGAGATATTCACTCCCTTTCTCAGGATATAAATTTCTTTTCAAGTACGTTTTTCAGTCAGAAGCCGGGATAGCGTTGTCGGTAGAGTGACTAGGCAAAGGGCTGGACGATCCGAGGTTAGAACTCCGGCAGCATAAAGACATTGTTCTCTTCTTCAAGCCGTCCAGAGCGGCCTTGCGGCCCATGCTGCTTCCCCTTCACTGGGCACTGGGATTATTTCCCGGAGCTGAAGCGGCCGGGGCGTGATATTGACCACTCACCTCCATCTACAGCCGGGGTTAAGAATGGGTAAACCTATACCTGTATTCTCCCATTATGCCTTCAGGGCGTGGACAGGATAACTTTACTTCGAAATTTTCATTTAATGAAAACTTATTTCTCTATCGTATAATTTTATAATTTCTGATTTTAAAAGAAAAAATCTTAAAGCTTTCAGATCTGACTGGACCTGTAGTCCACTTTCAGAGATACTACAGAGGAAAGGAATAAAATAATCCCGATCAGAAATATCAGGACTGCTGAGCGGATGTCTGGTTAGAAACAATAAATATTTAAGGGCACACTGTGTAAAGTCTTCTTGCTTGCTAGAATTGATACAAGACTGTGGTGATGTTTTACCTCAGGCATTTACTTATCACTCATTCGTCCGTAAATATACTTTAAAACTCTCCTTACATAACTTATGTAAGCTAAACCCAGTGACCGTCACCCTCGGTGGACTAGTGGTTAGCGTGTTCGCCACTGGACCCAAGGTTCGCGGTTCGATCCGATCGAGTCGATGGATTTTTAATGGTGATAAAAATCCGGAGCACCACTTCCTTCGGAGGGAAGTAAAGCCGTCGGTCCCATGTCGTAGATTCACCTAGAAGATTCACGTAGATGAACCTTACGGGCATGAATAGAAATGTTTCTAAGCAAAATTCAGCGGCCATTTCTCACCCAAGTCTCCTGACTGCCAGTCACATCAGGATTGAGTCGAATTTGCGTCAGTGGGCTGGTCACTCACTACATCAACGCACATGACCATAGAAACCTCCGAAAGGGAAGGCCCCTATGCTCCGCGTTGGAGCGACAGGGACAAACAAATAAAACAACAATCCCAGTGACCAACCCCACAAACCCCTTTATCATTCATCCTTGTGAAGTTAATTGGAAGGGAGAAAGTACATTTGTGCGAAGCAGAATTTTTTCATACAGATATTGCAAAGTCTTGTCATCCGCGGTACTGCACTTTCATACAGCAGTCGGATTTATGTACCCTCCACAGTAATTATTATACGAGTAGAAATAATTAAGAGATCCACAGGTAAAGTTTCAAGGGTATTATTTAACGATGCTTTCCTTTGCTGGGATTATATAGCCTCCGTGATGAAGGAGTGAGCATGGAGTACTGGAGAATGATACACACAGGAGGAAACGGAAGTGCTCGTAGTAAAACCTGTGCCAGTGCACTTTGTCGCGGGCAGTAAACAAGTGTAATAATTATCAAGGACAGGCTTTAAGATAGTAAGTTTTTCTGGGTGAGGCTTGGAAAACGCTCACAATTATTTGCGCAAATTTTTAACGCGTGACTTATAAATATTTTGTATATTAGGCTTCCTTTTAAATGAAGATTGTATTGCGAGTGATAAGATGTCGAGTGATAAATGATGAGTGATAAGATGATGAGTGAATAATTAATTGGAAAAGACGCGGAAGGAATCTGTCATACTTCAATGAAAGCAAAATTCCTGGAGGGACTGAAATAAATCATGAAAACTTTCAATCCGAAGCGACGGTATTCGGTCGTTATTGTCGAGTACTATTACATAAAGTAAAAGAGGAGAAAATACCCTACAAACAATAAAAAGATAGAAATCTAACTGGATTGGTCACATTTTGTGTCGGAACTGCCTTCAAAACACATTATTGAAAAAGAAAGCTAGAAGGAAAGATAGGAGTGACGGGAAAACGAGGAAGAGGATGTTAGCAGCTACTGGATGACCTTAAGGAAGCGAGAGTATCCTGGAAATTGAAACAGGAACGTTATATCGCACTCTGTAGAGAACTGTAAAGAGGCTATAGACCTGTCGCAAAATAGACTACGGAATGAAAGCGTAGGATTACAAGCTGGGAACAGAAGACAAGTCTTTTTAGATATTACGTCGTGTCAAATAGTAAATATTTACTGACGTTTCGAACAATTGTACCCCTTAAACTGACAACTCATCTCCAAGCAGTGCTGAGAGTAAGGCTATATCTCCATTCACCCATACGTTTTCACGGCGTGGTGCTCCACTGATTACAGGGGTAATTTTCCATTACTTTACACTACTACTACTAACTACTATCAGTAGTAGTGTTACCACCACTATTACTGCTGCTGATGATGATAGTACTGTTACGCATAGTAGCTGCAGTAAAAGTCATTACTGATGCGCCTAGAAGGTATTGCAGTTGAATGCTTCTGGAAAGGAAAGACCAATGAAGTGAATCCCACACAATCGCAGTGACGGATGATGAACGGTTGTCACATCTTGACAGCGAGGCCTATAGACATGTATATATCCAAATCTCATTAGGAAGTTGGGTGTAGCTGGGGGGATGGGGGTTGATCCAGCCGCAGAACGCGAATAAGGAAACGGAACGAGAAGTTCCCGGGGCCGGAAATGAGACGCTGTCACTACAAACAAGAAGGATTCCAGCGGCGAACAAAATAACGCAACACAAACTCTAAAGAAGCGACGTAACTCCTATACTATGACATAACAGCGGAGTAGCGATCCTGCAAAGGTCATCAGACCCTTCACTGACTGACAAAAGTGGAGTGTGTACAACGAAAATCTTTGCGTGTTTAACTATGCTTTATCATCTACGTATTGCAGTACGGTTAGAATAATGATCTTTGAAGATGATGTCAGCGGCTGTCTTCAGGGTAGAGTCTGACAAGACACACGGCCATTGTACATGCATATCGGGATACTCCGTTACTCTGGTATCCTTAACCAAGATTCGAGACCCTTACCTCCCATATACGAAGCAAATGGTAAATGTAACAGTGCGATATTGTAGTCCGAAACTCGGATATCGCTACTTCTGCCCACCGATGTTTTATTTGACATAACATTAATTTTCCACGTCGCTTAAAATTCGCTGAAAGTAAAATTATCTGTCACTAATGTCATGAGCAGCAACTGTGGAAACGAAGAATAGTCATTGTCGCTGACAGCCTGTTTCATGTGACGTAAGCGTTAAAATCTTAATATCTTTTCTTGTTATAGACCTTGAGAAATGAGGAAATTTAAATAAATCCTAATTTTGAAAATTGACTTCCCTCTTTAATTGCAATAGCTGAGCTAGTCTGCAAATTTTTTTTTCTTAATTTCAATATCTGGTTTAGTTCAGTTCAGGATTTAGCTCGTGCCCGCGCAGTAAACACATTCTCTCAGTTATAAAAACCAGTAAGTTAATTATGTTGAGGGAAATAATCACCTTTTTTCCTGAATCTACAAAAAAACACAAAAGTGCACTCTATGGGCAGAACTTACAATTTTTAATGTTTAAGCCTCTTGGTACTTAAACCACTACGAGACTTGCACACATTTCTTTTCATGAAACCTTACCCAATTATAACTGAAGGAAGCCAAATTATATTAATGAAGATTAAAGTTATATCAACTGAGAAAGCTTATATTATTTATTATATAAATTTGTATCAAGCACAAAGGGATGTCAGTATTGAAAAAGTAACCAATAGAGCTAAGGGCTTGAACACACAAAACAAATCAATCCATAGACGGCTGTTGGAAAGCGGGTGTTAAACTGGTACGAGGGAGCAAAGCGAAGTGGAACTTAATTTGGGGGCAAGTGTAGGATTCTCGACTTTTTAATTTGCTTGCTTTATATACTAACTGGCTTATTAATATACCTTGTATTCACCTTTTGAAGTCGCACGTAACTTTCGTAAGTTTAATCTCGCGAAAACTTATTATTCTCATTTTATTTCTGATGGCACATTATAAAGACATAATATGCATAAAATGTTGTTTTCCAGGCAATCGTGTCCAACTTTGCAGAGACGGTAATGACATGGTTATAAGAACCTCTATCTTTTCTTTTACCAAGGTAGACTAACTGAATTTTGAAAGAAGAATGTCAGTGGAGTGCTTTATTAAATCTTCGTCAATTCTCATATGAAACTCATTTTCGGACAAGTTTACGTTTTTAAAAGGCTGCCAGAGGGCAGCGTTTACAGCGTGGAGATTAAAGAAAATTGAAACGAAACTGAAATTTCCTGCTTTTTTTTAAAAGAAACGGCGAAGAAATGAGGAGGGATGAAGTGGAGGATGGGAGCGAGATTTCATCCTGGTAACTTGTTTAGAGAGCTCTTTTTGAAGGCGCGCTCTCTGTACAAAAGTTTGTGTTCCCTCGCTCCACAACGTATTTATTGGTGTTGGCGTTTCCCTTTAGCAGAACCATGGCTGTAGTTTTTTTTTCAATGCAGGCGCAATCTTTGTAGGGGGAAAAGTTTCTTTATTAGATTTTCTCAATTTGAGACAGCTTCAGCAAGCCATTACCCACGCGAAGAATTGCGCTAAATTGTCAATTAATGTATCAGTTCAAAACCAATTTGGCAGAGTTTGAAGCACTTGACTGCGGGAGAGATGGGAGGGGACGATAGTGCGCTGGTTGGATGCCAGAGGGTGCGCGAGTCGGAACAGCCCTGTGGCAACATCATGGCTTTTATGTGTTTAACTCTGTAATAGTCACGAAAATTAGATACATTCACTGCGAAATGGTTCTTTGTGTGGTTTCGACAGCCGCACATACACGGCACATCCTTCCTGTTGGTCATGCACAACGCAAGCTGATCAGATGTGCATGTTTGTTGTACTGGATAATGTAGCACAGTCCTACTTTAAGGCTAATGGCGACTGCATCTAGACTGATCAGATTAGCATGAATTTTATTTTACAATACACAGAAAGTTGAAGGTTTTCTCGGCAGTGAAAATTCATACTGCAGTCTTCTGGGTTATGATATCTTACAGTCTAATAGGCAATTGTCAACGTATTGTAGCAATAAAATTACTTCATCTTACCGTGAAGAAAGAAATAAAGTTAGTTTCCACCTACAGTGCTAGAGATTTCATAACTTATAAGGCCATATATGAATGGTTAAACTCACTGATATTTTCAATTCAATTTATTCACATAATGATTTACCATATAAGCTTAAGTCAAGGGGTGTAAAAACGTGCAAAATATCTAGCAGTCATCTCAAAATTCTAGACGCCACAGCGGTGATATACAGCAAGTTACATAGTGAGGACCCGCAAATATTAGGCAACAGGGTACAAAAATTTAGACGCCTGGCGCCCGGAATTGTCACCCTGGTTTGAGTTCTTCTGTAACGGAATTATGGGCTATTGTCTTTATCCATGTGATACTGGCGGCCACAAATTCAGCTGAACATAAACTATGGTGTTGATAAAAATATTATAGCTTACAGTGACACTGAATTTCGACATGGGAGAGATTTTTGCCTCATTATGATAGCATTTTTAACATATTATTTTTCCTCTGAAGTCCGTAGTCTCTTGCAAAGCGCGGTGCTTCACAGGGTGCGATCTAGTGCTTCCTCTTTCAATTTCCAGTGTCTTGTCTTTTCTTTAAGGTCATCCAGTAGAAGCTTACGCCTTCTTCCCCGTCTTCCCGTCATTTCTGTCCTTCTTTCTAACTTTCCTTCAATCACGTGTTTTAGAAGGCAGTTTCTACGCAAGATGTGACCAATCCAGTTAGCCTTCCTTCTTTTTATTGTATGTACGATATTCCTCTCCTCCTTGACTCTGTGTAATACTTCTTCATGTCTCACACGATCGGTCCAACTGATTTTGTCCATTCTTCTCCAGCACTGGCAATATAAATCTCCCAGATACAAATGCAATAACATAACTTCTGCATACTACTAGTGCACCAAGACTTGTGAAGTTGTATTTAGGGCCCAGGCTTTTTAGCTCTTTTTTACCACAGATACCGAGATATCATCCGAAAATGTGAGTCATTTTTCGTGAAATGATGTTTATATTCAAACAAATCAATTATTCCTCATACTACTGTCATCCTTTCCACGATTCTAACGCAATTATGTTTGTAAACTTACAAAAATCACTTAAGTCATCATTAATTTACAGTGTAGCTTATTCCCACAGTTTTAGTTGCCACCGCAGGAACATATTTGTAAGAAAAGTAGAAAGAAAATTATTCAGCCCTTTAAAGCAGGTTGAAACTATTTGGGATATCTGTTGTAACACTCCCAATATTAAAGTGCAGACATTCTATTGTTTCACATATTACATAGGTATTTCATACATCTGAACGCTGTAGCTGAATTGTATGATTAGATGAAAATTAATTACCGTAACAAGCAAGTTTAGGGAATGGTTGTAATCGTCTATGAAATGTGGTGTGTTTTTCTGCGGCTTACCCAGTGAAAAAAGTTTAATTTTAAATTCAAGTTTACTTAATAAGTATTTAGTTATTTGTTATTTAGTCAATATACAGAATAGGTACACTTCGATACTCTGTAAAATAACGTTTTTCGCATTATAAAAATAACATGTAAAACTATGTATGTATGTGTATGCGTTTCTTATGAATTTCAAAATGATTTCTCCAAAAAGCATTAAGCTATCAGTAACGAAAACGACTATTTTTTTTGTAAATCAGAAATGGAATTTTGAATTATGAGATTATTTACATACAGTCAAACACTGACTCAGCTCCACCCCACTTGGTGAGCGTGCAACACTCTGAAGAGAAATTCCCTCTTATACATTATTTCGATTTACTGCCACCGGCGATACACCGCAACAAATTCCGGCAAAAAATAAATCAGTAGCGCAATACTGGGATATGGCTGTACTTCAAATGGAATAATGATGACTGCATCTTTTTTTCCTTTTTAGCAAGTGCTAAGCACTTCCTACAGCAGCATGCTTGTTCTCTGCGCTCTTTCCTGCAGGTTAACGTGGCCTTCTTTGTGCAGGTATGGTTCCAGAACAGGCGCGCGAAGTGGCGACGTCAGGAGAAGATGGAGGCGGCACGACTGGGTCTGAATGACTACCACTCCGTAGGTTCTCTGGGGCGCGCCGCGGGGACGAGCCTGGCGCTGCCCGTGGATCCATGGCTCGCACCGCCGCTCATCAGCGCGCTGCCCGGCTTCCTTTCGCACCCACAGACCGGCTACCCTAGCTACCTCACACCGCCCATCGTGCCCACGAGCGACGCAACGTCTAGCGTCCAATCCACCGCCTCCCCAAAGTTGCCGCCCGTAAATTCGCCTCCATCTCATGACCCTCGCAGCCACTCCATCGCCGCCCTCAGGCTCAAAGCCAAGGAACACGTCGAGTCCATAACGAAAGGACTGCAGATGGTGTAATGGACGCAGGTAGTGCCTGTGCACTTTATATAAATCACCGCACAAGACGTGAACTCGAAACACAGTTCTGCCAGATATATTATTACCAATCAGCGCGAAAGTGTAAAGAATCATTCAACATATGATTAAAGCAGTTTAACGTTATAACCTATTATAACTGTGAGATGACGCTGTATCAAAATAAATAAATACACAGCAAAGAATGATATATGAAAATGGTGAACAGGAAGAGATGTGGAAGCGGACATTCGTGCCGAGTTAATCTCCAATGAATAACTTCTTACACCGCACCCCGAGGTGTACTGCGATGAAACGTGCACAAATATGGATTGTCTTCGTAAATCCACTGACATCACACAACTTAACAAGAACGGTATTAGATGACATGTAGGCTTCATGTTGGTAACTTGTTCTCTCACATAAAGCGAATAACATAGATTAAGGGTGTCTGGAACAGAGAACTTTACCAATCCTACTTTGTAAAGGCGCCAAAATACAGCATACGAGTACATGACCCTACTCATGCAGGCTGATAATGAATTTGTAACGAATTTTGGATTTCACGGTTATGTAACTATTATTGTAACAAGTGATATGATACACTTAACTCAACATGTAACTTCAAAATTATAATAAGATATTCGCATAGGCGTAACTCGGGGGTGGGGGGGGGGGGGGAGGTAAATGCTCCCGAATATTTTTTCTAACTAAAAATAATTTTCTTTTGGCTACTGAGTGGAAGAGGGGCAAATAAAAATTGGGGTCAGAGTGGGGGAAAGAAGTGCATGTATATTAAGAACTGGTTCAATCGAATTATCCCCCTTCCTTTGTAAATTAAAGTTCCTAATAATCACGGTCGATTCTGCACCCCCCCCCCCCCCAGTGTTATCAGCCAAGTTACTCCTATGGGTTTTCGCCTATGGAAATGAACTGTTTTGTATAATCTTTATACACTACTGCCGTAATGTTGATTCACTCCGACTGCATTACGTATCCGTCGATTTGAAATTTAGAGACTGTAAACAGAGCTAATGTTATGAGTTGAGTGTATTTTGCATCCATGCTCCTATTGACAAATTACTTCGACAAGAAGGTAAACACAGTTTTAGTTCTGGTCTATCCTGAGTCTATCGTCCGTAAAATATAAGCACAGTACTTTCGATGTTTGCATATTGGTAACTACCACTTTTGTAGTTTGCCCATGCTTTCATGTCGGGTTTACAGCCAGACCTGTTTTTAAATCTATAGGCTATTTTACGTAAGTACAGGTCTGAGGAATGTCCATAATCAAACCGAAGATTACCTAGACTTTCAGAATTGAGAAGTATAATATCTGAACAAACATGACTTGCTGGCAAATTCACATTCAGTAAGAAAATTTAAAAGTACAATTTAGTATGTAATATATGAAAAACTTTTCGTTCAGTACCTTTCAACGAAAAACAATTTTGCTTTTCTTGTTTATTGTTTCTGGAAAATAACTGAGCAAAGAACTTAGGATACTTCACAAATGAAAGGCTGAATATCTCATACAAGTGACAAGTTTCTATTTCTCTCAAGTTTCTGTTTCGTTTCAAGTTTCTATTTATTTTCAAGTTTCTATTTCGTTTCAAGTTTCATATTCAAACTGAGATGAACTGACCGATAATAACCTCTATGTGAGAAACTGTTCTGATGAACCCGATAAGTGATAGAACCCCTCTTGAGGGCCGTGATCAGTGAAAGAATCCTCCCTTGATGGCCACGATAAGTGATAGAATCCCCTCTTGAGGGCCATGATGTGAAATAATCTCATCTTGATGGCCACGATAAGTGATAGAATCCCCTCTTGAGGTCCATGATAAGTGATAGAATCCCCTCCTGAGGGCCATGATAAGTGAAAGAATCCTCTCTTGATGGCCACGATAAGTGATAGTATCCCCTCTTGAGGGCCATGATAAGTGAAAGAATCCTCTCTTGATGGCCACGATAAGCGATAGTATCCCCTCTTGAGGGCCACGATAAGCGAAAGAATCCCCTCTTGATGGCCACGATAAGTGATAGAATCCCCTCTTGAGGGCCATGATAAGTGAAAGACTCTCCTCTTTATGGCCACGATAAGTGATAGGATCCCATCTTTCCATCTCAGGATAGTAGAAACTAATAATCTACAACTTATCGATATTTACAGAAAAGGCTATAACGACTTATGTCATAAATGCTTCAGCAGGAGACGTCGCAAATTTCGAGTATACGTAAATGTAATATTATTTGTCCCGCTAAATTTTGTTTTAAAATTATAGATTGTATTCTGAGCTGATATTTTCTGATGATCAGTAGTTTTTGAGACTGTTCTCTTCTTGGACTGTTTTACTCTTAGATGGAGGAACTACAGCCTTTCTAACCGCCTGTAGCTTTTTATCAGCTTACACGGCTCAATGTCACCGAAAAACTGAATATTTTTCGACACCTCTGCTACAACCACAAATCTCGCGAAACTGATTTGACAATCTGCTTCTATGTCTTCCCATGTCTTTGAGATTAAATAACTAAGTCTATGCTAATTGCTGTTCTTTATCTCGCACCCTACTTACTTGTTGTTTACAATTTAATTATATTTACTTTATATTAATGAAATTATCGTTATTTTGTTGTAATTATATCGGTACCCACAAAAAATACTCTGAAAAATTAACAGTCTCAATACAGGAGCTTAAGAAATTTATGGAAATTGTGGATTTTTAATGAGAAACACGTAAGATGTGGGTTCATCCACACAGACTGCTTCCGAATTTTGGATGAGGTTAAGTGGAAGTTTGTTAATGTAATTTAAAAAAAATATTTTCTCTTCTTTCAAAAAACGAAAAAATAACGATAACCTGGAAGCAAAACATAAATAAAAATAAAAATGACATATAAATAAAAGGTCCGTAGGCTGCGCATACGTGCATACTTTACACATTAAAAGCAGCGGACAATATTCAGCAGGTCCCTGTCTTATATAAAGTATGAGAGTGTGAAAATGAAGGGAAAACTTTCCCAATTAGCCCTACCTGAAATGCCTTTTTGTCGCACAATCCTCTAAATTTGCCACAAAACTCTTTAGTCCTAAAAGTATACCATAAATGGCTCCAAGACAAGCAGTGTATAGATTCCTGTACTTAAAGTTCATTTAATGAACGCTATCGGCAACTCAGAGTAAGCATGTATGGAGTCGAATGATGGTGAATAATGAATTAGAAAGAATTAATAAATCGATTGTCACCAAGTTTAAAGTTCTGTCCGGACATTTGCCTCGAGAAACTGAGGCTTACCACCGAAAGCCTCAATCTAGGCAGTCGGGTCCCGGCCGAAATTCGAAGGATCCCCTCCCCGAATACAAGTCTGAAAAAATATCGTTCTGGCCAGCTTGCTTGTTAGAACTGTTTGTATAAATACTTTTACCAACCCTGGAAAACAATCTAATTTCGTGGAGAATTTAGAGGTTATACCATTCGTCCCGGATTTTCGGGGACATTCCCCAAAATAAAACTTATTTCTCGGACTAATTTTGTCCCCGATCTTGTCCGTTTTTTTTACTTCTCCGATTTTATTCCATCTTCCCACCCATATTCTTTAGAATGGAAACTTTGTTGTTAGTGACTTTGCCGACGAGAAGTTGGCAACAGTGCTGTGTAGCAAAACTATTATGTAAGATATAAAAAGATTACTGTAACGTGTGTATTATTTTGTAATTTGGCAATTGTTTTGTCCCTGACCCCCAGTAGTCTAAGGAAAAAATGGTCACTTTCTTATAAATGGAGGTCTGGTATGTCAGCTACGGGTAGGTTAACCCTACACAGAAACTGTATTTGAACACTGCACTCAAGTGGTTTACTGGCAAGAGTTCACCGGACTGGTTCTTCATGTAAATGTAACTTATGTAAAGACATATCACAGAGTATGATATATATATTTTTTGTACATTTTGTGTCATATATTATTGAGTGTTACGGACCAGGATTCACGTACTGTACAGATAATCGTAACTTCGGTCCACTTGTAATCACTCAAAAGATTAAGTTTATTCTGGTGTTGGGAGTTAAAACAGCAACTCCAGTTCGTAAATACACGAATTTCTATTACATGACTGTCATGCATTAAACGTTGTACATGTTACAATTAAAGGAAAAGATATCCTAAAATTTGTAAATTAATTTGTAAATTACATTAAATTTCGCGTCAACTTAATGCATTCGTTTTCTACGCACTCCTCATGCCTTCCAAATCAATCCCAAACCAATTACTTCGGAAGCCAACACACAACCACGGAGGCTGTCAACATCGAAGTAAGGTAAGCGAAAATTTTTTTTCAGCCTGCTTGAAGCATTGTAGACCAGAAGAAGTAACAAATATTTCGGCTCTACGTAAAATATTTCTTACGCATATCTGATATACGGGTTGGTTTTCAAAACAGACATTGCTTTCCTGAACAACTTTAACAGACTGATACGTTTAACTGAGATACGAATTGCTTTCCTTCGGATAATGAAAGACATTAAAATATTCCACTAGAATCCGGTTATAACGACAACGGTTTATGCGACACCTCGTCTATAACGTCAGATATCCTGTTGTACAAATTAATTCCTCACTGTTAACCGTAACATCATACTTCTCGGTTATAACAACACTCGTTTATAACGACATAAAATATTCAGTCCTTTTCATGACGCTGTAACCGACTTCTATTGTACTTAAAACAGTTTCACCCTATAAAGTGAAAATTTGTAACAAGGGCAAGGGCCGATATTAAGCACGAGATTTGATTTGTTAACGGTAAAGTTACAATTGTCTCTGAAACATGAAGGCATACGGCTCCACTTATTTTTAATATCTACACTAGTTCTAGAGAAGTGATCACCTGCACGATACGGTCGCTTTCGCCTCCGAGAATGCAATTCCAGTAACCATTGAATAGGAGGCTGGATAGCCTCCAGAGGCAGTCTGAAACTTTTGAAGAAAAGTCTCTTACCTGTGTGAGGAAATGAAATCTGATTCCTCTGCAATGCAGCCCCTAGCCTAAGCATTATGCCGACGTAGCTATTCTGGCCTCCCTGAGCCGCTAACAACACAAAGAAAGTAAAATTCTGTTTTGCTTAGACGAGTGCTTCAAGTGTCTTCTCAAGTGTACGTTGTCCCGCTAGAACGTAGCCTTGACTTATAGTCCTCACATTTTTTTACGATATTTGGCCAACATAATTTTTATTTTCATCTATTCAACATCCTAAATAAGCCTTACTTTACAAGAATGTCAAAGCTTAGTTCAAAAAATAAATATTGGTTTTTGCGAGTAACTTATTACACAAAACATAACAAAAATTTGCATTTAATTATTGTCACAAAACTTGCGGAAACTGTACAATAAGGGTAATGATACTGACAAGGTTGATACAGAGAAAGTTTAAAATAAAATTTTGTTGTTGTAAACTTCTTTCAAATTGACAAAACTCAAGTAAAAATCCGTCCAAACACAACTAAATTCCACTTATTATACTGAACTACATGTTTCGACCTATATCAGGTCATCCTAAGTTTCACAATTTGTGTTTGAAACATATTGAGGAAGGATTATAACTTTTATTCCTTCCTCAATATGTTTCAAACACAAATTGTGAAACTTAGGATGACCTGATATAGGTCGAAACATGTAGTTCAGTATAATAAGTGGAATTTAGTTGTGTTTGAACAGATTTTGACTTGATTTTTGTTATAAAAAACACAATGGGATGACGCCTTTTAAAATTATTTCAAATTATTTATTCAAAATAAAATAATTCGCGCAGATGATCTAAACCGAAAAAAACCTGGCAATATATTGTAGGAAGTAAATAACTTGCTAAATGAACGCCATAACACTATACATAGCTGCAGTCGGCACGGCCGCGTTGCTGCTAGACTCACTTTGAAAGGACCAGACAGCATTATATATCTTTCAAAAGCACATACTCTGTTGGAAATACATTGATAGTTATAATCACTGCGGAACTTCTTGAAATGGACAACAAATGCTTTGTCATGCCTGCGCAGTGCTTTTCCTTTTACCAGCTCGCCTCTCCATGTTCGCCCCAGCGACTAGTAAGTAATCTGATAATTGATAAACAAAAGCAACAAACACTTAATCTAAACGCAAGAACCGTATTTCATAAAGGCCTATAATAAATACGCTGGTGAAAAACAGAAAGTGTAATGAATGTGTTCTGAGATATGAAGCGTGAAGTTTGGTGAAAATTTATCAAGATTTTAGAGGAAAGTGCTTTTCCGTTCTTCAGTTTAGAAGACGGGGTAGGAGGTGCGTCCGAAATTTTGAAAAAATGTCTGTCGGAATACATGGCGTCACATCACACAAGACAGTGTTTCTACATAATGAACGCCGTAAGAGTTTGAAATCTCACAGCAGTTTATTTTTCACAAACAGTGCTGCTGCTGCTGCTGCTGCAAGCGGAAAATATTTTAACTATGTCATTTTAACAACTATTCACGGTCTCCCCTACTATTAATACTAATAACATTTCAGAATTGAAGTTAATTCACATGTAACCCACACACAGGACGTATGCAAAGATATACTAAGTTTAGAGCACTCGAGATGCCAACCTTGCCACTCGGCCAGATGGCACTACACGTTAGAAAAGAGGCCAAGAAAAGCCCAGAAGATGGCAGTGTAGGAAGCGTGTACATATACAGCGAGTAAAAAGGTTCCAAACCCCCAAAAAACAATGTAAATTACGAATGGAGAAGAATTCACTTCTAGCCCTGTCTTTGGAATTACCAATTTCTCCTTTGCTAAGGCTTCCTCTTCTATTTCTTCCTTGTACTTACACTGCTGTCTAAAACATAGTGTTACAGTTACGTTGCTGTGTATAGTAAAATCATTCAATATGAACATCATCTATCAACACAGCTGAGTCAAGCAATACTGCCACTTCGTTACTGAAGAAGGATGGAAAGGTATCCCCAAAGACGCGGAATTGGAAGACCCTCCGACCCTGTACCGCGGGCTGTAGATTAGTTGGTGCTAGTCCTGCTACCGTCGAATTATCGACGCCCACACTCCAACACGTCTCATTTCCTTCTGATGCTGTAGTGCGTCAGGGCGACCGTAACATAGCTCGGGCGAGAGGGGGGGGGGGGTGGTTATTCGCCGTCTTCTCACTGAGGAGGCCAGAATATGCTCCTTGACCAGTCCATGCGGGATTTGTGGTGGAAAAAGTGTCGCCGAGACAGGACTTTCTCCAAGTATTTCGGTATTTTTGTCAGTTACCATTCCAAGAATGCTCCATATTAATAATAAGCTTATGTCGTGCGTGGGACGGATGATGGAAAAATTAGACCCTGCAGTTACCCAGATACATAGACCAAACTTACACAAAAAATAAAGTTCTGTAGGCAGTTCACGGTTTGTGTGTGTGTTGTGTGTGTGTATGCAACAAATTCCTCCGATATGTCAGCAGGACAGTCCACAGCCACAAGGTGTAAAAGCTCCACAAACCAAGATCAACATTAAAAATGAATTGTGTTAAATATTAAAATCAGTGAGGCCTAAATAATATTTGTAATAAGAGACAGAAAAATATTAAATAATATTTTAATGACCAGCAGATTACGGTTCAATTATTGCTTAGTAGGCCTAAGTCTATTCGTAATTTGATGCTTCCCAATATTACTGAATTTAAAATGTAGCTTTGCAGTTTCGTCGAAATTTTCCCCCAAATGGAACCGGATTCTTTTTGGGTTTTATTCATTTTACTGGGGGCATGTTTAGTTCAGTAAATATAATTGGTGGTGTTTAAATTACATACATTCTGTCCACTGAGTAACCTCTTTTGTTTAAGGTGATTTTTAAGAAAAAGATAATTTTATATTTACGATTGTCCTCTTTATACTTTAAATTACCGAACCTCATAGTATAGAGGTTATCATCCCTGTTTTGTGTTCGAGAGTTCCAGCGATCAAATTTCGGCTCGGAGACCATTTATACTGTAGTATTTCCTGCTTTCCTTTAATTTCTCCGAGAAAAAAACTAGGATAATATCTGAAAATTAGGAAACAACATTTCTTTCCTCATTCTTTTTAATTTACTATCTTTTAATCATGTTATCACTCGAAACTAACTAGTACAGCCTTCTTAAATGAAGCAAAACAATAAATAAATATATAAATGTTACTATAAGTCTTCGTACTGCCTCCTGAGTTTAAGGAATTTAGAATGACAAGGTTTCCTTCTGAACCTATATTACTTTCCTATAGATTCATAGTTGTCTAATAACGTCTAAGTGAAGTTATTCTTACTCATTTGCTTACCGCAAATTCTTTCCACTCAACCTCAAAGTCGGAGACTGGGAGAAACAAGCACGCCTCTCAAGGGAGACTGAAAAACAACTTAAACTTTCTCATTAATCTTCCTAAATATTCGTCCAGTCAATGACCACAGTCGTCTGGAATGTAGAAACAACATTCAGAAGAAGTGGTTTTCTGACAATCTCGTCGAAATAATATCCCGCCTTGTCCTGCACCACCTGAAGTTTGAACAGGTAAACATTGTGATTAGACGATTACACGACGCAGGAAAACCAGCTCATTGGTTGACTACAAAATTTCTGGTCCATCTGCAAGCGGCCAAAACGAACGAGAGAGAAGACGTGGGCGCGTCGATTTCAAATAGAGAGAGAAAGCACTATCGACAGGATAGGCTGCTGTACGCCTGACGGTGCTGTGACTCTGAACATGGAGACGCGATGCCGGCTGCCTCTGTTGGCTCTGTTGCTACTGGCAACACGAGGGCGTGCGAGTAGCCTGACAAGTGAACTCCAGTGGCCACACAAGCACATCAAGCCGCATAACGAGCAAGTTGACTCGAAAGCTAACGCTTCTGATTCATATGCGAGGTGCTATATTTGAATGTGGATCACGGTACCGACAACAGTGGCCGGAGTTTCTTGCGGTTTCGTGAGTTCCTCCAGGAATGCCGGGACAGTAACTTTGCTTTACAATTTGCTATTATCTGCCATTTACGCATTCGGCGATAGACACCAAAACCCTTAGAGTTTCTGACAGAATCTTCAATAAAACTTAAGCGAATAAGTAAATAAATAAATAAACAAAATGTAAAGTTGTCCTTGTGCACGTCATGAAGTCATGCGGGGGGAGGGGGGGGGATGGAGATATTGGCACATTTATTCAGGTTAATCTCGGGTATGGATGACGTGAGTCGTTATCTTCATGCCACGGTCGCTTTACCCCCTAGGAAAACACCGGCGGTACACACTGAATGAATAAATGAATAATATGCAATTAATTTAAATCACGAAAAACAAACATAAGCATGGGAGAGGATCACAGCAGCTTATAGGCCTATGTATACTAGCATGGCTAGTGTATTTACAGACAGCGTCAAACCAGGCCTTCTCTTCGACAGTTGTGCCCATCATTATTATGAATGTTACTAGTCTCTTTTTTTTCAACTTGTATATGTAAATACTAATGCGATATGATATATGTAAATAACTAATTTTTTAATTATTTAGTCTCGTTTTACGTGTCTTTCTTCGTTTTTTACCGGGCTGTCCAAGTTCCTTTGATTTTAGTTGCCAAGATAACAACTTTGTTTCTTCTTTTAATGTCCTTACAAGCAGAAAAACTTTAGGCTGTTCATCTTCTTTGCAGTCCACCGTAAGACCAATATTTTGTATTTGTCTCCACAGGCACTGATTAAAATGAAAGATTACAGCCAGTAATAGCGGAGTCTGGAAAGACTTCATCTACTGCACTGATGGCCGATGTTTCAAAATCGACCTTTATCATTTTTGGTGACCAGAACACACACCAATTCTTCAGCAGGGTTAACAAATCATGATAAGTTGTTCCTTTTCTGCCCGGTAAAAGTGCAAACAGAACCGGATGTATGTAGTTGTCATGCGATGTGCTTCCGAGATCTACGTGCAAGCTATACAACTGAGCGAACTGTTTCGGATAATATTTAAATGTGCTGTCTAGAAGAAAAGAAGTTTCGCTTCTAAGTAAATATCCACTATCTCCCCCAGCGAAGGCAAGAATTCTTTTCCCTGAGTCGTTAGTGTGATCGATTCGAAGAAAGCTGGAGTTATTTGCCCGACGTAAAACCTCTTATGAAAACACAATTTCCGAACTGTCTTCCGGATTTTGCTCAGTACCTATAACGTTTCGCCGTTCTTTACACAGTCGAGTCTTAACATTATCGTATTCTGATATTTAAGTTACCATGTCATATCCTTTCGAGTAAGTGCCTGACAATTCTTCCTCACAAATTGTACGTACAGGCACAGACACGCCTTCCCTAGCTCTCTTTCTACAGTTATTCAGTTTTACTTTAACCTCCATTCCAGCTAGGTTTGGAACGCAACTGTGGACGTTTTACTAACGATTTCATACTGTAAAGTAGTTTCCAGCTTCCCTTTGCACTTACCTTATTTGTCTTTAACACACACCCAACTTAACTTCGAATTCTTCTGATGTGTTCGATATTGATATCCACTTAAAATCAAAGACGGTTATCCCATTCTCGTAGAAGCTACACTAGTCCCCGGTAATCCAGACCCCGGTAATACGGATTCCCGGGTAATCCGGATAATTTAGGGCCAACTGAAGCCTCTCTTTCACTCCGGCGATTCGGTCACTTTCCGGATCACCAAGGGAGATTCGGAGACAGTCCGTACTTCGAGACTGATGGCGTGGGTAAAGCGGGAAGAGCCAGCTACTCTTTAACTCCTCAGCAGTAAGTACGTGATCTCTAGTGTCGTAGCTCTCTTTCTCCCTTATTTCTCTATTAGAGTAAAATGACAGCGACAAAATATTCCATTATTATTATTATTATTATTATTATTGTATGGTATTTAGGCTCCAGGAAGTTATAATTTTGCATTGAGTGACAATTTTTTGTATAGTACCTATACCATGGATTTTCCCCTCGGTGGTCCCGATTCCCCGGTAATCCGGACCACCCCTCCCCCCAAGTAACTGCCTAAATTTCACTTATTAACTCGCGCACTGACGCTGTCTACCGTTTCAAAACCAAACAGCAAATGATGAAGACAAAACGGCAGGCAAACCCAATACTTTGTTTACGGCTGTAGGGGTGCGGCATTATAGGGTTGGAATGACTGAAGGTCATTGTACGCATTTTTGTGCACTGCAGGTATACAGGCCTGCAGGTAGTTATTGTATTCTTACGTATTTGCTTCCTTCTCAAAAAAATATGGCCGCCTGGCCCACTCTCCGCCAGTCCCACGGCCGCTACAGCCACGGCACCTAGCTGAGGTAATACAGGCTAACAGCTGTCGTAATTATATGCTAACAAGTTTGATTTCACTGACTTTTTGGCCACAGATTTTAACACGATTCAAGCCAAAATTCTCTATTAATATTACCTTTTTTATATTCATGTCTATAAACAACTAATTACGTTCTTCGGATTTCTAATTAAAAAGCTAATATTCCCTCATCTAGTCAAGAAGTTCTCCATCATTTTGAAAGAAAACGTTAAAGTACAGTGTCTACAACAGTCCACCACTGATCCACATGTAGAGCCAATTAACTCAAATATACATTATTATAGCCAATTTATCTAAAGTCCTTTTTGATAATAGCATTCTGTCTACTTCTGCATTTCCCAACCATAATGTATTCTAATAAAGCAAACCATGCTGTTAACAAGTGACTGTTTTATGTTCAGCCACATCTTTGTAAACCATTATCTTATATTACGAGCAATAACTCCAAGTGGATATAAATGTAACACACATGTTATTAAGCAGGTAGAAAGTTTAATAACCTCCTATTTTACGAGAAGCTTAATGTGCATAAATGAAAAATGGTGTGTTCCTGGAGTCCTTATATTAAGTACTGGTATGTAAGGTGGGCCGGGATAGCGTAGTCGGTATAGCGACTCACTACGAGGTGGGCGGTCCGGGAATCGAATCCCGGTGGGTGCGGGATTTTCAGCACCCGTCCCGACCGGCCCTGGGGCCTAACCAGCCTCCTGTACAATGGGTACCGGGGTGTGGCTTTGACCACCCACCTCCATCTAGCTACTCTCCCTCTGGGCCTTCATCGCCTGTTATAGGGTGAACCTTACCTTTACCTTTACTGGTATGTGTGATTAATGCAAAACCTTAGTCATATCTATGTTACATACATTTTCGAAAATTGAAACCCGTTAAAACTTTGTACTTTTCCCTGTTAAAGAAATTTTAATGGCCGCAAGGTGTTACTGATAATAAATGAGGTACTGCAGCCTCAAGAATATAATGAGTATGACTTATTGAATTGTTTTATTTCTCCAAACTCTTTTGAAAATTCCTCCCCCCCCCCCCCCCCCCCCCGAATCAGCAGTTGCAGCATATGGGCCTGAAGCAGAGAGTGCAGATTTGCGTAAAGAAAATCCGTAAATTTTGTTTGTTACCATTATCGCTTTGTGCATATAATCGACTGTTTCGTTGGTCAGAACAAAACTTAAACACATGCATTTGATTTTCCTCTACGACATGTTTCGACCGTGTGTACCGGCCATCATCAGGTAGGAATTGCAATACGTAAAATGAAAAGTGTACTGAGGTGGAGGCCTTTCCTTCACAGTTAAAATATTAAAAGTATATAAACTGTCTATTATTCCCTATAAGAAATAATATTAAGATGCATACACATTAGCAGTTAAAATTAGTTTAGGTATAATTAATAAGTTATTGTGATGGAAGAGATTTCTATTATTCGTAGAAATGTGCCGTGGACAAGAATCCTGGAGCCCTAAGGATTTGTCCAGGGCTGTACATGGATAGCTTTTATTTGTAAACCATAATCTTTTTTATTCTATCATACGGCATTTATAAGTGTGTAATTGCTAAATACCAAAACTTGTTTAAGGGAATTCAATACTACGCAACGACAACCCCTCCTCAGAAGCCTGTTGTTACAGTAGCCTATGTACATAGTGTCTAGGCTCATTGCTCGGTTGCGGGAAACCGCCAACTGTCCTGGTACTGACTAAATATCTTCCCGTTGAACTATGTAAAGGCTAACTACCACTTGGAGCTAAACCTCTACCCCCCATACGCCTTCATGGTGTGTACAGAGACAGTATTACCTTATATATTGCGATAGAAAGGCTCAGAACACGGACACAAATGCTCACGTTTCTATACGATCATAACATACTTCAACCCAGTTCGCAAGAATGCAACCTAACCTATTTCCCTAAGATCCACTTAAAATTTACCCTTCAGTGGCACCACAAAGGATTCGAAGTAGCGCTCTGCCTTCATATTCAGGGTTAAATATTTCAGGAAAACTAAGACAGAACTAGAAAGCTTCACCACGAAAATGGAGGCACTACGATTCTTGGAACCGTCTGTAACACTCTGTCAGTCGACACGGTGTACACATGCTACTTTCAGCTATGTACCTCACCCGAGATACGTGAAAATGTGCACGCAATAGCCTTTACGATGCCATGAGGGGTCAAATTTAAATGGATCTGGGGGAAATACGTTACAATCTTGTGAACTGGACTGAAATTGTTCAAGATATGGTCAAATCATGCGCTTTTGTTTCTGTGTTTTGGACATTCGAATTGTAATAAATTAGAAAATTAGACTGATAGTTTTTTTCCAATGGCTCGACAGCCCCTTGGGGGCCTAGGCCGCCCATTTTTCGAAGCTTCAAGATCACACATTTTAGACACACCACAATCGGTAGGGCTCCTCTGGGCGAGGGACCAGCCCGTCGCAGAGACCTCTACCTGACATCACACAACACTCACAAGAGACAGGCATCCATGGCCTCGGCGGGATTCGAACCCACAATCCCAGCAAGCGAGCGGCCGTAGACCCACGCCTTAGACCGCACGGCCACTGGGATCGGCAGACTGATAGTTACTTTTACGTAATTAAATGGGCAGATTTTTAGTTACTTCCAGGACTCTCTTAAGGATATCGCAGTCAGTGCGGCTACATGGGGTCCCAAATTTCAGGGGACCAGAGAAGTCTGGTTGTGTTTCAGATTTCCTTTCGAAAATATTTTGTACATATTTGAATTCTTACATTGCTATATTGCCATTGCCAATTTACGACTACACTTAGGTAGGACCACAAAATTTGTTTGTATTGGACCCAGACATGTCGTTAACCGGCCCTAGTGAGCTAAATTAAATATCCGTCAGGCAGTCAGTGAAGTCCGCTGTACGGCGCTGACTGGTAGAACGCTGTCACAATTCCATTGCACGCATTTGAAAGTCTTCCATCATTGAGCTGGACCCTCAGCTCAGTGTTCCTAGGACTATGTCCTCAAGACCCACACAATGATGTGGTCACCGTATCAGGGGCCTAGCCTATGGCCTAATGCAGGTGGAAGGGGGTATGAAAATCCCGGGCAGAAATATGATTACTGTAATGTCAGTTTTGACGAAATTGAGGCCACTAATAAACTGCTCTCTTGAAGGCATGCCCTTCTTAATAAACTGTTATGAAACGCGGATGAAACTCGCATGAGCAAACAGCCGCCGGGTGGAGAGTTGATCCTGACGCAGCATCCGGCAGTCTACCCCCGCCTCCCCCCAACCCCTCAACCCTCAACCGCCGCCACCACGCTCCTCCTCTTTTTATCAAACAACAAATGAAAGCAGCTGAGCGCATGTCTCTTCCCGATGCCGGTAATGGGAGTTTAGTTAATATTCTCTACTGATTGTGAAACTGAAGCGAGCTACGTTCGCTCGTTCGTTCCCTCCAATCCTCGATATTATAACATCAAAGGCAGTCCCGTTTTAATTCCACTTTGTCTGGAAGGCAGTTTCTACACGCACAAGTGCTTGGCTAAGGCAATAAAATGGTAATTCGTGTTTGTCGTTGCTAATCAACTGAAACGAACTGCAGAGGGAACATGTTCCAATAAAATTTTCCGAGCCATTGGAGGACAAATATATGGGTCGACTGTTGGAGGTATATTAGGAATCCATTTAGAAGCGGGGAGGGGCTGTGATGAAATTTGTTAATACAGTCGCTATAGAGATGGAGGCAGGACTTGGAAATTGAAAATAGAGTCTTTACTCTTGCGGGCGGTCGTCCGCATGGAAGTAAAGAGTAGCTTAGGTAATGAAAGAGGGAGAAAGAGGATAACAGTTGAGACAGAAGGAGGAAAGGGACGAGTTAGTTCATTAACTGTTTCTCTACGTTGAGCCCTTGATCTCCGGAACGAAGAATTTTCGCAGCAAGCCCCAGGGTCCAGATGTGTGGGCTGTGCCTTACTGACCGCAGCTATTCACAGAATTATGAACTAAACCAACAGCTCGAGTCAGTGTTGCGTCAAGGCTCTCAAATAAGTCAAAATTCATTAAATTGGTATTTCAAATGCAAACCTGCACGTTAACATATATGACGAACAGTACTGGGTTTTAATTGGTAGTATGCATACTTGTACTTTTTATTTGAGGTGTCGCTGGTTCAAACGCAGGCCGAAGGCAGTTCATCCTGAGGCATTTCGTGATATTTCTCAGTCTCTTCAGCAAATGTGGGGAAGATTAGGCCTACCTCAAGATAGGCTACTGCCACCTTCATGTTCTTTCCAATTCAGTATTATCTGTTTTCCTGTCAATCCATGCTACGTAATCTGAGACACTGGAAACGTCGTTAAATAAACCAACAGTAAGAAACAACAAATATAAAATAGTTACTTGGGTCAGAATTTAAATCTTGACTGGCCTCAACGAAATGGGTTGATTATGAATGCCATTTTGGGTTCCTCCCATCGTCAGAGTTTGAGGGTTTAACACTGGAACCAATACAGGTTTATTAACTTTAGGTCAAATGTTAACTGGTTTTATAATTAATTAGTCTTAATATCAGTTTTGTAGGCGCGTTGCAAAAGTGACTATATGTTTCGTCATGTCTGCCTGTCCGTCCGTCCGTCTGTCTATCCTTCCGCACGGAAAACTCAGCTCCCACTGGACGGATTTTTATTAAATTTCATATTTGAGTACTATTCGATAATCTGTCCAGAAAAGTCAAGTTTCATTAAAATCTGACAAAAACAACGGGTACTTTACATTAACACCTATATACATTTATGATATTATATCGCTGAATTCGTCTTAGAATGAGAAATGTTTCAGACAAAAGTTGTAGAGAAAATCAAAAGACATACATACGTTGTGTTCAGTAACTTTTTTTACGAAAATCGTGCCAAAATCAAAAGACATATGTTATCTTCAGCAACTTTTTTCCCGAAAATCGTGCCTTTTATGAGATGATGTGGAAAACTATCGTAGAGCCAGATAGGCCACAGATGACAATATAGTACGGCGCATGCGTTTTGCATGCCGGATAACTAAGTTTACAGACACACATTCAGAATATATAATAATTCTTGCTTTTACTACGCATCAATATTTCATTAACTTGTGGCTCAACATGTTAAAATAATACCGCTCATGAAAAAGCAATTTGTCTTAACCCACCGACACACAATTTTAGAGGAGACAGAAAATACTTGACAGATCCTCAATAGACAAACATTCAAGCGTATTATGTTGTTACGAAAGTATAAGGACAAGAAGTCGTTATGTGGACACAACATTTTGACAGAAGGTGTGTTTGTAACCCAACTGTCTAGTAATGCGAGAATCCGTGTGACGGACACTGTAAGTTACGATAAACTGCCGTTTTATGAGCGATGACAACTACTTTTTCTTACTCTAAATGTTTCTTTAGGCCCATGTGTGAGGCATTATTTCAGTAATTTTAAATTACATTATTTTTTTTTTGCTAGAATACCTACACTTAGGCCAAGGAAGGAAGTCCGATGGATCGATAGGCCCACTCTCAACATTTCCTCCACCTTTCTAGCCTACACTCACGTCGTTACATCCCCAGCTTGTCTAGTCCTTCCGCTCATAAGAATTATGATACTTTAGTGATAAATTTCGCTATAATGAGGCCACGAAAATGATTCCCATGGATGTTGGAAATTACTGTGCTCGAGGCTTCCCCTTCTCTGCGCTCTGTCCTATTCCCCTCCAGACATGCCTGACCTGTGTCAATCATCCCTAAGTGCTTGACATCACCGAAGGCTCTCATTTGGCAGATAGTACAACCATTCGTGTGAAGGGACTGCTAGAGGGAATACTGGGAATTACGATGGAGGGGAAGTGTAACAGTTTGAGGGAGATGTGGACTTCTTTCCCTAGCCTCTGTAATATGACAGATTCTTTGCGCTCTTAGCACAGAATAGGGTGGGATGTTGGTAAACCGATAACGGGCAGAATGATAAAGCCAGGATTGCAGTCATCCCAATCATAAATCGAAATCCTACTCGGGTCGCCAGCATAGACACATCATTGCAAGCCTAATTTTAATGTAGGTCTCATTTGTTTCAAAGCGCCTTATTGGTTTCTTAGCGACGTCGCAATGTACGTCGTCATAATTCATTTATATCTGATTTTTTAATAAACATGTTCAGCTATAAAACTGCAAGCTATGCCTGGCTTACCTTCCGTTTGGCTAATATTGTGCTAATATTGAGTGCAGATGTAATCTCAAGTGGGACCACTAATACAACTTTTAATAATATAATAATAATAATAATTTTACTCAATTAAATACTTGCTTATTTACGTACTGACTTAGCAACACAAGAGCCAATCTAAGGTCGGCATAAGTGCACAAATAAACAAAGAATATATAATAATAATGTATTATATTATATTAGAGGGCTAGGCAACAACTGTAGCTTATAAAATTTAAATGTATTTAGAAGCAGAATACATATGCTAGCTAATGCAAGCAAAAACAAATAAAATCAATTAAGTAAGAAAATAAAATCTATGAAGTTGAATAAGTGTTCCAAGCATAATAGTAATAATAAATATAAAATGTAATAACAATATTACAAAATACATAAAAGGAAGTAAAGAAGAAAGGCAAGTATAAAAACTTAACTGGAACTGTAGGTAATAATACAGATAAAATGAAGCAGCTAAGGAAAGAAAACATAAGAAGCCAAAAATATTTATGTACTTTATTATTATCATTATTAATAATAATACTAATATTATTATTATTATTATTATTATTAAATTACGAACTAGGCACCAGTGCAGTCACGATGCCATGTACATCACAATGAATCATGCAGGGTAGCAAGCACTGAGGTGACGTCTAGATCCATCACTGTCTGTCACTTGTTATTGCGAGAAACTGAGAAAGCGAACGGCGCCGATTTCAGGCCGGAAGCTTGAGAAAGCGCGACTTAGACTGTGGGGAAAACAGAACGCATGCACATCACCTCTCTGTTCCACGCAATTTGTTAGCCAGGCAATTAATTTAACCTGAAAAGTCGAAAAAGAATTCTGAAAGCAGGTCCCTAAAACTTCAGAACGCTCTTAATAAATAACATCGCGAAGCTAACAGTTGTTCAGATAGCCAAGCAATATTCTTTTGTTCATACATTCACTCGTTCTTTTTTTCATTCTGTAGTCTCTCTTAAACAGGACCGTTGCCTTTCCAAAGCGAGTTTTCCAAACAGTGCGATCTAGCGCCTCCTCTTTCAAATTCCAATATCTTCTCTTTTCCTAAGCTCATCCAGTGGCTGCTTACATCTTTTCCTCGTCTTCTTGTCCCGTCCCTCTATCTTTCCTTCAATAACGTGTTTTAGAAGGCAGTTTCTACGCAAGATGTGGCCAATTCAGTTAGCCTTTCTTCTTTTTATTGTCTGTAGGATGTTCCTTTCCTCCTTGACTGTATGTAACACTTCATTTCTCACACGATCGGTCCAACTGATCTTCTCCACTTCTTCTCCAGCACCAAATTTCAAAACTTTCCAGATATTTCTGATCTACTTTCCGAAGTGTCCACGTTTCATGCTCCAAATGTAACACTTTACTAGTTTTTTCCTTAAATTTAAGCCCGCTTTGCTGGTGAAAAGAGTCTTCTTTTTGTTGAATGCTGCTTTTGCCATGACAATCCTGGATTTAATTTCACGTGTACACCTTGCCCTCATTTGTTATCATGCTACCCATATATTTTATATTCCTCAATCTCCAGTTGTCCCTTCGTATATATTAGTGATGATTAAAAATTATATTACAATTGGATCATTATCATGACTTGTCACATATGTATTTTTACCTACAGAATTAAACAATTTTCGTGTTTTTCTCGTAATGAGAGGTAGCGGTAATTGATTAAAAGTCTCGGTGATTTCTTAGTAGTTCTAACGTTTGGTTACAAGTCAGCTATCTATACTGAATATTGTAACTTGTAAACCAACTCAATTATACAAATTAAAAATCAACATAGTACGATGTACCTAGGGGGACACCCTTAAATACCCATAATTACGGGCGTATTCCTATAAATAGTATATATTTTTTGTTTTTACTTAGCATAATTAGATAAGAAATTACACAGTAGCCTGATATGCAACGCTGTAAGGCCGTAAGCAAACACGATAATGTAATTTTGTAACAGAGCAACTGTAAACTATACCGAAGCCAAGGAAAGACGTTCTGCTACAGATGGTGGGGATACGTGCGGTCGCGTTTCCCCTCTTCTCCTCCTACTCCTGTATTCCCCCCCAGTTCCCTCTCACCTAAGTCAAGAAGTCTCAAAAAGACTTGTCACTAGCGTAGGTTGTGAGTTCAAACACTCCTGTGAGAATATTTAGCTGATTGGAGGGAGTGTAAGGTAATACCGTAGAGGGATAAGTGCGCGTTATCAGATATGGTAAGGTCACATCACCTTGGAGGTGTATATTCTTCGGTCAGCATCGGCGCAATAAACATAAAGTGTAGAAGGCGATAGAGAAGTGAATATTATAACAGAAAAAACACGCTTTAAATTAGGTAAACCTCAAATCGAAAGGTCAACCAATCCTTCTACAGGTCTGAAGAGACCCTAGGGTTCCAACAGGTTGAAGTTCCCAGATTTCCAGACACTCGGTCGGCACATGAAGGTGGTATGGTTGTCAGCCATACGCACCGGCCGCGTTTACTCCCCAGGAAGGATTCCTGGTACTCATTTCTCTTAGAGGCTGAGTCGACCCCAGGGCCATAGTGCGGCCGGAAGGATTAAGTCTATGAAAATTCCAATGACAACATCGGGAATCGAACTCGCGATCTGCCGGCATGTAGCGCAGTGCCTCAACCGATTTCGCCATTGCGTGCCCCCGCCAAATCGAAAGAAGTATCAGAATAAACTTGACCCCCGTATAACGTTTACAAATTCCAACAATATCATTTTCCAAACAGAATACCTTAAATCCCAACTTATATCCCAACCTGATAGAGTACATGAAGGATTGAATTCTAAACGAAAGCCTTGTAATGAAATTATACAGAATATAATCCAAAGTAGCCATTTCATTTAAATGAATAATCCTCTTCATTTATCAACTGGCTACCCATTTCATGCCCTGTGAGCGTAAAATTCAATACAAGCAAGCCTAAAGAAACTACGACAAAAACAGATAACGGCAAATATCAGGGCTCAAATTGGCGACGCCAATATTCATGTGGCTAATAGCCGGCCTGTAACCGCAGAGGACCGGGTTCGAACTCAGATCAGTCCGTGTGAGATGTTGTGGACAAAGTGACAGTGACACAGCTTTCTTTTCCTTCTAAAACTTCGTTTTTTCTCCTGTCAGTATTATTCATCTACCACGGCCCTATATGACGTTAGCAATTTACAGTGTCGTTAAATAAAAACTTCTTTGTCTCTCTTCTCCCGAGCTCAAACTGAAAATTACCTCTAGAATAAGCAATAATTGACAGCCACCACGCCGCAATATTCTTTAGCCTCAAATAACAGAAGATGAGAACAAATATAATCAGAGGGAGATAAGATACGGTTGTATACAGTAAGCAGATAACTGGTAAACGTGGCTGTTATTTGGATTTAATTATAAGTTAACTTGTTCGGGAAGTGTAGGTTCGCGTGTCGCTTGACACGGGAGCTGGTGCCGACTGTTACAGCGGAGCCGTGGGGAATCTGCATGAGAAGGTTATAGCTATCGGGGCTTCCTAATTCAATTATAGTGCAGATTGAAACACGTCCGTGGAAATACAGTCTGAAAACACCCCGCTTTGCCTAGCTAACAGCTTGGTACAACACTTTACCCTACGCATTTGTTTCTTAATTTATTTAACCGTTTGCAGCAACCAATAACGTGAACGGAGGCATAGAGCTAAGCCCATACAGTATATTTTCTTCTTACATATATTTATAATCGTACAGGTCTGTAACCATTACTATAGTTATTTTATTTTATCTTTATGGAAAGGTTATATGGGTGAGAAACTTGGTGTCTCAAATTGAGAGAAGAACATGCGTGAGGGTAATAGAGGGTCTAATAGGCACACAGTGTGCCTATTAGACCCTTCTAGCATGCAGTTGAAGTGTTAGTGGCTTATTAACCCCCTGAAGATGATCCAAGGATTGAAACACGTGTAGGGGTGAAAAATCTATAATAAAAAAATTACAAAAAAGTAGTTTTTTGTGTGTGCATTAGTTGGTGTAAAAAACTGAATTAGTGAAAAATGCACGGCGATAGCAATATAAAATTTAAAAAAATGCGTGAGGGTGTTTTAAGAATAGGGCGCTGAGGACGATAGTTGGGTCTAGGAGGGACAAGGTGTGATGAGACTGGAGGAAATACGTATTGTACTCCTCGCCAAATATTATTTGGGTGATAAAATCAAAAAGAATGAGATGTGCCAGGCATGTATCATGTATGGGGAAAAGGAAATTGCATACAGAGTCTTCATGGGAAAAAGATTAGGGAAAGAGAACGCTTGGAAGGCCCAGGCGTAGATGGAAGCCTAACATTAAAATAGACCTTCAAGAAATAGGACATGGGCGTGTACTGGATTGATCTGGCTCTTGTGAAAATGGTGCTGAACTTTCGAGTTCCATCAAATGGGGGTGGGTGGATTTTCTTGAAGACGTGGGGAACTATTAGTTTCTGAACATAGACTCTATTCCATGACGTTAGTTATAAGATATTATTAGTTCAAACGATTCTGTCTGCATTGAATATGTTGAAATTAGGTTAACCGCAACTATTCACAACTTCGCCATGTTTCTAATTGATGACTTAGGAAGAAGGTTTCGTATAGAGCCTGTAGGCGTGCTTATAATGTGTCCCGTCTTCAAGAGACATTTTGACCCTTGAACATGGGGCCGATAGGATGTCCCGAAACGTCGGCACAGAACTACCACTCAACGCTTCCCAGAAGAGCGCAGATCTAGCAAAGATATCAGTAATGGTGAAGTGTTCAAATTTTGAAGTCTGAAGTTTAGCTACATAATACTTAGAAATTCAGTTTGTTCTGTACAGCTACTAGCTATGGGTTTGACAGTCCGGGGTTTGAATTCTTATAGGGGGAAAAAACTTTCTCTTCCCCTAAACGTCCAGACCCTCTCTGATGTCCACTCAGAGTCCTACTGAATGGGTACCCGGGTTCCTTCTCAGGAGGAAAGCGGCTGGAGCGTGAAGTTGACCACTCTCCTCCATCTAGTACCAAGGTTCATTAAAACATCTCTGCCCCTCTATAAGTCTTTATGGCCTGAACAGAGACAACGTTTTTTCCTATGGCTCGACAGCCCCTTGGGGGCCTAGGCCTCCTCATTTTTCAAGGCTTCACGATCACACACATCAGACACACCACACTCAGTAGGACTCCTCTGGACGAGGGACCAGCTCGTCGCAGAGACCTCTACCTGACAACACTCACAAGAGACAGACATCCATGCCCATGGCGGGATTCGAACCCACAATCCCAGCAAGCGAGCAGCCGTAGACCCACGTCTTAGACCGCGCGGCCACTGGGATCGGCACAGAGACAACTTTACCTTCTCTTAATTGTTATCTCACAGACAACATTGCCCCCCTGTCATAAAGACCAACTTGTTAATACTAATTAGTAAAATAATTGCTTTTTATTTTGAGAGTTACATGAAACCACAAGCCTTTGGTGTATCAGACAGAAATAGGTAAATTGCGAATTGTGGTACAGTTACAAGGAAGCTGTCGTAGCCTAAGCGAGATATTATCCTTGAACTTATCTGAAGATAATACAAAAATCATAATGGACGCCCAGAACAGACGATGTCACGGCCTAGATTCGAAAAGTGTAATTCCCGATCAAAAGTCTAGAACTTTGCCGCCACAACAACTTGCGCGATACGTATAACTTTACATCGATTGACATTCCTAGTAACACCGTAATTGAAGCAACAGAAGTAGTAGTTACGCCAGTGAATTATTTTATATGGCTGGGGGTGGCGTGCTTGCTGTATGAATACAGAGAGTAATTATTTAATTAAGCATTCAGTTCATTCTACTGTGTTGCGTGTCAGTCTATCTGGCGCAATACCTCACTCAACTAGACTCCCTACTCAATCTAGCCATTTGTCACGATTCAAGATGTGTATCTCCCCTACCCAGCATTGCGCAGAATCGACCGGTACCGCTGGACTGAAACTATATCTGTACCACTCATTTCAACACTGTATGCAAATAAAATCATTGCACATTATATTATACACGCAAATACACTACTGTGGTCATAAGAAACAAAATATAACACTTTTAACCTGAAGATGGAAGCAGTACGTTCTTCTGAAACGTTGGTAAAAAAAAACTACCAGATTACACGGTGTCAACTTTGAAGATCTGATCTTCTATAAAATGTACCAAGGAGGACCATCTGTCTGTTTTCTGCCTCTTAGAAGGAACGTTAAATTGTATGTGGTTACGAATTTGAGTAACAATTGGCAAACCATTTTTCCTTTACTTTCAAAAGTACATTTTAAAATTCAATCTTCATAAATAAATTATAAGCTACGTTCTTTACTTATTTAATGCCAAGCTACTATGCATTTCTTATAAACGGAACACTTACATATATATATATATATATATATATATATTAAGCAACTGAATAACAGGGGTACCAGAAGGCCCCAAGCTGCGGACGGTTTGCATAATGTAATGTCGTGTATTCTGCGTTAGAACATTGAAATCTATTTCACACAGGCACGTTGTTATAAATGTTCGTTGATTTCTGTAATTAAATCCTCGGAAAAGAGCATAATTTCAAACTAGGCATAAATATAAGCATCGTAATGAAATCAACATTGGTTTAATGCAGAGAAACTAATTTTAATTAGAAAATAAGGAGGTACCAACAGCCACCTCCACAAAAATCGTCATATCAACTTTACTAATGCATAACTAACACAAGAACCTCAACATCTTTGGGTACTCAGAGTGGCGCGAGTCAATCGACACTCGATGTTTAACAACATAAAGGCATTGTCAAGTGACTGGTGCGCCACTTTGTGTTACGATAAAAGCAAACTGATTGCTTTATTTTATTACTTCGATTACTGCCAGCTTACCTACTTGTCATATACCACAAAAAAAGCCACCGAAAATTTAAACCTTTTACTTTAGTAATCACAGCCAAATTCTGAACAAATAAGGGAAAAATATTTTGGATAATGCACCCACTTAGAGGCTTTGTTTCCTTTCTTTTATTTAGATAAATTTACATTGTTAATATTACAATTACAGCACCGACTGTTACCATGATCAGCGAAAGCACGAGGTACCCTTCTCCAGGTAGGATAACAAGACTTCTCGCCGAGATTTGAAGCTAAGACCTCCCAACCACAAAAGATTTGTGCCAAACCCTCGAGTACGACATTAGATGTTTCTGTGCTGTCGCAATCCAGTACACGCAGCACCTTTAAGGGCCCCCCCACGATCCTGTACGAGTTACCGTGTACCGCGGGTCGCGTGCATTCAGCCATTACGGCTACAGTAATGCATTTATATTACATTGCATTTAAAAGTCACGATTTTAATTAAACACTCTCCTTCGTGTTGCATATAGCTCAGTGAACGTGCATTGAGATCAGTAAGTCTTTTTGTCAAACCTTTTAAGCAATCTGGTTATTATATTTACCACATATTCATTCTGTAGTCTGCGTTACGACAGGTCCGTAGCCCCTTCCAAAGTGAGTTCTCTACAGAGTGCAATCTAGTGCTTCCTCTTTCAATTTCCAGTATCTTCTCTTTTCCTTAAGGTCATCCAGTAGATGCTTACGCATTCTTCCTCGTCTTCCCGTCATTGCTGTTCTTCCTTCTAACTTTCCATCAATCACGTGTTTTAGAAAGCAGTTTCTACGCAAGATGTGACCAATCCAGTTAACCTTTCTTCTTTTTATTGTATGTAGGATATTCCTCTCCTCCTTGACTCTGTGTAATACTTCTTCATTTCTCACACTCTCGGTCCAACTGATCTTCTCCATTCTTCTCCAACACCACATTTTAAAACTTCCCAGGTACATACATATACCAAATTACCCTAAACGGATTTAAGAAGTTGTTTGTTTTCTGTGAAGTATGAATGAAATTTTTTTTTGTATGGCTCGACAGCCTTATGTGGGCCTGGGCCTCCTCGTTTCGTCGAGGTTTCATGGTCACACACATTTGAGACACACCACAGTTGGTAGGACTCCTCTGGACGAGGGACCAGCTCGTCGCAGAGACCTCTACCCGACAACACACAACACTCACAACAGACAGACATCCATGCCCCCGGTGGGATTCGAACCCACGATCCTAGTAAGCGAGATGAATGACATTGTTAAATATTATTTTAGTAAAATTCAGGCTTCAGGGGTTTAAACATGTAAAGCAGGCTCCTCTAACTTTCCAAAAATCTTTGAGGCACCTCAAAATTCTAGGCGCTAGAAAAGTGACATGACACATGTTCTATCCTAAGAACTCGCAGTAAAACCTTAGTCGCCCAGGCGACCTGGCGTCATGTTTTTGTGCACCCCTGCTTCAAAATCTAGTGCTAACTCTATGCTGCACCGGGTTTAATAATAAAACCCCCGAACTTTGACCAAAGGTGTAATTATTTTCTTGTGCAGTTCTTGCAATGATCTACTAACTAACTAATTAACTCCATGGAGCATAGTCGTTCCTGAGAAGCTAAAAGGTGTCCTTGCAATGAACAATCTTTATTTACTCACACAAAATTCTTTTTAATGGAAGCAAACTCTGTTCCCTGTGACGTACAAAACGAATCAACATAAAAACGTATAGGACTTAATGCATATTCAGTGCAGTAAATTCAGTATTGAAAGGTTTTAGTAAGATACTAGGTGCGAAGAAAGGCAATTTAAAATGTTTGGCACCTACATAAAATACTGACAACACGAAATCGTACTGTGTCATGCATTTATATACCAAAATGTTTTATTTGGGTACTGTGACATATACCAAAATATACACTCAATTGTTTGCCAAATTTAATAATTTGAGTTTCGTTTAAATTTTCGGTGTTCCGTTTAAAACTTCGGTGAAATTTCTGATTATTCTTTTTTTGCCTTCTTCACCAGAGAGTTAGGTTTCTTATTAATTTAGACCGTAGGTACTTGTAAATTATTTGCAGTGACTTTGATAGGATAATATCTAGCAATACATAATTGGAATTGTATATAGTATAGTTTAAGTCAGTTACAAAATACGTTAGTGTTGTGACAGAAAGAGTAGTAGAATTTAACGACACAGATAAAAAAGCTTAAGACCTGTAACATGAAAAACAAAGAAAATGAAAATCTCAGACATTTTACATCGATAATACACAAGCAGCCATGATAAGTGGGTCCCTGTCACCGCGGCATGGCGCGTCCTCAGGTTGCGGATGGAGGAACGGCCTTCGGATATGGAGGGTAGCTGCGAATACATTGAATAAGCAGTCGCGGACAGCCGACAAGGGGTGGCCCTCCAGCTTGGGGGTTGGGCGAGGTGCTAATAACCCTCACCGTAAATTTTACCATGTTACGAAACACAGCACAAAGCCTCGGACGTGGACTGATTCTTTGGTACAACTTAAGCAACGGAAAAGGATTGCTATGGCTCAGGATAGGGACAGGTGGCGGGCTCTTGTGAATGCGGTAATGAACCTTCGGGTTACATAAAACGCGGGGAATTTCTTAACTAGCGGACACCTGTTAGCTTCTCAAGAAGGACTCTGCTCCATGGAGTTAGTTAATACACAAGCAGAAATAACTTCATTTAGAAACAGACCATGCAGAATAATCATAAGTAAAGATGCGAGATCGAAAATAGCTTAGAATTTACGTCGCAAATGTAGCTGGCAAAGAGCAGGATTAATAACCACGAGACGCTGGAAAGAGAATTTCAGCCTTCAGTGTAGCTAAATTCTTCTTATTATTAAGCTCTACAACCCTGGATGGGTTTTGGTTTGCTCATGTGTAGCTAAATTACCTAACACTATTGTAAACATACATACATTTTATAATTTCGCTCAAAGCTGGCCTTCTAAAAACCGTCGGACCAAACACATAAATTAAAGCTCTTCCAACGAAGTATAATTACATACATAAAAATATATTTTGACGTTATTATGAAAGCAGAATAATCTAAAATAATTATTCTACTGCAATTAAGCATTATAACTAATTGTTCTTGTTGTTATCGCTAATAGCCGTTGATATTACTGCTATAACGAGATGAGAAATTAATTCTGAATCAAAGTCTCATTTGGTGAGTTGTTTCCCCCAGTGATATGGATCTTAATTGTGTCTCTTCCGTTCCCCTTCAGTCGGTGCATGAATAGGTTAGCGTAGCACTGAGTGCTGATAATGGAAAACAGTCATTGATTTTTCTACAGCAGCGTCATTCAAAGCGGCAGTCGAGTGCGTATAACAGATGCTTCGTATTATGTTGATCTGTGGGTTTAAATGTCCATCAGGTTTAACCATCCTGACAGAGGCTTATGGCCTTATTTCTACAATCTGGAGAAAATTTTGGGCTAGATTCTCAAATCTGTCTACGACAGAATTTCCAATTTATTTTCCACTAATTGTACATCTGGGAGTATATTTATTGAAGGGCCCCGCATCAGATTCTACGGAAGCACCGCAGCCTTGAAGCCTTATTGTGCAACCCTGTGAAGATCACGACGATTTTTCTGCTTTTCCATATTAATGGAGCACCGGTGGAATGAAATTGACAGGGGAAAACCGAAGTACTCGGAGAAAAACCTGTTCCAGTGCCACTTTGTCCACCACAAATCCCACACGGACCGACCTGGGATCGAATCCGGGCCTCCGCGGTGAGAGGCACATCTCGGAGTAACCCCGGGCTCCTATACACTGAATACCTTGGGCCCGTTCTCTAGTTGTGTAGCCAAAACGCGAATCTGAACTATCACCTCCATTTCACGTTCTTATTAAAAATTTCTCATACGTTTTCATTCCTTGATGGTTAATTAGACATATGGGCAATTATATATCCAGTCATACTCCTGCAGAAGATATCCCTGAGACAGGAAATTAAGATTCTTCTGGGATGTTACGCAGTGCAAGCTGGTAAACAATTACAGACTTTTCGGAGGATTGTAGGGCTCTCGAAACTTCGGTAACTCTTTATTAATTGACATCGCATAACATTCCGACGCTGGATTTATCAGCAACGCCGCTGTGAGAAACGTAAGTCTCATACCCCTGAACATTTCATAGGTAGGCTACTATTCAAATAACTGTATTCAGTAATATAATATAATAAATGTACATAGGCGTTAATGTAAAGTACCCGTTGTTCCTGTCAGATTTTAATTAAACTTGCATTTTCTCTACACATTTTCGAAAAATACTCAAATATCAAATCTCATGGAAATCCGTCCAGTGGAGCCGAGTTCTTCCCTGCGAACGGTCATGACTAAGCTAATAATCGTTTTTCGCAATCTTAAGAACGCGCTTAAACATATTTAAATTAGTTCTTATTTTCACGAACTATTTCTGTCTTCTTGGACAATTCGACCCTTGAAGATGAGACCACAACTATGTCTCGAAACGTCGGGTACCACATACGGCGCCATATCCCAGAAAAACGGAGACCACTTTTCCATATGGTTTATTTATTGTTATCCTATAAACTTGCGTCTTAAACCATCACTTGTTTCCTTTCGAAGTGATTATGCGGTGAATGTTTAGCTTTGTGAGACAATAGTATACTATTATGCAGGCTATCCTTTGAGAAGAAAATAGCAGCTATTCAAGAAACTGTAGGTTTGTCACCGTCATCACAAAAGGCTGTAAAAATTATGGCGTGTCGTAATCATAATTGCCCATACCTACCCTTACCTTATCTCTTTAGATGTTTAAAAGAAGATTTACTTCGTTAATATTGGAAAAGAAGGTAAAGAAAGAGCGGCATACAAGAGAAAATTGAATTTTGGGATAGGAAAACCTGGAATCTGTTTTAAATGGCCTCGGCTATTTCGCCCCATCGCCTCTGCACACAGGGACGTGATAATAGTGGAGCTGTGTGCGGATTTTACGGCGTTCTGACTGCATCATGTCAAAGAAACAGCCGGCCTGTTTCTTAACGAAACCCACAACAAAAGGCTGTAATCTCCTTCTATTCACCACTTCCCAATAATATCGGTTCCGAAGTGTCTCGGTTCAGGCAACCAGAATTCGAAAAGGATTCCAATTCTGAAGATTCAAGTCTTCTGTGATGTTACGCCGTGTCGACTGGCAAATAGTTACGGTCGTTTCGAAGGATGGTTGTGTCATCTTCAGGGTCAGTCAGTCCGAGAAATGTGCTGGATTTATATTTATTTTGAGTCCAAGAAAAGATCTATAAATCCGTGGCGAAAAGGCATCCTATTTTTTAAAAACATTTGAATAGGAAATGTATCAAATATTTGTCTGTACGGACAAAATGTAGTTTTTATTTAAACGCGCTACTGAGCCTGAGAGGTTTTGTGGTATACAGAAGTCAATGAGAAAACTGTGCAATATTTCTTTTCTAACTGAATTGTAGTCTTTCTTGATGTCCAAGAGCAGCTGACGGACTGTGCCTTTGTATTCCACGTTTTTTGCAGTGTCTGATAATTCCACAATATCTGTTCAGTACCTTATTCTTATGTGTGTGTGTATGTGTATGCATGTCTGTATCCGTATGTGTATGTTTGTATGTATGTCTGTACCTGTATGTGTTATATTTGTATGTGTATCTGCATCTGGTGTCTCTATCTGTATGTGTATATGTGTGTCTCTGTATGTGTATATGTATGTATCTGTATGTGTATATGTGCGTCTGTACCTGTATATGTTTTTGTATCTGTATGTGTATATGTTTGTATATGTATATGTGCGTCTGTATGGGTTTGTGTTTTTATACGTATCTGTACATGTGTGTTTTTATCTGCAACTGTATGTGCCTGTATCTGTATGTGTATATGTGCGTCTGTATCTGCTATATGTTTCTGTATCTGTACGTATATGTATATGTGCCTCTGTATGTGTAAGTTTTTTTTATGTTTCTGTACATGCGTGTCTTTATCTGCATACGTATGCGCCTTTATCTGTATGTGTATATGTGTCTGTATGTGTATATGTGTCTGTATTTGTATGTGTATATATGTGTATCGTGTGTATCTGCATGCGCATGTATGTGTGTCTGTATTTGTATGTGTATATATGTGTATCGTGTGTATCTGCATGCGCATGTATGTGTGTCTGTATTTGTATGTGTATATATGTGTATCGTGTGTATCTGCATGCGCATGTATGTGTGTCTGTATTTGTATGTGTATATATGTGTATCGTGTGTATCTGCATGCGCATGTATGTGTGTCTGTATTTGTATGTGTATATATGTGTATCGTGTGTATCTGCATGGCATGTATGTGTGTCTGTATTGTATGTGTATATATGTGTATCGTGTGTATCTGCATGCCAGTAGTGTGTATTGTTTGTATATATGTGTATCGTGTGACTGCATGCGATGTAGTGTCTGTACTGTATATACGATTTTATGTTCCTCAATCTGTATGTGTGTGGTGTGTGTGTGTGTGTGTGTAAGTCTGCACGTGTGTGCGCGCCCCGCGAAATGACTACGAAGAGAGACAACATAAAATTTCTGTCTAACATTCTGTGGATATAGCCTTAGGAGAGTTCAAAACAGATTTTTATTAAAAAGCAATACAGTGTAAACGAGTAACAAAACTTTAGAATAAGCTACGTACAGAATGAAATATATGAAGCTACTATCATTCCCAACCATCGTTCTGCAAATCATAAAAAGCAATTGCTCATCAAACGCAACGTAAATGTCATACCATATAATTTCCATTTTTATTTCCTTTCATATTTTTACGCAGCAATTCCTAAGGGCAAAAAACAGTATACATATGTTTGTAAATTACGGATTTATAGAATGTCCCTCCCGCTATGAAAGAAGACGCACTTATCACTGTAATAGAATATAAACACAGTTTTATGGATCAAAGGTTGCTTGTCGCTTCATTATTCATATGGTCCGCATATTCAAAATGCCCCTCCTTAATATGCCCACGAAACTCAAAGCGATGCCATGTAATGGGAGAGAGTGAACGAGCTTGATTCCAATATACCTCGCGGCACAGAGCATCAGCCTGTACCTGGCGTTATTGAAAGGGGACGAGTTTTATCCATGTTGTTTCACTGATTTATACCTAAACAAAAAGAGCAGGCATAGACTTTGTCGTACCACATAACAAAAACCTAATGATGATGCTGATTGGTTGTTCTCAAGCCCATCCTGAGGCACGCAATTCGAGGCTCTTCACAGACGTAACGAAATTTCCGACCACAAAAGAAATAAAACGAGTGAATCATTAACTCGGTACTCTGCGCATATTTTCAGTTCAATTGTACATTTATTTGTACAGAATTAATGCTTTTGTGTCGTTTAAATTCGTTTAGTTGTTGTACGCTTCTTTTTCCAGCTTTCTGGACTTCTTTAAGTATATACTATACATATATATATAATATATTATATATATATATATATATATATATAAAAGAAGTCCGAAAAGGTGAAAATGTGTCTTACTTAACAAATCTGTCATTTGCTAAGGTTAAGTAGGTTAAATATTATATGAAAGAAATATGAATGTGGGGCATTAGTACAGTGATATTGGTAGGGTAAAAACCGAAGTGCAAGGAGGAAAATATGCTCGAGGGCCACTTTGTTTACCACAACTCCCACACGGACAGGTCTGGATTCGATCACAAACCGGCAAATAAACTTGATACGTGGACGGCCCTTTAGACCTACTGTAACTTAAAGGTTTGTGCAGATACTGTCAACCGTCAGCAAGCAGCCAGTCTAGTCAGTATGGATTTTTATTTTAAAAGCATTTGGTACATTGCATAAAATATAGTCAGCATAAACATCATTATTTGATATAGGCTTCAGGAAGAAAAAATAAAACAAAATAATACACTCCTATATTCTTCTTCGTAGAGAAAATGTCTCTATACTTTTATATAAATCCTTCTTTTGCCATAAAAGCACAATATATGGATACGATTAAATTAATAAAAATTTATTTATATTCCCCTTAAAATAAATGTCATGGCTAAAGAGGAAAACAAAATCATATGTAAAGGTTCTTTTCTGTAATCCAGGTATTGATTAAACTTAATTCATCGGAAACACGTTTATGGTCTTGAAACATCCACAAAACCAAATAATTTAATATTCTATTTCTTTATTACTTTTTCAAGGATCTGTGTTTATTACAGACGCCAAGAAGCTGAGAAGGCTATTTGTATCCTCAAAGGATGGGATGGTCAATGAATGGAAAATGTGGAAGGAATCGATAGTATCCTATTTTAAGAGTGTCCCAACAATTCACTGGAGGGCGGAGAACGGTATGAAAGTTCAGTCTTACTATCTGGTTCTCAGAACAAGACTTTAAAGCGGGACCTCTGGAATAAGAAGCAAGTGTGCACTGCACTATGATTGCAGTTCTCCTTAGATATCATCTGAGCCACATTGGCTGTGTTCTATTCCTTTGTGAATGGGAAAGTCCGGCAAATTAAAGCCGTTACTAGAACAAACACTGTGTACTTCGAGAAACATCAGTTACAGGACACATTTTGTCCCCAGTCTGGCTAATCCACGAACTTTCCTTACGGCCTTACTTTAATGAGAAAACTTGTTGACGCTACGGATCAAAATGACAAGGGCTTTCTCTGTTTCAAAAAGAAATGTTGTAGAATTAGCGATGCCAATATAAGGAAAGGATATATTTTCGGGTTCGCAAATTAGATACAGAGCGAAAGGTAAGTTACAAAGCATCTAGGACCATAATTTAAAGCAGAGACCACAAATGTCCCATGAAATTTGAGACAGAAATTTGTAAGTTACTTTTTTTAAAGAATATTTGAATATCTGTAAATACAGGGACGAAAAATAGCATCCAAAGGTGAAATGTAACTTTTTGAACTCTCATACGAAATCTTTCCGAAAAAAAATTCAGATGCATTTAGTGACGAGCACGGTGAACGCCTTTATCAAGGATCGTGTATAAGACGAAGAAACCGTAACAAGATGAGGGAGGCACCAGTATGATAGCTGGCGACTGTTTTGTTTACATGGTGAAGGGCCCCGCAGCAGATGCTACGGACGCACCACCGCCTTAAGGCTTTTTGTGCAACCCTATGATGAAGACTAAGATGAGCAGTTTTTTAACCAAGTTTTACAAGTAATGGAGCACCAGTGGAATGAAATTGACAGGGAAAAACCGACAATTCGGAGAAAAACCTGTCCCAGTGCCACTTTGTCCACCACAAACCCCACATGGACTGACCCGGGATCGAACCCGGGCCTCCGCAGTGAGAGGCCGGCGACTAACCGCCTGAGCCATGGCACGGCCACTTGGCGACTGTTGGACATGACGAGGAATGATCCAGAAAAAAAGTCAAAAAGCGAATTATCACTAGGTATATTTCAGATGAGTTCAGTGTGCAATGCTTAATGGTCTTTGAAATGATTCCAATTTAATTTCAGATTCAGCCAAACTTGGCGCTTGATAAAGACATAATTTTCAGCAATTTATGACAACAGATCTTAATTTTCGTACGATCTCTGCCTTTTCGTACATAATTATTTTTCTCGCCCAGGTTTATTTTTTCATATTATGCAATTCACATTAAACAAAAACTTGAACGCCCTACAGTCCCTGTCTGACGTCACTATTTGATAACAATCTAACTTCTTCATTTTCATACTAATCTTGCCAGAATGACGAGCGCGAGAAACATGGAAACCTAAGCAAATAACGTCCCGTCTTCTTCCCCTTTCCCTGTTACATGGCCTCTTACCTCTCACATTACTTTCATTTTTCACTTAAGTCTTCCACCCATCCTTTCATCTCTCTCGCCCCTTCCTTCTTCCAAGGGTTAATAGGTGAAATGCTGCCTTAATTTATTATATCGTACAATTTCTTTCAGAACACAAACCCATTGTTCAGACAGAAGTCCCACTCGAGATGAGCATTCGCTTCATAACCGAGTTTCATTGACAACAAACGAACCAATAACTGCACAAACAGAGGAGTTAAATACAGAGACACATGTATGTAGATCCACCACAAAAACAAGCTAAAAATCATACAAGAACATTTGTAATCTAACCGAATTAGCATGCTTGCGTGCATCCTCATAGTTATTATTACGTGCAATTGCAGTTTGCTGGATGTGCTATTCGATACAGCATTTCAATGACATGGGGTGACAATGCGGGAGAGATAAGAACTATGATTCATGTTTGTTCTTAATGTTCTGTAGCACGCAATGTCACAATTGGATTCACTGTCGACTTATCACGCGCTGTTACTCAAAATTAAGGTGTGTTCTGTTCTTTTATATGTGTTGTTTTCAAACTTTATTCAACTTGATTCCTTACTGATAAAACCATTTCGAACTATATATTTCTCAATACACCAATTTCCTAGATATCACCCTATAATACTAAAAAAAATGTATTTTGTGTAAATATCACACAATTTAATTTGCTTTTTTTTTTTAAGTGGGTCCATTTTATGGAGACCCAGCTTGATATCAGTGAGATAAGAAATTGCATGAAATTGAATGGAAGTTACGCCAGGTTTGATTCGGAAGGAGATCGCACGTACACCGTCCAATAACGACACGTGTGCCTTGAGTGAAGTAAAAGCACAATATCCAGTTGTTTTGCTAAACACAGTATTGAACGAACTCTCGTTAAATTTGGCAATGTTGATCTAAACTTACATTAACCGTTATGGATATAATACTGTTTTCAAAAATAAAGCTTAAATTGAAATTTATGATTTAAAAAATTTGGCTTATCTTACAAAGTTAAGGACACGGAGGAACCTTGTAAACTTGCAAGTAATAAATTGTCGCACAAAAATTACCCTATTTTCGTTGCTGCTTTTTACTATATGTTGCAATCAAATACAGCAGTACATAGATGGCACTTATGTAGCACATTCCCGCAACATATTTCAGCTGTAATGGATATACAGGGTTATTCAAAATGATTGTCGGGGTTTTAACAACTTGTCATACACAATACACTTGAGATAGGAGTAAATGTATTTTTTTATTTAATAGAACAACACTCCAAGTTTTTGTGACATACCTTACAGGTGCTCTATATGTGCACCCTTTGTGATTCTACAAACATCAACACGATATAATCGAGTTCGTTCCAAACTTTTTCTAGCATGTCAGCGGTGATGGTTTCAATGGCGGTTCTGATTCGTACCTTCAGTTCCGGGATACTTGCGGGAAGAGGAGGAACATAAACCTGATCCTTGACGTAACCCCATACAAATAAATCACATGGGGTTGCATCTGGAGAACGAGGTGGCCAAGTTGTTAAAACCCCGACAATCATTTTGAATAACCCTGTATAATGTGGGTATCATCTTTATCCAAACCTACTGTAAAAGCAATACGTGTCTTTCTTTCATCAGTAAAATAACATATAAATATTGGCACGAAATGAACACAAGATCACTTAGATTGACTTTCCTTGGATCAAGAGATGATTAAGAGACGGGAATGTGTACTTACACATACAAACACACACGTAAGTGATTACGTAGCCTAAAATAATAAAAGTTTGGTACGTTTGAAGTTTTCTGTTGCAGAAGTGTTTATTATATGCTCTCTCTTCCTGTTTGTTTACGAATTGAAATGAAGCTATTTACTAACCATATTACCCAATTGTATCTACAGGCACAAAATGAGGGCTGCATCTGATCATTCAAAAATGAGAATTGTTAGATTTGTTCTGTGTACCACAGGAAACATTAAATTTTATGTATAATTTGATTTTAATATTATGAGTTCTAGTATTTATTGAATAAATATTTACAGATGTGAAAGCTCCGTTCTGCGGATTAGATGACTACAATCCGTTAAAAATGTCATATATCAATTTGTATTATATGGTAAACTCCACTGCAGAAACAATTGTTTCACTAGATCCAAAGGTTCTAAAAAATCTGATATTATAACCTGAAATTTTTTTTTCAAAATACTTAATGTAGCTTATAACGTAGGTAAAATACTAAAATATAGGTTAGAATAACGATTTATTAAATATGTTTCTGTATTTGTAAATTTCTATACGAACCCAAAGATAAAACGTTACATATGAAAGCCAATATTTTCAAATTATGAATAACAGAAGTTAATATGTGATATTCTTGTGGCGGTGATTATAGGAATACTGTCTTCTGGGATGTGAGCCTTATGATTAAAGAGTATTCTGAAGGTGACTGCTGCCTCTGTTTTAGGGTAGAATAGTGATTATTTGTTTACCTTATGCTCTAAAGATGGAGGCAGAGCAAGGATTCCCTTCCTCTGCAATATGGCGCCTCGTCACTTGAGAGTGACTTCCTGCGAAACTTTGGTAAATGTTCACCAGACTACACAAGACACTCATTTAAGTTCGACGCGAGGACACTAAACATAACGCCTGGTTTTCTTTCATCAACACTTCAATGATGCCGTGGTTTCATTCCAACTACTGTCCAGGAAGGATGGGTTTGAATTGTATAGTAACCTTACAAATATTCACGACCGTACGGTGCTCGGAAACCGGCATTGTGGGGTTAATATTCCTCACTGAAAAACAAACCTAACACATTAGATGTTGCTTCGGCTGAATTAAGAGTACTTCTTAATTATTTTCATTGTTTTTTTCAAAATGCTGACGGAGCAGACACAGGGACAATAAGATATTGGCTTTGTCATTAACCGTCTCATTCCTCTTTTCCACTTATTACAGACTTCGCAACAAAAACTTGCAAAATTCGCCTGTAGCTTTGCCTTGCCTGTCTGTCTATCCGTCCATCTCTTTCCATGCAACAATTTTAGAACCTACAAATGTTCTATAATTGTTACTAAGATCTTTAAATAAACTTTTTCGAGAAACAGCTAATTTTTGATTAAAATCAAAGAGTAATAAAGCATATTGTACATAAGAACTACAAGAATTTCGACCCACACATATCTAGCCTTAAATCCAGTAACAGACATCTGAGCAACACATCTTTGGAACCAGCGGTGTAAGAGTAAACTGTAATACACATTACATGCCCAACGTTTCTACAGTAAGTCAAACAGTAAGGCCCGCGCCATGGCTCAGGCGGTTAGTCGCCGGTCTCACACCACGGAGGCCCGGGTTCGAAGCCGATCCCAGTGGCCGTGCGGTCTAAGGCGTGGGTCTTCGGCCGCTCGCTTACTAGGATCGTGGGTTCGAATCCCACCGGGGCATGGATGTCTGTGTTCTGTTGTAAAAAGACGGTTGTGGACCTAAGTGACATGAAAGGACGAAAAAGTATTAATACAGAACAAAAATGGATCAAAGGGGAAACCCAGGAATTAAAAAAAAAAAAAAAAAAAAAAATCCCAGGTCAAGTCCATGTGAGATTTGTGGTGCACAAAGTGGCACTGGGACAGGTGTTTCTCCGAGTCGTCCGTTTTCCCCTGTCGATTTCATTCCACTGGTGCTCCATTAATTGTAAAAATTGGTAAAAAAAACTGCTCATCCATCTATCATCATCATTGGGGTTGCACAAAAAGCCTTAAGGCTGTGGTGCGGGGGCCCTTCATCACAAGAAAAAAAATCAAAGAGTATTAGAGAAATAAACGCGAAAGACAATATGCCGTAAGTGCATTTTCCAAATCGTTAGACAACACCAGGACTGGGTACAGTGACCTCATTATCAAGCTGTGTGTCTGAACCCTTCTCGCAATTCTGTCAAGCTCAAAAAAGAGAGAACGTGTGGTGTGTACTTTGCTATAATTACCTTTGGCTAAAAGTTTTCAACCTCTCCTGTGCCCTTCACTTTCATGACGGAATAAACTATCAACTGTTCCTCAACTTTCTTGTATTAAAGTATTATTTCCTTGCAATAATTATCACTTTAAGCTGCTGAGAGCATAGATGGGAGGCAAGACCTTTGGACATGATCTGAAAATATTAATAAACTTCTATATAGGCCTGCATGAGTTTACAAATTTAGTACAGTGAGAGAAAAAACACATTACTTTGAGTGTAATTATAGGAGAGTCCGTCAGAAAAGTTCACATGGCGTATAATTTCGTAACTGAAGAACTCGCGAACATTCCGCCTGCTACCCTCATTTGGGGCCGAGGGATTATCGCTTGCTTCCTGGACTGAAGTACATTTTGGCGGCCATGTATTTAAAGATGATCACCATATGACACAGTGTCTGATAACACAGAACAGAGCTGCTATAAAGAGAATACAAGAGTTCGTCCCGCAAAATGACAGATGCCTTACTGTAGCTGGCACTATTTTGGAAAATAATGGGATGGCAGTAAAATTAAATTTAATAAGACTTTTTTAGAGTTTAAAATAACAATTCCGAAATATGTGCATATACAAATTATACTCTTACCTATTCTAATACAAGGAAAGAGACTGCAAAATTGTGCCACATGATAGGCAATCATAGTGTAAATAAAATTTATACTAACGTACAAATAATTTGAGTACCTAAAAAATACGGCTTTCATTCATATGTTAATCAGCTCCATTTTCACACAGGAATGTCTCATTTAAGCTTGGTACTGAAGTGAGGGCCTACAGATACGTAATAGCTGATAGCTGATGAAGGGTGGACACCAAAGTTGGTGGTAAGAAAAATAACAGATTTTAGGACTTGAAATTCTCACGGTGTTAACTATGAGAATTACTGTCTTCTGGAACGTGACGCCGTGTAATCAAGCAGAAATGTACCAACATATCGGAGAAACCGTTGTCTGTATGTTGAGGGTGAAGAAAGAGACGTATGATACGGAGGCAACAGGTTCCTGCAGAATGCTGGAACTTGCTACGACATTGCAATAAGTCACATACTAGAATGTTACTGCAGAATGCTGGAACGTACTACGACATTGCAATAAGTCACATACTAGAATGTTACTGCAGAATGCTGGAACGTACTACGACATTGCAATAAGTCACATACTAGAATGTTACTGCAGAATGCTGGAACTTACTACGACATTGCAATAAGTCACATACTAGAATGTTACTGCAGAATGCTGGAACGTACTACGACATTGCAATAAGTCACATACTAGAATGTTACTGCAGAATGCTGGAACTTACTACGACATTGCAATAAGTCACATACTAGAATGTTACTGCAGAATGCTGGAACTTACTACGACATTGCAATAAGTCACATACTGAATGTTACTGCAGAATGCTGGAACGTACTACGACATTGCAATAAGTCACATACTAGAATGTTACTGCAGAATGCTGGAACGTTACTACGACATTGCAATAAGTCACATACTAGAATGTTACTGCAGAATGCTGGAACTTACTACGACATTGCAATAAGTCACATACTGGAATGTTACTGCAGAATGCTGGAACTTACTACGACATTGCAATAAGTCACATACTAGAATGTTACTGCAGAATGCTGGAACGTACTACGACATTGCAATAAGTCACATACTAGAATGTTACTGCAGAATGCTGGAACGTACTACGACATTGCAATAAGTCACATACTAGAATGTTACTGTCTCAATGGTGCTGGAAATTAAACTGAAGTGTACACTCGGAAAGTGTGAAAGGTATACAAAATTTTGGCGAAGGAACCAAAGATGAAAGGCACCTTTTGGGACACATATGTTTAGATCCTTAGCTAACACAAAAACTGGATTTTTAAAAATATGGTACAAAGGTATTGACGGGATTTACAAGCTTATTATGGCGGAATTTCGAACATAGTAACGGAATTTCAGATTCCATAGGAGAGGAAATTTCTTGATTATCTTCCGAATTTTCTGAGAGAATTCTGTTCCGTGGATTTAGCAATTTATTTATTTAATGATTTATTTATTTATTTACTTGGTTGTTTGTTCTTCTGGTTGTTTGTTTGTTAATGTGTTTGTTTGCGTTTCTTTCTCTCTTTCTTTCTTTCTTTGTTGATTGGTCGGTTGCTTTGTCGGCCCGTTGCTTCGTCTATCTCTTAGTTGATTGGTCGCTTATTTGTTTGCTAGTTAAGTTGGTCCGTTGGTTTCCTTGTTGGTCGATTTGTCGGTTTTTCTTTCGACTACTTGGTCGGTCGGTTGGTCGTTTAGTTGTTCGGTTTAGTTAGCTTAGTTCTTTTACTATATACTGATCCTGGCATGACAGTAGGTCACCGATTGAGTAATGCTGAAAAACCGATATACATAACGAGAGAAATATGAACACGTGCAAATTATTTTCATAACCCGAAGGAAAGTGGAATAAATGTAAGTTTAATTTCAGTACGAATACATAACATAAACCAATCACATGCATTGGAGCAGGAATATTTTTAGTGTGCACACGGGGAATGAATACTGTGCTGCTTTTAATTTTTCAAAGCTTGTGCGCGTTTGTCATAATGCTAGTGGACCCGCCTGCTGGGCTGGATATTGATGTGGTAGGCCCTAATTGCGGTGTAAGAGAGCGCCCGTGCTGCTATCTGGTCTCAGGATCGCACACAATCAATACGCATCCAGCCCCCAGGGGTCCGCGGTTTAATTACCGCCCAATCGCGTCCCTTTGTATTCCCAGCCGTTTGGTTACAATAAATATTGCTACTATATAATATTGCTTCGCACACAGTGCAAATTAATGTATAGTCGTTCGCATATATCAGCCCACTTTGCAACATTAAGCAATGCAAATTGCAGTGTATCTTGTTTCTGAAAGCGAGTGTCCATGTGTTTTATAATGTTGTTCTAATGACAAGCGTGGAATATGAGCTTTTCTTCATAAATCGCGGTTATTTCAGTATTAAAATAAGGAAAATATCGGAGATTCTGCAAGTTCGTTATTATGAATAGTTATTGGTGTGAACTGACACTTTTTAAGAAAAGAGGAGATGCAAATATTAAAGCCTGATTCACAGTGAGCCAACAAATGGTAGAACAAATTAAGCATAATTGATTATTTCTACCAACAAATGCACTAAGACAGTTTTTTCACTCTTTTCTTTATTATAAGAATGCCCCAATACGTATTTCGGCAATTATATTGCCATCATCAGGGAGTATTTTAAGTGAGTTTTACATAGACCAATTCTTCTAATTAATAATTATACTATAGAGGGTAGTATAATATATACTACTTGATTTTATTGTAATTTTAAAATTTAATAACTTTTAGCAGCTTAACAACACCACTAATTATACAAAATTTTATACGATGTGGTAACAAATACTGACTCACTGTTATGACGTAACCAAAGAATTGGTCTATGTAAAACTCACTTAAAATACCCCCTGATGATGACAGAATAACTGCCGAAATGCGTATTGGGGCATCCTTATAATAAAGAAAACAGTGAAAAAACTGTCTTAGTGCATTTGTTGGTAGAAATAATCAATTATAAAAAGATGCACGGTGAATATAAAGTGAAATTAAGCATAATCAAAATTTTATTCATTCAAAAATTATGAACTGTATTATGTAAAATTTTCTGCATTAAAAGTTCTATATCTCTATATGCTGTTTTGCAAATATGTCACTAAGATAAGCAGAAACAGAGTGTGTGTGTGTGTAGTAACAGGAATATTAGAAATATTTTTAGGTGTGTTATTTGACGAAGCTTTAATTTGCTAAGATTACGCTGCGTCCATGACGGGTGAAGGAAAGTGTATAGATTTTTGGCGTAATGACACTGACAGGGTAAAACTAAAATATTCAGAAAGAAATCTGTCCCAGTGCCACTTGTCCACCACAAACCGTAAACGGACTGGCCTAGGATGAATTAGGGATATTCTAGTTCGAAAGTATATTTCAACAAAATATACTTAAAACAATAAAAAAATTTCTTTTGAATGTATTTTAACACAGTTTTTGTTAATTTCTCAAATGGGCTGATCGGTATTCCTACGTACGCTCTAAATGGGCGCAAAATGCATAGGCCTATAGGTAAACGCAAACAGTTAAATTCTGCCCTAGAGTATGCCACGAAGGCCAAGAAGGGGAGTAGAGGTACAGTTCTACTCTTTCTTTAACCTGGGCGCTAGATGGGGGTGGGTGGTCAAAGCCACGCCCCGGCCGCTTTACCCCCGGGAAAAAGACTGGATACCCATTTTACAGGATCCCTGAATGGGCCCCCAGAGCGGGTCTCGAAGGGTGAGGAAATTGTCGCTCCCACCGGGATTCGATCCCCGGACGGCCCAGCCCGTAGCGAGTCGCTATACCGACTACGCTATCCCGGCCCAACAAAATGCTTACAAGTACTTAATATTATACATATTCCGTGCAGTTATACAGAGATACCACGTAGCGAACAACGTCAGGCACCACAGCCTGTGGTCTGCACCGCACAAAACTGCAAGTTGTCTGAGACAGATGTTTGGAAACAGACATTAGCATACATGTTTCACATCTAAATATTTTATGTACCAACACACCGGGTTTTATTGTATTTTATAACTACGGCTGTAATATATGTACATATTTTACCATTCAGTGACACGCTGCATACTGCATAAGTCTATAGAAGATGACTCCCTGATTATGGCTGAGAATGACAGCCGAATCATGTATGAGTATATAGAATGAATATATGTAATTGGTGTGCAGTAGTTGGTATAAATAAACTTGTACATGCTTATAGGTCTTCATGTAAAATGTCCATTATATCTGTCTATTTAAAGAAAAATTAAATTGCCTGAAAACTCGTGGAACCCCTAGTATCAAATTCCACAGACTTACGTTCAGTGGTTTTTCCAGTTATTATATGCGTACAGAGGGAAGGACGGAGCAGCAGGGCTGTAAGTGGGCCTCAAAAGTATGCAGAACAACGGGCACAAGTGAAAATATTTGCGCCCATTCTTTTTCCTCAGCAATATTTCTCTACGTGAAAGGCACAAAACCAGGTGTGAGGATTGCCATGCATGTTAAAGGAAGCCCATTTATTCAGGTATCCACTTGAGGTTATTGTATTTGTTTATCGCGCTTAATCTCTACCACAGTATCTCTGGGCTTCATTCACGCTTTATTTCCTGGCTATATATTTTTAGATCTCCAAGAAAATACCAGCAATCCTGGAAGTATGCTTGACACTAAAACAGGCAAATACCGGAATACTGCCTAAAATTATCCAAGGTCACTTAATTCACAGGTTTTCTAATTCATTATTAATCATTTTGTTATTAGGGGCAACATAATTTAAAAATTTAATTCGTCTGTAACTAAGCCATATATAAATCCAAATTCCACCGTGCCCTCCTCATTGAGTACATCCGATTTTCTCCAGACTTGGCAGCTTAAAAACGCATAAATTCCACGGAAATACTCCGCCAATAATGACACAGAAAAAACGGCTCGAGATTAATAAAGAGCTCGACTGAAAATATTATATTCAAATGCGATCAGAACTTTGTGACAACTGGAAAAGAATTTATTGATGATCAAAACTTTTATATAGAAAAATAATACATGTGTTATCGTTTATTTAATTAATGGCCTCTTTATATGTATGCCTGTGTGTGTGTGTGTGTGTGTGTGTGTGCACAAATAAAGAGGAGAGTAAATTGATGAAACAAATTTCACAAAATTACTGAAATACTCTATAAGCTAACATACTAAAGACTTTTATTTTCTGTTCTGTCACTTTTAACACGAGGACACAGACTCGTCTTATAATCTATCTAAAAATCGCTACTTTCTAAAGCAAGAAACCACAGACACGGACACTGTCATACTCAGACACAAGCACAAAATGAGAGTGCTGAGAAGTAACTCCAGCTACGGATTTATTGAAGATAACATAACAGGGAATGGAGGCATTTACATGATGAGGACCTTCAGGACTTTTAAGCGTACTCATCGTATATTGAGTTTTAGTGTGCTTACTTCAACAAAGATGAGATGGGGAGAAATGGCAATGTATTTGTAAATTTATGAACGGAACCTTGCAAGAAAACATGTCAAGTGAGAGTATTGGGAATAGATGTGAATATATCATTACACAGTTCTACAGGATTAGAGGAGTTTCTTCGCCAGGTGACCAATTATTACAAACGCTTAAGGGAGAAATATATTCATTATATACGATAATGGAAATAAAATGGAATAAACTATAATTCAAAGTAAATATTTTCTTCATATTAACAGGTAAACTGTTGTAAATACCGCCAGTAACTAATAAAAGGCGCGTAAAATTATAGGGTACTCCTCACTCCAGAAAAATGTGTGAATATATTTAGAAATTCAAGCCACCAACAAGGCAGAGGATTTGATATAAAACCCGCAAATATATACATATATCAGTAGTTTAGTATTGTATGATAAAAGTTAAATAATAGTACAATAAAAATAACAAAACAAAATTTAAATTTGTAATTAAAGATGAAGGAAAGTCCTATTAATATTCGTTTATGAAAAAGAAACCTAAAACACTCAGCGATACACAGTAAATACATTTCTACAAACATGAGCATAAAACATTTCTTAAACCAAAAATTTTACGCAGCCAAAGAATAATTATCCGCAAATCAAAGGCGTTTCTAAAAATTAATAGAAATACTTACGTAAAAGTTTTTGTGAGCATATACACTTTCATGAAGCTCGAAAATACGTTTTAATAATCATTTCAGTTCTTGTTTATTAACGTGCCAAGTCAACGGTAAGGTAATAATAATAATAATAATAATCGCAATTACACTTTATTAATTTCTTTGAATTTTCTGGCCTATCAATTATACAGCACATTCAGGTTCCAAAGAAATATGGCAATATATGTGAGAGGTAAATGACAGTTGACGAAACGACCATCACTGAAAGCGCCGAAAACGAAGACAGACGTCGTAATAGCAGTGACGTCTCCAACGAATAAATTAAAAATTACCTTAGGCACATTTGAAAGCATGCTAACAGAACTACAAAATTATGTCACTAAAAATTTTATGTTAAAACTCCTGAATTTCTAGTTAACAGAAGCACAAGTTACCATATACACATAAGAGATTTCAGTTTACTCATTTCTCAGCGACGGAGACTAAATATTAGTAAAATAATTCACAGAAACTAATATAAGCAAATGTGATGTCGTGTGCTCGGCTTCCACATAAACATTGAAGAAGGTTACCTCAGTTTACGTAGTATGCTTCTATAGCAACATCTACAGGTGACAGGCCGCGTTGTTACGAATAAGAAGGTCGTTTAGAGAAAGAACAGCATGCAGAAAGCCTAGGCTGTTAAATTAAAAGAAATTTCTAGCGCATCTTTCTCCTAAATACCGGCAGTTTACAAACAATCAAACCAACCGCTGGTGATAACGTTTTATATTTGTGTTATTTTTAGGCGCGTTTGAAAAATTGTGAAAAGCGACTATTAGGTTCTTAATGTCTGTCCGCATCTAACATCTCGGCTCTCACTGGACGGATTTTCATTAACTTAGATATTTTAAGATTTTTCGAAAATCTGTCAAGAAAATTCAAGATTCATTAAAATCTGACAAGACTAACGGGCACTTTATATGCAGACCTACGATATTTTCTTGCTGAATACTTCTTAGAATGAGAAATTTTTCAGACGGAAGTTGTAGAGAAAATCAAAACACACATTTTATGTTCAGCAACTCTTTCCCGAAAGTCGTGCCGTTTATGAGATAATGTGGAAAAATGTGGTACAGCAAAAGACCCCGACAGATGACACAATACAGCGCACGCGCTTTGCATGCCGGATAACTAAGGCTACAGACACACACTCAGTATACGTAATACTTATTGCTTTTCCACGGCAACAATGGTTACGCGAACGCGCCTCAATGTTACGTTATACGTACATTGTCTGTCGTGTTTGAATTTCCATTAACATCCAAATTTTCAATTTACCCTTATAAATAGGTCCTTGGAAATATTTTCGTAATTACATTCCAACAGACTCCAATGGGCAGTCTTTTTTGACAAGCTCTTAGACCCTCAGTCTGTAATGGTTCATTAAGGCTTTCATAACAAACAGTCTGCGTGCAGCTGCACTAAACCGGCACTCGAAACCTGTAATGACGGAACGTAACCTCTTTTATTTAAAGACTCAGTTCGTACCGCGTAGTAAACACTCTCCATCTCGGTTATAAAACCAATCATTTAATGCTGTACAAGGTAAAAAAAGTCGCTGCTTGTAAGATGCATACAAAACACATAAATACACTCTTTGGGCATAACGTAGAATATGTAACTGTTAAATCTGGGGTTACGCAAAATAACCGCTAGGCTTTAGAAGGTTCATATCCATTTTAGTATTATCCTCCCATCCACGTCTAAGACTCACATTTGATATTTTTATTTTCTATTACTCTGTGTCATATTTACGTAGCGCCTAAGCCCACATGATATATTTTCATAGTTATAATGATATTGTTTCTGTGTTAAATGAACACATTCCTATGTTATTTGTCAGTCACTAGAGGTGTACACCCAAAGATGTAACTGTCCACCTTTAAAGTGAGTTATAAAGAAAAATATATATGTTAGAATCACGCGTTTTCTGTTTATGCCAATTTTTCGAGAAAGCAATCACGGCAAAAGTTATGCATCTTATCTCTACTAAATTACACAAACGGGTTTATGTTTTTCTTGGTTTATTAAACTAAATCGGAGTTTTTTTTTAATAGCTCATTGCCCAACCTATCAAGTAATTCCCCGAATTTTATGGAACCCTGTGTTCTTTTCTTTTCGTCTTCAAAAGAACTGAGTAGGCCTACTAAACCATTTCAGGTACTCTGATGATATTTGCCAGTAAAGTACTGAAAAATACCACAGAAACTTCCTTAATATCAAGCAGCAGTTATCCGCTCGACTGTGACCTTTGGGGAAATGTTTGTGTTAAACTACAGAGTATTAAAACTGTATATAATTGTCCCTTTTAAGCCCAGTGGCTTCTGCGTACACCATCAAGTTGTACATTAAAATATTCTACCTTTTGCCCACACAAAGCATTTATGTGTTTTTGTAGATCTCAGGACAAACAGCGATTATTTCCCTATACACTATTCACTGATTGATTTTTATGACCGAGACGGAGTTTTTATTGCGCGGTAGAAACTAAATCTTTAAACAACGTTCTGTTTCATTTTCGTCTTTAAAGGTTAATGTATTCGTCTGCACTGTAACCCTGAGTGTGAGAACATGGACTCTTACAATTTGCTGCATATAATACGAAAAATAAAATAACATTTTAGTCAATATTCCACATACATCATCGTAAGTTTGCATATAGTGCCGCGGATTGCTGGCAGAGGGCGACGTGGTGCAGTATGAGAGTGGTTGCCTGCTCTCAGGATGAGGTGGCAAGAGTTGACGCGCCTTACAGGTTGCTAGTTGTATCTCTCCCTCACTAGATGTCAGGTAAGTCTGGAACTGATATAGCCCCTAAGCAGCATTTGCTTTCAACAACAAAATCATTTTATGCGCTGAACGTAACGGTCGCTGAAACTAGTAAATATTTGACTGAATTTTCCTGACGTTGGAGAGTGTAATTATTTACAAACTGGGCCTATATGAGACTACATCGAACCAACAGCAGTCTAGAGATTAAGATACAAAAATAATATGCTTTTCGAGGCAGTGTGCTCTTCTAGACGACTCCGTGCATTTGGATAAGTAGTTTCTAATATTCACGATATGTATTGCGCCTCTTCAATTAAGGTAGAACAATTCTTCCAAAACGCAGAAGATTTCTACCTTGAAGACGGAGCTAACGTGTTGCTCCTAAATGTAAAAAGTCTTTTATATTGAATATGGAGGCAGCTTTGCCCTCCGAAACGTAAAATTCTTCTAGCCTGAAGCTATATCGCTACTTCTCTCGAAACTTTATAACGGCTCACGTAAGCAGACAAATCTTTACACCTTAAGAAACGAATCGATGCACTAAATGATTTTCGAATTTCAAAATATAAATTTTCAAGCATGTTTTGTTGTAACTAATATATTAAAACTGGATAGTTTAGATAAAATGTAAATTTTAATAAGAAGAGAAAAGAAAAAGCAGGAAAATTGAGGCGAAACATCGACTTGTCTCTGCGTGGAGAAGCACAATCAGATCACGTTACGTGACCTTCAGATTCACCATTGTGGGAGACCCAAACCTCCCCATAAAATTTTCAAATGAATTTTGTATATACATTTCTCATTAACGCTATGCGTGCTACATGCTCTGCCATCTCTTCCTTTACCGTTTTACTATCCGAATAATACAGATAAAGATTACACTCAACAAAGCTGGCCGATATACCGTTTTCTTCAGTCTATTACATCCGTCTTCTCGTGCATAAATATTCCTGTTGCTAACCCCTTCTCAAGTACCTATATGTGACAATTTAAACTCATACTAAACGAAAGGAAATATATTAAAACTGTGGCCATGTTCTGCATCCCAACAAGATGGTACATATCATTTTTGCAATATATATAAGCTATAGGTCCTGTGTATCACGTTCCTTTTTGCCTAGTGGGTAGCTCTCAGAAGGCTTAAAATTATTTAATTAAGAATACGTGTTTTTCAGAATTTAATTTAAATTCACAATATATGATCCAGATGATACATAATTCGCTTTCAAATTAGGTGCAGCGAAGCACAGAAGCCCATCTGCTCTTTTCTCATATGAATATAAGAAGTAACTTAACAACATAAATTTTCAGAGAGACTGGAAAAACTGTGTAAGCAAAGAAATTAATTTCAAAGGCGAAATGAAGAAAAATGTGCATAGGAGCTTGTCACGGTTATGTCACGATCACGATAGTACACATAGTATAGCATCTACCTTTAGTTTGCAATATAACATTGACACATAGCAAAATGAAGGAAACACAAAATCATGCATTGTGTGCTCACTTGTGCATTAAGCAATAATGACAGTGGCTTATAGATTAAACTATGTAGCGCAGGTAATAAGCTAACCAAACTCCCACTGAAGTTTGCAAGAGTTAACACGACCGCCTTCTCCTTCTCCTGCAATATCTCTAAGAACATAAACATTGCGGCTAACTTTGGAGAAGTGAGATTTGTCGTTCACAGACGCTGCTTCATTCTTCATGACCTAGCATTGGTTACGTTCTGTCATAAGTCAATTAAGAACTGATTTCTGAAAACCTGATTAGCTACATAACACTGCAAGAAAAAGTGGCAACGTTGGAGAAAGCAGGTCTATCAGGTACATATATGCATACATACATGCATACAGGCATACATGCACCATACTTGCATCCATAAACATCTGTATATATATGTATATACATACATATACATATATATGCATATACACACATACGTAAATACTTATATGTACGTACATACATATACATACATAGGTACATACATATGTATACATACGTACATACATATACATACTTACATACACACATACATACATGCATGCATGCATACATACATACATGCATACATACATACATGCATATATACATACATGCATACATACGCACATACATGCATACATACACACATACATACGCACATACATACATACATACACACATACATACGCACATACATACGCACATACATACACACATACATGCATACATACATACATACATACATACACACACACACACATACATACATACATACATACATACATACATACATACATACACACATACATACACACATATACATACATACATACATACATACATACACACATACATACACACATTACGTATTCCTTACGTATGTACACATCTCATACATGCAGGCCTATAACAACATAGAGATACATCACACATTACATACACGGACCCATATATATATAGGTACTGTACATGTAGAAATATACAGCCAGATTCAAAAACACAAACACACACACATACAGGAAGCAGTAGGTTCCTCCGAAACGAACGTATTGATCCAGCAGATTGCGCGGTGTCACTTCCAGGAGACAGTCACGGCTTAATAGCGATATAGCGATATTCGGCATGTAAATAGTGCAGTTTGGTAGACAGACAGACAGTCTTACCAACGTGCCCGAAGTATTGGCTCCAGCTACAGCTTACTATGTCTACTCTTAAGATGCAGGCATTAAACGCCCCCCAAAACTCGCTACCTGCTAATCACACTGTGTCATATCACAGATGGTGTCAGTCATGACACACCGTCAGGAACTCAAGACATCAATACTCACTCACTGCTCACCACCACGTCAGTACCTCAGACATCACAACTCACTCACTGCTCACCGCCACGTCAGGACCTCAGACATCACAACTCACTCACTGCTCACCGCCACGTCAGGACCTCAGACATCACAACTCACTCACTGCTCACCACCACGTCAGGACCTCAGACATCACAACTCACTCACTGCTCACCGCCACGTCAGGACCTCAGACATCACAACTCACTCACTGCTCACCACCACGTCAGTACCTCAGACATCACAACTCACTCACTGCTCACCGCCACGTCAGGACCTCAGACATCACAACTCACTCACTGCTCACCACCACGTCAGGAGCTCAGACATCACAACTCACTCACTGCTCACCACCACGTCAGGACCTCAGACATCACAACTCACTCACTGCTCACCACCACGTCAGTACCTCAGACATCACAACTCACTCACTGCTCACCACCACGTCAGGAGCTCAGACATCACAACTCACTCACTGCTCACCACCACGTCAGGAGCTCAGACATCACAACTCACTCACTGCTCACCACCACGTCAGGACCTCAGACATCACAACTCACTCACTGCTCACCACCACGTCAGGAGCTCAGACATCACAACTCACTCACTGCTCACCACCACGTCAGTACCTCAGACATCACAACTCACTCACTGCTCACCACCACTCAGTACCTCAGACATCACAACTCACTCACTGCTCACCACCACGTCAGGAGCTCAGACATCACAACTCACTCACTGCTCACCACCACGTCAGGACCTCAGACATCACAACTCACTCACTGCTCACCACCACGTCAGGAGCTCAGACATCACAACTCACTCACTGCTCACCACCACGTCAGGACCTCAGACATCACAACTCACTCACTGCTCACCACCACGTCAGGACCTCAGATATCACAAATCACTTACTGCTCACCACCACGTCAGGAGCTCAGACATCAAAACTCACTCACTGCTCACCACCACGTCAGGACCTCAGACATCAAAACTCACTCACTGCTCACCACCACGTCAGGACCTCAGACATCGAAACTCACTCACTGCTCACCACCACGTCAGGACCTCAGACATCAAAACTCACTCACTGCTCACCACCACGTCAGGACCTCAGACATCAAAACTCACTCACTGCTCACCACCACGTCAGGACCTCAGACATCAAAACTCACTCACTGCTCACCACCACGTCAGGACCTCAGACATCGAAACTCACTCACTGCTCACCACCACGTCAGGACCTCAGACATCAAAACTCACTCACTGCTCACCACCACGTCAGGACCTCAGACATCGAAACTCACTCACTGCTCACCACCACGTCAGGACCTCAGACATCAAAACTCACTCACTGCTCACCACCACGTCAGGACCTCAGACATCAAAACTCACTCACTGCTCACCACCACGTCAGGACCTCAGACATCAAAACTCACTCACTGCTCACCACCACGTCAGGACCTCAGACATCAAAACTCACTCACTGCTCACCACCACGTCAGGACCGGAACTGTGACACAGCCAGGAACAGTATCCTGCATCATTAGCATCTAACTAGTTCCAATATTTAAAAGCGTGGAGGTCTAAATCCACAATTTTATACACCATCAGGCCGTTCTGGTTAGACAAAGAGATTATTTCAGTTTTCACCTTGACCTTCTGCCTTCATAGGAAACACAAGCTCTACATGAAGCAATTGCTGAAACCGAATTAAGGATAAATAAATATTGGCTGTGTGTGATGTCTGCAGTAACTATAATTTTGATTTCTCTAACTAATAGATCACTTTGCTGGGAACTTAAAATGTAATATGAATAAAGCCTAAATTTCACCCTAGAACACACCACGAAGGCCCAGAAGGGGAGCAGAGGTATAGCTGTACACTTTCTTTAACTTCGACGCTAGATGGGGGGGTGGGTAGTTAACGCCATGCCCCAATCGCTTTACCCCCCGGGAAAGAAACCCGGTACCCATTGTACAGGAGGCTGGGTTGACCCCAAGGCCGGTCTGGACGGGTGCGGAAAACCTCGCCCCACTGGGATTCGATCCCCGGACTGTCCAGCCCGTAGCGAGTCGCTATGCCTACTACGCTATCACCACCCACATTTAATGTGAATATATATTTAAATATATATTGATGTGTGCAAAATACATTTCTGTAGATCCAAAATTTTTAAACCTGCAGGCAGTACGAAATTTTGATGTTAAGTCTAAGAAATTTTATGGACGTCAGGATGTTGTTTAATTTAAATCATGTTCTGAATGATGTCGTATGTTTGGAAACTTATTAATTCCAGCAGGTCTGACAACAAAAACTGAAGAATCGGGTAGAAAATAGTCCCTGCAACTCTTTGTTTTCAGTAGTTGTTTGTTTTAAATTTCGTAGACTTTTTGTAAATACTAAACTAAACTGATAATTTGCCACATATATCAAGAATTACTTGACATCGATAACACTAAACTTATCGTAATTTAAGTTTAAAACAGGATTCGATTTAAGCCCTATAAGCTCAAAATTAAATAACAATTAAAATGTCCTTTATGTTAAGCCAAACAAACGCTTGCGCTAAAAAATATGCCTTCCATATATATCATTGCTTCCATTGTTGTTAGACACACATAAGAGAAACGGTGTTTCAGCTCAAAGAAACAGCCATCAACATGGCCACGCTAAAGACAGTAATATCTGACACAGATAAACTGTGTCTTTGTTACAAAGAAGAGCACGTTGATTTTTCGAGAGTAAACTATTTTGTGACGCCATAAGTGAACATTTTGGTTACTAATACAAAGCTTTGTGTTTCAGATTGTTCGTGTCCCACACAAGACCCTTCTTTGTGCCACCCCAAGCACTCTGAACTGGACTGTTATGTAAATGAGGTAATTGAATTGCGGCCAGTAATTTGTTTGTATACCAAAAGCTATTGTCTTCTTGAAAAGTCTACAAAAAAAACGCACACACAATAACATGCATAACCCCATTCATCACGCTTCGTATTACTCATGTATGTCTAATTAGTCATCTAATATTAAAAAAACCAAGTTTATCTTCTCATTATAGATGGATATGTTCAAAGGTACGGATGAAGGGGGAGCTGCTCAGGGGGCAGAATACAAAAAACAGGCCTGGGTCATTGCTTAGCCAGCAACAGTCCGTTAGTGATAAGGATTTTTTTTTTTTTGTATGGCTCGACAGCCCTATATGGGCCTGGGCCTCCTCGTTTCGTCGAGGTTTCATGGTCACACACACATGAGACACACCACAGTCGGTAGGACTCCTCTGGACGAGGGACCAGCTCGTCGCAGAGACCTCTACCTGACAACACACAACACTCACAACAGACAGACATACATGCCCCCGGTGGGATTCGAACCCACGATCCTAGTAAGCGAGCGGCCGAAGACCCACGCCCTAGACCGCACGGCCACTGGGATCGGCGATAAGGACATTACAATTTACTTTTATAAAAGTATTTACACTTATTTATCGTATTAACATAATAAATTATTGTTTCAATTAGCGACACTATTAGTAACTAATTTTATACAAAGTGAATGATAAGATGAATGCAAAAGCAGCATTTAGAGAGAAGAAGACTCTTTCAACAGCAAACTGACTTAAATTTAAGGAAGAAACAGTAAAGTGCTACATTTGGAGCATAGCTTTGTATGGTGCTGAAACGTGGACACTTCGGAAAGTAGATCAGAAGTATCTGGAAAGTTTTGAAATGTGGTGCTGGAGAAAAATGGAGAATCAGTTGGACTGATCGTGTGAGAAATGAAGAAGTATTACACAGAGTCAAGGAGGAGAGGAATATCGTACATAAATAAAACGAAGGAAAGCTAACTGGATTTGTCACATCTTGCGTAGGAACTGCCTTCTAAAACACGTGATTGAAGGAAGGATAGAAAGGACGAGAAGACGAGGAAAAAGACGTAACCGCTACTAGATGGCCTTAAGGAAAGGAGAAGAAAATGGAAATTGACAGAGGAAACACTAGATCGCAGTCGGTAGAGAACTCGCTTTGGAAGAGGCTGTGGACTTGTCGTAAGACAGAAAACTGAAAGAATAAATGTTAAGACGATTAATGAATGATGAATTGGAAAGGATTTGGAAGGAAGAGGTCATGGTCATTTGAGAAAATATCTCAGCATCAGCCTAGACAGAATGGATAAATCCACAAAAGACATAGAAGAGTCGATTACTAGGAAGAGATTGGAACCGGGGTCCTCCTGAATCACATTACGCTATATCCAGATACTCTACAAGTATTTATAGGCCTATGCAAGTCTCTAGATGATGTCCTTCCGTATCAGTTGCACACAAATTAAAATTTTATGATAAAAATTATCATGTTGACGAGTTCCTATCACTCTGATGTGTTCCAACCAACATTAATGTCAACCTGCTGTGAATTTTCTAGACATTGTCCAGGTGAAGCGAGTCTATAGCCAGCCCAACCAGTTTAAAAGAGCGACAGACTCCTCCACCAGACCACACTCGCAAAGAAATTCCCTCTAATTTTTAAGTACTGTAGATTTTAAAAATCATTATTTTTAGAGAACAATTTAAGTATGTGCTGCTGCTTGGATTGTATATTTGCTGTGAAAACTCTTATTATATTAATACATTTTTCATGTTTGCAGTATCGGTGTATATGCACGTCTACTCGTATGTGTATACAAAAAAGCGTCAACTATGTGCAGTCTATGCTTCCTGCATGTGTTTAATGTCCCTCAGGAAAAGAGAAGATGATTAGTGGTAACAGGATGACAACACGTCATCAACATTTTCTCTAAAATATTTATCGAAACATTAACATTTAACATGAACATGAATTAAGTCATTTGTAATGGAATCACGGTGTAACAAACCTGGAATTTTCACACTATTTTGTTTCGTTATCTAAAAAGACTCCAAGACGTAAATAAAAGATTTACAAAACGTCAAACATGGAAGACATTTTTCTTTACAATTTCTGTCAGAAATATATTTTTTAATAAATACTTCGTGAATTTCACTCTAGATACCCGTAAAAATGCATGCAAATGACCCGTTTTTAGGTGCGTTCCCAAAATTACGAAAAGCGGCTATTAGCTTCGTCATGTCCGTCCGTCCGCATGGAACAACTAGGCTCCCACTGGATGGTTTTTTTTTATAAAATTTTTGAGTATTTTTAAAAATCTAAGGAGAAAATTCAAGTTTCATTAAAATCTGACAACAATAACAGGTACTTTACATGAAACCCTACGTACATTTATGATCATATCTCACTGAATTCTTTTTAGAATAAGAAATGTGTGACACAAATTGTACAGAAAATCAAAACACATTTTATGTTCAATAACTTTCTTCCAAAATCGTGCTGTTTATGAGATAATGTGAAAAAATATGGTACAGCCGGACAGGACACAGATGCCAGTGTAACACAGCGCATGCGCTTTGCTTGCTGGATGACTAAGGTTACAGACAGAATACAGAATATGAAGTACCTATTGCTTTTCCACAGCAACAATGGTTACGCGAAAGCGCCTCAATGTTGCGTTATACATACATTGCCTGTCTTGTCTTCTGACTTTTACCAAAATTACAATAGGTCGAAAATATTTTGTGTCATATATTTTTAGGTAAGCTGTGTGCACTGCCAGTTTAGGACTACTTGTATGTAGGACCCCCAATATTTTGTGTATTAGTCCCTGAAACGTCATAATTCGTCCCTGGCTACAGTCGACCATTAATTTACATAAATATATCCCACAAATAGCTCCGCGGAGCAAAGAACGAATTAACGACACACAGTAGATTAGCAATTGAAGACATTTCCCTCTTCTTCTATGACGCTAATTTGATTAATATATTCAAAAAGCCCATCAACGGATCCCGTTCCGAGCAAGATGTTGTCAGTTCACACCCCACACACTGTTCATTTCCTGTAGTTTTAAATATTATCCTATCATCTAAGCTTACGTCTTTCGGGAGGTCTCTTGCTTGTATGTATTTTGCCCAAATTTGTTGTACACTTAACACATTCCCCTGCGCGCTACTTACTCTGCTCATCTCAACCACCATACTTCACTCAAATATTAGATAAATAGTAAAAATTATGAAGCTTCCAATTACGCAATCTTCTCCCTTCTTCTGCTAGTCACTTTTCTTTTTGTGAAGGGCCCCGCAGCAGATGCTACAGACTCACCGCAGCCTTGAGGCTTATTGTGCAACCCTGCGATGACGCTGCTTTTTTCGTTTTTTCGTGTAATGGAGCACTGGCGGAATGAAATTGACAGAGGAAAACCGAAGCACTCGGGGAAAACTCTGTTCCAGTGCCACTTTGTCCACCACAAATCCCACATGGACTGACCGGGGATCGAACCTGGGCCTTCGCGGTGAGAGGCCGGTGACTAACCGCCTGAGCCACGGCACGGCCAGTCACTTTGTTTTTCGTCTCAATATTCACCTCGTAATCCTAAGTACATACGTACGTTTACGCTGTCTTAGCATAGTAGGAAATATTCACATTTAACTAAGACTACGTTGCTTCTACTTTCAACAGTTTTAACACGTGTAAAGGAAATATAAATACTGCACTCCTAGCCTAAAGCACTCCACGAGGACATAAGCCATATTTTTATCAAAACAATGGGCCAGTAGAGTGGGTTGCCTTCCATGTCTATAACACAACCTAGTATAGACATCACAGGGTTTTTTGTGTGTGTGTATTACGAAGAGAGTAAAGTATGAATATACATATGGGTTTGTCTATTACCCCTCGTGCTATTGAAAACGGTCGACAAAAGACTGGCAAATTAATTTATGCTAACAATTTTGGGGGCTTTGTCGCACTGCTATGTGTGATTCCAGCCGGGGGGCATGTGGGGTGTACAACGCGCAATTGAAAATCTAGTTAAATATGATTTTTATTCCGTGTAATAAGTACACGTACAGCTCTGACAATAAATGCAATATTCTTTCAGGTTATCTGAATGTACAGCTCTGACAATAAACGCAATACACTTTCAGGTTTTCTGAGAGTACATTTCTGACAATAAATGCAATATACATTCAGCTTATCTGAGTGTACAGTTCTGACAATAAATGCGATATTCTTTCAACTTATCTGAGTGTACAGTTCTGGCAATAAATGCGATATTCTTTCAACTTATCTGAGTGTACAGTTCTGGCAATAAATGCGATATTCTTTCAACTTATCTGAGTGTATAGTTCTGACAATAAATGCGACATTCTTTCAACTTATCTGAGTGTACAGTTCTGACAATAAATGCGACATTCCTTCAACTTATCTGAGTGTACAGTTCTGACAATAAATGCGACATTCTTTCAACTTATCTGAGTGTACAGTTCTGACAATAAATGGCGATATTTTTTCAAGCTATTGATCAGTTCTGACAATAAGTGCGACATTCTTTCAACTTATCTGAGTGTACAGTTCTGACAATAAGGGTAACAACCTTGAATTTCAAAAAGCGAATTTCAAACAATAAAGGTAATATACTTTTTGCGACATTTGACGCTATTACAGCAGTGCAGGTAAATATTGATCTCTTCTGGAATATTCAAGAATGCTATTCTTGTGCCCTTTTACCCTGAAGAAGGAGGAAGTACACTCCTCCGAAACGTCGGCAACTATTTACAAGTCGAAATGCCGTAACAATATAAGAGTAGAAAACTTTATCCTCAACTTTCTGTTCATATCATTGTAGGAGTTTTCTTATAAATTCACCTACACTGTCAGACAGTTTCACACAATGAAAGGATCATTTACAATGCATGGATAGCTTCATAGCGATTGATTCTAGGGTTATTTAATAACAATATTTCAGCTGCATGGATTAAATAGCGTTTAGCGCGGTAATAATTAATAATAATCTGTGCATTTAAATTATAAGATCATTAAGATGTAATTTAGTCGGTCAGGACTTAAAACATTACCATTATGAGTCTGGATTAAATCTGGACTTCTAAACATCGCGGCCGAGAGGATAACAGTTTTAATTCTTATTTAAAAATTTCTGTGTTTAATCTCGGCTCAAGGACAGGTTATCTGGACTAAATGTTTCGTTGTTTTCCTCATTCTCTCTGGGCAAGTGATATAACATTCAGCCTATGTCAAATGAGATTATTGTCACTTAATTACACGCTCTCTGAAAGTTATTACTCACAAATCGGCCTATAATTTAATACCGTAAAGTCTGATATATGTTACTGATATGTCATTTACATGAACAATAATAGGCCAGACATTTGGTGTAACAGCGGCATAATCCCACGTCTATGTGGCATGGCGAAATTACCACCTTAGGCGTCATTCTACAAAAGCAGTGACAAAATCAAAATAGTCAAAGTTACAACTGTATTTAAGACAGTGTAGAAATATTAAACTTTACAGATTAATATGTGAACGTGAAGAAACGTTTGAGTTGAAATTTGAAAAACATTCTTCGATATTCGTGTTGCAAATGTCACTGGAAAGGTAAATTTCACCCTAGAACAGGCCATGAAGGCCCAGAGGGGGAGTAGAGGTATAGCTCTACTCTTTCTTTAACATCGGCGCTAGATGGAGGTGGGTGGTCAACGCCAAGTCCCGGCCGCTTTACTCCCGGGAATGACCCGGTAACCTTTGTACAGAAGCCTGGGTAGGCCCCAGTGCCGGTCTGGACGGGTGCTGAAAATCTCGCCACAACCGGGATTCGATCCCCGGACCGCCGGGCTCGTAGTGAATCGCTATACCGACTACGCTATCCCGGCCCACCAATGTCATTGTTCAACCCCAAATTTTATCTCATCATCTAACATCGTCACCCAAAACGCCGTGTACAAAAATAAAAAAAAATCAAGAAAACAAACGATTCAGAAACTTGCACCTCAAATCATTTTAATTAATTTTCATTTTTTTTTATTTCATCTCAATCCAACAAATGCAGTACACTTTCTTTCACTGATTTCTTGCCCCTACATATGTTTCGGCACACCTGTGCCATCCTCAGGGGGGTCGTCGAGAGTTCACAATCGCAATTCACACATACGTAGGGGCAAGAAATCAGTGAAAGAAAGTGTAGTGCATTTGTTCGATTGAAATAAACTAATTAACTTGAAGAAATGCACGGTATGTATAATATAAAGTTGCACCTCAAAGATCAGCTTTTGGGCAAACTGTGTCTGTGTCTAACATTTTTGTAAAACCTGTGCCCAATTGTCGGGCTCCTGTGTAAATCACAAGCTTCACGGTCTCAACTGCATATTCCTTTCTTACGTTATGCAACCTACAAGCCTTGTGCTCGAGAAGCGTTCTTTGGCAATCTGTACCGGAATTTTAGACCACTTTGTGAAATCACCAAGTTTCATAATCGGGATTCATTTTTTTGGTCAAACTTGGTTGCCCTCAGACAAAATGCAAGAAATTATTTCGTTATTGGTTTGTGGCCACAGTTCACAACCATAATCGTGCTACTCCAGAGTGGTTTTCGGGACACCACGCGCCTAAAGTGTGGCAGGGCGATTCTGTGTCTAAATTTTGAAACAGCAGGAACGAAAAATTTTTCGGTTTTCTCTCCTCAAAGAAGAACAAATCTGTATAAGCACTTTTCTGTTCGCGTTATTTGTTTCCAAGACACAAATCGTATTGTACAAAAGGATGGACGGTCGGACAGAAAGAAAGACACTGCAGAATATATATATATATATGTGTGTGTGTGTGTGTGTGAGAGAGAGAGAGAGAGAGAGAGAGATAGAAATAATATTTCATCTTTTCGCGGAAAATAAATATTAAGCAATTGCCTAAAAATATTTTTCGCTGATGCCCACCCTTTCAAAGACGTAGTTCACCTTATTTCTGAGTGAGCAAGGCTGCCGAAGCCAAAACAAGATGGCACCACAATCTACGCAGGTAATCGGTGTAACCAGTGGTATATCCGTTTCCAGATATTCGGTTGCATGATTGCGTTGCTGGAGGGGTTTCATTTGATTCGTGTTATGGAAGTTGTCTTTGACAATTAATGGAAGTGTATGATCAATTGTGGTATAAGCCTATACAAGGCAATAGTTACAAACTGCCGTACATATAGGTAACGTAGATAGGCGACAATAGTCTATTTGACCACCATATTGTGCAACAGTCGGTGGGATTGAGCACATTGACACACAATCAGTGTGTATTTAGGAGCGTGATGCACGTAAGTTAACAGTTAGGCCTAATGAAAAAATAATTAGGAGTCAAGCAAACGTTAAACACACAATTAACTTTATTTCTCCGCATTAGATTATTCCTGTGAATCCTTAAAGCTAAAGAGGCCTACCATTAAATGCCTTGTGTGTATTTTTGTTGTGCTTTTATTTCAAAACACATCAACAAATATTACAAACATGAAGTCTGTAATGCTGAAAATAACCGTTCACGAAAGAAAGGTATTTTAATTGGCCTATAAAATAGCATTATTTTTGGGGTTTCATTTACGTAAGCCGGCGATTTGTGGGAACCAAAATCACCGCGAAAGGCAGTCTACATTGATACGTTCAGAAGATACTTAAAAAGAAATGTTCTAATTGCTCGCGTTTTCAACTACATCTGTAGGTAGCAGTGTCCGCAGATAAAATCGTTGTGTTAAAGCTGAACTGAAAAAGATACCAAGAAAGAGATCATTACTAGCGTCAAAGTATTACCACGCCCCTTGTCTGAAGAAGTCGCAGAGAAATACGAAAGCCCTTTTTGTCAGACGGTCTTTGGAAAGATTTTCGAATCCGCAATCTCCCCGGGAGTAACCACTCGACCAGGACTCGGTGATAAAATTTCGAGCTGTTTTGTAAATCTCCTGAACTTCACCAGAGGCTGGTAACATTAGTTACCATATCTGGGAGTGGTGTGTTGACAAAGTTCAGAGAACTGTCTCTATAGACATCTTACATTTGTGCATGTAACAATAGATATGTGGTTTACGCAATAAACAGAGGAGTTTGGTTCTGTGAGCACAAGGGTTCGAAGAAATGCAGGGACCCCGGTTATATTTGAGCACACAGCTTGGGGGCACCAATATCAAGACGGCATATTGGCAACAAGATCAACATTCTACCGACCACCACTTCAAAGCCGAGTTGTGCATGGCTCCAGGCTCTCTGGTAGTTGTAGAGCAGGCAGCAACTTAGCAGCCTGTTGGTAATACCAGAAGCTGAGTAACTAATTCTTATTTATTTGAACACATTTACAACCTGTATCTTCTGACTGAGTGTACAAAAGTACATAACATGCATATCGACAAATGTATTTATCTCATATTACGGTTTTGAAGTCTAATTTAGCAGTGCTGAGACGGTAAAAACATAGATGGAAGAAATAATATATACACATACAATAATAAAATTTGGATAACCTAAGGCTTTAAGATTTGTGATCTTCGCCAAATACTATTGGCTTAATCAAATTAAAGAGAATGAGTAGGCTTGGGCTTATGGCCAGCATAGAACAGAAGAGAAATTCTTACAGGACTTCTATGCGAAAAACGAAAAGAAAGAGACAACTTGTAAGAACTGGTCAGAGATGAAAAAGTAACATTCCAGTGTATCTTAAAGGAACAGTATTGGAGAGCGTGAATGGATTTATCTCGCTCAGGGTAAGAACGGTTGGTGAACTCCTCTGAATACGGTATCGAACTTTCAGGTACCATAGATTTTGGGAAGACTCTTAAATAACAGAAGACTTGTTTATTTCTCCAAAAGGATTCCCCTGTATGGAGTTAGTTACTTAGTTATACACAACTTCGACAGAAACGTCTCAGAGACAAACACCAGCTGGAAGACCTAGGGGCAGATGAGAGGAAAATAACACAAAAGGCATCCTCGAGGAATAGGGAATAAAGATGTGGACAGGATAGAAGTACTAAAAAAATGCGGTCTGATGGTGGAATGGGCGGAGGGTGAAATGATAAACTTCATGAACAAAGAGGATCTCTTGACCAGATGAACTGGCCTGTAGGAGCCTAAGTATCGATAAATGACATTGGGTAAACACTGCTCCTCGAATACGGAAAGGGCACAAATATACGACAAGTCAGAAATACGGATTGCGTCACCCAAGATCGGAATGTCATTACGACTGTCTTGCAGTGAACAGCAGACATTTACAATCATTTATATCTGTCTTGCTAGTTATCGTCAGGCCAATGTGAATATCCTGAACTAAATTTTAGACCGACACAGAGCTGTGTGTACGTGTGTGTGTGTTTTTTGTTTCGGAAATTGATATTCCAATATAATTATCCCTTCGGATGGCAACCAGTAGGCTATATATAGCCTATAAACTCTCGCGATTGACTGTTCTTGTACTGTGAGAGAGGATACGGATACACACCCTCGATTCGAGAAGTTCTATAGAATTTATTTTCCTAAACGTACATACAGTATCTGTTTTCATTTCCTTAAAAGACACAAATATTAAAATTGTATAGTTATAACATGCTTTTCATACACACACACATATTTATATATACATATATACATGGTTCTCACATGCATAGTCCACACACATAGAGAAAGATATTTTTAACAAGCAGGGTGAAAGAAATAATCTATCATTTGCGACGTAACAGAAGAGGAGTGCAGTGCTTTACCGTTTCAGGATAAATATTAGTCCGGATTATAAGAGTTCTGTCGTATTAAGCAAGCCGCAGGCCATGCAAAACTTTGCATTAGTTCTTTTGAAGCATTTTAATCCACCAGAGAGGTCACGTATGACACGCTGTTAAACATTTCAGAGTCAGGATGTTTAAGCATTTGAGAACTAAAACCAATCTGAATTGTAATTAAATATTTAATTCATACATCACAGAAAACACAATACCCCTCACCTGTAGAGAACCTCTTAATATTGTACAGGGAAATCATCGCCCTGTCCTATGAGCTTCATAGGAAACAGAACTACAATCTGTGGGAAAAGTGTAAAGCTTTTGAAAGTTAAAATCTGGTGGTACACATAGTAACCACAGCCAGTGCAAGCAAGTGCGTCATTTTGATCTGCAAGGTACTGCACAGGACATGGGATATTAACGTCCTACTGCCGATGGGAAAATGTAAAGCAGAGAGATACATAAAGAAAGGAAGACAAAACAAAACAGGCAAAAGAGAGGCTATGTGTGTAATTAATTTGCTTAATAAATTGAGATTTAATATTTGCTAAGATTTGTTAAGATTGAGGAAAAATGTTCCTGCAAAATGTTGGTGCCTGGCTACCGCATTACATCGCATCACACACAAGAAAATCATAACACTAACATGTAATAATTACTTACAATATGTGAAAAGTTAAAGAGGAGATAACACAACAGAGCATCGTACCTTCTGATGGTCATGACTTCCCACAGAAAAAAGGCAAATTTATGGTTTTTATCAGTGGATGCATTCATGTCGAAAGTATACCAATGTGTGTTCGCTATAAATCTGCAGCAGTTCTTTAAGGTGCTAGACGGATGGCTGCGAGTTCGATTCCCGATGATGTCATTAAAATTTTTCATTCTCTTAATCCTTCCGGCCGTACTATGGCCCTGGGGTCGACTTAGCCTCTAACACAAATGAGTACCAGAAATATTTCCTGGGCGGGGGGGGGGGGTAAAGGTAGCCGGTGCCTAGGGCTGGCAACCTTACCACATTCTTGTGCCGATGTCTGGAAATGTGGGAGCCTCAACCTCCTGGAACCCTAAGAGCCTGTCCAGGTCTGTACAGATATTGCTTTACCTTTGTTGGTTAAGGTACTACATAGGTATTGGTACTTTTTGCGCCGCAAGGCGAATATGATTTGTGGCAGTGGACAAAAAATGTTGAGGACCACTGTGTTAAAGTAAATAGCTTCAGAACAACAGGACCTATACTTAGGGCTTGAACGTATATAGCAGGCTTAGAAAAATACAGGGTGCCTCAGTGAATCAGGCGATTTTAAAAACGTCATAAACAGTAAATCGCCCGATTCACTGACGAACCCTGTATATAGAAACTATCTCAATGGTAAGTCTTGATCATCCAATGGTGCTGATTAAAATCCAGATGTCTTAGGCCTCGAATATAAAGCTAGACGTTTAAGATGTTAATCAAGATTTAGTAGTTGATCTTTGGGGTGTCAGTCGTGAGGTTCTCGAGGTAACATCCGGAACTTAGCTTTTTTTGCTACAACGTTTAGTCCAACAACTGCACAATAACTCGATACAAAATAAATACATTTACACAGCAAGCCTCGAACATGTTTCGGCCTCTTTCGGAGGCTTGCTGTATAATTGTATTTATTTTTGTATCGAATTATTTTGTAACTGTTGGAACAAACATTGCAAAACCTTAATGCACGGAACATGGATAATATTCAATCTAGAAATTAGCTTGGGAGAAAGTAAAAAAAAAAAGAAACTCAGAAAAAGCGTTAAAAGCTCGATGTTCGTATCCTGTAGGTTCTAAATACAAGGCTACAGCTTTACCATTACAAAACTGTTCGGTCAAGAATTTACTGATATGCAATTGATTTTATAGGCAGAAATTCATGAAGCCGTAGGTGGCAACATCTTTATGCTGGCGACGATGTGTATTCTGATTCCATAACGACAAATGATATCTGAAATATCGAGTAAATATTTAGGCCTGCTGCTCAAAAGTTAGTTTCTCATGTGCATTAACTACTTCTATTCTTCACGTTACTTGTACCGTACATTTTTAATTATATATATCTTATGCAGACAAATGTACACAGTATATGTTATTTAACACAATTTATATTAAATTTTGCCCAACATGTTTCTAGCCTATATAAGGCTCATCTTCAGGGGCTCTTTTGTTGAAATTAGAACAGCTATATTATTGGTATATAAAATTCTTAAAAAGCCAATAACCAAATACATCTAACGGGTTTTTAAGAATTTTATATACCAATAATATAGCTGTTGTAATTTCAACAAAAGAGCCCCTGAAGATGAGCCTTATATAGGCTAGAAACATGTTGGGCAGCATTTAATATAAATTGTGTTAAATAACATATACTGTGTACATTTGTCTGCATAACATATATATATTTCTATTCTCTAAGAAGGATTTTCGATAGTCTAACATAATTAGGCAAGGAAATGTGTAAAGTTTTGGTAACATAACTAACTGTCATTACTTGAGATTATTAAATATTCCCAAACGCGCTTTTACATACAATCAGAATATTTAAAGTTAAATATATAAATTTATCCCATACTGAACTTCTGATCAGAATAAATCAAAGCGTAAGTAAAGGAGTTCATCCAGTTTTTACGTTACTTGTACCGTATATTTTTAATTATACATATCTTATGCAGACAAATCTACACTGTTTTATGTTATTTAACACAGCAGGCCTCCAAAAAATCTATATTGAAAGCAGAATGACTGTTACAGATATCAATAACCAGGTACATCTAACGGCATTTTAAGAATTTTATATACCAATAATATAGCTGTTGTAATTTCAACGAAAGAGCCACTGAAGATGAGCCTTATATAGGCTAGAAACATGTTGGGCAGCATTTAATATAAATTGTGTTAAATAACATAAAACAGTGTACATTTGTCTGCATAAGATATATAGAGTTAATCCAGGTTTTGTCTCAAACTGTCTTCGCCGTATTAAAGTATGAAACTCTTTTCAGTTTTCTCTAGTTTTTCTGAAACTATCTTTTTTATATATATATATATAACACACATGACAGTAAAACTCGCTCCGCCCTTCTGAATCACTACAGTATGAGTGTGTGCTGTTGAAGGTGTGCAAAATAAACAGACTATATTATTTGTAGTAGATTATCACCTACCCCTTTTGATAGGGCTGTTACTATGATTATAACATTGTGTACTTATTGATTGGTTTAACACTCGTTTCTGATATCTAAGAGCTAATCACACGTTCTATAGCATTTCCCTGAACTGATAAGTAAATTGATTAACTTGCCAGAAAAGAATAACATGTAGGTTATAAATTTAACAACCAGAGCTAATCTCACATTATCGCTACACTAATTTCAGAAAAAAGGTAGTGGAAGACTCCCAACTTATTTTTTGTTTTTCTGTAATATAAGATAAGAAAACAAAGGTTACAGAACTCTAAAATTTCTAACAAATTAAAAAAGGAATATGTCATTCAGTGGACACATTCATTTCGACGTTCTGCGTATTTTCTACACTCCTTGCCTGACAGTAAACAAGAACTATCATTTTATTGCTAGATTATTTTATATATAACAAATATCAGTTTATTGTCACGTTCGTAATGCAAACGCGTGCGCGCCTGTGTGTGTGTATGTCTGTGTGTGTGCCTGTGTGTGTGCCTGAGTGTGTATGACTGTGTGTGTGCCTGTGTGTGTGCCTGAGTGTGTATGACTGTGTGTGTGCCTGTGTGTGTAAGTCTGTGTGTGTGCCTGTGTGTGTGCCTGAGTGTGTATGACTGTGTGTGTGCCTGTGTGTGTGCCTGTGTGTGTATGACTGTGTGTGTGCCTTAGTGTGTATGACTGTGTGTGTGCCTGTGTGTGTGCCTGAGTGTGTATGACTGTGTGTGTGCCTGTGTGTGTGCCTGTGTGTGTATGACTGTGTGTGTGCCTTAGTGTGTATGACTGTGTGTGTGCCTGTGTGTGTGCCTGAGTGTGTATGACTGTGTGTGTGCCTGTGTGTGTAAGTCTGTGTGTGTGCCTGTGTGTGTGCCTGAGTGTGTATGACTGTGTGTGTGCCTGTGTGTGTTCCTGTGTGTGTATGACTGTGTGTGTGCCTTAGTGTGTATGACTGTGTGTGCCTGTGTGTGTGTGCCTGAGTGTGTATGTCTGTGTGTGTACCTGTGTGTGTATGTGTGTGTGCCTGTGTGTGTGCCTGAGTGTGTACCTGTGTGTGTATGTGTGTATGTCTGTGTGTGTGCCTGTGTGTGTACCTGTGTGTGTATGTGTGTGTGCCTGTGTGTGTGTCTGTGTGTGTATGTGTGTGTGCCTGTGTGTGTGTCTGTGTGTGTGTGCCTGTGTGTGTGTGCCTGAGTGTGGATGTCTGTGTGTGTGTGTGCCTGTGTGTGTATGTCTGTGTGTGTGCCTGTGTGTGTGCCTGTGTGTGTGTGCCTGTGTGTGTGCCTGTGTGTGTGTGCCTGTGTGTGTGTGCCTGAGTCTGTATGTCTGTGTGTCAACTTTCGTTACGTACGTAAGCTGCCTCAGAAATATTGTATACCAAGATTTAAGTTCACGTACACAACTCTTCTACAAAGAAATATCTACATTTTACTACCTGCCTCATTTACACCAAGTTAATTGTGTATAAAAATAGGTAATAATTTTAATGCAATATTATTTGACATTGTTTCAGTAAAGATGATCCCTTCTGGATTGAAACATGTGTGAGTAACAAATGTGATATTATAATATAAATATCTAACGAAGAACACTGTGCATTTTGTTGTTTGAGTGTTGTGAACTGGTTATCGACAGTGCACGGAACGAACAACATAATGTTTGAGTGTTGTGAACTGGTTATCGACAGTGCACGGAACGAACAACGTAATGTTTTGAGTGTTGTGAACTGGTTATCGACAGTGCACGGAACGAACAACATAATGTTTGAGTGCTGTGAACTGGTTATCGACAGTGCACGGAACGAACAATATAAAGTCTGGGTGTGTTTTTGGATTAAGTTTGTGTGCTGGTTACTACTGCAGCGAATTTGTATCATTAAAACGAGCAGCAATTTGCGTTATAATTTCTGATAAATATGGAACCTAAAACTAGGTTTCGATGTTTGATTGCCGATGTCTGAAGTTTTACATCTGAGGTTCTCAAGCGGTGGCCGTAAGAACTACCGTCTTCTACATGTGACAGCGTATCTTCTGGAATACATTTACCGACTTTTCGGAAAAAGTTCTGCATCCGTCCTCAGAGAAGAAGATGACTGAGGCAGAAGTTTCAACACAAATTTCGGCAAATTTATACCAGACTACACGGCGCCACATCCCAGGAGACGAATTAGCAGCAGCACTGATATAAGAACTCAAATTCCTGCAGAGTGCATGTATTTCAAACACAGGAGAAGGTACAGTCAATCACAATCATATTTAGTAGTACTCTACTGTATATTGTGTTGCGACATGTTTCGGCTGTTATCAAAAGCCATCAGCAGGCATATAGGTATAAAATACTTGCAGAAAGAATACCACACCATCTGACAGACACACGTCACACACTCTATAACAGGACGAGATCTCTTTAGACCATAACAGACCGAGAAAGATATTTGTACATGCTTCATAAAGAGCGGAGAACAACTAAGAACTTCCGCCACATCTCTCTTTAAAACATTTTAAATTTAAAATATTGTGATTTTATGATTGTTACATTTGTGCACTTGGAATTAATCATTTTAAAGAAGGCGACATAATACATAAGCGTGCTGGCCTTGTATTCCTTTCTTTAGATAACTCCCTGAAAATGGCACCTCGTTGCCGAAACATGTACGAGTTTTATACTTACTTTTGAATGTATTTTACTATTTTTGGTTTAGGTTTAGGCATTAATTACAAGAACATGCACAGTATAATAACATAAAAATTGCAGAAAGAATGTCTGTTTACCCCTATTTTTTTCCTTGTATATCAAAAAGTGTTGTCACACGTAGAGAGATCAGATTTAAATATTTAGTGAAAATGATAAAATAGATAAACGTACCGCAACCTGCCTTACAAATAAAAGTGTAATAATAACAGTAGTGGGTCTATCGGAGTAGAAGTCTGTGTGACAGGAAGCAGGCCGTATGATTTCTATTAGTAACTTCTTTCTAACAAATGATGTGGGAAGGGTAAGATAATTGGTACAGGATAGCTTGTAACCGCTGATCGCTGACTACGTAACCCACATCAGACTATCATTATCACTTCAGATTTCTGTCTGATGGCATGATAATTGGTAGGACTGTGTGAGGTTATGGTCATTATGCTGTTTATGGTGTGAACATCTTGCACCCAGGTACCTTCGTCTTGTTTGCCCTGTGTCGGAAATGTCTCACTGTATGGTCTTTTGTGTCGCACATAAAGCACTTCACTCACTCTGACTGCCTCCAACAAGATCCCGGCCAATAATACATGTTTTCACGATACAAAGTTTCCTTTTAATGTAGTCTATACACTTCAGGCCCCTTCGTCTCTGCAGCTCCTTGATGCTACTCCATCATCATCAGCCTCCAATTTCACAGATTTTGTCTATTGTAATGAAATTGTGTCCCTTTCTCCAACCAACAGTCAACCGGGTGCCTATAAACATTGTAATTTATTGCATATAAAATAATTTTTCTTTGCTTTGCGGTTGGTTTTATTTTTACCAATATCACAACATATAGCTAGGTAACTGTAAGTTTATCCCAATATTATATTAGGTCCGAAAGGACGGGGGATCGAATCCAGGTGGGAGTGAGATTTTCAGCACCCGTCCAGACAGACACTGGAGCCCATCGAGCCTCCTATACAGTGGGCACACTTTCTCTTTCCCGGGGAAAAAACGGACGGGGCATGGCTTTGACCACCCACACCCATCTTGCGCCGAGGTTAAAGAAAGAGTAGAGAGCTATACCTCTACTCCCCCCTGGGTCTCATGGCTTGCTCTAGTTTGAACTTTACTATAATAGGTCCATGCAGGAAACACGAAACTCTTTAACAGTCGAAAAACTTCAGTGTTGGTGTGTAGGCCTATCACGTAGGTCAGACTATAAGAGATAAAACATACACCTCGATTAAGTAGACCTACACAAAAATTGTACTCCAAATTCGAGATCTGAACTTCTCACAGCAGTGTTGATGAAATTGTAACTCTTCTGGCAAAAATCCAAAAACCTCCACCGAATCCATATTCACTTCCTCCAGTTATTATGAACGATAAAGTTATAGTTGTACGTGTTGTTTATTTAGCGACGCTGTCAGAATTTATATTCCATTTATTAAGCATCAAGCCATGAAGAAGTGTGGGGAAGGGGAAGGTTTACTTACGTCACGCATTTCTAAGCTCGACACTACAAGACGTGAGGGTTCAGTTCGAAGCCCTGGCGTCTATATTTACGATACCCAATAGACAGGAGGTTTTAAAGGCCTCAGAGATACCAATTATGATTTAGTCATGTCAATTTGTAGTGAAATCTTGTGGCAGAAATAAGAACTAAAAATTTATTGTGTACGTCCATACTGTTTTTATTGAAACGAAGTTTGCTGAAGTATCATTTCAAATTTCATTTATACAATTTTTATAAGAGTGTCAAATACGAATAATATTTATGAGTAGTATTACTTGAATATCAAGCGGCATATAGGCCTATAACCGTTTCAAGGACGACCCATCTTTAAAAGCATGTATAACATTTAATTAGAGACTCAGCAGGATCTGAAGATCGGGAAGAGGGCTAATTTATCGACGGGTATCAGGACGAAATTCACTCGACAATTCGTGGTGTAGAAATAGAGCGCAAAGTTTCATGGAAATCCATTCAGAATTTGTAGGATCAAAGGTAGGCATAGTGTCGAAGGGACAGACGCACTAAAATAAGTCTGCCCTTGTTCCACTTAAGGTGGTTTAGAGCTCAGAACTCCAAACGAGAAACATAATGCGAAGTCAAAATTTACCTTTACACTCTATACACTGATTAGCACTCCAAGAGAAATCCATTAAACAAAACCAAAATTTCTGACACGATAATCCATTTCTATATTTAAACAGCCATGTACGCGAAAAGACTACCTATAGGTGTGAAGAGTATAGACGTAAGATAGCTGGGCAAAGGGTGATCAGAAGAGTATTTGACTCCAGTGCCGACGAGGGGTGGGGGAAGCCGGTACAAATTACCGGGGCCCGGCAATCCGGGCAGGGACTATGTTGCATACGATTTTGTCTTTCTCAGTAATATCATTTGTTGTCGATTTTACACATTAACCCATTCAGACCAAGCCCAAGTCACTTTGCAACTGACAGTCGGTCTTTCCAATTTAGTGCAAAGACTTTTAGCCGGTTGACCCTTACTGGGGGGGGGGGGCCGAAAAATTTTTTCACCTGGCCCTATTCCGCTATCGGCGGCCCTGCTTGAATCTAAGAGGACGGAAAGGATGTGAGGCCAGAAAAACTGCATAAGAAGGAGCTTCATAATTTAAATCATTCATAACATATACATATATTATTACGGCTAGCAGGCCAAGGAATACCGACATACAATGTGCTAGAATCATATGCAGCAAACATAATAAGAAATCCATAATAATTTCTGTAGGAAAACCTGAAGGTAAGAGGCCACTTGAAATACCTAGACGTAGATGGCAGGACAATAATAATGTGATCCTTAAAGTTACAGGTTGGGAGGTAAAGACTGCATTTATATGGCCGGTAGTGGGCTCTTTTAAACCGGGTAAAAGTTCCTTAAGGTGTTAGGAATTTTTAAGTAACTCAGCCAAAATGATTTTCTGTAGGGCTCCACCCCATGCAGTTCATGTAGCACCCACCGTTTTCTTATAGTTTGTTCCACAGTTTTTCTACTTCTTTTGTCACAGATTGTAAACAAATAGTAGCGATACGACTGCAGGCTGTGAGAACTAACAGTCTGCTTATCTTCAGGAATGAAAACGAGACAAAACACTTCACTGAGGATACACGTCGTAAAGCAAGAACAAAACTCGTGACTGAATAAACATCGGTCAAACGTAGACTGCGGTTGTTACAAAACATTCAGTGGTTAACAGCATTAGGCGCCAAGACACTATCCCAGGTAACTTCTGAAGTAATGTAGTTGTTACCTCTTCCTCTACATCACTCACGACTTTAATTCTTACATTTTCTAATATTTAAACGCAAATACCTCTCATTTGAGGAATATCCTACATACAATAAAAAGAAGACAGGCTAACTGGATTGGTCACATCTTGCGTAGAAACTGCCTTCTGAAACACGTTATTGAAGGAAGGTTTAAAAGGAAGGATAGAAATGACGAGAAGACGTAAGCAGCTGCTGGATGACCTTAAGGAAAAGAGAAGATACTGGAAATTGAAAGAGGAAGCACTAGATCGCAGCCTGTGGAGATCTCGTTTTGGAAGAGACTACGGACCTGTCGTAAGACAGACTACAGAATGAATGAATGACCTCTCATTTAAAGAGGTAATATAATTATTTATAAAGTATTTAGGGAAATAAAAAAAAATAAATACTTTGGCTACAAAGAAGAGGTGTGATGCTTCACAACAAAGGCTAATATTCATGCATTTTCAGATGCAAAACCTCAAACGTTTGTCCCGTTCTTACAAAACCCGTTATAACACTCACTGGGTCCATCGACAACCGCACCAAATTTAACGTAACTTGGCAAAATTTTTAAGCAATCATAGTCATCAGACAGGAAACATTAATCCGGTTATTCCGAGAAAAAAATTACCAATAACACTTTTTTCTCGAGTCGTAAATTCTCCACATTGGAATATTTATACATATAACTTAATTACTAACCACAATATATTGAAACATTTGTAATGGAATGATCTTGCACATCATAAGCACGGAAATTATAGACAATTTTACGGTTATTTTAGTATTTAAATGTGGTTAGATTTAAGCGTTTCAGAATATGAAAATGTGAATATATTTGAGTTTATTGTAAAGGTTTCTAAGCTTGGTATGTTACACCTTCAATGCACTGCTTCTTGACATTGTCCATCTTCTGTAATTCCGAAAAGAATGCTGGACATGAACACAGTCCAGAAATCTAAAAATAACTAACTAACTAAATCCATGGAGCAGAGTCCTTCTTGAGAAGCTAGCAGGTCGTCAGCTAGTCAAGAAATTCCCTACGTTTTGTGGGACCCGAAGGTTCATTACCGCCTTCACAAGAGTCCGCCACCTGTCCCTATCGTAAGCCATATCAATCCAGTCCATGCCCCCCATCCCACTTCTTGAAGATCCATTTTAATATCAACCTCCCATCTACGCCTGGGTCTTTCAAGTGGTCTCCATCCCTCAGGTCTCCCCATCAAAATCCTGTATGCACCTCTCCCTCACCCATACGTGCTACATGCCCCGCCCACCTCATTCTTCTTGATTTGATCACCCGAATAATATTTGGTGATGAGTACAGATCGTTAAGCTTTCCCAGTTATGTAGTTTCTCCACTCCCCTGTTACCTCGTCCCTCTTAGGCCCAAATATCCTCCTCAGCACCCTATTCTCGAACACCCTCAGCCTATGTTGAAACATAAAAGAACCTAAAAATAGTCAACTTAAATTATGGCATTCCCTTGTGTTAAATATATATAACATAAATCAAGACAAAATCCGTCCAAACACATCTGAGTTTCATTGGTTACACAGAACAACAAGTTTCGACCTACTCAGGTCATTTTCAGGTGATCTAAATCGGTCGAAACATGTTGCTCTGTGTAACCAATGGAACGTAGATGTGTTTGGACGGTTTCGTCTTGATTTCTGTTGTAATCAACTTACTTAAGGTCCGATCTGCAACTTACAACGTTCCTTAACTTATTATGGCACAGCAACATTGCCAAGACACTTACAGTTGAAATAATTTTGAGACACCTGGTACGGTCCACTAAGGTAGTGCAAAACTTGTATACATGTTATTAGGCCTAACCGCAGGCCACAGGACACCGCTACCGTTGTGCGTAACAAAGAGCTGTGTCACTGTATCATTCGCATTGTGAAGGGCCCGCACACCGCGGGGGGCCCGGCCCAGGTGTTGACACCAATTCACGCCTCCAGCACACACCATTTCACTTCACACTCCGCTTAGCATTGGAGGGAAGCTTGAGTTTCGGTTACGATGTGTTCAAAATAAACCCAACAGACTAAATATTGACACGGATATCGAAAATAAAATATCTCAATGATCCGACATCACAGATTTCATATTTTTGCAGGCAGCATGTTAAATTCGGACAATCAGAAAATTTTGCCTTACCCGGTCTCGTATTTAAAACGCAAAAATTTAAATACTATAAATTTTATTCTACTCCTTGTTTTGGTTTCTCACATATACAGGGTGTCTGAGGAAGGGTGCTGAGCAGAGCATTTGGACTTACAAGCGCCACAAACTATCTTAAACAGAACGGGAAAGTATTTCCAGTATTTTAATTCATACGTACATTAAACGTAGGGTCTTCAGGCGTGGAGTTTCACATTGTAATGTGCGCTGTGACACCATGTAGAATGTCAGGTGTTTACCAAATTTCTAAAGATTATACAACCATCCTGAATATGGAAATAGTAGCTTATAATATTCTTCAAAGAAACCTGCACACATATCCCAGATTACCTTATGTCATAACCGAAATGGATATAATACACATTTTTGTGTCTCTGCACAGCTCTCTCTTTAATAGACAGAATAAACTATGGGCATATTTATTGGCAAAGTGTTACAATGAAATGACTGCAAAGAACTGATTATTGCAAATGATTTGACGGTAATAAACCGGAGTTTACCCAGTAATATTTGCACAGAGAGATGATTTCCACGCAGTAAACTCAACGTCAACTAGACCTGACGCGCTTTCATGGCAGCTGTTCGGATCTGAACAATACGGCTGGTCGTGTGTCCCTTTGCTATAAGGACGGCAACCAGTCCGTCAGCAAACAAGGCACAGTAATCTCCTAACAATTGTTATTAACGGGGCAGATACTTTCTGATCCCCATGTCTAACATGCTTTGTTATACACTGCTTAATGAAGTTACTGCTCGATAGGCTTAAACCCACAGTCATCGGATCTGATACTCCTCAATGATAGAGATTTATTAAACGAATTTAGTAATTAGCCTGAATCCTCCGTGTAACACGACTTGTTGGGCTAATTCCTTCTCGTCTTCACATCTGCACCTCTCACATGTTTTATCAACGGGTCTATATTTTTAAAACAATTTTGGTGCTCAGAAAGAAAAGTAAATATTTTTCACCGCTTTTTTTGCAGTCTGCAATTAAATCTATTTACAATCTTTAGTCTTAATTCACCGTGCAATTTTATTATTCTAGACATTCACCAACAAAATGCACAAATCACTAACAAGGTGCAATCAGCCCCTTATCATAATCAAACCCTACACGTGTTTAGGCTCTTTATGAGCCATCATCAGGGGTTATTCATTAGTGCTTTTCAAATGCTGGATAGATCTGCTATTGACACTCGTAAAGTTTTGCACTGTTTATGATCATGAAACATTTGTTTCGTAAGTCAATATATTGTGACAGTGATACGTGTATATGTTGTGTATTGTGACAGCGGTACGTGTATATGTTGTGTATTGTGACAGCGGTACCCGTACATGTTGTGTATTGTGACAGTGGTACGCGTACATGTTGTGTATTGTGAGAGTGATATGTGTATATGTTGTGTATTGTGACAGTGGTACGCGTACATGTTGTGTATTGTGATAGTGATGTACATGTTGTGTATTGTGACAGTGGTACGCGTACATTTGTGTATTGTGATAGTGATGTACATGTTGTGTATTGTGACAGTGATACGTGTATATGTTGTGTATTGTGACAGCGGTACACGTACATGTTGTGTATTGTGACAGTGGTACACGTACATGTTGTGTATTGTGACAGTGATACGTGTATATGTTGTGTATTGTGAGTGGTACACGTACATGTTGTGTATTGTGACAGTGGTACACGTACATGTTGTGTATTGTGACAGTGATACTGTATTGTTGTGTATTGTGAGTGGTAAAACGTACATGTTGTGTATTGTGACAGTGGTACACGTACATGTTGTGTATTGTGACAGTGGTACACGTACATGTTGTGTATTGTGACAGTGATACACGTACATGTTGTGTATTGTGACAGTGGTACACGTACATGTTGTGTATTGTGACAGTGATACGTGTATATGTTGTGTATTGTGAGTGGTACACGTACATGTTGTGTATTGTGACAGTGGTACACGTACATGTTGTGTATTGTGACAGTGGTACACGTACATGTTGTGTATTGTGACAGTTGTACACGTACATGTTGTGTATTGTGACAGTAGTACTCGAGAAAAAAAGGTTTGAAAGCACTGCTCTGTATCATAACACGAAATACTGGGCACTGAGACCAACATCATACCTGCTGAAAGTCGATATGTTACACTGCGAGGGACTTGTGTATATATATATATATATATATATATATATGTATCTATATACTGACGGCAGCACATACATAAAGGTAAATAACGTGAGATTTTATAAGAACTCCTCGCTCTTCACTGACAACATAAATTATGTCTTTTCCACCTTGGTGGTTACTGTACGTACCACTTTCGTCGGCATTAAGACGCTGTGTATTTTGACCACAAACTGTACTTACGGATTTTGAATGGCTCTCAGAATAAGTAGCTATTTTATTCAAAAATATTATTAACTGACTTTCCATTGCAATGGAGACAGACATGTTTCTGTACGGTGAGAACTACAGATTTGAATATTATTTATGCCCATTTAAGGCCGCAAAAAATATATAAGATGGCGCAAAAGGCATTTTGCACTAGAGGCAAAAAGATAATTGAACTTCACCGACAAAGTACTTACATTTACTGACTACTTGAAATGTACGGTCTGAACGCTCTGTGTTTCGTAACAGGAAAGCCGTATGTTGCAAGAAGACATTAAATGTAAGAATTGTGTCAGTAAATTTTATTTAACTTACTGCCTCAAATTTAAACAGAATTTTGCGACACCCTGTCAAATTATGGTCCTTATTTCTAAATTGATATGATCACTAAGATTATTTTTAAACTATCAAATTTTTTAGGTCTCATTTCCTAAATAGACATATGAAATAAATCAGTCGATATGTTATCGTTTGTAGGTGTTTAATCAGCGGACATGAAACCGATTCATGTTCCTATTACATAGAGTAAGGAAGTCACGCTAGGCCATTAAATTCATAATTCCCCTAGGCTTCATAAGGTAGAACTTTTCCCCCAACAAGAATAATATGCCACAGGCAACGCAGTAGCTGAAATAGCAACCCCATGTTATTCTTAAGGGTGCATCAGACGGTGTAACAAAACAAGGAAATCTGAAGCAAATCTAACTCCATTATCAACACTATTCATTTAAGTCAATATTGGATCTGAGTTAGGCTAGAAACCCTTTTTATATTCCCTGCTTCTGATTTAGTCTGAATAAATGGCGTGAAAATCTGCCCATTTCGATGTCATAACATATTTCAAGGTAAGACACTAAATTTGCTATTGAATGGAATAGGTGATTCCTAGTTTTAAACAGCTATCCAAGGACAGATTTATTACCGAGTTGAACAGGTTTACCCCACAAATCCAATAGTTCACGAACTGGGTCCTAATCCATTTCACCGGACTGTACTCTGTATTTTCTGCCTCTGTAGACAAACAAATTTTCAACCGCCCCCCCCCCCCTTATATCTCGGTTTTTACAAATACTTCTTGCGCTTTGCACTAATGTTGTGGATGGATAAAAATTTAGAAGAATGAAAAGAAGACAATTTGTAGTTAGTGAAATTAAACAATGCCGATCCCAGTGGCCGTGCGGTCTAAGGCGTGGGTCTTCGGCCGCTCGCTTGCTAGGATCGTGGGTTCGAATCCCACCGGGTGCATGGATGTCTGTCTGTTGTGAGTGTTGTGTGTTGTTGTAGGTAGAGGCCTCTGCGACGAGCCGATCCCTCGTCCAGAGGAGTCCTACCGACGGTGGTGTGTCTCTCAGTGTGAGCAAAAGAAATTACAACCTCGACACTGAAACGGAACAGCCGGAGTAGGTAGAAGAGACGACAAAAAAAAAATCCATCTGGTACAAAATTTAACGCGGCCCCAGTCGCATGTTTATTTGCTGGTGCCTAGAGTCGGCCCTGTTAACATGTACAAGAATGATCCTTTGGAAATGTTTAAAAACCTTTTTCACGAAAAAAACTGTAACGTATTCGTGGTCTTCTTTAAGGTACTGTACCGGTATTTACATAAAGCGACTGAGAAAAATAATGAAAACCATCGGTCATAATGTCGTGTCTCCACCTATATTCGAAACAGGAAACTCCCAAAGGGAAGACAGAAACCTTACACCTTGATCTAACATGAGATCTCCGCTCTTCTGGGATATTTCACAGCGTAGAGTGGTAATTCTCTGTCGACGTTTCGGTACAACCTATCGGTCCCATATTCAAGGGTCAAAAAGTCCAAAAACTTCTAAGACTCCTTGATCATTTAAGATGGGACCGATAGGTTATACCGAAACGTCGGTACAGAATTACCACTCTGCGCTGCGTAATATCCCAAAAGAGGGCAGATATCATCTACATCGCGGCGGAAGCCTGAAATCACGTATTGATCTAACATGTTCAGTGTCTGGTTGAGCCCAAAAGTTTAAGCTTGAAGGGTAATGGTGAGTTAAGTTAATCTATGTTTTGGGTGAATATTGTGCGTGGTTCGGAAGAGTGCACACATACACGATGTTTTGTTCCGCGAGAGCGGTCGGAATGCAAACTGACACCGCACAGTGGGCAGCGAGCTCTACCGGCTACCTGTCGTGTGGGAGCGGCGACTCGAGATGCAGCCAGATTTTCTGCTTGGTTTGTGCGGCAGCATTTGCACTTCGGCTATTAGTAGAAAAACACTCACATTTTATTTTACAAATCTAGGACTCTTGTGCTGAAGAGTGTGACAATTACAACGGCTTTAAAGCTATTATTATTTTCTTAGTACAGTAGTGTCGCCTTTTACGCGAAATATTTTTATGCGCATTTCTTTATGTGCGGATGGAAACAAAAAAAAAATTACCGAAAAATAAAATAATACGGGAAAATTGGACACTCGAAGAGGATTTACGCGCATATCAAGAATTGTATGAGTTTAAACCCAAAGAAAGGAAGTTTCCGATAACCATATTTTTCAAAAGTAAAATGGTACAATCTGCAGCATTAACTTCTAGAGAAAATGATTCGCCGGGCCCTGTATTTCACCATAATTAAATTCTAGTTTATGTACTTTTGTATACTGTAGAGTACTGTATTTGCTGTATTACTATACTCGTGTTATTTTTCTATAAAAATACTTTTAAACTGCATAAATAACATACCAACACACCTAACGACTTATTTTACTTGTTTAAAGCAGCGGTCGCCAACCATTCGGACCTCACGGACCACTAAACTCACAATTTTGAATCCCGCGGACCACTAACATAATTTTTTTAAAAAGGTACAAACGTGTATAAAATAATGATCATAAAAGTTCCATTTTATTAATATGAAATGCACTTGTTAATTATAACAAAATTATTAGTGTGATATTTGTTGCTGCTTGTTTGAAATAAGTATAATAAACATAAAAATTGCAAATAATGTCCAAATTTCTCCACTGACCACCAAAATTTTCTCGCGGACCACCGGTTGGCGACCGCTGGTTTAAAGGAGAGGCATAAGAGAATCTAATGTGAGTGTTTCGATTATACACGGTTTTGGGTATACGCGGTATATCAGGAACATAACTACCTGGTAAAACACGACTCTACTGTAATTTGTTCGTGGAATTTGTGGTAAGTTGTCGCTTTAGTTAAAGTATGAAACTCGATGAGACATTTACCATGATACGCATTCTTCCGATAGTTCTGGTAATAAAGACTGAAGAAGATAACATGAAATATTGCGCGTGGTAGTTCCAAGTCGTGAAAATTTTAAGTTACTAAAATATAACAGATTACAAAGAACTTACTATACTTAATAAAAACTTTTAAATTTTCGTCTAAAGCTCACAGAAAATAGCGTCAACGACGCCGAAACACGTAGGAGCGATATAAGACATATTTTTATGTGTCAAATTTGCATTCGTTGCTGTTATGAATGAATACTTTAGTCAAGGCACACGGAATAAACAGTTCAAAAAAAAGTGTGAACACAGCTTTATAGAATCAGCATTATTACTTTGTGTTCTACATGTAAATATTCCGGCCAGTCTACGCAGTTATAACAACTATATCATGCATTCCAATGTATTTGCTTATTCTATACTACGGAACTGAGATTTTTATATGGTTTCCACGGAAACGAAAGGCAAAAGGGGGGAAAAACCCTGACGAACAACTTATGCCTTAATTATAATCAATTATAGAATTGTATAAAAAAATGTTACGGTTTCTGAAGCTTTAAATTTCAAATAATTTCCCTGCCAATTTTGTAATATTCCCTGTATCTGCAGGTCCTTAAGAACCTCAACAAATTCACAATTCATGGCCCCCAACTATTGTGTGAATAATGTTGAACTTTACAATAAACATATCAGTCAACGAATCAGTGAAACCATATCACCGAAATTAAACTGCTATTAGTTTACTTTGTCGTTTAATAAAGCAATGTATACCCCCCCCCCCCTCTACCGGTCTATGGGTGGATGGCACCGCGCAGAATCCACTCGACATGTTACAAGATTAGGCTCCAATTTGAGAAGCCGCGCTCTTGTTTGCATTCAACTGAATTGTGGAGGGTCGAACTCTCCCATTCTCCCTCCGCCATTGTCCATCCATTTTAATCAAGTGATTTAAGTGAGATCAGAGTCGAAGAACGATTGAGCAAATAGATAAGAGGGGAAGGACCACTCCCCATTCTTATCGAGAACGCAGCCTCTCCCTATTCCTAAACAACGAGTACTCAGACTCGATAGCAGAGCTTGAAAGGAAAAGAGTCCTGTGTTGTAGAATAGACTTAGTGGGATCTAAATAAACATATGTTAATAGATATCTAGACACGTAAAGACTGAAACATAAAGATCTTAATTTAATATTGTATTTACCGTGCATTATAACTTAAGTGAAAGTTTTATTTCATACCAACAAATGCACATAAACATACAGTGTCAATAGTTTATTCGTAACTTTCCCCGCCCTGAAGATGGCGGTTTAAAACGCCGAAATACGTATCGGGGAAAGTTACGAATAAACTATTGACACTGTATGTTTATGTGCATTTGTTGGTATAAATAAAACTTTCGCATAAAGATCTTAATTTTACCTGTTCTGTACTAGCGTGAAACTTCATTTCTCCCCATATGTAAGGTTCTCACAGCTGTGCTGCTAAAGATCCAAATTTTCTTAAATGTTACGACGTGTCGATTGGTAAATAATTATCGACATTTCCAAGGATCGTAGTTTCTTCATTTCTGAGCTCAAAGAGAGTAAAAAAAGAAACTTCTTGACCCTAGAGACAAACCACTAAAATCCTTCTAAACATCGGTAAATAACTACCAATAAACACGGCGTAACATCCCAGAAGACTTGGTAGTTTTGACTTCTCACGATTAAAAGCACAGATTGAATGCGTTTGAGAAAAGGGTGCTGAGGAAAATATTTTGACGTAATGGGCGGAAGTAACAGAGTAGTGGAAGAGGAATTGTGTACTGAGCGCTTCGTAATTTTTTTTGACCAGCTTGGCAAGTATCAGATTCTCCAGGATCGATACTAGTGTGCCGGGCCAAGATGTTTGAGAACCACTGCACTAAGAAGTACAAATTAAAGTGTAAAATTGATAAAACTGAACTCCCGCCTTGATTAATGCTAATATGACTTCAGAAAATTAGCACGTCATTGCGTAAACTTGTAAAACTCACGAAACTTCAAGCTGAGAAACTCTGTAAATAAAGGACGTGTTTAGGTAGAAACAGACACTGAAGGGGTATATATTCATCCTTTCATGTCCTTACAGAAATAAAGGATAGACCTATATCAAGTATACATACGATATACATATAATATGTAATATATGTAATATAATATATATTAATTTATATATAATATATGTAATATAATATAATATGTAATATGTAACATATAATAGATATAATACATTATGGTTCTTTGTGAGTTGTACTCGACTGTTACACATTCACTTGTCGTAAGTTATTCACTTTTCCACTCGAAAGTTTAACTTCATCATGCTAAAGAACTAATAAAACCTTCAACACTTTTAATAACACCAATTTCCCTTTACATTACCCATCATTAAAAGAAAATTTATATCCTGTCCAAAAAAGAAAGGGGGGGGGGCGCATCATATTTCATAACACCTATATATTTTGAAGAAATGCAATGTCCTCTTTTGTGTCCAATTTGTCGTTCTTTTGTCTGCCTGTGTTTGTGCACGTTTTATGGTGGCGGCGAGTCGACTTTCGCTGTTGCTTTCATCATCAAATCGCCATCAAAGAACTGGCTTTATAAAAGTCCCCTAACCCTGGACAATGAGTGGAGGTGCTTTATATTACACTCTGAAAAGAGCGAGCGATCTCTTGCTTATTGAATAAGCTCGCACTCATTTTCATGCATGAGGTCCCATCAGTGCCACCCTACCCTTTATTCGCAATCAATGCTTTAAGTTTAATATAACGTACTATCTGATCCACAAAACTAGATACAACAGTTCTGGATCACATCGACCACACGTTCAAGAACTTGAAAGGCCCCAGACGGTTAAGAAACTCGCACTGTGACGTTACGACAACTGTCAGTTTACTTACTGCCTGCACACACACTGTAAGTGTTCCGTAAGTTGTTTAACGACGCTGTCAATTACTGAAGTTGTGTAGCGTCGGTCTACTTGGTACAGTATCCAGTTAGTTGACTCCTATGATTGATTGATTGATTGTTTGATAATTGTTACAAAAGTCATGACGTCAAACATTAAAACACGAGTACCCTCCAATAATTTAGTACATGCAATTAAATTTCGTTACCATTTATTTCAATTACACCTTTTTTTTTACTCGCGTCTCACCCACACGGACACACCCTCACATACATATCTACACACACATGAACATCTTTCGACATAGAAGAATACAGATTACGACTGAAAAAGTTACGACATACAGATGTTAATATCGTCGTCATGAGCTGTGAATTGTTGGGCGTAGTGCCTCTTCTTTATCCCTCAAGGTGAAGCTGGTCCCTCCATCTTTTCCTAGAGCGTCCTATGCTTCTCTTCCCCTTTCGCCTATATCTCAGTGCGTGTTTGGGTATCCTGTCTGTGTCCATTCTCTCTACTTGTTGTAGCCACTCTTGTTGGTATTGTTTTACTTCCAAAACAGTGTTCTGCACTCCAAGTTCCTCCCTGACGGATTGTTTTATTTCCCTGTCTAACTTAGTAATTCCTAATAAATGTCTTAAAAAATTCATTGTGCCGCTTCCAGTCTTTGTTCGTCTGTTTTCTTCAACACCGAGGCTTCACTACCAAACGTCAAGGCCGCTTTAGCTGTAATATTGTGATTCTTAATTTTGTTTCTTTAGTCATCTGTTTTCCAAAACGTCTCCGTGTAAAGCCATTTATTTTGTTACATGTCTGTAACTTGTCGTCTGAATCGCTTTTGTAGTCCTATAAAAGGTATCGCAGGTATTTAAAATCTTATACCTATTCAATATGGCTATCATTTATAACAATTTTTACTGTTTGTATGTGATCCCCACACATTGTCATTGATTTTGCCCCACCAATTGACTTACCCTGCGAAAGGCCGGTAACCTATCAAGGGAACATCTTTAACTACTCAAAAAACACTTAAAAGGAGGATGTTAATATACAAATATAGAAAGGGACATCAGCGAATAAATGTGAATAATATACCATTAAAATTCTTATGAAGTGGAATTAGCTAATTGTATTATCGGAATATATTTTAAAAGTAGCAGTATTTTAATACATAAAGCTTAATGTGAATTTCTAATAACATAAATATATTGGTTCTTCTTCTTCTTCTTCCATGGCGTTACAGCCCGGGGTGGGCCAAAGCCTCCTTCTTTTTGGGCTTTCATTCCGAAGGTTTTCCTGGTCGGTAAGTGTGCATTCTGTAGTGAGTGACCGGCTCACTGACCGCACAAGTTTTTGCTCAATCCTGATATCTGGCAGGCAGGAAGCGGTGCTCCGGATTTTTATCACCCTTAAAAATCCATCGCCCTCGGTCGGGATCGAACCCGCGAACCTTGGGTCCAGTGGCGAGCACGCTAACTACTATTCCACCGAGGGCGACAAATACATTGGTTACACACTCCTAAACAAAGAAAATCGAAATATATGGTAGTAGGTGACTTCCTAAATGTCTTAAATATTAATGCTCGTCACTCAGACGTTTCTAAGTACATTAATGAGCGTATATAACTTATTTTAAGCAACACTAAAGCACCAAGCAGAAACAGTCCGACCATCACAACATAAAACACTCATATTTTAATCACACATTTACGGACCGACCCCCCATCTGTCGATTCTAGAGAATACAGCATCCGCAATCATCTTCCAACCGGCATTAGTGCACTCCTCGATCGTACCTCGCAGTAAATCTCGAGGCATTACTTCACAACTGAAGCCCATTAAATATAACTGTTGCGTAATGCACACCATGTGAATTCCCCGAACACTCAGCGTGCACAATTCCTGCCTCTGAGAGGCATCAGCGCGGCAAAGTAGATTACTGTCGAGATGCTCTCCTTCATCGTCAACAATACGGCCATCTCGTCGCATTCCCCGTGTTTCGGCACGCAGAATGTAATACGTGTCGTCATACACCAGGGATAGCCAAATGTATGCTCGCCGGAACCTTGGAAACCCGAAGGTTTCTGAGTGCCCAACAGAGATTAAAATCATCAGAGTTACGTCTAACGTTTTCGCTGATGATTCCAAAGTACGTCGTGTTATTGACCTTTCGAACTGTAAGTGTGTTCTGTGCTAATGAATCTGAAGATCAAATACTGCGTTCAGTTGCCAAATTAAATGTGGGGTTCAGACGTAAATAACGGGAATATTTTCCCGGAGGAAACTTATTTGTTTGGTATTTTTAGACTATGTAAAAAGGGAAATTCACACATCAACATACTTCCTCTATCTCTACTTATGTATGTGACTCTGTATGTGTGTATTAGCATTTCCCGCATTTAAAGTAATAACCAGGTGACATATTTTCACGAAATAAGTATGGACGTTATGCAATTCATGGTAAGTTCTTGCTTCTTACAAATGGTAATACGAATGCGGTAGACGCTAGAAATTGTATGATGGAAGCTACTCTAGTGACACTTAATCGATGTTAGAAACATATGCAACTTTGTTCGTGTAATTATATTGTAAAAGGTAAAACAAACAATCTGCAGCTGCATGAAGTCTATGGACTATTAAATTTCAGCCTAATCTAGACAAAGAATTAAACTAACTAACTCCATGGAGCAGAGTCCTTCCTGAGAAGCTAACAGGTCGTCAGCTAGTCAAGAAATTCCCCGCGTTTTATGGAACCCAAAGGTTCATTACCGCACTCACAAGAGCCCGCCACCTGTCCCTATCCTGAGCCATATCAATCCAGTCCATGCCCCCCATCCCACTTCTTGAAGATCCATTTTAATATTATCCTCCCATCTACGCCTGGGTCTTCCAAGTGGTCTTCTTCCCTCAGGTCTCCCCACCAAAATCCTGTATGCACCTCTCCCCTAACCCATACGTGCTACATGCCCCGCCCACCTCATTCTTCTCGATTTGATCACCCGAATAATATTTGGTGATGAGTATAGATCATTAAGTTCCTCGTTATGTAGTCTTCTCCACTCCCCCGTTACCCCGAATTAATTTCTGAAAATCGAGTAAGAAATGGACAGAAATCATAAATACAAAATACGTACAAAATCGATATCAAATACATGTACTGTTTGTGAGCCAAAATTATAAATAATAATTTAAATTTATTTTTTGTCAAATTTAACAACAAAATCTGGAACTTAAGTGTTATGTTGTTCCAAAAATCAGGATAATATGAAGTACGAAGATAAAAGAATTAAATTCCTTATTAACAATGTGCTCGCACAAGATCCATAACGCCAGTACAGAGACAGCATAAAAACACGCGGATATACGAGTATACTTTATTTTTTTTATATACATGCACAAGTGGAGGCTGTGACAATATATGTATATACATCTACATTTTAACATCCTTTTTTAAAACCACAAAAGTGACACTACAAACAATAGTGAGGGTGAAGACGGTATATTTGTAAAAGGGAAACTATTATGAAGTGCTTTCTAGAACGCATTTGTTCACATAATAAGTGGTGAAAGTCTAGTGAGATATGGTGATGACTATACTCCTCAATAGAGGACCAATATGTGTACGTGTTTTTTAAAACCAAGCAGTTGTGACACCCCTTGAAGATGGATTATCGATACGCCGAAACATATGTAGGGGTTTTTTATCTAAATTTTTAAAGAATATTTTAGTGTTCTTTAAATAAATAAGTGCATTTGGTTGGTAAAAAACAGTATTAACGCGGATATATACTTAAAATGAAAATCGCGTATGAAAAGGAATAAGGACAAACCATATCCGGTTCAAACAGCTGAATAAAATGATCACGATAATATTATATAATTATTATTGTAAATTATTTAAAAATTAAAAAAACAAAGCATTTCAATTCAAATAAATTCTGTCGTAAGACCATCAGCCCACGACACGAAAGCGCCAGCTCACGAGATAAACATTTAAATGTTACATCATAAATTTAAATTTCATAAATAATAAGACATTCACAACACAAACTTTATAGAACTGGAAATTTGTTTCAGGTGTTTCAGGTGGAACTCACAGGCTTTTGACAAAGTCTAACGGAGCCTGTTACGAAATGTGTGCTTCCCATAGCTGCTCTTCACCCCACATAAAAGCTGGAGATCCCTGTTCTGCGCAGAATCACAGCAACGTCAACACTTCACTGTTCTCTCGAAGCCAGAACTGAGGTGGATTTACACCACTGTCTCTTCTAAACTGTTCTCAACTTCCGCGCTGCAGATAAATATTATCGACAGCCCTAGTTACTTCGCTTAAGGTGGTGACGTGTACGAGTACATCACTTTTACCACGAAATTAATATCAAAAATCAAGTTTACAGCTCTCAGCGTATACATTCAATTAATGATTTGGCGTTTGTGATAATTTTTGTTACTCAAAAGGTAAAGTAAGAATCAGTAAGAAAATGTATTCAGATATATAAACCATTTCCATCATTAACTGCTAAGTGCACATGTTAATACATCATTTGTTTAGCTACAGAGTGCAGAAAATCATTTGCCGACTCCTAGTTCTAAATGTTGTATGATAAAATTCGTTTTAAATACAAGGTTGAAGTTTTTTTTTTTAAGTTTTAATTCACCGTGCATTTTATTATTTTAGATAAAACACCAACAAATGCACAAATTATAAGGTGCAAATTTGCTCCCTATATCATGATTTACCCTACGCGTTTCAGCTCCTCATGAGCCATCATCAGGGGTTATTTTCTCTATTATAAAAGGTGCTTTACAAATGTTTGTTTTTTAACTTATGAACAAGTCTCTTATGCCCAAAATAGTGCATAATCCAAAGAGCCATCCACAGATGCAGCATTTGTAAAGCACCTTTTATAATAGAGAAAATAAACCCTGATGATGGCTCATGAGGAGCTGAAACGCGTAGGGTAAATCATGATATAGGGAGCAAATTTGCACCTTATAATTTGTGCATTTTTTGGTGTTTTATCTAAAACAAGGTTAAAGATTTATGGAAATTAAATGCTGAAGATTTAGGTGTAAGGCGATGAAAAGCGATATTTTCTAATTTTTATTCAAGAACTGGAATTTTTGACGGTGCAAGAGTGACAGTTTTTCCTCCAATTTAGAATATTTTTTTTTTACTTTCAGATGGAATACAAATGAGGAGCGCCGCCAGGAAAGAGAAAAGATAGTATTAGAAGCAGAAAAACAACTTTTCATTGTAGAACCTTCTTAAAAATCACAATAACATGTTGCACGTAAAGATGCTAAAACGGAGATAAGTTTAGCATGATATGCCTCTAGATGAGGGGGAAAAATATGTTTAGGTCTCACCTACACTAACATCAGCAACAGAAATAGGCCTCTCTTTGTGATATTTATGAAACTGAGTAATTAGTTTCCTTACAAAATTCTTCAATTATCTTCTAGTCAACTTTTGGGTTTTATAAAGCGGTAGGCCCACATTGGATGTGGGTAATTACAGTGCGTTAACTTTACTTGATAACGTGATTGATACCGAAGATTGCAAGCCATTCTTCAAGGGAACCTAATAAGAAAACATGTTTAATTAGAAGTGACTAACTCCACGTAATCCAAATTGCTCCTTTAGTGTTGTCGTAGTGTTAATGAGATAATTGCACAAACGGACTTTTATAGCCAGACCCTATCAAATGCTCTACTTGCTGATTTATTACAGCAGAGTTGAAAATTCCACTCACTGATGGTCTTAGTTTCTGCAATTTTCAACTTATTAAATTTTAAATTATTTTATAAAAAATAAAACATTTCCCGTCCTTCTACCGGAATATGGATATTTTCCTTGCCAACATTACAGTTACTTAAATAACAGTTCATATTTTAAACATGAAACAATTCCCTAATTAGGAAAATAATGTGCACTCGTATAATTATTAAGAATATTGTAAATTAGGATTAGAATCGTATACCAAAACCTCTACTGCAATGCTTGCACATTGCTTTAATATCTGTGGTTACCATACATTTTAGCAAGGTACGGCGTCACTATCATATCCTGGGGTCCGGCCGTCGCTAGAAAGTACAAAATTTCTCTGCGACTAATGAATTCAGTAATTAATTGAAAAATTGTAACTATTAATTTGATGAACGTCACAATAAATAAAAGTAATGAATGTGTAAAACAGAATGGACATTCAAGAGGATACGAAATTAAAATCTCTAATTCCAGGAAAAAGCCTTTTCTGCTTTATTTGACATAAAAGATTTCATCCGAGTCTGTTTATTGTTTCCAGAGTCTTTGTAATTATGTATGTGAGCAGTAACTCTGACAATTAAAAACGTACAGACCGATATATTTAATTTTTTTTAAATGTACGTCTGTTTTGTCAGTTCCGAAATTTTGAACTTTTATCTTCATATACATCGAGCTAAGTAACATTAAATGTTGTTTGCTCAGATTGTGTTGTCTTTCAGTAAAAACTCGTCCTTAACATGAAACATTGCAAGGGAGTCATGTAATTTATTATTCTGATCGTTTGCCTTCGTCTTTCAAGTTGCGACTAAACTGTTTTACAATTCACGCAGGAACTTTACGAAGGTGTTAAGTTTTATTTCTAGATATACTTAGAAATTTTAGTATGTTGTTCTAGGGCACATATAAAAAGAAATAAAACAATTTTATTTTCCCCAGAGAAGATATTTACTGAAATGTTAACTTCAGTTTTGGACAACAAAAATAGAAAGCAAAATCTGTGCACAATTTCACAAGAAAGATAAAAAATATGGAAATGAGTTTCACAGATATTTAAGATTAGTGTCAGCACTTTACAGACTAATTTCGGCATGGGGCAGAGTCCTTCTTGAGAAGGTAATAGTCATCCAGCTAGTCTATATATTCCCAAAATTCATGAAACCCGAAATTTCATTACTGTATGAACATGGGCCCGCTATTCGTGCCCATCCTGAGCCAAATCAACCCAGTCTACATTTTATCAATCCATTTCTTTAAAATCCATATTAGTACTACGAGTATATCTCCACCTAAGCCTAGCTATGTCAGGTGGTCTCGCCTCTTCAGTTTCTTCGGTCAAAACCTTGTATGCATTTCTCAACTCTGCCATGTGTGCGGTTAGACCTGTCCATCTCAGTATTCTTAATTTTTTTGTCCCACTTAAATTGTAGCATTCAGGTTAAAAGGTGTTTTAAATGGAGAAAATAAAACAGTCCCCACAAAACAGGTCACATAATGTAGTTAATGAATCATAATAAATGTCTTACTAGTCTAGGAAGGCAAATGTGTAAGTACCATGTATACTGGAACATCCTGATTATGGTAAAAGTGTCGAAACATGTTATGATTGAGGGCATAATCATCAAGCATCCTAGACGCAGAAAGCCAATCCAATATTTTCTTTTGTCCTCTTCTACCTACTCCGGTTTTCCCGTTTCAGTGTCGAGGTTTGTAATTCCTTTTGATCACACTGAGAGACACATCACAGTCGGTAGGACTCCTCTGGACGAGGGATCGGCTCGTCGCAGAGGCCTCTACCTGACAAAAACACACAACACTCACAACAGACAAACATCCATGCCCCCGGTGGGATTCGAACCCACGATCCTAGCAAGCGAGCGGCCGAAGACCCACGCCTTAGACCGCACGGCCACTGGGATCGGCCAATATAATAATGGCTGACCAAATTAATCATTAACACCTGTTGTCATTAAGTTACGTACAGTTTACAGAAATCGGTAGCTGTCTTTTGGCAATACACATTCTGTAACTTTCCGTACAAATTTATTTCAGAACCTCGTTTATTGAACTTGTTGAGAGCCTCTCTTTCTTTCTTTCTTTCTTTCTTTCTCTCTTTCTTTCTCATTCTGACCTCTTTCTACCTACTCAGTGTATGTGTAGGGGATTATTGTTACACCTGATCACAATGACACACACACGCACACACACAAACACACCCGGTAGGACTCCTCTGGACGAGTGATGAGCCCACCGCAGAGACCTCTACCTGACAAAACACTCATAAGAGGCATTCATGCCCCGGGGGGGATTCAAACCCGCAATCTCAGCAAGCGAGCGGCCGCAGACTCACACCTTAGATCGCACGGCCACCTCGGTCGGATTGTTAAGATCCTTGAACAGAATTATCTTAATCTGACTAGAACAGCCAATGTGATCTAAGCTTTCGTATCATCTTTAGGGATCACATTCGCCGCAGTTTTCCCGGGAGAGTCCCGCTATTGTGGGCTTCAAAACATCTGTCACGGCGTTTTGCAAAATTAGGTTCGGGACGCCAAATGTCCCGGTTTTTTGCAAGTCATAAAAATATTACATTTCTGACAGTGAGTGGCTTTCTCACAGTGAGATAAAACATCTATACAAGTATCATAACCCTTAACCAGACACTAAGAGGAAGGAGTAAGAGAAAGTGAGGTAGAATTTAACTTTTGCAGTAGTAGCTACCTATTATTTTAAAATCATAACTAATCGAATATAAAGGTAACATTCCTATTTTTTCAATTTCTGATACTCTATCTTGAAATGAGACATGATCAGTTGCTTCAAAGTAATTTATCCATAGTTTATTAGGCATAACACACTTCAGAGCTAGTATATGGCGTGAGCTGCTACGCGCTTTGTTGAATAAACCACAAATAAATAAAATAATACCCAAATTACCTCGTGCAAATAACTATACTTTTCTATTCATCACTTAAAAAAATACCAGAGCTGTCTATAATGTACTATTGTGCGTGACTTACCTGAAGCCAGCCCGTGTTCTGCAACTCCATTTGACGTTAGCACAGTACGAAACGGCCTGCTCAACCACTACTGCGTCTGGATGAATTTTATATCTCACTGAATTTGGTACGTATTTCACTACTTAATAAGTAAAACTGTTGTAACACACTCCAAAGGACATTATTTCACAGCGCTGTACATTAAAATCACGAAACTTTCACCAGTAGACTTAACGATCACAACAGACATGAAACAAACATGGCTATTGTCACTCTTCTACGCATCAGCACGTCTTGGCCCAGTAGTCATAATTCCGCGAGCAGTGCTAGAACATTCCTGATCACAAGAAGTTATGCTTATTGCAGGGCGCCCTTCAACTCCTATGCAATGGCCACACCAGCTTGTTCACTCTGCTTTCCCCCTGAAAGGAAAGAAGCTTAGACACCTGCTCACTGCGTAGCAGTTATGACGAAATCGTTGTTACGTGGAATTACTACTGGGATGAGTTCGTCCCTTATAGTAAACAAAAATCCAGTTCACACTCGGTATTTACTGTTATTGTATAATTATGCAAATTGGCTACATCGAAACTAATCTATAAAAATAACAAATATGTACTGATATTAAAACTTCATTTTACATTGTTATTACACAGGTACAAAATTAAATAGCCTACATATATATGGGCCATATGTGTCTCATTTAATAAGCTCCAAATCCGTATTTTGAAGCAGTACTGCGTTAAAAAATAAAACACACCTCTTTTCAATGCAGCCCAAACCAAATCAAGGATTTTTTTTTAGTTTCTCGCGAGGGAGGATGGGTAAGGGCACGTTTGAAAACATATTAGGTGCGTTCGCAAAACTGCGAAAAGCGAAGTTTCTGAACTTCATACTACGTAAATATACTCTAAAGCCTTCACGGTGACTGACCAATAAAACTTTCTCGGGCTAGCAGCAGCATCAGTTGGTTGAACGTCGAATAAACCAGATTCCGAGAACCATGTGTTCCCGTCATCAGGGATGGTAATCGAAACACTGGTTTACTCGCCGTTCAACCAACTGATGCTGCTGATATCCCGAGAAAGTTGTACTGTCATTCTACTTACTATATTTTTACTGAGAAAGATGCATTGAGAGATGTTATGAGATGAACGTATGTTATAGAAAATCGATGGTTTGTGAACAAAAGAGAGCGGGCGTCTTCCAGTCGCCGACATTTTACTCCTATATTAAGCAATCATTACAGCGTCTCACAATCCTTCTTTTGTTTCCTTATAAGTAGTATTACTAACTTCGTGTATAAGAAGGATTGAGATTTTCACTTACCTTCACATTGCGAACAGCAGCTCTTCTCCTGTGATGAAGAAATCTGCACACCGTCTTACTCCGGGGGAATGTATGGATTTACGAAATTCAAGATCACGTCCGAAAGACACAGAAATATGATTCTGAAATTCTTCTTAGAGTATTTATATTTTAATGTTCATTCATAGGATTTATGTCAATATATGAAACCAAAGTTTTAAGTAATACTGATTGTAACGGAATGTAGAATTAATATATCAATCAGAAGGAGGACCTAACTTGCTTGCTAAAGGTCTAGACCACCTTAAAACCAAAAAGAAAAAAGGCTGGTAATTGGGGGGAAAGTTTGCGAGAAGATAAACAGTGTTTACTCTTGAGGTAATATTTTGAGGGTAATGCAAGAAAGGAAATTGAAAAGCAAAAGGCATTTCCGAAAAAAATATAAATGTAAGATTTGTTAGGACAAGATGCGCAGACACAAAATTGAATGGGAAAAATACGTCAGAACAGATGAATCGTTTATGGTGGGACAGAATAGACAAACTCTGCGACAAGGAAGCTGTGAACGTTTAACCGTCCATGACCCTGAAGCCAGCGATGGGCACAGGAGACATAAAAATGACACGATGTCCATCGAGGAAGCACGTACAGCCCACAAACACTGAACGACTCTTAAACATGAGTGCGTTTCGACGCCTTACTGAAAGGTCAATACCATAATTTGCACAAAATCTTTCGGTTAAATCAAGGCGATGCCAGTGTAAATGTTGTGTAATTGAAGGCTTCCGCCGTGGTCGTCATGTTGCTTAAAAGTTTTTGGGTTGTAGCCCGGCGTCAATTTTTGGTGTGCAACCAACGTTTCGGGAACACTTGTTTGTCCCATCTTCAGGGTCTTGGGTAAATCCTTTTTTACCCAAGACCCTGAAGATGGGACAAACAGATGTTCCCGAAACATTGGTTGCACACCAAAAATTGACGCCGGGCTACAACCCAAAAACTTTTAAGCAACAGTGTAAAGGTTGTTTCTAATGCAGCTCGTACGCAAGCCGAAACATGTGAAAAAAAGTGTAATCGAACTTGACTCAAAAGACGCTAAAAAAGGCAGTCTATCGGCTTTATTGGACTTGACCCATCTCATGCAATGTGGCAAGTATAAAGAAATTCTATGAAAAATAAACGAATCGGCATTTTACAATCCTTTTATTTTACAGTGAACTCACAGTCAGCGAAAAAGACGGTTCTGAGCATGACTGTAGCTGAGATTGTGCAGGTTCGAAAGAAATCTGCACACAAGCCACCCAACAGTGTGACAACTTATATAAAATATATAAGTTATATATATATATATATATGGCCGTGCCATGGCTCAGGCGGTTAGTCGCCGGCCTCTCACTGCGGAGACCCGGGTTCGATCCCAGGTCAGTCCATGTTAGATTTGTGGTGGACCAAGTGGCACTGGGACAGGTTTTTCTCCGAGTTGTCGGTTTTCCCCTGTCAATTTAATTCCACTGGTGCTCATTACTTGCAAATCTCGGTAAAAGAAATTGCTCATCTTCATCATAGGATTGCACAAAAAGCCTTAAGGCTGCGGTGCGTCCGTAGCATCTGCTGCGGGGCCCTTCACCATGTAAAAAAAGTTATATGTATGATAATATGTTTATATATGATATTATTATATATATACTAATATATATGATATAAAATTTATCAGTGTGACAACTTTTTTAAAATACAAGCCGAAAATATTATAAACACGTGTCCTGAGACGTTTAGTTTTCGGGATACACGCCACCGTCAAACGGGAAAACATACTTATTAGCAGAGACATCTGTCACGATTATAAAGCGGGCTGTTGGGTATAGCCTAGACACAGTACACGCTAGGGCTCAATTGTGGAATACACACACGACGAGCACTGTGCAACATGCTCTTAACCCTCAGTGTCTGTGATAGTCACGCTATGACGTCACGTGCATCTCGAATACCAAACGTCTCGTGTTGTTGAATATTTTCAACTTATTTGTTTAACGCAATGGACAGATCGTGTGCAAAGTTGATTTCGCCTTCCATAAGATCGACGGCAGATGAAAGAAATACCTGTATGGAGCATTGGTGTAATGAAACTAACAAGGGAATGCCGAGGTACTTTCAGAAAACTCTGTCCAAATGTCATTTTATTCCACCAACAATCCCATATGGACTGCACTAGGATTGAACCAAGACCTGTATGGTAAGAAGGCGACGACTAGCCAAATCTCAGAAAGTTAGGCAAGATTCTGGTAATGCATTAACAGCCCATAATGTAGCGTCCTCTTTACAAGATACGAAGGATAAAATTAAACAATTCAACTTTTGAACAATGTGGTTTCCTTTACTATACCGGATATGAACTTTTTTAGAGTCCCTTACAGTGTATACTGTGTATTGTTTATATTACTGCGTCATAAAATTTACAGATTTTGTGTCACATACAAAAAAATTAGTAATACATACATATATGTACAACATTCGTAGTTGAGGCTATCAACGGAACGGCAGGTGCAAACTTAAACATGTCAAAGAGTGTTAATTATTTACAGCCTGTGTGTTATATAACCGGCACGATATGTCATAGACACTCAACCATTTCCGGCCTACGCACGAGTTACCTCGCTTAGAAGAATTGATCGTTAGGAGTAAATTTAATGTTTGACAAGATCAGAGAACGAAAATTTTCGGTCAACTAACAACACGATAAGCCGTGACTTATCAACAACATAAATTATGCTAAACGTGAAATAAAGTAACAGAATAAAATTGTTTAGCCTAATTAGAAACCTGCATATTAAGGACTATTGGTATAATTGAGAACTGTAATACTGATGTTAAGGTAAAGCTATCCCACTACAGACCTGGACAGGCCTTTATGTTTCCAGGATGTTGAGGCTCCCAGAATTTCTCGACAATCGGCACATGAAGGTGGTAAGTTTGTTAGCCCTACGCACCGTTGGCCGGAAGGATTAAATCAATGAAAAATCTCAACGACCCCATCGGAAATCGAACCCGCGACCTTCTGACTTGTAGCGCAGTGCCTCAAGTAATACTGATGTGTCGATAGGAAAACGCTGGAAATCTATTTCGCTTCTCATATTCGCAACATAAGATGCAGCTTTAAAGACGAAACATGAAACGTGAGCGGAATGTAATTCACCGACATGCCAAGTGCTGTACCTGACTTGTATAAAAGAGACGCTCAGTTGGAAATTCGGCCAAGGCGCCATCTGTCGTCTCTGAGGTGCTTCATGACTTCCCGTGGCTCCACTGACGTACTTCACGATAGCTTCTTCAGTTACAAATCAAGGGGGGAAAAAAAGTCTTGAAGTGTTGGCCATGAAATTGTAATTCTTTTTTACATGGTGAAGGGCCCCGCAGCAGATGCTACGGACGCACCACAGCCTTAAGGCCTTTTGTGCAACCCTATGATAAAGATGAAGATGAGCAGTTTTTTACCAAGTTTTACAAGTAATGGAGCACCGGTGGAATGAAATTGACAGGGAAAAACCGACAACTCGGAGAAAAACCTGTCCCAGTGCCACTTTGTCCACCACAAACCCCACATAGACTGACCCGGGATCGAACCCGGGCCTCCGCGGTGAGAGGCCGGCGACTAACCGCCTGAGCCATGGCACGGCCATGAAATTGTCATAGTGTTCACTCCGACAAAGTCACACTTTCCTTATTCGTATGTCAAGCATGGGAGCATATATATATATATATATATATATATATATATACACATATATTCGAACCCGGTTATAACGACATCGGTTTAAGCAACACCTCGTGTATAACGTCACAAGTTCTGTAGTACCAATTAATTCCTCACCGTTAACCATAACATTATACTCCTCGGTTAAAACACTCGTTTATAACGACACAAAATATTCTGTCCCTTTTATGACGTTATAAACAGAGTTTGACTCTACATATTTTTTTTTTCAGCATAGACTGGTACTTCTTACAGGTTTGATATTCAAAATGTTGCACCCGAGGTGATATTTATTAAAAATGTATCATGATTTTCGACCTTAACTTCTAAATTCAGAAGAACAGAAAAACGTAAGGCGAAATGAAGTGAAGGGACGTGATGCATGAGTGAGCATGTGTCAGGTTTTATTGGATTTACACATATTGGATATTTTGCATGGTCCCGTTTCAGTTAAAGAACACGAAGTTTCGGAGTCTGATCCTGCTTCCTTCATCAGGTGGGAGTATAGAACGCACTCTGTTGAGCCCACTGGATAGAGCTAAACTGCATCTTTCTATCTACCTAAAGTGTAGAAACGGAAATAGAAAGAAAAGTAAATATATAGCGGGAATGGCAAAAGCTGGCCCGATATTTTTAAACTTAATCCCAGCATGGAATTAAGGCTGCAAAAAAGAAGCTGTATTCGAACCATGTAAAGTTATCCTTGTGCAAGCCATGAAGGAACACTGAGGTGCTGAATTGTAGCTCCACGCATTCTTAACTTCGGCACTAGACGGAGGTGAGTGGTCAGTCTCACTCCCCGACCGCTTTATCACCGGGGAAATACCCGACGTCCTTTGAATGGGCCCTGAGCCAGTCTGGATGCTTTGCAGTAAAGTCTCTTGCATATCCCGGGAATCGAACCACGATTCTTCGGTCACCCAGCCCCTAGCCTTGTCTCTACACTGACTACTCTCCCCCAACTACAATTTAATTAGTTTAAGGCTCAGATATTCATAAGGAAAGACAACCACTTTTAAGATTCTGTTGCCGAGTTGAAAAGTTTCTTAGCTCATACACACCACACGATGGTTTCTCAGTTTACTCTGCACAAATGTGAGACATAAACTGAACATTTACAATTTTACGTCCATAAGCATGTGTGCGTGATTGAAGGAAAGTTAGAAGGAAGGATAGAAATGACGGCAAGACGAGGGAGAAGACGTAAGCAGCTGCTGGATGACCTTAAGGAAAAGAGAAGATACTGGAAATTGAAAGAGGAAGCACTAGATCTCACCCTATGGAGAACTCGCTTTGGAAGAGGCTACGGACCTGCCGTAAGACAGACTACAGAATGAATGAATGAAGCATGTGTGATCCATTAAGCGTAGCTACGCTGCAGATATGCTCTGCAAGCATAAGTAACTGCCCCAGGTCTCGTCTGACGACATTCACAGGAAGATGAAGTTAGAAGCAACAACAGCATTGTACAGTTGCTTCCTACATTTAAAGGGCATGGTAAAATGGACAGTGTCCAAAATGATTTCCATGGAAAGGACATAAACTTGATAACGGTGGGTATGTCATCTGCAGTAGACATCTCCCTGGACACGTACCGCTCTGAAGGACGCCCTGTTCGCAGAAAGCTGGTGTCCAGGTGCTCAACACCTGCAGGTTCACGTGTGCCACATTATAGAAAAAAAAACAAACGAAAATATCGGCCATGTTACTTGATAACAATATCAGGGGGACAGTTTTATGGCTGTTTCTGGCAGTTCAAATAACTCCACCGACGATCAGGTGCTGATAAGGCGTCTTGCCTCTGTGGTATTATTAATTTACACAGTTTAATAATGTAAAATTGAAATTTATGAGATTTACGTTAACCCTTTTATCGTCAAATAACCCCTCAAGTACGCCTGAGTTTCAAGTGGTATATACTCGTGACTAAAACAACATTCGTTAAATACTTTTGTATTGCAAAGTGTTTAGAAATTCTGTAAAATCATCTAAGTACAATCGTTTTTGCAACTTTGATATTCATAAAGGAGTTTGAGCGCTTCGGGCCTGTATAAAGTTTGGCGTTGGATGGGATCAGTTTTAGGGGTGTAGGTTATAAAAATGTGTGAGGTCAAAAATTTTAAACTGTCTCCAGGACCCCAAAAACAGCTCTATGCCATTTAAAAGGCAAGTTTACAAGCAAATTGTTAAATTTAAGCACGAAATATAAAAGAAAAATTGTGTGGTGAAGAAAATGAGTAAAAGTCTTTATGAAATCAAACCCAAGTCACCCATCTGTACCACTTGCTATAATGATTGAGTCACTATGGCTCATGGGGGTTTGTTGCTATAACGAGAAATGTCATAAATTCTCTTAGAATTTGAAGCTTCATAACTTATGTCGTTAATGCCGTGTTCTAGATTTCGAGGTAGTGGGAAAATACAAAAGGAAAACTTCACTGAAAACTTAATTAAATAGTCGTTAATACATCTAAGTTTCAGTCTTAGTTGCGAACAGTCAACTTCCTACATACAACTAAGTAACTGTACGGAGCAAGTCCTCCATGACAAGCAAATGGGTTCTCAGCTAATAAAGAAATTCCCAGAATTTTGTAGAACCCGATGGTTCATTACCGTGTTCACAATAGCCTCTACTTGGACCAATCCTGAGCCAGATGAATCCTGTCCACGCAATTCCAAACTATTTCTTTCAAAACAACATGCTGCCATTTACGCCTAGGTCTTTCAATAGATTTTTCTTCATTTTCCACACCAAAACCCTGTATGCACTCCCCGTCTCCAAAATACGCCCCACCAATAGCATTCGTGCTAAACCTCAATATGTTTATTAATTACTCGAAACCGCAAACATTTTTTTTGTTGTTGTTCCTAAAGTTTATATTCTGAAAATCTAATTTCTGAGGGAGATGGCTCGTTTTAAGCACGAAAAAGGTTAGCCAAGAACTGTCTCAAGATGGGTTTATGGAGTTCCTCCAGTTCAATCTTCACCTGTGCCCAATCAGATTACAAGAAGTGCCTCATCCCAACCGAAACCTATTAGTAAGCATTGGGCTTTGTGAACAGTATTTATTTTCCCAAAAGAACAATACTCTTTCTTTACCACGGATATAAATGACAAAATAACGCATCGTAAATACGTAATGAATAAGTAGATATCTCTACAGCAGGCCAGGATACAATTTCATTACATGTACAGGTACACACCGCCTTACGCGCCTCCAATTTATGGTAGATATTTCGTCCTCCGAGCGTGTTGAGCGCCAGCCAGCGCTCTGCAGGTGGCTGATTTCGGAGACCAGCCACATTGGTCTCACATATGGAGGCTTTGACGCAAGTAAGCAACAGAAGCAGCTCCTAGAATATGGCATACTAAACCCAGATATTATATTTGGATGTCTTATTGCATATCAAAATAATATATCAACTGAAGTCCCTCGACCTCTGTTCTACAGTTGCCGACAATGAATCGGAAGGCTTACCAACCTAGCCCCTCCCTGTCCTTCAATTAACCAAAACCCTTTAAAATATTATACTAATTATATTCATATCCCAAAAACAAAAAGCCGGCTCTCCCCAGTTCCTGCTTGCATCATGAAGAGAAATAACTGTCAGTGCAGGTAATCAAAATTAACTGTCTAGCCCACAGCTACTCACTAACAGTGTCCCTTACACTACACATAATACTCTAAGGCAATCCCATAAACTAAATGCATATGTTTTTGTTATGTTAACTACTAACTAACTCCATGAAGCAGAGTCCTTCTTGAGAAGCTAGCAGGTCGTCAGCTAGTCAAGAAATTCCCCGCGTTTTATGGAACCCGAAGGTTCATTACCGCACTCACAAGAGCCCACCACCTGTCCCTATCCTGAGCACGTTAACTAACAAATCACAAAGAAATGGGTCTGTGCTGTTGAGAAATACAAGCTGAAAAGTCTTATCTTTAACTGCGAGTCTATGGGAACTGGCATACATTTTTAAGCCTGTATGTTTTCCCATGGCACGGTCTTTTCCAGGAAGAAAACTGCTTCGAAATTAGGGATATACCTGTATTCGTGAACTTTCTCCACTGAAACAATTTCAACAGATTATTACACAGTCACAATTTAGCAAAATGGAGTTCACAGCAAACAAAAACATATTTTCCAATTTTAGGGTTTGATTCATAGAAACTATGTGAGAAAGCAATTTAGGATATTGGTGTCCACGTCTCTGATGGAAAAGTGCAAATAGAAGTAGTTTTGTCGACAGTAACTTTATTCCTCCTGCCAGTAACACTTTGTTATAACAATCTGACAGATACTAATATCTTACAATTTCAATAAATAATATTTATTAATTTAGGAGTTATTCTCAATTCGCTAACATGTACCTTAAATGAGATCTGCGCTCTTCCGGGATATTACACGACGTCGTGTGGTAACTGCTGGCTTTCTTTCCCTCTTACTCAGACTCTTGACCCGTGAGGATGGGACCGACACGTTGTCCCGAAACGTCGGTAAACAATTACGACACGACGCCGCGTAATATCCCAGAAGAGCGCAGATCTCATCAACATCGCGGTGGAAGCCTGAAATCAAGGTATGTACCTTAAATGGTACCGATCTGCCGGTATGCTTCAAGAGTTTCGGCGGAAAATGGGCAGTCAAAACAAAGTCACGGCATGACGCTCAAATTAATTTAAACAGGACTCTGTCTTATACTGTGGCATCCAAAATAATCATTTGCATAACCATTTATACGAAACGGGACTGTACCATATATAGGCGGTTAGCTGTTGGCATCTCAATCTAGAGACTTTGATTCTATTCCAGTGCAGTTCAGGGTGGTTCTCTGATGGATAAAGTGGCAGTTGTTTAGGGTATTCTCTGATAATTTTGGTTTTCCCTGTCAGTTATCAATCCACCAATGCTCCACATTCCTTTATGTATCACCTGTGGCTAGCGTAATAGTCTTAGTGACAGCTGCATGAAGCTACTCAATATCACCGCACACGAAGTCCTTATACCTTATAATGTATACGAGTATATGGATATACGTTGTATAGATGGATTAAAAATAATTTTCCACCCAGATGCACTACACGGCAGGCATAATGTAAAGTATATTTAAATGTGTACGTCTTTTGATAGATTTGAGGTATTAACCTTTTACGGACGAAAGGTAATCACTTTTATTTAAAGATCCAGTTCGTACCGCGCAGTAAACACTCAGTTTCGGTTGCGAAAACCACTCGGCTAATACCGTATAAGACAAAAGTCGCTGTTTGTTCTGAGATCCATATAAAACACATAAATGCACTGTGTGGGTAGAATGTAGAATTTGTGAACGTCAAACATGGCGATACATAACGTTACAGCTAGGCTTTAAAAGGTTAATATTGAAATTTTAGGTATCATGGATTGATGAAATTAAGTCGTCTTTCAATGGGTTAAAAGTAGTTTCTTCTACACTCGTAAGAGGCTCGTTAAATTATTCTTTATTATCAGTACTACTGTTTAAACTTCCTTCCAGTCGTGTCCACAAAACCTGGCTATAACATTCAAGGGGCTCAAACCATGAAAAAACATAATTCACACTTTATACTACATGTGGCTTGCGTCCTTCAGTAACTGTTTCTTTCTTCTTCATCTCCTGAGCGAAACAGATAGTCAACTTTATGCTAATCTCTTTCGACGTCTTTAAACTGTCCGCTGACTCACGTCCCTGTGGACAGCAGTGTCAGTACCCAGACTCGTCAAACAAAACCACTATATAAGACACACTTACTAATAACAGTTTCTGCATTATCACAGCATATCTGATCTGTCAGAGCGTCCTTACGACTTGGCTTGCACTTGCTGAACTGCCTTCGTAGTTGCCGCCGGCGTCGTGACGAGCCTTTGGTGTTGCCCCAACAGCAGCGCCTGGTGTTCTTTAGCTCGCAGCCTTAAAGCCTCAATACTGTTCTTCCGTGTCTCCGAGGACGAGGAAGACGGAGGAGGACTGGGGGCGGGTGGACTCTTGGAGACGGCAGGCTCTGAGTCTGTAGGCGGCGGAGATCCCGCTGCAGCTGGAGGAGGTGGGGGTGGTTGCAGTGTGAAACCGCCTAGACCACCTAGCCCGAGTCCTGTGGGTAGCTGCAGTGCGCCCCCGGCCAGCACGTACTGCGACAGTAAGGTGTGGAACGGGCCGGGAGGTCCTGTCTTTCCTCCTCCGGCGAGTGCAGGACCCCACGGGATACTGAGTGCTGCGGCTGCAGCATTTGGAGGTAGACTACCCAAACCGAAGACTGGGCCAAACCCGAGGGCTGCAGCGCTGGGCCAAAAGGGATCCGGTGGCAAAGGCGGAAGCCCGAGTTGGGCGTGTACCCCAAAGTCAGGAAGACCTGCAAAAATATTGCATAGTCAGTCGTCGTTTGTTCAGTGTAGTCCATTACATGTCTCTACTTCGATACTCATTGCCTACTTTTAGCGGGATGCAGGAAACATAGCTCGGGTATCCTAACAAAAAAGAGACACAAATCATTATCACAATATAAATCAAAGTGTCTGTAAATTGTGGGGCCTTTATGGTTAATTCATAGCCCAAGATGCAAACAGATGTTTCGGAACGAACAACTCCTGTTTCGTGATTTCAGGCTTCCGCCGCGATGTTGATGACATCTGCGCTCTTATGGGATATTATGCGGCGTAGACTGGTAATAGTTTACCGACGTTTAGGGACAACATATCGGTCCCATCTTGACCCGTAAAGATGGGACCGATATGTTGTCCCGAAACGTCGGTAAACAATTACCACACGACGCCGCGTAATATCCCAGAAGAGCGCAGATCCTGTTTCGTGGGTTACGACATCTTCAAAATAATGTTTCCCAAATAACAGTCAGCATCATTTTAAGCACGCGTACCAACATTAGAACAAACTATCCTACAAAAAAATAAAAAGTCCTTTCATGAATACTCTACATTTCACAGGAATACCATCGTGTGTGGACCTAGTGCTAGCGTTGACTCAACACGACTGTTACCTAGTGCTAGCGTTGACTCAACACGACTGTTACCTAGTGCTAGCGTTGACTCAACACGACTGTTACCTAGTGCTAGCGTTGACTCAACACGACTGTTACTTAGTGCTAGCGTTGACTCAACACGACTGTTACCTAGTGCTAGCGTTGACTCAACATGAGTTACCTAGTGCTAGCGTTGACTCAACACGACTGTTACCTAGTGCTAGCGTTGACTCAACACGACTGTTACCTAGTGCTAGCGTTGACTCAACACGACTGTTACCTAGTGCTAGCGTTGACTCAACATGATTGTTACCTAGTGCTAGCGTTGACTCAATACGACTGTTACTTAGTGCTAGCGTTCACTCACACACGTTTCTAAGCTAGCGTTGATCAACGATGTACTAGTGTAGCTTACTAACAACTGTACTAGCTAGCGTTGACTCAACACGACTGTTACCTAGTGCTAGCGTTGACTCAACACGACTGTTACCTAGTGCTAGCGTTGACTCAACACGACTGTTACCTAGTGCTAGCGTTGACTCAACACGACTGTAACCTTCGCATCAGCATTTCAGGTAGAGCTACAAACTGCTATGAGATCTTGAATATCTGTCAATTGCGTCAAACGTTATTACAGTAAAAGCCACACACCTAATATAACGAAGTTGAGAAATTAATTACAGTATCGTAGAGAGACAAGGATATGGAGAGAAAAAGACGGATATAATATAGAAGGAAGTTGCAGAGACGAGAAATTTTAAGACATTTAATAGAACAGAAATTGAAAGGTCATAAGAATATGCATTGAAAGAAGTGAGAAATATTTAGGCTACTTAATTTTTTACGCTGTGTTCAGCGTACATTTTGATAACATTCAACAATTACGGTGAACACAACGTAAAATTTATTAACGCCCAACAGGCAAAATCTGTATACCACTATCGTAACATCAAGGATAAACTGCTCAAAAAACAACTTTTAACGACATTGTATTATCAACTTTTACGTTTTTAACCCAAGACGAAACCAACCTACGCCTGACATTTAAAAGATAAGGTTGTATAAACGGAAACAGTGAGTGTTATCAACTGTTAACAGAACACTGACATACATTGTGGTGTATAAGTGGTGATACCAAATGGTTTAGTGAATGTTGAAGTGAACGTGACCTTGAACCCCTGATGATGGCTCTGTTGCAGCCGAAACATGTGTAGGGTTACTGGACTTGCTTAAGAAATAAAGTGCATATGTTGGTTTAATTGTTGAATGTTAGGCTACTTAATTTATTTTCTAAAATTGCAAACATTACATGATTAGAAAAGTGTACGTAGGCAGATTTGGTGACGAGTTAGGAAAAGAGGAATCTAGAGTGCGGTAGAATCATAAAGTTGCGTAATGGTTATAAGAAAAGGAGGAAAAAATATATTCAAACGAAAAACTACTGCATATGTAATAGGATTGAATCCATCCTATGCATTTGTTCTTACACAACTTAAAACACATCAGAAATAAAATTTACACACGCAAGCTAACGATCCGGTTGCATGACAGGGGACCCCAACACGAAGGTAGTTCCGTGGAAATTTCCCCGCAACAAAGAGGGACTGCAAGCATTTACTGTTATCTGATATTTCAGTTCCACGTTTTATTGCTATCATTATAACTTAAACCGTGCCGTACGGATGTACAACGCTACGACAATTGTGACAAACTTCTTATTAACATTCACAGTGTTTTCATTATGCTACATATGTGAGTTTAATAATGAGTAACGGGAACTCGTACCTTATCATCGGTAATATAGTCACGTAATCGGTACTTCGATACGATCTCTCGATTCAAATATATATGTGCTGGGAGTCCACGAAGCTAGCAGTCAATTAGATAGCAGACTGCAGCAGCGATGATAAATCACAAAACACAAAATACATGCACGATTCCAGTACAATTACTGATAATTTGAAATATATTTTCAAAACGTAATTTCATTACTACGACGAAACAGCCAGAAATAAAGATAAATCCGTTGTTAAAACTCACTTTACATTTTTAGGGACCATTTCTACATAATAATGATCCCGAAACTTTCTACATATGAATCTGATTTAGAAGTTACAACAGGCGACGTCCTTCAGCAGGAATGACAAAGTGCATGGAGACGTAGTTGGCCATAGTTCTGTAGCCTTGTTTCGCTATAATAATCATACAGACCTCGTGATACCTGAATTTGTATGAAAATACTTATTAACTAAAATTAAACAGACTATCTTCTTACAAGATCCATCGGCGATACCATGCCTCTATTAACCTTTGGTCAAATCGCAACAAATCCGAACTACGAACGTGGTTTTTGGTCCATTATTTTCCACAGGATATGTTACAGGAAAATTTCTATAGAAACAATGCAACTACAAGATAAGTATATATTACGTTTTGTCTACGTACAGTAATACACAGGATCTGATATTGCAAAGCATAAGCACGAATTTACACAATTATCGTATAATGATTTTCCTGTACTGAAACAATAAACCATACTGGAATGCGATCCTGCTATTCTGAGACCCCATAGACCCCATAGGCTGACCATTTCCCTTCTAGCGTACTTCGAAATATTTTCCTTTCGATGATAAATTTAACCAATGCAAAAGAAATTTTGGCCTGGTTGACATAGGCCAAAGGGCGCTGTAGATAAATACAACATTGGACAAAGAGTGGGGATGCCCAGTGTGCCGTCATCCCCTACCATCCACGCAGCTTTTTTCTACCCCTTGACTGCAGTCTCCAGCAAATCTGGCTCTGAAACCCTTTCTGTGTGGCGCCCCCAAAAGGACCCATTATTGTTTAGCATAGCTCCAACCTGTGCCTGCTTAGCAGTTGTAAGGTAATCTAGTGATTGGTTCCGTAATGACTGTGACAGAACTCACCTGGTTGATCCCCATGGATGAAACCAGAACTCTCTCTACCCAGCGCCTTTTCTCGCTTCCTCCATTTGGCACGCCGGTTCTGGAACCACACCTGTTAACACAGTCACGTGTATGACAACAAGCTGCAAATCAAGCAATGCAATTATTAGGCATCAGGACGTCCAACAAGGTTAGACTATCACATTAGATGCGTTCTTGAGGAATGAAATTAGATCCCGACAGTGAGTCATTATTATTATACAGCAGGTCTTCTCTGTGGGAATAACATCACGTGCAAAGGAGAGAGTAGACTCTCGCGAGACAGGAGTAGTTGTTATGGCACTTCCGTGCCATCTTCCAGTTAGCAATTTTATTTTAGTTTAATCTACTTCGCTGTATTTATTTATTTATTTACGGATATTTATTAATGGTTCATTGAAAGACGCTGACACTAGGTCAGATAACTTACCGCAGAGTGGCAACTGGATTGGGTAGGACGTGTAAGGACGCGGATGTAGCCTAATGTGAGTGTTTTGCAACAGTTTGGAGCAACTGAGAAAAATCATATATAGCTCAGTGAGGGTAGCCAATCTTCAGTTCGAGATCTGGTTCCCAGAACAACGAAATTTGTACGACATTTGTAATTATGTATCGAACTTTTTTCCTTTTGCACAATCTTTTTTGTCTTCCAGATTCCTGTCCAAAAATATAAGGATTAAGATATACAGAACTATGATTTTGCCTGTTGTTTTGTATGGGTGTGAAACTTTGTCTCTCATATTGAGGGAGGAACATAGGCTGAGGGTGCTCGAGAATAGGGTGCTGAAGAGGATATTTGAGCCTAAGAGGGACGAGGTAACAGGTCAGTGAAGAAGACTACATAACGAGGAACTTTATGATCTGTACTTCTCACCAAATATTATTAAAGTGATCAAATCAACAAGAATGAGATGGGCGGGGCATGTAGCAAGTATGGGGGACAGGCGAGGTGCATACATGGTATTGGTGGAGGAAACGTGAGGGAAATAGGCCACTTGGAAGACCTAGGCGTACATGGGAAGATAATATTAAAATGAATCTTCAAGAAGTGGGATGGGGCATCTGGCTCAGAATAGGGACAGGTGGTGGGCTCTTGTGAATACGGCAATGTACCTTTAGGTTCCATAAAATGCGGGGAATTTCTTGACTATCTGAGGACCTGGTAGCTTCTCAAGAAGGACTCTGCTTCAAGGAGTTATTTTCTTCTTCTCCTTGTGTCTGTTGTGTAAAAGTCTTAACGCCTATACTTTATTACTGGTTCAACCAATATTCTGTAGAACATCGAACATTCGTCATCAAAAAGCTGTGTCAAGGAAACTGTAAATTATTCCACTTACACCTATAAAGTTTATATTATTACGTTTCGAACTTTACTGGCGTCGAGACCGATTACATTTACATGTATTTAAATGAATATAGGCTTACATGGTAATTGAACTGCGTAATTCATCAAAAGGTCGAGCCTACTCGGGTCACGATGAGCTACTTGCTATAAATGACAAGACATTTACCTTCAGTGAATAATTGTAACCATATTTCTCTGAGCTTCCATCCCCTGAAAATTTTCCACCTAAAGCACATAGCGTATACAAAAGTGAAGTCAGCTGCAGAAGATGTTTCCTGATATAATTGGACACAGAATTACTCTCGAAATATCAAATTGTATTCTTATTTGTTTATTGTTGTACAATAATAAAAAAGGAAAGTTTTGCGAAACTAAAACGAAAACTTCTATTAGATATATAATATGACGTCAATTGTTGCTATGGAGACATTCCCTTTCACATGAGAGATTATTTGAAGGAACATCAATTATGATTCCACTCTACTTCGCATATTGATAAATTCCACGCAGACGACAAGATTGGTTTCATGTTTGTATGTTGGGACAATAAGGCCAAATTTCATTGTAGGAAGGTGCACGCCGCTTACCACAGTACGCTGCACAAAATGTCATTCCCAAGAATACAGTTTTGCAAAAGATTAACTGCCCAAAAACATTTTAAGTCTCTACAGAAAAGTAACACGCGAATAACTACCAGAAGTACAGTCGACAGTAAAAACAGCAGTACTGTTAAGGTAAACAAAAAAAAAACAGTGCAAATATGTACCTTAAACTCCTGTAAGGTATCCACACACAATGAAAACCTAGTTTCGCACATGCGTGGATACTACATAAAATACAAAGAGTGCAAGAAAATGTATACAAGTGAGCTACCTTAACGACCGGTTTATCCGTTTGCAAAAGGATCCTCTGTGATGAACAGAATTGACACTGGTTTTTTACATTAGTACTGCAGCATACATCCACACATTTACGGTCTGACCCCACTTCGATTTTTATATTTACATTTATATACGTACATTTTTATACATATTGTTTATATTTACATTTTAATATCCACTTCTCTTAGGCAATATATTTATATACATCTTATATGTATGTAATTTCTAAAAGAGGGAAATCTTCCTCTTACCAAGTGTATGGAGTTTTTATTTTGCATGGTTTTCTGTCATGGCGTGATGATGGCTCTTTGAGCTGAAACAGGTAGCCTAATTACGTATTATAAGTGAAGTGTTGGTTAAGACTGTACGACTGATAAAAGTAAATATACTTTTGTATCTGCATACCAACGGGGGTGTCTAATATGAAAAAAATATATTAAAACCAGAAGCACCATTGAACTTAACATTGTATTTACCGTGCATCTTTTCAATTAAGAAATATTCATTAAAACCAACTAATACACATAAACTTTATTCACAATTGTTTATTCTTAAACTTCCCCTATACGTATTTCGGTGGTTTAAACACACATCTAAATGATGCTAAATAATCTCTACGACCCCCTGAAGATGGTGGTTTAAACCACCGAAATACGTATAGGGGAATTTTAAGAATAAACTATTGTGAAAAAAGTTTATGTGATTAGTTGGTGTTTTAATGAATATTTCAGAAGTACCATTGTCGCTAAGACACCTTTCATTTCCTTGTCAATGTTCACTGGGGACCAAACGCGTCATTTCGGATCCAATATTCAAAGTCTGTACGTTCTTCCGTCTCTGTCACCAGACAATGGGGTGAAGGGTAGTCAGTCTTGTCCGTAGATTATATATAAATATTTGTAATGAATTTTAAAACAGCTACGTAATTTTTTACTTATCCTGCAATAGGAAAGATAGAACCGACAGAAAAGTCATATCTGAAATACAGCATTTCACGAAAAAAAAAACGACTACGATGCTCAGCCAGATTGAACAACTATTCAAAATCGACTTAAGAACACTTGGAATACAGAGCTCAGTAATGTTTTAATGTAGTCGAACTCGGTTATAACGTCATGAAAGGGACTGAATATTTTGTGTCGTTAAAACGAGTCTCGTTCTAACCGAGGAGTATAATGTTATGGTTAACAGTGAGGAATTAATTGGTACCACAGAGTATCTGACGTTATAGACGAGGTTTCGTATAAACCGATGTCGTTATAACCGGGTTCGACTGTACTTACGCGCCATGTATGGTCTGTAACAAAACAATTCACCTGAAGTTGTTAAAATGTCCTTCCACTATCACGATAAAGACGAATATGGCCATAACAGACGATAATATTGCTAATGCCTTCGTAGACACTCTAGAAGACGCATTTGCAGCAAAATATGGCATGCGGGTGAGAGATGTGCAGTGACTAAATCAGCAACTGGGGGGCCCACGTAGTCGGAAACCACATAATCGAGACTAATTACGTATCAGAATTCTTTTTAGTCTTGTTCTTAACTACATACATTGTTAAGCGTTCCCAAACTTACATATTATAACTGAATACCTTTACGTAACACCAATAAAATATACACATCTTTTTCCCCCAGACGCTTTCTTTCACAATTCTTGTCCTCTTCTTGCCTATTTATTAAAATTAATAGAAGTTCATCTTTTCTTTCTTCTTATCCGTTTTGTGTTAGAAACGAGCAATAACCAGCTTAAACTTTAGCACCTTAAAAGTCAACGATGTTTTTGACAAACGAAAATGTAGTAATGTCTTCGCTGTTTTTATTTTCATTTCGTCAAATGCCACGTCAGGAGCATTACTACAATAAAATACGTGAAGAACGTACGAACGTTTTTATGCGATGAAAAATAAAATCGGCAGTTTTATGAGTCCTGAAGGAGAATTGTTGTAAAATGTGAGAAAACGGAGCTTCGTACAGTGTATTTCGGATAATATATATATATTAGTGGTAAGTGGTCAAGCCACAACCTGCTTTCAGTACTCAACATATTGTAGCAGGTATTAGGGTTAAGCTAACTTAAAGTAGTGCTCACACTCCAGCATTACGCACGAAAATTTCCTCCTGAAAACAGATATGTGCGCTGCAAATGCCAAATTTATTCTAAATCCATTTAGTATTTTAAAAAAACGAAACATGAAAAGGAAGGAAAGGACAGTCATGTCCTCATATTATGTACCTATTTTAGGCAATTAGCTTACAATACAATCTGTACGCAGACATGAAACATTTTGGAAACAGATATTTTTAATTTTACAGCTAGCTACCTAATCCCATTAAGCAAGGTCCTTAGGAGCAGCTGATAACCGATACGCATATCAGGAAGTCAACTGGCCATTATTAAACCCCAAGTTTAAGTATCGTATTAGAAAAAAAAACATTATTTTACCACAGCCTGAACTAGGTAAATTCACCGCAAATCCTCACACCATACTTCCTTACAAAATCATTTTAATATATTCTTCCTTTTACGCCTTGGTTCACCAACTGGTCGCTTTATTTCAGGTTAGTACTAGTCCAACAAAACTGTGTATTTAAGTTCCTACCTCCACCACACGTGTTGCATATCTCATCTGTTTCTTCTTCCTTAATTTTACTCTCGAAATAATAAATAATAAGACTCCTTATTACGTAATTTTCTCCACCCTTCTATTACTTCCTCTCTCTTAGGTCCAAATACAATCCCTTTCAAACTGTTGGCGGAAACGTTGCATATGACATGTATACCGCCTACTTACAGCGCTGTGCAACTCCCTCCCAGTATAACTGGATGCTGTTGGAGCGCTCTTATCCCTATACAAAATGTGCAGATATCCAATTACCATCTTGCAAGTGAGACGATACAGCAACAGTAAGCGGATTGCTTCTTTTCTGTAAGAGGCTTCAACACAGCTTCCGAATGTCCCTCGAAACTAATGGTATTTAATCAGATTATGCAACATGGCAACCCAGATACAGAGGTCGTGACAACAAAAATCAGAACTGTTCCCGGAAACGGAAGCAGGATAGTCACTTAAGCGGGCACTGCCTTCTCAACTGCGCTGAAGTCAATGACAAAATCTTAGGAGTACGCAAGGCAATAATTTTCTGAAATCAAATCAGTCCATAAAATGCCTTTCTCCTCCTCCTCCTCCTCTTCCTTTTCTTTGTGGCTTATCACAGGGCGCCGCAATATTCACGCGCTACTCCACTGAAACACGGTGTTCGTAGAAGCCAAAGCAACTTCCAGCGTCACGGTTCTATGTGAAATAACTCAGAATGTCACTTGGTTTCCATGGCAACCAAACTCTTTCACGTCACTCACAAACCAAGCTCTATCATGAGCATGGCAACTGGTGTGTTTACTCGCTCACTGCCACAAGGTTATTATTTATGTACAGGAAGAGTGACCGTGCCAGCCTCAAAACCCCCTTGGTATTTGTCTTAATACTTTTCGTCCTGTGGGTGTGTAATTGCACCTTATTTGTGTTAACTTTACTATATCCACAGAATAACATTTCCATCTCTTCATACGCTTATATATATACATATATATATATACATATATATATATACATATATATATGGACCTCCTGGTAAAGAAAACTTGCACCGTCGGAAATAGAAATATTGGCGTTCGGTCTGTAAAGAACCAACGTGCTAAATGCTACCCAGTCCCATATGGCAGTCTGTGTAACTCGCGCAGCAAAAATGCTGTCTGTGGAGGGCATATGGACACTGATTACAGGCCTTCAGACAATTAGTATTAACTCCATGAGGGGTCTTTCAAGAACTTAATATGCGCTCAGGCACTCAAGGAACTGCGTGCCTTTTATCTAAGCCCAAGATTTATAATTGGTCCCTGTCCGAAGCCAAACGAATCCAATCCAAGCCCTTGCTTCCTTCCATTTATGCATAGATCTTCCAAGCAGTCACTTTCCTTCATGCTATTCGAAAAAAAAAAACATTCTGGATTAATTTCTAACTAATCGTTTCTACGCGTGAAACATGCCCAACCATGTCACATCTTTCGTAATTTGTTAATTTAATAATAAGTTTTATTTGATGCGAATACAATATTTGGACGCCAGGCTGGATGCAAACGTTTCTGTCCGTCTGTCGCTTCCATCATGTAGTATGTGACGCAGATATACGCCTTATATATAATATATATATATATATATATATATATATCGAATACATTGGCATTAATCAACTGTCCAGAGATCTGATGATGGAGAATTAGAGTTAAAAATATTTGGTAAGATTTGAAATTAACACGATAGCGAATAATGTCTTCCGGGAAGTGACACCGCCTGGTCTGGCAGATATTTACGGCGTTTCAGAGAAACGTGATGCCCCAGCCATCAGAGCTGGTTCCTCTTATACACCTGTACATATCTGACAGACGACTGAATCACATTTTAAAAGCAGTTACATTCGTAGGCTTACTCATTTTCAGGACTTTTTTCATTATCTGTTGTTCTAAAAAATGAATACAGAGTTTCGGGCACTAGACCTGATACCGCCCCTGAGCTGAAGGGGGGGGGCACCTACTGATTTGTGCCAGGTATAATTCGCTATTGCCGATCCCAGTGGCCGTGCGGTCTAAGGCGTGGGTCTTCGGCCGCTCTCTTACTAGGATCGTGGGTTCGAATCCCACCGGGGCATGGATGTCTGTCTGTTTTGAGTGTTGTGTGATGTCAGGTAGGTGATGGTCCCTCTCGCGACGGGGCTAATGTGTGTGACCATGAAACTCGACGAAACGAGGAGGCCCAGGCCATATAGGGCTGTCGAGCCATAGGAGGAGATAATTAGCTATTCTCAGTCTCTGTACAGTCTATGTAATGACGCATAGGACAGTCGATTCCATAAAAGAAGGGATATAGTTGTAGTCACATCATCACACATCACATGGAATTAAGGTTTGCGTTTTCAGGACCGTTCTGTCCAACATTGTAAGACCAGCTGTCCACGGTATCTGCTGCTCTAGCTATGTTCTGTCTATAGTACGATGAGGTTCCGTCTTGTACATGACATGTTCAGTAATTTTTATTATTTCTAATTTTATTATTTAATTTAAATAATCTCTAGTTTTGTTTCAATCTTCTTCTTTTTCCTAATTTTATATTTTATAATATTTACAGCCATATTTCTGACAAATTTCTTCTCAGTCATTCAATTTATTTTACACCAACTAATGCACAAATAAAACCACTTTTTTGTAGTTTTATTGTAAAATGTAACATGAATGCTATTGGACCCTTCAAAATATGCAGTTGAAGTGATAGTGGCTTTTTTTTAAAAAAAAAAACCCCTGACGATGATCCGAGGATCGAAACACGTGTAGGGGTACATTTTACAATAAAAACTACAAAAAAAGTGGTTTTACGTGTGCATTAGTTGGTGTAAAATAAACTGAATTAGTGAAAATGCACGGTGACAGTAATATAAAATTCTTCTCAGTCGTTTCCATTCTTTGATGGTCATGTTTCATTCCCAGTGTTTGCCCTTCAGTGCTGCATGCTAATGTTATCTGTGTGAAACGATATGATCCCAGTAAAATATGGTAACTGAAAAGCAACAAATACACGTAAGTTTATGAACATATACAGGGCATACACAAAAGAATGGTGCGGTATCAAAAGTGAATAAAAAATATATTTCTCACCTTACACGGGCAAACATACACCGTCAGCGGCGGCAACTGTCCAAGTTTCTCATTTGGTAATTACAATCCTTCAATGTGTGCACCCTGGGTCACACGACACACATCCACACGTTAATCAAACTCATCCCAGACCCGGTGTAGCATGTCCGCTGTAATGGCCTGCAGTGCATGCTTTATCCGATCACGAATTTCATGGATGGACGTGGGCAATGGTGGTACATAAACGCTGTCTTTAACGAACCCCCAAAGAAAGAAATCGCACGGTGTAAGATCTGGCGAACGGGGTGGCCAAGGGAGAAGGTTCTTGTCTCCATTTTCAGCAGCACGTCCGATCCAGCGCATTTCCCCTAAACTGGCCCCGCGGCCACGCAGTAAGCATGAGAAGCGAACTGCTGGTAGCGCATGAGAAACTTGGACAGTTGCCGCCGCTGACGGTGTATGTTGTGCCCGTGTAATGTGAGACAAATTTTTTATTCGCTTTTGAAACCGCACCATTCTTGTGTGTATGCCCTGTAGTATAAACGTAGTAATACCTCCTACGTAAATTTATTCTTCGTAACGCACCTCCCTGAGGACGGCCACGTGAGTGGCCGAAACATGTAGGAGGTATTACTACGTTTATAATATATTTTCATAAACTTGTGTGTATTTGTTGGTTTTGTTACCACACCTTACTGTTCAATGCATGGTTAAAGATCAATTTAAAACTGATATGATCCCAATTTCTTATTCCCGTGACTGTACGTGATTCATTACCGTTCTTTGAAACCTCAACACTTACGGTGTGGATGCACGTCCGCCATTTATATATTATACATATATACATATATATATATCTCTGCTCGACAACAACACACTGAATTGCATCTTAATTGGAAACAATTTCACTAATTAATTTGCGCAAATGGGAAAATTGCTACACGAAATCACCCCCCATCTCGAAGCCTTCGCCAACGGATCATTTAGCGTTTTGTTCGAGGCAATTGGGACTATTGTTGGGAGAGCACAATGACGGGTAATCGCATGTCCAATACTGAGCCGACACCCTCCAATTCAACCCCAACACTCCGGTAACAGTTAACTTGAGTTACGTCAGCCTAACAGTAATATAAACGACAAGCAAAGTACCTCAAGTTAAATTGCAACAAACCATACTGGGCTGTAGTCTTGTTTGCAGTTCCCAGCACCCCCACTCTTCCTCTCCACTGTACACAACCACCCAACCGAGGCAAGAGGATTAAAATTGCACTAATGCCCTGCTAATTCACAGTGGTAGTTCTAGGCAAATTATCCTGAATGCGGGACTCAGATTCAGAGGGTATAATTGAGAGAAGAAAGAGAGCAATTTGAGACGGAGACTGTTGTATGGATAATGCAGTGCAGATCAGATAATGGGGCTAGTTAGAAGGTGCTGCTCAACAGCGAGGACTGCTCCCAGGACAAGTATCTCCATGCTAACAGGGATACAGTCCAAGTATATCACACGTCTTCCAACAATTAGTCAAATCAAGGAAGGCAGTACCATGGCTCAGGCGGTTAGTCGCCGGCCTCTCACTGCGGAGACCCGGGTTCGATCCCAGGTCAGTCCATATGGGATTTGTAGAGGACAAAGTGGCACTGGAACAGGTTTTTTCCCCGAGTACTTCGGTTTTCCCCTGTTCAGTTTCATTCCACCGGTGCTCCATTACATGGAAAAACCAAAAAAAAAAAACTAATCATCTCATCACAGGGTTGCACAATAAGCCTTGAGGCTGCTTTGCGTCCGTAGCATCTGCTGCGGGGCCCTTCACCACAAAAAAATGGAGTATGGAATGGGCGTGGCATGTAATAAGCATCGAAATGATGGAAATACGTATATACTCCTATAAGCATAAAAAATTATACATGAAGACCTAAGGGTAGATGGAAAGTTTAAGCCTATAACGAAAAAGTGTCTCAAATACGTAAGGCGTAATTATGTGGGGTAGATTTTTAAGATTCATGATAGGCAACAGTGGAGGTTCTTTTGCAATGACTGAACCAAATTTGGGGTTACATTAACGTATTGAAACTACGTCACTAGTTGGGCGGCTGTCGTCTTCTTATGAAGAACTCTGCTCCATAGAGTTACCAAGCACACTGGCACTATGTTGCATCAAAGAATTTAGATCATACATGGTTATTTTGAGAAAGCAAAGTGTTTATAACTAATTACGTGACTAACAACTAAATAAATAGATAACTCCACGGAGCAAAGTCCTTTTTGAGAAGCTAACATTTTTTTCAGCTAGTCAAGAAATTATCCGCATTTTATGGGATGCGAAAGTCCATTACCGCATTCACAAGAGCCCGCCACTTGTCAGCTAAGTCTTCGTAACGAATGTAAATACGAAAAGTTATGCCTGAACAGAGCCAATTTAACAACGAAACAAAGTAACTGGTCAGTGAGAGAGCTGGACAAGGCAGAATATATCATAGGTATTACACTTGGCGAAATATTACGAAATGTTTCGAAAAGTATACCAATTTGTGATTTTACGGGACACCGACTGAGCGACATAGCACTAAGCAGTGAGCCTCTGTCGTCTGTAGCTCGCTGTCAGTGGAAGAGTTCCTGACACTTGAAGCGACGTCGATCACACGGCTTGCTAAACAATCTTCTTTCGCATTATTCTTAACGAACGTGACGGCAAGTCCTTAAAATTCCGTCTTTGTGTTCGGGAAGGTGTGATTAGAATATCGATCTGGCCCCGAGATCGACTGCCATGACACTTCCTCTGTTCGTGGTTTTGTCTGATTCCCTTCGGCAAATGTCGGTAATAGCAGCACACTTGACTTAAAAGATCTATGACCGTTTCTTACACACCTTTTAAATTCATCAATTCTCACAAATGTATCTGCTTTGTAACCAAACAGTGCGCTTCATACAACCAAAAACACGAATACCAGTGTCTGAACACAACACTCGCCTAAAGAATTCACGTTCCACAAAATAAAAAAAAAATATATTTTAAATGGCTTCATTTTAAATAATTTAAATACATTCAGGACTACATTACGAAAGAATGGAATATATTCCAGGAATATTTTTTCTATCAGTTTTCCAAAAATATTTCTTAAACCTAAGAATTACATGGAGTGGCGTAAAAGATACGGTTTTTCTTTTTGCGTCATGAAGGGCCCCGCAGCAGAAGCTACGGAAGCACCGCAGCCTTAAGGCTTCTTGTGCAACCCCTGTGATGAAGATGAGCAGTTTTTTTTTACCAAGTTTTACAATTAATGGAGCACCAGTGGAATGAAATTGACAGGGAAAACAGACAACTCGGAGAAAAACCTGTCCCAGTGCCACTTTGTCCACCACAAATTTCACATGGACTGACCCGGGATCGAACTCGGGCCTCCGCGGTGAGAGGCGGCGACTAACCGCCTGCTCCATGGCACGGCCAAAGATACGGGTCACTTAACATTTAACATTTTGCCTCCGAATTTTTTCGCTCTTCTGGGATGTCTCGCAGCGTAGATTTTTAGGTGGTTAACCACGTTTCTGGGAAACGTATCAGTTCCATTTTCATGAGTCAAGCAGCCCCAAGGAGAATGCTGGCAACAGGTAGAAATCTCGCATGTTGCCTGTAGTATGTAGTGACTTGTGTGTCATCCTGCATTTATTTATTCTTTTATTTCTTGCTTGTTTAACGACGACATCAGTAGCTCAGTGTGCACAGCATCGCGTGATAGGATGATAGAGATTAAGTAATCAGAAACTATTTAGTAAAGCTGTCATTTCCTAAATTCTGAGATCCCCGGGAATTATCCTGGAAGGACTGTGTAAAAGCAGGACAAACCTCAGTCACGATGGCTGCTGTATCGATTAAAATACAAACGAGGTAACGACTCACACAACAGCAATGTTTAGTAAAAGTGACAATTAAGTCAGAGAAATTTTGTTAGCTAATTTAAACGTTTTTTCACTTTAATACGCCTTAAAATATGCAACTGGTAAGATTCCTAAGTGGCCGTGCCATGGCTCAGGCGGTTAGTCGCCGGTCTCTCACCGCGGAGGCCCCGGGGTTCGATCCCGGTCAGTACATATAGGATTTATTGTGGACAAAGTGGCACTGGGACAGGTTTATCCCCGAGTACTTCGGTTTTCCCCTGTCAATTGGAAAAACGAAAAAACACAAACCCTCTCATCACAGGGTTGCACAATAAACCTCAAGGCTGCGGTGCGTCCGTAGCATCTGCTGCGGGGCCCTTCACCACAAAAACGTCCCCTAAGCGTGTCACATATTACTAGGTGCGCCCAGAAAGTAATGCAACGCATTTTTTTTCTCGGCCCAATTTTGTTGGATAAAAATGATATTTTGCGTGCTGTATCTTTAAAGTGTCCCGCATTTATGCACATAGGTGCAATGTTTCCCGCTGGATAGCAGCGCAGTAGTGAGCTTTCAAAATGGAGTCTGCAAGTGACGTGCGTTCTAAACAGAGAGCAGTAATTGAGTTTCTTTTGGCAGAAAACGAAACGAGTGAATCAATTCACAGGCGCTTAAGAAAGGTCTATGGAGACATGGCAGTGGATAAAAGCACCGTCAGCCGTTGGGCGAAGCGATTGGCGTTATCAGAACAAGGACGGGGCACTCTGTCTGATCTCCCGCGCTCGGGCCGCCCATCAACAGCTGTGACGCCTGCAACAGTGCAACGAGCCGACAGTCTTATTCGAGACGATCGGAGAATCACAACCAGGGAACTCGCCGCTGTACTCGGTATTGGTAAGGGAAGCGTCGAAAAGGTCTGTGCCCGATGGGTCCCTCAAAACCTAACCGAAGAGCACAAGCAACGTTACGAGGTTGAGGGTGACGATTTCTTGTCCACCATTGTCACGGGTGATGAGACATGGATTCATCACTTCGAGCCCGAGACGAAAAGGCAATCCATGGAGTGGCATCACACGACCTCTCCTCGGAAGAAAAAGTTTAAAGCAGTTCCCTCAGCCGGCAAGATCATGGCGACAGACTTTTGGTACCGCGAAGGCATACATGCTCTCGCATCTCGGTGGCGTAAGGCCAAAGATTTAGAAGGAGACTATGTCGAAAAATAGGGTCAGGTAGCCAAAGATTCATGTAATGATGTGACATATTTGAAGTTTTGATAAAATTAATTGTGAATGAGAAAAAAAATGTGTTGCATTACTTTCTGGGCGTACCTAGTACTTGCTCTATATGCCAAAATTTTAGTTTCTTTGGCGAAAATCGTCTAAGGTCAATTATCAAAAAAAAAAAAAAAAAAAAAAGGGAGTAGCTACATACACTTTAATATGGTGTGATGAATGCGTATACAGTACAATACTTGAACCCATTTATATAATTACTAGCACGTTAACTTGCGTGGGATGGATCCATTTTAGGGAAAACTATATCCTAGGCCTGACAGACACGGAAACACGAGGAAGTGTCAATAAACTTCCCTATGTTCGAACATCCAAGGTTATAATTTTTATGTACAAAATTGGGGTCATACGGTATACGGTAACCATCAGTGGACTACTGAACGTCAATATTAGTAGAAAGAAGTTATTCTTGCTACAGAACTTACTTTAATCTCCTGACAGATCGCGAAAATTTAACATACCCACTTTCCACTGCACTGTTTAATAAATGACAAATACAGAAACTAACAAATTCCTTCACCTGACTGTGTGGTTACCATTTGAGTGTTAGCGCCGGAGAAGTAAGCTGGTAACGTAGTTCGCAATATTGCGACAGGGCTTGTATCTGGTCACGTAGTTCCCAATATTGCGACAGGGCTTGTATCTGGTCACGTAGTTCCCAATATTCCGACAGGGCTTGTATCTGGTCACGTAGTTCCCAATATTGCGACAGGGCTTGTATCTGGTCAGGTAGGTCCCAATATTGCGACAGGGCTTGTATCTGGTCAGGTAGGTCCCAATACTGCGACAGGGCTTGTATCTGGTCACGTATGTCCCAATATTCCGACAGGGCTTCTATGTGGTCACGTAGGTCCCAATATTGCGACAGGGCTGGTATCTGGTCACGTAGGTCCCAATATTGCGACAGGGCTGGTATCTGGTCACGTAGGTCCCAATATTGCGACAGGGCTGGTATCTGGTCACGTAGTTCCCAATATTGCGACAGGGCTTGTATCTGGTCACGTAGGTCCCAATATTGCGACACAGCCTTAACCTGGCCACGTAGTTCCCAATATTGCGACAGAGCCTTAATCTGGTCATGTAGTTCCTAATATTTCGACAGAGCCTTAACCTGGTCATGTAGTTCCTAATATTTCGACAGAGCCTTAACCTGGTCATGTAGTTCCTAATATTTCGACAGAGCCTTAACCTGGTCATGTAGTTCCTAATATTTCGACAGAGCCTTAACCTGGTCATGTAGTTCCTAATATTTCGACAGAGCCTTAACCTGGTCATGTAGTTCCTAATATTTCGACAGAGCCTTAACCTGGTCATGTAGTTCCTAATATTTCGACAGAGCCTTAACCTGGTCATGTAGTTCCTAATATTTCGACAGAGCCTTAACCTGGTCATGTAGTTCCTAATATTTCGACAGAGCCTTAACCTGGTCATGTAGTTCCTAATATTTCGACAGAGCCTTAACCTGGTCATGTAGTTCGCAATATTTCCACCCTAACTTAATCTCATTTCTATTTCACCTATTAACCTATATGAACAAGACTGACAAAGTAGGATCATAACATAACAGAGGAATATGAAGACACGACGTTTTGTTCACGTAAGGTCATGGAGACATTTTCCATATATCCTACAAATCGTTCCACAGATTCCTTTCAAATTTGATATGAAAAGCTTCCACCAAATATTATCTGTGCATTTCAGGGTTTTCAGGTGCATTGATCAAAATTAAACACTAGTTTAAATAATGTCATAAACAATATTTTTTTTGTATTCATAAATCACTTCACAGGTTTCGTTTAAATTCGATACGGAAAATTTCGCCGAACATTATCAGACATTCCGACTTTCAGCCCCACTGATTGCATGCGGCCATGACTGATGTCCCCATGACTGGACGTCCCCATGACTGGACGTCCCCATGACTGACGTTCCCATGACTGGACGTCCCCATGACTGGACGTCCCCACGTAGTCCTTAAAGCTTCTACTTTTTGTTGAAATTCTACTTCGAATAAGTTCAATGACTTTCATTTCTTTTGCAGCGTTAGTTAACAAGACACACAGCGTTAGTTAACAAGGCACACAGCGTTAGTTAACAAGACACACAGCATTAGTTAACAAGGCACACAGCGTTAGTTAACAAGACACACAGCGTTAGTTAACAAGGCACACAGCGTTAGTTAACAAGACACAGCGTTAGTTAACAAGGCACACAGCGTTAGCTAACAAGACACACAGCGTTAGTTAACAAGACACACAGCGTTAGTTAACAAGACACACAGCGTTAGTTAACAAGGCACACAGCGTTAGTTAACAAGACACACAGCGTTAGTTAACAAGACACACAGCGTTAGTTAACAAGACACACAGCGTTAGTTAACAAGACACACAGCGTTAGTTAACAAGGCACACAGCGTTAGTTAACAAGACACACAGCGTTAGTTAACAAGACACACAGCGTTAGTTAACAAGGCACACAGCGTTAGTTAACAAGACACACAGCGTTAGTTAACAAGACACACAGCGTTAGTTAACAAGACACACAGCGTTAGTTAACAAGACACACAGCGTTAGTTAACAAGGCACACAGCGTTAGTTAACAAGACACACAGCGTTAGTTAACAAGACACACAGCGTTAGTTAACAAGACACACAGCGTTAGTTAACAAGACACACAGCGTTAGTTAACAAGACACACAGCGTTAGTTAACAAGACACACAGCGTTAGTTAACAAGACACACAGCGTTAGTTAACAAGACACACAGCGTTAGTTAACAAGACACACAGCGTTAGTTAACAAGGCACACAGCGTTAGTTAACAAGGCACACAGCGTTAGTTAACAAGGCACACAGCGTTAGTTAACAAGACACACAGCGTTAGTTAACAAGACACACAGCGTTAGTTAACAAGGCACACAGCGTTAGTTAACAAGGCACACAGCGTTAGTTAACAAGGCACACAGCGTTAGTTAACAAGACACACAGCGTTAGTTAACAAGGCACACAGCGTTAGTTAACAAGGCACACAGCCCCTCTTTCGCAACAGTCACACAAACGATCAAGAATTTCCCTGCGTGAAACCAAATTGTCATTCATTCATATTCACAAGTGTCCCTCACTAAACCCTATACCGTGCCAGATGAAATCAATCCACATCCTCAAATTGTGTTCCTTAAACCCCCCTTTCTAATATTACCCTCCATTTTACAGGTAGTGTTCCAAATGGTCTGTTTCTTTCGACATTTCAGACAGAATATCTGTAGGCAACTTTAATGTAATCCACATTCCGAGCAATAGACTGAATACACAGTATATAATGCAACAAATTACACAAGATGACAAAATTGATATAAACTTTTGTCGGCAATTAAAGATAGAATATTGTTAAGATATGTACATATTTATATTTTAAACAATTTTAACAATTTTAATTGATAATATTGTAATTTAAATCTACACGTGCATATTTTCGACAGAATTTGCTATATCTGTATTCCTTTGTATGAAACCTCCCTGATTATGGCCTTGTAAAGGCCGAATCATACAGGAGGGACATCATAAGTGACAAATTATTACTTATTATTGATTGTGGAATCCGTTGGATTAAACACTGTACATCTGCATGCATTTCTCCAATGCGTGCTACGTGTCCTTCTCGTCTCATCCCTTTGTGTGCAATTTTAGCATTTTTAAACACTGACATACGGTTTTTTGCCATATTATAATCTATTAAAAATATTCCCCACACAAGCCTAATAACAATTACACACTGAAGTACAAATTGTAACGTTTTGACCCCATTTTATCATTCTGTCTGTGAAGAGTAGCCAGTCGTTTCATCTCACAAACCAGATGTATGTGTATTTGAATGCTGCTCTTGTTTGAAGGGTTCACTCGTACTGTCTGCGTAGACTATGCATAAAAGTGCTTCTCAAATTGGGTACAGCGCAAGGGACACGACAGCTGACGAACCGGCAAACACAAGAGCACTGAAGTACTCAAGATCATATAGATCATACAGATCATACAGATCGGCAGTTATTAATTGAATGGTGGTACCACGAAGAGGAGGATGGATTGGACTCACTGATTATTAATTTTATTATTTCAACAATTTTTAACAATTTTAACAACATTAATGTTTTAACTACTACCAACGAGATATTGTTTTATAACTGCAACCCGGAGTGTTATACCTCGAGCTTTTGACGCAAGACGAACACAACTTGCATTTGAAAGTGAACAAAAGCTACAAAAACATTGTGATGACGTGTGATAATACCAAATGAACCAGCGCCAGTGAAGTGAACCTACTGGTGTACCGTGATGATGGCTGGACCACAGCCGAAACATGTGTAGGGTAAAAGTGTAACAGGAATACAAAAAGTGCATTTGCTGGTTATAATACTGCTAACTGAATCAAAATGCACGGTGAATATAACGTGAAGATTAATTTTATTATCATTATTATTATTATCATCATCATCACCGTCATCGCCACCTGTAACTAAACATAATACAGGCCTACGCACTTCACAAAATGAGTCTGAAACCACAAAATACTGTTGTATCGATTAAATCATTCCAGGGCTGCAAATTTGTATTGACACCCTGATATTTAGGCATGAATATATGTAATTAACATGTAGACCCAAAATATAATTACAATTTCAGCAAACTTGAAACCTGACGTTCAATACGTAGACCTATGGGTAAATTTCAATCACAGGCGGTGTTTGAGAGAAAGCCACAATTCTGAGAAGCAGTTCTAATGCGTCGGTTTTGCTGCCTCATTACAACGTACAGTTTTCTTCCATGCCAGACAAGCCTATATAAACAGTGCGGTAATACAAGTCAAACTTGCAAGTTGTTTTAATGCCAAAGGTTATAACAAGTAACGTACGTTAGTTCCAAACTGAGACAGGCCGACCTAATATACTTTTCTATAATATAAAATTATATTTCTATAATATAAAATTAGCTCAGCCGCCATGCTGGTGCTTTTCAGTAAAGATAAGGAAGCAACACAGAACAAGGCGTCTCACGTATATCTCATGCCTACATTTAACTGTTCCAACATCTTCATTCACGAGTAATTCAGAATATTGTTATTTATGCAACACTAAGGGTATGGAAGAGCCGATCCCAGTGGCCGTGCGGTCTAAGACGTGGGTCTGCGGCCGTTCGCTTGCTGGGATTGTGGTTTCGATTCCCTCCGTGGGCATGGATGTCTGTCTCTTGTGAGTGTTGTGTGTTGTCAGGTAGAGGTCTCTGCGTCGGGCTGATCACTCGTGCAGAGGAGTCCTACCGAGTTTGGTGTGTCTGAGTGTGATGGTAAAGCCTCGATAATGAGGAGGCCCTGGCCCAATAGGGGCTGTTGCGCCATGGATAGAAAGTATACGGTACAGCAGTGGGTACAAATCTAAGTGTCGCGGATCCCCGGAAGGCCGCAAGGTTATTCCAAGCGGGCAACGATAACTCCCGTAACTTCTGAACCAGCGCTTGCTTTCTTCTGCTGTCCTCTGTTATTATTATTATTATTATTATTACTACTATTGTAATGAATAAAATGTTAATCCACTTGCAGTGGTTGAAAGATTACAATAGTTTTTCTCACAATTTATGTCTTTTCTACACTAACGAAATTTTAAAGTAGGCCTACCATTATCAGTACAATGTGTTGGAGTCGGCGGAATTCTTTGAAGTTAAGGAGTTCTACTTGAAGAGATAACGAGCCGCTGCTACATGCCTTCGCTGTACCCTGCTGTGTCTTCGCGTCTGATAAGGCGTTTTGTTAACCAGAGTGAACGCGAGTTGCCAACACAGACGTGTCACTAAAATGAAACCTGAAAACCTGACGCTTGTTTTTGTACGTAATTTGGCAACCCTGGCTATACTTTCTTAAAGAAACCAAACCTGAAAGACTAACCTGTGTTTTGTACGCTTGTTGGCTACGGTAAACAGAGCTTCTGTAGCTAAAATGAAACCTGAAAAGTCAACTTGTGTTTTTGTACATATGTTGGCAGCCGTGAGAGTCCTAAATCTTATTTGCAAGCTACACATAATGTACACGCATTTTTGTGTTGAAGTGTCTAATGGAGGGTAACTGCGAATACATTGAATAAGCAGTCGCGGACAGCCGACAAGGGGTGGCCCTCAAGCTTGGGGGTTGGGCGAGGTGCTAACAACTCCTCACCGTAAAAAAATTACCATGTTACGAAACACTACACAAAGCCTCGGTGAGTGCGGTAATGAACCTTCGGGTTCCATAAAACGCGGGGAATTTCTTGAATAGCTGACGACCTGTTAGCTTCTCAAGAAGGACTGTGCTCCATGGAGTTAGTTAAGTTAGTTATAGTTAGTTAGTTAGTTAGTTAGTTAGTTAGTTAGTGTCTAACGTATACAAAACACGGATTCGTACGTTAAACATTGAAACAGCTGTTTTCAAGTCTGACATTTTTAATACGACACCCACAATACCTGAAATTCAAAAGCAGGATTATTTTCTCCTTGGCACACAGAGAGCGGTGTTATGGTCTGCTCAATGAAACAAAACATTTTGCCGAGTAATGTTATATGCAATAAAATTAATTTAATACAGACACTTTCGAAAACGGTACATTCAAAATATGTACACAATATTAAGCCAATAACACAACTTCAACTGACGTCGTACATTCGGATAACCAGTGTCTGTTATCCACTTGTCTGCCAGTGAATACGGATATCGAAGGGAAGTAAAATCATTGCCTTCGTTTTAACGCAGAGCCTACTCACATGGCTCGGGGAATTTATTAACATTAAGCCATGTTTCTCTTCAAATTAGGCACCCATACTGATGTCCTTGCTCAAGAGATATCTGGCATGAATAATCGAGGGACGGTAGGGAAAGGCCACACACACACACGGCCAAATACAAGAACATGGCTAATGACAGGAATTACAACCCCGCTGTACCTTAATTATCACTGACTGTTAGAGACTTCGAAAACTGTGATTGATTTTTGTTGCACAGGCTGTGCAAGTGTTAAATAATTGCCGAAGTATTACATACGTGACTTGTAACGTTCCTACTTTCAGATTTCTATAGATGAAAACTTAAACAAGACAGGTAATGTACGTATAATGTAACACTGAGGTGCGTTCTCGTAACCATTGGTGCATTGGAAAAGCAATAATTATTACGTATTCTGAGTGTGTATCTGTAGCCTTAGTTATCCAGCATGCAAAGCGCATGCACCGTATTATATTGCCATCTGTGGCCTGTACGGCTCTTACCATATTTTCCCACATTATCTCATAAACGGCAAGATATTCGGGAAAAAAGTTATTGAACATAAAATGTTTTGATTTTCTCTACAACTTTTGTCTGAAACATTTCTAATTATACAACGAATTCAACGAGATATTATCATAAATGTACATACATATTCATATAAAAAACGCGTTATTCTTGTCAGATTTTAATGAAATTTGTACTTTCTCGATATATTCTCGAAAATACTCAAATACCAAATTTCATGAAAATCCGTCCAGTGGGAGACGAGTTTTTCCATGCGGACGGACAGACATGCAGATATGACGAAGCTTCCAGTCACTTTTCGCATATTTTGCGAAAGCGCCTAAAAATAAAGCAATAGTCACTTTAAATTGCTTTACACAACATAGCGGAATTGCAGTGTCTGCACATTATCATGTACAATATCCAACCGGAAGCACACATAGGTCTATACAAAATCAGGTCATCTTATTTTCTTCCAGCAAGTCATTCCTTGTATACGTCAGTCCCTCCCATGTCGTTGTTACGTCTATCAACAAAGGAAACACAAATGAATAGCTATACGCAGTTCCTTTACAAGAAGCAATAAAGACTTTTCTGACTATTTACGTCGGAAATTCCCCGTGTCGTTAAGCTTCCTTAATGAGTGTTTTGTCACATGCCTCCACTCGTATTAAACTAAATAATTTAATTACTGACGCAGAGACTAATCAATAAAATGCAGTTCCATTTAACAGCTAATAAGTTGTGAGAAGCTGCCCAATTACCTCGGCGTTAGGTGGAGATGAGTGATCAGTTGCACGCTCTAACACATTACCCACCAAATTCTGTAACCAGCCACATGGAGAAAGACGATATGACGTAAGCAGAATTTTGGTTAGAAGAAAAATGGGTATAGGGAGAATGGTTATTAAAATCAGTCTTGGAATATTAAAACTGAGATTAATATTTAGAACAGAGCCTACCCTGAAGATGGATGTGGCAGGTTCCTGAAAAAACATTGGTAACTATATAGTGTTACTGCCTGCCGAACCCAGCGGTCGCGCGGTCTAAGGGGACCGACAGGCTGTCCCGAAACGTCGGTAAAGTATTACCACTTGGCGCTGTGTAATATCCCAGAAGAGAGCAGATCTCTCCCACTTGCTAGTTGTTGGCGTACGGGTGAAGAGGCAAGTTGGTATGAGCGGAAGCACTACACACGCAACAATAAGCGTTTTGTATTTGATTCTAAAACGTCTGTATTGACTCAAGTTGTGATTTTACTCCCAACTTAACACATTTTCTTCAGAGGCGTATAACGCTGCCTGGCCTTTCCGAGTGGAGCCTAGCAGCGACCACGCCGTGCCGACTGCAGCTACGTATAGTGTTAGGGAGCCTTATCAGCAAGTAATCTGGTCACTACTATAATCGACTGTCCGTGTCCAGAATTTAACAGTCGTGCTTCGTATTCGTGGGTGGGGGATTCACAGTTCGAATATTGGCCAGATATTATCTGACTGGCTACGTACTGAAGTCAGGAAGTAATGAAGAATGAAGTATCGTGTTACTTCGAATACACTGGTAGGTGAAGTGACGGAATTTAAAACCCGCCCTCAGTACCCAATGAGACAATACCGTAATAGTTACTTTGTATTTAAGGGCACTGCATGCGTAATACATGGAAATAAGGCACCAACACATTCAAGTATGATTGTTTCTAACATATCATCCAATCTAGTGTCAACACCAGACTATATCTGACCTGTAAAAGGTAAAGTTTACACTAGAAGAGGCCATGAAGGCCCAGAGGGGGAGTAGAGGTATAGCTCTACTCTTTATTTAACCTCGGTGTTAGGTGGGGGTGGATGGACAACTCCAGGCCCCCGGTCGCTTTACCTCCGGGAAAGAGACCCGGTACCCATTGTACAGGAGGCTGGGTGGGCCAGAGTGCCGGTCTGGACGGGTGCGGAAAATCTCGCCCCCAACGGGATTCGATCCCTGGACCGTCCAGCCCGTAGCGAGTCGCTATACCTACTACGCTATCCCGGCCCACATATCAGACCTACGCAGTTGAAAAGTATTGTCAAATAAGAGACGAATCAACGAAACGTGACTGACACAAGCAGACGCCTACCTGAACTCTAGCCTCGCTGAGATCCAATCTCATGGCAAGTTCTTCTCGTGTGAACACATCAGGGTACTGGGTCTTCTCGAAGGCGCGTTCCAGCTGATGCAGCTGATAAGTAGTGAACGTGGTACGGCTACGACGGATCTTCCGCGGTTTCACCTCTGCCTCCAGCTCGCCGTCAGCGGCGTCCAGGTCGCCTGACGTTGTGGAGCCGCTCTCCGCCCGGCCCCCACAGTCACCTTCTGCAACAATAAGCAACACCCTGTCACTGCAAAGTCGTTGTAATTAAAACAACCGTCTGATAGAAACATGCGACATTTACTGTCCGTTTACACACAACAAGGCCTAATATAATACAAAGTACTTATTACACTCTTTTTTTTTCTAATGGCTCGACAGCCCCTTGGGGCCTAGGCCGCCTCATTTTTCGAGGCTTCACGATCACACTTGAGACACACCACACTCGTAGGACTCCTCTGTACGAGTGACCAGCTCGACGCAGAGACCTCTACCTGACAACACACAACACTCACAAGAGACAGACATCCATTCCCCCGGCGGGATTCGAACCCACAATCCCAGTAAGCGAGCGGCCGCAGACCCACTCCTTAGACCGCGCGGACAGTGGGATCGGCTATTATACCCTTTTTTTCCCAATGGCTCGACAGCCTCTTGGGGGCCTAGGCCGCCTCATTTTTCGAGGCTTCACGATCACACTGATAGACACACCACGTTCGGTAGGACTCCTCTGGACGAGGGACCAGCTCGTCGCAGAGACCTCTACCTGACAATACACAACACTCACAAGAGACAGACATCCATCCCTAGGCGGGATTCGAACCCACAATCCCAATAAGCGAGCGGCCGCAGACCCAAGCCTTAGACCGCGCGGCCACTGGCATCGGCTATTACTATTATACCCTTACAATGACTTACTACATGAGAAATAACCCGTATTGAGAAGCTAGTCAAAAATTCTTTACGGTTGTTCAAAACGCCAAAGTTATTACCTTATTCACAGTGAACCCTATCCTGAATGAAAGGAATCCAGTAGCCTACACATTTATCAGCTCATTAAGATTAATTTTACAGCCTAATATGTGATGTAATTATAAATTAAACGCCGGAGTTAGTATAAATCACAGAAGGGTTTGTTTAAATTAATTTCTACCAAAAATTGTTACAGTGTACAATCATTACGAACAGATTTATTTATTATAAAAAAAGTACAGACTTGTGATATGAGACACTGAAGCAACGACTGGGATAAGAAAAGTGCGAGAACGAAAAACCAATAACTTATAATTATAGACAGACACAAATATTCTATGCGAATTAATATATCATCAACCGGAACAAAATAATGTTTTGTTAACAAGACGAAATTAGGTGCACATAGGCTCTTGGGCTGAAAAGCAAGAAGTCTTATCTGTAAATTAGTATTGTCTTAATATCAATATACACTTCAAGGACAGGAGAGAGAGAGAGGAATGTCCCTCATACATTTGAATACTAAAATTTCCTTACCTCATATTTACGCTATATTCCACTATCAACAGCGAACAAAAAAAACATACAGCTTACAGAACACCCGTTCAATCTACGCAGACACGGTATTGTCTTCACCTAACAAGAGAGCAAGAAAATTCCATTTTCTCGACGATTCACTCTATTTTCCTCCAAAACCTGTTTAAGAACTTTCCGAGCGCTCAGTGTAATCGATATGGCGATACAATTGTGAAGCAAATGTCAGTCTCTCAACATTTAGCCCATCTTCCTTTAGGGAGGCGTATGAGGTCACAGCATATGCGCCTCGCGAGTGATGTGTGTGTGTGTCTCCTTTAAATGTTTGAACCAAGTCACATATCATAAATATTATCACAGTAACGTCTGTTTGCTATACCATTATGTATTGAACTACTGAATGGATCACTTGAAGATTGAAATTTTTGTAAAACACATGATTAGCATTCACGGCAATCTCCTTTGTTGTCACTAATTCCTTCTCAAAAATAGATTTTAACAAAAAAAAAATAAAGTTGAAAATTGACATTGCTGCCTCAAGCAGAGGACAAGGGGAGATAATATATTTCACGTACTTCCCTTGGCCTCCGCTTGAGGCAGGACTGTCAATTTCAACGTTTTATTTGGTATTTACATGTTGCTTATGATCCGTTGATATCCGAAAGAACTGACTCAGCATCAATCATCAGTAACTTCAATTTTTAATGTTTATTAAAATTAAGATGCTGTAATTTTTGTTGATTAAATATTTTACTTTTTATATGTGCGAATTATTCACACGGGTGCAACTACTTTTAACAAAGTTTAGAACGAACGTGATGCCATTGGAGGCGACCCAAATGTCGAAATTTTAATTTTCTGCAATCAAGAGTAACAACGCGGCAGAAGCGCAAACTTATGAGGTGAAAGTCAGCTTGGTATCGTTACACGATATAAAGTATAGACCATAATAAAATATTCCCCTACAGATAACGGTTCTTTTCTTAAATGAAAAAACAGCTTCGCGACCATTCACAAATTTTAATTCAATTTCCATTTGATAACAATAACCAATAAACCACTAAGCTACGCATATGAAATGTTGTATTTAGAACACAAGAAATTCTACAAATTGTTACAAAAAGTTTCTTGTATGTAACAATCACAAAATATAAGATGCATTATTTTTTTTTATTTTCGTGAATGTATACATACAAATACGTGTAGAAGATCAAGAAACACTTCAGCTGAGAGATTTCAGGTTTTCACAGCGGTATTGTTGAGGATCCAAGTTTTGTGACGTGTTACGCCGTTTCGACTACTACAATCCTCCTACACTTTTCTAAATATTTACCAACCTACACGGCTTAACATCCCGGAAGATTTGAATCTTCAACACTTAAGCCGTTTCTACTGTTGATCCATATTTGAATAAAGTAGGATTCAAACCCATGATCTAACGGCTCCTCGGTAAAGTCGGTCTTTCGCAATTTATTTTTTACAACTACGATAAATTCTGAAACCACAAAAAAAAACGAATATGAAGTAGCATAAAGAGCTGCAGATATATATATGATCGTACCGGAAAAGTCGAGTATTTCAATGAAGGTGAAGCTTATAGCGTCTGCAGGCTGGACACGTAGCTTATTAACGGAGCTAGGACTTGAATAATTGGTGAAATGAATGAACACAAGTCTGGCTATTAAGCCTGTGTTCTGTATGGGCTTATCATCTGTTGCTCTGTTGAGGGGGGCAGGCTCACTTTAGAGCAAGAGTGATTTATGATAAACTTAAGCATGTCTGGCCGAATATCTACATGATTTTAGAGTAATATTTCAAAAACATAGCCAGCATCCGAACCACATTGGCTGTAGTGTTTAACCCTTCGAAGCGTAAAGTTAATCTAAAGACTATTTAAGTCATGTTTATATTTCACAGAAAGCATAATGCGTGTCAATAACAGACATAAATTGATTAATATTGATAGGGCGAAATAGTTGTGAATTCTAAAAATCTCACAAAACAATAAATATATTCAATAAGAAAAACTCAGAAGTTTAAAACGCTAAATCAGGTGGTACACATAGTTACCATTATAGACTAAAACGTGAAATAAAATAAAAATTGAATTTGAAAAGAACGTGTACTTTCTTGCGCTACCATTCAAGGAATTTTTGTTATTAAAGAATTGGATTATTAAAAAAAAAGATTATTTCTTTAAAAGATATATGTCTATGTGTATATATTTACTGCTTACAAAAGCCATTTACCCAAAAGATTTTACATGTTAAAAACATACCAACAATCAAAAAATGGTGGTCACCGCAGAGAACTTAGCTAGCCTCTTCTCAGTCTATTTAAGCAGTAAAACATGCATACGATTTACAAACTTAGGTCAAGAAAAACTTTAGGGAAGATAAACAAATTATAGTCCATTCTTAAAATTCACAGACTCTTTGTCATAACTCATATTTTATTTAATTTCAGGACTTCCTTAATATGAGTAACGAAATTTGTGTTTTTTTAACTGACAGGAATAAGTTTATAAAAATAAACAAGAGGTCTAAGAAACAACATTCAAATTTGACGCAGTTATGAGCCAAACTGTCCTTTCCATGATTGCAGGCTTATCCGTGACATTTCTGTACTGATAACTGGGATTGTAAACAATGACTTAGCATGATTTTAAACATTACCAAAATAGCATGGTGCAGGGTAATGCGGTTTTCCATTTTACTGCTATTTGGCGGCTGAAAGTGAGAGTTGTAGTGAAACCCCCATTATACTCTTAGCCATGACCAGAATTACTGTAGTAATGTTTTCTTTCAAAAAATGGAGATGTTTCATGCTGTATGCATCTCAAAAATGTATTCAAATTCAAAACATAATGTTCGAAAAACGTAACCTTCAATCGTTCCTGGTAAAAGTGGGAACGTATGTGCTTATTATTATGCCTACTTGTTACGACAGTTTTGCATTACGTAAATTTCCCGAATGGTAAAATGAACAATAAAGGAAAAAATACACACGGAACCGAGAGTCACGGATTAGGCTACGCAAGATAGTAATCACTATTTGGCGAGCATTTAAGTCACTAGATTACGGATGCGTCATGAGACTGTCATCACTATGTCAGGAGAAGTTTTAATCACGGAAGTGAGATGTGACGTAAGATCATGAGTTGGTAACTCAGCTGACGGCTCAGTTACCATTCGTACGTTAGGAGAAGACATCAGAGCCGGACAGGCGAGATGAGAGGAAATTTACGCTACGCTATATCCCGCAAACATCAGTCCAATTACTTGCACTACAGAGGAACGGAATAAGATATAAACGATATCTGTGATTCAGTAACAGCGCAGTGCACATGCGCACATTTACTCTCCCGTCTCTCCCACACACACACACCGTGTCTACTCGTAGTGTACCCGTAATATATTTCGTACGGAATTAAGCGATAAAGACTATTCACACACTGTCATGCCGTGCCCCTGCCGTGTTCCGGCCATGCAGCTTTGAATGCGACTTCTCAAGTCACGACACAGCACGGGAGGGGCACGGTATGGCATGTGTGAATTAACATCGGCCGTCTCTCGATGGCGTGTGGGCGACCTGCACAGATTCGGCTTCTTCCGGCTACCACGCGGAAATTCACGAAGGTAGTTAACCAGAATGTTACTGCCTTTTGGGATGTTTTAATCTGTTCTGATGATGATGATGGAGACAGCAGATTATAGAGTTATATATTTTTATGAAATAAAAGTTAAAGTCAGTCTTTCTTATGTTGTTATGCTACGTCTCCATCGTGTACCTGTAACGTACAACGTAACACTGTGGTGCTTTCGCGTAACTCTCGCCATGGAAACGCAACAACACGTACCCTTTGTACGCTAGTTGACCTTAATGTAGCTGTCAACAACATAAAGTGTTCAGTGATGCCAAGGAAATGCAACAGTGGGTTCCCTTTGCACTGACGTCGAGCTGCAACATGTTTCGTACTGTTGTTACCAACATGAACCTACTTAGGTCTGCACGTAAAGTTTTCGTACTGCTGTTACCAACATGAACCTACTTAGGTCTGCACATAAAGTTTTCGTACTGCTGTTACCAACATGAACCTACTTAGGTCTGCACGTAAAGTTTTCGTACTGCTGTTACCAACATGAACCTACTTAGGTCTGCACGTAAAGTTTTCGTACTGCTGTTACCAACATGAACCTACTTAGGTCTGCACGTAAAGTTTTCGTACTGCTGTTACCAACATGAACCTACTTAGGTCTGCACGTAAAGTTTTCGTACTGCTGTTACCAACATGAACCTACTTAGGTCTGCACGTAAAGTTTTCGTACTGCTGTTACCAACATGAACCTACTTAGGTCTTCACGTAAAGTGCCCGATATTCTTGTCCGATTTTAACCAAAACTGCAGTTTGTCGGCAGATTTTCGTAATAGTCCTCCCATACCAAATTTCACGAAAATCCGTCCGGTGGCAGACTCGCTGATACATCCGGATAGACAAATATGACGAAGCTAAGAGGTGCTTTTCGCGACTTGTGCGAATGCGCTTCAAATGAGTCTTCGAAATTATTTCATATTAAGTTGTGCACAGGGGCTTAGGAGAATATTTGGACCAAAAAGACAGGAAATAAAGGGAGGGTGTAGGCAGCTAACATGATGAGAAGCTTCGTAATTTGTACTGTTAACCAAATATTACTAGGATGAAAATAAAGGGAATGAGATGAATTATAACAATTATGGGAGATGAGAAACAGCTAAGGAAACGTTTGTCGTGAAACATTGAAACAAGTGACTGGTTGGGAGACGTAACCGTATATGGGTAGATAATATTAAAATTAATGTCAGAGAAACAAGTCGGTGATGCGGACTGGATTCAGCTGGCTCAGGATAGGATCCAGTGGCGGTTTCTTGTGAAAACAGTAGTAAACTTTTGTGTTTCAATAAAATACGAGGTATTATCAATTAGCTGAACGACTACTAGCTTCTCAAGTATGAATTACATTTCTTGATACGATCTTAATGTGGCAGTATGAATACTTGCTTACCCACATCAATGCGCTAAAGGTCAAATCAGATATGGTAACCTGTACTGATGCAGGAGCAATATAGACAAAAAAAGGTGCAATTTGTACAAATGCATACATTATTTATCGTAACACCAACATGTTTCGACCTATCGGCCATCTTCAGGGATAGCCTTTAATACAACACGAAGATACTCAAGAACATTACGGAACTAACAAAATAGATTGGCAATTCTGAAGCCCCATTTCCATTATTTGTTTCAATATTATTTTATTTAAGAAAATATTTTTAATACTTCATCGTTCGTAATCACATCAGAACACTTTATATTTCATACTTATATCCTTTACGTATTTCTCTCATTGTCGGCAATGAAAAGGTCTGCAATATCTTCCTTATTGTATCCACGAGCCCGGATAGCGCAGTCGGTATATCGACTCGCTACGGGCAAGACGGTCCGGTGATCGAATCCCAGCGCAGGCGAGATTTTCAGCACCCTTCCAGACTGTCCCTGGGGCCTACCCAGCCTCCTATACAATGGGTACAGGGTCACTCCAGGGAGTAAAGCGGCCAGGGCGTGACGCTGACCACACCGATTAACACAGCGCCGAGGTTAAAGAAAGAGTAGGGCTATACCTCTACTCCCCCTGTGTGCCTTCATGGTAAGGTTAAAAGGGTGAATTTTACCTTTATTAGATGTATTTTTGTAAAGGTCGATAGGCTGAAACAAGTTGAAGTGTTATTTTGGTGTATTCGTATAAAGTGTAACTTGTTGGGTATATTGGTCGATTAAATTGGAGAACACTGTAACAATTTACTTGAAAACTGTACTGATATATGTGTTAGAAGAAAATAAATGAATAAACTGTCAGTACCACTCGAAGATTGCTAGCCACTGAACTGCACGTAGCTAGTTATAAAAGGATACATTTTATCATCAGTACCAGGGACGTAGTTATACCGCTGTTGCACAACGCCAGCAGCCGTGCGGTGGATCACGAGAACGATATGAAAGCCACTGCGCTTCTCATGGCGCTGCGATCGTAAAGCTCCTACCACTCACTGGCTCTTCCTCTAATCCGCGGACAGCGAACCTCTGAGTTGTAGCTGCATACAAGCTTGATGGTCAATTGCTTTAAAAGCTAATACCTTACTTTCCGCTGGGGCTAATTAACCTTTAATTCGTTTTACAAACTCTTGTAAAAGTTAATACGCTAGCAGGTAACCTAGCAATATGTCACTACAATCCGCACCATACACCGGTATCAGTAAACTTGACAGCACGGGATTTTACTGATATATTCTTGTGTTTTGCTACCAAAACTTTATTATCAACAGCCTATATATTCAACAAATTCAAATATAACTTATATGAACAACCATACAAAACAGTAACAATTTTCAAGATAAAAATACAGGAAGAATACACGGATAAAAATGTGCTCATTACTGATTTAAAAATACATGTTATGTCAATTTTAAATGATCCATAACCGTGACTGAGCAAAAAGGTATGATATCAAAACCAACAAATGCACATAAGTGTATGAAAGTTTATTATACACAGTGTATACCTCCTACATGTTTCGGCCACTCATATGGCCATCTTCAGGGAGGTGCGTTATAAAGGATAGATACATCGAAACTTCTCAAGAAGGACTCTGCTCCAGAGTTGGTTAGTTAGATACATCGAAATATTACAGAAGTTTTTAAAGCAATGCACAGACATAAAACATTAAATTTAAAAAAAATACGTGGTTTAAAATATACGTTAAAGATTGAGACACAGATAAAATGTTTGTGTTCGATTCGATGTGTAGTGACATCGAGTCAATCATCTGAAAGTCTATAGTCGTGACAAAGACCATCACTAAGCCCAATTATAAGCCAGGTAAATGAAGCCTGAAATTCGACACTAACTAACTAACTTAACTATCTAGTTAGCTAACTAACTAACTAACTCCATGGAGCAGAATCCTTCTTCGGAAGCTAATAATTCCTCAACTACTCAAGAAATTCCCCGAATTTTATGCAACCACAAGGTTCATTACCCGTCTTCATAAGGTCCAGCTACTTGTCCCTACCCTGAGCCAGATTAATCCCGGAGTTATACAATCCTATTTATTTTAAATACGCCTTAGTATTTCGTCCCACATTTTTTTTCCTATGGCTCAACAGCCCCTTTCCGGGTGCCTAGGCCTCCTCATTTCGAGGTTTCATGATCACACACATCAGACACACCACAGTCGGTAGAACTCCTCTTGACAAGTGACCAGCCCGTCGCAGTCCTCCCACATTCCCTAGGCTTATTAAGGAAACGTATCAACACCTCACATATATTCACAATTTCTCTGGGTAGATTATGAACATGGACAATTATCCAAGTGTGCAAAGCGTGTTCAAAATTTGGAACACCACTTTTTTTTTTCCAATGGCTCGACAGCCCCTTAGGGGCCTAGGCCGCCTCATTTTTTCGAGGCTTCACGATCACACTTTTTAGACACACCACAGTCGGTAGGACTCCTCTGGACGAGGGACCAGCTCGTCGCAGAGACCTCTACCTGACAACACACAACACTCACAAGAGACAGACATACATGCCCTAGGCGGGATTCGAACCCAAAATCCCAGTAAGCGAGCGGCTGTAGACCCACGCCTTAGACCGCGCGGCCACTGAGATCGGCTTAGGAACACCACTTATCAGAACTAATCATCATTCAGCGTCCTAATGACACGAGACGATATAATTTCTAACACTGCATACGTAATCTGCCCCATGACGTCAGAGATATAGTCACAACATGCATGACATTTGTCTACGTGTACTCCATTAACAAAACGAAATCAAGAAAATAAGTTGATGGAGATTGGAACGTTCGATTTAGCGAAATGTCGTTTAACTTCAACACTGCAGGAACCGGCTATCCTGTCCCTACGGCGAAAGTGAAATGGTAGGATTTCAAACTGGGTAGATTTTCTTGCCTTCCTGGATGGTAATCGTATGCCTGTCTCTTCTGACGCAACATGGTCTGTGAGCAGTACTGCGTATTGAGCATGTTTAAAATTTTTCGTGGAAATTGTTTGCGAATGAAAGACTATCCTGTATAAACTATAGTGTCTTTAAAATTTCAGCCAATGAAATTTCCACCAACTTATACCAGTTTAAAGCCTTAAACGTTTAGTGGTTAGTATCTTTACCGCCAGGTTTAATATTGACGAATTCTACTTTCTGCCCGCAGACAGGGTATTTACATAATTCGCATAAATCTCACAACAAACAGAGATTATTTCCCTATACATTATCAATTAAGTGATTTTAATAACCGAGAGTGTGTTTACTGCTCGGTACGACCTGAAATATTTAATTACAATTTAGTTTAAATTCGTTGAAGGATTAATAGCATGTAACTTACTAACAATCAGCAGCAAAGGCGTTCTTAACAAGCTAATAGTTCTTAATCTAGTCGATAAATTCGCCGCATTTTATAGAAATGCGTGCACAAGGGACCGCCCCTTGTCCCTATCCTGGGCCACATAAATTCAGTCCCCGCTTTCCCTAACTCTCTCAGGTCCATTTTAATATTATCCAGCCATCTACTCCTGCGTCTTCCTAGCGGTCTCTTGCCTACAGCCCCCAAAACGTTATATGCATTTACATATAATTCCCATGTAAAATCCCCATGCGTGCCACATGCATCGCCCACCTCATCGTCATTTGTTTGACTTCCTAATAATACCTGACGAGGAATAAACTTTGTGAAGATCCTCAATATGTAATTACCTCAAGGCTCCTGTTAGTTCCTCCATCTTCTTCAGCACCTCCTTCTCTTAACGCACTCAGCCTATCTTCCTCCCTAATATAAGTGACCAGATTTCTCACCCACATAAAAAAAGAGGCAAAATTATAATTTCTATATTATATTCTTTACGTTTTCAGAGAAAAATTGGAAGACAAATAAAGCTGAATCAAACAGTGGCACGCATTCGTTGAATTTACGCCACTCCTAACTTCTCTTTGCATGCAATTTTGCTTTGTTAGTCTTAAAGGTTCGTAGTTTGCAGTAAGCCTACATGTGATTTAAAGCACGCCCATTCACGTGTACGTACAGCCATGTAAATACCGCGCCTTAGACACCTAGACAGAACATTTGATTAATTACAATCATCGCTCTGGACTAGGAGGAGATACAGATGCAGTGCGGGTGTCAATCTACAGGCCTAATTTCAAATTCCACAAGGAAATAAATTCAGGAAAGGATGTACATTTTCTGACCACGTCACATAACACAGCAGATGAGGTTCCTATAAAATTTTCTGAGTGAAATTTGAAAACCTTGAAGGACCGGCTTATAATAGCAGAGCTTATACTCCATGTAATGACAGAGGCTGTATCAAAGGTCATATTTGGCATAAGCGGGTACACAGGTGATTACAAACACACAGACATAATAAAACATAAACCTTAAATACAACTAACATATTCACTGACTAAATATCTAAATCTTTGACGAGTGATTGTCGATAAATTACTAGGCCACCTGACTACAATTTCCTGTACACAGTACACGAGAGATCCACCACAAAATATCGCCTACAATTTAAACGTCTTTTATATATTTTATATTTTAGCGTGTACTTGTATTGTTAGTCTTGTTTGTGTAATTCATACTGTCACAAGTGTCCCTGATGATGATCCCAGGAGGGGATCGAAACATGTTGGTCTAGCTTACAGAGATTGTAATATATAATATATAAAAAATAATAAGAGTGCATTTGTTGTTGGAGTACTGTGTGTTTGATACAGGCTTGTTGGACATACATAACGAGATAAAAGGTAAAGTTATCCGCGTGCACACCTTGAAAGCGTATGTGGGAGAAACGTTATAGCTCCGTTATTAACCTCTGTGCTAGATGAAGGGGTCACTGTCACCACGGCAGGGCGCGTCCTCGGGTTGCGGATGGAGGAACGGCCTCCGAATATGGAGGGTAGCTGCGAATATGCAGTCGCGGACAGCCGACAAGGGGTGGTCCTCCAGCTTGGGGGTTGGGCGAGGTGCTAACAACTCCTCACCGTAAAAAATTACCATGTTACGAAACACTATACAGAGCCTCGGACCTGGACTGATTCTTTGGACTGGATTGATATGGCTCAGGATAGGGGACAGGTGGCGGGCTCTTGTGAGTGCGGTAATGAACCTTCGGGTTCCATAAAACGCGGGAAATTTCTTGACTAGCTGACGAACTGTTAGCTTCTCAAGAAGGACTCTGCCCCATGGAGTTAGTTAGTTAGTTAGTTAGTTAGTTAGCTAGATGAAGGTCAGTGGTCAACCTAATGCCCCAACCACTTTACCCTCCCTCTTCCCCGGGAAAAATCACACAGGTACCCATTGAATAGGAGGCTGGGTAGGCCCCAGATTTGGTCTCGATTTTTGGAAAGAAAAATCTTTTTCACCTAACAGGATTAGAACCCCGGATTGCCCAGTACGTAGCCTAGTCACTATATAAAATATGGTACGTAAAACAATTTAAGGTAAAGAGCAACGATCTTCATTTGAATCGTGCTGGCAGGCATTAGGTGTTGTAACCACATTCGCTAAGTTGAGTGAGTGAATGGTGCCTACATAACACAGACTTTTACAGATAGGGGTGACTTAGTTTATGGTGGGTATATTAGTCGGACATTAATACACAGATACATTGTACGACCCAACTAACAAAACTATACTATATTCATAATGTGCACTATGTACAAAGTACAAGTTGTTCTGAAACATAAAGATAATTTTGTCGACACAATTATCTTCTATTATAAAAACAATATTTGCGTTTGTAAAAGTTACATGTTTCAGTCTTTACGGATCAGCACAAGGCACGAATAAAAAAAGGAAAGCAACCAAATAGGCTATCTTGTATAGTCATTCCTATGAAGGAAATCTATTTCTCACATCTTCGTCTACTACACGTATATTACTGTATAAAAATCAACCTCATATACATTCATACTATAGTGTCAATTTTTTTGTAATTCTATATAATTGTGTTATTATGACAGAATATGTTATGTAATTGAACGCTTCCGCCGTGGTCGTAATGTTGCTTAAAATCTTCGGGGTTATTACCCGGCGTCATTTTTTAGTGCAAGCACCAAAAAATGACGCCGGGTAATAACCCAGAACATTTTAAGCAACAGAATATGTGTTATAGTATTAGAAGCACATGAAAACGTTTCATATTTAAGATTATTATAAAATCAATGAAACTCTTGAATTTTTATTTAAAAATTATATTTAAAACATCACATTTAGAATTATTACAAAATCAATGAAACTCTTTCATTTTTATTTGAAAATTATATTAAAAACATCACATTTAGAATTATTACAAAATCAATGAAACTCTTTCATTTTTATTTGAAAATTATATTTAAAACATCACATTTAGAATTATTATAAAATCAATGAAACTCTTGTATTTTTATTTGAAAATTATATTTAAAACATCACATTCAGAATTATTACAAAATCAATTAAACTCTTGCATTTTTATTTGAAAATTATATTAAAAACATCACATTTAGAATGATTATAAAATCAATGAAACTCTTCTATTTTTATTTGAAAATTATATTAAAAACACCACATTTAGGATTATTATAAAATCAATTAATTATTGTATTTTATAAGGCAAATACTGGTTTCATAATAGAAGATAGCTGTGTTGACTGAAATTCTCTTTATTATTTAGTTTATGAACCACAACAGAATGTCTTGTCTAAAAACTAACAAATTGTTCGAGGGTTAATCCGTCACAAATTACGATGATGCTGGCCCAATATAGTTATTAGATCCTCAAATTGCGCCACATAACATTTACAACTTTCCACAAATTCACAGCCCGCGGAATATAGATCTGCCTTGCAAACTCAACCAGCCTGAAGGCGTCGTTGGCCGCCGTTACAAACCGATACTCCCAGAGCACCACGATTGGCCGATTATTTGCTGCAGGTCGCATGCTCTGCTGCCCATCAATGTCTTCGCGGGACGAGGCTAGCCGTATGTGATACGTCCAGCCAGAGAATGTGAACCGAGCCTGAGCGCGAGTCTTTTAATTGAAAACCGCTTTATGTGAACCATGGCATTCATATTAATGAATGAGCAAAGCTGCTTTCGAGCGAATGGGTTTAAGTTGTGTAATGCGACCTTTATTGTATTCAATAAAATGTGCCCATTCTGGCATGGCCTCCCCGAATATCCCTCTTCTGCATTTTTATACGGTAGCATGGTTTTAATTCCCGGGGCTACATCAGACCAAGAGGCCAATTGAAAATAAAAAAGCACAGAAAGAGCTTATATTTTATTTGCATCCATGTTAGGTCAACAATAGGTGTGTTCTAAACTAGATTACGGATCCAAATAAGAAAGAACAAACATTTAACCCTTTCGAGACTGACATTTCTCTAAATTGTATGTGTATAAAGCTTCAATTTCTACCTCAGAGAGAACACAACCTAGGTCCATTACAAAGACCATCCGGTTAAGAATGTAGAGGGAAATGGTAGATATTTATTGTGGGAGTCACACCAAACACATAATTACAGCGTGTGGCAAAATTCAATTCAATTCAATTCAGTTCAGTTCAATTCTTGTTTATTAACGTGCTGTGTCCCACAAATAAGCAACGCGCTCGCCCCTCACATCGTACTGCAACTCAAAGCGTTCCCTTTGTCTTTGCATTCTTTCGTTTCACGTATTTTGTTCTTAGGTTATGTGACTAAAATTTCTTCGTTTTTTTTTTTTTTACAAAGGGGGCCCCCATTGGCGCAGTTGGTTGAGGCATTGCTCTACTAAGCCGTAAGGTCGCGGGTTCGATTCCCGATGGTGTCATTGGAATTTTTCAATCATTTCGGTCGCACTATGGCCCTGGGGTCGACTCAGCCTCTAACAGAAATGAGTAGCAGGAGTATTTCCTGGGGGGTAAAGGCGGCCGATGAGTAGGGCTGACAACCTTACCACCTTCATGTGTCGATTGTCTAGAAATTCTTGGAGCATCAACCTCCTGCAGCCCTAAGGGCCTGTCCAGGACTGTAACGGGATTGCTTCTTGTTGACAAAGCTAAGTGTAGCTACAGGTATATGTTTGTGTTCTATTATTTATTTAAATATTCCCTATATCGAAATACTGCATGACGTGTATATCTTAAATATATGCATCATTCCGTGCACTAATTTTTCAGGTTAAGAAGTTATTCTTGTCCTTATTTATACTTTGAAACAAAGAAAGATAAACCTATATTTCGGTAGGCTCTTCGTAATCAGTAGGGAATAAACAGGGCCAATACGAACAGAAAGTAAACCCATCTGACAACTTTAAGGGCTGGTCCCTAACCACAGCCACATAAATCTACTCCATACCTCGTATCAAACTTGTGTAATGTCCATCTTAATGACAGAAAATCCTCCTAAGTACGCCTTGCTATAAAACAAATGGAAAATCTATTATTAAAACCTCAGAAGATGGCGATTCCTTCGTCCAATTAAAATCAATAGAATGCGAGACAGACAGACAGACAGACAGAAACAATGTAGCGTTGAAAGCCTTCAGATTTTTGTCTGATATCTGAGACATGAAGACTGTAAATACGTATTAAAAACGTAACTCGGTAGATAAATGCCGATGATTCTGTGGAACCGACAACTCAAAATTCAGTACAAAAAGAAGTTTTATTATATCCTGAATATCAGGTTCCTCCGAAACGTTAGTGCCGATCGTAATACTAATATTTTAATTATTTTATAATAACGCAACATGGTGGCCAAATTCATTTACTACAAGCATCTTTTGACTTTCAACTGCCATTATCGTACACTAACTGCTGATGTAAACCAACTTTTCTTCCCGCCCGGTGAAGATAGTCTGGTTTGATAATTCCGTTCTTCTAGGGCAGTGGTATTCAACCTGGGGTACGCGTACCCCTGGGGGTACGCGAAGACACCATTAGGGGGTACGTAAAATTAAAAAAAATAAATATCATTTCATGATAAACACTATCAGATTTAGGGTTAACCACAAGAGACCCTGACGTAAGGACATGCGATTTGGGAGCGCCATTTTTTTCTCTCTCTCTCTCTCTCTCTCTCTCTTTCCTTTATGCGATTCTTATCTGGGCAGCTAGTTTAATTTTATTCCACATAGTGCATATAATTTTGCTTTGCTAAAATACCTTTGTTCCTTTATTAATTTTTATAGGATAGGCAATAATAATGTTATTTAATAGCTTGATTCACCTTTTTCTCATTTAAAACTTATTATTTAATACATTATTTTGGATGTGATTTATTTAACTTATTTTATGTGTAGATTATAGACTATGTATAACTTGAATTATGCACCAACAAATTTGGGGGTACAAAGTTGAAAAGAAATTATATGTGGGGGTACGCTAACAAAAAAATTGAATACCACTGTTCTAGGGTATGACTCAGTGTCACGGGGAATAGGATTTCGACTTTTGGAAGGACTGTACTTCTTTGTCTTCAGATTCAATCTTTCAGGACTTACTCGAACCTTGAAGATAAAGAACCTTCATACGAAGTGTTCGGTTCCAATTACCCACTGACGCAGGGCCACGTCCTGGAAGAACGGAATCGTCAGCTACACCGCTGGGAAAACCTCCAAACTGTCGTTTCGGAATCTGGTCATACATCAGTACGAATTTTAGGTATCTCCGCCTGACGAGTTGGATAATTAAGAGGAAGATAATCTTCGAAATTGTCTAGAATTAACGTGGAGAGAATGAAAACATAAGTAGGCCTATGTAGGCCATACCCGAAAATCGAAACATGTACCTTTCAAATAAAAATCAGACCCGTTGTCACTATCCACATCCCACTCTGCCTTTCCGCAGACTGTGCCAACGTTTCCGCAAATACCCAGCAGAGAATAGCAGCCGTCAGCAAAGTAGAGTCCTTTAAGGAAGGGTTCACAAATGTTTGTTTTATTTGGGAGCGACCATACGGAAGCTTATGGCAGAAAACTTCTTGCACTCTGCGGTCGAACACCTACCGCGAGTGGGATGATTTCAAACTCAACAGACGGCCCTAATTGTCGGCCAGATGGCGCTGCTGAAAAGACTCGTTCACAGCCCAGTGGAAGCTGAATGTGCCTCATCAGGTGAGGCTGATACGGTCACACGAGAAATCGGGCTTGCGAACTAATGCGGTGTCGCAAACTGAAGCCCGTTTCTCCTACGAAATGTATAGCTTCCCCGGACTTTAGGGTGGGTGCTAAATCGTTTCCCTTTATATCACCGTGGTACATTCCACTTGTTGAATTTTGTTATTTTCGCCAAGTAGAAAGACAAAGACAAAGAAGTAATACTATAATTATTATTGCAAAAAGGGATCGTTCTTGTTTCATTGCGCGTTTCGCAAAACGTACGTAAGAATAACACATAATAGGTATATTTATTACTAGCAGTAAGTTTATACCTCTCAGTCACACATACACAAAGATATTGTAAAAATTCTTTAAGCTATTCATGGTCACTACGTGAATTACCACATGAATTAAAATTAGAAACCGTAAAATATACCAAAGTCTAATTTTTATATCTGGATTTTACGATTTCTAATTTTAATTCAACTATATTTATAGATTTATGATCCAACTAGTATCGAAAAGAACTATTCGCCCTCAGATGTTTGGATCCAAAGAAACACATATAGAAACTCAAAACATGTTCCACAATTTTAACTTAATTTTAGTAATTAATATCAATAGTGATATTTTAAACATTTAGTTTTATAATGTACCATTTACCAAGTGCAATTAACGACGGTATGCTTTAGCTTCAAATGCTCCTTTCTGTTAACAATCTCCCTCAGAATAGCTATTATTATTATTATTATTATAGTAGTATTATTATTAGTATTATTATTAGTATTAACCGAAACATGTCTTAGAAGTAATCATTTACATGTTAACCAACAGATGTGCAATTAGTTAGAAATGTACTCTTACACAGCAAGACAAGTTACATATTCTAACATGAATATGCAAGATACATTTATATTGTGACTGTACACTCGGTATTACAACAGTATTGAGCAATTTTAGGGCCACCCTAAGAACCTGCTCAGAGCAAACTCCCAACTCTTAACGATCAGCTTATGGGCGTGACTGACGTTACACCGCACAGACGCGTAAGTACCGCCCAAATCATATGTACCAAGTGTCAGTACCGCCCAAATCATATGTACCAAGTGTAAGTACCGCCCAAATCATATGTACCAAGTGTAAGTACCGCCCAAATCATATGTACCAAGTGCAAGTACCGCCCAAATCATATGTACCAAGTGTAAGTACCGCCCAAATCATATGTACTAAGTGTAAGTACCGCCCAAATCATATGTACTAAGTGTAAGTACCGCCCAAATCATATGTACCAAGTGTAAGTACCGCCCAAATCATATGTACCAAGTGTAAGTACCGCCCAAATCATATGTACCAAGTGTAAGTACCGCCAAATCATATGTACCAAGTGTAAGTACCGCCCAAATCATATGTACTAAGTGTAAGTACCGCCCAAATCATATGTACCAAGTGTAAGTACCGCCCAAATCATATGTACCAAGTGTAAGTACCGCCCAAATCATATGTACCTAAGTGTAAGTACCGCCCAAATCATATGTACCAAGTGAAGTTTTTCATTTTATCGTATAAAGTGCCAATTGGTATGATGTTCTATACACGTCTTTACACACACGACAATTTGTCTCCGTTATAAACTCATATTTTTAATGAAAATGCAAAGTAACAAATGTGAAATGGCGATAGCATTAAAATTTGGGTTTTCAGACGTTACACCACTAAACACTGGTGTCTTTCGACGGTTTGTGTTTTATTGACAATTTTAATGTCGTGTGTCGAAAAGAAACCTAAAAAGAGGGCGATGTTGCAATACCAAAGTAACTTTGACAAACAGATAAAACAGCAACCTTTCTAAACAGTACTTTTCACAAGCGTGGTCTACTTATTTTGTCAGCTCCTAGATTTTTTAACGGTGAAGATCATACTGTGATCATCTGGGTCATGACAACGTGTAGGTACCTACCTGACTACACCATGCCAGGACCCAGAAGATCACACTGTGATCGTCTGGGTCATGACAACGTGTAGGTACCTACCTAACTACATGCTGCCAGGACCCACAAGATCCAGCACGGCAAACGCGCCCAATGACATGACTGTTCAAAAACTTGCAAATAAATCAAATATCTTTTCCATCTCAATCTAAATTCCTTTACTCCAGAATACGTGTAGACTTCATATACTCCCAATATACGTAGAAATCATAATGACGGTTCTGGTCGCTTCCATAGTTATGTCCTGTTTCTACAACCTCAATCTGTCTGGAAAGCAGAACAACTGATAAGCAAAAGTTGAATTATAAAAGCCGAACTTATCACAGGTACTAACACCATAAGGCAGAGGTGGCCAAACAGTCGATCGCGGCCGCCTTTTAGTCTCTAATACAATTTATTTGCCGCCTCAGTACGATCAGCAGCTCTTCGTTTGACAGCATTTTGTGGATCAACAAACCTCTGCGAAGAAGCCTTCTCCCAGATGAAGATAATTACATCAAGAAACCGAAGTCGCCTGACCGATGGACATTTAAAATAATGCCTTCACTTGTGCTCAAGTAATTACGAACCCTCTTTCAGTAAGTTATCGCCAGATAAGCAGTGCCATGCATCAAATTCGTAATAGGAATGTTAATGAAAAACACCTTTTAATTATGGTAAAATATTTTAGTTTGAACATATACATTTTTATAAATGAAACAATTGTACTTTTATATGTCTGATATTATTATGCTACTTTATACTTCTTTGCCTAATTGACCTAACATTAATACATTATACACTGTGGCAGATCGCGAAAGATTTTCTGTCTTTAGAGTAGATCACTTAGTCCAAACGTCTGGCTACCTATACCGTAAGGTTTACTGGGTGATCAGATGCGAGAAAGCAGAATAAAACTCCGACGTTTCGACGAATGTTTATGTCCATATAAAAGACGAACATGATGCGCAAAATATTTAGGCCACAGAACATAACAGGTGGTTTAGCGATGCCCAATTCTTAATGGCCAAAAACTATCCACAGAACGGAATCTAGGCCTATAAATGTGTAGCTCTTTACGGTATATTTCACATTTCACATAATGTTAAATATTTTAGTCATCACGCTATAGGATACGTCGTCGAATGATGTGGTAATTAGCAAACAAATAATTTGAAAAAATGTGGTCCGAAGTGGTCGTGGCCTGATTTAAGACCGTGTACAGGCATCTATCTAAAGGCACTGAGAAACCCCATAAAACTCCTAGTCAGAGTGACAGAAAACAAAATTCGGACAGCGTCTCACGCCCCAGCGCAGTTAAGATGACGCAACTGTCGGTCGACTCGCCTTGTCTAACGGAGCTCATATTTCACAACGCTCGGGGAACAGATTAAAAATACCGTACGTACATCAGCGTCGAAATTTATAACTGTACAGCTTAAGTTTTCTTAGAAACCTGCATCTAACTCTGATAAAATTTACACTGTGAGACTTTGTTCTACAACATATATTTAGCATTTATATTCACCGTGCATCTTTTTATAATTGAATTATTTGTACCAACAAATGCACTAAGACAGTTTTTTCACTGTTTACTTTATTATTACGATGCCCCAATACGCATTTCGGCAATTATTCTGCCATCATCAGAGGGTATTTTAAGTGAGTTTTTACATAGACCAATTCTTTGGTTACGTCATAACAGTGAGTCAGTATTTGTTACCACATCGTATAAAATTTTGTAAAATTAGTGGTATTGTTAAGCTGCTAAAAGTTATTAAACTATTAAAACTTAAAAAATTACAATAAAATCAAGTAGTATATTAAACTGTCCTCTATAGTATAATTATTAATCGGTCTATGTAAAAACTCACTTAAAATACCCCCTGATGATGGCAGAATAACTGCCGAAATGCGTATTGGGGCATCGTAAGTAATAAAGAAAACAGTGAAAAAAAACTGTCTTTAGTGCATTTGTTGGTACAAATAATTCAAATATATTTAGCCCTTAATGGGCAATCCTAACCATACAGGCCTACCCACCTGACTTAATGTTAAACAGAACAACATTTCTCTCCACAGGAACATTTAGTATTTTTGACTACTCTCAGAATAAACAACGATAATTATCTGCAACATCATTGGCTGAATTAACTTCGTAGCAAATGTTTCATGTTTTCCATGAGGTACGACTCAGACCTTTATATATCATTCAGAACCGCGTTACCCTTAGAGGTTTAAGCTGTGACACCATTTCCCCAGCTAACCATCACAATCAGCTGCAGTATGCGTGCGAGTGTTCTATCTGCCGGATAACCCAATATGATCAACTCCACAACAAACAAATTGATGAAAGGCACAACAAACACAAGCGAGCGCATGCAGTTGCGTAAATAACCTTATACAGAGACCAAATGTTTGACGAATTGCAGAAATTAACTGTGTTGGTGTGCATAGACTTCAGTTACACGTAATAAACATCATACAAACAGCAAAACGCAAGGGTAACAAGGCATTAAAACGAAATAACATTTACCTTACCGGAGTGTCACCTGATATTCTTACATGAAAAAAAATTTAACAATTCGTGATATTTGCAAGACCATGTCCTCAGCGACAGAATTTGCATGACGTCATATTAAACAATATGAATGCATTATTAATCAATGTGACACTGCAGAGGCTGTGTTTCGTTGGTGGTTCAGCGACAGTATTAAAAAAAACATGTGGACGATCATAAAATATTCGAGCTTACAAAGGCACAGGACCTTCGACAAATAGCTACTTAACACCAATTACATTTAAGTTCGAATATCGCTTGAAGAGTAAAAGGGTTTAAATAGCTCATTAGGCGGATGTTTTGCACAAGCACTCGTGCTTCTTATAAACTGCGAACAGGTTACCTAGCTGAGACTTGCAGGCACAAAACAGTGAATATCTCAGCTGTTTCAGAAAATTACACTAATATGAAACATTACATTAAATTTTAAAAAATATCAAACTATTTACATATATCGGAAACTTATCTTCTTTATTAGCCTATATCCAGCATGCTTTGAATAACGCCACAGTCTGCAGTGGACCAAGTACTCTCCTTGCTGGTTCCCCGAAGATTTACGATTGTCAGACATACAGCCAACTTTCTCTTCTTAAGGTGAGTCTGTTGCAATAAATCCTTCTGTGTTTGTTTACCACATTGCAGAATCCTAAGAATTCACACAACAAACCTATGGCATTCTATATTACCAGTACCACGTGCTAATTAATCATTCAACGTCTTATCGCCTCATATCAGCATGTAGCGCCAAGCATTCCGTTGTCTAAATTTTCTTTCTATTTCTATGAAATAAATCCGTCAGAAACAAAGACGAAAAAAAATATAATTACAAAAACTTCGGAAATGTCCGAAAATGAAGAGGGGATATCATATGAAGCCATGGTAAGAATTAAAATGGGTAAGAAACATAATGGCCCTTGAGGGTACCAAGTGTCTGCTGGTGTATTAGCCTCCAGGAATATGTGGAACGTATCAACCAGCCCAAAGTTCTCGTGGAGGTTAACACTACCAGCATTTGTCCGAAAAGATTGGCTAGGGGGTGGGAGCACAAAATAGGGGAGCAATCTGGAGAAGGGAGCAGAATATATAGAGGTGGCCTATTCAGCCCTTTATGTGGTGCGGGCAACTTCGGCCAAGATCTGCGCTCTTCTGGGATATTACGCAGCATTGAGTGGTAGTTCTGTACCGACGTTTCGGGACAACCTATCGGTCCCATCTTCAAGGGTCAAGAAGTCACGCAACGTTGAGTAGTAGTTCTGTACTGACGTTTCGGGACAACGTATCGGATCCATCTTCAAGGGTCAGGAAGTCCAAGACTTTTGACGCTTGAAGACGGGACCGATATGTTGTCCCGAAACGTCGGGACATAACTACCACTCAACGCTGCATAATATGTTATAAGAGCGCAGATCTCATATATATCGCGGCGGAAGCCTGAAATCACGCATAACTTCGGCAAAATTTGGTCTGCATGCTGAGTACATGAAATTCAATACACAGAATGAAGTATGAATGAACATGCTTACCGTTGTATTTTTCTATGCATAATGCACAACAAAAATATACGCTACTGATAATAATAGAAAACAATTAAAAAATGTAATTCACTACATAGTCTGTGGGACGGGATAGCATAGTCGGTATAGCGGCTCGCTACTAGCTGGACGGTCCGGATATCAAATCCTGGTGGGGGGCGAGATTTTCAGCACCCGTCCAGACCTTCCCTGGGGCCCACCCAGCCTCCTGTACAATGGGTATCGGGTCTCTTTCCTGGGAGGTAAATCGGCCGGGACAAGGCGTTGAACACCCACCCCGAACTAGCACACGTTAAAGAAAGAGTAGAGCTACACCTCCACTCTCCCTCTGGACATTCATGGCGTGTTCTAGGGTGAACTTTGCTTTGACTTTTACCTCACTACAGAGTCTAGAGAGGGCAATTTTTAGCACATTTTTACAAAATGTGATTTAATGTAGACCTACATCTTCATAAATAAACAACTCAAAATTTTTCAAAATTGTTCCGGCGCTGGACCTCGGCTTTGCCAGAGAAAAGTTTAAAAGACGTTTCCTCATGTCCAGTGTCACCGCGGGTAACAGTGTGTTGCGGGCAACACTTTGCCCGCGAGCTACAGGTTGTCGCGCCTGTTGTAGAGAGATATGTAGACGGGGTGAATCCGTGGGACAATCCTCTGCGCCCTCAATGTAGCAGGCACACGCCAGGTGCTCATACAGAATTTTTCATGGGGGGGGGGGGCGCTGACTTCAGGCTATAAATAATTTATATACGATTTTAAAAATTATGTTACAAAAACCATGTCTTAAGTATAACTGTAATATAACACTGTTTGCAACTGCATCTATATATAGACAAATATAACCACATGTTCCGTGACTCACTGACCTAATTTAAATCATAAGGCCTAATCTTGTATTGTTTAATTTCATGTAACACATCCCAAGTTTCTTATTTTATTTTTCAAAATTCTAATGTAATAGTCATCAGCAGATTTCAGTGCCTGATCTTGGTTGAAGGGTAACTCACGTAAAGCGTTTGATATCGTGTCTAAAAATCTGCTTTTTTAACTCTTATTTTATGGAAGACGAAAAAATCAGAGTTTACGTCAGTTACATTCATTCATTCATTCAATCTGTAGTCTGTCTTACGACAGGTCCATAGCCTCTTCCAAAGCGAGTTCTCCACAGGGTGCGATCTAGTGCTTTCTCTTTAAATTTCCAGTATCCTCACGTTTCCTTAAGGCCATCCAGTAGCGGCTTATGTCTTCTTCCTCATCTTCCCGTCCCTTATATCTTTCCTTCAATAGCATGTTTTAGAAGGCAGTTCCTACACAAGATGTGACCAATCCAATCAGCCTGCCTTCTTTTTTATTGTATGTTGGATGTTCCTTCCTGCTTTCACTCTGTGTAATATTTCTCCATTTCTCACACGATCGGTCCAACTGATCTTCTCCATCCTTCTCCAGCACCACATTTCATAACTTTCCAAGTACTTCTGATCTACTTTCCGAAGTTTCCACGTTTCAGCACCATACAAAGCTATGCTCCGAATGTAGCATTTCACTAGTTTCTTCTTAAATTTAAGTCAAATGTGCTGGCGGAAAGAGTCTTCTTCTTGCTGAATTCCGCTTTTGCCACGGAAATCCTCTATTTAATTTCTCGTGTACATCTTGCATCACTTGTTATCAGACTACCCACATAGAACTGTAACTGCGACATAATTCCGAACGAATTCTCTTGAGAAATCGATATTGCATCACACACCATAGACTTGTTTCCATGATATTACCGGAACTGAATTTGTGCTATGTTTGAATGTGTAGATTCTTTGTTTAGTCACGCAAGTTTTCGCCTGTCGTCAGAAGGATTAAACGAGGCACAGATAAATAATAACAGCGCTAATCATGGCTGCATAAATACCGGGCGTCTGGTCGCCGTGGCCACTAAATTTTGTAAAGTGGAGACTAATATGGAACTTGCTATATATAACATTTTCGGCGCCTATAATTTTGAAGTGGCTCCTAGATTTTTGGAAAATTTGTTGAGCCCCGCGATAAAACTTAACATAAAATAAAATAAAAATAAAGAACAACGTGTTCCTTTTTTCACCTTGAAGCAGATAGGTACGCGCTTATTTCTAGCAGAGATACCCACACTTAACGAAGCAGAACACCCTTAAGGTCGCTGTCATTATGACTAGAAATACTAGTTAATTTTGTAGCATACGACCGTCTGTTTTTACGTTATATTCCCCATGGACTTCACTGAAGGGTATCTATTTATAAGTGTATCATTTAATTTAATTTAAACTGCTTTAACGCGAACAGGAATTTAAGTACCCTAATTCATACAGTCTGCACGTAATTTAAATAACTGATTATAGAACAAATCTATGGAGTAAATTTGTCATATCCCTAACAAGCATGAATTTAATCTAAATAATATTTTCAAATCCAGTTCGTTCGTCACAGAAGACACGTCGCCTGTCCATTATAAATATTACCAATCGATGCTGTTTAAGGAAATAATCGCAGTTTATTCTGACATTCATACGACAACACAAGACGAAATTCTACGGGCAACCTAGTTTCTAAAACGTTAAAACAGGTGGTACATAGAATAACAACTGTGCGTTGGAAGATTCATAGTGATAACGCTTGATGGGTTTTATATGCTTTGCATTTACATAATTTGTAGTTTATTTAAATTTTCTATCATCTCGTTGTGTTAATTGTAACGCACAAGGAGTTACACACCGTCAAACATGGCTAATGCATGTCATGTATTTTATTGTGGCAACTTGTCTGGACATAATTCGGTCTTCCTCAGGCCATTAATATAAAACTCATCAGAATACTGCACACAATTGTGTTAGATAGCATTAAAACTGACATCTCATTTTCACGATTAAACCAATACATGTTGCAATTATATTCTTCATTCATGACACCAACAAACACACCTTTTATATACACAAATACAGTCTTACATTGCTCCTACATGTTTCGGTATTATTTAAGCTATCCTAAGGGAGCTTTACACAAAGATTTAAAACTTATCACAATACAATACATTACACAAATAATTAATAATATATTATTATATTTTAATAAGTTTTAAATCTTGGTGTAGAGCTCCCTGAGGATGACGTAATGAAGTAGGAGCGATATAAGACTGTATTTGTATAAGGTGCATGTGTTGGTGTCATGAATGAAGAATTTAATTCAATCAAAATGCACGGATTAAGTAATATCAAAGATGTTTCAATGTCATATTTCGTTTTGTGATAGTTAAAACGTAGATTAGCACTACCATAAAGCAAAATCCGTCATTGCAACGTGTACCTATTGGTATAATTACAAAATTGAAATATCAGCTATTAATGCCTCCTAACACAAATGTAGGCCTATACAATACTTTCATTAATTTTATATTAATGGCCTCAGGATAATCGAATTAGGCCCAAATATGTTGCCATAATAAAGTATGTAACATAGATCACTCGTAGTTGCTTTTAACATTGTCCGTACCGTGTACGTGCGTATATACAATGATATATACTGACACTCAACTCGTACACAGGTTATAAAACACAACACTCAATCACTGATTGAGTGTTGTGTTTTATCATTTGTGTATGAGTTGGTTCTGAATATATATCACTGTACTCGTAGTTGTATTTGACGATATTCAAATCCTTCATTATTACAGTTTATTTAACAACGCTCTGTAGCTATGACTAGCACTGAATAGTAGGTTAATTAATGAGTGATGAATTGGAAGGGACGTGGAGTGGTCGTGACACATTTCAAGGGACTATCCCTGTATTATCCTGGGTGGACTGGGGTAAACCACTCAAATACCGTCCGAGATCTCAACCCGACACCTTCCAAATTGAAGTCAGATAAATTGTTGCCTGAGCTAACTGGATAGGTGAAGATTTTGTATAGCTAAGTATTCCATGTTAATCTACCCGGGTTAGCTAAATTGTTTTAAGAGTTCAGAAGTACAAAATTAAGCAAACAATCCCAATAACTACAAATAAGTGCTGGGAACACTAAAAAATTGAAAAAAAATACAGGTTTAGGCACTAAAATACCTTTTACACGAAGATATCTTACTGTAAATCGAGGCATCCATTTGTTGCTGCAGTTGACATGAAAATTCTTTTTCTTTTCTAACTATTTTCTGTGACTACAGAGTTTTCGCAATATTCCTGCTAAGCACACTAGTCGCCTCTTCATCAGTTTGTGGCCTTAAGTAAAAGTAAATATCATCATCATCGCCACCACCACCGCCACCATCATGATCATCATCAATCACTATGGGAATTTCCCCATAATTTGCAGTGAAATCTTCCCATAGAAAAGTTTAAAAATACCTGGCAACCGGTTCGTGCGATGTTTCTAGGTCAAGGATATTTTCAGACAACATGACCGCTACACAAGACGTTCGTTTGTACCTTATAGCGAAGGTCTAAACGTTAATCGTTTCGAAAGGCCAGTTTCGTCACATCAGTTCTTGCAGCTAAAACTGATAACTTCTTTATAATGTAATCTCTAATGTAAGACACGATTTGTTCTGAAAATAAATAAGCTACATCGATAGACTGTTTCTAACGAGCAAATAATAAAGCTTCGGCAGTTTATGTTTATATTCAAAGATAACGTGGCCGATTTTTCGGAAACAACTTTTGGACTGCCAAATAATCGCAAGACACCACAAAGCGCGCCTCAATTACTCCTTCCCCCGTGTTTTTAATAAACTTAATTGGTATAATGAACCAATAATCGAAAGCAAAACTTATCGATATCATTAAAAAGTGTAATTTATACATTATCGGCCATGTTGTCAAGAGCAATATGTAGAGAAAATATCTACCATACGTCAACCGGCAATAGAATAAAGCCAAATTTAAGTGTAAAAGTAACGGTGTTGAATTACACTTGCACAGTAATTTATTCCACATATAACTGTGTCTTATTTGCAGAAACAAGCGACTCCTGACGAATGAAAAAATAAAAATTCGTTAGAAGAAAATAATCAGTGAAGTATTGAACGATCATCCAGCAGTTACGCTCATTAAGCAGGTACAATTAAAGTTTCAAGCGTGTACGTCTCCTACAAGAATTACAAACCGAGGCATAAATTATACACTGGTTTCATACGTTATTTGAATATTTGCTACACGCATTTCGTTTTCCTCCTTAACAGCCTTTTCTATGTAGATAAATAAAAATATAATTGGGGGTTGGCAGCAGTGTAATATCATGAAAATCAGAGGATTCGAAACACCAAACACGACTACCGTCAGTCTTACAACTTACCGTCTTTCGATTGATGCAAATGTCCCTCATTGATGGGAGTCCTAGAGGTACCGAGGATCTGATCGATGCTGTAGACACCGCGTGGTCTTGTAGCTGCTGGCAGTTCCTCGGAGTGGTGTTGACTACCTGTCCGATCCATCATTCTGACCGTCCCACCCCGTAAACACTGTCAGACTGCGAGCAACCGCTACACCAACTCAATTACAACCCCTCCACATAACACTCACTTAGATAATGAACCCTAAACTCCCCTATCACTCACTGCAACAAAACCAACTTCCCCTACGCCCGCTCCCGTCTCCAGGACTAATACCAAGATGAAACTCATAAACGTTTCGCGAACAACCAATGAGCATGCGTGGTACAAATGAACAGACCAATAGTGCTGCCGGTAACTAATCAATTTGCTCGTCGTTGGCGCTAGGTCTGTATTATGACTGTCTGCTTGGAGGGGGGGATGTTGACAAAGCTGATCCGTAGAGCGTGGTTTTGATTGGCTGTAGGAAACATTTCGAGCAGGCATTGGGTGACGCAAGGCAGGGAGAGAGAGTTACGTAATGTGTGTAATCAATAGAAGTAATTATCGGAGGAAATCCCTGAAGGTTATAAAAGCACGTGTGGATTACCCCTCCAGCCGATATATTACTTTCTAATTTCCTAAACGAAAGAAAATATTGATACACAGCTGCAGCTCAAAGAACAAGGACAAATTATTTATTTAGGACAGGCTGTCTCACGTTCTTGGTTCGAGACCAAGCAATGAAATGTTATTTTTTATGCCTGTTGTGGGCTGGGTATGAATTTGCTGGATTTAATTTTTACCCACGATAAATGCTAGCTTCCCAAAGTTCATCATAAAAAAGATAATCACCAATTATAGGTTATCAACAGCAAAGACTCCGCACCGAGACCACAAATTAAGACTCTGCAGTTTAAGTTTCAACACTCATTTCATTATTGTGATCATAAGCATAAAGACACCAAGTGATCTGATAATTGTTGCACACAGGCAATATGATCCTTCGAACGCTGATACTAACCTACCAGACTACACGGTGTCATAACTCAGAACCCCACAATGAATTTTCACTGTCATGAAAACCTCAAATTTTTGGACCTTTGCTGTTTTTAACTCCTTTCCCCTGTTTTCGGAGGTGAAATTTGGCTTCGTTCAGATATTTTGTAGACCTAAATATTCTTGACACACTATAGACGTAAGCAATTAGCCCTGTGAGCAGAACGTCTGAAACGGGTTCAACAACCAAACTTCATTTCGGATAAGGACTGGCCTTTCAGAACCTTTCTAAGGCCATCAAGAACGTACCCAATAGCAAGGCCTACTTGAGGTCAAGCAGGACAATCTGAAGCCGTCATTTATCCCCACGGTTTGTCATCGACCTCTCCACCTGCCAGTCCATGTGGGATTTATGGTGGACAAACTGGCTATGGGACAGGTTTTTCTCCAGGTATTTCAGTTTTCCCCTGTCAGCATCTTTCTACCAACGCTCCATTCCCATACATTTTTCCTCTACCAACGACGCTATGTGATTTTTGTAATTGACAGCGTCGTTCAGTTTAACACGTCTCTACAACCCCCCCTCCCCCTTCAATTTATTAATGCTGACTTTTGGTGTGTTCTCTAAGAATAGTGGCTTCGCTATGTTTCTGCATCCGTCCATCTCTTCACGCGCTCACAAATCCACAACCTATGACATCATTTTCATTAAGACTTATATTGAAGAATTTTATTAAAATATAGCGAGACTTCTCAATTCTTTTTTCAAATTGGGCAACGCCAAGAGACGCATTACAAGAAGGCGCAGGCTAAGTGCATTTATGCGTGCGTCTCGAGCGTAACTCGCCGAACATTCATCGCAGGAAAAAGAAATATTTCGAATAAAGGTTGCACAGTGAAGAAACACGCATTTCTTGCCCAAAATACTTTCTGTACCCCTAAATTTAATCGTTTTATACGTAATTAAATTTTCTTCAAGCTGAATGATAACAAGTTTAAAAAAGTACGCAACACGTAACAATTTTTGGCGCGTTCTCTCGCTTATCGTCTCTAGAGTCGACCATGCTCTATTATTATGTTTAGATCATCAACTGTTTCTTCGGCCTCAGGGCCTCAGCTCGTACATCACAAAGAACACATTCTGTCTCCGTTATAAATACCAACGCAATAAATATATGAGGGTCTCTATGCAAATACCTGTTAGTTTTGTCTGATTTTAACCAAAACTTGTATTTTGTCAACGGATTTTAATAAAAATCCACTACACAAAAATTTATAAAAATCCGTCCAGTGGTAGCCGAGTTGTTCCATGCGAACGGACGGACGGACAGGAATACATAAGACAGATCTAATAATCCCATTACATAGTTTTTGGGAACGAGCCTAAAAACTGTTGAAGTGGTGAAGTGCTGTGCCTTAAAAAATAATGAACCATTCCTGCTCCTCATTGGTAGAGGATTTGATGTGTCCTGCTTCCATCTACACTATCCTATATTTAGGCCGATTTTTCAGTCGCGTTCCGTGTAATTTTCCATAAGCCTACATCTAAGCCTTGATATTGATTTACTGCCAGCAGAAAGCAATTATTTCGAAGCTAATCACTCTAGTCTACTCCGCAGAGCAGGGATGGGCAATTACACGCATTTTGGCTGACGAACCATATCATCAGCTTACGTAAGCCTTATTGGTCACACATCCAGACCACATGTGCTGTTTGTATAAAACTGTAATTGGACAATTTATGTCCCATAGGCCTACTTCTACATAGGCTACCAGAAATTAAGATTAAATGTACGTGATTAAATCGATTGTCAGTATTGTCGATATGATAGAGACACAAACACAACTACTTCATTACAAAAACAATTGATTTTGTTTTAATAGAACTGCTACATGTTTCGACCCGATCGGGTCGTCATCAGACTTATGAAAGGAATTATAATTATACACAACTAGCATCCTTGTAGACATTTTATACGCATGATAATGACCCCATCGGGTCGAAACAGTACCAATTTATAAAAACAGACGGCCGAAACATGTAGACAATTAGGGGTTTCCTTGTAAAAAGTGTGTTTTGTTGGTTCTAATTTCTGTGATAAAATCTATTGCTCCAGTAATAATAATCATCATCATAATAGTTCTTTTAGCATCTCATATTAACAATTCATGAAACATAACTGACCGTCTTCATTCAAAATTGAGTTTAAATGTGTCTAAACTCAACAAAATAAAATATAGACGAGAGGTGAACTCTTTCTTAATAGTATTTGAAATTCACGAACAAATAGACTGCCTACATCAATATTCGGGGCTTATATTTTACAGAATATGGAGTTTATTCAGAATTTTTGTTTCGGCGAATCTCTAATAAGGACCGTACAAAATTTCTGATTAAAACTATGTTTCCAGTTACTAGTTCCAGGACAGAAAAAAGGAAATAAATTTAGTCCGCTAAAATCTCAATTAAGTTAAAAAAATTATTTGTTTTAAATGTGCATCGAATTGTCTTACAATTATATTAAAGCTTTGTGTTTTAATATATAGGCCTACGTCATTATTATTCATGTAAGATACTATAACTTACATCACAAATAGTCAAATTATTTTATTTGTTCAATTACTTTGTTTTCATAATTTTTTTTACATGCCAACTTTTTTAAAAATTTATGACTTTTATTTGAACAACAAATTTTAAAGTTGTGTTCCTAACAAACTATACTTTACATACATACTGTATAATGCCATAAAAGTCATCTTCAGTTTAACAATTGTTGACTAATCGTCAGCAAAAATGGTGAGCTATTTAAAATGTTTTTATTTATTCAGAAGTCAGTCCTTAAATTATTTTGCCATTTTCCTTAAAATGTTGTCCATATATAGGCCTATACTGTATAAAAAGGGTGGATAATAAAGGATACTTTGTCGCGTAAACAACAGTGGACATTAATTAATAACAAAAGAAGTTGATGGGCTTACATAATACGGTATTTGAAAATTGAATGCGTGTAACTTAATGACAGCTTAACTATTATCTGCAGTGAAGCCCCTGACGACGGTAAGTACTTGTATATAATATACTAAGTCTTGAAACATACTGTGTGACATAATTGCGTAAATTTTAAAAATCACAATTTAAATTTGCGGAAAATGCTTAAAGAAACTTGCAGAGAAATATAGCGTCTTGATATTCAGGTGTAAGGGCAGAAATTCTATTCTGAAGATGGAGACAATTTGTTACTCTGAAGCTTTGGTAACCACCTACCAGATTACACGGTGTCATAGGTCAAAAGATCACAGTACCAATTTTCAAAGCCATGATAACATCAAACGTTATAGGCCAAACGTATATGAACACAATTCTTTGACTAGGCCTATCTAGACATGTATGTGGAACAATTAGAAACAACCGTGGAACACGTACCCAATTTCGCGGCGAATTTGTAATTGTACTGCGAAATAAGGAACGACATCACGACCGAGACAACATTATCTCTTGATGGTACCTGAATTAGCCATAACTGCTTAGTCCACTTCGCTTCCACTTCTTCCCTCACAATGATCATACTGTTCGATGTCAAAAAACTTTTTCAGCAGAAGAATCATAGCTCAGTACCAACCCCGAGAACCAAAAGAAAGCCTTAATGTAGTGCTTCTAGGCAAGGGCCGCTCAATCCGCAAAGTGTTGCCCGCGAGCTACGGGTTGAGTTATGTTGCCAGCGAAGACATTTAAATAGAGAGTGCTTTAAATGTTTCCCTAACAAAGCCGAGGCAGAACACCGAAATAATTTTGAAAAGTTATGAGCTGTTTATTTATGGAGATATAAATTTCACTAAGGAAAAGAGAAGATACTGGAAATTGAAAGAGGAAGCACTAGATCGCACTCAATGGAGAACTCGCTTTGGAAGAGGCTACGGACCTGTCGTAAGACAGAATGAAATGAAAGAAATTTCACTATTAATTCACTTTGCAAAAATGTGCTAAAAATAGCGACATCGCAGCCTGCATTGTGAATTGCATCTTTTTTAAAAAAAAAATCCTATTATTGTCATCAGTATATTTTTATTGCACATGTTGTATAGCAAAAATACACAGGTCAAATTATACGTGTAATTATACACATATTTATTTACTCTTCATTTTTGTATATTGAATTTCATGTTGCCCGCAAGCACACCAAAATTTTGCCGAATTTTCCCGCACCACATAGAAGGTTGAGCAGCCTGAGGTACGTCCACAGCTTTGTGCTGTCTCCTTCTTATGTCCTAACGGTTTATCCGTCGCTTTCAGCTACAGCACCTTTCGGTTACGGTACATAAGTGTTAACGCTAAAGAATAGAAGACAGACTTGAAGGTAAAAAAGACAATTATACCTGAAGCTTCCCATTGTGTATCTGTTTAAATGAGTACTGCGCTAAACAAAGGGCGCCTAATTTGTACCTTACAACAAGTGTATTCAAACAGCAAAGAAATAAGTAGTCTGGACCCTGTTGGTAAGTACTTCTTTGTCGTCCTAAGTACCATTCTAGGAAGAGCAAATCTTTCAGTAGCGGTTTAAATAGGATTCTCTATTGTATTATCTAAGCTTGTAGCGTGTCCTTCGTTATAAGTTATTTAGTGAGCCGTGTGTTTGTCAGTCCGTTGTAGGCACAGATGAGGCTAACTAGTGTTAAATGTCAATGTAGGGCCAAGGTTTGTAACATAACATCAGTGCAAATAAGATACAAGAATATGTATATATATATATATATATATTCGTATTAATTCTAGTCAGATCCAACACTTCCTTTTTAAAAATAAGTTTTTTGGCTACTAGTTTCGACTCATAAGAGCCATCATCAGGCCATAACAGAAACTGTAACCTGGAAAAGTCCGTATGTCACACGTCACAAGGTGAACACGTGAAATTAAATGTTCCTATATGGTATCCCAACCTAGAAGCAGACAGTGTACTGATTAGGCTACGGGCTTAACGACCCAGAATTCAATCCCGGCAAAAGCAAGATATGTTTGACTTCTCCAAAACGTCCAGACGGACTCTGGGGCCCATCCAGCCTCCTCACCACCATCTGGTGCCAAAGTGTAAAAAGAGTGAAGCGATAAATCTACTCCCCTGATATGGTTTTATGGCGTGGAAAGGAGCAAATAGTCCTTTATTTTTACCGACAAAATCAGAATCTAAAATCTAAGATGTTGTTTATCACTGGATTAAATTGAAATTTAAAACAACCTGGATTAACCTCATAGAACGAATTTCAATACAAAGTGAACAGGAAGGTTTTGGACAAGATATAAAGGAAACAGGTTCGGAAAAAAGTGTACAATTATCAGCTTCGTAGTTTTATTATAAGGGTGACGAGATAAACAAAAAGGATAAAAGGGACCTCGCGGAAATGAAAGTTGCCTACATAATTTATGTAGAAAACCTACAACAAATGAGATGACTTTGGGAGATATATTCATTGGAGTACAACAGGAATTTTAGGTACAATGTGATTGAAATGGGTCAATGTGTGGATTAAAATCAACTGCCTAAGACAGAGAACAATTGCAGATTTTGAATAACGAATTGTCTTTCAGTTTCAATAAGACTATGAAATATCTTGATCAACTAAGCCAATATCGCCTGCTTAAGGAATGCGTGCGACACGCAATAATTACGTAGACCTACTTTTATATGTCAAATTACAGCGAGTCTACGGAATTTTAATTCCAGAAAGCCACGCTTTCATGGAGGATTTAAAGTTCGTGTGTCTGCTTCCCCTTCTCTCTCTCTCCTATCACATACCCGACTGGCGAAGTTACAAAATTTCCACATTACCGGTAACTCAAAAGTATGCCGAGGGTGGAAGTGCCCAGAAGTGGCATTTTATTGGGTAGCGCTACTGAAATTTTGACTGTTCACCTTAGCAGTGATGGCATACTTCATACTACATTTCCACTGGCAACATGTCGACAAAGCTGTAATCCTCAGGTTGTGACGAACTTGAAATCCGTAGCGTTTCTCCTATAGCACTTTCATACACGCTCTTTTACAACCCCGCACACAAATTCATGTGTAACTAATAAGTCAGGTGATCTTGAAGGCCATTCTACGGAACCTGCCTAGTCAGCGATCCCAAATGTGTAGATCACTTTAATAAAATTGTGTAGAGTAAAAACTGAGAATGTCAGAGGGCTTATATAGTTTCTTTATAACATTTGTCTTTTCTCCCTCCAAAAAACATTATCAGGATATAAAAGAAGATAACGCCTTTCATTTTTTTCCAGTCAATTCTAGTTTTATTGGACCTCTATGGCGGCATATTGTAGCCTTCATGCGAAGTTGAAAAGCTACGTCGGTAAAGCATCTTCCTGATTCAGAACACCATTAACAGCAAATGCGTCAGGCATGTTTATGCATATGGACGTCAGTAATACGTCACCATTATATTATTACTGTTCCTTCATGCTATTTTAAGTTATCCCATTTAGATATGAGACTTGTTCCTTCCTGTAGGTTACATTCTACATGCCTTTCTACACGCATGTGGAACGGTTTATGTATACAGCCTTCAATTATGAAGAGTAAATTCCATCACCGCATAGCTCGACATATGTAGACTACCGTTAGTGGTAATGTAGCTTCACAGAACCATTACATTAGATCCAGTTATTTTGCATATTATATATGGAACTAACTGGACTGATGGAAATCCCAAACTAGCGTATCGCAGGCGACATCAATTAACTTGTTGACAGCTACAGTAATTATCACTGTCATCAACCTTTCTACATTTAGAGCCTACACACATTTTCACAGAAAGTTAGAATCATTTATAAATACAGACTAAGCCACTTGGTTCTTCTAACATTTCACCTGCATCTTACCTAGACCTTGGTGAAATTTCCTTTATGTAATAACCAGGCCCTTAAAATTACGAGTATTCAAACTAAATTAAAATCTAAATGACTATAAGAAATTTACTGTAGTCTATGTCTGTCTCATCAGGTTCCCGCACCAAAAACCCTGTACGCACTTCTCACCCATAAATATCTTATGCCCCGCCCATTTCATCATCCTTGATTTCATTACTCGAGCAATAGGATATATGGTTTGGAGTAGAAACATTGAAACTCCCCCCTTAAACAATTTTCTCCATTCTCCTCTCACTTTCTCCTTCTTAAGCGCAAGTATTCACCTCAACACCATATCCTCAGATATCCTGAGCCTGTGTTCTTCCCTTACTATCTGAAACCAAATTTCACAACCATACAAAACAATGGGTGAAATTATATTTATGTATATTTAAATCATGCAACATCAGACAACAAAAGGAAAGACAAGAGATTTTGGGTCGAATGGTAGCAAGCCTTCCACAAGTTTATTCTGTTCTAAATTTTCCCCGCCACCAACATTAAATTTAATTGAAATCCTTTCAATGGTTTCGGAGATGAAACGAATAGGCAGAGAGATATGCAATGCATGGACGAATAGACGTAGGCATATCCTTACCAACGTGTGTTCATTTTATGTAGGCCTATACTTCTTGTAAAGAAAAGTACTAAACAAACTGTACAAAATTGTCAAAAACCACAACTTCATAACATTAATACAAATAATTTTTTGTTCCTACGTGTGTCCCTGTTTCTCAATCCGCATCTTTTCGTAATGTTTTTATAAATTTAAATCGTATATATAAGCCTATTTCTTTTTTTCTTCCTTTGCTTCTTATATCTGCGGTCATAGATAATACAGAAAAAGGTAAGAAAGAGATGAAGAAAAGTTTCCTCACCTTTTCCTCTTTCTTGTCCTCCCTTCTTTGACACAAGAAGTGCACGTCTGTTCCTTTAAACACCCATCTCTTCTTCCACCACTGTTTTCCACTCTTTATATCTCTACTCCTCCATATCATTACTTCTTCTTCCTTTATCTTCTACAGATCGACAAGAGGGGAGAAAATCAGCGAGAAGAGACAGAAGGAAAGAAGAAACTAAACTGTGGCTCGGCTGTGCCATGGCTCAGGCGGTTAGTCGCCGGCCTCCCCGCGGAACATGAGGATTTATTGTGGACAAAGAGGCACTGGGACAGGTTTTTCCCCGAGTACTTCGGTTTTCCCCTGTCAATTTCACTCCACCGCTGCTCCATTACACGGAAAAACGAAAAAACTAATCATCTTCATCACAGGGTTACACAATAAGCCTCAAAGCTGCGGTGCGTCCGTAGCATCTGCTGTGGGGCCCTTCCCCACAACAACAACTGTGTCTCTTCTGTTTGTCATGCTTCATATTTACCACAGTAGGTTGATTCTCGGTGCATCTGATAGTGTTATTTCAACAGTCAAATGGTACAACTGTAGGAGCTGATGTTTAAAAGGACAGTCTACTTTAAAGGTAAATACAATACGAACAGCCTCAATAACAAATCTTCAACTTCCAGCCTGGGATCTAATACTAGGACCTCCGGAATAAGAAGCACTCAAGCATTCGGTGTCACCGACATTGGAAAATGACGTCATATCACACAAACTGTAAGGCGAAGTTGTTTAAATTATAATTTAAAAATCCATCCATACTTACAAGGAAACACGCCGCAAATCCATCCTCTGAAAGTCTGTTTATGATAACGAAACAATCACCATTTGTTCTGCGAATCAAAAGAAGTGCCACAAACAAACTACGCGGATGAAAGCCGTAGTTAAGGCAACTTGTAAACACAATTAGCACTGCCCTATATAGAGGTTAAGTTATCACGCTGTATCTTGTTTAGAAAGTTTAACTTTTCTTTCTGCGTCTTATAGGCCTACTGTATGTCTAATTTACACATGAATTCAATCGACAGAAAGAGACGAATAGGCTAACTTGAATCAAGGAGGCGCAAGGCGTTCTCGGCAGACATCCTAAGTCCTATTTTCCTATTGCACAGACTCTCAGGCCTACAAACACTGTGTTTTAATGCAGATAACATTCAACCCATCATGTTGTGATTACACTTATTTTATACGTTAGCCTCTTGCACTCACACGCTTATGAATACAGAATCGAAGTGTACAGGTAAAGTTCTACCTAGAACAGGCCATGAAGGCCCAGAGGGGGAGTAGAGGTATAGCTCTACTCTTTCTTTAACCCTGGCACTAGATGGGGGTGAGTGGTCAACTCCACGCCCCGGTCGCTTTAACCCCCGGGAAAGAGACCCGGTACTCATTGTACAGGAGGCTGGCTGGGCCCCAGGGCCAGTCTGGACGGGTGCGGAAAATCTCGCCCCCACCGGGATTCGATCCCAGGAACGCCCAGCCCGTAGCTAGTAGCTATACCGACTGAGCTATCCCGGCCCATAGAATCGAAGTGTACTACAGAGTAATTTGTTAGGCCCACAATTTATAAATACAGATTATTATTATTAAATTTTTATTATTATATATTTGTCTATTCAGGTTTAAAATATTGCCCGTCTGTTTTGGATGCTACTGGTATTCGAGTTTTTCCTCGTAATTTTACAAACTCCTCCCTGTTTGTTGCTACTTGTAAAAACTCTCCGTCTGCTAGATGTGTTTCGGCTGCTAACCGTGCGTGCACAGACGTCGGTACCTTTAGGAAACCCATTACTTAATTAAAACAGATTCTGCGCTAATTACTTCATTAAACAGACTCTGCGCTAATTACTTCATTAAAACAACTCTGCGCTAATTACTTCATTAAACATATTCTGCGCTAATTACTTCATTAAAACAGATTCTGCGCTAATTACTTCATTAAAACAGATTCTGCGCTAATTACTTCATTAAAACAGATTCTGCGCTAATTACTTCATTAAAACAGATTCTGCGCTAATTACTTCATTAAAACAGATTCTGCGCTAATTACTTCATTAAAACAGATTCTGCGCTGATTACTTCATTAAACGATTCTGCGCAATACTCATTAAAACAGATTCTGCGCTAATTACTTCATTAAAACAGATTCTGCGCTAATTACTTCATTAAAACAGATTCTGCGCTAATTACTTCATTAAAACAGACTCTGCGCTAATCTTGGCATTTTTTGATCAACTTATTTGTGTTTTTCAGGGTTTAGGGTTTCTGTCCCAGCATTACGTTTGTATTACTTTTTTCCCCTACTGCTACCATATTGTTTTTGTTTTGCCTGTCTAATGTTTTGTTTCTGTGTATTTGTACTGTTTTTCTGTTGTATTTGTGTTTTTGCGCTGGCTTTATAATAGGCGCTTTTAGCCTGCACGTTAATAAATACCTACTGAAGTTAATTAAATTGCTATTAGACTATTATTATTATTTATGGAGGCGCCGGGTAGCTAGTCGGTATAGCGACTACGCTACGGGCTGGACGATCCGGGGTTCGAATCCCGGTAACGGCAAGACAGTCTTCTCCAAGAAACGTAAAGAGCGGCTCTGGAACCCACGCCCTAATCAATGCGTACCGGGGACATTTCCAGCGGGCAAAGCAGGCGGGGCGTGAAGTTAACCACTCACCGCCATGTAGTGCCGAGGTTAAAAATGAGTGGAGCTATACCTCTAATCCCTTTCTATGCCTTCATGGCGTGGCTATGGAAAAACTTTACATTTTCATTATCTGTAGTCGTTTTGGGAAGAACTCAGTGCGGATTCTGTGTAAGTTAAACTTACCGGATATAGCAAAAAGGATTGTTAATACCATCAACAAATTTGTAACTGTCGTACCTACAAAAATATTTCTCACGTGATCGTTCGAATATCTACCATCACCAGCATCTAAATCACGCTAAATTTCATATTCATATTCATATTCATATTGAGAACAGAATGCTCCACAATAATCAAATAAAATTGCGAAACGTATTTTTTATTTTTTTATTTATCCAACAAATCACTTAATTATTACAGGTTCATAATGATATATTTGATAACATTCTACTCCTACATGTTTCGCGTCCTATCGGCACATCATCAGGGAGAAAATCTGTCACTATTTCACAAAAAAAACAATTACATAACAATACGTGGTCAGTTGCATATGCAGATCTGCATATGCAACTGACCACGTATTGTTATGTAAATTGTTTTGTGAAATAGTGACAGATTTTCTCCCTGATGATGGGCCGATAGGACGCGAAACATGTAGGAGTAGAAGTTTTTAAATATACAGGGTGTTTCAAAAAGAGCTTTACAACTTTGAAAGAGTATACAAATTCCTCATTCCACAGTTTAGACAAAGATGAACAAGAAGGACGCATTCACTTCCTGCAAGACGGCGCACCCCCTCATTACCTTGGAGAAGTGCGCGAGTACCTCAACACCCGTTTCCCAGGTCGGTGGATTGGTAGAGCGGCGCCGATAGCATGGCCACCTCGTTCCCCGATCTTACACCCCTGGATTTTTTCTTATGGGATTCGTTAAAGATCGAGTGTTCGTACCATCTTTGCCTGCCAATGTCGTTGAGCTCCGAACTCGAATTTACTGCCGCATTGCAGAAGTGACGCAGAGATGCTAGTAGCGTGGGGCAAGAAATTGACTACAGGTGGAACGTCTGCCGCGTTACCAATGGAAGTCACATTGAACCATAACTATCCGAGGTAAAACTCGGTGTGTTTTGCTACATTATGACAGTTCGAAACGTTGTGTATGTCCTATGTATAAATTTGTATACTTTTTTCAAAGTTGTAAAGCTCTTTTTGAAACACCTTGATTATTAGGAACCTGTAATAATTAAGTGCATTTGTTGGATAAAAACAAAAAATTGAATTATAATGCACGCTATGTAAAATAATATAAAAAAAATGCAACACGTAGTTTCTCTGTTCCGAGTCCGAGCAGTTGTTCAATGTGACTGAACGTGTAAGATTTGCACTTCGGCTTCCTGCTCTTATCTGGCCACCTCGTCTAATAAAACGCACTAATCGGCCCCGAGGGCGTTCCTCCGACGGCAGCTAATGTGGCCGGTCTGCGGACCTTGTGTACACAAGGAACAATTGAAGGCAATATAAGGTCGCCGTAGTAACCATTTTAACGCTGCGACAACAGGCCGGTCGCCCAATCACGGCTAAATTAAATAATATTGTGAGAGAGGGGAGAAGCAAGGATTATTGTGTGAGATTGAAACTGGTTGTGTGCCGAAGCACCCCTGTGAGTATTGTGGGGAGAAGTACACCAAACTTTATTAACTCCTTTCCTAAGGAATCAACACAGGCAAGGAATATCCCTACTCGAATGCGTCCAACTTAGCTCAACAAAATCTGACATCAAATTGTAATTAACTTCTACACGATAAAAATTCCTGAAACTGACACGTGTTAATAGATCTTTTAATTAACTTTAAAAATTCATGGAATAAAAAGTATTAATTTTGGAACTAATATTGCTATTATAGGCCTAATCCAGTAACAACAGGCTTAAAGACGACCCTTAAATGAAGCATTACAATGTGTACTAAAATCCTGTGGAGTTCTCTAAGTACAGCAATATGACAAGAGTTGCTATTTTAATACCAATACCTTAAAGAAATTTCATATTTTATCGCACGCTACTTTTTGTTCCATGGCACAACGGCCCTTAGTGGGGCCACGGCCTCCTCAGTATCGAGGCTTCACGATCACACTCAGACACACCACACTCGGTAGGACTCCTCTGGACGAGTTATCAGCCCGACGCAGAGACCTCTACCTCACAACACTCACAAGAGACGGACATCCATGCCCCCGGAGGGAATCGAAACCGCAATCCCAGCAAGCGAACGGCCGCAGACCCACGCCTTAGACCGCGCGGCCACTGGGATCGGCACTGCACTTTAATAAGACACATAATTCCACCCTTACTAAAACTGCAGTCCATTACTATACAACATACAAACTTGTGTGTGACTAGGGATTGCTGTCTTCAGGGGGAACTTGTAACAGAAAAAAAATCGAAAATGAAAATAGGTGTTTTGTGGACCGTACTATATGTTGCATTTACTTATAGACGAATTGACGGTGTTTAAAAGCCTGTAAGACTATCCTGCAGGATATTTAATCACTAGTTACAGCGCTTGGCATGTGCACACAAGTCGGTGTTCTAATATGTTTACTTGTATTTACTGTATGTATTTTGTTTTGTATGTGTATGGGTGTTTTTGTAAGGTGTGTACGGTGTTCTAATATGTGTACTTGTATTTACTGTATGTATTTTGTTTTGTATGTGTATGGGTGTTTTTGTAAGGTGTGTACGGTGTTCTAATATGTGTACTTGTATTTACTGTATGTATTTTGTTTTGTATGTGTATGGGTGTTTTTGTAAGGTGTGAACGGAGTTCTAATATGTGTACTTGTATTTACTGTATGTATTTTGTTTTGTATGTGTATGGGTGTTTTTGTAAGGTGTGTACGGTGTTCTAATATGTGTACTTGTATTTACTGTATGTATTTTGTTTTGTATGTGTATGGGTGTTTTTGTAAGGTGTGAACGGAGTTCTAACATGTGTACTTGTATTTACTGTATGTATTTTGTTTTGTATGTGTATGGTGTTTTTGTAAGGTGTGGATGTATTTGTAAGGTGTGGATGCTTTTGTAAGGAGTGGATGCTTTTGTAAGGTGTGGATGCTTTTGTAAGGTGTGGATGCTTTTGTAATGTGTGTACGGTGTTCTAATGTGTGTACTTGTATTTACTATATGTATTTTGTTTTGTAATTGGGTATAGTTTGTTTTATATTGTTATTTTTATGTATATTTATATGTCCATTTGTATTGTGTGTACTAGTGTAAGACTACTGCCACCGGTGAAAACATTTGTATTGTGTGTACTAGTGTAAGGACTACTGCCACCGGTGAAACATTTGTATTGTGTGTACTAGTGTAAGGACTACTGCCACCGGGTGAAAACATTGTATTGTGTGTACTAGTGTAAGGACTACTGCCACCGGGTGAAAACTTTGTATTGTTGTACTAGTGTAAGACTACTGCCACCGGTGAAAACCCAATGCAGTAAGTAATAATAATAATAATAATAATAAGTTCAACAGAAATAAAATTCAACACGTTACATGTTACATGCACACTCTGCATGAAGACTGTTAAGAATAAAGTGGACCATTATTACAAACAGGATATGCCATTAAAACAGAAAGAGAAGATGGTGTAGCCAACAAGTCCTCAAAATATCAGTAAGTGTGGGGCCCTTGTGAATAAATCTCAATTTTCAAGGAAACCCTACAAAATAAACCTGAGCTTTTTGGGTAAAGGTAACCCTAGAAAAGGCCATGAAGGCCCAGAGGGGGAGTAGAGGTATTGCTCTACGTTTTCTTTAACCTCGGCGCTAGATGGGGGTGGGTGGTGAACACAACGCCCCGGCCGTTTTACCTCCGGGAATGCCCCGGTACCCATTATACAGGAGGCTGGGAAGGCCCCAGGGCAGGTTTGGACGGGTGCTGAAAATCTCGCCCCCACAGGGATTCGATCCCGGACCGTCCAGCTCGTAGCAAGTCGCTATACCGACTACGCTATCCCGGACCACGAGCTTTTTGGGTACAAACATTTAATAAAAATTGTTAAACATAAACTTTTATTTTAAAAAATCAAATATTTAGTTGCAGTTACATTAAACATTTTATTACTGGTGACCAACTGAAAAGGTGAATGCCATGGACAGGAAAGGAACCGAAGAGCCATATGACGAGGAAGAAGAAGCAGAAAATACACACAGCCCCAATTATGCACAAGATGGAGAGAAAAATAAAAAAAACGCAATTAGGATTATCAAAATTACATTAGCCTAAACAAATACATTATAAAGTAAATGTTCTTGTAGAACCGCTGCAGGTCACCCCGCAAAACCCCAGGGTTACGCGGAACACAGTTTGCATACCATTGGCGTACACCAAAATAACACAGACATGAACACCCTCATTGACATCCTCTGTACTACAGTTTTGCAGTGTTCTATTTAACGACACTATCAATTGCTAAGCGTTTATAGGACCGACGTTAGACTAATAGTATTGATGAGAGGATCCTGACAGATGAAGACTGAAGTACTTGGAGAAAACCCGTCTCGGTGTCACTTTTTGCACCAAAAATATCATATGGACTACCCTTGAATGTAACTGGAAATCCTGCGCTACGCTAGTAGGCTAGTAAGTTATGATTCCGTGTAGTCTAGTAATTTTGGTAGCTGTAACAGTACATACTCGTAGTGTCGTAACGCATACGACATAATTATGGGCGTGGTAGCCTTACTTCAATTATAACCTAAAAAAAAAACATCGATTGGTGGATGAATTGAAATTATATTTAGACGATTTACTGTAACTGGTGGGAGTTAAAAACACAAGACAATGAGAAACAAGGTAATTAATGTTTTGAAAACTGACGCTCTTTTAAATTACATACAAAGCTTCCATTGCAACCTCACGGAGAACACAATCTCTATCAGGAAGACCAAGTAACTAAATAACTGTCTACATGAAGCAGAGTCCTTCTTCAAAGCTAACAGGTCCTCAGCTTGCCAAGAAATTCCTCACATTTTATGGAACCCGAAGGTTCATCATCACATTCACAAGCACCCTCCAACTGTCTCTATTTCAAGCCGGATCAATCCAGTCCATGCCTCCATCCCACTTCTTGAAGATCAATTTTAATATTATCCTCCCATCAACGCCTAGGTCTTCCAAGTGGTCTCTTTCCCTCAGGTCTCCCCACCAAACCCTGTACGCACCTCTCCTGTCTCCCATACGCGCCACATGCCCCACCCATCTAATTCTTCTTGATTTGATCACCCAAATAATGAGAAAGACTAGCTGAGTAGTAATGGGCCACCTTGGGTCAAGGGCGCATGGGGCGTGGAGGTATTTTATGGTGTAGGGGTGACGTTGGAGGTTTGGCTCCACAAATACGCACAAGGCATGAAAGAACACAGAACTGATTAATAATATAGGAAAATAATCTATATTTATTGTACAGTAATATGAAACGCATTCATACACTTGACCGTGCAAGCTTTATATAGTTAGCACAGTATTAAAGGGTTATGAAATTAGTAATATGAAATACCCTTAAATACGAAAATTCACGTCTTCTTCAATATTACGCCGTGTCTTCAGAGTGTGTAAGTCCAAGAAGAGTAACCTGCTCCGTAATGTCGCTAACTATTTGCCAGTAGACACGGCATAACATCCCAGAGAACGGAATCATCATGAAGGCCGCTGCGAGGATCTCAAATCGCGAAGCCCTAAACATAACAGTTTAAACAGTGAAAGCACAGGCCCAAGCGGAATAATTCGTAGCTGCTATTAATAACGTGCTAACTGTGCTTGACTGTACGTTGACTTTTCGCCTCAAGATGCGTATCGATGTAGTCCTAGTTTGAATAAAAGCTATAGAGTAAGGACGAACGACTCTGTCAAGATTTTTCTTGAACAGGTTCGACCCCAGAAGCATCCTAACAGTATACCTAATCTTCTTTTCATAAAGAAAAAACTTAAGGATTTTGGTGAAATGTGTTTCGCTTTACAAGGTTTCAGATGATTTGGTTTTTTCTTTTCGTGTGGCGTACAGCCCCTAGTGGGCCAGGGCTTCCTCACTGTTGAGATTTCGAGATCACGCACAGTTAGACACACACACAGACACACACACTCGATAGGAGTACTCTAGACGAGGGATCAGCCCGTCGCAGAGACCTCTACCTGAAAACACACAACATTCACAAGAGACAGACATCCATGCCCCCGGCGGGATTTTTTTTTTTTTACCTGTCCCGTTTTTTTCCTTTGATCCATTTTTGCACTTTTAAATCCTCCTTCTTCATATCACTTATGATCCATACTAGTCCTTGTACAACAACACAACACAAACATCCATGCCCCCGATGGGATTCGAACTCACAATCCAGTAAGCGAACGGCCGTAGACCCACGCCTTAGACCGCACGGCCACTGGATCGGCATTCGAACCACAATCCCAGCAAGCGAGCGGCCGTAGACCCACGCCTTAGACCGCACTGCCACTGGATCGCATTCGAACCACAATCCACAAGCGAGCGGCCGTAGACCCACGCCTTAGACCGCACTGCCACTGGGATCGGCCATTCGAACTCACAATCCCAGTAAGCGAGCGGCCGTAGACCCACGCCTTAGACCGCACTGCCACTGGGATCGGCCATTCGAACTCACAATCCCAGTAAGCGAGCGGCCGTAGACCCACGCCTTAGACCGCACTGCCACTGGGATCGGCCATTCGAACCACAATCCCAGTAAGCGAGCGGCCGTAGACCCACGCCTTAGACCGCACTGCCACTGGGATCGGCCATTCGAACTCACAATCCCAGCAAGCGAGCGGCCGTAGACCCACGCCTTAGACCGCGCGGCCACTGGGATCGGCAGATGATTAGGATGGCTGTACCAAAATGGTCTCTAAGAAAATGATATCGGCGAGAATTAACACGAAAAGAAAAATAGGGGGAATCAGGATAAAAAGAAAATAAATCCGCGAAGAAGGGCAAAAATTTTAATATTACGGGAGCTATAAGAATGTGTTTCTAGATTTCTGTACGCTCAGTTATCGATGAATATTGCGTCCTAGGGTAACAAGTGCAGAACATCTGAAACGTAGGATTGCTTTCCTTTAAATCACCAATCAATATATCGACAGCAGAAGGGATTACGAAATAAAAATGACAATACACTTTAATGACCAAATGGTGTGCATAATTGTGCCTGCAGTATGGCCAAGGGAAGAGTCCTGCCGATGGTGTGACTGACGGAATACCGAGGCTTCGGTCTTCTGGCTACTGTTCCACCTCCCTCTGACCTACTCTGCCCTACGTCAACAAGTTCAAAGGGCTTGTCACTAGCGAACATTATCACTATTGACATTCGTGTTAAGCAGAATGGTTAGAGGCCTTGGGGGTGGGGGGGGGGGGGGGGGTAGTACAGGAATACGTGGAGGGTAAAGCCTAGCGGCGTGACGGAGGTGTGGGCTATTTTGTTCCTTGAAAGTTTTTTTTTTTTCCGCGATCTTAGTGTAGCGAGTCTGATGCCGACAACGTTACATTTCCCCAGATCTGAATTAAAATTTTCACAATATCCTTATTCGTATAAAATTTCTAATTATCTTCAAATCTATCTCCTTACAAAACTTTACATTTATTTATGGTCATTATAAAGCAAACTACATAAGCTTTTACGGCAGCAGTCACAGAATTGTCCTATATTAAAAAACAAAAAAAAAAAAGAACTTTACAATTATTTTCATGTTATCTAAAAAGCTTTTACAAACTAAATTTCATGAACAGCTGTCGATTCTATCGAAAACTACGCCCCCCCCCCCCCCCAGAATAAATCTCGACAAAGTGAAATTTGTCTGATGTAACCTCAATGTTTCGCTCTGTCATATAGAATGTGTGGGTAGGTACACGCTCTATCACTATACAAGACTTCACGTTACTATTTCATAAATACAGATTTCGCGCGGCAGCCATATTTTTGTTTACTTTTAAATGTGAAACTTCTGAAGAAATTATAATGCATTTTATTGCACCTTTACTGTAATATTAACCACCAAATGCATACAATCTGTCATAGTTTCACAATAATATATTTTTAAAAACACTAAACTCCTACATGTTTCGGGCCTTACTGGTCCATCATCAGGGGGTACATCAATTGTTGTTGCATAAAACAATTACTTAACAATATTTTGATCCAATTATTGTTAAGTAATTGTTTTATGCAACAACAATTAATGTACTCCCTGATGATGGACCAGTAAGGCCCGAAACATGTAGGAGTTTAGTGTTTTTACAAATATATTATTGTGAATCTATGACAAAATGTGTGCATTTGGTGGTTAATATTACAGAAACTGAATTATAATGCACGGGATAAATATATAAAATACATATTACACATATCGTGTTTCAGCTAAACTGTCATGATCCAATGCTATAATAATCCGTGCAAAGTAATTTTCTTACGAAAAAAAGTTCCCTAATTATTGCAAGTGCCTAGGATAATAGGACTGTCTTCCTGTTTCCCGTCTTTCCAAAAATCAGCAGACATTCCTTCCATTCCGATCAGTCTGTGGTCACCCTTTGCCTTGAAGCAACTGTGAGTTTGGAATGCACATCCCCTGACCGGCGCTGTTAATGAAGCGACCACATCACAGTGGGCGCACGCCATGCCCTACAGCCACGACGTTGGCCAGTTAATTTCAAGGGCCCTTTGCTCTATCTCTGGGTCTGCTCAGTTAGATACACCTTCCCTGACAACTGCATTAAGGCATTATGTCGCTCCAATTTTCACCCAGAAGACAAATGCGTTTCCTATTTTATTAATTTCTACAAACAAAATATTGTATTACACAAGACGTTCACAAAAGGACTATTTTATATTTTACGTAACGTTTACTTAAGCAGCAATATTACACCAGCAAACTGGACTTAAATTTAAGGAAGAAACTAGTAAAGTGCTACATTTGGAGCATAGCTTTGTATGGTGCTGAAACGTGGACACTTCGGAAAGTAGATCAGAAACACCTGGAAAGTTTTGAAATGTGGTGCTGGAGAAGAATGGAGAAGATCAGTTGGACCGATCGTGTGAGAAATGAAGAAGTATTACACAGAGTCAAGGAGGAGAGGAATATCGTACATACAATAAAAAGAAGAAAGGCTAACTGGATTGGTCATATCTTGCGTAGGAACTGCATTCTAAAACAAGTGATTCAAGGAAAGTTACAGGGAAGGATACAAATGACGGGAAGACGAGGAAGAAGGCGTAAGCAGCTACTGGATGACCTTAAGGAAAAGAGAGGATACTGGAAATTAAAAGAGGAAGCACTAGATGGCACTGTGTGGAGAACTTACTTTGGAGGAGGCTATGGACCTGTCGTAAGACAGACTACAGAATGAAGGACTGAATGAATTACAAAATTAAACTGCTCCCAACTGCAGGAAATGTAAAGGTTGTGGTATACATGATCACTATGTTCACCATTAATCCTAACTTCTTTTCAGAGAACACTTAATATGTTAGTCGACCATCTCAGCAACATGGCGTAGACGCACAACAAAGTTTTGTCCTGTCCGCCCCAAAACGTCGGAACCAATGTGTTACGTTATTGTGCACGTTTCAATTTACAGCGCTGCGATACTCTGAAGACCATTGCTACTGACACGATAAGTAAAAAGACCCTACAATAAAAAATCACGACTGACATTAGCATACAGTGGTTAAGGCCATTCCACTGGTAATCGACCAGTGAAGCAGTTCTAAATTACGCGATTGTAGAAATGGATGTTCGAAACGCACAGAACAAAATTTGCAATATGTGACCTTACTACGCATTGTTGAAAAATATTTCATTGAAATCCAAACCCAATCTGTGCGAAAAGGGAATACATTTCTCTCCCAAAAGTCCCCCAAACTTTGGGAGTTCATACACATCTATACGAATAAAGCCCACAGTACCATCAGCCGATAAAGCGTATCAAACTGTACACATTGAAGAATAAAGTGAAATACCTTCTTGAACGTTTGGATTTCCTCTGCATTCTAATCCTTAAACATCCCCCCCCCCTTTCAAGAAAAACAAAAATTGCCTTCATAAATACACCAGAATTTGCTTCAATAAAATCAGCACACTGAAGAAGAGTCTGACGAGATTTGTAATGGCCACCCAGTATTTGATGAAACTCTATCGTGCAAGGAATACCTTTTAATCGTCTCTCAGAACTTTATATATTTTTTCATTGATAATGCTAAGCTGTTAGCAAAGACGATAAATTGTCTTCATTGGAATTCTTTGAACTACTCCCTCCACATATCGCACAGTTCTGCCAGTCATTACGGGTTTCTTACGTCCAACAGCAATTGTAAATTCGGCGAAGAGAAAAACATAGAATAGCACGCAGAAGAATAAAAGCATGTTAGATGTAGTTTAAATTCTCTTAGAGACCTCAATTTGCGCAATTGGTACAGGCAAAAGATGAGAAGAATTTCCATGAGTAACAATTTTATCACACTGAGTTACTTTTTTACATTTTATTTTTTATTTTACGAATATGTACCAAGATGGTAGCGATGGTTCATCCTTGCAAAGCCCAATGCCAAGTACCCCTTACGGATATGAAAGTTTACGGCCTATATTACATGGGACATTGACTCTCCATCAATGTGAAAGTCAGAATTAGCTTACAGCACTCAATACCAGAGAGAACCCTCTCTCGGATTTGACTAAAACATAATGAATATAAGCATTTCTTTGATGTGGGAGTTGTAAGATTTGCGTAGTGAAGCTTTTTGCTGCTGTACAACAGAACTAAAAGCAATTCCAAATTTACCCTGCCTTTACCCACAGTTCCAAACCCAGCCAGCATGTTAAGTTACCTACAGTTGGAACTTTATATAATGGACTTTAAACAAATAGAGGTTTCCCGGCATCTACCTCACTCTAATCCGAGCTAACGTTATTGGTTTTTGGTTTCTGCCCTCCCAAACATTACTCCAGCGCCCGAAATGAAAACCGCCGGAGCCTTAGGGTACGCAGTCCGTCTGATGATCAAACCAAACCTCACCAGTCAAAAGAGAGACGATTTCTTTTCTAGAACGACAGCACAATTTTCGATATGATCACTTTACTGCTGTTGAGATGGTTATTTCGTTTTGGGGAGAAAGAGAAATAAACAGCCTGAAGAAGTTAGAGTGCAGGAACTCATTTAGACATTTAACAGTCTCCTACCAACTGTAGCTGTCTGTGTGTACCAACATGATGCAGTCTTTCTGTGCTGTTTCCTTGTGTTTATGTGGAAAAGTCGTTACAGATTGCATTTGAAACCCACGTGAATTACAACACTCAAAGTTATTTCTTGGGTTTGCACAGCGGAGCGAAATATATAGAACACACACTTTTTATTCAACTTACGTACCATATTGCTCACCACGGAAAATACGCACGCATACAGGACACATTATTGTCCATACAGTAGGCCAATATGGCGACAACAGTCACGCTTTTCGCAAGGCAACCTGTTAAAATGTCGTGCAGATCAAATATTTTTTTTTCATGGCTCGACAGACCCTAGTGGGACAGAGCCTCCTCGTTATCGAGACTTCACAATCACACTCAGACACACCACACTCGGTAGGACTCCTCTGGATGAGTGATCAGCCCGACGCAACACACAACACTCACAAGAGACAGATATCCATGCCCCCAGCGGGATTCGAACCCGCAATACCAGCAAGAGAGAGACCGCAGACCCACGCCTTAGACCGGACTGCCACTGGGATCGGCAGAGCAGTTAAATAGGAAGCAAAAAAATTAGTGAAAAAGTGAAAACAAATGTCTGTCTGCACAAAAGCCACGGGCTATTGCCAAGTTCATTCACTGATATTTGGTTATTTAACGGAGTTGTTCCAGATGCAGATGTTAAAAGCCATAGCGTGGATGAATCTTCGTTTATTTACGGTTTGTTTAACGAATAAATCAGTACTTCATACTATATAGTGCTGCATCATAGGCTTGGTGAATAATGAATTGGGATGGATGTGGAAGGAAGCGGCAGGCATTTGTCTAGAGGGCCTGAGAAAGCTACTCACGACACAATTGTCAACACAACCTCACCTACAATTTTTACAGCCGTTGGTCTGTTTCGACCCCACTTTTATACGAACCCCTCATTATCGTCTTCCTTGAGGTACGTACAAAGGTAACGTTTTCCCGTAACAAGTCATGAAGACTCAGAGTGGGGATCGAACTCTGGGCTTCCATCCTTACTTTGACATTCGGCACAACTAGGACGGCAGAGTTGCCAGCTCTACGTGCCGGACGCAATTTACCCCCAAGGAAATTCCTTGGTACTCATTTGTGTTGTCATTTCTGAGTGCAGACAGAAGGAATGGGTCACTTGAAAATTTCCAAGGACCCTACCGGGAATAGAACCCGGAACCTCCCGTCATCTTGAGGTACGTAGTCTAGTATTTTTGTGGAATCTGTTACGTTATCATGCTACATAGTACAAAGAAGACAAAAGACTGAAACTGATTTATGTTAAAATAAATGGGAGTTGGGAAACAGAGAATGACTGCCTCAGTCTAAGACATCAGAAATACCTGGGAAGTTATGAAATGTGGTGCTGGAGAAAGATGGAAAAGGTCAGTTGGACTGATCGTGTGAGAAATGAAGTATTACATAGAGTCAAGGAGGAGAGACATATCCTACATACAGCAGAATGAAGTAAGGTTAACTGGACTGGTCACACCTTGCGTAGGAACTGCCTTCCAAAACACGTTATTGAAGGAAGGATAGAAGGAAGGATAGAAAGGACGGGAAGACGAGGAAGAAGACGTAAGCAGCTACTGGATGACCTTAAGGAAACGAGAGGATACTGGAAATTGAAAGAGGAAGCACTAGATCGCACCCTGTAGAGAACTCGCTTTGGAAGAGGCTACGGACCTGTCGTAAGACTGACTACAGAATGAATGAGTCTAAGGCGGAGGAAAACATGCACGTAAGTAGACAAAACATGCACGTAAGTAGACAAAACATGCACGTAAGTAGATAAAATAAGCGAGAAATTATGTCTAAAATGATGAGTAACTTCATGTTTGTGCGGATAACCTAATGTTGTTGGGATACTAAACTGTAGAACAGGTTGCGCTCAATATGTAGCTAGAATGGGAGACACAAACAATACAAAACAGAATTTTTGTGGGGAAACCTTTACAGAAGCGTTATTTGGAAGACAGGCCAATGGGTGGATAAGTTATCTTTTAAGATGGATCGTAGGGAAGCAGGTTGTGAGAATGGGAGGTGGATGGAACCGTCGTAGGGAAGCAGGCTGTGAGAATGAGAGGTGGATGGAACCGTCGTAGGGAAGCAGGCTGTGAGAATGAGAGGTGGATGGAACCGTCGTAGGGAAGCAGGTTGTGAGAATGGGAGGTAGATGGAACCGTCGTAGGGAAGCAGGTTGTGAGAATGGGAGGTGGATGGAACCGTCGTAGGGAAGCAGGTTGTGAGAATGGGAGGTAGATGGAACCGTCGTAGGGAAGCAGGCTGTGAGAATGAGAAACGGATGGGACCGTCGTAGGGAAGCAGGTGTGAGAATGGGAGGTAGATGGAACCGTCGTAGGGAAGCAGGTTGTGAGAATGGGAGGTGGATGGAACCGTCGTAGGGAAGCAGGTTGTGAGAATGGGAGGTGGATGGAACCGTCGTAGGGAAGCAGGTTGTGAGAATGGGAGGTGGATGGAACCGTCGTAGGGAAGCAGGTTGTGAGAATGGGAGGTGGATGGAACCGTCGTAGGGAAGCAGGCTGTGAGAATGGGAGGTGGATGGAACCGTCGTAGGGAAGCAGGCTGTGAGAATGGGAGGTGGATGGAACCGTCGTAGGGAAGCAGGGTGTGAGAATGGGAGGTGGATGGAACCGTCGTAGGGAAGCAGGCTGTGAGAATGGGAGGTAGATGGAACCGTCGTAGGGAAGCAGGCTGTGAGAATGGGAGGTGGATGGAACCGTCGTAGGGAAGCAGGTTGTGAGAATGGGAGGTAGATGGAACCGTCGTAGGGAAGCAGGCTGTGAGAATGAGAAACGGATGGGACCGTCGTAGGGAAGCAGGTGTGAGAATGGGAGGTAGATGGAACCGTCGTAGGGAAGCAGGTTGTGAGAATGGGAGGTGGATGGAACCGTCGTAGGGAAGCAGGCTGTGAGAATGAGAAACGGATGGGACCGTCGTAGGGAAGCAGGTTGTGAGAATGGGAGGTGGATGGAACCGTCGTAGGGAAGCAGGCTGTGAGAATGAGAAACGGATGGACCGTCGTAGGGAAGCAGGTGTGAGAATGGGAGGTAGATGGAACCGTCGTAGGGAAGCAGGTTGTGAGAATGGGAGGTGGATGGAACCGTCGTAGGGAAGCAGGCTGTGAGAATGAGAGGTGGATGTAACCGTCGTAGGGAAGCAGGCTGTGAGAATGAGAGGTGGATGGAACCGTCGTAGGAAGCAGGCTGTGAGAATGAGAAACGGATGGACCGTCGTAGGAAGCAGGTGTGAGAATGGAGGTGGATGGAACCGTCGTAGGGAAGCAGGTGTGAGAATGGGAGGTGGATGGAACCGTCGTAGGGAAGCAGGTGTGAAATGGGAGGTGGATGGAACCGTCGTAGGAAGCAGGTTGTGAGAATGGAGGTGGATGGAACCGTCGTAGGGAAGCAGGTTGTGAGAATGGGAGGTGGATGGAACCGTCGTAGGGAAGCAGGCTGTGAGAATGGAGGTGGATGGAACCGTCGTAGGGAAGCAGGCTGTGAGAATGGGAGGTGGATGGAACCGTCGTAGGGAAGCAGGTGTGAGAATGGGAGGTGGATGGAACCGTCGTAGGAAGCAGGCTGTGAGAATGGAGTAGATGGAACCGTCGTAGGGAAGCAGGCTGTGAGAATGGGAGGTGGATGGAACCGTCGTAGGGAAGCAGGTTGTGAGAATGGGGTAGATGGAACCGTCGTAGGGAAGCAGGCTGTGAGAATGAGAAACGGATGGAACCGTCGTAGGGAAGCAGGTTGTGAGAATGGGAGGAGATGGAACCGTCGTAGGGAAGCAGGTTGTGAGAATGAGGATGGAACCGTCGTAGGGAAGCAGGTGTGAGAATGGGAGGTAGGATGGAACCGTCGTAGGGAAGCAGGTTGTGAGAATGGGAGGTGGATGGAACCGTCGTAGGGAAGCAGGTTGTGAGAATGAGAGGTGGATGTAACCGTCGTAGGGAAGCAGGCTGTGAGAATGAGAGGTGGATGGAACCGTCGTAGGGAAGCAGGCTGTGAGAATGAGAAACGGTGATGGAACCGTCGTAGGGAAGCAGGTGTGAGAATGGGAGGTAGATGGAACCGTCGTAGGGAAGCAGGTTGTGAGAATGGGAGGTGGATGGAACCGTCGTAGGGAAGCAGGTTGTGAGAATGGGAGGTAGATGGAACCGTCGTAGGGAAGCAGGCTGTGAGAATGAGGGAACGGATGGGAACCGTGTAGGGAAGCAGGTGTGAGAATGGGAGGTGATGGAACCGTCGTAGGGAAGCAGGTTGTGAGAATGGGAGGTGGATGGAACCGTCGTAGGGAAGCAGGTTGTGAGAATGGGAGGTGGATGGAACCGTCGTAGGGAAGCAGGTTGTGAGCATGGGAGGTGGATGGAACTGTCGTAGGGAAGCAGGTTGTGAGAATGGGAGGTGGATGGAACCGTCGTAGGGAAGCAGGCTGTTGAGAATGGGAGGTGGATGGAACCGTCGTAGGGAAGCAGGCTGTGAGAATGGGAGGTGGATGGAACCGTCGTAGGGAAGCAGGGTGTGAGGAATGGGAGGTGGATGGAACCGTCGTAGGGAAGCAGGCTGTGAGAATGGGAGGTAGATGGAAACCGTCGTAGGGAAGCAGGCTGTGGAGAATGGGAGGTGGATGGAACCGTCGTAGGGAAGCAGGTTGTGAGAATGGGAGGTAGATGGAACCGTCGTAGGGAAGCAGGCTGTGAGAATGAGAAACGGATGGACCGTCGTAGGGAAGCAGGTGTGAGAATGGGAGGTAGATGGAACCGTCGTAGGGAAGCAGGTTGTGAGAATGGGAGGTGGATGGAACCGTCGTAGGGAAGCAGGTTGTGAGAATGGGAGGTGGATGGAACCGTCGTAGGGAAGCAGGTTGTGAGAATGGGAGGTGGATGGAACCGTCGTAGGGAAGCAGGTTGTGAGAATGGAGGTGGATGGAACCGTCGTAGGGAAGCAGGCTGTGAGAATGGGAGGTGGATGGAACCGTCGTAGGGAAGCAGGTTGTGAGAATGGGAGGTGGATGGAACCGTCGTAGGGAAGCAGGTGTGTGAGAATGGGAGATGGATGGAACCGTCGTAGGGAAGCAGGTGTGAGAATGGGAGGTGGATGGAACCGTCGTAGGGAAGCAGGTTGTGAGAATGGGAGGTGGATGGAACCGTCGTAGGGAAGCAGGTTGTGAGAATGGGAGGGTGATGGAACCGTACGTAGGGAAGCAGGTTGTGAGAATGGGAGGTGGATGGTAACCGTCGTAGGGAAGCAGGTTGTGAGAATGGGAGGTGGATGGAACCGTCGTAGGGAAGCAGGCTGTGAGAATGGGAGGTGGATGGAACCGTCGTAGGGAAGCAGGTGTTGGAGAATGGGAGGTGGATGGAACCGTCGTAGGGAAGCAGGCTGTGAGAATGGAAGGTGGATGGAACCGTCGTAGGGAAGCAGGCTGTGAGAATGGGAGGTGGATGGAACCGTCGTAGGGAAGCAGGGTGTGAGAATGGGAGGTGGATGGAACCGTCGTAGGGAAGCAGGCTGTGAGAATGGGAGGTGGATGGAACCGTCGTAGGGAAGCAGGTTGTGAGAATGGGAGGTGGATGGAACCGTCGTAGGGAAGCAGGTTGTGAGAATGGGAGGTGGATGGAACCGTCGTAGGGAAGCAGGTTGTGAGAATGGGAGGTGGATGGAACCGTCGTAGGGAAGCAGGTTTTGAGAATGGGAGGTGGATGGAACCGTCGTAGGGAAGCAGGCTGTGAGATGGGAGGTGGATGGAACCGTCGTAGGGAAGCAGGCTGTGAGAGTGGGAGGTGGATGGAACCGTCGTAGGGAAGCAGGCTGTGAGAATGGGAGGTGGATGGAACCGTCGTAGGAAGCAGGGTGTGAGAATGGGAGGTGGATGGAACCGTCGTAGGGAAGCAGGCTGTGAGAATGAGAGGTGGATGGAACCGTCGTAGGAAAGCAGGTTGTGAGAATGGGAGGTAGATGGAACCGTCGTAGGGAAGCAGGCTGTGAGAATGAGAAACGGATGGGACCGTCGTAGGGAAGCAGGTTGTGAGAATGGGAGGTAGATGGAACCGTCGTAGGGAAGCAGGTTGTGAGAATGGGAGGTGGATGGAACCGTCGTAGGGAAGCAGGTTGTGAGAATGGGAGGTGGATGGAACCGTCGTAGGGAAGCAGGTTGTGAGAATGGGAGGTGGATGGAACCGTCGTAGGGAAGCAGGTTGTGAGAATGAGAGGTGGATGGAACCGTCGTAGGGAAGCAGGGTGTGAGAATGGGAGGTGGATGGAACCATCTCAAAATCGCACCCAGTGGCGAGCTTTGGCGTTATCGGTGTTGCAGGTTACCGTTTTGTCACAAGACAGCGAGAGAGAGAGAGAGAGAGAGAGAGAGAGTTATACAACTGCAATACACGGTCGCAGCGCAACAACGTGACAATTCAAAAATGACACACCGACACTGCTGTGAAATCTAGAACTGCAGAAGTGAATTATACGAAGTTATGTTTGTTACTGACACGGCCTTGCGCGGTGTTACACGTGATGGCACTTCAAATGAGAAGGCCCAGTTAATATGATTTTAAAAAGATCTTAAAAGCACAGGATGGGTGTAGACTGGATTAATCTGGCTCAAGATAGGGACCAGTAGTAGTCTCTTGTGAACGCGGTAATGAACTTCCGGGTTCCATAGAATGCGAGTAATTTCTTGAGTAGCTCGGCAAACTGGTAGCTTCTCAGCACAGACTGCATTGGCGCACCCAAGCGGGGTAGTGGGGGGGGGGGGGAGACTGTCAGGCTGCAGTCCCCCCACAAAGCGAAATTTAAAAAAACACAGATTTTGTAGACGCGATGGTATCAAAGGTTTTACATGACTTACGCTTCAGCCTAAATCAGCCACTGAAATCGGCTGATGACTAGTACATTGGAATATTGAAAAATATAATAAAAACTTACAAATATGTAGATTTGAGTTAGGTTTAACTTTCTTTGTAACCTAACTACATGATGGGTCAGAGATTTTGACACGATTTTCATAACACCGTTTTTAAAATCAATCATAAATTATATATAACCTCAGGGTCAGTTCCCCCAACACCCCCCCCCCCCAAAAAAAATTCTGGGTGCGCCTATGACGGACTACGTTCCATGGAGTTCTTTTTACAGTTATCAACAGAAGAGAAGGTGACTTGAAACATTTCAGGTTATTACAGCGTTACTGACGAAGAGTTAACTGAGTTGGAACGCCGTTTCGACTGATAAATAGGTAACGACGTTTCGAAAAAGGGCGGTACCTTAATCGTTAAGGTCCTTGATAGATGCTCGCACTGCCATTATCCGAAACGTCGGTAACTATTTACCAGTCGACACGGCGTAACAACCCAGAAAACATGATCTTCAAAAGTTGAGTTGCCGCGTTCAGAAATTCATTTCATTAAACACTCACTTGTATGGAAGCACGAAGTTACCCGAACAAACACCGTGACGAATGTACTTGCCACGTCTCACATGACGTAGCATCCACCTGCGGCCACAGACCGGTGCTCGAGACAGCCGTATGGCTCCTTTATTGCTCCGTTCTATTCACTCCATCCTACAGACACTCTTGCTATGCTCAACAGATTGGTTCAACATTTCCTTACTCTCGTCTGCTATTCGCTGCATAAGGACAGATTATAATATGGCTGACGCTTACATAGAAAAAGAACTTTTGCTCAAGCACCCGCTAAGAATCGGGTTAGTTCAAAATTACCCCTTCAAAGCACGTTGGATTTCAATTTCATCTATTCACGAGAAAGAGCTTTTGATGGGTAGCGTTCTCAACGGAGACTAATATTACAGATTTAGATAACGCCACTCTACTTGCAACCTTCCCCACACGCTGGGACTCAGTCGACATGAAATGAAATGAATTTTCGCGCTCCTCCACCCCCCCCCCCCACAATCCTCCCTCCCCCCACAAAACAAGCTCTTCCCCCCCCACATACCCTCGATTCCAATTTCGGGGAGATTCATCTAAAATTCTGACTTTAATTCGAAGGCTTATCTATTGTATTTGGTAAGAGGAGCAAGGCATTTAAAATCCTTCTCCCCTACCCCCACCTGCCTCTTTGCAACGAGCCCCCATTATATAAGTCCTGGCATTCAGGGGCGTTATTACACAGTGACGATGTATACGGGCCGCTAGAATATTGCGCGGGAATTCACTCCTCGAGATTGCACAAAATGAATAGGAATTAGCCAATTTCTGTCAAATGAAATGTGCATTAGCACTAAGTAGCGCTACCGGATACGGGGTCTGTTCATAGAGTTTCGGCTCCCAAACGACAGAGAACATTACTGAATCATTCCTGGTACAGTGTTGCTACAATTAACACCGCCGTATGAATTATTCTGTCGTACAAAGTTGGGTCTGTATCCATTGTAACTTTATCTAATTCACATCTGTAATGTACTTTTCACTTGGCGTTAATGGCTAGGGTAGTAATGAGTGACAATTACCACTTTATTGGATTATGAATCTTCATTATGATTTCTTAGGGATGAAAAATATTCAACGGAACTGACAGAGGTAGCCTATATGTATTTCCATTTATCCATAATGAGTGAATAAATTTAAACGTAATGGTGGAAATTAACTTGCTGAGGAATGGTAACATGTTGTATTTAGCTTACTAATTCCCCCCAGACTATATTAAGTTCTTACAAAACATAAAATGAATTATAACGTGACACTTAATACAATTTTTAAGCGAGGGCGTTTTGAAACTAGAACACCCAAGGTTCCAAATTTCTTTCCGGCACTATCATTAAGTTACACTACGCATATATGCGTCGCCCTCGGTGGTCGCCACTGGACCCAAGGTTCGCGGGTTCGATCCCGACCGAGGTCGATGGATTTTTAAGGGTGATAAAAATCCGGAGCACCACTTCCTTCGGAGGGGAAGTAAAGCCGTCGGTCCCATGTCGTAGATTTACGGCATGTAAAAGAACCTTACGGGCATGAATAGAAATGTTTCGTAAGCAAAATTCAGCGGCCATTTCTCACCCAAGTCTCCTGACTGCCTGCCAGATGGCTCTGGCAGTCACATCAGGATTGAGTCGAACTTGTGCGGTCAGTGGGCTGGTCACTCACTACATCAACGCACATGACCATAGAAACCTCCGAAAGGAGGCCCCTATGCTCCGCGTTGGAGCGACAGGGACAAACAACAACAACGCATATATGTAGCTTACTGAACACACACGACTTAACTTCGTCAAATCGCTATTTAAATACGTAACTGTCATAAGAACACAGAAACAGGAGAACATTTACACTTCAGTGACAGAAAATTTAATACTGCAAATACTGTGCATTTTAATCAAGGGAACTGATGGCACTATTTTTAGAATTTATTTTATAACTACGTTTGGAGGTCCAACAATAAAGAAGACATTACATTGCATAACAGATGAAAGGGTGATATTTTAAACTAGAAATGTCGATTGTACTAAGCTAGGATAAATCATAGAATCAATATATTTTTAATAGCAGGGCACCGCAGCAGATGCTACAGACGCACCGCAGACTTTTAAGGCTTATTGTGCAGCCCTGTAATGAAGACGAAGATGATGATTAGTTTTTTTAAATAATGGAGCATTGATGGAATGAAATTGAGAGGTAAAAACCTGTCCCAGTGCCACTTTGTCCACCATAAATTCCACAGGGACTGACCCGGGATCGAACCCGGGCCTTCGCGGTGAAGGCCGGCGACTAACCGCCTGAGCCATGGCACGGCCTCGAATCAATACCTTACGTTGTCATGTGCAAAGACATATCACGATAGGAGTTACTCAAAAATTAAAAATTAGTATCCAACGAAAGGAATGAAGGAAACTATACAAACAATGAGAAAGATTAACAGCAGAGAACATAAAAACTTTTCGAGAATGTACAAACGTAAATAAAATTGAAAAAAAAGCTGTAATAGATAATTATGAAATGGAGTACTGAACAAATTTGAAGTCTATAATTTATGCGAGCTGAATTAAATTATCTATATCCTATGCAATTCAGCGGGTTCACGAGTGCTTTGAACGGTATAACTGAAACAGGTATAATTTTAAATCTTAATTACACTCTGTCTCCCTTCTCCTGCCTCGTATCACAAGTCTAGATGGCCCAGTGCAATAGATGGAGTTGATGCAGCGCCATTCGCTTTATGACCTCATACAATCCATCATTTACCTGAAGATACAGAAAGTAAGCCAACAAAGAACAGAATGAGACACCTTCCCCAGTGTCATTGATTGTGCATTCGTAGTGTGTAGGCCTCTATGTGTAAAAATGTAACTCAGGAGAAAGAAGCGAGGGATAATAAAGTCGGGAGAGTCACTGAGAAAAACCACATTTCAGAGAAACATAAATTTTTTTGTGGCTCTGTACGTTCCCAGATGGTACCCGCTCCTCCTTATGGCAAAGGTAGGTTGGAGACAGCAATATGTTGTAAGCTACAGTGATGGGAAGTGAATTAATTTTAGTATGCAGCAGAGGAAAGCAGTTGAGATGTTAGTCTACTAGCCTGTACTAGTAATATAAACATCCTTAGTGATCCATTATGGTAGAGTTGCGATTTTAATATTGGGAAGAAGATATTACCGTTAAATCTGTTATTCACTCATTCATTCATTCATTCATTCATTCTGTAGTCTGTCACACGACAGATCCGTAGCCTCTTCCAAAGCGAGTTCTCCACAAAGTGTGATCTAGTGCTTCCTCTTTCAATTTCCAGTATCTTCTCTTTTCCTTAAGGTCATCCAGTAGCTGCTTACGCCTTCTTCCTCGTCTTCCCGTCATTTCTGTCATTCCCCTGACTTGCCTTCAATTACGTGTTTTAGAAAGCAGTTTCTACGCAAGATGTGACCAATACAGTTAGAAGGAAAGTTAGAGGGTAGATAGAAATGATGGGAAGACGAGGAAGAACGCGTCAGCAGCTACTGGATGACCTTAAGGAAGAGAGAAGATACTGTAAATTGAAAGAGGAAGCACTAGATCGCACCCTGTGGAGAACTCGCTTTGGAAGAGGCTGTGGACCTGTCGTAAGACAGACTATAGAATGAATGAATTTCGCTCGTCTAAGTAACAAAGCATCGAATATCACAAGTCGTCTGTTTCTTCTTTTTTGTCAATTCCCCTCTTCAGATTATCTGACCTGCTCCAGCAAGAAGATTTGTGTTAACAGTGCCATGTCCTGTTTCCTGTTTCTTATACCGGACCTGTTAGGGAACATCCTAAAGGTTGGAACTTTACTCCATCCTGTTGCCAATATAAAGGGTATCAAAGATTGTTAGAGCAACGAACAATTATTGCGACGAAATTGTGGGATAGGCACTGTAGCTAACTTTAGCTAACCGCAGTGAATATGAAAATATTTCTTGAGAGCCGTATTATTCTCGAATACACCCTTTAAATGTATTTATACCAACTGCTGCACACCAATTACATATATTCATTCTATACGGCTGTAATATATGTATATATTTTGCCATTCAGTGACACGCTGCATACTGCGTGAGTCTAAAGAAAATGAATCCCTGATGATGGCTGGGAATGTCAGCCGAAGCATGTAGGAGTATATAAAATGAATATATGTAAATGGTGTGCAGTAGCTGGTATAAATAAACTTATACAGCCTTTAAATTTCTATGTCTGACTCAACTACGTCGCTGAACAAATCAAGCAAATGAATATTAGGAATGAGAGTTTTGTGCAGACATGCATAGGCCTGTCCTCTGTTGTTGGGCTATATGTAGGCCTAAGGTGAAAGATGAGGATGTTTTGTTTACACGGTGAAGGGCCCCGCAGCAGACCCTACGGACGCACCACAGCCTTAAGGCTTTTTGTGCAACCCTATGACGAAGATGAAGATGAGCAATTTTTTACCAAGTTTTACAAGTAATGGAGCACCAGTGAAATGAAATTGACAGGAGAGAACCGACAACTCGGAGAAAACCCGGTCCCAGTGCCACTTTTTCCACCACAAACCCCACATGGACTGACCCAGGATCGAACCCGGGCCTCCACAGTGAGAGGCCGGCGACTAACCGCCTGAGCCATGGCACAAGATGAGGATGTACTTGGCAGAGAACACACACCACAAGATTATCCCCGCCGGGGTGGCATGTCTGGAGCGGTGCGGGAGACTATTGGCTATAATGGGGACTACATGACAGCTACTGGCAGGAGCGACAGACAGTTTTATTTCTGCACACAGACTGCAAACATCAAGCATTTCGAGTAGCGTGCAGTGTGCGAGTGCACTGTGCGAATGCTTTCAGTGTGGGTAGTAGCAACTGGTTATTCACCACGAAATCTTGCGCATGCGCATCAATCACATTACTAGCAGGGATCATCTCCTAGTTTGTGGAGAGTAGACTGAATGGGCATGAGTTAAATGGCAGGGCTTGAGAAAGAGGGTGCACAACAAGTTCTGGAAGAAATGCCACACAATTGTTAGGCCTATTGCTGAATTAATTACGTTTTTAAATCGATGCTCTTCGTGAAAACATTTTGTAAGAAATTTTACATTGTGTTCACCGTGCATTTTGATAACATTCAACAATTAAACCAACAAATGCACTTTATTCGTTTAATTGTTGAATTTTGTAAGAAGTTTATTACATATTTTATTCCTCAAATACACTTTCCAAAATATGTCCAGAAATATACATAGATTTGTAACAATCTTAATAACAACCAACAAATGCACTAGACAGAATACATATACATTGTATATTAAAGACCCTCCATATGTTTCGACAACAAAGTGTCATCCTCAGGGGGTTCATCACAAAGCAATACAAGATCGCCACATAAAGTTCAAAGACACTTTGCTGTCGAAGCATATGTACGGGTCTTCAATATACATTATATATACATTCTATCTAGTACATTTGTTGGTTGTTATGAAGATTGTGACAAGATGCACGGTGTATATAATGTAAAATATATAGGTTTGTAAGTTTGTGTGCCTTAGAAATAATGATGCTTCATACAAGATTACCTTGACAGGCCTAGCAGAGTTGTTAGCCTATATCAAGATTCATCACAATGTGTCTTTTTTATGCAATAGTATATTTTCCACGAAGCAGTAGCGCGCATAACCGGTTGGAGAACCCCCCCCCCCCCCCCCGCGAATCGATAGCGGGGGCCCCTGTAATTATTACCGAAGTTACTCCCAGATCTCATAAAAGGGATCCAGAATGCTGCCTTCAGTGAGCGAATGGAATCCAGTTCGAAAGAACCCCACAACAAAGTTCAGTATTTTGTACGTTTGGTGGGCCCCTGACCCAGCGTCGCGGGGTCTGCTGAGGCCTTAACTACGCCAAAAACACGGACGCATTATAATGCCTTTGGTCAGAGACTGTATGTAGCGAGCAACTTTGCAGAGAACCCCGACACGTGAAACAGAACCGACTGGGATAATATTCTAACCCTTTACACTGCAGTGATAAATACATGTACAACAAATTTTATATTATATGTACCGTGCATTCTGTCATACGTTTAAGTCAAACCAACCAATGCACAATGTGCACTGGTTGGTTTGACTTAAACATGTACATAATTCTTTCTTCTTCCAATTTATTTATTTATTTGCATTTTTACTGTTTTTACTGTTGGGTGATTTGTATTTTATTTATCTAGCTTTACCCTTATACTTTCCTCCTGTACTGCAACTCTATTCCATACACGTTTTTTCCAGCTGTCTTAGCTATTTGCATTCTCGGTACCCCTAGCAGCTTTACGTGTTTGTATCCACCCCTCTCTCACCCTGGTTCTACCCTATTGGCTGTCATCACGCCTACTGATTGCTACCCCGCCGTACTTTCCAGAATCTACGTTATAGGTTGCTGGCTTTCTTTCTTTCATACTCAGACTCTTGACCCGTGAAGATGGAACCGACACGTTGTCCCGAAACGTCGGTAAACAATTACCACACGACGCCGCGTAATATCCCAGAAGAGCGCAGATCTCATGTACAACAAGTTTAAGTGTTAAATAGCCCTGCATTTCGCCTACAGAGTTTATCTGTGGGATTTCTTATTCTCGGAAAAAAAACGGTGACTATTTCCACAAACACCGCCGATATCTGTAATGGAAATGCAGTGTGTTTTCTTAACGAAAATTTTTCTTTTAAAATATTATTTGTGTGACACCTGCCTCACGAAGTGTCAAAGTGTCCTTCGTTTTAGCTTTTGTGTCGTTCCTCAGGTACTGAATTGTTAACTGACTGAAATGAAGGAGAAGTCTATGGTGGAAAATGTAATAAAATTCACGATATTAATTACGTAATATCTTCTGGTCCTCTTTACTACATTAGTAAAGGAAAAAAATGATTTGTAAAGGAAATTAAATAAAAAATATTCGTATCTCCTTTATTAAATACTTGTTAATTGAAGCAGTGTTAGATAAAGTCGTGTATCCGTGTGAGAAGAAAGCGAACGCCGAAGTTGTTTTGCTGTTTGAAATTCTTGTTTCCAAATGAATGATTATTCTCTAAACGTATAAATTTTCACTTTGCTTAACTTGCAATCTCTGAAAAGAACAACTGCACAGCACAGTATTCTATAGCAGTTTGCAACCTGAATTCCTACATAATGACTTTACAAAGCTTCATAAATATAATTGACTCATAAGACAGCAAATTATGGTGGACATTTTCCATTGTCTGAGCTACATTTACTGCAACTTACTAGGTAGATACTAGACTTTGGGGGGTTGGCCATACTTCCATCTTCAGAAAGTCTGTTATGACACTAAGCGATGAGTTTAAAAGTTTTATTTTTTGACACAGGGAGAGCGATCGGGTTGGAACACGGAATCCTAAAATTGTATGCTAACCACTAGGCAACCGGATAAAACCGAAAGTTTTTGAATGTTACACTCCGGAACCACACGCTGTACTAATACCGAAAAGGGTGTTGCAAAAGTCAGTAAAAAAAAATTAGTGACAGGAAGACCGGAGTAAAACCAAATCCCGAAACGTCTCATGTATCAAAAACGCGGTACAATGAAAAGCAAGCAGCATAATTGCATTATAATTACTCAAATAAAATTTTTTATTTCTTTTTGGGTGGGACGAAACTGTTTCTCTATGGAACTGCGACTTTTAATGGGTCCATGGTCCATCCCCTGAACGACAAACGAATAAATATGCAGCGTTTATGGAAAGGCATTTACTGGGGAAAAGCCGAAGAAAAAGCAAAAATGAACTGTCCCAGTGCCACCGTCTACACCATAAATCCCACACTGACTGCCCTGGAACTGAACTCGCGTCTCCAGGGTGAGAGGCCGACGAATAACAACCTGAGCCAAGGCATGGCCCAACAAGTGATATAAGAACTCCGAAGATATGATAAGTTCCTTAATTATGGCAGGGACTGTGTGGAAATTTAGTGGAATAGCAGGAGATACGAGTCTGTGCTGTTCTCATTAGAGATGAAGGTAAAGAATTCCTACATATGTGTGTGTATATATATATATATATATATATATATATATATAACATGCTGACCAAAAACATTTACTCATTACCATGAACACAACTACTTTTATATTATATGGATATGAAGCTATATGTTTCAACCAGCTACGTGGTCATCCTCAGGCCCGTTGAATACATAAAACATAAAAATTATAATTGCAACATCAGTTATGAGGTCAGAAACAGAAGTCAATCTTTGGTGTTATACAGTGCAGGTCAACAAAACCTTTAAAATCACATCAACACCACATTAAAAACACGCGGCTTTTACGAAGACAACAAGCAGCAACATCAGCAATGCTATACTCAATGCTGTACATACACATAAATATAATTTGTTTACAAAAATTTTTATTGACATGCAGTTCACAGCACCAAAGACTGAGATCGCAGTCTGAACCCACAAATGATGTTTGCAATTGTAATTTTGGTTTTTATGCATTTAAACGGCCTGAGGATGACCACGTAATGACTGAAACATGTAGCTGCATATTTATATAATAAAATTGGTTGTGTTGGTCTCTCACACTGAGGGAGGAACATAGGCTGAGGGTGTTCGAGAATAGGGTGCTGAGGAGGATATTTGGGCCTAAGAGGGATGAGGTAACAGGGGAGTGGAGAAGACTACATAAAGAGGAACTTAATGATCTGTACTCATCACCAAATATTAATCGGGTGATCAAATCGAGAATGAGGTGGGCGAGGCATATAGCACGCATGGGTGAGGAGAGAGGTGCATACAGGGCTTTTGGTGGGGAGACCTGAGGGAAGGAGACAACTTGGAAGACCCAGGCGTAGATGGGAGGATAATATTAAAATGGATCTTCAAGAAGTGGGATTGGGGGCATGGACTGGATTGATATGGCCCAGGATAGGGACAGGTGGCGGGCTCTTGTGAGTGCGGTAATGAACCTTCGGGTTCCATAAAACGCGGGGAATTTCTTGACTAGCTGACGACCTGTTAGCTTATCAAGAAGGCCTGTGCTGCATGGAGTTAGTTAGTTAGTTAGTTAAAATTGGTTGTGTTGATGGTAATTAATAACTATTTTGTAATTTATGCAACAAAACGGGATGTCCAAGATAAAAATTAATTTTCTGACCGACTGTCGTGCGTTTCGAAAGCAACGGATCGGATCTGACCCTCCTTAACGATGTTCATGACCATCGTATGGTTAGCGGTGGTTAGCGGGCCTCCTGCTATCGCGGTATGACCGGTCCTTCGGCCGCGGGTAGGCAACACAGCCTTCACATATGGATTGTAGCTGTAAATGTATGGAGAAAGCAGTAGGGGACAGATCGCGCCATCTGTGGGTTTGGCGAGTGGAGGTAACAGCATCTTACACTACATAAAATCAGAATTATATGAATCGTTAAAGAGGACCTCGAATTTGGAAGGATTCTTCGGACGTAAGCGACGGGAAAAGGACGAGATGTTAAACGTCGAAATTAGGGGGTCTCTCTTGAGTGGATTCACTGAAAATAAAAGGTAAAGCTTTGTGCTTACTTGAAACAGATGCCAGATAGCTCAGAAACACAGTAACGGAATCCATGATGACGACTGCACGTATTATCCTAACACATAAAGAAGGTATCTTAAGGCAGGGGGGGGGGGGAGAAACTGATTTTGGAAAAAACGACGAATCACAGTTTTTTTGGGGGCAGATGAAGAATTTCGGAATCATTGAGGAAGATCATGCAGGGACTACTTGTTGTGCCAGTGACAATAACACATGGAATAACATAAATTCAATATATGGCAGACATTTCCCTGCGGACTAAAAAAGAAACTTGCCTCAACAGATGAGAGGAATGATGGAAAACAGAATCAGCAAAGGTTAAAATTATATGTAAAAATTATTTTGAAAATATTTGATGGGTGTGATATTCTCTTATTTCGAAATAAAACAAAAGCATTTTAAGACAAATTTCTGATAAAAATATTCGAACTTGAGGTAAAATAATTGGGTGACTTGGGATATTACATAAAGAGGATCTTTTTCGAGGTGTAGGCTACATGTCACAGAGCATTGCAACAGTAGTGAGACTAAGATGGGATGAGAATGTGGCTAGACTCAGACAAGGAATGCAAACATAATTTTGATGGAGAAATATCTTAGAAAACGGTCACTTGGAAGATCAAGGAGATAGCTGGATACAATCAAAGTAGATCTCAGGCCGGAAAGGTAGATACAATGGGCTCAGGACCGTGTCCAGTGGCGGGTTTTGGTTTTTAGCAAAAAAAAAAAACAGAACAAACAAAAAAGGCGAACTGTTAAACCCCGGAGTAATACACACACCTCATCAGTGACGAATTTTGGCTGTCACGAAAAAATTGGTAGGTTTATCCTGCACCGATACACTTGCACCCGTACTAAATGAACAATAAGACCAATGAGGTACGAAAAAGAGCAAGGAAGACAGAACTTCGCCCGTGGGTGCGCAGTGCCGCGCTGTCTGCTGTCGGCGCACGCCACTCTCCCCCTCACAGTAGCTGGTTCACTTATTGAATTCTCTCCTGTGTTTACCGTTGAGTCTCCACTGTTTGTAACTACTTTAATCAAAGCTCAACTCCAGCAGCGTGTATTTTTCATCTACCACGTTTATTAACTTCTTCATCTTTTATTCGGTAGAAAATTGGACTCAGCCAAGGAGAAAGTAAATACAACAAGAAGTCGATAACAGTTGAAATGCGGGGCGCGTTATCCGCTTACCAGACAAATTGGTTACTTGTAGACGTATCGGTCTGAAATTAAATGCAGATGCCCACTTAGCGGACGTAAAGATCATTTCTTTCGCTTAATACTGCATTGTTCTTTTGTATCTGGTCAACTGAAGGTAGAGGATTAACGTAACCTAATATAGGGCAGCGAAGAGGGCCTTTGTGTCTATTCAGTTTCCTGTGTTAACAAGAATGGAAATAAATAACCCAAAAAGAAAACTAAAAAGATAAAGTTCGCCCTATTAACAGGCCATGAAGACCTAGAGGGGGAGTAGAGGTACAGCTCTACTCTTTCTTTAACCTCGGCGCTAGATGGGGGGTGGATGGTCAACTCCACGCCCCGGCCACTTTACCTCCGGGAAAGAGACCCGGTACCCATTGTATATGAGGCTAGGTGGGCCCCAGGGCCGGTCTGGACGGGTGCTGAAAATCTCGCCCCCACCGGGATTCGACCCCCGGATCGTCCAGCTCGTAGCGAGTCGCTATACCGACTGCGCTATCCCGGCCCAGAAGTACTCCAGTGAAGCATAACATACAAATTTTGCAAATAAACTCTTCGCGATTTTTCATACTCAGTTGTCCCTGATTTTTACTTGATTCGCATAATTGAATATTATATTAAATATGATATTTCAAATCCAGTCAGACTACAAATATTACGGACGTCTACAGACATAAAATGTCCTGTTGATATTGAATCAGTTTAGAGTTTTCTTTTCAAACTGCCGCGTAAACGACTATATTCTGTCTTAAAACAGTGTGCGCCGCATTTATTTTCAAAATAAACTGTCACAAATACGTAACAATGAACTATAACGCAAGTAATAGGGTCTCATTTTAATTTCAAACGTTTTACATTGTTTAGTTAAATGAATTCAATTTTAAAACGTTGCTGCTGCTCTTACTTGCAATACACCCCCATCTACAATAAGAAGAAGAAAGGCTAACTGGATTGGTCACATCTTGCATAGAAACTGCTTCTAAAACACGTGATTGAAGGAAAGTTAGAGGGAAGGATATAAATGACGGGAAGACGAGGAAGAACGGTAAGCAGCTACTGGATGACCTTAAGGAAAAGAGAAGATACTGGAAATTGAAAGAGGTAGCACTAGATCGCACCCTGTGGAGAACTCGCTGTTGAAGAGGCTACGGACCTGTCGTAAGACAGACTACAGAATGAATGAAAGAATGAATGAACGAACACCTTCAATCACATATTTGTGTCTTTTTCATAATCACATAAAACGTGGAGCCAAACTGTGTGCAGTGAACAGACTGCTGGTTAGCACGAAATTTCTAAACTGTAAGAGCATTGTTACTGTGTCAATATCCCATATTCATATAGAGTCAATTACGATTAGAGGATAATGGATTGGAAATGGTGTGATATGAAGTAGATTTGGTAGAATTTCAGATTTTATCTCGCCATTTGTCCGGAGAGACTACGAAAAACAAGGAAGACTTCCGTCAGGATATAACCTTCTCGAAAAAAAATATGGCTCCAAAAAGTGTCACATTATTCAAAATATAGCCTGCTAGCCTTCAACACAATATGTGAGCACCCACAATCGAGTAGCGATTGCGTCAATCCCACCTCAGATGTTCGCAACTTGCCGGTACGACTTAATGTAAAAAATTGAGAAGTATAAAAGTGGGGAGAATTCTATTGACATAGAGTTGATGGACATTTTTAAGAAAACACTAGTTTATGTTATAAAAACACTAGTTTATGTTATAAAAACACTAGTTTCTTATAAAAACACTAGTTTATGTTATAAAAACACTAGTTTATGTTATAAAAACACTAGTTTGTTATAAAACACGTTGTTTTCGTCCCCGCTGATAGTCTATTCAAATCGCCGTCCGTCCATACACATGGAACAACAACTTGAGAGTCGTGATAAAAATGAGGTATAAATAAAACTTGCACTCCACAACCGTGTTGTTTTACAGTCGGAGAGAAATAGGCGACATAACAAAAGACAAAATAACAAGTACATACTTATTGGGCCTGTTCCATCGTCTGACCTAAGTTAAAAGACCAAAGACTTGGAAGAAGGCTCTGTATTTGTCATCGGATACACACAATACACACGTATACACGTGAAACCTAATGTGTTGGGTCCACTACGTTGAACAGCTCAATATCCCCGGATCGAGCCGAAACAAAGATTATCTCAACCTAATGGACCCAAAGCAATAAGGTTACTGCATTTTCTTAAGATGGACAAAGGTTAGCTGGATCTAATGGATCTAACAGATTTCAAAGCAGGGTTCGTCAACATTTGTACAGAACGACACAGCAAAATATCGGGCAGAACAGACCACAGTTAATGTTCAAACAATATAAATTATGATATATTTTATTTATTCCAACTAATTGCACATATATCAGTAATAACTATTTGTTATGTCGTAGTAATTTCTCCTACGTGTTCCGGCCTACAGAGGCCATCTTCTCTGTTGGCCGAAACATGTAGGAGAGATGACTACGACATAACAAATAGTTATTACTGAATATATGTGCAATTAGTTGGAATAAGTATAATATATTATTACTCTATTGTACGCAACATGTAGAACATTCAATGTAATTTATATCTGGTGGCGTAAAATATGTTACAAACAGGCTACACAGACGTCGGCAGGTCACAATATCTAGAAAGGACCCAGTCTAACAAATCGAAAATTACAGGCATCGACGAATTAAAATATCTGTGGACATTCCAAAGTTAAAATATTTGTGAACGCCACATTAATAATAAAAAAATACATCGAGAAATTAAAATATCTGAATTAAAATATCCAACAAAACAAAATCGAAAAGTAGAGATATCTGAGCAGAGTCCATTGCAAAAAAAAAAAAAATATATGTCGACAGATTAAAATATTGTGACGGATCGAATCTAAAAGACATCTACAGGTGAATGTTCTTGAATTATACAAACCAACAATTATCATACCCAAAGTTAAAATATCTACGAATAATCCAGTCTAGCAGATACAAAAAAATTTCATATGTCTGTGAACACCCAAATCCAACTAACAGGCATTGGCAGGTTACAATATGTGTAAGGGCTCAAACTAACAAACAGATATCCACAATTTAAAGTATCTGTGGATTCAGACAAAAATAAATGAAAGTATCTGCTAAGGGCACAATCTCATAAACACCTAACTACACGTTAATATATTTGTAAAGAGTCCAAACTAAAAGACATCGCCAAGTTAAAATATGTGCACAGATCCAACCTAATAAGTACCGACACGTTTAAAAATCTACCAAGAATGAAACCTAAAAAAATTTGCTCTCCTCACAACGTGTTACGTCTGTTCAGAAAATCTAAATATTCCTCTGTACACGATACCATTTCCTTGGATTATTTTGTTAAAAGTACTTCAGCTGCACGAATAGCCACCCTTTTTCAGATCACATAAACTGGGGCTGGCAGCAGCGATAATCATTTTGATTGGCGGTGATGAAAAACGCACACAAACATCCATCCACAGGCGGGATTCGAAACCGCGACCGTGTCAGCCAAGGCCGCAAGGACCACGCTGTTAACGGTATTGCCCACCGCAGCAGGTAAAAATGATTACATAGCAAAATTTTCCGTCACTTAATTTTAGGCTGGACAATTTGATGGTAAGCGTTTGCGAACAAACTATACATTCCTCCGCACAATTACCTAGTATTAAGGGCTGCAGAAATATGATTAAAACTTTTTTTATTCACCATGACGGGTTGAAGTAACAGAAGTATGTACAGAAGATTGTATATGGGCGAGATAACTTTGAAACCAACAGAAATATCCAAACGAAGTCCAAAATTGTGACCCTTGCGAAAGGAGTATATAGACCAAATCGACGAAGACGACTTCGAAAACCTCTGAAGAGACTATGAGACGAGGTCGAAACAGGTCTATAAAGGCCTAACTTTTGACGGATGATGTGGGCCGGGATAGTGCAGTCGATATAGCGACTCGCTACGGGCTGGACGGTCCGGGGATCGAATCCCGGTGGGGGTGACATTTTCCGCACCGGTCCAGACCGGCACTGGGGCCCACCCAGCCTTCTATACAATGGATACCGGGTCTCTTTCCCGGTGGTAAGGCGGCCGGGGCGTGGAGTTGACCACCCACCCCCATCTAGTGCCAGGATTAAAGAAAGAGTAGAGTTATACCTCTACTCCTCCTCTGGGCCTTCATTGCCTGTTATAGGGTCAACTTTACCTTTTACCTGATGGATGATGATGACGACGACGATGATGATGATGGTGATGACGATGCGGAAGAAGTACACAAATATCCCAAAAATCTTGGCGTAACCTCAAAATTCTAGGCGCCACAAGGGTGACACGAAGCAAGTTCCACACCGAGGACCCACAAATATTAGGGGCCATGGTAAAAAATTTAGTCGACACCTGCTTTCTGCAAAAGTAAGTCTTGGACAACCATGTAAAAACGAGCTTAAATTAACAGTCGGCTTTTTATTGAGGATGCGCCGAAGGAACAATGATATTAAGGCAAGCATGACCAATTAGTGGAGATGATAAAAAAAACTGCGTCCTCGGCAGCCATGCTCAGAAAGTTTAATTTTGTGCTTATGCAATAAGACAATGCGTATCATCACGTAACTAATCCAAGAAGGACATCCTTTGTTTGTCAGGAAGTTTATCCGTCTGTGTTCAGTTTCTGTGGAAGCTGAAACTAAAGTCCGAGTTACTGACGACAGCATCAACAATGTCGAGATAAATGGCACTGCAATACATGTTTCAGTTGGCACTACTGTGTCGAACTTTTCCGGAAATATTCAACTCCAGATCACATTTTGATACTGATTATTACACAAAGCTGTCGCTACACTATTTAAGGGCACCGTTTTCAGTGTTATAAACATTTACAAGACAAAACAACGCGCAGCAAGGCGAATAACAACGAGAGAACAAAAATAAGCATCTGCATTATTATTATTATTATTATATCTAGTAGTAGTTAGTATAGTAGTAGTAGTAGTAGTAGGAGCAGTGTAAAAGGTAAAGGTAAAGCTATCCCTATACAGGCCTAGACAAGCCCTTAGGGCTCTAGAATTTCTTAGATAGGTGGTAAGGTTGTCAGCCCTACGCATCGGCCGCCTTTACCACCCCCAGGAAACATTTCTGGTATTCATTTCTGTTAGAGGCTGAGTCGACCCCAGCGCCATGATGCGGTCGGAAGGATTAAGTCAATGAAAAATCCCAATGAAACCATCGGGAATCGAACCCACGACCTTCCGGTTTGTAGCCTCAACCAAATGCGCCACTGCATACCCAAGTAGTAGTAGTAGTAGTTAGTAGTAGTAGTAGTAGTAGTAGTACGGCTGTCTGTAGAAACTGTAGCTTTCAGTGAGGATTATCAATTTGTTCCACAGAATCGTTAGTGAATGCAAGTATTCTATTCAGAGGTAATAAAATCAGAATAAAATTCCCAACTGTATTACAGCTGTACATATTTTGTGTGTTGTTTAACGGAGGTTTCATTTGCAAATATTATACACCGTAGGCGATATGTGAACGTACATGGACCATTGCTGCAGTGATAACGGGGGAAAACAGACCTACTGGGCAGAAACCTCTCCCACGGCCAATTTGTTCTCCAAAAACCCAAAACCGACTGGCCTGGAACTGAACCCGCACCTCCGTGATGAGAGGCCGGCGACTAACCGCCTAAGCCATGGCACAGCACTGTATTTTTCTAAAGACTGGTAGGACAGCAGTATTTTTGATAACCTTACAACTAATTAGATAATTAATTAGGTAAAGTAAAGTCCTTCTTTGTTAGACAGCCTAACAATAACTCAGCCTGTCACGGAATACCCGCCCCTCGCCTTTTATGTCACCATGAAGTTCATGACCGTGTTCACAAAAGCCCGTCACTGGACCACACTTTCTTCCAGCTCAATCCAGCCCACACTCTCAGGTCCAATACCTTTAAGATCAATTTTAATATTATCCCAGTTCTTTCAAGACATCTTCCCTTGAGGTAATCCTACTACAATTATGTAAGGGTTTTCCGTATTCCATGCGTGCTACATGCCCTCTTTAAATCCTACTTTGAGTCAAATAATGGGCCCAATATCTGGTGTAGAGTACAAATTATAGAGCTCCTTATTACGTAATCTTCTCCCTCAGTGCATAATAAAAATTCGGTACCAGAGAGTTGTTGTTTCATGGACCAGGTCGCAGAACACGACTCAGGTTAAGGAAATGGCATCCTCAGTGACGGAGCAAGATCCGTGCTCTCTTGATGCCGTTCGTCAAACAAAAGCCACAACAACGATAAAAAAGGGAAAGATTTCGCTTTGATGACATGAATCGATGCATGGCAACTACGCATAATGTTACAGGAAATGAAGCCATTCAAGATGTGAGCACTGATTCTCGGGACAGAGTCTTTTATTGCACAAAGCCTGTAATTGTTCGCCATCAAGAGCGTGGCAAAGGCTCCAAAGACCCCATTTTCCCTACTCCTTCCGGCAGCACGCCTGCCTCCGTTCCGAACAATTTGCCAGATCCAAAAAGTGTCCCTCTATATGCACTATATATTGACAACACTTTGGAGCAAATTGGTCGTATTGGGCTAGCATTAAGCTTGTCCATTGACACATAAAGGCAGAAAGCAAAAAGGGTGTGAGGCAGGACAAGGAAGAGAGAAAAAGGCTAGATAATTGTATCCAGCTTTCGTTCATTATTATATAGAGACGGCTACACATTTGCTCATTGCTCTTTTGCGGAAGACAAAGAATTCACAGCCCCCCGCGCCTCTTCATTCCTTCTGTCCTTACTTGGATCTCATAAACCAAATCATACAGCTTTCTAATACACTGGAGTTAACGTTTGATCTGTAACTACCAACTGAACGGAGGCCCGGGTTCGATCCCGGGTCAGTCCATGTGGGATTTGCGGTGGACAAAGTGGCACTGGGACAGGTTTTTCCCCGAGTACTTCGGTTTTCTCCTGTCAATTTCATTCCACTTGTACTCCATTACACGGAAAAACGAAAAAAAAAAAAATTAATCATCTTCATCTCAGGGTTGCACAATAAACCTCAAAGCTGTGCTGCGTCCGTAGCGTCTGCTGCGGGGCCCTTCACCACAAAAAAAAAAACTGCCAACTGATCAAGGAAAATTAACTTGAATCTGTCACGTATTAATTTCGTCTCAAATTCTTAAAATGCAGATTGAAGCTCACATATATCTAATTATTATACAATTAGTCTAAGCATAATTTGTTTGTCCGAATGTTTACTCATCGGTTTGTCTTTGGTTTCCACGCGAACCAAAGTACATCTCAGCTACTTGAGACCCCAACAACACCGTGGGGCAATAAGTGGCGTCTGTTAATGTTATAGCACAGACAGGCCTAATTACAAGTAAGAACTTACGTTATGAATGTTTAATGATTACTGAGGTAAAGCCACAATTTACAAACGCTTCTTGAAACTTTATTTTCTTCTTGTCTTGCGACAGTCTGTTCATATTCGGTAAGCACTGCCTACAAACACACACAACACACCCACAGCCATATTTAGGCATGACACCCCTGTCCAGTATCCCGTATGACACTGAACCAGACAGACCGATCGGGTAAACGAGAAAAAATCGCGGTTGTCCAAAGAGGCAGACGCAGTTCTTATAAATTATAATTAGACCAGTTGGTCCCAAAGTGAGCTACGTGGATCCCAAGGGATCCGTGAACAGTCCCCAGGGGATCCGTGGATACATTTCTGTAATGGCTACTTTGAAGTTTCCTTGTTTTTTTTATTAAAATACTAATATTAAAAAAATAATCGCGGAACTTCTTTAATCGGATATGTGTTTATTTCCTATGACCGTTAGAATACCTGATTAAGAAACCCCCTGTACCCACGAAGCGAGCGACAATCAGTTTAATTAAGGTCAAATCACGCAATGTTTTGTTACGTGTGCTGGTGGTATGTATTCGTAGCTATCTAACATCAGTTCTGAGACATAAATTTTTGGATGCCTATTATCCGGACACGATATATTTACATGAACAAGGATGTGAGGATCCGTGGTTACTTCTGAAGCCAAAACGGGTCCGCGAGCAAAAACGTTTGGGAAACACTGAATTAGAGTGTTGTGGCTCTTAAATTCATGTTGGTATTGCAATTAATGGCATGAACAGAAACTCGATCCTGTACAATTACTCACTGTAGCTGTACGATGTGTGGGTAATAAAACAGCATGACTGTACACAAAGGAATGGGCCTACGATTACCTTATTTATTCATATTTATTTGTTGTTTACTTTCAACGTGTTTCGGCCTCTGAACGGCCACCTTACAGGGAAAATCATACCAACTTAACAAAGGAAATTACTCGGGGTTTTACATAAATATATGTTTATAAAATTATAAATACAGTGGAACCTGGAACTTCGAACACAATCCGTTCCAGGAGACGGTTCGTCTTTCAAGTTGTTCGACTTTCGAGTTAAATTTCCCCATAAGAAATAATGTAAATTGAATTAATCCGTTCCAGACCCCAAAATTTACCCAATATAAAACATTTTAAGTGCCTATTTCAAAAGATCATAATGATAAAACAAGTATATTTAATTTCAATAATTGAAAATTTTTATTTATAATAGTACATACATAAAAAATATTGTATAATAATCAGTCAATAATAATAGTAGGAGGGATATTACTGTTCGCTGGAAGGTGAATTACCCCTCTTTCATCTGGACCAAGCAGAGAGAGAAGGCGACCACGTGATTCTTTGTTCGACTTTCGAGTTTTTGTTCGAGTTTCAAAACCGGATTTTCCTCGAATTTTTTGTTCGAGTTTCAAGTTGTTCGAACATCAAACCGTTCGAAGTTCGAGGGTCCACTGTACCTTAATTTGTTTATATAAAAGTGAAACGCCTAGTCATTTCCCTTATTAAATTAGTGTGTTTTTTACGAAAAATGCTGGAAGCAATAATTAAATAAGAAATGGCATCCCCCAACCCCTAGCATACAACGATGGTGTTTACTGCTTGTTACTAAATACTGTGCAAAGTACACAATAAACAATTTCAAACATGCATGTAACAGCTTCACTTGTAGGTGCGGGTGGGGAGTTAGCATCGAGACTGCAGTGACATATGCCGTTTTGACATTCAGCTATCTCTCCTGCGCAACGTAAATAAAGCTACGAATTACGGAAAGCCAAAGTGTAAAAGCGGCCCACGTATACAAAATCATGTTCACGCCCCCACGCTTAACAACTAATCTTCATTCATGAATAATCAACTGCTTTTGATACAAAGTTTGAAGCCGATCGCAATACACTTGGCAAGCCTGTGTCGGGACGCGAGCCGTAGGCTGATAACAGATAAGTTAAGAATTCCTACACGTGACATAGCTGACCAATGACTGTTTCAGAGTTCAAGTATGTCACAGACCGATACCTGTAAGTTTGGACACATAAGGAAATCGGATTTCGCTTACTGGGACCACCGCTTCTCTGTCTGTCTGTCTGTCACGTCTTTTAAATTCCGAACACTGTCAAATTCATAAGAATTTGATTATAATTACTCCTCAACAGGTGATCTATTTCGGCTAATCCTACCCATTATTTTTACAAACAAATGGACACCAAGTTTAAATGCCTGTCTGAATTAAAGTCACAGGCATTAGGCACATACTGTATGCGATATGGCTCACGTGTGTCATGACCGAGTTCTGCTTTCGAGGTGTTGAATGTTTCATTTACGACAGCATAACCGCTTATGGCAACCACAAGAGTGTTTATCTGTTCTTTTGTGCCGCGTAGCTTACGCACATATCACGCTAGAAATAAAGACGATCCGTATTTGAGCCAAACATTTAATTCAGGGGTGAACAAATCCCGGGCGCCCGGCCGTCGTGACGACTAATTTTTGTACAGTGGCGCCTAATATTTGTAGTGCTCAGTACGGAACTTGCTTCGTGTCACCCTTCTGACGCCTAGAATTTTGAGATGTGTCCGAGATTTTTGGAAAATTTATTCATTCCTGATTTAATAGCTTGGCCCTTTCGAAATGACCTCATTATAACATGAACGTTTTATTAAATTAAGTTACAGACCAACTGATGCACACTAAAACCACTTTTTATGTAGCTTTATTATTAAAATTGTTAAAATTGTACCCCTACAATAATAAAGCTACATAAAAAGTTGTTTTAGTGTGCATCAGTTGGTCTGTAACTTAATTTAATATGACGAAGATGCACGGTGTCAACAGTGTGAAATGAACGTTTTAGTTCAATCCATTGGTCGCATTATATAGGGTCTGAAGCATACTTTAAAATCACAAAAATAATCCCCCCCCCCCATTTAACAAACTTATAAATCAAGCAAACAAGTTACGTAATTCCGTGCTACATGAGTTCCGAATGATACAAGACATTTCCAGTAATGGAATCCGATGAGTGCTCACAATCCTACTGTTATACCGTATCAATTAAACTTACGTTCCGACAACATACAGGCCTATCTTTATGACATTTCATTACCATTTTGCAGTGTATGTACTGGGCTCGTAAAATTAATGAGCAAATTCCTCGATACATCTGCAAGTACTTAATAATAAACAGATAACAAATCACTGACCAATTTTATGGTTACATTAACAGGTCTGTACCTACCTACATACCTACCAAACTACAAGGACGTCACATTTCACAAGGCCATAATCTTTCACATCCAACACTGTGACAGCCTCGAATCTCAAGTTATTCTTTACCACCCGTTTTATGTAGAAGTCAGGAAATGTGTGCAGATTGTAACATTTCTGCTATATTCCCTCTGTTATTGTCACCAGATTTTAAATTCGTATCTATTTTCAAGAAAAACACTGGCGATGCATTTGAAATGTGCCTTTCCCCTTTTTACACAACTTATACGATACATTTTCTTCGCAAATTAGCAAAGGATTTATAATCGATTATACCAGAAGTGCTACATTTGGAGCATAGCTTTGTATGGTGCTGAAACGTGGACACTTCGGAAAGTAGATCAGAAGTATCTGGAAAGTTTTGAAATGTGGTGCTGGAGAGAGAATCAGTTGGACCGATCGTGTGAGAAATGAAGAAGTATTACACAGAGTCGAGGAGGAGAGGAACATCCTACATACAATAAAAAGAAGAAAGGCTAACTGGATTGGTCACATCTTGCGTAGGAACTGCCTTCTGAAACACGTGATTGAAGGAAAGTTAGAGGGAAGGATAGAAATGACGGGACGACGAGGGAGAAGACGTAAGCAGCTACTTGATGACCTTAAGGAAAAGAAAAGATACTGGAAATTGAAAGAGGAAGCACTAGATCGCACCCTGTGGAGAACTCGCTTTGGAAGAGGCTACGGACCTGTCGTAAGACAGACTACAGAATGAATACCAGATATATCGTAAGTGGCGAGTTATCGAACACACTCGATTGTTATGTTTACATCGTCAACTTTTTCTTCGGCCTTATCTCGTTCCTCACCCAGCACAGTCTGTTTCAGTTATGAAGAACAATCAAGGAGAGATATTATCATAAATATACGTACGTGTTCACGCACAATGTCATTTTCAACCGATTTTAAAAACCGAAATGTGTTGACAAATTTTACTTAAAAAAAACTCACATACGAAATTTCATGATAATGCATTCGGTGGGAGTCGTGGTATTCCACGCAAACAGGAAGACAGGCGGAACAGGCATCACGAGCATAATAGTCGCTTTTCGGAACTGCTTGGCAAAGACGATTAAAAATGCAATGCTGTTCAAAACCCATCGACGGTTTATATAAAAAAAAAATGGCAGAAAATCAAATTTTCTTCGTCCCCGCTGCTTTCGGAATACAAACTAATCAAAAGTTATATCGATTTAACATCGAATTACTCTATCCTGTTTTATAGAATGTCAAGTATTTTCAGACGAAAAAATGGTCTTACGTCATTTTCTGTGCCCCCGCGTTATTCACACTTACAGAGTGCCATAGTATGATCATTACCACGAACCTTGGTCTCCTTTAGAATCCATCAGCAGCCCCTACATCTCCGCAAACTGCGAAGCGACCGTTATTCTTTGACGTCTACCATGCTTGGGCTCGATCATCAGAGAACATACAAAACAGGCTGTCGGTTATGCTTCAAGCCAATTACTGCGCGACTTGGGGGGTCCGGCTGTTCCTGATTGGTCGTGGATCTGTAACGAGCTTGTTCATTATTGAATGTACTCAGCATGGGGAAAGGGTATACCGCACGGCCTAATTGAAAAATGTTATGGTAATCCGAGCTAAACGACATAACTAAGGGCTTGACGGTTAATTACGTGGTGGTTTTTGGAATAAGAAACACATTCACGTTCTGCTCAAACGTCAAGCCAATAATGAATTAAGCTTCGGGGGCGCCCTCAAACAATTTCCTGTGATTATTAGCTCATTGCAGGTGCAAGTGACAGGCCCCAATCGCTCCCCACCCCACACCTACAACCGTCAACATTCTGTAGAAACTGAAGGCGTATAAGCGAGGTCGGACAACAAGCAACTGATAAACAAGGCACAAAGCAACCTCTGAAATAATCTCAAATCAAACTAAAATGAAATCAATTTAGGGGAACCTTGAGAGTGTTCGTAACTCGGCGAGGTGCAATGTTAAACTCTGAGGCAAGTGAATCAGTTGCTGTGACAGTATCGTAATACTGCCGCGTAATGACATAGGCAATAAATATCTTGCGCAGTTCCTGAACCTGAAAACTCAAATTGCTTGCGCAACTCCAAGCCAGAATGATAGGCCTAACACACACCAAGCAGCTCACAGATGACCTGGGTTCGATTCCACAAGAGACAATTTGATCAGATTTAGTACCGCGGAGAGGGAAGGGGGAGCTATATCAAGAGAAATCTTGAGGAAATGCGGAGAAGTTACGGCAACTACTTCCTAAATTTTACTCCAAAATATTACGACCAGCGATTCCCTTCCGGAGGCGGTGGGGAGGGAAGAAGGTACCGGGAAAAATATTTGAAAATATAAAAAAAATAGACTCGACAAGCAACGGGAACTACGGGTGCTTAAAACTAGGCCTGGAGCTACAGTTAAGTTGTCCGGGCCAGGCAGATTAATCCATTAATCCCATTAATCTGAGACCGCACCGCAATAACAGAGCTTTCTGTTTAGCTTACTAATTCGTTCGTGACTTATTTAACGACGCTGTGACTATCTCAGAATATACAGCGTCGAATCATATACTTGTTAATTGATAATGGGAAAAAAAAACTGTTAAACGAAGCGCTCGTGGTCTGGCAGAGACGAATAAAATGGAACGTATCGATATTTGACTCTTTCGCGGCGAAGTAAACCGCTCTCTGTTGACATCATCTCAGGGGACATGTTACATTTGAAATTTATCATCATCATCACCATTATTATTATCATCATCAGCAGCAGCCATGAAATTGTTGAGGCCAGTTTGCACTGTAAAAGTAAAGATGTCCCTGTCCACGCCATAAACGCATATGGGGGGAGTAGAAGTATAGCTCCATTCATTCTTAACCTCGGCACTAGATTAAGGTGAGCGGTCGACTTCATGACCCGGCAGCATTACCCCCGGAAAAGAAGCCCGGTATCCATTTAATAGGACACTGCGTGGGCCCCAAATTCGATCTCTTGTCCCTACCGCAATCCTAACCGTCCAGCCCGTAGCCTAATCCCTAACCAACTACGCTATCCCGGCTCCAGTATGCAGTGTAACGTTGTCTTTTTCTCCCGTTGACTCTTTACTGCTGTTACAGCTCATCTCAGAATACGCCTCGGTTGCTCTGATTTCCATCTTACGTCTACTGATGCCAGCAAGTCGTTAAGTTCGCCCTTGAACAGGCCATGAAACCAAGAGGGGGCTAGAAGGGGGTGGGTGGTCAACGCCACGCCCAGGCCGCTTAACCCCCGAGAAAGGGGCCCGGTACCCATTGTACAGGAGGCTAGGTGGACCCCCAAGGCCGGTCCTGAAGGGTGCGGAAAATCTCGCCCCCACCGGGATTCGATCCCCAGGAGTCGTTATTCCGACTATGCTTACTTTTACTTTACTTTATCGTGTCCGGGCCATTAAATTAAAGATTTTTTTGCCCAGTATTGGGCTACGTCAATTCCTTTTTTATTTGCAAGCCATAAATCCTCGAGGGTGCATTTGTAGGGGCAGTCCTTGCATGACAGGATATGTCCCATATCTTGTACCTCTCCACAACCACAATATAGGTCGCCAGCGTCTGTTTTTGCCCCATTTCACCATATTTGTTTTTACTTGTGCCACCCCTGTTCTAATGCGGTTAAGAGATTTTCAAGTATTAAAATCAAGGAGGTGGCCACTAGGGCAAATCTGGGTAAGGGGGAAGTCTTCAGGTGTTTCAACTTGCACTGTTCCGAGAAGCTATTCCGCGATTTTAATCTTCTCTGTGTTGTTCTGGCTCCGTAAGTGCATGTCGCTCATCGACAGTTCCGACTACGCTATCCCAGCCCATGATGATAAGAAGCCGGAACGCATTCGCGGAATTTACACTGTTACGTTAGTTTCTTTCCCAACGTCCATTACGGCTACGCCAATGCACTGTACGTACTTACAAGTGCGTTCCTCTCGTGACAGGAAGCATCGTATTAAGACAGTTCCGTTGTAAGTGTTTAGCGTCTTTTTAAATTTTCTCTCTCCCTTTTGGATACTAGTCAGAACACCAAAGACATTTCTATGTTCAATGTAGGGAATTTAAGCAAAACAAAAAAAAAGTATCCCTCTGCTAGATACACAGCACTGCTAATGTTTGTCTAGACGTCCATATATGCAGAAAACAATGTATTTCCCTTAATTTCATTCATTAGCTGCTGTAGTTCCTGTTTATTGACATACTTTATCAGGTGTGTAATTTAACCTTTAGCCAACTAGGGTGGGTATTATTAAATGTTAGCGCTTGGTTTATGTAAAAGGTATTATTTGAACAAAAAAAAAATATAATTATTAAACAAACGCATTTTGTGGAAAATAAAGAGATTATGCAGCATGTCTTAAAAAATTCAGTGAATTTCCCTGTTGTCTAAATATATAAAATAAGTTTCCAAGGGGTGTTTCACGCATGCGTTCGCGTTTGGTAAAGCAGGTATTTTACGGTTAAACTACAATTGTGTTCAATATAGGCATAATTATGTAGACTGCACTACTTTGTTTCGTCTTCTGCTTTGATCTGGTCTTACTTTTGTGTGTATGCTTTTTACGTACTTGTACGACTTCGCAATTGGTCATTAGACTGTCGAGTCCGCACGTGAATGAATAAATGAACTAGTATTATTATTATTATATTGTTATTATTATTATTATTATTATTATTAACTTGTCAATAAAACAGACCAGTCGCCACTTGCCTTTATTTGGTTTGGCTACAGCAAAATTTTACGGCGTCTACTATGCGACTGCCGATTAATACAAGAGAAACTTACAAAATTTTGATTTCCTTTTCCAAACTCCGTTCAATTACCGGCCATCGTATCACTTTACAATCAACCGCTTCTTACAATACATAGGCCTATCTAAAACAAAGCAACCACGTGTTCATCCGGGGGGGGGGGGGGGAGGAAGAATACTGAAGTTTCCGCCACGTCAGATTCAGACTCCGCGTGGCCCTAAGTTGTGATAAACATGAGCTCCCTTTCATAAAATTAATGTGAAGAGAATCATTAATAGGCATTAAATATATCTGTCAGTTGCAGTTTCCCATGCAATAAAGCACATTAGTTGCTGGTCGTATCATTAACCAGACATATTTCGAAAAATTCTGTTCATTATCAAGGGTTCCACAGTTCTCTAGACAACCATTAAGGTAGGATTCCCCCAGTGCAGCGTCGAACACAAATATCAAGTTGCGTCTGCTGCTGGGACAGAACGCAGCGCTCTCGTAATGACCACGTGAATTCTAAACACGAATTCTGAACATAACTTAATGCCCAAATGTTTTCTTTATTTGTACTGCACATAATTTTAATCTTACAGACCGATTACTGTTAACTTACTCTACGGAGAAGAATCCTGCTTGGGAATCTGACAGTTCCTCAGCTAGTCACGTAATTCCCCGCATTTTATGGAACCCGAAGGTTCAATCACCGCATTCACAAGCGCCCGCCACCTGCCTCTATCCTGAGCCACATCGATCCACTCCATGCCCCCATCCCATTTCCTGAAGATCCATTTTAATATTATCCTCCCAACTACGCCTAAGTCTTCCAAGTGGTATCTTTCCCTCAGGTTTCCCCATCCAAACCCCTGTATACACCTCTCCCCCATACGTGCTACATGCCTCGCCCATATCCTTCTTTATTTGTTCAACCCATTAATATTTGATGACAGTACAGATCATAAAGCTCCTCGTTATGTAGTCTTCTCCACTCCCCTGTTACCCCGTCCCTCTTAGGCTCAAATATCTTCCTCAGCACCCTACTCTCGAACACCCTCAGTCTATGTTCCTCCCTCAATGTGACAAACCAAGTTTCACACCCATCCTATTAGTGTCATTATTCTTACTTCATTCCTTTTACAGACGTATAAGTTGTCTGTAAATCTGGCGGATATAAACACAAAGTCTCGAACAGTCGTAATGTTTATAACTGTTAATTTACAAATAATACTGCATGGAGGTGAGTCGTTTTACTCAACGATGGTGTAAATTTCCAAGGTCATATCCATGGATACTTGAATGGAATACGAATATGGAGCTTTTCTTTTTCCAATGGCTCGACAGCCCCTTGGGGGCCTAGGCCGCCTCATTTGTCGAGCCTTCACGATCACAGTATAGAAACACCACACTCGGTATAACTCCTCTGGACGGGTGATCAGCCCGTCGCAGATACCTCTACCTGACAACACACAACACTCACAATAGACAGACATCCATGCCCTCGGCGGGATTCGAACCCACAATCCCAGTAAGCGAGCAGCCGTAGACCCACGCCTTGGACCGCGCGGCCACTGGGATCGGCAATATGGAGCATTGGCGGAATGATATTGACAGTGGAAAGCCTAACTACTCGGAGAGAAACCTGTCCCAGTGACACTGTGTCTATCAAAAATCCTATATGGACTAGCCTGTGAGACAGGAGACTAACCGCCTGAGGCAGGCACGTATAAGGTGTAGGTACGTTAGTAATATATGTCAGTGCTACTGATTCCGTTCCTACAGTCATCAAATATACGACGTTGTAATGAACTGTGGCATTGTGTTCATAACAATCCTGCGAAAATCGGTCAACCGGTAAGGAAAACGGCTATTACATCAGTATCACGTGTTCTTCATCACGTAATTTACATAACTTTAAAATATTTATTACAAGACACACGTCACAAATTTCGTTCCCTCGTCACCAGTAAAGATTTATCACTCATAACGGAATTAAAGCCGCACATATTATCACAGAAATACGTTACCGCAGCACCGAAGACGGTTGGTCCAAAATGCGGTCGCTGCAGTGGACGCATGCGACACCGTGCTGCGGCCGCAGTAACGGAGCCAGTTAGCTGCAAAGCTGCTGTATCAGCCAATGCATCCGACGCTGCAGCCGCTGCGTGCAGCAGACGCACGGCTTTGCATCAAATGCTGTCCACTGCGCTCAATGGAAGCCTGGCAATCGGTCAGACGATAGAGCCGGAAATGCGTGTATGCGTATCTGCGTATTAAGCATACGGCCTATTCTATACTCTATATACATACATAAACGTAGTGTCCCTGTGCATGCCTTTGAAGGTGTATGGGGGGAGTAAAGACATAGTTCCACTCAAACTTAACCTTGGCATTAGATGAGGAAGGAGGTGAGCGGTCAGCTTCATGATCCGGCCGCTTTACCTTGGGTGTGGGCGCCCCCCAACATCCACTTAATAGGATGCTTGGTGGGTACCACAGCCGGGGTGAACACTTTGGAAAAGGGGATCTACGCTCTTCTGCGATATTGCGCTGCGTTGAGAGGTTGTTCTGTACCGACGTTTCGGGACAACCTATCGGTCCCATCTTCAAGGGTCAAGAAGTTTGATCCTTGAAGATGGGGCCGATAGGTTGTCCCGAAAGGTCGGTACTAAACTAACACTCAACGCTGCGTAATATCCCAGACGAGCGCAGATCTCATCTACATCGCGGCGAAGCCTTATATCACGCATACTTTACAAACGAACAAATCTCCTGCCCCTGTGACAATCGAACCAGTATTCCCTGAACGTCTAGCCTGTAACCTAGTCACTATACCAATTACACTGTGTGTGTGTGTGTCCGTGGAAACTATAAAAAGTTCTGACAAATCACACTTTTAGCCAATGTTTCCACAGGCCCTACTGCACACAGCCTTTCAGAAAAACTTTCGTATTACACTTTAACATAAGCACTGTGAACTTGAACAGATGTCAACAGACGGCTTGAGAGAACCAGCATAATACTAAGTTTAAAGGTAACCTACATTTCTTTCTCAAAGAAATACTGTTCTTCTGTTCATTCCCATTTGATGTGAGTTTATTTTTCCCCCTCAATGGGCAGTAATCATTCAAAACACTGGACACAGCTTCCTTCAAACAGAACAAAGAGTGACGAAATCACGGTGTTGCTATGCGATCTAAACACTGCATTCCAATGCCATTTTATTCATATCATATGTAACTGATATTTTCATTTGGTTTTTAACGGACACAACTTGCGATCATTGCATTGTTCCTGCAACAGCATTTCTGGCGATGCATCTATATACAGATGCGTGTTCAAGATGTTTCGACAACTAACAGCCAGAACTTAACAAACTCTCCACACGTCTCTATCACCCGACTACAATCCGAACACACCGGCTCCTCCAGGTAGCGCACTGTCCTAATTCCCCAACGTCAGAAGGCACCCACTATACTGATCATCTTCCAACAAACTGTGAATTCCAATCTACGATGCCACCCCAACACCCTCGACAGAGACGCCGTTCACCACACGCCAACCAACACGCGTAAGTACGGTCCAGCGTACTACCGCAGTGTTGCTGTACTTGCTCGTCCCTACTCTGATTGTACATTGCGATGTTACAGGCCCACACGTTAGCGGCAAACCCTAGGCTAGAAGCCAGATCACGTGGAAATGCAACCTCACCACCCGCAAATATAACAACTGTACCGTCTTCCTCCCTTCTTTACACCGACGTGTGCAAAAGCAGTTTTGTGAGTACGGTCCACTACTTACATGGCCCTGCGCACACACACAGCTAACAAACACTGTGGTGTAAAGGCTATACAATACATACAGCTGATTCCAAGCAAACCACAAGAGCTTTTATCAAATGAATTAGATAAACTTTACCAGTCAAGGACATACTGTTGCACTGCTGTCCAAGTACGCAATATACGCCATAAAATATGACACAGTCTACTTTATTTTAAGTTACATTACGTGCTGTCATGCGGTGATCACATACTAAGATCTTCAAAACGTATCAGACGTGACTTTCACATTTCCTTCCACCTGTTTATTTTTCTTTCTTTCTTCTTATACTTTCTCTCAGTAGACCATTAAGGCATTCTGTACACGTTTTGTATTTTCAATCCGACAATAATGTCCCTTCACATAAACTCAAGAAAACCGATTACTTAAACAAGAAACAGTAAATATTTAGACACGCTCCTGACATTAAGTTCTTGCTTTAAATTCTCATTTCCCTTGTCAAACACTTTGCTTTCGTTGAATTTCAGTCTATACTATACCGACCATATAAGTTTTCCAATAAAGTCAGGCTCATTTTAGACAGGTATGATTGTATTAATGTTTATTTCTTACTTTTCTAATTACAATAAACAACATAAAAATAACATTTCTGTACGAGAAAGTTGTACAGCTGCTAGTACTGATAGTGTGTTTAAATCTCTTAACCAAAAAATACATGTTGGAGGAATTTTCTGTGACCTAACGAAGGCCTTTGACTGTGTAAATCATCAAATTTTGTTATCTAAATTACATTTCTATGGCATTCAAGGAGTAATGGCAAATTGGTTCAGATCCTATTTAACAAACAGACAACAGAAAGTCGAAATAAGATCTCCTTGTGCAACTCGAAAATTTTCCTCTGGCTGGGGTATGATGAAACATGGAGTCCCCCAAGGGTCCATTCTAGGGCCCTTATTGTTCATAATATATATCAATGACCTTCCACTGAGAATAAATTCCTTGTCAGAACCAATATTATTTGCTGATGACACTAGTGTCATAATCTCTAACAGAAATTTTGAAGATTTTTGTACGATATCAAACTCAGTTCTCTCCAGTATGATTGAATGGTTCTCAGCAAACAAGCTAGTCCTAAATATAGAGAAAACAAATATAATGTAATTTGTAACAAATAATTCACCACAATGTTCACTGACTATTGGTTATAAAGATATATACATAGAAGAAAAACTAAATTCAAAATTTCTTGGCTTACATCTTGATAACCACCTAAATTGGAAAGGTCATATTGATCAAATGATACCTAAATTAAGTGCAGCATATTATGCAGTTCGGTCAATGTTCCACATCTGCAACATTAACACTCTTAAGTCAATTTATTTCGCATATTTTCACTCTATTGTACAATACGGAATAATTTCTTGGGGAAATTCGTCCAACAGCAGGAAGATATTTACATTACAAAAGAAAATCATCAGCATTATGGTTGGTGCACATCCTAGAACTTCATGCAGAAGTCTATTTAAAAAATTGGAGATTTTGCCTGTTCCATGCCAATATATATTTTCATTAATGAACTTCCTCGTTGATAATCAAGAAAACTTTCAAACAAATTCATCAATACACAGTATTAATACAAGGAATAAGCACCATCTTCATAGACCAATTGCCAACCTATCATGCTTTCAGAAAAGTACATTCTATTCTAGTATCAGGATCTTCAATAGCTTACCGTGTAATATCAAAAATCTTAAGAATGAAAAGGCACAATTTAAAGCAGCACTAAGAAGATACTTAAATGCACACTCCTTTTACTCTGTAGATGAATTTCTTATGAGTACTGTTAACCTATAATACTGACGTCTAAGACTGCACATAGAATGTTTAAAGCATTTTGCAATGTACATTTTGTATGATTTTGTATGTTATGACTTATTCCACATCCTCTTGTCTTGTGACAAAATTATGGATCCATGGAATGTATATATGTATGTATGTATGTATGTATGTATGTATGTATGTATGAAATCTGGAAACTGCAGATGCAGTCACTTTGTTTTGGTATTGTTCTGAACAGTGTACAGTCTTATTACCATAATGTATACCGTTCATTCATGACACGCGAAGACTTGGACAACAGTGATTTGTCAAACTGGGCAACAAAAACACGAGCATTCACCAGACAGGTGCTCTGTCATAACACGTCTCTTAACTACAGAAAAGTGTTTAATTAATGCTTATATACAACTTGTCTATATTGCGTACTATCAATACAACAACGTACACTAGAACCCACACAAATGTTACAGTAAAATTTAATTCAAAAGAGCTCTGGTAATAAGAACATAAAAATATCAAATTTAACATAATTAGTAAATCCAAAATTCTAAAATTTCACCCATTTTCTCTAGTTCCCTCTCTCTACCTCTCCTTCACAGATAGGTCTAACAAAAACATAACGAAAACAAACTGGCAAGATAAAAATACCCACCATCATGAAAAGAACGCCTGAGTGGTGACGACAATGATGCTCGAGGCTTCCCAATTTTTGCCTACATCTCTATTAGCCTTCAGCAACATCAGCCTGGGCCAACACACCTGCTGCTAGCAAAAGTCCTGTCCACTATGGCTTGTAGGTACAATTAACAATTGCATCTGTTAACAATTGCAAATATTTAGAAAAATGCATCTCTCACCATGATGCCATTGGGCAAGAAACATAAATATCATGTGACACTCAACATGTTCATATATACAGTCATCCCCCCAGTTACATCATAGGTAGTTCTAGAACCGGCAACATTAGACGATACGACATAAGTCAAGACATTTCTTCCCATAAATAAGATAAAGTTCACCCTAGAACAGGCCATGAAGGCCCAGAGGGGGAGCAGAGGTATAGCTCTACTCTTTCTTTAACCTCGGTGCTAGATGGGGGTGGGTGGTCAATGCCACATCCCGGCCGCTCTACCCTGGCAAAGAGACCGGGTACCCATTGTACAGGAGGCTGGGTGGGCCCCAGGGCCAGTCTGGACGGGTACGGAAAATCTCGCCCCCATCGGGATTCTATCCCTGGACCCTCCAGCCCATAGCGAGTCGCTATACCGACCACACTATTCCAGCCCACATCTTCTCATAAATGTAACGTTAAAATGGGAATGCTGGTGGTGACCAAGAAAAAATATACACTCATACAGGCTGTACTACACGAGTTCCTGGAAGATGACTTGAAGAAATGAAACACAGAGGTCTGGCAAGACAAAGGCCTCTTCTTCTCCTTCAGAATCCCCTCACAGCAAGCAAGCATCCTCATAATTCCTTGTCTAGTTGTAGCTGCTCGCTGTTCGTTCGTATCATTGTCCTCAAACATCTTGATGCCGATATCAATGACTCCAAGCCCCTCAGCCAACTTCGAAACCATCGTGGTCCTCTCCTTAAGCTCACCGTGAGGCTCCTCACCTGCTTCAAGGGTGCTCTGCTTCTGAATTTCAATCAAACTGTGAAGTGCAAGCTCCTGATCATGGGAGTTAAGTAATTCAAAGCTGTCTGCAGCATTTTACGTACAAATTTGCGTGCCTGGTTTAATTTGGATATCGTGTCTGGGGGCAAATTATGTAACTGCGGAACGATGTAAGTCGGGGGATAATTGTAAGTAATTTCTCGTATACTTCTCAATATATTACATACAAAACGTGTCTGTACTTTAGGCCACATTCTGTACAGAAACTGACTGTCTGTATGTCGGTTGACAGTTACAGCTACGTTGCCTAACTACATGTCTCACGACTACCTTCTGGTAAATGCTCTGTCTTTGAAACACACCCACTTGTAACAATAAATCTATACTATATAGAACTTTGATATTCAACATGTTAACATGTTACTAACTTAAAATGTAGGACTGACAATTCCCAAACCATGTTCAGACCCTTTTCAGTCATATGAAATGGAAGACATACATTTCTTCACTCCAGATCATCCAATGATCAGATCTAGAAGTTCATGAAAATTCTTCAGCATTTCTGTAATAATAAGTCAACAAACTCAATTCAATTAAACTCCATTCTTAAAATGTTATGGTCATAACTTACAAACTTAACTTCTTTACTGAATGTGACAAGCATGTAAAAGGTGAAATTGTCCATGCTTCTTTAAGCACTACGTCATGAAGATGTATGGGGGGGTGGAGATATAGCTCCATGTTTTTAACCTTGGTGCTAGATTGACGTAAGTGGTTAGTCTAACCCAGCAACTTTATTAATGAACAAAGTGCCCCCATGACCCACTAGATTGGTGGCTGGGTGGGCCCCACAGCTGTATAATGTGAATAAGTTTAAATATCCGCTGCTGCAAGCAACTGCATACCATTTCCCTGGCTACCCACTTCCTAGCCTAGTCACTATACTCACTGGTATCCATCTCGATGTCTATCACATATGGATACTGTTAATTCAGTACGTATCCAGTGTAACGAAGTAAGTTCCCTTCTCCTATAAACATCTATACTGTCGTACCTTCTGCTCTGACCATTACTTTTCTCTTTCTAAGAACATCAGCTACTTAGAAAATCTTAACATTCATTGGCTGCCAGTTACACTGCACCATGCGTGCAGTTCAGTACTAATATTGCTGTACTCGGAATTAAAATTTGGCTGACAGACCTGCAGTACCAGCAGATCTGAAGACCCCAAATACTGAGCAATAGAAGTTACTGCTTTAACAAGCGTCTTAAAATTTCAGCAGTGACAATCATGATGATAATGACGATGATGACATTAGTGTGGCAACAATGGCGATGATGACGATTGATATGATGCATCATCATCATCGCAGTTGTTGTCACTGCTGCTGCCACCACTGACATTGTGGCCACCGTCACTGTCCTTATAAAATTATTCTCGGGCTCTCAGGCTAAATTTCAATGGAATTCCATGTCACTAAGAAAATATAACACCATAACTTGTACTGTAACTTTGTAAAACAGACATGTTAGTATCCGTTTCGAAAATTCGAAATTAAACTCTTCGTATTTACCTACCTGCACACCACTCTGCTTCAAGATACTTTCTAATAACTCACATAGAACATCAGCGACTCCACCAATCAATGAAACAGTGAATCATGTGACACAGGTGAGCAGGTGTTTCTAACATCGATAAATGTCCAGCATCCGGTATCAACTCCAAGAATGATCGTGGAATTGTCTGCAAATGTAAAAATTACAACACTGCACTGTAAACAGACTTCCTGGATAATGAAAGGCTGCACACATTAAGTCTTAAATACATTATGGCTCTTTCATTTATTTATAGCATATTTCATGATGCTGCCAGTAGCACAGACTATACACTGTTCATACAAATCGTTTTTCAGACAATATCAGCAGCATGACGTGACAATGTGATGGCAACATTTAGTCTTAGGTAATTACACAACAAACATGAAGTGGTAACATCAAAACCAAGCATCAAACAAGATCTATGTTGAGTGATGACATAAAAATGTTACGCTATCAAGCAAACAGTGGTATGAGCATGTGTTATGTATGGCCAAAGACAAAATTCTTCTGAAAATGTAAAAATTTAAGATGGCGAGTAATAACAAAAGCATATAATAATGTTCTTTGGTCACAACAACGCTTGTGTAGGAGCTACTAGGTGCGCCCAGAAAGTAATGCAACGCATTTTTTTTCTCGGCCCAATTTTGTTGGATAAAAATGATATTTTGCGTGCTGTATCTTTAAAATGTCCCGCGTTTATGCACATAGGCGCAATGTTTCCCGCTGGATAGCAGCGCAGTAGTGAGCTTTCAAAATGGAGTCTGCAAGTGACGTGCGTTCTAAACAGAGAGCAGTAATTGAGTTTCTTTTGGCAGAAAACGAAACGAGTGAATCAATTCACAGGCGCTTAAGAAAGGTCTATGGAGACATGGCAGTGGATAAAAGCACCGTCAGCCGTTGGGCGAAGCGATTGGCGTTATCAGAACAAGGACGGGGCACTCTGTCTGATCTCCCGCGCTCGGGCCGCCCATCAACAGCTGTGACGCCTGCAACAGTGCAACTAGCCGACAGTCTTATTCGAGACGATCGGAGAATCACAACCAGGGAACTGGCCGCTGTACTCGTATTGGTAAGGGAAGCGTAGACAAAATCATTCACCAGTTAGGATATTCAAAGGTCTGTGCCCGATGGGTCCCTCGACAATGCGAGGCCACACACAAGTCTGCGTACCGAGAGGCCATCACAAAACTTCAGTGGACTGTCCTGCCTCATCCACCGTACAGCCCGGATCTGGCTCCTTCCGACTACCATCTTTTCGGTCCCTTGAAAGGTGCAATCCGCGGAAAGAGGTTTGAGGACGACGAGGAAGTCATTGCTGAAGTAAAGAGGTGGTTGCGACAGAGACCTGCAGAGTGGTACCGCGAAGGCATACAGGCTCTCGCATCTCGGTGGCGTAAGGCCAAAGATTTAGAAGGAGACTATGTTGAAAAATAGGTTTAGGTAGCCAAAGATTCATGTAATGATGTGACATATTTGAAGTTTTAATAAAATCAATTGTGAATGAGAAAAAAAAATGTGTTGCATTACTTTCTGGGCGTACCTAGTACATCACATTTAGTTCCTCCTTGCATATCAAAACACACAATATCTTTCACATAACTTAAAAAAACCTCATATAAATACAAGCTCCTTCTGTCCACCAATCCGCTTACCCTTTCCATTTCACATTCCTGCACCAAAGTAACATACGGATCTTGAAGACCATGAACTAGCAGTGTTGGAGCAAGAATGCGACGATGAAATGTGGCATCTCCCTCTGGCCAGTCTTGGCCTTGGGCCACATGATGCAACACATAGTGCGGTATGCCTTTGCTCATTGACGGGCATGACTCAATATGTTTACCACAGGGAGCATAGAGGATATTCCTAGAATACAAGGAGACACAAAATCAGCTTTGAGAATACATACAGTAAACAGCATAAATCAGTACTAACATCATCTTAAAATGTAAGCATTACTATAGTAACATAACAGTTTTGATAGACAGAAGACACTGCAAAACGAGGAAAAGAACAACAGCATGTTACAACATTGGTGTGAGTAAAACCATAGGACAAGAAAATGATGTTAGCACATCATTAAAACGAATGTCAATAAAACGAACTCTGGCTGGAAAGAAGCATTTGTCATTTCACATTCAGAGGATTTCTTGGACAGCTGAACAGACAGAAAGTAGAGGCCTTCAATCTTCTGGGATGTACTAACATTTTGGGACAACCTATCAGTACGATGTTCACGGGTGAAGCTCGACCCTTGAAGATGGAACAGATAGGTTGTCGCAAAATGATAGTAACAAACTACGAACCTACAATGCATAACATCCCAGAAGAGCAAAGGCCTCAACTGAAATCTCACAGATACGAACTAGTCCCATGTGAACAGTGAGCATCATAGCAGAAACCAATCTGTGTAGCTTGCAATGGACCTACCTTCTAAAACCACACATCAGAAGAGGTCTCATGCAGGCCAGGAGGCATGGTGATACAGAACAGGCACGACTGTCAGCTGTTCGTGGCGCAAGAGGCGCTGGCCCACCTCCACTAATCAGAACCAAATGGCTCACTTGCTGGGCTCTGTACCGAGCAACGGCAGCCGCAAGACTGCACCTGGACACAAACAGTAGCAATTAACCTTTACCAGCCATGAGGCACATCGCTCTTACAGTGCATGTGCAGTCCAGCACTTCTTCTTCTTCTATGGCATTATGATCCTTTAAGTTTGACCTTAGCCTCCCTACAGTCCAGCACACTTTTCTTTTTCTGTGGTGCAACAGCCCATTTTGGCCCTAGGCCACCTCACTGTTGAGGTTTCTAGATCACATACAATCAGACACACACCCAGCAGGACTCCTCTGAACGAGCCATCAGCCCATTACAGAGACCACCATCTACACAACACACAACAAACACAAGAGACAACCATCCATGCATCCCAGCAATCGAGTGGCAAAAGATCTAAGCCTTAGACCGCACGGCTACGAGAATTGGCCCAGCACACTTACAACTGCATTTTTAAAAGAAGGTTAAAAAACTGTTCACATGATTGCATTCCTTACTGTAGGAACATTCTGTTTTAAATGCTGCTGGTTTTAAAACTTAACTCACCCATATGCATGTCCTATAACAACACATTTCCGATGCTCTCCCACAAATCTATCAAATATATCAATAGAATCCTTCAGAAGGCGGTGAAATGTGTATGCCGATGCTTTATCAGGTGCAGCGCTGTAACCATGACCCAACATGTCTGGTGCCAGTACTTCATATCCAGCTGCTGTAAAGTGCTGAAGCAACGCAGACCACAGTTCTGCTGAGCATCCCACTCCATGAAGAAAATACAGCAACGGTTTCTGTGGAGCAAAAACAAGTCTCTGAAGTCCTACTACAATGATGTTCTCATGATGTCAAAGACTTAGATAGCAGAATTCTGGAGTATGACACAATGTACTGTATCAGGTTGATATCTCTTACCAGATTACATCGTTTCATATTCCAAAAGATCACAATTTAAATGCACTTTTAATGTCCATACCAAGTTTGTGGTACCCCAACTACCAGACAACACAGTGTCATGGCCTTCATGACCTCTACATAAACCACGGCCACATTCCCAAACAGAACGGGACCACAGGTTTATACACAAAGTATTAATTATGCAAGATTTTAGGTTCCTGCAGCAGTGTGGATGAGGCATCAGTTGTTCTGGAACATGACACTGTGTTACTGAGCATTTGGTTCCTGATGTTTCAAGACAACATGGTGGTTTCACCTTCAAGGCACAATATATCCAAGCATCATAACCCAGAATAAGAGATGCATCATCTACACTGCTGCAAAAACCTAAAACTCACATCATTCAATATCTGTTTGAATTAAAATGTTTAAAACATAAAAGAAGCCTCTATAACACACATGCATAACAGCTGTGATAATTTTCAGATTACTAGTTAGGCTAGTCATAACGTCGCATACTTTTTGTGCCAACTGATGACAGAACAGAAAGGCTTCCAGTTCAACCATCAGCTGAAATCATGAGAGACATGATGAAAATACAGCTACACAACCTACAACCCTTGCTATCAAATGAACATTCATATATGTCAACTTCTTACGTATCATCTTATCCGATTTTAAAACTATCAGGGATATACAACTCCCACTTCAGGAAATATGGACTATGACACACATTACTAACAGTGTCGTAAACACTGAAAATATCGCTTACCAGTCTTTTAAGTTTCGTTGTATGATAACACTGCTTGTTTCTTCCCTGCTGCACATTTGACCTTTGTGACCTAGGCCCTCCATCTGTGCTATTATTTTCTTGAGTTCTGTTTGTATCCTGCAATCTTACATCTACTGAGGTAAAAATGGTTTGATTGTATTCTTGTGTATCATCTTTGGCTTCAATTATTTTATCACTAAGGTGTGAACTTGCAGAAATCCGGGCTTGAAATTCAGTCTGACGAATCTCATTTGGACTGGCAGTGTAAGAATCTGTTTCAGTCTTTTCTGTAGCACACGCATGCTGACCCACATCTGAATGTTCATTGGCAATTTTAAAACAACCAGAATTGCTTATACAGCCATTACTAAATTCCAATGAAACTGTATTGACATCTGACTCCATGTCATCAAAAACTTTTGTACCCTCCCTAACAATACCTGGCAAACCTTTACCTAAAGCAAAGGAATCACATTCCACAGGTTGATCACCAGGCAGTACAGCACTTTCTACAACGTCCGGATTCATACTGGAACCCAGAAATGCAGGATTTATGCAGCCAACAGATTTTAATGAAGTGCTGACTAGTTGTTGGACATCTGTTCCTTCCACATTCTTATCAACAGTTTCTACAACATGACAATTGTTTGTTGTCTCATGGCAGGAAATTACAGTCTGACAATTAAAATGATCATTTCTGAATTCATAATTGCCCAATGGTTCGCTTTTGTTTCTACACACACAATTATGTTCTAAACCTTTATCACGATGCCTATTAATGCAGTTAGGCATACACTCCAATTTCAACTGTGACTGCTTATTCACATTATGCTCAATTTGTGTTAAACATGAAAACACTTCATTCCACACTTCTTTCAGTACTTCTTCAACGAAGTTCTCAATCTGCAGCAGTTTGTGACTTCTGGATAGTAACGCACATTCTTGACCAACATATTTTTCACACGGTGTTAAACTGCACAACATTTGGTCTGCGCTATCCTTCGGGTCTTCTTGCATTTCACTTAAAATCACTCTAGAATCCTGTAATGAATTTCTCCACGACTTCCTGAATGAACAGTTGCAAGAATCTTCCATCCTAAGGGGTCGATTCCATCGTGTAAACCAGTATTCCTCTGATGACACTTCTGAATTATTAGAAATTAAAGATAAATTTCTGTGTTTGGAATTATAATGACATCCTTCTAAGGGAAGTCCCATGGTCTCCACATGTGGGCCTGCACCATTCATACACCAGCCACCATAATTACGTGCATCTGCATTGATATGGACAACCCTGATTTTTCTATGTGAGCTAAGCTGTATAAAATGGCTGTCAGCAAATGGATGTGATGCAGCTGGGTACACCTGTTGCCGTCTCTGCAGACAGGGTATCCAACCAACACATGACCTTATTACTTGCAGTACACAATTCTGAGCCAACTCGAGCCAAGATTGCAGGTTGGCCTGGCAGTTCATTCTGCATCATGCTGAATGGGTGGTTCCTGCAACAATGGGTTTCATGTGGTTAATTATAAAAAAATCAGACCAGTAAGAAGCCTAATTTGTAACTTTTTTTAATGAGACTACCAGTATGAGATTTAAAAAAAAATACAAATCAGCTTGTACAAAAGAGGCATCTAGAGAACAGGCTAAATGTTACATACATGCAAGAAATGAGACAACATCCAAAGAGTCAGATAATGCTATCATACTCTAGGACGTTATATGGAACCAGAAAATTTATTTTTACTGACTGCATACGGAGAACAAACTTTATCAATTTCAGTGTTAGTGAAACCTTGTTTAATAACATTTTCAGCATCATATTATAATCTTCACTGCATGGAGCAAGGTTCTTGAAATCCTAACAGTCCCTCAGACAGTTAAAGAAAGTAACTGCCACTGGTCCTCATCCTAAGCATTTTCGTCACTGTGGAAAACATATTAATCAATGGTAACATTACTTCATTAAATACAAACACATTTGCACTGTTTTAAGAACCGAAACTGTAGTCACAACGATCACATAACCTTTCATGCTAAGACTAAAAAAGCCAGTGGATTGAAGTAACGTTTATTCAAGTGTACATTTCAACCTGTGCACATGTACTAGTTTCCGTGATAGAAGAAAGCAGTACTTACAGTAATTCCAAACCCAATATCAACTTAATTTCTGTTGTGCCAACACCATAACCACTAATAACTCGACGGCGCCATTCATAGCCTCGCACACTGTATCAACAGAGCTGCCCTCTACAAGTGATGCACACTCACGGATCCCAATAGACTAACGCAATTATTATGGGAAAAAGAGTATAAACAAGATAGAAAAAGTACGCAACGTAACATTGACGCGGGTTCGGATATTTGCATCCTGGACCCTTCTCCGATGGTCTCAACACACTGCGGCCACACCTTTTGTTACTGTTCACAATTGCGCGCATATTGTTATTATTATTATTATTATTATTGGTTATCACTTTTATACAGACTATTTACAATTACATACCTGAAACAAACCATGTTTCTAGGGTATATAGTGTTGCAGCTATTCTATAGTTACAATTTATAGTACATATAATGTTACTTCCCACGTCGAATGTTTTGTACTCTTACATTAGTACTTTCCGCAGTATACGTGCAGTGCCCAGTATGGCTGTTTTGTGTAGTTCCTTGATGCCGTGCTTTCCTGGTAGGTGGCTCAGTTATTTTCTGAATGATTTTGAGATGGTTCCAGTTACCCCTGTTATTACTTGTATCGCTTTTGTTTTTACATTCCTCATGCGCTGTATTTCTATTGCAAGGTCATTTACATTTTAGAATCTTCTCGGCTTCTTTCTTGATAACATTTCTGACACCTGAAATTGCAACATCTATTAACACACATGTTCCTTTTTCATTATCACGGATTATTACGTTCAATTTATTTTTAGGAATATTATTATTATTATTATTATTATTATTATTATTATTATTATTAAGAGTGTCTTCAAAAACCCCTACCTACGTGACCCCTCTACAGCTTTTCAGTCCTTTGATTCTCTATCTCTGGCACCAGTCTCTGACTTCGACATCTGCAAGGCCATCAAGCGCTTACGACCTTCAAAATCTGTTGGAATTGACAACATACCTGCATTTATTATAAAGGGTTGTTCGGATATTTTTGTACCTGTTCTTAAATTTATTTTCAACCTTAGCTTATGTCAGCGAAGTTTCCCTACCCTTTGGAAACAGACTGCCGTTATCCCAGTTTTTAAAAAAGGAAACAGAGCTTCAGTGAATAATTACAGGCCTATTTCTATACTTAATACATTTTCCAAAATATTTGAATTTGTTATTTATGAACAGATTTTTCACTATGTTAAGTCCAAATTTAATCCTTTGCAGCACGGTTTTATGAAATCCAAATCCACTGCTACAAATCTTGTTGCCTATTTAGACTTTATTGCTCCGCTGGTTCATTCCCAGAGACAGGTCGATTCCATTTATTTTGACTTCAGTAACGCGTTTGATCTCGTTTCGCATGAGATGCTACTTCGAAAATTAAGTGACTTCGGACTGTCTGCCGGTTACGTTAGCTGGTTCCGTAGTTACTTAACCAGCAGAACATCTTCTGTCCGTTACTGTGGAGCGCTTTCCACGTCATATGCAGTGCTATCTGGTGTGCCTCAAGGATCTGTTTTGGGACCACTCCTTTTCAACATTTTTATCAACGATTTGTTAGGTGTGGTCAAGTATTCTAATTGCCTTCTCTTTGCGGATGACATCAAAATTGTTTGTGAAGTAAAGTCCCCTCGCGACAGTTTGTTACTACAATCTGATATAAATCGTGTTCGTGGATGGTGCATCTCTAATTTTATGAAGCTCAACATCAACAAGACTAGAGTTATTTCATTTTCTAGGAAAACGAATTTGCTCCTTTTTGATTACAAATTATGTGATTCCTTGATTACTCGAACCGAATGCATCAAAGATCTGGGAGTGCAAATTGACTCCAAGCTACACTTTCACAGTCATGTGGATTATATTTTTTTCTCAATCAATTAGGTTGCTGGGGTTAATTCGGTCAGTAACTTTTTCCTTTTCCACTCTGCAGAGCCTCTTGATGCTACATTGCACATTAGTTAGGCCTAAGTTAGAATATGCCTCTGTTACGTGGAACTCGGATTACTTCCACTGATGCCAGAAAGCTTGAGCGCATCCAGCGCAAGTTTGTGTTTCTCTGTCATCGTCGTTTTTTTTAGTCACTTACCCTACAGTTATGCTAATGCTTTAAATTACTTGGACTTACATACTTTAAGTGATCGTCGGTGCCACTTAGACGCCCTTTTTTTACTTAATGTTTATAATGGTTTAAAATTTTGCCCTACTCTTTTGGAAACTGTTGGCCTTCGTGTGCCGAATCGAAATTTTAGAGATTTTAAACTGTTTTATGTTAATTTAAACTGCCGAAACTGCCCATCCGCAAGATGCGCTTCCGCGGCTAATGCCATCAGTGGGGATATTTGTATATTCAATGGTAGGCCTGTTTTGATTAATGACTTGTTATCAATGTAAATATTGATTTAGACGCTGTAGTTCGGTCCATGCGACAATTTTATAACAAGTCAGCTATGTTCGGTCAGGTATTGGATCAAGTACTTCTTTTACATGGTTTTACTTCATATTTGTTTTGTTACCTTAGTGTTTGTCTTGTGTATTTGTACTGTTTTGTGTTGTGCTTTAGTGCTGGCTTTGTTATTGGCTCTTGTGCTGTTAAGTCTGCACGTTAATAAATACCCATTGAATTGAACTGAATTGAATTAGTAATAAATCAAGTCATCTATGTTCTGTCAGGGTATTGGATTTCTGCCCCAGTACTTATTTACATTGTTTTATTACATATTTATTTTGTTTCTTTAGTGTTTGTCTTGTGTATTTGTACTGTTTTGTGTTTTACTAGTGCTTTTGTGCTGGCTTTGTAATTGGCACTTGTGCTGTTAAGTCTGCACGTTAATAAATACCCATTGAATTGAATTGAATTGAATTATTATTGGGGTAAATACATGGGCAAATGATTCCTTACATTTATCCGTTCTTACATAACAGTTTAATAAAGCCTTGCCTTCAGTTATTACTTAATTATGGTCTAAGCAAATACAAAAACAAGACAGCATCGTAACGTTTTACCCTTTTTTGTTCATTGGTTCGTGCGCTGTACGCTTGATATACCGTGCCCATTTCCCTGGAAGGATTGCGACTTAATTACTTAATTACTTAATTACTTAATTATGGTCTAAGCAAATACAAAAACAAGACAGCATCGTAACGTTTTACCCTTTTCTGTTCATTGGTTCGTGCGCTGTACGCTTGATATACCGTGCCCATTTCCCTGGAAGGATTGCGACTGGAATAGATAAGATGGAACCAGTTACTACCAAGGTCACACTGTTTGCTACTGCAAACGCCTTGCCTAGTTGTCGGGATGTATCAAATGCACACTCTATTTCTTTGAAGCTTAAACATGAATTTCAATTCACACGCACTCAGGTGTACAGTACTCACTGTTACATTATAGAAATCCTTTAAAATCAGTCATTACTTTATGTACCACCAAGGGCGTAGGTGGGGGGAGGGGGGAGTGGTGCGGCCGCCCCAGGAAGCAGAGTCCAAGGGACAGCAAAGTGAGAAGCAAAATAAACAACTTAAATTAAAACATTTGATTTTCTGCGTTCACCCATTTTTTAAATATTGAGAATAACAGGAAATTGAATAAATACTTGTAATTTCTTTCGAGTTTATAATTTCTTTTAGGGGCGTCCATTGTGATTACTCGGCCAGGGCGCAAAAAAAAAAAAACTAGCTACGCCAATGTAAACCACCAAGTTTAACATGCAAAAATTCTATATATTGTCCGCAGAGGGTATTTCTGCATTTTGTACGGAATTCAAAACAATCAGCTATTATTTCCCTATATAATTAATTGACTGCTTTTTAGAACGCAGACGGAGTGTGTTTACTGTGCGGTACGAACTGAGTCTTTAATTATATTTCACGTGAATATTGGTCTTTATAAGGCCTAAGCAATATTCTCTTTCCATGTTAAGCGGGGTCCTTTATCACCACGGCATGGTGACTCCTTAGTTTGACCATAGGAGGCGCAAATATATGAAAAAGTAATCACGGAAAGCCGAGAAGGGGTGGCCCTCGAGCTTTGGAATCGTGAAGGGATAATACTTCAGCTAATATAAACTGTTATTTTACGAAAAGGTAGGTACATGTCTGATGTCGCGAAAAGGATCCATCACATTCAGGACACGGACCAATGGAGGACTCACGTGAACACAGCTCCATGAAAGACAGAGGCGTCTGGGAAGAATTATCAGTTTCTTAAGAAGAATTGCATTGCGTGGAGCCCATTTCTGCTTCCCCACCAAATGACCAGGGGGACAGTGACAGTGACTCCACGACAACAACTGTACTTTAAATTATAAAGGTCTTGTGTTGCAAACGGACTGAATTGGGTTACAACATCGTTGTTAGGATTATGCATTTCTTTACCAGTTCTTCCCAAACTTTCCAAGTGTTAGGACCGATGTTTAACGCTAAAATCGCGAACCTTCACATGGCAGTAGTTGTACTATTAGCCTAGCATCCACTGATTGAGGCAAATACATCTAATAATAACAAAAAGGTACCATGAATCGAACACGTTCTGAATACAAGTCAGAAGAGCCGCCTCTTCAAGGTGAAAAATAAATGACACCTTTTCCGCGAAGCTTTTATTGCGTATTTTCCCGTCGTTGATTCCCAAGTATCACTTCCCAGTGCTTATGTTTAGCTACAAATGTTTTTTATATGAATACAAGGATGTAGAATGTATTCAGTTGCCTCAATAGGCCTATATGGTACAATCGGGGGCTCTTGTGAAAACCTCTGGGTTCCAATAACGATAGCGGGGAATTTATTGCTTACTTTAGCGACTATCAACTTCGTTTCAATAACGACTCTGGTCCATGACGTCGAAGAAAAGCACCTAACAAAATGTTCACAAAATATATTATTGAGAAAGGTAAAGTTGTCCCTGTCCACGCCATGAAGGCATGTAGGGGGAGCAGAGGTATAGCTCCACTCAGTCTTAATTTCGGCGCTAGATGGAGGTGAGTCTGGACGTTTTGGAGAGGAGAAAAATGTCTTTCCAATGCCGGAATTCGAACCCAGGACCATCCAGCCCGTTGCCTAGTTAATGCACCGACTACGTTATCCCCGACCCGTAAATAATTACTGATTTATTTGCAAAATGTGTAGTCTATACGCATCGATGTATTCCAAGCAGTCGTTATGATGTTAAAGAAGAGACGTCAGAACAGGCAAAAACACGTGTGTGTGAACTAGACACAAGCGAAGGTCAGAAATGATCGCATTTACCGACCTTGGACAGTAGATGTTTCTTTGTATTGCCGTATAATTAAATAGGTATGGGTATAAAAGAGGATGTCAGAGTATCAGCTGGACAGTACGAGCCTCAGCACAATGTGGTATATAACACTGCTCATTGCTAGCTGCATTCCTTTGTGTTACGCAGGCCAGCCTCTCCGTAAGTACACAGAAACACTACGCACACCGTACGTCAGGTTCTCTGTAGTTTGAGCACATAGTCCTATTAGCAATGGTATCGAGATGCAGTCCAGTACAGTGACCAACTTCTCACAGTTTATACACGCATCTGCATTATTCGTGCATGGACATCTAAAAAAGGTTCTTACATTTGTAAGAAAAAACAGCATTTAAGAGTGCATTTTGCGAGATTTCAGGCTTCTGCAGTTGAGGCCGTCGCTCTTCTGGGTTGTTACGCGGCGTAGGCTGGTAGTTGGTTACAGACGTTTCGGGACATTTCGTTCTCATTTGCAAGGGTCAAACAGTCCAAGAAGAAACTTCTGGACTGCTTCACCCCTAAAGATGGGAACGATCTTGAACCGAAACGTCGATAACGAAATACCAACCTGTGCCGCGTAACATCCCAGAAAGGCAAAAGCAATGACTGCTTTTCTAATAAAATCATATATACACGCTTATTGTATGCCGTGAAAATCTTGTTGCAAGGAGCAATGGCTACATGCAGTTGTTTGGGTCGGCAAAGTAGGCGATGGTTGCGAAGGTACGTTAGACTAGGCACGCACAGTAAGGTTGTGAAGAACCTCCCTGTGTATGCGTCTATAAAATAAAAACTCAGACCCCAAGTTTGACCTTAAGTTTCTGTTACAAATCAAAAAGTTAAAGCCCGACCTATGCGGATTTAAAGTTGTTTTTCTTTCGTCTTCATACCCGGAAGACTAAGGTTGGTAGAAAAAAGTTTATTATTTCAAGTCTTTTGTTACGTGTCTTTGGTGCCATGATTTCACTTTGTTATTTTCTTCTGTTGGCCACCCTGATATAAAATGCTGTTTAACTCACAGGACATATATTATATTTAAATAACCACTTCCACAAAAAATGTATTGATACCACATCATTATTATTATACTTGTTATCATTGTCACTCCAAGCCTCCATCTTCAGGGTAGAATATTAAGCTGTGTAGAGCAGAGCGTATGTTAGTCACAGGCTTGCCACCCAGTCAGTTTTAACAATTGGTTTTCTTCCATGTCTTCATCACTGTGAACTGATCCTGTGCCTACTGATGAAGACCAACTGCACATAATGGGCCAAACAGTGTGTCCCCACCAGTGGCGCACCCAAGTGGGGAAGAACTTTCCGGGCTGTAGCCCCCCCCCTCCCTAAATTGAAATTTAAAAAACACAGATTTTGTAGACACCATGATATCAAACGTTGTACATGATTTACCCTTCATCCGACATCAGACACTGAAATCGGCTGATGACTAGCACGTTATAATTTTTAAAAATAACATAAACAATTAGAATGCCTTAGACGAAATTAAAAAAAAAACAAGATTAGACATTGTTATTTAAATCAGGCGAGTCATGGGACAAGTAGTTATAATTTTATGTATATAAATACAGTTGCAAACAGTGTTATGTTGCAGTTATATTTATAACATTATTATTATAACACAACTTTTAAAATCAGACATAAATTTTATATAGCCGGAGGGTGAGCCACCCCCCCCCCCCCAAATTGAAAAACTCTGGGTGCGCACCTGTCCCCAACCCCTCTCTTTGTCTTGAGGACAGAAACAGAGAATCTCCGAAACGTAGTGGTTTTATAATGTGTTTTAATCAGGCCGATGTGGCAGCCCCAATTGGGGTGCCACTGGCTGAACATAATTTACAGGAATCTCATTTCATGACACTTCCCGCTCGTTTTCCAGCCCCATACATTAAGCCCTGTGCAAGGTCCGACCCAAACATCAACGAGTGCGCCGTAAAACATGGAAACGAAGCCATTCCTGAGCTAGTCAAAGGTAAGTGTCACGCAGCCGGGGGGGCATAGGCTTTGTATTGAGAAAAACTGTGTTGTTTGTAATACTGACAGCACACACAACACGCATGAAGGAGTTGGGAGATGCGTACAAGATGTGAGTCCTTAAATATCAAGACGATAAGCCACAATTAATAGATCTAATGTTTTCAAAGCAGTGAAGATTTGAATTATGAGCTTCTAGGTTATGACGCCATGTAGTCTGGTAGATGGGTACTAACGTTTCAGAGAAGCATAGGCCTACTCCCCTGCAGTATATGTTCCTCCGCAACCCTGACACAACCTTGCCAAGCCGAATTGAATAGACAAGGTTCTATCGTGGCCCTCAGGCCGGATAAGGCCCGCCTCAGGCTTAAAGCAGGCCTGCCAACATATGTGAATCGTAGGTAATAAAATTTACATCAGGGCTGTCTTCAAGGGTCATGAATTCTTCCTGGATATCTTGACCCTTGAAGCTGGGACCACCACATTGTCCCAAAACGTCGGTGACCGAGTGATGCGGCGTAACAGACCGGAAGATCAAAGACTTCAGCTACGCCGCTGAAAAAGTCTAAAAACTCGCAAGTTTGCTGTTCTTCGACGCATGCAGCTAGAGACATGAGAACACACGGGGCTACCATGGGCGACGATTTTGTAACGAAGTTAAGAAGACAATTGTTGAATGCAGTATTTAGTGACAGTCGATCCCAGTGGCCGCGCGGTTTAAGGCGTGGGTTTGCGATCGCTCGCTTCCTGGGATTGCGGGTTCGAATCCCGCCACAGGCATGGATGTCTGTCTCTTGTGAGTGTTGTGTGTTGTTAGGTAGAGGCCTCTGCGACGGGCTGGTCACTCGTCCATAGGAGTCCTACCGAGTGTGGTGTGTCTGAGTGTGACCGAGGAACTTCATAGAGGAGGCCTAGGCCCACTAGGGCTGTCGAGCCATGTGAAAAAAGAAAATTATTTAGTAACAGCGATTGAAATGTGTAACAACAGGCACATATACAGATTGTGACTCAGGTATGGACCGAGTTGTTTCTAAACTGAATTTTATTCATTCAAGTAGACTTGCGCCACTTTCGCACACTGTTCAGCCGATGCCGAGTCGGAATCTTTCGATTTTCCTTAACTAACTAACTGCATTGAGCACAGTCCTTCTTGAGAAGCTAACACTTCCTCAGCTAGTCAAGAAATTCCCCGCGTTTTATGGAACCCGAAGGTTCATTACCGCATTCACAAAGCGCCCGTCACCTGTCCCTATCCTGAGCCAGATCAATCTGTTCCATGCTCCCCCATCTCATTTCTTGAAGATCCATTTTAATATTATCCTCCCTGGGTCTTCAAAGTGGTCTCCTTCCATCAGGTCTCCCCGCCAGAATTGCAATTTTCCTTATTCTAATGCAACCCAACAGCTTCACCGTGGCAAGGCCATCACGAGTTGTTGTCTTCCAAAAAGAAATAGACACATTATCACATAAGGGAACTAGACCAGTCTTGCGAATGGCTGTAAAAATGGTCTCCTTTTGCAGAGTTAATATACCACATACTTATGTCAACACTAAACTGTAATGTTCTTTGGAATTGCGGTTGTGAAAAAAAAAATCATTCGTTTTCAATGTTGCAAAAGTTTTAAACTTCAAAAATGAATCAAAGAATTTGCTCAGAATATATTTCGTGATTTCAAGGTCCAGAGTCAACACAGTTTCTGTGATCTCGAAGTGCATAAAAGGGAAACGAGATTGTTCCAAAATGTATTTGACTTTAAGCACCACCAGAATTTCAGATGGGATTAATTGACTTGCAGTGTAACAATGCACTGAAAGATTCAAAGAAGGAAATTTGTTACATTTTTTAAACGCCTGCCAAAGGAATATTATCACCGAATCAGCTTTGTTTGCAGCTGTGTTTCAGTATAACATCTGTGAAGGAGGAAAAAAAACATGCCACAATGAAATTTGGAGTCTAATTACTTATTATTTTTGACATACCTTTAAGGCCACACTTAGTGATTGACAGCACAAAGTTTGAAAAACAGTTCGACTTGGTTTTATCAGATACGCATCAGTTCCGCACCTCCCACTAAGAGTTAGCACTGATGTCACAGTGCAAACATTCTAGGAATCCCTTCTTCACGGTGACTTCTACTTTGCGTGAATCGCATTATACAATTATGCTAATACGATTGACTGACTCGGTTAAGCGTTATCAGGCGCTATGGAAGAGTGCATTTGTACGAGATTTAACGACCACTTCAGAGGTAGCTGAATTCCATTTCTGTAGCTATTGATTTACTAAGCAGATGTAGCTAATTACGTAACCCGCTTTAAAGATGATTTTTTTTTCAATGGCTTGAAAGCCCCTCGGGGGCCTAGGCCGCCTCATTTTTCGAGGCTTCACGATCACACTTCTTAGACACATTACATTCGGTAGGACTCCTCTGGACGTGAGACCAGTTCGTCGCAGAGACTTTAAAGATGAATAATTTGATGAAATACGAGTATGTAAGATTGTTAAGTAATCAATTTCGTATGATCTGGGCCTCAAGTAGTAAAGTAAATGCAGATTCGGTCTGCAGACGAAGTCTGTAGACGTCTGGAATACATAAGTGACAGACGCACAGCTATAAGCTTGACATTAAAATACTCTTATATGTAATAAAAACGGTGTAAAAACTTGTACTAGCTTCATGTGATGCAGGTCAGGGACAAGGTGAACACGGTAATCAACTTTCGGGTTCCAAAAAAGGACGTGACCTCTCTTGACCAGGCGAACTACCACAAGTTTCCAAAGAAGGACCCTTGCTAGGTTGAATTAGTAAGACCATGCAGTAAGTAAATGGCACAAGATGAAAGGTCAAAACCGGCATTGTTGCAGTCTCTGATACTGAGTCACACGTTTCAAAGCTCCCAATATCAAAACCCCACAATTTATCTGAACGTTTACGATATACGTTTGACTTCGAAACGCCCTTTCTAAGATTCCGCATCATTACTATTTTATTTAACTATTGATTCATTCGGTTGTCTGTCTTACGACAGGTCCGTATCCTCTTCCAAAGCGAGTTCTCCACAGGGTGCGATCTACTGAGTCTTCTTTACATTTCCAGTATTCTCTCATTTCTTTAAGGTCATCCAGTAGCTGCTTACGTCTTCTTCCTCGTCTTCCTGTCACTTCTACCCTTCTTTCTATCTTTCCCTCAATAATGTGTTTTAGAAGGCAGTTCCTACGCAAGATGTGACCAATTCAGTTAGCCTTCCTTTTTTTGTGTTATGTAGAATATTCCTCTCCTCCTTGACTCTTTGTAACACTTCATCATTTTCACACGATCGGTCCAACTGATCTTCCCCATCCTTCTCCAACACCACCATTTAACTATGTACCGAACTAAACGTGACAAATTTCCTTCAATAAATAATGGACTTTGTAGTTAGTTTTAACTCCAAAACTTTCAACACCGCTAATATTATTACAGTGTGAAATTCCTGCGTCTCCCTGTTCACTACTGACATCTAACGGATGGTGTAGGACGACCATCGAGGATGTCCTTGATCTGGTTCTCGCCGGCTTGGCCGAAGCGGTACCAACATAGAGATATTAAAAAAAAATATCATAAGTGCCGTAGGAAGAGGTCCAACTCGGTCAGACGCTATGGAGCAATCGTGCTGTCCTGCGTGGCGAATTTGACTCTTCCCAAAGCTTGCAAAATATGCTAAATAAAAGTCGACCATCGTCAGTTGAACACGTAAACCGAGAGTTACAATGTTAGCAACATACACCTGTTTCACATCATCGAGTCCTCACTAAACTTAATTCACTCAAGAATAACTAACTAACTCCATGGAGCAGAGTCCTTCTTGAGAAGCTAGCAGGTCGTCAGCTAGTCAAGAAATTCCCCGCGTTTTGTGGAACCCGGAGATTCATTACCGCATTCACAAGAGCCCGCCACCTGTCCCTATCCTCAACAATACCAGATCTGGGCTATAAGGTGGATGAGACAGGACAGTCTACTGAAGCTTTGTGATGGCCTCTCGGTTACGCAGACTTGTGTGTGGCCTCGCATTGCTGTGGTGAAGAAGCACTTTTGTCACATCTTTATGGGAACGAACACTCCGGAAACGCTTCTTCAGAGTTTCCCTTGAAAGATGCAATCCGCGGAAAGAGGTTTGAGGGCGAGGAGGAGGTCATTACCGAAGTAAAGAGGTGGTTGCAACAGAGACCTGCAAAGTGGTACCGCGAAGGCACACAGGCTCTCGCATCTCGGTGGCGTAAGGCCAAAGAAGCAGACTATGTTGAAAAATAGGTTTAGGTAGCCAAAGATTCATGTAATGATGTGACATATTTGAAGTTTTAATAAAATCAATTGTGAATGAGAAAAAAAATGTGTTGCATTACTTTCTGGGCGCTGTAATACTAACTTCACTGAGTAAGAGAACCTGGCAGTCACCCAGATGCTCAAGAAATGCCACGCCCTTTATGGAATCCGACAGCTCATTAGTGCGTTCAAACGCAGCAAACGCTGGACTCTGTCCTAACATAGTGCAATAAAACTGTGTTATACACTCACACCCTAAGAGCTATTTTAATAAGTATTAACCTCCACTGACACCTACGTCAGTGTAGTCAACCTTTTGGAGCCGCGACCCAGATTTCGCCAATAGCTTTGTCTTGCGACCCCAGGAGTCAGAAATAAATAATAAGGTAATATAAAAAACATCAATCGTTATAATGAATGTGACATTTTAATGATCTAATGAAAGGCAAATAAACATATATGCATTTACATACTTCTGCATGAGCCTTAGGTTAGTACTGTGACTCCTCTTATGGTTCCTCTTATATCTAGAGTCAGTATTCATGATCCTGCAAATTATAAATTGTCCGTGTCCTCAAATTGAGAAACTTTTACCAACCCTACGATAACTTCGGCGAAAAAAAAAAGTATAATTTTGTCTGGCCGATAGATAATTTTTGGTTCAGAGGTTGGCAACCCTGGCAGTCAGCGTCCTGTGTCATTTAGGTAACATGGCGGTCAAGCCAGCATTGCTATAGTGTTACTAAAAGTGATTAGATTTACAACAAAGACTCTTTTAATACACTTATCAAAGTAATGTAATTTAGTAGTTAGTAGATTCGTCAATGTTTCGCGATCCATTCAGAATAGCTTCGCGATCCATAGGTTGAGAAACAATGATTTAGGTATTAAGAGTTTTTCTCTTTTCATCAGGCTTTCCAGTTACAATGCATGCATATCTCATTGTCACCATGTGTGCTACATATATTCCTAAAGGTCACGTTGCCCCTGTGCACACCATGAAGGCATATGGGAAGGGGAGGGAGTTGACGTATAGCTCCACTCATTCTTAACCTCGGCACTAGATAGAGGTGACTGGTAAGCTTCACGCCCCGGCCACTTTATCTCAGTGACGGTTTGGAAGTTTCGGAGAAGAGAAAAATTTTTGCCGCTAACGGAATTCGAGCTCCGGACAGTCTAGCCCGTAGCCTAACGACCATACTGACTAGGCTGTCTCGGCTCCTTCAAGTGTGCCCAACCAATAATTTTTTAAGCGATCGCCATGCGAAAAATACAATTCACGGAGTTCCTCATTATGTATCTTCTCCGCCAACCTGTCCCTGCCTCTCGCTTCGATCCATATACTCTCTTAACACTCTTGACTTATGTTCCCCCGTTGGCGTGAAAGACCAAGTTTCATTTCCATACACAAAAGGAGGCAAAATTGTATAAACTGCCGTTTCATATAGCCTATTCCAATATTGTGTTTTGTAGATGTGTGACGGCATAAATAAATAGTCATGTTTCGCTTGTTTTTTTGTTTGTTTGTCCCAGTCGCTCCAACGCGGAGCATAGGGGCCTCCTTTCGGAGGTTTCTATGGTCATGTGCGTTGATGTAGTGAGTGACCAGCCCACTGAAGGCACAAGTTCTACTCAATCCTGATGTGACTGCCAGAGCCATCTGGCAGGCAGTCAGGAGACTTGGGTGAGAAATGGCTGCTGAATTTTGCTTACGAAACATTTCTATTCATGCCCGTAAGGTTCTTTTACATGCCGTAAATCTACGACATGGGACCGACGGCTTTACTTCCCCTCCGAAGGAAGTGGTGCTCCGGATTTTTATCACCCTTAAAAATCGGTCGGAATCGAACCCGCGAACCTTGGGTCCAGTAGCGAGCACGCTAACCACTAGTCCACCGAGGGCGACATGTTTCGCTTAGGGGTGGTTAAAAATAGATTCGGAAACCAATCACTTTACGTCGGAATTGAAACTTGAAAGTGCAAAAGGGGTGCACAAATCCCTGGCGACTAATTTTTTTTATACGGTGGCCCCTAACATTTCTGTGTCCTCAATGTTGAACTTGCTTCATGTCACCATTCTGTGCGCCTAGAATTTTGAGATGGCTCCCAAATTTTGGGCACATTTGTGCACCCCTGGATTAAAATGGATGTTTAGAGGGAGACAGAGTGTGTGTGTGTCTAACTTCTCAGGTGACCGGAAGTACAAGATCCCGGTTCTCGACCCGTTCGATATCAAGGAATTGAAGATTATTGATGATGGTTCGCGCACAAGTGGCATCTCCATTACCCTAAAAAACGCCAAGGTATATGGCATAAAGGACTCCCAGTTGAAGAAAGCCAGGTGAGTATGTGTAACTTCCCATCAATTTCGCGTATCCCACATAAGTATCTGTATGTCCTCCGCTGCGCATAGCCTACAGATAGTAGCCTACTTAAAGTACAAACGGTCGAATTTTGAATAAATTTATGCTGCAGTGAAACCAATTTATACAACCATTTTGAAAACAGTATAAAAATTAAATAAAAAAGTAGAGTTTTTCCTCTCCACATCACGAAGGCATGTGGAGTAAAGGTATATCTCCACTCATTCTTAAACTCGACACTAGATGAAGGTGAGTGATTAAATTCACGCCCGGCCGCTTTGCCCCTAACAAAAGAATCCCGGTACCCATTGAGTAGGAGAACAGATGGGCCCCCAGAAAGAATATCAGCACTTGGAAAAGAGAAAAAATCTCTTGTCACTGCAGAATATTGAATCTCGGATCATCCAGGCCGTAAGCCTAGTCACTACATCGACTGAGCTATCCCAGATGGTAGGCCAATTAAAAACTATTAATAATGTAATTACAATAACCAACAAATGCACATAAAACGACTACAAATGATACATAACCTACAAAATTCCCACATGTTTAAGCGCCAGGGCGCCATCTTCAGGGACTTCAAAGTACAAATGTCAAACGTCAAATAGATAAATAACGTGCAATACGGCAGTCATTAAAAGTAGCTAATTTACATTATACATAGTACATTTAATAAAAATGGGCTCGGGCCTCCTCTTTCCGAGGTTACTGGGTCGTGCGCATTCGTGGCAGTTGGTGTTCTATCGATCCTGATGTGACCGCCAGAGCCATCTGGCAGGCAGTCAGGAGACTTGGGTGAGAAATTGGGGTTGAATTTTGCTTACGAAACATTTCTATTCATGCCCGTAAGGTTCTTTTACATGCCGTAAATCTACCGACGGCTTTACTTCCCCTCCGAAGCAAGTGGTGCTCCGGATTTTTATCACCCTTAAAAATCCATCGACCTCGGTCGGGATCGAACCCGCGAACCTTGGGTCCAGTGGCGAGCACGCTAACCACTAGTCCACCGAGGTCGACGATGTACATTTTACAATTAAGTAAAATTACGGCAGCGGTAATGCGTCTTATTACAGTGATATGCGGACATGAACATAACAGCACAGAATGACAGGGTTTAGTATGAAATTCCTGAGTTTCGAAAAAGGATCAGCAATTATGTCACGCAAATACACGCCACTCCGTCTAACACAACACTTTTCTAATTTCGTTTTAACGCTACATGTTTCGATCGTTATCGATCATCATCAGGCGTGTTATACAAATTCTTAAAAGCAAGGTAAAATCTTGCTATTTGTGAGATCTCTCAAATATCAAAGTGTATATAATACAATAGAATTGTAACTTTGATAGAATCTGACGCAGCTGTTAAGTTGTGCCAATCACTGCAGTCATTTTATGGTTTTTTTCATGATGCTACGAGTTCCTAAATGAAGGTTAAAAGTACTTAAAAGTTTAGTAAAAGGTTTATAGGTGAGAAGTCCATATGTTGAGTGTCATAATTAACTGGCCACATACCTTTATCGCTGTTTTACTTGTTAATTTTAATCTTCATGTGTAGCGCAGTTAATCTTGCTTGCGCGCGTCTCGATTGGCTTATTTGATGAATGTATCGCTAATTGTTGCATTCAGTAACCACTTTTTATATTATTTTATTTTATAATGCCCTGTAACAATATTAACATTAATCAAAATCAACTCAAAGTTACAGGATCTCTAGTTTCTTCCCTGTGACATAAATTCTACTTCTGAAAGATTGTAGAAATGCTTACATAAAATTATCAAGGCACCCTTGCAACAGGAGAGTTTACGAAAGTTGTGTGGTTATCTGTCAAGTGTAACATGATATCAGGGGCGCACCCAAGGGGGGGGGGGGGCTGCTGAGCTGCAGCCACCCCAAAACCGAAATTTAAAAAAAAACATAGATTTTGTAGATATTACGATATCAAAAGTTTTACGTGATTTACCCTTCAGCCAAAATCAGCTACGGAAATCGTCTTACTAGTACATAAGAATTTTGAAAAGTAAATAAATGAAATTAAAAAACCAAGAATATAGGACACTGTGATTGAGTTATGGAACATGTAGGCCTAGTTATATTCGTATCTATATGAATGTTGTTGCAGACAGTGTTATGTTATACATACGACATGGTTTTTATAAAACAATTTTTAAAATCAAATATAAATAGTATATAGCCTCATGATCAGCCCCCCCCCTCCCCGCCCCCAGCGAAAAATTCTGGGCGCGCACCTGCATGATATTATTCCTTGCCGTCACAAACCAGTACAATCACCATGCCACAATGTTAAGAGGATGCAGTGACAGCTGCATCTTCAACCTCACAATGCCACTGCCATGACTTACAGGCCAAAGTGAGATTTTAAAGTTGAGGTCTGTTCTGTCGGATATATGAAGTGTATAGGACAGTTATAGACAGCGGGTCAGTATTGCGCTTAGAAACCGAACGACTCTAATACGGCGTTTTGCCCACAGCATTCATTTCGATCAGAATCACAGTTACTATGACATGTTGGTGCCTAAGGTGCATATCGTCGGTGAGTACGAGTCATCTGGTCGCATCCTTCTGCTGCCCATCAGCGGAAAGGGGAACGTCAGCTTGACAATAGGTAACTATATTGGTCGCCATGAGTGACTGTCTGCAGTTGCGCACAGAAAGACGGACATATGTTTATCCAGAAGCATCCAGTCCTTAATCACATGACCTGTTTCTTTAAGACCTATTGTAATATTATCCTCCTGCCCAACCCTAGGTCTTCCCAAGTGGTCAGTCCCATTTAGGATTTATTTTTTAAATTAAATTACAATATTTAATATTGTTTTCACCGTGCATCTCGTATATATCAAAAAAAGAACCAACTAGATGCACAATCACTATTAACAACTTTAATAGTAGTATTACATTAAAACCGACATGTTTCGGTCAGGTACCTGACCATCTTCAGGGTGACTTTAAAACTGTGTTTTATAAAAATATCATACACGACTAGACTTTATATGCTCACATCAAAGTGTGTTTTACATATGGACATAGCATTTTAATGTAGTGTACCCCTGAAGATGATCAGGTACCTGACCGAAACATGTCGGGTTTAATGTAATACTACTATTAAAGTTTTTAATAGTGACTGTGCATCTGGTTGGTCTTGGTTTTTGATAAATTTCTGTTATATATTTACCATCTCTCCATGCAGCGTGTTGTTTGCCTGGTCAACACATCATCCTTGATATGGTTAGCCTTATAATACTTGGTGAAAAATACACATTATGAAGCTTCACATCATGCAAATTTCTGCAGTCTTCCGTTGCTTGTTTCTTTCTTAGATCCAAACATTTTCCTTAGCTCTTTGTTCCCAGAACATCGTTCATCCCTTAATACGGCAGACTAAAGAGAAGAAAAAATATATAAAATATAAAATCAGCATCCAATAAATAGTAATCAAAATTACATACGAAGTTCCAAATGGCACAGAAAAATGTAACGAAAAAAAAAACTGAAAAATATAAAGATAAATTTGTCCCTGTGTTTAATTAAAACATTGCAACATGAATAAATAGGTTGGAGTGGAGGTATAGCTCCAAGTATTCTTATCCTCAGCACTATGTGGAGGTGAGTATTCAGCTTCATGCAGCGGCCTCTTTATAACTGGCACCCATTGGATACAAGACTGGCTGTGCTGTAGGGTCTCTGGATTTGGCGATAAAAAGAAAAATTTCCTTCACACGCCAGGAATAGAAAACTAGCCTACCAGATCATAGCCAGTCACAATGCTGACTGAATTTATGCATGTATGCCTTTGGCACAAATGAGTTTCAATGCCACACAGTTTCAGCCACAGAAGGCATCATAAAGCCATAAATGAATAAATTAACACAATTATATAAATGGACTAATCAACCAACAGCTGTACTAATTAAGCTTTATTTAACACTTTAAAATTGCCCTACATATGTTTCGGTCACAAAGTGACCATCATCAGGGGCGTAGTACGCACGTGTGTGCACTTAGTAAACAATGGACAACGTGAAGTGAAGTGCACACACGTGCGTACTACGCCCCTGATGATGGTCACTTTGTGACCGAAACATATGTAGGGCAATTTTAAAGTGTTAAATAAAGCTTAATTAGTACAGCTGTTGGTTGATTAGTCCATTTATATATTACCATAATGCACGGTGAACAAAAAGTTAAGTTAACACAATTATATTCGTTAGCTGTAAAAGGGTACATGTTCACGTTTCAGACATTTGACTTCCTTCTCCATTTCACTGATCAAATAATGTTATTTAACATAAGGAGTTCTCATTTACAGAAAATATCTACGTGATGTACTACGAACACTGGCAATTGGCTCCAAAAAATGGTGAAATGTACTTGACCAGGGACAATTTAACAGCAACCAGTAAAACACCAACAGGCTTCCACATACAGCTTACTAATCTCTTCAATGGTAACAAGTTGCTCGGTAAGATTGTTATGACACTTTAGTTTTATAATAGACATGTTTAAAGAATGTTACCACTTTTCTAGTAACTCATCAATATAAAAGCTGAAAAGTGTGGGGGAACGAAACGCAAATGTAATTTTGTTAACTGTTAATAGGATTTAAGATAAACACCAACAAAATGCACAAATTATAAGGTGCAAATTAGCTCCTTATATCATGATTTTACCCTACGCGTTTCAGATCTTCAAGAGCCATCATCAGGGGTTTTTTTACTCTTATAAAAGGTGCTTTACAAATGCTGCATCTGTTGATGACACTTTTTTAAAATTATGCACTATCTGGAGCATAAAATACTTGTTCATAAGTTAAAAAACACACGAGTCATAAATCACAGTTAAAAAGATGGTTTGTTAAAATAATAGCTTGTTAAAAAACACTGTTCACTGCGTCTATTATATAAAAAAATTGTTCGCACTTCTAAAAGTTACAGGAGATCACACACTGCACCGTGCTGGTTGCGATGGACTTTGATGCAGCACGGCGATAGACAATTCGTGCTGTAAGAGGTGTTGTCATTATTGTTTTTTTTTTTTTACGTTGTAGTGTGGTTTTCCTGATGGTGTGGTGTAAATTGATAGGAAGAAGAAGTGGTTCTGGTGCTAGTATGGTGTGGGGTTGTGTCTTGAAGTATACCCGGTGAGAGTGATTGTGAATGCCAAACAGGCAGAATTAGTGCATCGATACAAGAACATCAAGACCAAGTTACTAAAATCAAATGCGGCAATCTGGTTCAACAAGGTCTGCAGGTCTGAACAACTCATACCTTCCTATGTTGACATCAAAATAAGTGGAAACAACGAAAGGAGTCATAAAACCAAAAACGCTGCAACCAATCACAGAATTAATACCGAACTCAAATTTCTGTATAAGAAGAAATCAACTTTAAACCAACTATTATATAACACACACCTTGACTGCGCTAATTACTGGAAGGAGATGTGGTTCTTGATAGAAAGGTCAGAGCATCAAAAATTCCAAGTCATGAATGACATACTGTACAATAAACTTAACAAAAAACTGGATCACCTACGGCACAAAAAAACACAACTTACGAAACAACAAGGTAACAAAAACACAAATACTAACATCACTTTCCATACACGTGTCCAAAATATGTCTGACGTAAAATTCAACAAAGAGGAAGAACAATTACTAAAACTAGGACTCAATTACGCCCTTGAAAAACCTACAAAAAACTACCTGCAAAACCTAATAATGGATACAGAAAATGCTATCAGAAAACTACCAGAGAAAGATCAACACATATACAGATTTCTTGCTTGTAATAAGATTAAACAGATACAACGCAGCACCTCTACTAACATACTACACAAGAGACAACATTACGTCATAAAGCAAATAAAAGAAAAACTCAGAATCAACAACCTCACCATCACAAAAGCTGATAAAGGAAAAACAATTGTTATTATAAACAATAACACACTTACACAAAAAACAGAAAGCTTCCTCAACGAAAATAATTTTATACAAATTCCTAAAGACCACACAAACAGGTACCAAAAGCAATTGCAACAAACACTACAAATGTGTAACAAAATAATTGACAAGAAACACAGAAAATATCTTATGGAAATAAAGCCGAAACCTCCCACACTTAATGTACTACTTAAAATTCACAAAGAAAACGAACCCATAAGACCGATAGTCAACAATATTCAAGCACCATCTTACAAAATTGCAAAATTCTTCAATAAATGGCTCACAGATCAGCTATCCCTACAAAACATTTACGTAACCAACAATTCAGTACAATTAGCTAATGACCTCATAAATCTCAATATTACTGAGTCATCTAGAATGATCACTTTTGACATAAAAGACCTATACGTCAATATCCCTATAGATGAAACCATCGCTATCTTGAAAACCAAACTCACAAAAAACAAGATTGACAAGGATACCACAACACAAGCAAGCACATTACTGGAAACTATACTAAGGCAAAACTATCTACAGTTCGGAAACAAATTATTTCAACCATACAAAGGGGTAGCTATGGGCTCACCTATCTCTGGCTTGATAGCAGAAATATTTTTGCAATATTATGAGCAACTGCTAGTCAAGAACATTCTAGATGACAACAAAATTCTTTTTTATAATAGATATGTTGATGATATCCTAATAATTTACGACACACTATACACTAATAACAACGAAATTCACCATTACCTTAACAATATACACCCAAGCTTACAATTCAAAGCAACAGAGGAACACAACAATACCATTAGCTTCTTGGACTTATTGATAACTCGAAATGAGCAAAATCTCTTTATCGACATATTCCGAAAACCTACAGCAACGGACACTACAATACACTACAAATCAAACCACCCGTTACAACATAAAACAGCAGCTTATCGACACATGTTAAATAGGCTATATGCCTTACCATTATCACAGGAACAAAAAGATCAAGAATTGCATACCATTTTCCATATTGCAGAACAGAACGGGTACCCTACCCTTATAATAGATAAACTGAACACCCAAATCAAAAACAAGAAAATACATCCTACTGATATACAGACACAAAACAATAAGATATGGGTCACTTTTGGATACTATAGTCCTAATATCAGAAAAGTCACAAACATATTTAGGAACACAAACCTAAAGATAGCATTCCGTGCAACCAATACAGTAAAAAGCATCCTAAGAACGCACACACAGAATTATAATGAACATACTAAGAGTGGTATTTACAGTTTAAAGTGTAACACATTCAATAAGCATTATATAGGACAAACCGGACTAGCCTATCAACTAGATTCTCCGAACATAACAGGTACATCAAAACCAACGACCCCAAATCAGCCTATGCCCTCCATATTTTAAACAATCAACATGAATATTCCACAATACAAAATAGCATGAGATTAATAAAACCATGCAATAAAGGTAGCCACAAGAATATAATAGAAAATTACTACATCTACCTATACCATAAACACAATATACTAGTTAAGGAACAGATGCCGACAGAAGAGAATACCCTCTTTAAACTCATCACCCCCACCCCGCCTCCCCCCATCATCACGCAAACTGCGACGGGAAATATTTCCTCATAACACAGTTCACTCTCACCGGGTATACTTCAAGACACAACCCCACACCATACTAGGTATGTCATTCTTAATATTATTTATTTTTCTTATTACTTTTCATTATTCTATTATTATTTTTAAAACCCCTTTTTTATTCCGCTTTTAATACTTAAATAACCTTGGATTTTACAGCACCAGAACCACTTCTTCTTCCTATCAATTTACACCACACCATCAGGAAAACAAAAAAAAAAAACACAGTTCACTCTCACCGGGTATACTTCAAGACACAACCCCACACCATACTAGCACCAGAACCACTTCTTCTTCCTATCAATTTACACCACACCATCAGGAAAACCACACTACAACGTAAAGAAAAAAACAAAATGACAACACCTCTTACAGCACGAATTGTCTATCGCCGTGCTGCATCAAAGTCCATCGCAACCAGCACGGTGCAGTGTGTGATCTCCTGTAACTTTTAGACGTGCGAACAATTTTTTATATAATAGACGCAGTAAACAGTGTTTTTTAACCAGCTATTATTTTAACAAACCATCTTTTTAACTGTGATTTATGACTCGTGTGTTTTTTAACTTATGAACAAGTATTTTATGCTCTAGATAGTGCATGATTTTAAAAAAGTGTCATCAACAGATGCAGCATTTGTAAAGCACCTTTTATAAGAGTAAAAAACCCCTGATGATGGCTCTTGAAGAGCTGAAACGCGTAGGGTAAAATCATGATATAAGGAGCTAATTTGCACCTTATAATTTGTGCATTTTGTTGGTGTTTATCTTAAATAATAAAAATGCACGGTGAGTTAAGACTAAAGATTGTTAATAGGATGTTCCACATACACACACACACACACACAGATGCACGCACACTGTATGAAATGCTGTGTAAATCCGTCTTCCATTATCAGAGTATATTTTTATTACCCCTGATAAAAGCTTTTTTGTAATCAGTTATGAACATCAATATGTTGCCATGTTGAGCTTGCTGTGTTTCCATGAGGCTGTATCACAGCAAGAAATAATGTACACACCATCACCCCCCCCCCTCCTCGCTTTTTTAAATCTGCTTTGCTGTTCTGATGGCATTTTTTTTCTGCTGCCGTATTGATTCTATTGGTTAGAATTGTAACGTACAGTTTACAGCAGTATTCAGTAAACTAATATCTCTACACGATGGGTTTACTGTTTTGGGAAGCAGCACCTTGCATGCTGGTACAAACGTACAAACTTTTAAGAGTAACCAGCATGTTCCTACAAAAGTCGGTTAATGTCTACCAGACCACATAACGTCTACCAGACCACATAACGTCTACCAGACCACAATATGTCTACTAGACCACATAATGTCTACCAGACCACATAATGTCCACCAGAACACATAATGTCATATCGTATGTTGAGAATCGTCCCTATATGTTGGAGAAAATGCTGACTTCTTACGCGCTTTCGCTAATCAACTACGAAAAGCAACTATCAGCTTTGTCATGTCGGTCCGTCTGTCTGTCTGTACCCTCGCCTCGCACTGCAAGGATTTTCGTAAAAATTTTATACTGGAGGTTTTTACTATAATGTGTCGACACGTTCAACTTTTGGTTAGAACTGAACAAAAACAGGCACTTTACGTGAAAACGTACGTACACTGATGATAATAGATCGCCATTTATGAGATACGCACAAGAAACATCACACCAGTTATGGGAAAAGCACAACAAATACGCTGGAGTCAGAGAGGCCGAAGACAAAAGTGACGATGTAAGTATTATATTATGCACAGCATCCCGCTGTCACACATGGGCCTAGCACACATTTTCTCCATAGTCCGGTAACAGCATTACAATCACGCATGACCATTCGTAAAACCATTGTTCAAATGCCGAGAAAACGTACAGTGTGTGTTGTGTAAACATTGCAATGGAGCAATTCAAATACAGACACCCCCCAACTGACGCAGTAGTTACGTTCCGGAATGTCCGACGCAAGTCGAATTTTGAGCAAGCTGGAACTGAGTATACATACATTCAACTACACAAGGCAGTCCAGATGAAATCCCAACTCCAATACACCGGAACCTTATCGACCGCAGCATGGCCACCTCGATGCTTGTTATCGCCCAGCAGTATTCTTCAGCCACCATCGTCTCATTGCACTTACATTTCCGCAAGAAAAAAAAATTGGCGCGCGTTTAAAAAATGTTTGTATTTAATCTTTGTCACTTTCTCAAAACTGCGTAATTCTGAAATAATTGCGTAACGCGAAAATTCGATAAATGTGAGGGGGGGGGGGAGTCTGTAGCCGCATGTCCATTGCTTTTCGTGAAAATATTCACGAGTCTAAAGCCTATCAAAACAACAAAATGAACGTATCAGTTCACACTCTGCGAATATTTCCTAACATGTTTAATGTGAAAGCTGGCCACGCGTATGGTAACTGTTATGCTTTCAAGGTTTCAAGATTAACTAAATCCCATTAAAATATAATACGGTGTCTGAGAAAAATCAAATCATTAATTAAAAAAACAAAGTTTTCGGCACCTACCACTTCAAATCCATATATATAGACCTAATTTTGATAATCAAAGACGCATTATTCTACTCTGATGTGGTATTAGTAATTAGCTAGATACTTAAAGATTTAACTGGTAATCATCTCAACTTCGTACAAATATCTATGTTCCAGGTGACCAAATGAACGAATTTCTGAACGAGAATTGGAGAGATGCATACAACGAGCTGTCTCCTACCATCTTCAAAATCATAGCGGAGATTCTCGTCTCCGTAGTATCCCGGATCAGCTCAGTGGTGCCTTATGACAACATATTCCCAGAAAAATTGCCTTCATGAAGCTCTATCAGGATTCTTTGCTCTATTTTTAAAACCTGAAGCTTCAATATTACTAACAGAAATGTCCTCAGTGTAATCTGATCTTAAAACTGTCAATTCAAGTTCCTATTACTAAGTACTTTATCCCAAAAACAATAGTTAACACAGTTGCCACAAAAAGTTGCATGAATGCGTGGATTAACTTCGCCATATCTATCCGTCCATCTGTCCGTCTGCATGAAGTCCCTAACAAACTCTAGAAGCGCTGAACGAATTTACTCTACTAAAATTTGTCAACGTATTCGTCTTCTGGTTAAAAGTGAAAAACAGTAATGGACACACACGAAATCACGCTTTTCTCCACGCATACTGAGCCAAACGCTTTAAACATTTGTCAGAATAAAAAATATACTGGACAGAAGTTGTAGAGAAAAATTAGAGGAAAACGTCATTTCAAATACAGTTTTCCACAAGTTCTGTTTTTTTTTTAGATAGTTAAAGTTACTGTTACTAGGTGTCATACAAGGAAAACAAATGTATGATCTTTCTCAAGATTTAGTTCGAAATGAAGTCTGAAAACATGAAGATTTAATACCCATAATTTCCTTCTCTCCCTTTAAAGTGTCTAAGACTAATTACTAGACCTTATTTCCAAAGCGAATGATAAAAAAAACCACCTCTCCATCTTTGTGCACATTCACTTGCCTGCCTCCTTTGTTTCGTAACATTTACAAAGAGACCATCAAAAATTGGCACTCATGACTTGCAAATCTACAGGTAATAACAGAGCAAACACACCAGAAATGTTATGCGAGGCATAATATTTCTATTTCGTAATAATCTACAATGCACAAAAGTATTTTATATAAAAATAATTACGCCTATTTCTAACACCGGGCTCTTGTGAGTGCGGTAATAAACCTCTATCGGGTTAGCTGGTGTTAGCTTATCAAGAAGGTCTCTGCTCCATGGACGTTAGTTTTTTCTACCACCAAACCAGCTGGACCATCCCATGCCTCTCACCTTAAAGGTCTGGATTCAGTCCTAGGCTAGTCCATGCGGAATCTGTGGTGGACAAAGTCCGAGGTATGTTTCTTCATCCGTTCTTAAGAAATTAAACCAATGCTGTGGCGAAAATTTCATCTCACTGAAGTTTATATAGGAAAAGTCACTTCTCTTCATCAAACAATCCTTGTATTTGCCATATTGTGCGATTCGTTTATCCATTCTTCTTTAAGAATACAGTCAAATTATACAAGCTTTCAAAAAATTTAAACTTCTAAAGCAATACCGCCACAGCACAACAGACAGTCAAGTTGCGTACTGAATAAAAACTCGTAACTGCTTTGCCGAATACCGATTTGAGACTTAAAATTGCACAGCTGACCGGGATACGAATAAAACTGCCGGTCTTGCCGTTACTAAGGAGTAAATCTTTGACCTTGAGAGTGTAAGTGGGGGTCCGGTATCTCCAGTTGCAGCTTGCAGAAAAAAACATACACAGCCCGTCAAAATAAGTTTGTTTCACTTTCTAATGGTTGCTAGTTGTTAAGTTTTCAGTTTATACCAAGACTAGAGTGAGATTTATGCGTAGTTGTAATCAGACAGAATAGAATAAAAATTTTTATCTCGCATAACAGAATTAACTTGCCCTTACTTACTAACTTACATGGTATTTTTAACTGGATTACATAGGTTACTCGTCATAAACATCTAACTTCCTGACTTCTCCCTGCGAAACCACTATCTAGGCCAAAATCCTACTCCTGAGTAACAAACATTAGCTACTGTCGCAAACACGCCCAAAAAAAGCCCTACGTAGTGTACGGGCGGCTTTAAACCTTACATGTCACCTCAGGCTACCTTAGTCCCCTCTTAATCAAAACCAGTCCACCTTCGTTGGTCGTCTTAATTAATAACATTGAATTTCTAGAGCGTGGGGAAATACGCCATTGTAATTATCAGAACTTTTTACTTACAATGTTACGTAACGTGCTCTGATGTCTGTCAATTTATGGTAAATACATAGATATAAGCGTGGCAAAAATTAATTTTATTTCAAAAAACCATCCCCCCCCCCCTCAAAAGAAAAGGGCTGTAATATTCTACCCCTAGCGGCAGCTTGTTTGGGCTATGCTGTCACACACTCCCAAGGTATAAGTCAGAGGTGTGCAAATCCCAGGCGCCAGGTCGCCCGAGCAAGTCAATCTTGTACGTTGGCGCCTAATATTTCTGGGTCTTCTGCATGGAACTTGCGTTGTGTCACCCTGCTGGCGCCTAGGCTTTTTAGGTCGCTGCTGGATTTTTGGAAAATGTATGCACTTCTGATTTAAGTGACCACGTGTTACTGAATAACAACTGTATAACAACTATCAGTGTTTCCTCTCTATAACCCCTTATCAGCAGCACCCAGGCAACAGCCTCTTCACCTTACTTCCTGTGAAATTCAGCCATCGTTGTCGGTTTCAAAGAAATACACTTACAGCCCCGCACATAGAGAATGGACTCATCCAACTGTCTTATTTCAGTTGTGCCATAGTACTGTGACATCAAAATTGACGCAGGCATGACTGTCTTACAGCGTTGCCTATCACCGTGAATTGAAAAATCTAGGAGATAAATTAGATAGTTAGGGGTCGTTCCCTTAATACGTATAGCGCATTTGTTGCTTTTGATTTCTAAGGTTTGCTACAGAAGTTTTAGGTTATAAACATTTTTGAGGGGTAACACAAAACTTCTTTATCTCAAACATCCCGTTATGTTGTATAAATTATGAATAATTACTATTCACCATCAATGAAACTAATTATGTTCTATTATATTAAATTATGTTTCGACTGTTCTGAAGATAATTGGCCGAAACATGTAGCCACACATTTGTATGTAATATAATATATTATAATATAATACAACATAATTGTGTTGATGGTGAATAGTAAGTAACTATCACACAAAACTATTAATAATACAAACAATGCATTATTTTGTGCCGCCCTACAATGAGTCCTCAGATGCAGGGAGGTTCCATGGATGAACCCTCCACTACGTGTCCACTCATTCAGTCTAACGTCACACATTTTTTCTTCGGAAGGCAAAAGAGAAAAAAGACAATGCCCTTGTAAGCTTGGCCTTAAGCACTACCTTTAATGTGACTCATTTTACGACGCTGTCAGCAGCTACCTGATGCTACAGGCTTACGAGATCAAATGGTAGGATCAGCGATAAAGGATTTGGAATGAAGTAGTGCCGGCCTATTCGAGGTACTATTTCAGGATTTGTCTGGGAGGACTGGTGATAAACATGAAAAGGTAAAGTTTTCCCTATAACAGGCCATGAAGGCCCAAAGGGGGAGTAGAGGTATAGCTCTACTCATTCTTGACCCCGGCGCCAGTTGGGGGTGGGTGGTCAGCACCACGCCCCGGCCGCTTTACCCCCGGGAAAGACCCGGTACCCTTTGTATAGGAGGCTGGGTAGGCCCCAGGGCCGGTCTGGACGTATGCGAAAAATCTCGCCCCCACCGGGATTCGATCCCCGGACCGTCCAGCCCGTAGCGAGATAAACATGAAAACCCCCCTGAATATCAGGTACCCGAGCCCAGATTTGAACCGGGTACCTGCCGAATATAAGTCTAGAGCGCTGCATTTACACCACCCTGCTCATTCATTGCGTAGTCTGTTTTGCGACAGGTCCATAGCCTCTTACAAATCGAGTTCTCTAGAGAGTGAGATCCAGTGGTTCAACTTTCGAATTCCAGTAGCTTCTCTTTTCCTTAAGGTCGTCCAGAGCTGCTTACGTCTTCTTCCTCGTCTTCCTTTCTATCTTTCCTTCAATAACGTGTTCATAACGCAGTTCCTACGCAAGATGCGACCAATCCAGTTAGCCTTCCTTCGTTTTATTGTACGCAGGATGTTCTTTTATTCCTTGACTCTATGTAATACTTCTTACTTTTTTCATATAATCGGCCCAACGAATCACCATCCTTCTCCAGCGCCACGTGTCAAAACTACCACCTTGCTGCGTTCGCTCAAATGTTGTCAAGCGACAGACTTCGCTAACAACAGTCACTTTTAGTTAGTTGATACAAGGTAAAGGTAAAGGTAAAGTTCTCCCTAGAACAGGCCACGAAGGCCCAGAGGGGGAGTAGAGGTATAGCTCTAATCTTTCTTTAACCTCGGCACTAGATGAGGGTGGGTGGTCAACTCCACGCCCCGACCGCTTTACCCCGGGAAAGAGACCCGGTACCCATTGTATAGGAGGCTGGGTGGGCCCCAGGGCCGGTCTGGACGGCTGCGGAAAATCTCGCCCCCACCGGGATTCGATCCCCGGACCGTCCAGCCCGTAGCGAGTCGCTATATCGACTGAGCTATCGCGGCCCTAGTTGATACAAGCCGGACAGAAATAAAACGGGAGGTACAATGGTGAAAGCCTTGAACGCCCTCATTACCATCGTCCATGGGGCTCTTTCCGTGGCCTCGTAGTTGCATTACCCTGCAGCATTCAGTATTTTTTTTCCTATGGCTCAGCAGCCCCTTTTCGGGTGCATAGGCCTCCTTATTTCGAGGTTTCATGGTCACACACATTAGACACACCACACTCGGTAGGACTCCTCTGGACGAGTGATCAGCCCGTCGCAGAGACCTCTACCTGACAACACACAACACTCACAAGAGACAGACATCCATGTCCCCGGTGGGATTCGAACCCACGATCCTAGTAAGCGAGCGGCCGCAGACCCACGCATTAGAACGCGTGGCCACTGGGATCGGTCAGCATTCACTATATGAACCCCTAAAAGGCAAAGCGTTGAAAGTCGTTACATTAAGAAAGCAGATCTGAAATCGTTTTAAACATATTTAATTTAAATAATAAAATTACGAATAACAGAAACAGCTGAACGCGTCGTGCGGAATGAACGTAACTTCTTCTTCTACACACACAACAAAATGATTTATACGCTTAAAGGAAGAAGTCACACTGGTCGACCAAAACTACGGCATTAAGTTTGATGTTAATAATGAATGTGTTATTTAGGTTCTATCCGACAAATGTACACTTTTGTTTTCTATTATTCAATACAATATGAACCTCATATAACGTTCGAAACATGTTGGACCATCTTCAATGAAATATATGTATTGAATAATAGAAAATAAAAGTGCACATTTGTCGGATAGAACCTAAATAATCCAAAAATGTACGATACGAATAACATAAAATGAATGTGTTCTTCATTCCCTGAGATTTTCTACTCAAATGGAACTTAAAAGTCATTTTCGTGTACGTAAATTTTCGACTTATAATCCCAAGTATCTTGCTAGTGTGCCTGTGCTTGTTCAGGCACGTCCGCTTCTCTTCGTCAGTATTCCGTTTTATACATTCTTACTGATATTTATAACTTTTCCCTTCAGTCACGGGATAAGACGTTGATAAGATTCGCATGCTTTACTTAACCATTTCCCACGATCCAGCCGAACAGACGTAGCGACATCGTGCAGCTGGTGACTGCAATCAGGAAGTTAGGACGCGCGCCTAGATCCAGAGTGTCACCACATACCCGCAACCAATCGTTTGAGTGCGAATAGGAGGCATGTTGGAGATAACCTTTAGGGATCAGAGAGACACGTTCCTGCCAGGACAAGAAATAAACGGACATCTAAAACTACGCCTAACATCTAAGACGCACGTATCAAGTAAGGTGTTTTAAATTATGAAGTTTGTAACTGGCAAACGTAATTCGTTAAGAGTTTATTGCCGTTATTTTCCTTTCAAGGCATTGTGATTTGCTTCAGTGGAGTAGGAGTGATTCAAAAAGATGGAAAACACAACAAAGATGACTTCAAACAAGAAATATATTTCGATCACGTTACACATATTTTCGACAGCGAGGGTAAGTGTTAACGGAGTCTCTTTCTGTTCACTGTAGCATGTGACTTGTGTTTGTTAATTTCTTTAATACTTCCCACTGTAACTCTTGTAACTTGTTGTCTTTCCTGCATGTTCGTAATGAACTGCACGGTCAGCTAAGCCGTATGAAGAAGTTAACAATTTACCCTTTTTTTTTTTGCGTGGTGAGGGGGCCCCGCAGCTGATGCTACGGACGCACCACAGCCTGAAGGCTTTTCATGCAACCCCTGTGATGAAGATGAGCAGTTTTTTACCAAGTTTTACAAGTAATGGAGCACCAGTGGAATGAAATTGACAGGGGAAAACCGACAACTCGGAGAAAAACCTGTCCCAGTGCCACTTTGTCCACCACAAATCTCACATGGACTGGACCTGGGATCGAACCCGGGCCTCCGTGGTGAGAGGCCGGCGACTAACCGCCTGAGCCATGGCACGGCCTTAACAGTTTACTTTAGTATCTGGATAATACTGGATGTCGAGTAATTGCTCTTGTCTAACACTTCCTGATCGACAACGGTATGTCATTCGTAAAGTTTATAAGGGCCCTACGATTGACCCTTTGGGGAACTCCAGGTTCTACTATGCCCTAGTATGAGAAAACATTCTGAGCATCATTAGATGATTTTATGTTAACGTTTTGTGAATTACAGTCAACACGAACAGTGCATTAGTGATTATGAAACCATACATCATTTTTCGGGTGGGTTAACAAGAATATGGGTATTGAATGTAGTATGTAAAACGTTATATTGTTTATACCGCGCACTTGTAGTCTAAAATACATCTCTTTAACCAACCAGTGCACACTTATTATTCTTTATTATACAATGCAATGTACCATAAAAGTAGTCCGACATGTTTCGAATCCCTATTTTGGGATCATCATCAGGGACTTGGATTGTGAATTACACAAATTACAAATCAACAATAATGGTACATATTAAAAGTACAAAAGTTAAAATGTAGGATATCTCAGTTGTTTTGTGGGTCCACTGTGAATCAGAAGTTGTGTGTCCTAGTGTAAAAGGCTAGGACAGTACTGTCAGACTAGTTTTATGGTAAATTGTAGTGTATAATAAAGAATAATAAGTGCGCATTAGTTGGTTAATCGTAACCGGCTGGATTTTATAATGAAGGCAGTCTATTCCTTGTGAGTTAAGAACTGAGATTTTAAATATAATTTACACGAACATTTAATTCAAAATTCGAAAGAAACAAGAAAGGCAATGTATGTATAACGTAAGTGAGGCGCGTTCGCGTAACTGTAGTTGCCGTGGAAAAGAAATTAGTATTACATACTCTGAGTATGTGCCTGTATTCTTGCCTTAATTATCCAGCATGTAAATCGCATCTTTTGTGCGTCGTCTTATATTGCCATCTGTGGCCTGCCTGGCTGTACCGTGTTTATCCACATTATTTCTTAAACGGCACGATTTTCCGAAAAAAAAAAAAAAAGTTATTGAACACAAAACGCGTGTTTGATTTTCTATACAACTTTTGTCTGAAACATTTCTCGTTTTAAGAAGAATTCGGTGAGATATTATCATAACTGTACAAAGGTCTTTACGTAAAGTGTCCGTTATTCCTGTCAGATTTTAATCACTCTTGAATTTTCTCGACAGATTTTCGAAAACTTCTCAAATACCAAATTTCGTGAAAATCCGTCCAGTGGGAGCCGAGTTGTTCCATGCAGACAGACATACATGACGAAGCTAATAGTCGTTTTTCTCAATATTGCGAACACGCCTAAAAAGTCCGAGAAGTAGCGACAAACAAAAATATTATTAAAATAGTGCAACTTATAATTAAATTAACAAACTGCCAAATGCATTTTTAACGAAGTTACATAGCTAGTCACTGTCGATCGAAGCGCTCATGGTGCAGATGTAAAGGGCTGTTGCTGGACATTGCAGTAAAATTGTTTTTGTTAGTCAGCTACAAGTTTGGTCGATGTGTACAGTGTATATGGTAACTTGTAGATAAGTGGCAGACTATATATTATATTATAAGTTTATATATTATATTATATATATGTATATAGTCTGCCAGTTATCTACAAGTTGCCATATATGCTGTAAACATTGACCAAACTTGTACCTCCCTGAAGTGGCCAGTATATATGGCCGAAACATGTAGGAGCTTTGTATAATAAATACGAAACATTGTGCAACTAGTTGGTAGTAAATTTGTGTGTATTAAACTGTTGCACGGAAGATGTACAGTGTCAAATATATTACACTAATAAGTTTTATCTTTTGTTATTACTTGTCTGTTTTGTACTAATATTTTGTCCCCCATAGGCGAGGATAAAGTGAAAAAGATGGACATCGGCACATACTCCTTCCCATTTAAGTACATGCTACCACAGAAAATACCAGCATCATTTGAATCTCCAGATGGATTCATACGATATAGTGTAACAACATATATGGATACAGCAAGCTTGGGCCTTCAGACAGCTGTGGCTTTCTTTACTGTCAATGCAATTTTGGATCTCAACAAAATCCCCAAGTGTGCGGTTTGTATAAAGTCAGTATAGTCCATTATCATTCATCCTGTAGCAGGTGATCAATTCACTGTATGGTTAACGTGGCTGTGATACTGCTATGGCTGCCACAACCACTACATCTGTTCATGTAGAATTACATTTGCACTCTTGTGTACTTCAGTGCCATTTCATGTTTCCTGCCTTTTCTCAGATGTGGTCACCTTTGTTTTGTCATTAAATATGCACATGCCATTTAAGGTTTTGCTGGTAACTGCTTCATGAGGCTTTTGCAATTTCCATACCTAATATACATAAAAATGTAACTTTCCTCTTAATTTTCTGTCAGATTTGTCTTATCTACCTTTGGTCTAATGAATGGTACCCAAATATATGAGGTATGGCATTTACTCCATACTCTTGCCAATAAACGTATATGGTAGGCATGTTTTATAGTGATATGCACGTATTGCAGGAGATTCAAATCCTCATTCCTAATGTCTATTTTTTTATAAATTCCATGAATATACTTATTTTATTAATTTGAATTTTTTCCTTTAAAGTATATGAATTGTGGTATTCACATAAACTGCAACCACATAGTTGGAGCTCCTCTGTTTTCTGCCCAGACCTAATATGGAATACCCAAAGATATAAAATTTACTCTGTATTCTTGCCAGTATTTACAGTAGCTATGAATGTTAAAGTAATGTGCAAGTATTATGGCAAAGTTCTGGAATACAACGAATCCCAATTCCATTTTTTTTAATTACATGATTATACTTTAATTTCTCACGCTGAGTATTACTTGGTATTTAAAGGTATCAGTACAATATATCAGTATTGTGGTATAAACCCGTTTTGGTGTATCTAACCTAAACGTTATTACGCTTACATTTTTTGCTCCATTAAATGAGTTATGCTCTATCAGTTACTGAAACGCATGTAGTTCATCATGTTTGTTCACTTTTAACGAAAACTGGAATCTGTTAACAAATGTTATTAAAACATGCACAGTGTTAACTCTCATAGACATCCATGCAGCAGTTCTCGAGTTGTTTAATGTATACAGACAGGTGGTCAGATGTAGTGAATTTAGTAGGCACTCTGCAATGTCACTCCTGACGACAGAAACCTAGTGGTTAGCTGAACTTCTTCAGTACAAATGATCATACATGAACCAGGATGGCTTAGTCAGTGAAGTGCCCATATACGGGCTGATCAGCTCGGTTCCATTTTCTGGAAGGGGTGGGATTTTTTCTTCACCCCACCATCAAAACCACCGGTGGAGCTCACTTGTTCTCATATCCAATATGTTGCAGGGGCTCATTCTTCACATGTAACATGATCTTCATGCTGCTCACTTGCATGAAGTGGTAAGGTAAAGATGCCCATCTATGCCTGACAATTTGACACAGGGAAATTTTATCATAATCTACATGGTATGACCATGCGGAAACATGTGCACTGGTACTTGAGCAACAGTTTTTTGGTTTTTGTGGTGGTACACTTCAACTAATCACTGAGGAGCCCCATATTGTGACAGGATTGGCCCACACATCCATTTGCCATTGTAACTGAGGTGCCTGTGGATCACATGCAGTGGCAGTTTTAGTCTTTATCACCAAATCCTTTGCAGCTATGTTTCATATGACACATTCTGTGTTCCACATTCCCGAAGTGCTGTATTCTAGCCAAGATGATGCTACAGTCAAGTGCGATAGGAATTGTCTATATGGGTTTTCTCTGCATCCAAGCATTGGTGTTAGCTTAGGTTTTCCTTGAAGAAGTTATCCCCAAAACGTTGGTTTTAAACGCAATGTTAACAGTTTTTTTCTTCCATGTTTTCCATCCAACAATAAACAACTTTTGTATTTACACTCTTCAGCTATCGCCACTAGTTTCCAAGATACAGAGCACAGTGAACAGACGGACATGAAATTACATATATAGACATGAATGTATGTGTAGGTATGAAACGGCGTGACAAGCATGCAGCAGGAAAGTACATGTGACTGTGTTCCAGGAAGCGAGCACAGGCTGGTCGCAGCAGGATGTGTGCCTGTGCTGTTGCAAATGCAGCAGAGTATCAGCAGTAATGAACATCCCACGGAGAGGATACGTACCAGGCGAAAACATCTTGATCAGCGCAGAGATCAACAATTTCAAGAACAAAGCAATTAGCTACGTAAAAGCAGAACTGGTTCAGGTAATGAAAAACATAATGCTGTGCTGTACAAAGCATAATAATCACTGAAGCATTTACCACTGCTTTTACAAATAAGGAACTTACTTTGCACAGACTGGTCCTTGGGTCATGTACCATACGCTAACTTTTGATGTAATATTACAGGCAGCATGTAGGCATATGCCAAAGAATATCTAAATGAATTATCTCCATGCACTGACTATGAGCACCATTACAACCAAAAATTTAAAACAGCTGGATTGGCTAGTAAGGTCCCATAGAATGACAACCAAGGTAATCAAATATGGACTTTTTTTTTTAAGTCTGTTGTACACAGGGGCATGTATGTGACAGTGGATGGGAAGACCGAGACATTTACTTACAGAGCCAGGAGTCAAGGAGAAAAACATTTATGTACTCACGTATTAAAACTGAAATTACATTTCAGGATGTGAGAAACTGTGTGAAGCATGGGCAATTTAGTAAAATTCATAGCACAGTACCTTCACTCTATGAGCCAGTGAAAACCAAACATTGTAGTTGAGTTGTTAGCACGTCTACTTTACAGTCAGAAAGTCCAAAGTTCAGATCTCATTCTGGAGACTGTCCAACCTGATCGAGGATTTTGTACATCTCTTCAGTGTATCAAATTAGGGTGAGATTATTTCCTTCCACATCATTTACAATTCATTATTCACTAATCATTCTACCAATCAATACAGGCATAGAAAATTACCATCTTTTGGGATGTGACACACTGTAATTGCGGACTACATGGTGTTATGTCCCATGAGACGGTAATCTCATAGTCACTGCTGTAAGAACCTCAAATCTTGCAGTGGTTATACCATCCGAGGAACTAACAAGATGATTAAATAAGTTAGTAAATAAATATATAAGTAAATGTAGTAAAAGCTTGCTAATAAACATAAAATTCTCTGCAAACAGGTAGTCAAATACAATCACAACGAAGGACCCAGAGAGATGAAGAGAGTTGTTGCAGAAGTTCTGAGAGGGTCTGTGATGCCCTATGAGTCACAAGTGTGGTTGGGGGAACCCCTTCAGATTCCTGCAGTGGCAGCTTCCAGACTAGCTCATTGCACACTGATGGATATATGGTACAAATTGTATGTAAGTGACATGATTCATATCCTCATCTGAGATCCTAGACACCTAAACAGCAAAGTTTGCATAGCAACAGGTCAGATCTATTGGAAGGGTACGCAAAGGCAACATGTACCCTTCTGCCACACCTGACCTCTGGATCAGGATTTGCCACTGTATAGTAAACAGTCTCTAACAGATTAAAATATCTTATTCATAAGTTTTCAAGAACATATTTCATTTACAAATATATTTCATATTCAGAAACTGGGAAGGTAAATGTATGTTCCAGCCAGGCATAAAGGCATAAAATAACACTATTTGCAAAATTTAACCTTCCACCACAGTGTAGATAAGGTCTTTACTCCTCTGGGCTGTTGCACAGTGTCAATTGGAAGTTTGTTAGAAATGTTTCAGGACAATATATTGGTTACATCTCCAAGGATTAAGCAGTCCAAGAAGACTGCTTGACACTTCAAAATGGGACCAATAAGTTGTCCCAAAATGTTGCTAACAAGCTACCAACCAATCCTGCAGTGGTAGTTTGTTAGCAATGTTTCGGGACAACATACTGGTCCAATCTCCAGGGGTCAAGCAGTCCAAGAAGACTGCTTGACCCATGGAGATTGGACTGATACATTGTCCTGAAAGTTGCTAACAAAGTACCAAAAAATGTGATACAACATTCCAGAAGAGTGAAGACCTGAGCATATTTTGTCTTAACCTTCATCTAGCCGGGTTGGTATATAAATTTTGGGACATGGTTTATGATTTGAACAGAAAAAGTACAATTGTATAATAAAACGGCATTCTGTGAACATAAAACGGAGATTATGCAGCATGTTTTAAAAATACAGTAAATTTCCTTGTTGCCTAAATATACAAAATGAATTTTTGGGGTATTTTTTACACGTGTTCACATATATGAACACAGATCTTTTAAAGGTTAAATAAGGTGTTGCAGTAACAATCCCTAATTGTGTTTTTCCATGATGAACATTCAGATACCTGCCTCTCCAGAAGACCATAGAATGAACCACAACAGCCATGGAAATGAATAGACATTGGTCTGAAATCCAAGGATCCAATTTCATATCCTTAGCAGGACCCTTACAGTAATAATCTATGACATAAAAAGGTAAAGGTAAAGGTAAAGTTTGCCCTATCACAGGCCATGAAGGCACCGAAGGAGTAAAAGGTACAGCTCTACTATTTCTTTAACCTCGGTGCTAGATGGGGGTGGGTGGTTAACACCATGCCCCAGCCACTTTACCACCTGGAAAGAGACCTGGTACCCACTGTGATTCAATAACATATCATGTCAAATAATGTTAATGGGTGTAAATGAAGCTTTATGATCTATTTGCTGTATGTTGTAGCTGCATGTGTGTTCATCTGGATCGGAAGGGGGTGAGACACTTAAACTTGTGGAAGTTCCTATCACCATTGGTACAGTACCTTTGAGGCAGCAAGTGCAAGACTTGGAAGAAGGCACAGGAGAACCTCTCCTCCCAGGGACCAACTTACGTAAGAAAACCATTCTGCATAATGGCAGTTGAACAGAATGAAGTTAAAATCACGTCAGACTATTCCTGTACTCTTTCTATATGTCTGGGAACAGTGATATTGAGACTTCAGAATTTTAGAGGGATCTTAAGATTTTAACTTGTACTGTATGAGTGTTACGGGAGACCTGAATCTGGATGGAAAAATATTAAATAGATATAATTTTCTTTCTCTGCTATTGTGGCATTAAAATGGCTGGACCCCTGCCAGCTGTTGTACTGATGCCTCTTGGGAATTCAGGAAACAGTTTATGGTGGAAAGTAGTTCTTTCCAAAATAATAACACCGTATTTAAAAGTTCTGCTGGCATATGTTGAAAACATAATCTAGCTACTTTCTGCTGACAGCATAATAATGATCTACACTGTTACCTGATGACAGCACAAAGTCATTGAAATTTTACACCTGTGGCTAACCACTGTTTCAGAGGAACCCACTGCTTGAATCTTGAAGGTAAGATGGGGCAGCAGGTTCCTGTGAAACACTGGTTAGCCATCTACCATACTACACGGTGTCATAAAACAAAGGAGTACAATCTAAAATTAACTTCACAGTCTTCTCAACTTTAAGTCTCATGTACGAGGTGTATGCACCCACCCAACACCCTACACAGAAAGATACAAAATAAATAAATGCTTTCAAATTCCATTGTCACTGGAATTTGTTCATTCTTATATGACCACTTGGAGGCCACAAAAAAAAAAAAAAAAAACACACACACACACATGCTTGTGTTAACATAAAGTGTGCAGAAGCAATACACAAATAAATATGTTCTGAGAAGTTGAATGCAAAGAAATGGAATGAAGTATAACTCTGTAACTAATTCCATGGAGCACAGTCTTTCTGGAGAATCTAAGAGTTCACCTACTTAATTCCCAACTGTTACAGAGCCTGTAGGTTCATTTCTGTGTTTACAATAGTCTGACACGGATCCCTATCCTGAACCAGATGGATCCAGTTTACAACCCTCCTGCCTATTTCTTTAAGATCCATTTTAATATTATCCTCCAAAGTTATGCCTAGGTCTTCAAAGATATATGTTTCCTTCACATTATCTGACCAGACCTTTTATCTTTTCCAGTCATGCTTCATTCCTCACCCATCTCATACTCCTTGATTTTATTTTCCTAATTAAGGGTGAAGCATACAAATCCTGAAGCTCGTCATTATGCAGTTTTCTCCAGTCTCATGTCACTTCCTCTCTTAGGTTCACTATTTCTTCTGCATCCACTTTTCAGACTGAATCATGTTCTGTTGTTAGCATGACAGGCAAAGCTCACACCCCCTCAGAATTATAATTTTGTATATATATTTAACCCTTTGGCACCAGAACTGAACACCTGGTGTGATGTACAGCAGACTGGAATTTAAATGAGGGCTGCATAATAAAGGCTGTGATAGGCTGTCAGCTACACTTGCCATTCAGCATTTTGTGCATCACACTGTATGACACGTACACCTGACATCAGGTGTCAAAGGGTTAAAGATGTATAGTTATTTGTACATACAACTAAAGAGTATTGTAATTTTTTCTTGTTACAGCTTCTCCTGGCACTGAGCCTTGTATATTTGGACCATACAGTATTACAGATGAATATGCACAGAACCAAGTTCAGATCTCATTCACACCATTATATGTAACATATTCTGCCAAAGGAAACAGTGGTTTAGAAACCGGTACCTGGAAAGAGTTGTAATTAAAAAGCATGGTATATGTTTGTTACACAAAAACTTTCATCCAAGATTTGTGGTGTTAAAATGGAGCTGCAACCAACATACCCTGTTGTACAGAACTAAGTTAACTGCTGCATACTGGATGTCATTCTACGTACAAGCAATAAAAAGTAATTCTTGAATGCAATACTGAGTTAAATAATCTGTGGCTGTTAGTTTTATGCTCTGTGGTTTCCTCAACCTCACCCCACCTGCCACTTTCATTCTATCAGTTGGTTAATGACAGAAAGTTTAAAAGAAATTACAAAAATGAAGTTCACAAAATAAAGCTTGGTTTGAGGTGGTACAACATACTATCTGAGCAACACCAACCATAAAAGACTGAAAACATATCTGTATAATTTTTGTGAATCCTGTGTTCAGTATGCTCATTTCTGAACTAACTAGGAACTGAGCACCTGTGTGTGTACTCTTGCACCCCCCCCCCCCCAGTTTGTTTTTGGAAGGTGTTATTTTCATTTAATTAAATTCTGAATGTTGCATACATTTCAGATGGGGGGAAAAAGAATGTTTCAAAAGTACAGCAGTAGTTGTATTCGAATTCAACAAAATTATATTCAGTAGTAAAATACTGGAGATAGCAGTTACAAAGGTAAGTACAGTTATCGTAAGTTGCCTACATTTCATTGCAGACTACATTGAATGGCACCAGGGTTGCACCCCATACACACTTACATCAGAAACACAGGAATGCTTACAGTGTAAAACATTGCAATACACAACTTATTTACCATGTCTCATAATTATGCAAAATTCATGCAGACAAAAGTACATATTTATCTGGGATTACCATCAAAAATGTTTTTCTCATGAACTGAGACTGTGGCAAAGGTGGACAAAGATTGAACACGGAAACTCCGGTCAATGCGAGACACAGAAATACCAACACAACTGATTATTTCAACCTACAATATGCTGCTGTGTCACATTACATATTGCACAGGTCAAAGCTGAAAAGAACTGTTAATCTGTATTGAAATTTGGTTTAAATTTGACAAGTTTGGTATGTGGTGGAATTACCAGGCCACATTCCACAATTTGTGCACATTACAGTTACATGAAATAATTCTGTAAGAAATACAAAAGTGTTCATTGTAAGTAAATACATTAAAAGGTTTATCGTTTACGTTCATATTCCCACTTATAAATTGGTGGAGCATCCTTGGTGCTTGGTTTTATTCTCTTTGGTGCACGTTCTTTTTTATTTAGAAGATGTCTCTTTATCTCTAGTTTCTGTTGAATTACTGTCAGTTCCCGTTCCCTTTCAATTCTCTTCTGCAATTCCATGTACTTCTTGTCTCTTTCTGCTACTAATTTTTCTAATGCTGCTTCCTCCACCTCAGGAAATGACACATTCTTTAGGGCAGTATTACGAGGTCGATTGATACGTCGTTTCAGGAGGGAAGGATGAGTATCAAGTTGCTTGCATAAATCAAATCGTTTTGCTTCCTTTTCAGTATCCACAAAAAATATATGTTTGTTCTTGACCTCATTAGCTGCATCTAATAAGTGTAACTGTGACTGAAGACGCTCAATCTTTCTTGTTTCCATCATACGTTTTGTTGAGACATATCGTAGATCTTGACTCTGCATGAGACGTATCTGATCTGGAGTGTGTTCATCATCTTTTTCAAATTCTTTATGTTCACCATCTTCTACCTTAGAATTAATCATATGGAAGTAAAATTCATCAGGATTACGGTTTAAGGCACGTCTCTTTAAAAGTCTCAGCGTTCTTTGTTTTTCATGGTGGTCTTTAGCTCTCTGACGGTAATCTTTATTTTTTTCAAGAAGTCCCAGATGTGACCGGCTTTCTGGCTGATGTCTTTCACGGTGAGTGCGTTGGTTTGTTTTTGAAACTTTTTTCCAGGAAGACATGACCGGAAACTATGTTCTGTGCCCTCACACCTACAAACAAAATGCACATTTTGTGAGAATTGAAATTCTCACTGAAGTGATTAGGAAGATTAGTACCTTCTGCGATGTGATGCCGTGTAGTCTGGTAGATATAAACCAATCATCAGTAACAAATTAAAATAAAGGGTTTCCTTATCCACAAAAGATAAAATACATGTGCAACGGAACGGGTATTTACAGGTTATGTTTCTTTCACTTACCGAAGCAGATAGAGCACCTCCCGACACAACTGATATAAAATATTTCAAAGCAATACACTGATAATCCCAAACCGCATGCAGCTTACACATTTACTTGTGCTTACATCACACATACCCAAAAAATTACATACAATAAATACTACATTCCTGAAACTCTGCAACTATGTATCGTGTGTGCCAACCACGGTATCAACCATGGATCAGACGTAAGTCAAAGTACATCCGTGGAAATTTGTGACTGCGCTGCCATCCATTGGCGTTGCGCAGTTTCGGCGTTGTCAAGCAGCCCACCTATCGGTAAACTCCTACAACTACTATTAGCTTTTTTTAAAGTCTGAAAACTTGTGACGAACAAAATCGACCGAGTGGGCCGTCAATCAAAATCACAATTTCGACAATATTTTGTTGTCGATCGTGCTCGTACTACAAGCTTCGGCTTAAATAAAAGCCATCATCAGGCACCAGTTAAGTTATATAGGAGAAAAACTTGTAAAACAACAGATTGTTAAATATAATTGAGCTCTCAATTTTACATGTTAGCAATTTATACATTCCTTTCGCCGAAATCGTGATATGCTGATGTTCAACCGCCAGAGGCGCCTGACTTGTGTTACGTTTTATGTGTACATGAAAGTCACTAGCACCGTGCCCCTAACAACTAGATTCATCTGCACATTTCAAATTACGTCTGTAATAAGCAAAAAATTTACACGTATTGTTCTCATTCTGTCATATGTATGGGCAGATAGTTTGGATACAAAGCAGAAATGGAATTAACACAATTATTCGAAAGCAATAATACCGGATTTTTCTTACAACAACACACACACAACACGTTTCTATAATATTTTACTATTTATCCGCAAGTTTTTGGCGTGTTCGCATAGCCGTGAAAACCGCCTGTTAGCTTCGTCATGTCCATCCGTCCGTACACATGTATCAGCACGTCTTCCACTGGACGGATTTCCGTGAAATCTGATATTGAGACTTACACGAAAATCTGCTGAGAGCCTCCAAATTTAGTACAATTGGACAAAAATGTCGAGCACTTTACATGAAGATGTAAGTATGTTTTATTGTTGCCGGTGACATAAATTCACAATAAAAGCAATTTTTGTGCAAGACTCAGTATTTTTGTATTATTTACAGTGACATGTAGCTCAAAAATACACACCGAATACATTGTTGCATTTCCATTGCAACAACGGTTATGCAAACGTATGTGTCACTGGCTACAAATGGATTTTCCATGTTCATATTTATGGTACTGGTGTTAATGTTATAGTCTGGCACATTAACATCAAGAACACGTGCAACTGGTAACTATTCTTGGATATTTATTTACCATTCAGTCATACAATGTATTTTCTGAACTTTACACACTTTCTAAAAGAAATTTAATTTCTCTTTAAAGTGTTCTCTTGGGAATCGTGTTTTATGTGTGTGATTGTTGTGTATTGTATTTTTGTGACCTGTATTGCATGTATTGTATTTTGTGACTTGTATTGCTTGTATTGTGTTTTGCTGTTATGTTCTGACTTGTTCCATATCCAAAGGCTGGGTTGCCTGATTTGGATTTCTGAATGCGAAATAAATGAATTAAAACATGCTTTTTATTCCTGAGAACAGACAGAAAACACTGAAAACAAGAATGCACACACACTCATGTATTGCTGTCACTGAGATGGGTCAAAGTGGAGGGATGATAATTTTTAAATGTAAAAATAATAACCCTTTAAGATATCAAAAACAACACATTAACTTCTGAAGACTTAAGAATAAAGTCATTGCATTAAGACATGAACACACTTGTGGAGAAGCTTTGTAGAAGATTGTTTATTTTTACAGTTTCTATATAAATTGTTGTAACAATATACTTTGTTTCCTCTTTCTTCATCGTATTACTAGATTCACCCAGCAGTTCCCCATGACATTATAACCTCCTCCTCCTGCTCCTCCTCATCATCATCATCATCATAAGGGTGGGGGTGAGGCTCAGTCATCAGATGAGCTATATGTCCCAGCCTTTAATTGCAGGAGTATTGTAGACTAGAGGAATGATAACTGAAGAGTGCAGCCAAAGAGCAGTCTACATTACATATTTTCATTCTGTTTTTTGAAGGAATTATGACATACACAACTTATTGTACAATATAGTGATGTACAAGTTCTTGTACAGCTAAGAAAATGTAACTTAAAACATTTCATTGGTACACCCTCTTTGACTGGAGGGAAAAACCAGAGTGCTTGGAGAAAACCTGGCCAAATGCCACTCTGTCCACCATAAATTCCAAATTGATGGATCTGGATTGAACTTGGGCCTCTGTGGTAAGTGGCCAGTGATTAATCATGGCTCAGCAATGGTTTATTATAACAATTACTTCTTCAAAATTTCAAATGATCTTCTGGCTCAGTGGTTCTATATCAATCTATACCTATACCCATTGTTATGTATGGGTAATTTTTATGATATTTCAGGCATGTGACCCTGTGATGAAAACTCTAATTCTCTAAACCTGAGATTTACCTGTGTGATGTGATTTCCCCAGACATTTATGCCGTGTTATGATTTCTGTGTGTTCTACATTTGCCACTGTAACTGCCGCCTGAGATCACTCATTCCAATCAGAGTTCATAGTGATATACGCAGCTGACAGTGTCTCTGGGGTCAAACTTATGATTTTTCTTGTATGCTTGTGCCTGACAGGGTCAGGGCTCACCACACGGGATGCAGAAGGTTTCTCAACACCAACTCCATCAATGCCAACCCGGACACAGTCGAAGGAGACGACAATGAGAGGCCTACTTGCAAACTGTAGTTCCAAGTTGATGCACACATGTACATTGTAGTTTTGTACTCGGATGTTGTACAGACGAACACAGAGGTTAAGAAGGGGCACACCAGTTCCAACACAAAAAGGAGGAGGGTTCCTGGCTGCAAATATAATTATTGTGCTTAATAATAACACTACCATTAACTGTAATAAATAAATATAACCAAATCTAATCTGTAGTGAAATTTTGCATCTGTGATTATGTTGGTATAATTTCCATGACTGTTCACAAGCATTAATAACAATTTTCAAATTCAGGTTATAGTCTTCTGGTATCTGATCCCCTTCAGCTGTACATAACATGTTCCTCTGAAATGTCAGTAGCCACTGATGAGAGTACATGTCATCATGAACCCAACACCACATTCTGAATACACACTTCTTGGAAATCTCAAATCTTACAAGCTTTCAAATTATGTTACTGATTATATTTCATATTTCTAGCCCAGGTGAACCAAAGCTCTTACCTTGGAGTTGATAAAATAGGATCAAAAATAAATTATGTTGGACATACAGAAAGTCCCCGACTTATGTAAGTGGATCGTTCCGCAACCCTATGCGTAAGTCGATTTTTACGTAACTCGGAGCCATGTTTTATTATATACCTTATACACAATAATAATAACTGATATAATAATAATTAATAATAATTTTAATAACAATTAATAAAAACATAATAATAATTAATAATCGATACTGGAGTCACTGTCGTATTCAATTGAGGCAGAGGCAGGGGTGGGTGTGGTGGTGGTTGGAGTGGTATTAGTGGTGGTAGTGGCACAAGAAGTTTTTTATGTAAGTCCAGATCTACGTATGTCGGAGCTACATAAGTCGGGATCCGTCTGTATATGTATACATATAGAGGCATGCTGATACATGCAGACAGCTGGATGTGACAAAGCTAACAGGTGTTTCTGGCAACTATGTGAACATGCCTAAAAACAAGGAGACACAGAATTCATGTCTTCTGGGATATAAAGTGGGTCACTGGGTCACAAAATGTCACATCCCAGAAGAAATAAATCCTCAGCAACACCACTTGAGAACCTCGAATTCCGCAGCAAAGGAAAATGTGGACAAGGAAAGTAATAACAAAAGGCATTTCTTAATCACAAAAAAATTCTCAGTGCTCGTATAGCAAATTTTACTCATTTGCATAATACAAAACTGTTAAATTTCTTTCCATAAGCAAGTGATTACAAGAAATGAAAATGTGAAGTCATGCACAGAAATTTCATAAATCTTACCTGACAAGGAAGTATGATAGAGATTGTTACCATTCAGGAGCACATCTAGATCCACGCCAAGGTCAGCAGGAACATACGTGAGCTGCACACATCCTGAGAGCATTAAATATATCTCATAAAGTAACTGCAAGTTTAAACATTTTCATCCATTGAATGGAATTCAATGTTATTCATTATCTTCAGGCATAAAACTTCACTCCTCCTTTTCAGATTTCTACGTATACCTCACAGAGGTCGTTATAGCAAGATTCTACATATAGGGTACATAGACGTTAAGTCTTAATGTAGTTTCCAAAGTCAACACTGTAGTAGCAGACAGTAATCAGCATCACAACCTCCTCCCACTCTAATTCTAAGGGATGGAATGTTGTGGCCTACTCTTATTCAGTAGGTTCTGGATTCAAATCTCAGCCAGAGACTGTCTGTCCTGACTAAGGTTTTCCATGGTCTTCTTCAGCCCCACCAGATAAGTGTTTGACAGTACCTCAAAGTAGGCTATGATCACTTTCTTCTACATGCTTTACAATTCAGTGTTTGATGCTAAATAATCTGAGACATATTGAAGTGACAGGGTCATTAAACAAACCACAGTTAAAGTAATGTGTAGTGAGGAAGAAAACCACTACATCATTAAGCTATCAGAAATGATAGTAACTGAACTGCTTCTGCATGTACCTATTAGAAAAATTATTTTCATTATTGCCATAATCATGAACAAATACTCATTGCCCCTTCCCAGCCTTTGTATTTCCAAATTCATGCCTATCAAATACATACTGATTTGTGTGGAAGTAAGACAAAGGTCACTGGGGTATGGAAAAACATAATAATCGTGCTATCTGTTGCTCCTACATATCAACTACTAAACAAGGTCTGACTTTCAGTGACATATTGATGTATTGTTGGCTATGTAACCAACCTTTTCACCCTCATATACAACTTTGTTAGTAAGATCTGCGCTCTTCTGGGACATTACGCGGCGTCGTGTGGCAATTGTTTACCGAGCGCAGATCTCATCAACATCGTGGCAGAAGCCTGAAATCAAACTTCATTAGTAGTGAATTATTCACTACATATTTTGAACTAATGGTTCATTATCATGGAATTCATGTTTTTGATAACTACTGAGGTATTTTATGGCATACTAGCAGCATACAATAATCAAAATTTAACTTTTTTTTAATACTTGTTTTATGGTATGTGTCTATCCTTTGATTTAAATATTCAAAAATGTTAATTATTGTATCCTAAGACTCAGTAGTTATCAAAAACAAGAAGCCATTGATAAGGTAACCAAAATATTCGACTACTGTTATCATACCCTGAGTATAGTCACAGCTAAAATTTTAAGGCATACCTTCCTGGTTGAATTGCAGAGGTGGGACACTCAGAGTGGCACAGCAGCCACAGTTGCTGCCACCACACGAACATGGTAATCGTAGAAACTGTGTTTGTTGCTTCAAGACCTGACTGTACTGTGTTTGATGCTTCAGGTCTAAAACAAGAAGAAGACAAACGAAAATAAAATTTAATGTATATGAACCACAGTAGGGACAAGAGACAGACCAGTGGAGCTCTTATGACGGCGGTTAGAAATTTTTTTGGGGGGATCAGGCTATACCAGCCATGGTAAACCAGTGGCAAGTGTGCTATAAGTGGCATGCTGAAAAATTGCTGGTAATTCAAAATTCTGTTTCTAAGAAACATTTTAATAAAAAAGGGCTAACTAAATTACTATCGAAATTTTAATTTCAATTTATGTTGATTTATGATAATATTTTTTCCTTTAAATTTTAGCATGCAACTCCTTGTTACATTGTGAACAGATCTGTCCATTAACTGAAATAAGTATGGACGAATGGAGTCTGAATAACAAATGTGTTTGGGTAATATAACAATAAGTTGTCAGGTAGAGGTCTCTGCGACGGGCTGGTCCCTCGTCCAGAGGAGTCCTACCAAGTGTGGTGTGTTTACAGAGTGTGATCGTGAAGCCTCGAAAAATGAGGTGGCCTAGGCTCCCAAGGGGCTGTCGAGCCATTGAAGAAAAAAATTATATATATATATATATATAATATATATATAACAATAAACTCTTAACCAGTAATGTAGATAAACAGTTGGAGTCCCCCGGCCAATCGATAATAGGGGCCCCCTATAATTATTACCTAAGTTACTCCCAGATCTCACAACAGGGATCCAGAATGCTGCCTTCTGTCAGAAGAACGGAATCCAGCCCAAAATAACTCATAATCAATTTTAGTATCCTGTAAGTTAGAGGGGCCCCACTGAGCCACGCGGCCCCGCCGCGCCGCGGGGTGTGCAGGGGCCGTATCTACGTCATTGTTCTTAACTATTCCATGGAACAGAATTATTCCTAAACAAGACAGGTAATGTACGTATAAGGCAAAACTGAGGCGCTTTCACGTAACCATTGTTGTCGTGGAAAATCAGTAAGTATTAAATATTACGAGTGTGTGTCTGTATTCTTGCCTTAGTTATCCAGCATGCAAAGCGCATGCGCCGTATTATACTGCCATCTGTGGCCTGTACGGCTGTACAATATTTTTCCATATTATCTCATAAACGGCACGATTTTTGGAAACAAGTTATGGAATATAAAACGTCTGTTTTGACTTTCTCTACAACTGCTGTCTCAAACATTTCTCATTCTAAGGAGAATTCAGCGAGATATTATCATAGATGTACATAGGTTTTCATGTAAATTACCCGTTATTCTTGTCAGATTTAAATTAAACTTGAATTTTCTCGACAGATTTTCGAAAAGAATACTAAAATATCAAATTTTATGAAAATCCGTAGAGTGGGAGCCGAGTTGTTCCATGCGGACGGACAGACAGATAGACAGACATGATGAAGTTAATAGTCGCTTTTCGTAATTTTGCGAACGCGCCTAAAAACCACCATTCGTTCATCTGTTCTCAAAATTCCCTACCTTTCAAAGAACTACAGGTTCATTACCGCTAACACAGTCCACACCGCCATATCCTATGCTTTAACATTTGTTGTAATACGTACGTATTACACTCCACGTAGGGTCTACGCGTGGGTCTTCCTAGCGGCTCCTCTCTTCAGGATTTATGAACAAAGCTTTGTATGTACCATTTCCCCCAACAATACACACGCCCTATAGCTTGTGTATTGTTTCTTTGACATAATTTGATACATTCTATGGACAAAACGCAGAGCTTCTGGGGCGCTTTGGCACCCATGTGGAGTGCCAATTGCAATAGTTCTTCCCTTCGCCCATCCATACGCATATAGCAGCTCGTGGACTGTACTGAAGCCACAAAAAGAGGTCCCATGGACACCGAGATTGTGACTTCCAAGCTTCCCACTCTTAGCTTACTGTTGTAGTCCCCTCCAGCCAATGTTAACCAGCCCAAAGTATTTACCACTAGTGAAGTTGAGAATGAGGTTATTATTAATGGAGGGTCTATATGGCAGTACAGCGGAGGGGACAGCCTAAGAGCTGGCTGGAGGTGTGGACGGGGTCAGTCTGTGTGTATTCTTGCTGTGGTCTCAGTGTAGAGGAAGCTACGGGTGACTGTAACCTGGTGAATGGTCCGCCAGCTGGTTTCCAAATGTAAGGCTCTGAAGAGCAAGTGAGGCGAGCAACAGCTGGGCAGCCTGTAACAGAGAAATCACTGCTTATATCAACTGCATTATCTACTGTTAAGAATGCGTGGAACCACATATATTTCCCATATAAGCTGCATAGCTTTCATGTGGAAAACTTTACCTTATTACGTTATTTATTTACTTTATTTATTTATTTATTTATTGTTAGGAATAAGTGGAGCTATCTAAGCCTACGTACTCCCCGTATATAACTCCATGATGTGCAAGGGTCAGCTTTACCTTCTTATGTCGTTTATCTATGCATTTATTTATTTATTGATTCACGCATAGACGCCTTCACTATCTCAGACTGTACGGTGTCCAGTGGCATAATGGTGAAGTGTACAATGAATTGCAGATTATCTGGAAGTCAGCTGTCGTCTCCTAAACTCATGCACTACCTCTTCATCCACATGGAAACCTCGGCGCTAGTAGTCTCCGGGTGGAACTTTAACCCAAGACCTTCCAAATATAACATCGGGGTGCTAATCACTTTAAGGGACCTTCTGTTACTTTAATATTGGTAAAATGGCCCACCCAGCCTCCTATAAAATGGCTGCCGGTTCTCTTTCCCCGGGGTAAAGCGGCCGGGGCGTGGAGTTGACCACCCACCCTCATCTAGTGCCAGGGTTAAAGAAAGAGTAGAGCTATACCCCTGCTCCCCCTCTGGGCCTTCATGGTCTGTTCTAGGGAGAACTTTACCTTTTACCTTTAAATTGTCACCACGTCGTGAGTGTTTGTGTCAGCATAACCAATAAACGTCAAAATCAAATTTCTTATTGAACAATACCCGTTTAAACATGTGCATGCTGATGCGTCAAATAGCAAAGAACATACAGTGGAACCTGGAACTTCGAACACAATCCGTTCCAGGAGACGGTTCGACTTTCAAGTTGTTCGACTTTCGAGTTAAATTTCCCCATAAGAAATAATGTAAATTGAATTAATCCTTTCCAGACCCCCAAAATTTACCCAATATATAAAACATTTTAAGTGCCTATTTCAAAAGATCATAATGATAAAACAAGTATATTTGATTTCAATAATTGAAAATTTTTATTTATAATAGTACATACATAAAAAATATTGTATAATAATCAATCAATAATAATAGTAGGAGGGATATTACTGTTCACTGGAAGGTGAATTACCCTTCTTTTCATCTGGACCAAGCAGAGAGAGAAGGCGACCACGTGACGACCACGTAATTCTTTGTTCGACTTTCGAGTTTTTGTTCGAGTTTCAAACCCGGATTTTCCTCGAATTTTTTGTTTGAGTTTCAAGTTGTTCGAACATCAAACCGTTCGAAGTTCGAGGGTCCACTCTATAATGAACGTTGTTCTTGGATGTGTTTACTGCACCTAAAAGCACTCTTAGTGCGAGGTTAAACAATGACTTCATTTTAAACTGAGATTTAATCCAAACCATTATTACGAATTCGTATAAGGGCTATTTCGACTTGTAACTTAATTTCTGTAACATTTAACTACGTACGAGTGCAATTTGAAGTGGTGGGCTTGTAAATACTGAATACAACCCTAAATGTAATGTGAGTGTAGATCAAAAACATATCTTTGTATTTGTCTGTCTTTATGAACTTTGAAGGGGCTTACCAGATTATGTGCTTGTACAGTATTAAGAGTACAGAAACATGCAATCATACCACAAGACAACTTTCTTATCAAATAATGACAAATCATACGATGGCAGTCAGATAATTTAGCTGTCTATCAACATCTAGAAATGTTTTGATGGCTTGGAGATGGCATTCGATAAATAATTCTTACAGGGCTGACACTTCTCTTCAGCTCCTGTGTTTATCTCATTACATTTCACCACATCATGTAAAATAACGGATGAAAGTACACGTGACTGTCACAACTTTGGGGAACGTTTATCGGAAATCTTTAAGCAGGACACGCCTTAACACGTTAAGATTAGGGACTTCGTTCCCGAAGGCGCAATATTTCGACCTTCCATGATTAATTTCTTTTGTGGTGTTACAGCACAACTGGGCATAGGCCGCCTCGCTGCTGATGGTTTCTAGATCACACAAAATTAGGTACACACATACCCAGTAGGACTCTGAACGAGTGATCAGCCCGTCGCAAAGGCCGCTACCTAAAAAACACACAACAAACACAAGAGACGAACATCTATGCCCTCAGCGGGGATTTTTTTTTTTTGTTCTTCCGGGGTTTTTTCCCTTTGATCCATTTTTGTACTGTTTAAATCCTTTTCGTCCTTCATGTCACTTTACGTTCCATGCTGCCGTCCTTACAACAAACACAACACAAACATCCATGCCCCCGGTGGGATTCGAACCCACGATCCTAGTAAGCGAGCGGCCGAAGACCCACGCCTTAGACCGCGCAGCCACTGAGATCGGCATTCGAACCCGCGATCCCAGCAATCGAGCGGCCGCAGACCTACGCATTAGACCGCGCGGCCACCGGGATGAGCCTCATGAATAAACTATACATTAATAACTTATGTTTGCATATACGTTAAGACACAAGAGCAGCAAGTGTGCAGAACACGAAACAAATATGGTAATAATAATAATAATAATAATAATAATAATAATAATAATAAACCAATGCGCCGGACTCGGACTGATAACACTGACTAAGCTTAGAATGTAAATGTGCAAATTTCTTCTTTCTTTTCAGTTTATTGAAATCTGCCAAAGTAAGATTTTGGAAGGTGATCGAGGTATAACAAAGCTGATATGTAACTGTGGACCATTACCTTACCTTAACCATGTTGGGCCGCTGCTGGCATGGAACTAAATCGTGGCAGGAAACAGCAGAGGTCCTTGCGGCCTACACCGGTGTACCAGAACGCGGTCAGCATGTTCGAGTAATCGTTACGTTCGGTGTACAGTTACTTATTCAACGACGACCTTTCATTTGTCCACGTATCGGGATTAATAGCCCACGCGACGGGATTATTAATGGACAGATGTTCGTACGTACGAGAACACAGGATTTTGGTCTCTTAATACATTTGCAGACTAAAGATGACATATGGGACTTGGTAAACATTGTGATTCGGTAACAATATTAAACATATGGTCTCCTCTCAAGTTCGCAGAAGAAAGTTACAAAAATGTGCTGTTTACAGTCACAGCGTCTCGGTCTGTCCGTCTGTTCGCGTGCAGCAACAGCAATAGAATGTTTGATCAAATCTGGATGAAATTTTTTATTGGGAAGTTTTACTAAAAATTTGTCGAAAGATTTCGATTTTGGTTAAAATCGGACACCAATAGTGTACACTTTGCTTGAAGACATGCACGCGTGTTTGCGTGCATCTTGAGCGTATATCATGCGTACGCCGCTAGCTGACTACTTCCAGGAGCGAAAAGTGCTTGTATTAAAGACGTCGAAAAGAACTGAACAGCGTATTTTACGCTGATCACATGTTTTCCGGAAGACCTATGGTTTTCGAGACGCCTTTGTCCGTCTTTCTGTCCATCTGTCTACCTACCTGATTTACCCGAAACGTCCAGACCGGCTGTGGTCTCCATTTAGCCTTCCATTCAATTGCTAAGGGAGCTCTTTCTCGGGGTAAAGTGGCCGAAGCATGAGGCTAACCAGTCACTTCAACCTAATGCCGAGTTTACGAATGAGTGCAGCTGCCCACATGGCTTCACAGACAGCGTACCCTTTTCGCTGTAAGTCCAGACGATAACGCCTAATTGAGCGGATACGCTGATGGTGTCACTGTAAAATCAGTATATGACACTAGAACTATAGGGCCTGTTATGTACATCATAACTTGTCCGTAGGGTCTTTACTATAGAACCGATTTTTTAGGCCACAATTACCGACCACTGAGACTGCGGGTGGGCCAATGTAGCTCAGTGTATTTAGTTACAAGATTCTTGTAATATTAACCACCAAATGCACACAATTTGTCATAGATTCACAATAATATATTTTAAAAACACTAAACTCCTACACGTTTCGGACCTTACTGTTCGATCATCAGGGGGTACATTAATTGTTGTAGAAAACAATTATTTAACAATATTTTGGTCTCTTGTATAAGTAGAACTGATGGTAATTCTGCGTCTAGTGAGTATGTGTCGCGGGCAGAACTGTTACACACAATCACTCACGGAAAAATTTCCAACAGTTCTTCTACATGCAAGACATCAAAATATTGTTAAGTAATGGTTCTATACACAACAATTAATGTACCCCCTGATGATGGACCAGCAATGCCCGAAACATGTAGGAGTTTAGTGTTCTTAAAAATATATTATTGTAAAGCTATGACAAATTGTGTCCATTTGGTGGTTAATATTACATAAACTGAATTATAATGCAAGAAACAGAAAATATGAAAGTTACAAGATTGTGTAACACTTCATTTAGAAGGTTTGGATTTTTTCTTTTGGCCTGGAGTATTGACTGCGTAGATAGTTTTTTTAAAGAGATAACTTATCTGTGGCACGCACAAAAGTCACGGTCATCATAAATTCGACACACCCAAGCTGACCACGGATGTGGCACATGTTTAGATACGCTGCGCTCGTGCTACTGGGTAATCACATTCAATGACAACTGCACGAACTGCAATAACGTGTAATATCAGAGGATGTGCATGTGACTGGTAATTTGGAAAATGAGTTAGCAAACTAAGGAAACTAACATATGTAATTTGACAAGTAAATATGTGTAATTGTATATCTAAAAAATGCTACGGGTTGGACGGTCCGGGGTCCGAATCTCGGTGATGGCATAAGACTTTTCTCTTCTCCGAAATGTCCAGACCGGTTCTGGGGCTCACCCAGCCTCCTAGTCAGTGGGTACCGGGTGTCCTTACCTGGGGTAAAGCGGCCGGGGCGTGATGTTGATTACTCACTTCCATTAGCGCGGAGGTTAAGAATGAGTGGAGCTATGCCTCTGCTCTCCCTTTACGCTTTCACAGCGTGAACAGGGACAACTTTGACTTTCACGCTTAGAAGCTTGAAGTTCCCCTAATAATACTTCCGAATTCCGAATAGAAAACACACCAAGTCTCCATTACGAAACAAGTAAGTCAATGCCATTCAGGGAAATGATCGCTTTATATTGTAAAATTCACAAGAAGCCGACATATTTACACTACTATTGTAGCATTCATTAAACTTTTAAAGACGAAAAGGTAATCTGTTTGATATAAGGACTCAGTTCGTACCGCGCAGTAAACACTCTCCACCTCGGTTATAAAGAAAACCTGTCAGTTCATTTTGTACAGGTAAAAGTTGCAGTCTGTTATGAGATCCGTACAAAACACATAAACGTAATGTCAGTACAATGTAGAATTTTGCATTTTTAAAACAGGTGCTACATAAAGTACCCGCTAGGCTTTAAAAGGCTAAGTTACGACGTGTCGACGCTGGAACAAAGCCACCCATGTTCAGGGTGCCCTAGAGTAACACGTGCTTCACGATTTTCGTATGCTGTTACGTCACTTTGTTCTTAAGCGGTCGCAGTGAAAAGCTACAATAAATGTCTTTCAGCCATGTCATGTCCGTCTGTCCATCCAGGTGTAGAAATCGAGAACTGATGAAAGGATGCCAAAATTTCGGAGCAACCGGTTGCGTCGATGTTCGTAACATAAGTGAACGAAGAAAGGATTCACTTTTTCTACCGTGATAGAAGTAACATCTTCCTCCAAAATGTTACTACGTATCCACTAAACCACACGTCATAATTTCACAGAATTTCCATGGATCAGATCACTGAGAACAACTTCAGGCTCATACGGGTTATTCTTTCTTAAAACATCAAATTCTTTGTCAAACAACAGCCATTTCTATATATTCTTTCTTAAAACATCAAATTCTTTGTCAAACAACAGCCATTTCTATATATTCTTTCTTAAAACATCAAATTCTTTGTCAAACAACAGCCATTTCTATATATTCTTTCTTAAAACATCAAATTCTTTGTCAAACAACAGCCATTTCTATATATTGTTTCTTAAAACATCAAATTCTTTGTCAAACAACAGCCATTCACATGCTCATTTCTAAACATACATTATTTCTTAAAACATCAAATTCTTTGTAAAACAACAGCCTCCTTTTTCTCAAGCTCCACTAACGTCCTTTACACAGTAAAATTTTCCCTAAATATACATGCAAATAATAGGGTTAAGTACAGGAAATGAAAGCAAGAACTCTATAATTAAATCTTAAAAATTGAGAATCCAATAAATTGAAATCGTTACAGCATATTAATTGTACAATATTAAGAATACACAAATGTCTGTTTAGCTTACCAGATTATCCTAGAAACATTCAAATAACACGAGATAGGTTAGGTCATTCAGCAGTGACTAGGCCAAGGGCGGGGCGACCGAAAAATCGTGGTTGAATTCCCAGTAGGAGCAGATGTAGTCCACAGATCCTCAACATATATTCCAGTATCCCGACACAGCTCACACACTGCAACAAGCCAATACAGGCCATACAAAGGAGGCGGGTTTCAGCAATGTCACCTAGTCCATGCTACTGATCGTCAGAAAATAATATTGGACATTATTTAATACTTAAACTTTTTAATGGCCACTTTAGAATTATTTCAAAAGTATATTTTACTCATCAGTAGTACAGTCACAACCAACACACACACCTTCAACACGTAATCAGGCTACCGGTTTCAGGTTCAACGAGCCATCATCAGGCCTATGACTGAAACTGTGAAAAACAAACTCCATGCATTTTTAAGAGAAAAACTCCCCCTTTTTTACAATTACATATATAAAATACCTACCAACATGTAAAATTGTTGCCTAAGAGAAGTATATGTTAAAATGTAAATATAAAAGATGCAAAATATAAAAAACATATACGTATAAAATGTGAATTTAAAAAATACGAAAAATGGCGCCAGACCGTAAGATGTAGATGTATGTGCGGCAGTACTAATGTAACAAACCAGTGTCAGTCCTGTACGTTACATACGGATCTTCGTGCGACCGGATACATTGGTCCTTCAGGTAGATCACTTGTGTACACTCTTCTTGCACTCCTTGTATTTTATGTAGTATCCACGCGTGTACGAAAAACTGTTTCTTTATATTTTGTGTGGATACTTGACAGGAGTTTGCGTACTAGGTACGTATTGTCACTGGTTTTTGTGTTGCTTTAACAATACTGTTTTATTTAAAATTCGTTTTAAAGGATATACTTCTATTCCCACAATATGATTTTATGAATCGACCAACAACAATTGCAATAATATGAAACATCGAAACCTCAGTTCGACAAACAATTTCCCCTTTCACAATAAAGCCAAAAATGACCCGTCAACCCAACACATATTCTTAGATGTCAGAACACAGTTACATGTTTCTGCTACTAAAGGTAGCCATAATCAAGCCGTACATAAAGAATGTAAAAAGGCAATATTTACAATTGTCAATTATAGTTTGAGATCTCAGAGTATATAGCATATAATACTAATGAAATGTACTGGGATATTGTAGTTAAAATAAGGTAGATAAAATTAATAAGATATGTTTTTGTATACTATATAGCCAGTACGAAGTAGCTGTATACGTTGTATATTAGAAGTATTTGAACCAAGTAATTAAGTTGGGCGTCGCCCTCGGTGGTTAGCGTGCTCGCCACTGGACCCAAGGTTCGCGGGTTCAATCCCGGCCGAGGTCGATGGATTTTTAAGGGCGATAAAAATCCGTAGCACAACTTCCTTCGGAGGGGAAGTAAAGCCGGCGGTCCCATGTCGTAGATTTACGGCATGTAAAAGAACCTTACGGGCATGAATTGAGATGTTTCGTAAGCAAAATTCAGCGCCCATTTCTCACCCAAGTCTCCTGATTGACTGCTAGATGGTTCTGGCAGTCATAGCAGGATGAGTAGAAATTGTGCAGTCAGTGGACTGGTCACCCACTACGGAATGCACACTTCCAGACCAAGAAACCTCTGAAAGGAGGCCCTATGCTCCGCAAGGAGCGACAGGAGGTAACTAACTAACTAAGTTGGGCAGTAGTGTACGATGGCATTTTATTAGAGTCGTGTGTGTGCATGGTTGTTTAGAAAGGTTTTATATGTTAACTGATTGGTAGTATAACGTGAAAATATCTTAATACGTTAAACTCAGTCGTTAGTGTAAATGTGGTAACTTGGTGGTCCACAAACTTTCGAAATGTGAATTATTCAATGTGTTGAGTTCATCTTAATGTATGACAATAAGATTATAAAGCTTCTTAACGTTTAAATTAATTTGCGGATTATAAACACGCCGTGTGCATTTAAAGACTGTGTACCTACTGTATCTGTTGGTTTTATTGTGATACTATGACACAAGGAGGATGAATCGCCTTAAAATTTCTCCTTTCGAATAATAATATAATATATATCCTGTCTTTGAATGACAGATCCGATGATTTTCAATAAAACGTCAAAAGTTTATTTCATCATTATTTTACAACTGTGGGTCTTATTTCAGGTTGTTGTAGCTCCTCCATCCAAGACACAATCATCATATCACCTGTTTTTCTCTTCTTATTCACGGGATGCACCCAAAATTCCCTGCTGCCCTTTGAATAACGCAAGAACTAATCCCAAACCAATAGACAATTGCATTTTCATCTGAATTTCGACGACATCGCGGAAACGACTGAACTGGACCGTATTGTGTTTTCGTTCCTCTCATGCAGGCCTGTTCCACCTTGAATGTGTTGCGGGCAACTTCAGCAAAATTTGGTCTGCATGCGGGGCAACTTGAGATTCAGTACACAGAATGAAGAATGAGTAAATATACGTACAATTATATGTATAATTTTACCTGTGTATTTGTCTGTAAATCACTTGCAATAAAAGTATACTGATAATAATAGGACAAATTTACAAAAACGCAATCCGCAACCTAGGCTAGTGTGTCTCTAATTTTGGCACATTTTTGCAAAGAATTAGTAATGTATACCTTCATAAATAAACAGCTAGTAAGTTTTCAAAATTCCTTCGGCATCCTATCTCGGCTTTGCTAGTGAAACGGTTAAAGGACTTTCTCATTTCAAAAGTCTCCGCGGGCAACATAACACTGTATAGGGGCAATATGTTAACCCGCGAACTACGCGTTGAAGGGGCCTGCTCTAATATGTGGCAGGTTTCTCTAAAGCAAACCTTGGACGGATTTCACGGAAGCACTTTTAAATGCTTTTGTCTGATTAGTGTGATTTCGCCCTAACCGCTTTGTGCTGCACAATGTATGACGTTAGGCGCTGCAGAGGGATTGGCCTTTTTCAACGTCGCTGGTTCATCAAGAGCATGTTTCAGACTTCAAGTACCTTGCTTCGTTTAAAGGTCTATGCGTTACTCCTTTTAATCTTACATCCCACTCAATGGAATGGCTGACCGATTACAGACGAAGCCATCTATCTTCCATCTCTTGTCCTTTAATGGAATCCCAAGTCCAATGATTTGTCTTGATAACTGAATCCTTGATACATGCCAACGTACGTAAATGAACTTGGATTCTCCCTGTGAAGTTACGTCAAAGATAAAAACTAAAGTGCAGAGATTGGGAAATCCGACTAAACATGTATATAGTGTACACGTGGATGTGTACGGCTGACACCAACTCCACGGAGAAGAGTCTTTCTTGAGAAGCCCTATTAGTTAAGAAATGTACAGCCTCTTCTGGAATCCAAAGCTTCATTACCGTGTTCACAAAAGCCCACCACTGCTCCTGATCATCAGACAAATGAAACCAGTCCACAACCTGCCACTGTCCTCTACGATTAATTTTAATATTATACCCATATCTATACCCAGCTCTTTCCTTCAGACTTACCGACCAAATGCAAGTACGCATTTCTAACCTCTCCCACGTGTGCCACGTGTACTACATATATCATTCTCCGTAACTTGTTCTTCATAAAGTCATTTGGTGAAAGGCAAAAGTATGGTGTTCCTCAGTATGTATCAAAATTGGGGGTTGGGCGCCATATGCGTTTTACCTTGTTCTGGGAGCAAAAGAGGTTATACTAAAACCACGGACAAAGGCCCCATGGATCGTTTCCCTCCACATCCATCTCGAAGTGCTAGCTTGCCACTCCAGTCGGATCTAGTCATCCTGGTCACACGAAAGCTATATCGCAGCTCCGCACAGAATCATTTCGTCGTTACGTTATGGGGAAATTAACAGTACGCTTTGCACAATTCTTCCGGTGCCTCGAATTTACGTAACTGAACAAATGGAATATATGAGGCAAGTCTAATACTACGCACGTTGCCTTCGGAATTTCTAACAGTGAGGATTATAAATATGTTAATATTTAATCTGCATTTTTAATTTGTGATAGAGTGTGTTAAACTTATGGGTTTAAGTTAATTTCCTATTTTATTTCTTGGCAACACAGCCCCACATCAGCCTATGACGTAAATTATTACAATGAAAATAGCTTTGCTGTACGACGTCTCGCAAAACCTTCTGTTAGTCTGTGGTTTCATTTTACGGCGCTATCATATTCAAATGTTAGGTCGACTAATGAAATTGGAAAAGTTTGGAATGAAGTGGTCGTGGCCTAATCGAAGTACTACCCTGCGCCTGTATCTGGAGACTTTGTGGAATTAATCCTGCTATATATTTCGCCTCTGTGTATAAGGACACGTATGTCCGTGTCACGAAACACTTTGCCAGTACTGGTTGCTACGTTCAGGCCGTGTCCTGATTACTGATTTCAAGCATTGCACATAGTTTTGTTGTGATATTACTGGTCGTCTGTTACTAAATTTGGTATCGTCTGTGGCTTATACTTCAACATGAAAAAAATGACTCAAATCTACAGTATTAAAATATCACACATAGGCCCACTTTGACACTTATCGCTATCGGTGCATGGTTGCGATAACGACACACCTGTCAGGCCGGCTACGCATGCAAATCACAAGTACTTGTTCAGTGGCGCTAAGTGGATGACTTGGTGCTGGTCGACGAGCGTTCGAAATTCCTGCAGTTTTTTTTATGGCGCAACACCCCTAGTGGGCCACGGCCTCCTCATTATCGAGGCTTCACGATCACACCCAGTTGGACATACCACAATCGGTAGGACTCCTCTGGACGAGTGATCAGCCCGTCGCAGAGACCTCTACCTGACAACACACAACACTCACAAGAGACAGACATCCAGGATCCCGGCGGGATTCGAACCCGCAATCCCAGCAAGCGGGCGGCCGCAGACCCACGCCATAGACCGCGCGGTCACCTGGATCGGCATATTTATTATCACTGCCACAAATTATAGTGCAAATGAGTCTAACGTCACAAGTAGCGAATATAGCTCAGTCGGTACAGTGACTAGGCTACCGGCTCAATGACCGATTGATCTTGGTTCGATTCCCGGCAAGAGCCAGAGATTTTTTATTTTCTGCAAAACGTCCAAACCGGCTCTGGAGTCCACCAGGACTGCGAGTTCTTTCTCCGGCGTAAAGTGGCTGAGGCGTGAAGCTGAAAACTTACTCCTATTAGAACCGAGGTTAAGAATAAGTGGAGCTATACCTCTACACACTTCATATGATTCTACGACGTGCAAGGGAGTTTTAACTTTTATCGCTCTCACGAAGCTCTGACACCAGAAGTGTGAGAACATTAGCTCCGGCAGGCGATTCGTGTCGGCATTTCAACTGGGTCACAATGCAGTGGAACAGACCTACTGTGTAGGCTACTGAAACCTTCGTGTTTTAGGTTAGGGCTACATATTTGAAGGAAATGTCATGCAGATTTTCCGAACTAGGCCTATGCCGGTTCAGGAAACGTGACAAATATTGCTTTATTTATGTATTTATTTATTTATGTATTTCAGTGGAAGCACTTTAACTTCTGAAAATGTTTTCCAAATTTTAAGTAACTTTTAGACTACATGAATACTGGGTTTTTTAAAGCAAGCAGTACATTTCTCAAAAAGAAATTCATTTAAATAATATTTAAAATTACCTCACAGAAGACACCGTGTCTCCATGACGAAGATAAACGGTCAATAATATTTAGTGAAATAATGTGAAATCAAGCGAAAGCCATACATGTACACGTGTGGGGAAAATTACAACTATTTATCTGCTATTAGCAGTTTGTCAATATATTTGTTTATAATGCGGCTTCTCCAGCACAAAGAGATTTTTTTTGTGTCTGAGTGTACTGCTCAATAACATATCACAATGACATGATTTAAAAGGAACGTGGTATCTAATAATTAATATGTATCATATAGAATGGAAATACAGTTGCTATGATCCTTCAATAAGCAGCTTTAAGTAAAGTTTTCTGATAAAGCAAGTCAAATTGCAACATAGTACATGTGATTCTGAAATGACAGGGAATAAAGATAAAGCGACAAAGGTATGCCGTGCACTTATACAATGACTGCACTTCCAAGAGTGGTTGCACAAACCGAAACTGCATAAACAAACACATATGTTCAGTTTTGTTATCTCTTTCGTTTCAATGCCTTTAAATTTTACTGAAAGATATGTACAACATTTGTCGACCTCGGTGGACTAGTGGTTAGCGTGCTCGCCACTGGACCCAAGGTTCGCGGGTTCGATCCCGATGGATTTTTAAGGGTGATAAAAATCCGGAGCACCACTCCCATGTCGTAGATTTGCGGCATGTAAAAGAACCTTCGGGCATGAAGAAGAACCAGTAGTGTCCGTAAGCTAAATTGAAGCGGCCATTTCTCACCCAAGTCTCCTGACTGACTGCCAGATGTCAGTCACATCAGGATTGAGTTGAAAAGCGCGACAGTGGGCCGGTCCCTCACTGCCACAAATGCACAAGACCAAGTAACCTCGGAAAGAGGAGGCCCAAGCCCATACAGGGCTGTCGAGCCATGGTTATTATTATGTACAACATTTAACTTCAATATCATTCACTATAGCACTTTATGAATCATATATATATAAAATATATATATATATATATATTATATATATTTGTTTTAGACAAATAATTAAAAAAAATCATCAAAAAAGAATTAAATTGACAGAAACCATATGAAATTTCGTGAATAAAAAATCCATGTAGTCTCATTACTAATGAGTTATTAGTAATGGGAAATTCTTTTATCGTCCCATAATAAACTAAGTCAGATACATACGCTGCCAGACTTTATACTCAAGACAGATTTAACCATTTAAAGATGAATATTTACCTGAATTATATACAAAGGCTCAGCTCGTACCGCGCAGTAAACAAACTCCGACTCGGTTATATCAACAAATAAGTAGGCTTACAGAGAAATAATCGCTGTTTGTCCTGAGAGTCATTCAAAACACATAAATACACTGTGTGGTCATAAATTGGAAATTTTAAACGCGTTCGAAAACTTGCGAAAAGCAACCATTAGCTACGTCATGTCTGTCCGTCCATCTGTCCATCCGCATGGAACAACTTGGCTCCCACCGGACGAATTTTTATGAAAAATTGATAGTTGAGTATTTCTCGAAAATCTGTCGAGAAATTTCAAGTTTCGTTCAAATCTAACAAGAATAACGAGTACTTTACATGAAGACCTATGTGCATTTATGATAATACCTCGCTCAGTTCTTCTTAGAATGATAAATGTTCTAGACAAACGTTGCAGAGAAAATCAAAAGACAATTTTATGTTCAATAACTTTTTTTACAAAAATCGTGCCGTTTGTGAAATAATGTGAAAAAATATGGTAGAGTTGGACAGGCCACAGATGACAATATAATTCGGCGCATGCGCTTTGCATGCTGGATAACTAAGGCTACAGACACACACTAAGGATATGTAATACTTACTACTTTTCCACGCCGACAATGGTTACGCGAACGCGCCTGAATGTTACGTTTATACGTAAATTGCCTCTCTTATTAAGCTGTAAACTTGGTGGTTCAAAAAGTACCACTAGGCCATAAAACGTTAATTTCCTTAATACAGACCCACTCTACACAAAGGAAGGCTGCATACACCTGCTTTAATCTCAGCCATATGCAGACTGTAAATTGAATATAACGTGAAATTATACATTCTTTGATTAAACACCCAATAACAAATCTTGTATATTCTCACCACGTGAATTGGTAAGGTTATTGAACTAGTTATCAGTTGCATACAGGAGTCAAACAGAAAATGGTTAAAAATATATCTAACAGTTCATAGAAATAGACATTTTTATATATGATATGCTAAATAAGTAGAAAGTTTGAGGTTTATCATTCACAAGAGAAAGCAATACAACTCTCTAGAGGCATTACTTTAAAATAAATGACAGCTGATTAGGCGTGAATTGCACGCCGACTCAGCACTGTAAGTGGCAAGCACGTTCCAACCAAAAGTTCAAATATAGTAAAAAAAACAGAATGAATAAAGAAAGAAAAGTGTAAAAAATCTACTTACACAATTTTATTTCTGTATGTTGTCAACATTACCATTGGTTATCAAATTACGCACAGTAACATCATGTCACGTAAAACAGATAATACATGTCCCATATATTCATATCTAAAAAATATTTAGGAAGGCGACAGGACATGCACGCTAGTGCCAACTGACCGTATGTTATAAAACGAAAACAGGAAGCAAAACACAGACTTGTAAAAATGTTGCTACTGAACTACAGCATTCTAACGACCGTTCTGTTTGTCGTGGCTCGCAGTAACAAAGGAAGCGGCAACACAGGTAATTGACTTCAAGCAAGTGAATCGCTTCATCTATCCTAAATGAGATACATATAGTTGCTTGTTTAGCAAACATTTTTTCTTGTATAGGAATATATCGATATCTCTCAACTCCATGCAGTTCACTAATATTTGGTAACCACTGGAGAAATCGTGTGTATTTGATAAGCAACAAAGCAGCAACAGAAACAAGAGTTGTACACATAAACACATACACAAACAAAAGACATGTTATATATATTTAGGCTACAGTTTCCGTCCCTTCCAAACAAAGCTCAAAGAACTCTTAATAGCGGATGGCATTTTTTAATAATAAAAAGGCTGCAAAAAGCCCCCAATAACTTGTCTGTCTGTCTGTGTGTGTGTCTAACAGTCTGCACATAACATATTCAGGAAATCTTAACAAATTGTCTTCGCAAAGACAGTATATTTTATCTCTGGACTGCTCACCACAGAGGCGACGACATCATTGCTTCATTGTGACAGACGATGCCATCCCCTCTGAAGTAGTCCGTCTGGCGATATAAATAATCTGTGTATGTGTTATTGCGGATTTTTAATAAAAAACACGGCAATATATTTCAATTAAATTTTAGAGATAATTACACAAACTGGGACTGAACAGGCCAGAATTTTTATTGTGCGTGCAGTCTTCTTGGACTTAAGACGGAGGCAGCTAGCTCCTTCTTGTCAATCGACAAGACGTAATATCCGTAACAATTACAATCGTCATCAACACTACTCTGACAATCTCAAATCTCGCGTTGTAAAATTAACAAAATCAGCAAATTAAACCACACGAAAAGCAAAACATATTTTAAATCTAATAATAAGTGACAAATTACGAAAAACTCTTAAACATCCAAGTCTTCTGTATGTTACGCCGTATTGGTGGGTAATTACTTCCCGGCGTTTCGAAAGATCGTAGTGCCTTCAAGTTCAGGGTCAAGCAGTCAGTCTTCTTGCACTGCTTGAGTCTAAACATGAATGCATTACAATCCTGCGAAACTTTGGGAACCCTTTACCCACCGACACGATATAACATCCCAGAAGACTTGCCTCTTCAGAAACACCGCAGTAAGAACTTAAAAGTCTCGCATAAAAGCGTTTGTTTATTTAAATACCGTAGAACCCGGTTATAACGACATCGGTTTACACGACACTTCGCCTATAGAGTCAGACACTCTGTGCTACCAATTAATTCGTCACTGTTAGCCATACCATTATACACCTCGGCTATAACAACACTCGTTTATAACGACACAAAATATTCAGTCCCCTTCATGACGTTATAACCGAGTTTGACTGCACTTCTGTTTTTCAGATGAAGAAATTCAAATGAGAGATGAGATTTTAGAAGAGTTCATACGTTTTGACAGCAGTCGGATGTTCACGGACCGGCTGTTCTTGATACTGGGACAACTGCCTTTGGCTTCGCTCTTCAACCTGTTACCAGCACATACGGGGACCGTAATGTACGACAGCACAGTGTGCACGGTTTGCCGTGCGGTAGTCGGTGCCTTACTGTCTTACGCAAGCGACCATGCACAAGACGACCTCCATAACCTTGCATACTCACTATGTACTTACCTTGGGTTACAGAGTGACGAAGTGTGTGCTGGTGTTATTGACTTGAACATGGTAATTGAAATTCACTGTAACATTATTAATGGCTTTTCTTATACGCAAAGGTAAAGGCCTCCCCGTAAAATGCCGTGGCTGGCACAGAGGAGGGAGTAGAGGTACAGCTCCACTCATGCTTTACTTCGACGCTAGATGGGGGTGGGTAGTCAACACCACGCCCCGCCCCTTTACCCACGAGAAAGGGTCTGAACGGGTAAGGAGAAAGTAAAATGCCTTAGCCCGCCAAGGTTCGAAACCCGGACCGTCCAGCGAGTAGCCTAAACCTTACACCATCTACGCTATCTCGGCCCCGCATTTCTTATAGGTTAAAAGAAAACCATGTAATGCTTCAGGTAAAGGTAAAGTTCTCCCTAGAACAGGCCATGAAGGCCCAGAGGTGGAGTAGAGGTATAGTTCTACTCTTTCTTTAACCTTGGCGCCAGATGGTGGTGGGTGGTCAACTCCACACCCCGGCCTCTTTACCCCCAGGAAAGAGACTCGATACGCATTGTACAGGAGGCTGGGTGAGCCCCAGGGCCGGTCTGGACGGGTGCGGCGTAAAATCTCGCCCCCGCCGGGATTCGATCCCCGGACCGTCCAGCCCGTAGCGAGTCGCTATACCGACTACGCTATTCCGGCCCAGACTATTGAAATATTTGTGTCAGAATAAAGTCAATTATCCCTGTGCACGACAAGAAGACGTATGATGGAGTGGAAGTATAGCTCCGCTCCTTCTTAACCTCGGCTCTAGATGGAGGTAAGTGATTACATTCACGCCCCGTCCGCTATACCGCTGGGGAAAGAGCCCACGGTGCCCATTGAGTAGGAATTCGATGGGTCCCATGGCCGATCAGGACACTTTAGAGAAGCGAAAAATGTCTTTACCCTGCCTGAATCGAATCCCGATTACTTGGTCGTCCAGCCAGTAGCCTGGTCAATACAATGACTGAGCTATCCCGGCTAAACATGGTGTCTGAAGCATTCCTAATAAAGAAAAGAGGTAAATTTGTCACTGTGCACGTAATGAAGGCATACAGTGGGAGTGGAGTTACAGCCTCACTCATTCTTAACCTCGCCACTAGATGGACGTGAGTGGTCAGCCTCGCGCCCCGACCTCTTTATCCCCGGGGAAAGAACCCCCTGTACCCATCAAATGGGAGACTGGCTGGGGCCCAGCTTGTGTATGTAACCCTTTGTCATGCCATTAAAATCGACTGTTGCAAAATAATTTTACACTTCATTATACGCTGGGGTTCATGTTCATTCTTCGCATAAACAGATCCCTGCTAAGTATTCTACTTTTCTTTGTATTTGTAAGAACTTTACCAGATACAAGTGGTGCTATTGTAGCAGTTAACTTCAAAGTCCTTTCTTTATACACTAGGTTTTAGTAGGTTATGTGAAGCAGGGGACTATTAGTTGTACCGTATGTTAGAAATAAGATGAAATAGCCCTGTAAGTATAATGATTGGCTACAGGGTGGATGACTGGGGCTTGATTCCCACTGGAAACAGGAATTTGCTGCTTTGTCACCTTGTCCAGATTGACTCTGTGTCCCACCCAGCCTCATGTCCAATCAAAGCATAAAACTCACCTACAGCCTCAATCTAGTACCACAAGAATACATAGGGTCATACCTCCTCTTCCCCTTATGCCTTCATGGAACAAAGGGTGACTTTTCTTATTATTTTAAATGTGACAAAGAGTTACGGAAAAAATCATAGTTGATTTATATTGTCAGATACAGTGCCTTCCTTAAGTGGCCACTATAGCCCATGTCACAAGTTGTCACGAAAATTTAGTGAGGGTTTACCACGCCAGTTTTAGTCAAAATATGCTAAATATTTGAGGAGACGTAAGAAGTAACAGAAGAGTATATCAGACTGCCATATTGGAAAGAAAGTTGATGAACAGAGAAATTACATACTTATGTATGAATACAAAGAATATGCATGTAATGCACAAAATGCCTAAACATCAAATCAATCAGAAGATTTGGAATATAATTCTAACAAAATGTAAAAATCATAAAGTTGACTAAATAAACCATAATGGAATAGCCTCAATAACTCACAGGAATTTCAAAATGTCAGATGTTACTTGTAACGAGTTTATATATTCTACAGGACACAGTGGTTTATATTCTTACCAACAGTGAAGGGCTCACTTCCAGCCAAATTTGTGGAATTATACTTCAAGGTTATGGCTGTTCGAGAGGTCAGTTGCATCTGCAGTGGAGTGTCAATGTTGATCCTGGGCCAAAGCCAGAAATCAACACAGCGAACAGCAGTGAAGCAAATGTAAGAGCAAGCACATGTACAACATTCCCTACTGCAGCTCACTTTCATAGTTGCTGCTTCCAACTGATTTCAAAGTGCACGCCATTGAATATCACAACAGAAAATAACACCATCAATGTTAAATACATTGCTTATGAGCATGATAAAGCTAGTGAAAGGAGAAAATGTTGCATGGAATTCAGATGTCCCTCTACGTGCCATGAAGGCACACAGGGATGTGGAGGTATAGCTCCACTCAGTCTTAACTTTGGCACTACATTATAAAAAAGCAAAAGCTAATTGAGAATTAAAGAGTCTTTCTGTCTTCTGAAATATAACTCGCAAGACAAAGCTATTTTACATCCATATCGAGTTTTAACCAAGCCTATCACCATGGTTTGTACAGGTGTCCGTTTTATCATGTCCCTGAGCACAGCGGCTTTATCGCACAGAAAGCCTGCATCTGCCAGGACACCCTGTAACAGCTGCTGTGCTCAAGGACATGATAAATGGGACTTTTGTAGTAAATGGGTTCTGCCATGTCTCTGTTATACTGATAAAAGTTCAAGCACTGATCAGCTAGCATCAAGACACATTACTTTCAAATAATCACCTTTGTATCACACACAATTTTGTGTCAGGATACCTAGAACTTCGAGGTCCAGTTCAAAAGCAGTACTAACCACATGAAAGATTAAAATAATAATATATGTGGCTGTAACCCACTGTGTGCTAACAACAAGCCTGATTCCTGGGCAGTCCTAAGCGAACATGCTACCTCACAAGTTTGACTCGGCTTCTTGCGGTCAGTGTCACAGGTGTTTGTTCGCTTGATCTCATAGATGAGGCAGACTTCAGAGAAATGTTGAAATAAGACTTTACATTGAAATTTCCAAATATATTATACTAGTTAATGAATAACTATGTTTTATAATAATACTGAAATTAAGAAAACAGCATGACAAACATGAAATATTTACCTGAACACATTTTCAGGCTGCAGATAATCTGACCATTGTACAAATATCGGACATCCACCATGATCCAATATACTTAGCAGGAGGGAATGCAGAATGTGGTAAACCAATGTGCTGTAGAAGTACTCAAGGCAGCCCAAAAAACCCTGCTGCAGCGGCCCGTTATTGGGGCGATTACAGGAACTGTGACACACCATGGAATGTTTTTGAAGATACACTCCAGCAAGTTAAGAAAACTCATCAGGTAAAAATCATTCTTTGTAGAACAAGATTTTCTGAAATTGGATATCAGAGGTGGGAAGATACAGTTCCTAGTGTAAGGTTTACTTAATAATGTGACAGGAAGGCTTATAGACATAGTTTTAACATCTGGGCCTACAAGAAGACTAAATTACATGTAGACATTAAACCACAGCAGATTAATGACTCGTAGTTAGATCTACAACATATTTTTATCTGTCACTATGCAGAATATTCATCAGTACTGAATTTTGTTCAAAAATCATAAACTTCTTCAGTGAGAACGAAAATTGAATGGAGACTGGAGAATAAAATTACCCTCCAGTTCATACTGTTATCGTTTGAGTCATGACATCGTGTAATCTGGCGGGTAGCTCACAAAGATTAGTATTGTGCCTTCTGGGTTATAACACCATATAAACTGGAAAGTAGGTGATAATGTTTTGGAGCAACATACAGCTTACATCTTTGGGGTATTGAAAACTGAAAAAGGGTTTGAATTTGGCACTGCTATCATATCCATCTCCTACACACAAAATTAGAGTGACTGTTGAAAGTAATAAAAATGTTTATGGATTTAAGTTTGACGGTCAATAAAAATTCAGCAACAGTGTCAAACAAAGTGAAGAAGCCATTATTTTTACTCTTTTTTAATTTTTCAGAGAATTGATTACATCTACATGACTGGAGATATTGTAGACCATGGAGTATGGAATACAAGTATTCAAAAAAACTCTGATGTAATAACAAAAGTTCTAAAACGACTGAATACAGAATTTCCAGATACACCTGTGTATCCAATTCTGGGAAACCATGAACCGAGTCCATTAAATGTGTAAGTACACTTCCTATTAAAGGACAAAGATTTTAAGTATCTAAGTTAAATGTAAACAAGGAAGAAAAGTACAGATTCCTGTCTTCTCTGATATGTTACCATGAAGACTGGTATACACATAGCACATATTTTATACCCCACTTTTTTTATGAGTTTACACTTTGAACTGGCTTTCTATTGCAGTAGGTCCCTGTGTGAACCGCTTTTGCTTCAATACTTCATAATTCCACACACTTCACTTCACCACATTATGCCATTTACTACTAGGTTTCTGGTAATTATAACAAAACACAATCATCCATATTCTTTCAAAATATCTGCCAAGGGCTACAAACCTAGTTACTCATCAAACTGAAACTGACTCCTTTATGCCTATGTGGTAGGCCTACAGTCTAGACAAAACACTGTGCAGAGAATGAAACTGTTTTTACATGTGGCAACTTATTGTATTTCCTTACAGGTTTGCACCACATTATATTACTAATGAGAAGATTTCTACAAGATGGCTGTATGAACTATCATCAGAACTGTGGTCTGTTTGGCTGCCATCAGAAACCAAAGGAACTATTTTACGTGGTGGATTCTACACTGTGCTGGCACAACCTGGTTTCCGGATTATAGCACTAAACAATAATGTCTGCTACTATTTCAACTGGTAAATTTATAGCAGATAGGAGTGCCTAAATTCTTACATACACAAGTCAATTCCTGGTCACAAAGTGGTACAATTTAATTTTGGACAAACTCCATTTCACATTAACAACATACAATATAACTCACATATGTGGTGTATTCATGTACCAGCAACAAACTTCTAGGGCTTTTAGGTGAGTTGAGGTATACTTCAAAACAATAGTCCATATTGTCTGCATCACCTCATCACCCAGATAGAAGCTGATAAAATTCTATCATCCCTGTAGGAATTTCAATCATTCCTACACCTCTGCACTGCCAGCAGTCAGATATTTAGCGCTGCTATTTATGGTTCCACATAGTCAGTCAACTGTGACAGGCAGGCAGATGAAAGTACCACTGATTGGCACTCTCTGAGAGAGGGGCAGATATGCCCACAACCTGTATGTCCTCTCATAAATAACATGGGACTGCAGGTAACATTTTCTTCAATGGCAGGAATGAGGTTCCGAAACATAACTGAAAATCATATATGCAAATACTGGAGGATTTTTTAATTGTGCAAAGGCAACACTGATACAGTGTGATAATGATCAGGCATTTCAGCAGTAACATGGCAACCACTGCAACAGCAATGAGAAGTGATATTTGTGAAATAAAATGAGAACCCTGTATAATGAATATATGGACTTGCAGAAGTTAGTTTATGTAATAATTATACGTAACTAAAATAACTGCATTAAAGAGGTGAATTACACGTGTAAAATAATGTGTACATCTTCTCAGATCATACCTTTCACTATGAGGAAATTGATGCAAATTTTTAATTATTACAGGGGTCCCCCAAGATTTGGCAAAACATACTTTCTTTACATTTATGTCACTACTATCACACTCAATCAACACTGCATCTAAATAAACTTTATATTAATGCCCCTAAAAACTGATTTTCAATACAGCTGCATATTGAATAAATAAATCTAGTGGGTTTATTGTATTCCACCCCAGTTACTTGTTGGACTTATGCATACAGAATGGTTGTTAGCAATATTCAACGCGGTAAAATGTAGAAAACGTGAAGAGCTGACAAGTTATAGATTTTGTAGAACAAAAACTACGATGCAATCAGTTTCAGTGAGACATGTTAGTGAGTTCCAGTAATCAGAGTGATACCTATGATGAAGACTGGAAGCCATAAAAATGCACAAATGCCAGTTAACATAATGAAAAAATAAATTCAGGACATGCCTTTCACATAATAATTATGTGTTGAATGAATACCTAATTATTTGGTAGGTGGTTGATCTATAACCCTAAGGACCAAGATGGTCAGCTTCAGTGGCTGGCTGACACACTGCTCGAGGCTGAGAAAGATGGAGAAAAGGTTCATATTCTTGGGCATATACCTTCAGGAGACTCACAATGTTACAGAACTTGGAGCAGAGAATTCCACAGGATCATTGACAGGTTAACAAAGTATCATATTACTAATGGCATAAGAAATGAGAAAAGACAATCAGTTCCAATAACAGTACTTTAGATGTAAAGTGGATAGATTCTCAATTTCTGTCAGTAGAAAAAGATGGATGACAGAGATAGAGAGTCAAGTTAAGTACTGTGTACTATCATTTATCATTATGTTCTTGGTGAGATGATAACAAACAGGAAACAAAACTCCACCTTAACTTCAGTTTATCTTTTCCAAATGAATTATATTTCAAATGGCAAAACAAATACCCTATAATCTTGTTCCTGCAACACTTTACTGTACTTGATATAACAACAAAGTTTTCATTCCTTCTTTCTAGAATTTACTTAATATAAAATAATATTCATAAAACATAGATCATATACTATTGAGATGACTGCCTCAAAGCAAGTACTAAATTTGAAGAAACCATCACACATAATATAAATTAAATAATTCCTGAGATACGTATGTTAATTTTCAGGTTTGAAAACACAGTAACAGCAATCTTCAATGGACACACTCATAATGATCATTTTCATGTCTATTATTCCACTGACGAACCAACTCGACCTATCAGTGTAGCAGTCAATGGTGGAAGTGTAACACCATTCGCTAACCTCAGTTCTAATTACAAGACATACAGTGTGGATTCTGTCACTTATGTGAGTACATCGCATGGAAAAAATGATACAAATATAAAATAAAGGACAATGGGCAAGATACACACAATGAAATCCTACTGCAGTGAACTGACTGACAAGTTAACTTCTCAGTAATTTTTTTGCGATAACAGTAACTGTAAATCCGTAAAAAATAGACAATTCTACTGTTTTATAAGCAAAAACATAATTTTATAACTTCATTTTTTTAATTTTACAGCCAAAATCAACACATGTACCCAATGTACAGGTTTGTGTCCAACACTCTCTATCACAGCATTACCCGTATGTTCAAATCTTGTTTCCTGAATGCATCAGTAGACCTATTTGTTTAAAACACAGATGAAAACCAGGAAACACCTGACAGGATAAATGACTTTATACTTCTATGTAATTCACCAAAAAGCATATTTTTCCACGCCTGTCAACATGAAATCTGTTATTTTGAACACTGATATTAATCATATTCGCAAATTATTTGCAGAACATTCTAGACAGTGAAACTTGGATCTTCAATCTGACCGAAGCTAACACAAATGCTAATGTAAATCCAACCTGGTTTAAATTATATTCATTCAAAGATGCATATGGAGTTCAGTCCTTAACTCCTACAGAAATGGATAAACTAACACATAAATTGGCTGCCAACAGAAGACTTCTAGAGGAATATTCAAGGTAACTGATGCTTGTTGCTTAACCCTAAGTTACAACACTCTGCATATTTATGAATACAACTGCATTTCACAGGTTTACCTTGGGTGTGAAATATGTAGCAAATCATGCCACAGTTCACCTTTCAGCCTCTAAATTTGAAGTGTAATTCCACCAGTAACTATACTTAAATGTGCTACTGATGCCTAAGCTATTAGTAATTTCAAGTTCCTTTGCTGCAGGTAAAAATGTAATTTTTTAGTAAACTATATCAACAGAAAGGTGTATCAGCCATAACTGCTACAGTGACAAGTTAGCAGCACACATTTAATTTAATGTCACAAATATTTTTTCTCATATTTATTCTTGGTCACTATGATATGTTTGTGAGTTTTCGCTTTTTTTTTGCACACCTATTTCTGCTACAGGGACGAAAGTAAAGGGTATCAATATGAACATTTAGGTTAGGAAGCAGGAAATTCTTGTTTGTTAATCAGTCACATGAAAGGAGCTACATCATGGAAAGGGCATGTAACAAACATCAATATTATGTGAAAACTAGTTCACACTTGAAAATAAAAATAAAAATCAACAGACAATAGGATACGTGGTACTTCAGGAAGTCCCAGGACATATCCACACACACTGACACTACGGAAAGTAGGCCATGCCGCTTGTGCATGTCAAGATATAGACAGTGGAACTGACATGATTTCAGGCTTCCACCACCATGTTGATAAGATATGCACTCTTCTGGGATATTACGCAGTGTCAGACTTCTTGACCCTCGAAGATGGGACCGATACATTATCCGAAAACATCGGTAAAGGAGTACCACTCGACACTGCATAATATCCCAAAAAAGCGCAGATCTCAGTGGAACTGTCAAGTTGCTGGTAGACTAGCAAGAGCAGACGTTCACACAGTACAGCACAGTGCACAGGTTTTGAATGGAAGAATAAATCATCTCAAATAGCAGGATTACATAAGTTTGTTAGCAAATGGGAAAATCAAATATTTAAAGTGTGTGGATGTTAATGAACTGGAAGGCAACTGGTGCATAGGATGGCCTGAAGCATTGCAGAATGAGGACAATGTGACACTGATCAGAGGAGGGGAGGGGTTTGTACACTATGATTGTCATCAGAGAAGAGTAATAACACTACAGAGAAGATCAGGATTTCTGTTGGTACTTGCTGCACCATCCAGAGTAAGGATATGAATATGCAGTGAATCTGAAGTACATCACACTAAGGATACTGATGCAGGAACAGGGTTATGGCTGTGTGAGGATCAGCAGTAAACTCATCAGCAGAGTAGGGTACGTCCAAGGAATTGTTGCATAATTTCTGACACGGGAAAAAGATGTATCTCTTCTCCAAAATGTCCAAACTAGGTGTGGGGCCAATCCAGCCACCTATTCAAGGGATACTGGGGGTTCTTCCACCAGTAGTAAAGCAGCCAAGGCATGAAGTTAACCAGTACACTCCATCTACTGCCAAGGTTAAAAAGAATTGCAATTATACCTCCACTGCCCCAACTGTCTTCATGGCATGCATGGGGGGCAGCTTTTACCAGTGGGGAGACAAGTTAATGGAAGACAATGTAGGTAAAGTTGTCAATATCAACAGTATGTTGGAAGTGTTACTTCTTTGCGCTTTTTAATGACTTCACATGCATGGTAAGTATTTATCAATTGCCAGATGGAGGCTTTTAAAATATGGCTTATTCAGGTGAATTGAAATTGAATGTTATATGATGGAAACTTATTCACACAGACAACTTCCCAGTACTCATACAATATTGCTTCATGATTTAGTCTTGGTCAGAAAAACTTGGTCCATAAAACTATTATAAAAAATAGAAGTATTTGGGTATGAATGTTACCCATTTCTTACAGTCAGTTCTGTATTCAAATATATTCAACTACAATAACCATGTTTTACTACTGCTACAAGCTCAATAATAACTGCAATGAGCTTGTCCATTAAGGAATATAGTACAGTATGGAGACAGTATGCAAGCAAACAGCAAAACAACTTATGTCTGTTTCAGATATTATGTGAAGAATGGTGATATGTCACTTGCAAGTGGATGTAACACAGTGTGTCTGAAAGAGAAACTCTGTTTTACAGCAACAGCAAAAGTTGGAGATTCTACTCAATGTGACATATTAATGCAAGAATATGAATCAGCTAATGGGAATGGTGGTAATAGCATCACTAATACTGTCAGTGGTTACCTGAAACCACTAATCAATGGCTAATCATTTACATTGAAGATATAATTTTAAACAAGTAACAAACCAGTTTTCTTCAAATACTGTTTTCCTGTATGTTAATATAAATACACAGAATATTGGTAGAATTCTAAGAAACGTTAGCTTCTAGTGATGCTATGAGAACAATGAAACTTTTCTTACAGAAATGCACACACATATTAAAATGGTATATTACAAACTTCATAAAGTGTTGCTTTCCTTCACATTACATTTGTTGGCTTAACACGTGTCTTGCTATTCATCATATTTCTTTAGTTTTACCTTTGGTAGAGATAAAGGTTTCAGTTCAGTAGCAAAGGAATCAACATACAGATCTGACTGTGAATTGAATTCAGAACCCTCTAAATCAGAGTCCAGTGTCTTACTTCAAGGTAATTAGACCCTCCGTTCAAATCAATATTACTGTACAGTGACACTCTAACTTAATAGATGTAGAATTTAAACATGGTAGAAAACTCATTTCTTTAGACATAATTGTCATGTTAACTTTAGATTAATAGTTTGTAACGAAAGAACCGAAATTCTACATGCAAAGGTTTACGTCTGTATATGAAGCTTCAAAACTGAAGCACTGTGACATAGAATGTAGGAATAATTGATAACAACTTGTAATTTAACTATGCTCAAAACTTGGAAGAAAAAAAAAAGTCACATAGATTGACCCCTCCACACCTCTCTTGAGCTGTTATGCTTCCCCTTCATCATATATCTCCATCTTCGCCTCTGGTGATTTATCTATTCTGTTCACATGAATTAACTCAGGTGCACGTCCAAAAGGGGTCTGCTGGGCTGCAGCTCCTCCAGATCAAAATTAAAAAAAAGACAGATCTTGTAGACATGATGATATCAAATATTTTACATGATTTACCCTTCGGCTGAAATCATGGAATATGTAGCTATATTTATATGCATATAAATGCAGTTGCAAACTATGTTATGTTATAGTTATATTTATGACATGATTTTTATAACACAGTTTTTAAAATCAAACATATAGCTTCATGGACAGCCCCCCATCTCCCCAAAGAAAAATTCTGGCTGCATGCCTGATATATGTAGTGACAGACAGATGATAAGCTTTGGCAGTGACATGTGCTTTGGGCTTGTTAACATAGGCCATAGTGGACTGGAGGAGAAAGCAAAAGTTAGTAGAGTGTGAAGACTCAAGCATCATTACTTCCAACATCCATGATACTTCTTTCAACTGCCCCCGCATAGTTGTAATACGTGCTACAAAATGTAACTCAAGACACATGCTCTGTGTATACAGCTGATGCTGGCATAAATAAAAATGTACATATGGAAAAGTATGGAAAATTAAAGTACTTATACTATCATAAATACCAGTGTTTTCATATTTTCCAACTAACCTTTCATGTCTCCTGATCCTGTGAATTCATACATCCGTTTTCCTCTAACATAAAAATTATATACCTATTAGCATCTTCTCTCATAATATTATAAAAGTTAAAGTTTCCTGTGTACAAGCTGTGTATGCATAAGGAGGAGTGGAGAATTAACTCCATTCATTCTTAACTTTGGCACTAGATGAAGGTGAGCTGTCAACTTCATGCCTCGGCTCCTTTACCCTGGGAAACAACCATGGTACCCATTAAATAGGAGGTTGGGTGGGCCCAAGAGCTGGTAGCATGTATAGATGATTCTACAGAAGAGAAAATCTCTTACCCCTGCCAGGGTTCGAACCCCGCACCGTCCAGTCCGTAGCTAGACGCTATACCGAAGTATTACTCCACAGAACTGTCCATACAGAAATTAATGCATTTTGTCAATGCACACAATGTGTCATCGCCATTTGACATCGGTACAAATAATTTTACATTGGTGGCCTCTTCCTATTAATACTTTTTAATTCTCTATCACTGTTGATACCAACATGGCTGCTCTGCAAATTATGAAGGTGGAAACAACATCAGTTACAGTGGTGTAACCATTGATATACAATCTTTTATTGAAACTAGACTACATTAAGTAAGGCCGCAGAGTCAGCAGTGGAGATGTAAATTTAACTGCCTATGCAGCTTGCACTTTGAACATGTGATGCAGTAAGTCATGCCAGGCCAAACAGTTACAGCAACTTGAGAAACTGTAATGTCAACTCAGCACTACTATTTATATAAAGAGTCCAAACTGATGGTGGAGACTTGTCACAGGAAGATGTTGACCTCCATCACATACTAGTTTTTTGTGTCAAACTGCCATAATGAATATTATTACCTGGCTCATCAGGCTGCTGCTGTTCTACACGTATATACCAGGTAAGACCTAGCTATGCCAGAAATCTGGATCATATTACAATGCAATGGGAGATGTATCCACAACGCTTCAGTCATTCATCCTATTGTATATGTTGTAATATAGCATCCAAATAGAAACCAGGTGATTCCTGATTGCAAAACATATAGTAAGAGTCTTCGTCTTTCCTCTGGATCCACAGAGAAGGCTGTTAATCAGTAGCCCAAACTCATAGGTGGGTCAGTCCATCTGATGTAACTGAGGAAAATCCATAAATCATATGGCGGTACAATGCTACCAATCAGGATAACTAGTGAGGACAGAAGTTGTTTGGAAAAATCCAGTTGGACTGGTCACATTACTCCCCCTCTTCAAGCAACATCATTATAAAAATATGGCTAGATGACTCAGGGGAATATAGACAGGTACACTTGAGAGGCAAACTTAACAGTTCAAAGAAAATGTGGAAGGGGTAGACCCATGGAACTTCTTCCCATGACCCCAGTACAGGTAAAAGAAAAGAGTGTGTTTTCACAGACTGATATACATTTTCATATTTTATTATTGTGTTCTACACACATACGAAATGTTTAGCTTTCTGCATTAAAAATTCAATTCTCATTGTCCCCTTGCAGAAGCACATAGGTTATATGTATTCCATTTCACTGAATCAGGTATGTAGCTGTCAGAAGGACTTTATTTGCTAACTGTACTTGGACAGTTAACAGCAAATATCAGAAAACTGATTCTACTGCTTTGTGAGTCTGCCAAAGGTCTGTTTGCACACTATTTTGAAATATTTTTCTTTATCATATCCCACACTAAACTCACTTTATAGAAGGAAAAAAAGACATGACAAAAATGTGCCCTTGAAAGCAGAGAAATCATTCCACACAACAAAATTACAAGACTGACTTTTAAGCACTGACTACTTTAAAGTGGCACATCTCCTTTGCGTTATTAAATACGAATTAATGTTGCAGTCAGTTAACACGACATTATATCAATTAACAACATAATATTGTGTTGACTAATTTCAACATTCATTTGACTTTTAAGCAATTAATATGCTGATAAATATTCACTGATAGTTACGTAATTAAACCAGCAGCCAGATGTTCCACATTATCTTCAGGGTATATGATTTAGATGTAACACATACAAACAAAATTAATTGTAAAAGTATGACACTACATTTTTCCCACATAATGTATTCATCTTTCTTGTAACCCTCAGAATAAACGGAAATTATTTCCCTAAAAAGCCATTACTGCGTCATCCTTAAAATGGACAAGCCAACATTCTGTTTGTGAGGTAGAAAACAAATTTTTAAATATTGTTTAGACAAGCTTCAGGCTTCAAATATGAACAGTTCTTGACAGCCAGTAACCTTGAACAGATTGATAAGACTCAATAACGGCTTTTTATTAGTTTCATTTGTAACAAAGACTCAGTATCTCACTAGCTCTTCATGTAATCTGTTTTCAAGAACCATCAAACCTCTCTGGTATGATAAGGCCATAAACTGACACAATCAGATAAACGTTTTTCATGGCAAAAAAAACGAATGTTCAGATTTTCAGTGAGTTAAACATCGCTATATCAACTGCAGTGGTTATATGATAAGGAATGACTGGCTATGTATGCTGTACAGAAAGGGACTGTGCAAGTAATATTTACAGTTACAGCTACCTTTAGTATTCTTTTGATATTAGCCTTAACGGTCTGAGTAAGACCATGGGAACTTTAAGTGGGATTCATATCAAATATCCTTCATATACCATATGTCTGGTGCATTACTGACGAAGCACACATAGTGGTAGTTAAATCTGGTAACCAGTGGCGTAGCTAGGTTTTTTTTTTTGCGCCTGAGGTGAGTAATCACAATGTCTGACCCTATCAGAATTTACGGACTTTACAAAAATCACAATTATTTATTGAATTTACTTTTATTGGGTTCAAAGATTTTGAATTTGTTGAGCGAAGAAAATCAATTATTTTCATTTAAAGTTTTAATTTTGCTGCCCTTCTTTCCGCCCGAAGCGATCGCACCCCCCCCCCCCCCCCCCTCTCAAACCCCAGCTACGCTGGTAACACAGCTTTAAGAAACTTTCAGTTAGATAAATGGAACTGTATATCAATTGTATGACCAATTATATGTCATGCAATTATCAAAATTATTGGTTAATTTCAACGGGTAAGAGGTAAAGGTATACAGGGGGAGTGAAGGTATAGTACCACTTATACTTAACCTCAGCGCAAGATGAAGGTGAACACTACTTTACAACAAAAATTGTTTTCCTGAGGTTGAAAATCGCACATAAACAGAAATGAGTGCAAAAACAAGTACGAAAGGGCAATCAACACATTCTAGGTTATAATTTTGGGGAAATTCATCTCATAGTTACACTATTTTTCTCCTTCAGAAAAAGGCTATTAGAACAATGTTGGGATGTGGCAATAGAGTTTCGTGTAGAAATATATTCAAAGAATTAGATATTTTGCCGTTGGCATCACAATATATATTTTCTTTATCAATGTTTGTATTACAAAACAAAACTCTTTTCCCATCAAACATTGACTCTCATACTATTGATACTAGACAAAGACAAAATTTGTATTTACCTCAAGCTAATTTAACTATTTATCAGAAAGGAGCTTATTATGCGGGTATAAAGATATTTAATAAATTACCCATAGAGATTAAGAATAACTCTAATAATTTAAAAAAATTTAAGGTTGCATTAAGGCATTTTTTAAATACTCACTCATTTTATACTGTGGATGAGTACCTAATTGGATAACTGTTACAATAAAAAATACTAGTTTATATTGTTTGTATTTAGTATTCTGTTTGTTTTAGATGTGATTATTTAATGTATGTATTTTATGCTTTTATACTTGAGTTTGTGACGTGTTCTATATCAATTTATTGGATTTCTGGAACTTATAAATAAAATACAAATACACTGTGTAGTCCGGTAGATGTCTACCAGTGTTCCAGAGGTACACATTGCCTTCACCTTCGTAGTAAATGTCAGTGGAGCATACTGCTTCCATCTTCAGGACTGTAGATGGAAGCAGTATGTTGTTCCAAAATGCTGATGCCCACCTACAAAACTAAAGTGTCAAATTGTGAAAAACTAAAATCTAGTAGAGATACATGAAATAAGCATTGAAACATTTTTTTTTACGAAAGAATAAGAAACATGTAAAACAAATGTTGCTACAATGACTTACAGCCATGGGTAAATCGTGCTGTGTCCTTTTGCAAATACGCAATACTTCACTGCGTAGTCTGCCTTGCGACAGCCTCTTCCACAGCGAGTTTTCCAGACAGTGCCATCTAGTGCTTCCTCTTTCAAATTACAGTATCTTCTCTATTCCTTAAGCTCATCCAGTGGCTACTTACATATTCTTCCTCGTCTTCTTGTTTCTTCTATCTGTCCTTCAGTAACACGTTTTAGAAGGCAGTTCCTACGCAAGATGTGACCAATCCAGTTAACCTTCCTTCGTTTCATTGTGTGTAGAATGTTCCTTTCCTCCTTCACTCCATGTAATACTTCATTTCTCACACGATCGGTCCAACTGTCTTCTCCAACCTTCACCCACACCACTTTCAAGACTTTCAAAGTAATTTTGATCCATTTTGCGAAATGTCCAAGTTTCAGCATCATAAAAAGCAGTACTCAACAAGACGAAGGTTCTTGTTTACCAGTAAACTGGACTGACTTGTAAGTTCAAGGAAGAAACTAATATGCATTACATGTAGTCATAATCCACAAGACAACAAAATGAGTTTTCGCTGTCATTTAAACCTCAGATCTTTTCGACCTGACACTTCGCAGCCTGTTTTGTCTTAATCTTCATTTGCTGCAGGCGTGATGCTTTTGCTCCGGGAGTCAAATCAAATAACACTGCACATGATACACACCGTGAAGTAGCTCACAGACTTTTACCGAGGCGCCCTTTACTTGTAAAATGTCATACAGTTTCATCGTACATGCGTAAATAAACTAATGTAAGTATCGTGGAAGAAAAATTTGGCAAATGCAAGGGCCCGATTTCTCCCGCGAAGGAATTTTTAAACACTTATCAAGATGGGAAAAATCCACCAACGCACTTGGCGATTACGTTGAAAAATAATAACAGTTTATTGTAGCAAATGATCTACATTCAACACTGCAATATGTTCTCCTTTCTTTTTCATGACGTAGGGAAATTTACTTATTTAACACATCTCCTATACTATACACCAGGGGTGACCAAACCGCGGCTCGCGAGCCACATGCGGCTCTTTGACATATAATGTGCGGCTCGCGGAAATATATTGGCTGAGCACCTTTTTGCATTACAATTCAAATAAAAGGTAGATAAAAATTTTCAAGCTTTATAATTATTTACCGGGTATAAACTGAGAGTCCACTGGATTAAAACGTAAGTTTAATTGTTCATGGTGAGTAAATATATTTAAGAATTTTTGTAACAAAATGTGCGTGTAACAATAAGAACGTGTGTGTAATATTTGTTCATGTCTTGTGGCTCTCAAACATCTGAAGTTTATCGTATGTGGCTCTTACGTTAAGCAAGTTTGGCCACCCCTGCTATACACCATTGATCGAATTTGAAATTTAACATGAGAAATCTTTCCATAACGCTCAATGGTCATTTTGATTTCAGTAATATTATCCAGTTTTCTAAAAGCGTTTTATATATCACAATCGTATTTTGCCCTTTCGTTTCAGGGCGTGGGAGAGTGATACATCGCCTATAGCCTCCATAGACGGTATAAAAATAGATTCAATAAAATAACAAGAACGTCATTGCAAATTCCGATTAATACGTAACGGCGAATACCCTTTCAAAGCTTGTTTCACGATGCATGTAATTCTGACCAGTACTGCTGGGAGTTCTAACTGCAGCAGAAAAAAAAAAGCTGGTCATCCCTGTTTCATGCAATATTTATTGCGAAATTACAAAGGAGTTTGAAACTTTAGTTATATTTTAGAAATAAAAAAAACTCTTTTGTTCGTCTTATCATATACACTGATAGATCATGTAAAAGATAAGATCAGATCAAAAGAGGTGCTGCTATATAAAGGAAACTCAGCAGTCCATTGAAGAGAGTAATCTGTGTGCCGGAAACATGTTGCTGCAGCAGGTTATCAGGTCAGCAGTGCTGATAGTCACAGTCAGCGTGGCAATAAAAGCCACTGCTTTAAGAGGTAAGTCTTCCACACGGTACACAGCCCTATATTTTTCAAATGCGTTCTCTTCGAATTTACAATATTTTATCACAATTACGGTTATTTATTGAGATTCAAGTGAATTTGTTTGTTACTTTCATATTTTTTAAGTTATTCGTCTTAGGCTGAAATTTTGCTACAGGAATGAGTGCTACACAGGGGCACTGACAGCGAGATGCAAGGTGTTGCAAGTTGACATCTAATAATTTACTAAATTAAAAATTAATAACCCACAAAAAACTAAATTTCGTACATTTCCTACACCTTTAGATTAAGAATTAATTAAGGATGTCAATTGAGTGACAACTATTTTACTATCTTGTCCAGCGTTGATCACTACAAAATCTGCTCATTTTACGTGCACACAATGAGCAACACTTTGCAAAAAAAAAAAAAAATCCTTGCTCAAGGAGTGTTTTAGATGTGTTATTTAATACCAATGTCCATTCTTAAAATAATATAAAATATTTATATAAATAAATAAATGACTAAGCATGGAGCAATGGTGGAGTGATACTGACAGGGGAAAACAGAAATACTTAAAGTAAAACCTCTCCCAGGGCCACTTTGTCCACCATAAATCTCACACAGACTGGCCTGGGATTGAACCAGGATCTATGTGGTAAGGGGGCACAACCAACTGCCACAGTCCATTGAATCGCTCTCGCAGGAGTCCACAGCAAACAGCAAATATATTTAACGTTTCTGAAGCCAGTTACTAGGAGAAACGCAAAATACTGCCCAAGGACACGACAACGCAAGCTCAAACACCTCTTGCATCAATATATATGACCACAGAAGTCGTCACATATCTGCCTCATTCATTAACCACAGACTGTCGCTCACTCAGAACCATCAAAAACAGCAGCACATAGTAGACTCCACTTTCACAATTACGAGGAAATGCAGCGTAAAGCAAAACTGGTTGCATTAGCAAACAAAGGAATTTTTCCAGAATGACATCATGGGTTTTATCAAGTACGCAAAGAATGTTACTGATAAAGAACGTGATGTGGAAAAATATTGTATTTCTACTATACACAAAGGGGCACGCGGTGGCGCAGTTGGTTGAGGCACAGCGCCACAAGCCGGAAGGTCGCGGGTTCGATTCCCGATGGTGTCATTGGAATTTTTCATTGACATAATCCTTCAGGCAGCACTATGGCCCTGGGGTCGACTTAGCCTCTAACACAATTTCCTGGGGGTAAAGGCGGCCGGTGCGTAGAGCTGACAACCTTACCACCTTCATGTGCCGATTGTCTAGAAATCTGGGAGCGTCAACCTCCTGGAACCCTATACGGGCCTGTCCAGGCCCGTATAGGGATTTAAAAAGAAAACTCTACAGAAATACATGCATTTCAGAGCAAGAAAGAAACTATGATTTTAACTGCTATCATATTTACATACGACAGCACTGTATCTGTCGCTCACACATACTATTCATGCTAAGGTATCAATACTTGTACTAATTCTCTTATGCAATTAAGTGTGTGTGATTTATATTTATAGACGTCGGAAATATAGTTAAGAAATTCCATATTAAATTTTGATGGAACTAACGTGTTAGCCTCCAATTCAACCAGAGCAGTACGCATACAGATCATTAAGAATAAGTACGTAAAATTACGCCATGCAATGTTGAAGTTATCATTTTTGACTCACTACGCGCTGGAAGGTCCGAGGATCGAATCCCGGTAGGGGCGAGATTTTCCGCACCCGTCCAGATCGGCCGCGGGGCCCATTCAGCCTCCTGTACAATGGGTATCGGTCATTCCCGGGGTAAAGCAGCCGGGTCGTGGCGTTGACCACCCACCCCACTCTAGCGCCGAGGTTAAAGAAAGAGTAAAAATGGAAGTAATGCTACACATCTACCCACCCTCTGTGCCTTCATTGCAGGTTACAGAGAGAAATTTACTTTTAACTTTACTATAATCCTGTATGACACTTTAAAAATACAGAAGCCTTGGTAAAATCTGCATACTACGTCACGAGAGTATGCCATTTGCAATTTTATTTACTACTTTGTCTCTTAAAGTAACACTCAGCAATAACGCAACAAATCTTGTATGCGTAGATTCTGTTCTGTGTTTCTCTTTGCTTTTCCTCATAACCCAAATTTCACTTCCAATTAAATATAATAAAAGTTGTGTCTATATTAAAATTACTATAAAGAACGTTTAATTCGAAAGAGTAGCAGAATTCTCCACGAGACGTGATCACGTTGTGAACTCTCTTGTTAATTTTCAACAGTCCTGTTTTTCAGGCACAGAAAGGCAGATGGCAGATGAGGTGTCACGCGAGCTGAAAAAATTTGATGAAACTGGACTAATCACACCAAGGCTTTCTGAAATACTGAATCAGCTGCCTCTAGCACATCTATTTAGCATGAAACCAAGTACAGCCATTACAGCACGTGACGATATCATATGCATAGCATGCACTGCAGCGGTGGATGCTGTGACAGAATACATAAACACTCATTCACGAGAGGATGTCGTAAATCTTATAACTACTTTGTGCATTCAAATTGTAAACTACAATGAAAATGTGTGTTCTGGACTTATTGACTTGAATATGGTAAGTGGCTTTCTTTAATGAAATTAATACATATTATTATCTGTTGCATAATATTATATAATTTTATTTTATTTTGATCACTAAGTTATCAAGGGGTTAGTGACAAAAATCACACAGGTAAAAAAAGATTTAAGTTAAATAAATTAATCAAAGTGATAACTGATGGATACTTTAAGGAAATATTAATTTCACGCGTGCTAAAAGACTTACATCTACCAACAAATTTTAACATTTTAATATATAAATGACATATCTAAAATTTACACATAAAATTTAACAGATAGGCCTACACAAATTTAACCTACAGAATTTTATATAAAATATGCTAATGTAATACAGGTAGTCTGAGGAAAAAATAAATATATATAGGCTGAAAATAATGAAATTAAAAGTTTCACAAATGCAGCCGCAACAAAAATGTTGTGACTAGCTTGCAAAAGTTTATGTAAATCAGTACTGCTTGAATGCCAGTCCAATAACATGCACTGAACAGCACCATGTGACACCAAAATGTAATATATCATCAAGCAGCTTAAGTTCACATGATTAAGAAAACTGACTTGTGCTACAAATTTCTGCATGCCTGGATACATGTGCATATATGCATGAAGGAATGTACATAATCTCAGAATGTCAAGAGCAACTTAGCATATCAACTTAGCATATCAAAGTTAATCTAAATAATACTTAAAAATTCAGATTGTTCTTACAAAAAATATGCTGCATCTCTACTACAAAGACAAACCAGTTAATGCTATTTAGGAACAACTGGTGTTTATTCTGAGAATCACACAAAACGTATAAATACACTCTGCAGGTCAAACGCAAAGTTTTTAATGCTAGGGCAGGTGGTAGCCTATGTATTGTAACCACTGCACTTCTGTCCTTTGAATGGTGAAACCTCATACCTGTCACAACAAGTCAACACTAGAATCTTCAAGCACACATTACATGAGGAGCATTTATCACACAAATCTGTCACCAAATTTTATTAACCTAGGTTCCCCATAGAAAATTTCAGGTAAATCTGACAAGGTGTAAATGAACTGAAACATAATACAGAAATACTTACAGATGAACAGAAATATCAGTGCCTAAACAGATTAGAGTCATATTATGTACAGATGACAAATGTTTATAAACAGGACACAATGTGCCCATACCAAGTTCTTTCATACATAGACGTACAAGAACGCCGAAAAACTGAAATCATGACACGAAGTCTCAATCATTCATTAAGCACATTTCACAATATTAAAATGTGATCATGATATATTACATCTTCAACAGGATACAGTAATCTACATATTCAATAATACTGAAAGCCCCAGTTCTAGAAGAATTTGTGGAATCTTTCTTCAAGGCAGTGAGTGTTACAAAGATGACCCTAGTCTTGAATGGACAGTTAATGTTCATCTTGGACACAAACCAGAAGTCAAAAGAACTGACAACACAAAGGCAGAGGTAAGTGTAAACCAGTGAGTGCATGTTAAATTACTGAATGAAAAGGGGGGTTAAGTAATATTGTAATTATGCACAACAATATCAAACAAAAGACAAGTTGTTAATGTTTAAGGCATAATTTACACACACAGAAAATTTATGTAACCTTGAATGGAATTTTTATCAATATGAAGAATTTAACAGCCATACTATTTTGCACTCTGGGATAGCATATTCAATACAGCGACTATGCTATGTGCTGGACAATCCAGGTTTCGAGTCCTGGCAGGGGCAAGAGGTTTTTCTCCTCTCCAAAATGTCCAGAATGGCTCTGGGGCCTACCCAGCCTCCTATTCAACGGTCATCAGGGGTAAAGCAGCTGAGGCATGAGGCTCACCACTTGCTTCCATCTAGTGCCAAGTTTAAGAATGAGTGAAGATACTCGTAAACCTTCACTCTCCCTATATGCCTTCATAGCATGGGCTGTACCTTTACTTTTTACTATTTGTCACCCATTTTTCTCTTCTGTGGATGGCAAAGGTTTAACATAAAGCATTTGTATGCCCATGTTAAGTTTCAGCCATTTCTAATGCAGCAGAAGATTATAACAAATTCCTATTGAAAGTAATATACTCGTAGATATGGCATCCAATAATGCATCTTTTAGCATCAAAATACTATTCACATATTAAACACCTAAGTTTCCTAAATATTATTACATTATATGCAAATTTCATTGCATTTTACATAAAATGTTTTAAATGCTTTATAAATGGCATAATTGTGTTCAAAAATTTGGTTTTTAGTAACGGTAACTGTGACTTTTAGAATACAACAGCACAGGATCCTCCATCAAATCCAACAAAAAGCACTCAATCTTTCAGACACGAGCCAACATCCTTCCATCAAAACCTGGTAACTACACTGTCAGCACCACACAGTAACAGAACCCCATCCATCAGAAAGTATCAGCATACGTTCACATGTAGGCCTTACAAAAAGTTTATGATTAAGTATATATATATTCTTCCTCATTATGTGTATTCTAAAGACTGTCAGATTAAATTTAGGGTGTTTTGTTTAGCGTCTACTTTCTTGAGACTGCATTTACTAACCTTAAATTAGAGACACCTATGCATCCTTGATCATAACACTAATACCAAAATACATTGAGCTGTATTGCCTATAAAAACACTGAACTGTAATAACATACTTTCTTAGGTGAAATTAGTAGAATATCATACTTCTCAATTTAATCTTCATAATTTTCACAATTTGAAATGTAATGCATGCAAGCAGAGTCTTGGTGGGTAAAATTACTGGAGCATTTTTCTTCACTTCACTATTTAGTTAGCATGTCCTTATCCTTTAGTGGATTTTTTGTTTCACTATTTATTTGGTAAAATTGTATTCTTATTGTAAGCAATATGTGAAAAAAACTTCATGTGTAAAACACATTCTGTGTTACCACCACAAAATTAAGGACCTGCTACACATTCCTGCAGAATGTTGGTTTAGAACTGCTTCAATTACTGAACACAGTACCCCTTCTAGAAGAGAACGTACTGATCTTTCTTCTTTGATCTCACATGTCAGTGTCACTGAATGAATATGTATCTTGTTAACAATATAGACTTCAGGCTGGTAGTTTGTTCAAGTATTGCTCCAAAACATGTTTTCAGGACGCTGATGTTCTGACAATCATCCAACTGTCGGACATTCATTATGAGCCAATATACCTGCCAGGTGGAAATGGGGAATGCGATGCACCAATGTGTTGCAGAAGTGATCAAGGCCTGCCAACAAGACCTGAAGCAGAAGCTGGTTATTGGGGCGAATTCACTTGTGATACACCGTGGAATGTTTATGATGAAACACTGAAGCAAATTAAGAGAACTCATCCGGTAAAAAATCACGCTTTTAAGATTATTAAGAAACGGATGGTTAAGGAAGAAGGGAAGGATCTTCGCTCCGCTGAGATGCTATGCAGCGTGGATTGGCAGTTAGTTACCGACGTTTCGGGACAACGCATCAGTCCCATCTTCAAGGGTCAAGTAGTCCAAGTCTTGCTTGATCTGGGAAGATGGGACCGATGGTTTGTCCCAAAACTTCGGTAAATAACTACCAATCCACGCTTCGTAACGTCCCAGAAGAGCAAAGATCTCATTTACACCGCGGCGAATCATGAAATCACGCAAAAAAGGGACAGTTTGCCAGAGTGAATGTTCATACACAGAAACACATAAAACCCTGCAACCTAAATTCAAATTTTGAGTGCCCCCCCCCCCTCAAATACACTAAACCAGAACATTATAACATAAAAGTTGAAAGATGGATAACTACATCTTGAACCCAATATTTAAAATCCCGAAAATAAAGGAAATTCTTAAGCCAATAAATTTTGTTCAAAACTGAACCTTCTAGGTGGGAATTAGGTAAGAACTTAGTTCAGTCTGCAGGCAACTTCATTCTGGCATCTCAACGCCTGTGTTCTACTCCCATGTGTAATCAGACCCATGTAGGATGGTAACAGAACTTGCCTAACAAAACGCGACTCCTCTTTATGATAGGATACCTGGACTTCTCCATCATTTGATATTCCAAGAAGAACACAATGTCATAGAAACAGGACCACTTTCTGTCTCAGGTAACAGGATAAAAAGGCACCTAACCACATGGATCCAACAGCAAGATCTAATCTCATTCACTGCAACTGAGAAATGTTAACCAAGAGAGGCAATGTACGTGTAACGTAACATTGAGGCGTGTTCACGTAACCTTTGTTGCCGTGGAAAAGCAATATGTATTAAATATTATGGGTGCGTGTCTGTATTCTTGCCTCAGTTATCCAGCGAGCAAAGCACATGCGCCGTATTATGCATATGTGGCCTGTCTGGCTCTACCATATATTTCCACATTATCTCATAAACGGCACAATTTTCGGAAAAAAGTTATTGAACGTAAAACATGTGTTTTGATTTTCTCCACAACTTTTGTCTGAAACATTTCTCTGCAATATCAATATCACATAACTAATACAAACATTAAAGCAAATTAAAAGAATGTAACTTCAAACAGTGTAAACAGTCCTTTTTTTTTTTTTGCAATTTTATTTTCACAGAAAATTGATTATGTCTACTTGACTGGAGATTATGTGGACCATGCAGTATGGGATACAAGTATTCAAGGAAATACTGAAATAATAACAAAAGTTACACAACGTCTGAAAGCTGACTATCCAGACACGCCTGTGTTTCCAATTCTGGGAAACCATGAACCAAGCCCACTAAATGTGTGAGTGTTTCTTCTATTGGTGGGTTACAATTTTCAGTATTTTGAGTCACTCTTTACAGATTTCACCTCAGAGGTCACTTATTCTTGTGTAGTTCCTCTTTAGAGTTACTTGCTAGATGTAGATGATGTTCCTTTATTTTCAGTTTTCATACCTTAACAGAACTTTCTTTAAATTTATTAAAACAAGCAATATAAAAATCATTTTACACCTTTAAATAAACATTTACCCTACTAACACGGAGGACCACCACCAACCAAATCCTAAAGAAGTTCAATTCAGTACAAAATAACCCTTATAATATTAACTTTCCATCTATTTCTTGGTCCTCCAAGTTGTCAACATTCATGTGGCTGTCATAACAAAAATGTGCATGCTTTCCTTTTCTCCTCATATTGCAGCTACATATCTTATAGCAAAAGAAGATACATTTTTATACTGGTACAGGAAACAGAATTCCACACAGTTAATTAGAAAACACACTTAACTTTTTAAAGTATGGTACAGTGTAGACAATATGTTTGCAGAGAATCAGATAGCTTCTGTAACGTGCAACAATGGTAACTGGCAGTATTATTATGTTACAGGTATGCACCACATGACATTGAGGATGAGAATGTTTCTACACAGTGGTTATATAAACTGGTAGCAGAACTGTGGTCTGATTGGCTGCCAGAAGAAGCCAAAGAAACTATTTTGCGAGGAGGGTTCTACACTGCACTCGCAAAACCTGGTTTTCGAATTATAGCCCTCAACAGTAATGTCTGCTACACCTTTAACTGGTAAATAAGAAAAAATTTTACTTTAAGTTTTTGACATATATGACAAATACAAAATACAGTTCTGGTCATAGAAACTGGACAGTTATGTCTTGGAAACTTCAATGTTCTCAGTAAAAAACAATATCTTTAAACCAACAAGAGTATACTATGCACCCAGAGAGTCACATCCCTCATACTCCGTTACTGATGTCATCTTAGATTTACGTCAGTATTCTAACAGGAAGAATGTTCAATGTCAAGATATGTAACAATTCACTTTCACAAGATTACATCTATCGCGTAATTTTCAGTTTATCATCCACACTGACTGTGGTTTGCAGCTGTATGGAGTCCCACAATTCAGTAGGCACTAAAAAGGCTGGTGGTATTACGGATTTTGTGTCCATGACAACAATGATGATGATTCTATTTTATGGCATTAAGACACACATAACACCGTACAGAATGAATAACTGATTATTTGACAGGTGGTTGTTCTATAATCCGATTGACCAAGATGGTCAGCTTCAGTGGCTTGCTGACACACTGCTTGAGGCTGAAGCAGCTGGAGAAAAGGTTCACATTCTTGGGCATATCCCTTCAGGAAATTCAGACTGTCTCAGGACTTGGAGCAGAGAATTCCACAAGATCATTGACAGGTTAGTAACTACAACCATGCCATTGTCAATGAATTTAACATAAACCCTATATAACACACACTGATACATCTATCCAGATGTCATTTCTATGTTCTATCCTGGTAAATATCACCAGAATTCAGCCGTATTTAATTTCTCTATTACATATTTATTCTGTCTGTAATGACAATTAGAACTGCAAAGAGCTTAACACTCTGCCATGTTACTTAAATTCACTGAATGCTAATGCTTTCATATCAGACAAATTAAATTCATTCATTCTTTATAGATGAAGTTTTGGTACATAAGGCACAAAAGAAACACATAATCTTACACACATTAATATGATGCACATATTCAGTCTTTATGTTGTGATTTTGTCCTGCATGCTCACATAAATAACTAACTAACTAACTAACTAACTAAACTAAACTAAACTAAACTAACTCCATGGAGCAGAGTCCTTCTTGAGAAGCTAATAGTTCCTTGACTAATCAGAAAATTCCCTGCATTTTATGAAATCCAAAGGTTCATTACCGCCTTCACAAGAGTCCGCCACTTGTCCCTACCTCAGACACATCAATCCAGTCCATCTCCACCTCCATCCTATATCTTGAAGTTCCATTTTAATATTATCCTCCCATCTACACCTGCCTAAGTCTTCAAAGTCGTCTCTGTCCCTCAGGTTCCATACCAAAACCCTGTATGCACCTCTTCTCTTCCCCATATGGGCTACATGCCCTGCCTGTCCAAAATTTTTAAAACGGGCATGTTTATTTTCAGGTTTGAAAACACAATAGCAGCAATATTCAACGGACACACTCATAATGATCATTTTCATGTCTATTACGCCACTGACGAACCAACTCGACCTATCAGTGTGGCGATCAATGGTGGAAGTGTTACACCATTCACTAACCTCAACACTAATTACAAGATCTACAGCATTGATTCTGCCACCTATGTAAGTATATCAGATGAAGACAGAATACAAAAGTTCACAGTGTGGTCATCTAGGTTATGACATTGTGCAGTCTTATAAATGGTAACCAATGAATGAGAGAAAGATTCTGCCTCTAACTTAACACGTTCACTGCCGGGCATTTAAATCCCCGACGGTGTTAAATTGCCAGCAATTTTTTGAATGTTAAACAACTAGTGCTCATCTTATAAATTATAAAATATAATTATATAAAAAATTATATATAAAATGCATATATTTTTTTTTTGTCAGCTAGGTTTTAATAAAGATGTAAAATATGTTTCCTGAAAGAACTTATTGTGTGTGTGGCCTATTTAAGGCAAAAGAGCAGAGTAAACTTTAGATCGACTAAAGTCGACGCTGGCAATTTAAAACTAATACTTAAATCGACCATAGTCGACTTTGGCAGTGAATGTGTTAAGGGGCAGATAACAACAGAACATTCTTCTGAAACACTGTCACCTACCCACCAGACTACACAGTGTCATATCCACAAGCCCACAGCATCAACCTTCACAACCCTGCATTCCTCACATCATAAAGACAAATGACACTCAAAGGAAAACTTGGTGAGCTGTGTATGACAAAATATCACTGCATTGCAGTCCAGTGTAGACATAACACCTTCTGACTTCATAATGAAAGTCACGGTCACTGAGTGCCAAATATTACAGAATTAAGACTTTTATATACAAAAACCATATTCACACAAATCTGAACTTACTAAATTTCACTCTAAGAACATCAAAGTCCAGCCATGCAACCAATTTAATTTGAGTTATTACAACATCCTCTGTTCCCAGAACATATTATTACAAACTAGGAAATGCAATATTAATGTGTGTGACAAAAATTAACAAGTATTTCAATTTTCTCCATTAGAAAAAGGCCAACACTGTGTTCAGCTTATTTTCATTTCTGCACAATTATTTTATGAGCTGTGCAGTCTAAGGCATGTACCGACTTCTCAACTTGAACAGTGGGATCATAGGTTTGAATCCAACTCAGTTCATGGGTAGATGTCCGCACTTCTTCTGTGTTTGTATTTTCCTGTTTAGGCAGAAGCATTGCAATAGTTTATCTCTCATCCAAGGAGTCCTACCAAATGCCTACGAACAAGATTCTTGAACCCAGAAAACAGGAGACCCTGGGCTGCTTTGTCCTGTAGCACCATATAGATGGAAGATTGTGTCCTGTGTGAAAATATAAATTGCCAGATATGACACTAAAAGACCACAATCTCATATCCATGTCATATTCTACTAATATATCAAGTTTCCCACCTCCTGTATTGAATGTCAGGGAGATTTCAAAACTATCTGTTTGTATTCTGTTATTTAATTATAATACAATGACAGAAGACACATAATTTGAATGATATGATAATTTTGTGTGATGAATTGGAAATTAAGAATATGATCAGGATGTAACATAGAGTATGGCCCAGAAGACAGGCCCCACCCAGCAGCATGTGTACCCCGAGAAAGTAAATAAAGCCTCACAAGGAACTATTTACAATACATGACATACACTTTCAAGCACGGGTTAAAAGGGCCTAGAAACATGGTGACAAGTTTCATTTCTACAACTCCTTATATGCATGGAATAATGGAATAAATCAACTTTTTTTAAATAAAAAAAGTTCTTGCACCTTGTGCTTACAAGGTACATTATAAAATGTAGTTTGATATAAAAACTAAGTTGTCTGTGACGGGTATGTAAAGTTTCACTCTGAGACAAAGAGATACATCAACTGAGCACAGTTTAGAAACTCTGTAGCAGATCTTGATTTCAGGCTTCCGCCACGATGTTGATGAAATCTGTGGTCTTCTGGGTAATTACACGGCGTCGTGTGGTAATTATTTACCGACGTTTCGGAACAACGTATCGGTCCCATCTTCATGGGTCAAGATCCAAGTAGGATCCTACTTGGATCTTGACCCATGAAGATGGGACCGATACGTTGTTCCGAAACGTCGGTAAATAATTACCACACGACGCCATGTAATTACCCAGAAGACCACAGACTTCATCTGTAGCAGATTGTTGTTGCTGATTTAAAAGTTTCAGTCACTGAGATGAATAGAGGGCAGAGACAGAATAGCACTTTGTAAGCAATATTTATGTAAGGGCCACTTCAGTTCAGCGGACCTGCTGATAAATCACTTCACAGCAACAACTCACAATTCAACAGAGGATGAAGGAGTGACACACACATAGATACTTTAATTATTTCTGGTTTATTTAACAATGCTGTTAGGAACTCAGGCTATTGATCTTTAAAAAAATACTTCCAGGCAGTCTAATGAAAAAGAACATCAAGGTTCAAATATACAACACACAAGCAGATGTGTGACCTTTGGCAAGTTTGTTGGTATGCATGCTGCCTCACGCTACATAGCGCCTAACAGCAGAATGATCAGTGAATGATGTGTTGTGCCCAATGTATGTACGTATGAACACCTACAAACATTTACATCACAGTGAGAATAGTTTCTTGACAATACAACCTTAATCATTATTAGGAATTATTTTCAGAATGTTCTAGACACTGAATCTTGGATATTTGATCTGGAAGACGCAAACAAAAATAGCAGTATAAGTCCAAACTGGTTTAAACTATATTCATTCAAAGATGAGTATGGTGTGGAGTCTCTGACTGCTCCAGAACTGGATGAAACTTACCCACAAATTGGCTGCCAACAGAACCCTTCTAGAAGACTACTCCAGGTAATTTATCACCATAATGACAGTCATTGTCATTCAGCTCAAAGGTGTTATTACTACATAAGTAGTTAGCACTCTGTGAAAGAGCCTTAGTCATTTACAATATTAAATTAATTACAAAAAAAATTGGTTATTCACATATGTACAGACATTTCATGGTTGAAGGTCCTAATTTAAGCATCAACAGTCATTCAGCTGGTTAATTAAATTAACAACAAATTAGTTCCCTTATTTCAAGAAAACCAGACCTTTATAGGGTGTTCACACATGCACATCAATGAATCATATCCCAAGCTAGTCCATCCAGTCCATATCTATGCACTGTGTTCCCGAAGTCCATCTCAATATTATCTCCCCAGCCATGCCTCCTCTCCCACATGGGCTCTCCCCTTGAAGTTTCCTAACCAATATTTTATATGCACTTCCTCCCAAACCAAAAAATAAAAGCAACATTACGATTTCATTAAGCAAGTGACTATTATTTCTTGAATTCACTTATACAATCAAATTCAGTCAGGTATTAGTAACCACACATGACTACTGTCACAAGCTCAATGCCAATACATATGTGACATTTAAAATAACTTCACATATGTAGATTAACATACAGACAGAGAACGTCTGAAAACAGGAGAATAACATAATATACTAACAGCAATAGTAAGTCACTGCCAGGAAGCTATAGTCTGTATAGTGACTAGGCTAAAGGCTGGAGGATCCAGGTTTCGATCCATGGCAAAGGCAAGAAATTTTTCTCTTCTCTAAAATAACCACGCTGGCTCTGGAGCCACCCAGCCTCCTATTTAACAGGTATCAGGGACTCTTCCCGGGGGTCCCAAGCGGCCGAGGCATAAAGCTGACCACTCAGCTCCACCTAGTGCCAAGGTTAAGAATGAGTGTAGCTATACCTCCATTCCTCTGTATGCATTCACAGCAAAAACAGGCATAACTGTACCTTTACTTATAATACTGAGCATTAATTGCTTACTTGAAGATTATCATTGCTGTTGTTTCTGTTTTTTTGTTTTGTTGTTGATTTGGTTTGTCGGCACATGAATAACTACAGAATTTAACTGAATTTTAGGTAAATAATTTCGGTATAATGGTTATATTCTTATATTCCAGGCATTATGTAAAAGATGCTAGAAATGGATGTGACACAGCATGTCTACGAAACAGACTCTGTTACACAGCCACAGCAAAGATGGGAGACTACACACAGTGTGATCAACTACTGTGTGAATTTGATGGTACTTGTAGCAGTGACAGAAACCACTAGTCAATGGCTGATGGAGGTTTCAGTTGCCTGCCAACACATGCCAGACACTTAAAAAGTAACATGTCCATAATATCCAACTTCTCCTGTCTTGTACACTAAATTTAACATTCAGGTGCTCACTTCTAATAAACAGCTATTATTGTTTGGAAGCTTTCCCATACACCCTATCATTGAAACATATTACCAAGTTTGACAAAATTGATGCTCATTTTACACACAACCCTACGTGAATCCCACAGCACTACCTTAACAGGCACAGTATCTGGCCTGGCAGCTGTGCTTAGTTACCATGTAATAATAACTGGGAAAGTTAATAGGTCAAGGTTGTGGGATAGCTCTTTTGCCTGCTACTGCGCTCATGACCTACAGTCATTGCTGGTACATAATAGGTTAAGTAACTTACTACATGCAGAAAGAATCCCTTGATTAGCCCAGCTTGAATGGCAGTGTCAAGAAATTCAGTCACTCAGATAGTATGTTCTGATTTAGGTGGCAAAATCGGTTCACATTAATGTTATCAACACCAGTTAATCTCATAATTATGGTTAGGCAGGAAAAAATGGTAGCTTCCTAGGCAAAGAATGACACTGCCACGTGAAGTCTGGAAAGTAAAGTCCTGAAGGCACAGCACTCATGGGTAACAGATATCAACTGGTAATTTATAAATGTGTAACATATCAAATGCATATCGGTGTTGTCCAGATTTGAGATACTTAATTATCCTGACATATAATTCAATGCAGATTGGCTAAAACTTGTACATGCAGCTGATGAGGATGTACCTATTAAAATGGTGTGGTATATGGAATTAAATAACTGTAGAGGAAATACTAGTGTCTTATCATTGTTTAATTAACCCTTTGCTGTCTGTACCTCTATTCTGTGATCCAACACATGAGTATAATATTAAAACTGTCCACTCTTGAGCTTCGGCCAAACTGTGTAAGTATATTGATTCCAATCAAACAATAAACAGTTTTACTGGTAGTGTTTAAAGATAAGGACCTTCTGGACACTGGGCGCGTGCGCGCATGCACACACACACACACACACACGATGTCATGGAAATCAAAAACTTAGGAAACAGAATTTCAGAAGGATGGAATAAATCAAACACATGTATAAGAGAATGAATGGCACAATAAAGGGAAAGTTTGGTCAAACAAATGACAAATTAAGAATACATAACACAACATCAAAGGTCACATTCAGGCATGAAAGTGAAATGTGGGCTGTGTAAGAAAGGAGCCCAACATTATGAAGCAGCATGGACAACATTTTCCAGATCACTGCTGGAACGTAGAAAATTGGACCCCCCAAAAGAATACAAATATAAGGCAAGTATTGCAAGTTCAAAATACAGTGGAATACTCGTACATATGCGAGTGCCACAAAAACTTGGCGCTGAATGGGAACCTTCAGAAAGAATGCTGAATATTGATAACCAAAGTCAACACTGTACTATCAAACGACTGACAAAAAAGATGTCACGGAAGAGATGGAAACACCAATTTTTATATGAGAGTTGATGGAAAAAGAGTTATAAGTCTGTAAGTGAAAGCAGCTCACTAACAACAGCAAGGAAATATATGAGATGTGGCTATTAAATAAAGAGACTGCAGATGCAGCTCCTGCCCATGGCCATTGATCAACAAAGAAAAAAAAAACAGAGGGTTAAAAAATAAAAGTTACAAATTATACAAGTCCCTAATTTTAATTATCTTGAAATTTAATATCAAATGAGAAAAAATATATTAACATAAAACCACAAGATATAATCAAATGAATGGAACACCCAAACATTATTTTGGGAAATGTATGGGAATAGGCTTAAAATTATGAGTACATATCAGTTATAAAGCATCTTTGTGTTACAGCAGGGAGATTGGCACTACAAATAAGAGAGATATCTTAAAACTGAAAGTAGCACATGAGATTTTTTAAGGCCAATGTTAAGTCTTGCTTTACTGGACCGCCAAAGAAACGCTGACATCTGCATTAGATTAAATGTGGACAGCAGATCAGAAGGTATAAAATATCATCAGAAGAACTGAAGAGATCGACTAAAACAAATGGAAAGAAATAGTCTGTCCCAGTTAGTCTTTCTGCATCAGTCTCGGGGAAGGTAGGATATGGGCCGACCTAGACAAAGACGGAAAACCGAGAACACCTTGAGCTTTAAATGAACAGGTTTTGAGGCCTTAACCTTGATTACCTTCATGACGATTATGTAATTTCATCATCGTCATGAACGTAATAAAAAAATCATGAAATTTCATCATAAAGTGTAACACCGTCAGAGATTATTTATTTATTTGTCGTTAATTAATTACATTTTAACCGCGCATATCATGTAGCCTTGAATAACTCATTTAAAATGAAGCACAAGAAAGTGGTCATGTCGAATTTGAAATGCTGTTCTGGTATTTGCCTGGAAGGACAGAGGGAAACAATAAACAGATGCCTGGACATTCCGTCTCCAAGCCGTGGTCTGCAACTGGAATGTCATGAACACCGACCAGTAACACTGTCAACTTACAATGACATACGCAGTGTATGAAAACCATAAGAATTATGAAAAACGTGTACTGCGCATAAAACGTACTTTTCAGTTGTCGCCACAACTTCTGTTCAAAATACTTCTTGGCCTGAAAAAATTTTTACGAGTCCCATTTGACGCATGCGCAGTAATATACGGCAGTCTCGATGTCCATGATTATCCGGGAACGATAAAGCTGTCACGAACATCGGAATCCATCTTCAGTGTAAAATGCCTTATTGGTTCGAGAAACTCAAAGTGTACCAACAATAAAAGTAACAAAAAAAACCCAAAAGCAAAACAGACATGAAAGTTTATTTATAATAAAAGTTAAACGTAAAGTGTCACATACAAATTCCATGAAGACGTAGAGGGAGAGTGGAGGTAGAGCTCCACTCATTCTCAACCTCGGCACTAGATAGAGGCGAGTTTTTAATAAAATACATTACGTGATTAAAAGGAGTGTCTCATTCCATAAACCACGAAAAGAATAATAAAACTTTATTTACATCAGCAAGTACATCAACGAATATATACATCTGTTTGTCTAGTTGTACCTGTTACCAACTTCCAGGTAGCCCTTGAAACAGGTGATGGACCTGCTCCTACGAAAATAATCAACCTCAGTTAATGAAATACAGAACTTGACTGAGCTGAGAGTGATGTGTACAAAAGCAGGAAAGTGGAGGAAGCCGACCCGCCAGCCAGGTGGTAGGCCTATCATGCCGAACACCAAAGCTCTCTAAATTCGAGACTCTACTTTGCGTGGGTGAAATAAAGTTGTCCCTGTCCATGCCATGAAGACATATACAGGGAGCAGATGTACGTATATTAATGGTTTAGAACTGTCGTAGTTATTGGCAATGTTAATACATAGCAGAATTATTGATTGGGAGGAGTTCTTTACCACAAAGAAGCAAGAAAATTGTAGTCATTAAAATCAACAAATACACCGTCAGAGCGACTCCTAACTGTCAATATTTTATCTCTTACATAAAGACGCTTCCAAGAAATACAAAGATTTCTGTGAATCTAGAAGGAAGTTTTGTACAATAAATCAATTCAAAGAAGTTTGCAAGAGATATAAAGCTTTCTGTGAATCCAGATGGAAGGTTTTTTTTTTTTAATAATAAGTCGATTCGAAGAAGCTTGCAAGACACACAAAGCTTTCTGTGAATCTAGGCGGAAAGTTTTTTAATAATAAATCGATTCTTGCATTAAAATTTCTGCAGTTTACGTGACATGTAACTTTATATGCTTCTCTTCGTAATTACTTGATAACCCTTGATAATGGCCCAAGAGGGGCCAAAACATGTAGGAATAAAACAGAAAATTACGGGTTGCTCCCTAAATACAATATTTTTGTGGTTTTGATTATGAATATTTAATAAAAAGACACGGCGACGTCTTTACATACGGATAAGTTATACAGCTCTTGGTATAAATGTTCCAGAAGCATGGGCTGTGGATTATTTGAACTCACATAACTGTATTGGGCTACACATTTAACGTGCAAGAATATATCAATATTCTCAAGGAAAAATGTTATTCGGACGTTCAATAAACATACAGGCTACGTATAAGAAATTCTGTAGGCTGACTGTATCGTTGCTTGTATATTGAACAGAGTTCACACTCCGTGCAAACTGCTAAACAACTGATTCTCTACATGTGTGTGAAAATGGGCTGGGATAGCGACTCGCCACGGACTGAACGATCTGGGGATCGAACACGGTGGGGGCGAGATTTTCCGCACCCGTCCAGACCGGGCTTGGGGCCCATCCAGCCTCCTGTACAATGGGTACCGGGTCTCTTTCCCGAGGATAAAGCGGCCGGGGCGTGGCGTTAACCACCCATCCCATTCTAGCGCCCAGGTTAAAGAAAGAGTAGACCTATACCTCTACTCCCCCTCTGGGCCATCATGGCCTGTTCTAGGGAGAACTTTACCTTTACCTTATAACAAAGCAAGAGAATATTTATTTAAATGTAGACCGTGAACGCTTTCCTTTGATACGTCACCAGTCCCACAGAACAGCCGATGTATTTACACGGACTTGTAGGCCTACGTAGCATGGCAACTGTCCACTAAAACATGTGGCAATGCCAAGTTCCACTGAAAGTTGTCAGACCTTGTAAGTTCCAGACAATCCATAACAGGTCTTAAGAGTCGGCACTGTGGCAGGAATAAACAGCATATACCATTCACAACAGATATTAACTTCCAACACCTTCCGGAGTTAAAAATACCTCAACCCTGCTTGGAGGTGGTCAGCTTCACGACCCGGCTGCTTTATCCCAGGGAAAGAGCCCCCGGTAACACTGACAGGAAGCTGGATAGGTCCCAGATCCAGTCTGGACACTTGGGAGAAGAGAAAAATCTCTTGCCCCTACCGGGTATTGAAAGATCCGTTGGTCGGCCATCCCGTACCCTAGTCAGTACACCGAGTATGCTGTCCTGGCTTCGTAAGGATAGTGGATAAACTGCAGTGCTGACTTGTTTTGTACATGGGAATGCTGGTAACATATAACTCACGAAGAAGAAATGTCCACAACTAAAGGCAACAGTGTTAGAATTCAAGGTTGTAATCCCTACGTGTTGTGACGTTATCGTGGGGAAAAACGTGACATAACCGGATTTAATTTGTACCTTTACAGCCGGGTAGAATATTTCAAGGAAATGTGTATGCTAAATAACAAAAACATCAGATAAGATGTAGAACTGCTTATACGAATGAAAATGTAAATTTGCTTCGTCACATACGTAGGCTCGTTCAAACGGCCTTCAAGGTGTCAGTATGTGGCTACTAACAAGTACGATAACACATCGAACGAGACATGTTCGTGCGAAGATGGGGTGTGCTGCTGCTTATGGCAATAATTTTAATAATTGTAGTGATCACAACGACAGTAGTTCTTGTCAAAGATGAGAATACCAAACCAAGTAAGTTACAAATTTCCTTAGATGCTGTGAAAGCAGAATTAACAGGTGGCAGGACCATCTGATTTAAGAGAAGACGCAGGAATGAATATGGTAATGATATTAAGATTTCTAATTGTATAACACAAAAGGTAATTATAAATCGCCTTTAAAAGGAATTACTGACCATTTTTAACTGTGTATTATACTTTAATTATGAGTGATAATCACAGTATTAATTATTAAGAGTACCTAAGATAACTTTTATTGAGAATTTTATAGAAAACAGTTTTGATTCTTCTACCCCAGCCTCATGTAAGGATCAAATAAACATAATTCCTTTTTCCAAACAAGGTGGACCATATTTTGAAATTCCCTCATAATGTATGTGCTTTCATTTTATCAGGCAGCATCAGTTGACAGTCTAGAAGGGGCTTGTCAAACTCGCTGGTGCATGCCAGCCGCATTGGGCTATGATATCTGACACTGAGCAACAAAATTTTACAAGTACATAAAAAGGCATAATACTCTAAAAAATATAGGGATACCACAAATACAATAATTTTTGTCATATACAGATATGTCTAAACAAATCTAAATTAGATTACCCAGTCGGGCACTGTTCTCATAGCTCACTCATGATCATTTTTTAATCAGAAACCTTTTTTTCAACGCTTAGCGTTCCAACGCAATGTAAAATGGCGCGTTGATGCCACTTCCAGTAGTCATGACAAAGGTGTATCTGATGGCTGTAATCTTTCAAAGCTGTTGTTTCGTTTCACGAGTGAAAAGAAATGTTCACACAAACATGTGCTACCAAACGTCGTACATATGCAGTGAGCAAATTGAAAAATTTTTGAAAATCGACGTTCGAGTTAATTTTGTATAAAGACGTGGCAATCATACGTCACCAAATTTTAAGTTAAGTACGTATAAAGACGTGGCAATCATACGTCACCAAATTTTAAGTTAAGTACGTATAAAGACGTGGCAATCGTACGTCACCAAATTTTAAGTTAAGTACGTATAAAGACGTGGAAATCATACGTCACCAAATTTTAAGTTAAGTACGTATAAAGACGTGGCAATCATACGTCACCAAATTTTAAGTTAAGTACGTATAAAGACGTGGCAATCATACGTCACCAAATTTTAAGTTAAGTACGTATAAAGACGTGGCAATCGTACGTCACCAAATTTTAAGTTAAGTACGTATAAAGACGTAGCAATCATACGTCAAAAAAATTTTAAGTTAAGTACGTATAAAGACGTGGCAATCATACGTCACCAAATTTTAAGTTAAGTACGTATAAAGACGTGGCAATCATACGTCACCAAATTTAAGTTAAGTACGTATAAAGACGTGGCAATCATACGTCACCAAATTTAAGTTAAGTACGTATAAAGACGTGGCAATCATATGTCACCAAATTTTTCTGAGAACTGAATCACACTGTAAAACTACTGGTTCCATTTGCATATATTTGTCCGCTTGACCAAAGTCAAAATTACAGGGTGCGTAGAACCCGGTATATTTAATTTAACAAAGCATAACTTTAAGTCGATTTTCAAATTCCGTTCTTAGGAGCCGAGTACTTTCCGGGTGGTAACTGAAAAGCAGAGTTGAATCATGCAAGTAAAACGATTTGCATGTTTCAAAATGTACCGGTACTAAATTTTAATTTTGTATTTCTGTTTCTCAGAGCCAAAGTTTTATGTAAAAGTTCTTATACTGTCAAAAATTATGTCATAAACCCTCTCTTCCTTGTGTTTTCACATTCAGTTCAGTTATTCGCTTTGTAACATCAAACAAAATGGCTGACTTCCTTGATATTTCAAGTGTATGTCGCTAAGGTCTTGTTTCGTTTCTAAAAACTACGATTTCACTTAACAAATAATAAAATTCTTTCAACGCCATGCGCCAGGATAACAAGGGAATTTTAGTGTAATGTGGCAAGTCTTCATGTTTACTGTCAACATCGAGAAGAATATAATCGAACTGCCGAAGACATAATCCACACGCACGAAGGTAACTACAGACACATCTCATTTTGAAATGTGCTCCAGACTTATAACTTTGCCACAGAAGACTTCTTGGTGTATTATATAATAAGAAGTGTACATTTTACAGACTAGTTTTTCGTTAACTTTCCGGCAAGGTCGTTTTTAGGAGCGTTCGCAAAATTGCGAAAAACGACAACTAGTTTCGTCATATCTGTCTGTCTGTCTATCGTCCGCATGGAACAACTTGGCTCCCACTGGACGGACTTTTATGAAATTTTATATTTCATTATTTTTCGAAAATCCGTCGAGAAACTTCAAGATTCATTAAAATCTGACAAGAATAGGGTACTTTACATGAAGACCTATACACCTCGCTGAATTCTTCTTAGAATGAGAAATGTTTTTGACGAAAATTGTAGATAAAATCAAAACACACATTTTATGTTCAGTAACTTTTTACCGAAAGTCGTGTCGTTTATGAAATAATGTGGAAAAATATGGTACAGCCATTCAGGCCACAATGACAATATAATACGGCGCATGCGCTTTGCATGCTGGATAACTAAGGCTACAGATGCACACTCAGAATACGTAATACTTATTGATTTTCCACGGCAGCAATGGTTACGCGAACGCGCCTCAAAGTTTTACGTACATTGCCTATCTTGTTAATACCCGTCATAGTAGGAAATCCGTCAGGCACAATACACACAAGTTTGTTACATGGAAATTCAATTCCTTGGATAGGAATGCATTCCAAAAGTTATTCACTTATATGTAAACAATTGTTAACAACCGCGAGTAAACGTTACAGGCAGAGCAATATCTTTCACATCTGGGTCCTCAACCACAGCTAACGAAATGGTTTAAAAATTTTTAAAACTCAATACTAAATCAATCCCTCAAACCATCTCACATATCGTTCATACGATCAGTCACTATTTCCATGCCCCATGGCTGACATTCCAGGTGGGGACTCATGCTCATCTTAGCCTGACAGTCTACAGCCAACTGTTGAAAACACACTATACTTTTAGTTTATCACATCTATTGTCCCACATGCAGTGACAGACATACCAAAACACCTGTACTTGTAATATTCTTTATTAATTTCAAATATCTTATGTAACGAAAAAAATAACATCTGATTCAGGAGCTTCAGAAGAAACTGACGGACAGAAGGAGCAAGGTGTGCATTACCAATCACAGAGGATGTGACAATCATCATTCCTGGCAACTACTACACTTCAGAACATATTCACTCCAAGTTAGTTATGTAAAATATAAACTATATGCTTCTTTACAAAACAATAAAATAAATGCCCAGTACATAAAGTAGTTGTGCCTCTTTATGATAGCATAACCATTCATTTCTTTGGATCATGAAATATTAATCTCCAAATGTAATGTGTACGATGTATACATAATGCACCAGCTCAAGATAAAAGTCATTTAGTCTATGTAAAAGTGAACTTTTACATCAGTAATGCAGATAACAACCAAGAAAATTTGTCATCTATTTTCCAAGAATCACTATAGCTGCCTTTATGCATACAACAGTAACAGAAAAATGGCACCCTTTGGGTGGCATTAACAACTTGTTGCATACACACATCACGTCCACCTCCTGTCTATGTAATTAAATGAATTAAAATCACGCATGTTAATCCGAGCTTCGTCAGAATCCCATGGCTCAAAGGATACGTATCTGAGAGACGTCATCCTTAACATAGATTAAGTGACAGAAATTTTGATAATTATTGTATACAGGTATAAGAAATGTACTGTACTTCAACGTTCAGCAATATCAGTAACAGTACTCAAACGATAAATGTAAAAGATCATCTATGCCCTTGAAGTGAATGAACTAACCAAATTATACTATATGTTCCGGTCTTTTCACACAACTTTGTTACACGTATATTTACATCATAATCAGGCTATGCATTCTGACATGACTGTCTTATCTTCACACTGGCGTGTAAACAAATTATTAGAAATGAAATGTGCTTTGATTAGTCATAAAACGGTCACTATCTAAATAATGTGCCATGAAAGGTTATTAAGATACACTAAAACCATAACATTCAGATTCTAAATTTTTTGTGGCAACAAATTAGCCAATGCATCGTATCTTTGTGTGACTTTTCTATCATCTATAATGACAACTTTATACACGTACATATACGTTTGTACAAACACACACTTACTGTCACAACATGGTTTTCTTGTTTAGTTCTTTCTGTTGTGTTAACAAGTCCACAATAAACAATTAAGAAGACAATCATACTGTGACAATGTGTGTGTGTGTGTGTGTGTGTGTGCGCGCGCGTATGTGTGCATACAGAGCTACCGCTTTCTTCTCTGAAAGTTAACTAAACATGCAAAAAGCACCAATCAAAAATCTGCTCTCACAACCAAATGCAACACGCCATACCTAGAACATAATTTTAATAGCACCCAAATACGCAGAAGTGAAATATGTTGGTGTGAGAACTAGGTTTTCCTCATGCAATCTCACTACTATATTCATTCGAAAGACTCCTAATGGATATCACAAGATAATTCCTTCTACACATATGTATAACAAAGTGGATACCACTCCTGCATTTTACTCTGTATGTCCTGAGACGAAATCTATATGCTTCTTTACAAAACAATAAAATAAATGCCCAGTACATAAAGTAGTTGTGCCTCTTTATGATAGCATAACCATTCATTTCTTTGGATCATGAAATATTAATCTCCAAATGTAATGTGTACGATGTATACATAATGCACCAGCTCAAGATAAAAGTCATTTAGTCTATGTAAAAGTGAACTTTTACATCAGTAATGCAGATAACAACCAAGAAAATTTGTCATCTATTTTCCAAGAATCACTATAGCTGCCTTTATGCATACAACAGTAACAGAAAAATGGCACCCTTTGGGTGGCATTAACAACTTGTTGCATACACACATCACGTCCACCTCCTGTCTATGTAATTAAATGAATTAAAATCACGCATGTTAATCCGAGCTTCGTCAGAATCCCATGGCTCAAAGGATACGTATCTGAGAGACGTCATCCTTAACATAGATTAAGTGACAGAAATTTTGATAATTATTGTATACAGGTATAAGAAATGTACTGTACTTCAACGTTCAGCAATATCAGTAACAGTACTCAAACGATAAATGTAAAAGATCATCTATGCCCTTGAAGTGAATGAACTAACCAAATTATACTATATGTTCCGGTCTTTTCACACAACTTTGTTACACGTATATTTACATCATAATCAGGCTATGCATTCTGACATGACTGTCTTATCTTCACACTGGCGTGTAAACAAATTATTAGAAATGAAATGTGCTTTGATTAGTCATAAAACGGTCACTATCTAAATAATGTGCCATGAAAGGTTATTAAGATACACTAAAACCATAACATTCAGATTCTAAATTTTTTGTGGCAACAAATTAGCCAATGCATCGTATCTTTGTGTGACTTTTCTATCATCTATAATGACAACTTTATACACGTACATATACGTTTGTACAAACACACACTTACTGTCACAACATGGTTTTCTTGTTTAGTTCTTTCTGTTGTGTTAACAAGTCCACAATAAACAATTAAGAAGACAATCATACTGTGACAATGTGTGTGTGTGTGTGTGTGTGTGTGTGTGCGCGTCGCGTATGTGTGCATACAGAGCTACCGCTTTCTTCTCTGAAAGTTAACTAAACATGCAAAAAGCACCAATCAAAAATCTGCTCTCACAACCAAATGCAACACGCCATACCTAGAACATAATTTTAATAGCACCCAAATACGCAGAAGTGAAATATGTTGGTGTGAGAACTAGGTTTTCCTCATGCAATCTCACTACTATATTCATTCGAAAGACTCCTAATGGATATCACAAGATAATTCCTTCTACACATATGTATAACAAAGTGGATACCACTCCTGCATTTTACTCTGTATGTCCTGAGACGAAATCTCAGTCAAGAAAATGACTATGCTGACTAATATTTATGTGATTTACCTCAACCCCTTCAGAAATATATCACTGTAATACCTCAAATTAGGCACTCACTAGCTCCTTCCACATTCTTTGCAATTCATTATTCATTAATCATTGTACCACTGGACGCTACTTATGGACTGAGCTGTTGGCATCATAAATAAAATACAATTAAAATCACCCCAACAAAAAAAAAATAAGGAACAGTAAACAGAGAAAATAAAAAACAATAAAGAATGAACTAAAGACAAAACATTTGGTAATGAACATGCAGAATCATAAATAAATAAAACGATTAAATAGCTATGTCATCTTACTTCAGCACAATTGCAATAACTGTGTATACTTCCACATGTTTATTACACAGTACCCACATATTATGATCCCATGCATCTTCCATTTTAATAAATTTAGTTAGCACAAACAGTACAGTATGGAGACAATGTATGTCCATGGCATAGTTCTTCTACAGTTATCACTATATTTGAAACCCTCTGCCAAATTTAAATTCTGGATATGCCAACAGGTTAGAAATGCAGGTTTATAATCTAGTTTACAAAGTCTATGCTCATGTAACTTTGTTCTCCATTTCAGGTGAAGAAGCAAAGCCTGAACATGTAATATCACAATGGATCTCAGAGTTCCACAAACACAGGAAATCCACACAACAGCCTGGAAATATTGTAGACATATTATCATCAAGAAATAATAAAATACTTGATGGTATAATCTGTACTGCATGCCTTTCTATAACTGATAGTCTGATACAGTACAGTAAAAACCACATGCCACAGGAGTTTCGTGAATTTTTATATTCAGTTTGTGTTGATTTGCATATACAAAAGGAAGAAGTATGTGCTGGTCTTATTGACTTACATTTGGTAATTGAATTTCATTCATACAATAAAAATATCCTGTTACACAGATGAATGTGACCCTGATAGTAAGAGAGAAATACTATACTCTGCAGCAATGAGTACTTCATACCCTGCTAGAAACGCAATAAGACACCTACTGCTAGATTGAGATCTGCGCTCTTCTGGGATATTACGCTGCATAATATCCCAGAAGAGCGCAGATCTCATCATCATGGTGGAAGCCTGAAATCAAAGGTACTGCTAGATTGTTATTTTCCAAATCAATACCATCTGTGATTGAAGATAATCACCATTACACTAACATTTACATTGCATCACAATTGAACACTCCTCAGGTGAATGTCAGTACAGTACCTTCACACAACCCAAAATTCCCTCTTCCACTTTTACCACATTCATAATTACCTTCCCATCCATGTCAATGCCATATAAGCTATGCAGATGAAAAAATGTCATTAAATTCAAATGACATGAGTTGTAACATACATATTGATGGGCAAGCCGACAGATATGCTAAAAGAAGTATGAAATATTCAAAAGAAGATGGTTCCAACAAAGTTTGAAAGAAAAAAAAGTTCAGTATGTAAATTATGTACAATCTCAATCAAAAGCCTCACATATTTACTATCACTGCGCACACCTCACAATTTTAATCTTGCTCCTAATTGATATTACAGGACACAGTACTCTACATACTTCATAATACACAAGGACTGACATCTAGACGAATCTGTGGAGTAATATTTCAAAGCCATGGATGTTCTGATGGTGATGGAAGTATGGAATGGACTGTAGATGTCAATCTTGGATCCAAACCAGAAGTCAATGGAAATGATGACAGCAGAACAAATGCAAGGGCAAATGAATGAAATACTACAAAATCTGTATTTTATAAATCATCATCATCATGATTATCATCATTACCACCACCACCAATATGAATTAGGCTACTTAGCATAGCAATTCTTAATATCTCTTAAGATCTTGCAGTCTCCCAAGCAATAATTTTCTTATTACTCAAGATATACATAGTAGACAAAAATGCTGTAATTTTAAATGTAAATTACTTTTAGCTACTTGACATAGAGCAACACAACCAGTTCCACTTTTCCCACATCTCTAAGTTGTGTTTCCCCTCCCTAGCCGCTCCATTACCATTCCTCACACTGCGCTGAGCCGTCATTTTCCATTAATTAAAGACAGCAGACAGCTTAGCATTAGACATGCTGCAGAACTATGCATTCCCTAAAACCAAAGATGATCCTGTCCCCATATTCCAATTATAAGTTGGATGCCCATATTTTGGTCATGTTGTCTGTGAGGGACTGGGCAACCAGAACCAGTTTCTTGGCCACCTAACTCTACTGGGTTTTTACTTTTTGTGTTATGTCAAGGACTACACCTATTCAAAAAATAACCTGTCTATAAGAGATGAAGCCAGAATCTGAATGACATTTAAATATGTGAATCCAGAAATGGTGAACTGAGTCCGACATGACCAGGATTACTCTCTCAACACACGTAGAGTTACAATGCACTTATGTCAACATAACAAAACTTTGAGGCCCAACCACTCATTGTGTGATTCACTTCATTTCACCTTGTTACATTTAAAACAAAGAGCTTCTAAAATTGTGTCATTTTTTCCATCTACCTTGTACAATTTTGAAACCTGTGTAATTACAATATAACATGAACCTTCCAACAGCATCATAACTTGGCATAAGGAAAGTGCCATTAGTAAATGCTTACGCCAAGTAAAGATAAATTGTTGAAAGAAGGCAAATAATATGTTAGGGCTCAATAAATATGAGCAGTAACACATTTTCAAGCTTCTGAGGTTCTATCATCAAAATAATAGAAATATTTGCACATTTTCAGGCTTCTGAGGCACTGACTATCATCCAAATAACAGACATTCACTATGATCCCATGTACATGCCACATGGTAATGCAGAATGTGGTGCAACAATGTGCTGTAGAAGTGACCAAGGCATACCAGAGAGACCAAAATCAGAGGCTGGTTACTGGGGTGATTACAGAGACTGTGACATACCATGGCAAACTGTTCAAAATACGCTACAACAAATTAAGGAAAGTCATAAGGTAAACACTAGTATCTCTAAGAGAAAGTTACTTAGAAATATTGCAGCATGTTTGAACTGAAGTGACAAACAGCAATACAAGGCTTTATAGTTAAAAAAAAAAAAGGAAACAATTGAAACACAAACTGATAGAACAATAAAGACACCTACTACTGCGTGCCTCTGAAGTTTGAATGTAACTGTCTGCTGACAGATGATATTCTTTCAAGGTCATGGTTTAATTCATAGAGACTACAATCGTCCTTTCCTAGGCCCCTCTGACCTGAACTTCTCCGTGTTTCAAGACTGCCACAAAGTATGTGTGCATGGATGATACACTGTTTCCAAGCAACTGTTAGACATCAGTTTCAGACTGCTGTAGCTGCTATCCTTGAGCATGACAGGAGATGGTGGAAGTTTTAAAGTTAATATTTACATACTTTGCTTAACAGATAAACCAAAAAACATGTTACAAGTACATGTTCATCAAGGTTTTCTGTATGTGATGCCACATAGTTGGTAGACATACAGCAAGGTCTCAGAGAATCCTGTTGCCTTGATGTTCACTTCTCCAAATCTGAGGAAGGAACACGCAGATTTCTCCAAAACACTGGTATCTCCCTAACAGACTACATGGTGACACATCACAGAAGACCAAACTCATGTCATTGCCACGACGGCATCAGAACTCCATCAAAGTTTCTTTCAGTGACGCAGTCAAGAATAGATTAAGCAAAATATATTTTCAGAGTGTGGGTCTGAATATGTTAATTTTTTTAGGGAGATTTCCAACTCTGGCATTGCAAAGCATGTGAATATTGTTTAACATTCTGGTACTGTTCAGTAACGAGGGTAATTCAGAAATACGCATCAGCCCATCCATTCCTCTCTTTATATAATTCACGAATGATTCTAGTGTTAAACTCCTAAGCTTTTGGTGGTATAATGCAATTACTGCAGAACTAGCAGTCTCCCATGGCATGCAAGGCATGCCACTAAAATAAATTAGAAAGGCGGATGTGTGACAAAAATGTGACAAAACATTCAGAGTACTTTATATATACTCGGAAAGTATGCTGTGAAGAAAGTAAAGACTTCTTAAAGAAAATCCTGCCACAGCCTGTTTATGTCCAAACTGTAGTTCCATACTTGCATGCTTACAGGACTGGCAGAGAACAGAATGACCAGAAAACATATATGGAGGCAAAAGGTAGGGGAGGGAAAACACTGCGCCCCGATTTCATTCATGATCATGTCAAATTTATGACCAAAAACTGCAGATAATGGTACTAAAATTCACATGCTAATGAAATTGAGAAAATTGGTATCAAACCCCACATACACATTTGTAATGAGTAGAAAAATGTGTGCAAAATTTATATTAGGCAGTAAGAATCATTTTAGGTTAAATATGCACATGATCTCGAACACATACACACGAACATCTCTGTGTGCACTCATACAGGGGCATAGCTGAGTGTGGGCGGGGGAAGGGGGGTGGCAAGTGGTGCAGCCACCACAAGCAACAGAATCCAAGGGGCAACAAAATTAATATTTTAAATGAAAAATTTGATTTTCTAAGGGCTCAACAGGTTTTAAATTATTCAGCCAAATAAAGGAAAACCATTAAATAATTGTGATTTCTTTCGTTTATAATTTATGTTAGGGCGGCCATTGTAATTACTTGCCCCAGATGCCAAAAAACCTAGCTACACCACTGCACACACACACACACACACACACACACACACACAAAATATTAAAAAAGTTTGAAAAAGTTAGTAACAAATGATAAAGAAGAGAATACTGTCTGAAGTAATGAACGGCAAACAATCCTGAAAGCTTTACAGAAGTAAATGTTTGAAAGACATAACTGCAAAGAACTAATGTGATCAAACTTACATTTCAGAAAATTGATTATATATACATGACTGGAGACATTGTCGATCATGGCATATGGGACACAAGTATTCCAAAGAACACCGAATCAATAAAAAAAGTACTGAAGGCACTGAAAATGGAATTTCCCAATATATCAGTGTATCCAATTCTGGGAAATCACGAAGCAACTCCAACAAACACGTAAGGATTCTTTGCTGTAAAAAACATGTTGAATTATGGAATGTTTTAAATTGAGCATAGAAACAAGAAGTTCTAGGAAACCTTATGATGCCTAATTACCTCCACAGCTTTCATCCCATATGCAACAATTACAATTCCATAACTTTGCACAATTTAGTAATCCATCGCTGTGCATACAAGCAGTACCACAGCTAGGTTCTCTGACACTTGGGTCAAGCAATCACAATGGCCACCCCCAAATCACATACATATATATACATACATTCCATGGATCCAAAGCGTCACAAAGACGATACGATGTAGAACAAATTATACAAAAATATACACAATTTTTGCAGTGTAAATTTAATTTCCTTTTACTTGACTCAATAATTAAAATTTGTTGAGCACAGATTTTTTTTTTTTTCCCCCCCCCCCCCCAAATATTCATTTTGCCGCCCCTTGCACTTTGCCACCAAGAACGGCAGCAACCCCCCCCCCCCCCCAAGTTCCTGCATACCAGCATACTAGGTCTGGTACAACACTTTAGACACTGAGATAATATTTCAGACAAGATGCAGACCAAGTATGGGATGAATACATATTTATCAGCAAGATTTGCATCTTATGAATTATTCCATGTATTGCAGTCCATGTAACTTCTGGATCCATGGAACATGCACACAGTAATCAATTGTCCAAAGGAAGGGTTATTGGGAGTGATCAACACATGCTGTAAAAACTGCTTATGAGAAAAATAGGATTACGTGATCGTGAAGGCTAACAACCGCCTTCCCCACCATCACTTAAAACGCATACATTTTTGTACATTAACCCTTTAAAGACAAACATGAACCTGAGTTGTACACAACAATTCAGTTCGGATGGCGCGATACACACCACATCTCGGTTATAGAAACCAATTACTTAGTGCTGTAAAGAGTAATAATCATTGTTGGTTCTGAGATCCATACAAAACACATAAATGCACTCTTGCAGGCAGAATGCAGCTTGTTTTAATGTTTAAGCTTGTGGTATATATGGTAACCATCATGCTCTAAAGGGTTTGCTTGGATAGCTGATGCTTCCAGCTTCCACAGCAATTTGAGTAACTGCCCACGTTTATCAATGTGTATTTAAATTTTTCAGTGCTCGGCAATCCTTTCCTCCCCATATATTTCATTATTTTCACGTGCACATAGTCAAAGCTGCATTGGGCGAAAGGTTAGTGTATAAGCATAAATGTATATATGACAAGTTACTGTATATGCTAGCAAGTTTACAGCTCACTTCATTCCTTCAAATGTTCATGCTCACCCTTTAAATTCAGCATTATTTTGTAACATGTCAATATCACAACACCAAAAATACATACCAATGTATCTGCATTATGTTTCACCCTGTTTAGAAATGACTCCACTTTCACATATGAAATACATGTCTTATTGAATACCGGCCAACTGACAGGGCAGTAGAAAGGCAGAGGAGGGCTAACTCAAAGTCTACCATACATGACAAGCCAAGTCTTATGGGATGTTATGCCATGTCAACTGGCGAACAGTTACTAAGCATTGGGCCTTCATCTTCATAATCAAGCAGTCCAAGAGTCCTCATTCTTCTTGGACTGGAATTGCAAGATCCTTCAAAGTGTCAGTAACTATTTACTAATCAAAATGGTGTAACATCCCAGAAGACTTGAATCTTCAGCAACATCAGTGTACGAACCTCAGTTCTTGACACAATTGTTATAATGCGTTGACTTGACTGGAAAAGCTTCATTTGCTGTTCATACTTGGCCACAAATATTTCGACGACATCTGCATGAGAGCCTACTAAATACATCAGCACCCCTCGCACCTCCTATTAAATTCATTACAGCAGAACTAAACAATTTCTCATCCCCTTACATGAACCAATGACACACAAACATATGCCAACATGCTACCTAGTCACAAAAGATTTCTTATCATGATCTCGATGTACAATATGGTAATAGGGTCATATTCTGGCTGTTGCATAGCTGTTCCCATTTATATATTGATTTTCACCATGTTTTGTCACTTTCATTTCATAGAATGAGTTGGATAAACCACTCACTGAGAATTCATACTGTAGTCTACAAGGATAATACAATGTAATGTAGCTGGTGGGTACCAACCAGGGGCATAGTTGGGGAGGGGGGGGGGGGGGAGAAAGAGGCACGACTGCCCCAGGCAGCAGAGTCCAAGAGGCAGCAAAATGGGTCACAAAATGTATATTTTAAATTAAAAAGTTTTATCTGTGCTCAGTGAATTTTAAATTACTGAGCCAAATAACAGTAAATTTGATATATAATTGTAATTTTTTTTTTAAATTTGTAACTTCTGTTAGGGGTGGCCATTGTGATTACTCGCCCTAGGCACCAAAAACCTAGTTAGGCCATTGGTACCAACATTTCAGAAGACCATACTGCCTCCACCTTTGGTGTAGCAGATGGAAATCATATTTCTTCAGAAACTACCAGACTACACAGTGCCTAGTTTACTCTTAGAGAAAAGTCAAAAACCAATAACTGATCACGCACAAAATACGAAATGTCTGCAGTAGCCAGAGTATCCAAGCATAAGAAGTATAAAATAATCATGGTGGTTGGTTCTACAATTTCATTGCAGATTTGCACCACATAATATAAGTGATAAGAACGTTTCAACAAACTGGCTGTATGAACTGTCTGCAGAACTGTGGTCTGTTTGGCTGCCACCAGAAACCAAAGAAACCATTTTACGTGGAGGATTCTACACTGTGCTGGCACGACCTGGATTTCGAATTATAGCTCTCAACAGCAACCTTGGGTACACTGACAACTGGTAAATGGAAGCAGTTACATTCTTAAAAAAAACTTCTTTACTCTCTGAAAAAGCACGTACCATGAAAGGAAACTGCCGATCCCAGTGGCCGTGTGGTCTAAGGCATGGGTCTTCGGCCGCTCGCTTACTAGGATCGTGGGTTCGAATCCCACCGGGGGCATGGATGTCTGTCTCTTGTGAGTGTTGTGTGATGTCAGGTAGAGGTCTCTGCGACGAGCTGGTCCCTCGTCCAGAGGAGTCCTACCGACTGTGGTGTGTCTCAAATGTGTGTGACCATGAAACCTCGACGAAACGAGGAGGCCCAGGCTGTCGAGCAATAGAAAAAAAAAATGAAAGGAAACTACGTTCTCTGCCACACAACATTAATATAAAATGCACCTGCAGTATAAACATGCCATTCCATATCTTGATATCCTGACATTGCATGTAACCTTCAAAATGGGGGATGTCAATTCCAGAGGTCAACAGTCTTTTCTGGATGACAAGCAGGCCTACCCATGAAAAAGTTACAATGTACAACAAACACTATATAAATTTACCAAACTAAACAAAACAAGCGAACTGAACGTAATTTACAAATAGATTTTACCTTGTGTTTTCACAGCAAGACATTGTTCCAAATAATGTTTGGACAAAAAAGCAAAGTTTTCTTTGCCCACACCATGAAGGCATGCAGGGGGAGTAGACAAATGGCTCCACCCACTCTTAATTTTGACACGAGATGCAGGTGCGAGGTCAGCATCATGCCCTTGCCACTTTACTAGAGGAAAGAACCCCAATACCCATTGAATAGGAGGCTGGATGGGTCCCAGAGATAGTCCAAACATTTTGGATAAGAGAAAAATCTCCTGTCCATGTTGGTATTCGAACCCTGGATTGTCCTGCGTGTGACCTAGTTACTATACGACCATGTTATCTCAGACATTTTGGCACACACTATTTCATAAACAAGTTGGGAAATGCATGCATATCACAACCGTTATGGCACCATTCACACCTGTAGTTTAATACTTCAAAAACCAAAGACACAGAAAGTGTGATGGGCATGAATGTTTCATTTTTGTCTACAGCAATTCATCTAAAGAGTTTTTGGTCCAATAAATATTCTGCGAGTTAAGCTCAAGCTGCATGCATAGAGATATGTAGAGCTTCATGTTAAGTGTCCATTATCCTTGTCCAGTTTTAACAAAAACTGGAATAGATAAACAGCTGTTAACTTTCAATATCAAATTTGTGAAAATATGAACAACTTTATGATATGCTCCACACTTAAAAATAGCTAATAAATAAACCACTATTGACAAATGAACCCCCTAATTAATGTAACACAATGTAAACAGTTATAATTCCTCAGTAAAGGACACAGATTCAGTTCATAGAGCAGAACTCAACACGTGCTTTGTGATCATCAGTGAATAATCAGGAGATTATTAAGAATATCTTCAAATTCTCACAGACACCAAAATAAACTCCAGGGGACACCAGGGTGCTCATAGGCATATGGGCAGAGCTCTCCAATTAATACTTTAAAATTCTCATTTCTTTAAAAGTAATTCAGATCTCTGTCACTACTTCAACACACTATTCACATTCAGCAGCCTTTGCAATTGATTTTAACAACTTGTGTTGTTACATCTGCCAACTAACATGCCACCTGACTAGTGCAAATTAATTAAGTGACACCTCTGCCTGCACAATTCTATACCAACTGCTGCATTCAGTCTTCCACTGCAAAAGCTTGCATACGTTTAAATAAGTCACCTATTAAATTAAATTTATTTTTATTCATTTGAAGTATATGAATCACATAGAAAGACTCAACCGCATATTACAACAAGAGCTGAAACTCCTTCCACAGACAGACAGACAGAGACAGACTCACAGACATGCTTAATGTTCTGTACACCTCATAAGATGGTCACAGGAGAGTATAAAAAGCATAAAAATGTTTAAGGCTAAGTGTATTTTCAGGCATAAGCAATGCTATTATCTGTCACTTTACAGGTGGTCAATTTATGACCCAAAAGACCAAGAGGACCAACTCAAGTGGCTGGCTGAGACATTACTTAAAGCTGAAAAAAATGGGGAAAAGGTTCACATACTTAGTCATATGCCATCAGGATTTGACTCGTGTCTCAAAGCATGGAGCCGTGAATTTCACAAAATCATAGACAGGTCAGTAACAAACTATCAGACTGGCAATGAATGAGTTAAACATAAATGCTGATTAATATAGTGCATAGGGATAGTTATATTTGGTAAATATGACTTCATAGCTACGCACAATACCATAAAGATGTGGAATGGGCATAAACATTAACACCATATATTCATCACTTCAAAACTGGACAGCAGCAAGCTGTTAATTTCGTGGTCTGGCCATGATTATGTGTAAAGAATCAGTTTTGATCTTTTGCTGAAGATTCAAACCCTGGTCTTCCACCAACATGTAAGCAGTTTCTTCACAGACTTTGATTATACTTCATATATTAATAATTATCATCTGTACTTTCAAGCATTCTTTGTTATGTGATCAGTACGGTCCATTGTTACAAATGCAAATATGAAGGAATACAATAATTTACACAACTTGGTTACGTTTTCTTAGGTTTGAAAACACAGTAACAGCTCAGTTCAATGGTCATTCTCACAAAGATCACTTTTACATTTATTACGCAACTGATGAACCAACTCGTGCCACCAATGTGGCATTCAATGGTGGAAGTGTAACCCCTTTCAGCAACCTCAACCCTAACTACAAGGCCTACAGCATGGACTCTGCCAATTATGTAAGTAAGTCATATGCAAAGGCAATATAAAATAGAAATGTTGAAGAAAATGCAAAATGAGCTCTACAAATTAAATAAAATAACTTACAAATGTAAGTAACAATAGCACATGCTTTCTGAAATAACATGAACAGTTCCACGTTGTAAACACTCATACACAGCAAGTTTTAACTCCAACAAAAATTTAAAAAACTCGTATTCATAAACTGAGTGCTGAAAATATTCAAAATAAGACAGGAACTAACAAGGAAATGGACAAAATTACATATGGCAAAGCATAAAGTTGTCCTCTGCTAAATTAAGCACCACACAACGAAGATAAATTTTACAGAGGAGATATAGCTCCAAACATTCTTAACCTCAGAACCAGATAGTGGTGGGTGGTCAGCTTCACTCCCCAGCCACTTTGCCGCAAGTAATTTCCGTATAGAAGGCTGAATGGGCTCCAGAGCCAGTCTGGACACTGGACAGGTGAGAAAAATCCCAGCCCATCAGGAATCAAATGCCAATACCCAACTCATCCAGCTCACAGCCTAGTCAGTCTACTGAGTGAGCTCTCCTAGCTCCCATAAGAGTCTCATGCTTCTAACTTTGCCTGGTGCTGTTATGACTATTAAATCAAAGAGGCTGATGTACATCAGACATGTCAAAAACAGGAAGAGAACTCATAGTAAATGGACTAGAAGACCTAGTCTGGTCTTTCAGGCCAGTTAATGATCTTTCGGACTCCAAAACAGATGAACAACTATGCATTGTTTTGGGAACAGCCAGTATCAGAAAATTAGTACACCCTTCAAAGAACAGTGGTATTGTATATACCACCTGCGTCATCATTCAAAACCTCTGCGCTTTGCCCACAGACTGTACTTATGGGTTTTGTGTGACTCTCAGATTACACAGCAATTATTTGCCTACACAACAATAATAAGCTGGTCATCATAACAGAGATGCAATGTGATTTCCGAGAGATAAGAACTGAATTCTTAAACACTACTTAGATTATATCACGATTCAAACATTTAATCTGCATTAAACTGTAGTAAGAATTCCTTGCAGGACATCCTAGATAGTGAAACATGGATCTACAACCTGACAGAAGCAAACCTGAAAGGCAATGCAACTCCGAAGTGGTTTAAGCTCTACTCTTTCAAAGAAGCTTATGGAGTGGAGTCTCTTTCTCCTACATCCCTGGACAGACTAGTGCAAAACATGGCCACCAATAGAAGTCTTCTAGAACAATACTCCAGGTAAATAATTACTATTCTATAAGCACAAAGTAATTAAAACAATCTTTCCACTTCAAGTTCGACAAAACTTCTCTCCGAATGTGGAAAACAAAGTAGGTTCTGACGCAAACAGCTTTTCTAATTCTTGAGGTTTGTGGGTAAAAATTAAAATAACTGTAAGTTTAAAACATGGGAATTGAGAATAGATTTTTAAATTACAAAATAAATAGCACAGTTGATACAAACTAAAGTTATATGTGCAGTGTTCTAATAATACCTATTTACGGAAATCCTATTCACCATTTCAGTGTTTCCATGACAATAAGGAATATGCGAAACTGGAGTGACCATTAATGGCATAATTTCAGAATTTCAGTAATGAGTTTCAACATTTTAGTCAAACACAAATGACAGTAGGAGAGGATTTACTTTCTATGTACTCTTGGTTTATTTCACAGTGCTTTCAATAGCTCGTTATCATATGGTGTTGAATGACAGAAAGAGTAGTGAATAATAAATTATAAATGACACGACGGAAATGGCTGTGCCCTACAGGTACTAACCTGGTATTTGCAACAAGGGTATCAGGAGAGCCAAGAAACCATTATAACAAACACATGCTAGACAAAACATTTACAGAACTCTTGAAAGACTTATGTTGGCACATGGAAATGTACCCTGGATAATTACCAAAGCAGAAGAAAAGAAATTACTGGCATCAGAAATGGAATTTATAAAGAGAATTGCAGGTTACACACTACTGGACCATAAACAAAAGTACAGGCATTTGAGTTCTTCAACTAAAACTCAGTCGTTACATTTACACAAAATCACTGAACTAATTTAACACAACAAGCAAGACAACACAATATGCAAACTGTTTATAGCAACAAGCCTGCACGGCAGAAATTTTAGGAATATCACTGAAGAGATGGCATCAAACTGTAGCAGGCTACATGCCTTATAGCAGTTGATGATGACAATGACTTTTAAAGAGCTTTATAGACACACTTGCTTTCTTCTTTCCTTCACGCTTTTACTGGTAGCTCAATGCGTATTTTGTCAGTAATTTGATTTCATTCTTTCCCACTTATGGCAGGAATGTTCTTTCTCAGACAAAAACCATGTAGAAGAGTATGGAACAAAATCATATGTGGACGAAACAAATGTTTATGCTGGTTACCTGCCATAAAAATTATTTTTCTTTTCATTTCCATGTTAAATAGTTTTGATTTATTTGAAGTAATTTTGTAATGTTTTTGTTCTGTATCACAGGAACCAGAACTTTCTTAATAAAGGCAAATTTTACTGCATGAAGGCATATCCAACAGCCTGGGACTGAGGACGAAACATATTCTTACCTTTCTTACTGGTCACTGTTGTCCCCTTCTGACTTTATGCAAACGGTGCAGCATTTGTACCACTAGTGGAAGCACTGGTGGAAATAACTTCTTGGAAATGTGTGTAGAATAGTCAATTAAAGTTCCTGAATTTCAGGACTTCCTGAAAATAATACCCTCATAGATGCAATTTCATTTTTGGAAACAAGCAGAAATCACAAGGGGGCAAATCAGGTGAGTAATGAAGATGGGGGACCAGCGCCATGTTTTCTGAAGTCAAAAACTGCCACTGTATTTGGTCATCAGTGAGCAACCAAAGCACAAGCTTCATGGCAATCTGCTGTATGTTCAAACTCTTGTTTAGAATTCAACAGCATGTACCATAGAGAGGCTCAACCTTCCAGCAATCTCGGAAATGGTACTTTGTCAGTTGTTGATCACACTTTTAAGAACTTTCTCTGTGTTTTCATCTGTACAATCTGTGGAGGGGCTACCCGAATGTTCACTAAGGCCTGTGTTATCACCAAGGTAATGTCACCAAAAGCTGTTTTGAGCATTTCATGTTGTTCTGATGCAGTCCTTCTGAGTATGAAGAAAAACTTAACACAAATATGTTGTTCCTTCATTAGAATATTGTGGATTGCACTTAATACACACAACAATAAACACCACTGAGAGGCTTCACACAGGGTCACAGCTACAAAATTCACTAGACTCACTCAGAAGGTAGCGACATTATGGCACCTAGTGGCAGAAAGCTGTACCACTTGTCACTCTCGGTCTTAGCCAGTTCAGACACTTTTGGATATGCCTTCATGTGTCAATCCACGCTACTCATATATAAATTTCATACGGAGATTAGGAAGTAATATAAATGATCACAGGCAAAGCACAGTCATAAGAACTACACTAACCATTAACCAGTGTGCAATCTTACACAGACTATTTCAGAACTCTGACAGTTCTCTTACGTTCCAGGTACTTCGTTAAAGAAGCCGACACAGCGCTTGCAAGGGGCTGTGATACAAAATGTCTAGAAGAAAAAACTCTGTGAAATTGCAACAGCTGAGACAGGAAATTCTATTCAATGCAACATATTACTGAAAAAATTTCAAACAGCCCATAACATTGTTGCTGATGATAGCTTGAACTTACAAAAATTACTGAGTCAGATAATTCATTAGTTCTAAATATCCAGACTAAATACAGGTAAGTTTACACAGTTGGCAAGAAATGAACTAAGCATCTATGTGTATAAACAAACTATATTTTGTTTGCACTAATATGTGGAACATGGCATAGTAACTAAGAACTGACAGGTTTGTAACATAAAAAATAACAAATTTCTTTGTTAGGATAATGCATTTCCGGAAAGTTCACATGCTGGATGCCTGATGTTTGGATAATGAACGTTCTAATGCTCAAGAGACTACTAGACCTACATCTCAGTTACAAAAGTGAGCTCCAAAATGTGGAGTGATAAAACACAGGACATTTAATGTTGTATCAACTACAATGGTTATTTATCATCAAACTCTACAAATGGACAATCAAGATCAGTGAAAGTGGGGAGGAAGCAGTCATAGCCTGGAGGGCCTAAGTAAAACCAATGAAAATCTCCGGATTTCAGCGTCCCAGCTGGCATTCAAACCAGGCACTTCCTGAACACAAGTCAGCAGTAATACAGCACAAGCCAAAGATATGGCTTGAAATCCTTTGCGAGTGCCTCGTATCAAAATTAATCTCAAGAAGAGTAGCACAAATGTAACCAACAATGAATCTAACACACACCTTTGTTACACTTCAATTATTACTGAACACTTCTGACGTCAAAATTATCACCTCTACGTAAAAAAAAAAATATATATATCACGTTCCCCTATACCAATACTGTCCACTTCAACATATGGAACAAGCCAAATATCAACTGAACATGCACCTGCAGTTTGCTGCAATTACAGCCAGAAGGGGCATCTATAACTGGCAAGGATACAGTACCTGAAAAGCAGTCAAAGCCTTAAACTGACATTCAAATTCCCATACGCCAAACTAATGCAACCACCATGTTTTGAGAAACAGGGTGTAGCTGATGAAGAATGGACATAAAGAATGGACGCTTGGCTATTATATATACAGTGGTTCACGACTTTAGAACTTAATTTCAAGACCCTACTCGTATCTCTGATGCTAATTCCCAGACAGAAATGTGTCACAAACATAGATCCTGTTCTCAAGAGTTACAGATTTCTTGTACATAAATGGTAAAGAAATAATAGTAATAACCAAACAGGTACTTGCATTTAAGTTTTTAATACTGAATTAACAGTAACTGTTCAAAACAACAACCCCCCCAGCCTGAATACACATCCTGAAATACCTGTGAACTGAGCACGTGGCTCAGGTCACTTAATTAGGTGTGTCGTTACATGCACTGCAGCAATGTAACTGGTCTGGCTCTTTTGAAATAACGTGCACTTACGTAGGGAATACACACAAGAATCTGTACAAAATGTATAATGATTTACAGGTAAAAGTGATACACATCTGCATATTAGCAGTGTGATCCCTGCAAAGTGTAATCATCCTTCCTACTTTCTGATTTCCATTATCAACAGACTACATGAATAATGGAACACTTACAGGCATGTAAGAAAATAGTCACAAACCAATGAGTTCACTTCGTTCTTCGTATGCCATACACTGTCACTCCACACAGAAGTCATTCTCTGTCAAACAGTGTTATACATACTAGCTGGGCAGTCCATACCGACAGTCAGAATACATTTTGTCAGTACAAAAACAATTCCCAAGTCCAACCAATCACATACGGTGATTGAAAATGGTTCTATCTATCAGACCTGACTGAGTCGGGACTTGCCCACATTGTTATCCAAGTATGGAAATGGCATAAGTTTGGAAGTGTTGTGTTCTTTTCAGAGTACTAGACAATGAACGAAGCCCAGAAACCAAGTAATATTGAGTATAACATACATAGTCAGATTGATGTCCTTGCTTCAAAATAAAACAGTAACAAATTTCAAATCTCCTTGTTACCACAAAACACCATTTCCGATCCTTTTCTTACTGTAGGTAAAGGTAAAGTTCACCCTAGAACAGGCCATGAAGGCCCGGAGGCAGAGTAGAGGTATAGCTCTACTGTTTCTTTAACCTCGGCACTAGATTGGGGTGGGTGGTCAATGCCACGCCCCGGCTGCTTTACTCCTGGGAAACACATCTGGTACCCATTGAACAGGAGGCTGGGTAGGCCCCCAGGGCTGGTCTGGACGGGTGGGAAAATCTCGCCCTCACCAGGATTTGATCCCCTGACCGTCCAGGCTGTAGCAAGTCGCTATCCTGACTACGCTATACCAGCCCATGGCTTACTGTAGGTTTTATAACAATAGTACAGGACACAGATAAGGTGTACACTGCCTTTACCCAGATATAAGAAAACACCCATTCACAGTTTTCAATTATCAGATAGATATCTAAACAGAATGTTTTTAAATCTGAGTGGGATTACCAAGTAACCCCCCATTTTTAAAATAAGGAAACATGAAAGAATCCTCATCTTATATTTGGATAAATGCAGTACATGGATTCCATACACAGAGTAATGCAGAACATAAATTATATTTATGGTATACAATCTGTGATCACAATTCAAAAGACTTTCTAGCATATCTACAAAGTTTTCTCCTCACTGTGCATAGAACCAAACTTTTGTGGTAACTCAATCCACATGATGCTGGGTGATAAAAGAATCTCATCTCGTACCATTTCATCCAAGAGTTTCACCTAGAGGTAAGAAGAGTTATGTTTGGTATTCCATAATTTCATATAATACAATGTTCTGAAACAAAATTCCTTCTCAGTAAAAGACAGAGACTGAAGCAATACAAAACATGTCACATACAGAAAATGATCATTAAGTACTGTACTTTCTAAAATTGTCTACATTGTATGCCACATCCAGTTACCTGATGTACTTCGTACAGAAAACGCTCTTCATATTGATAAAATAGGGCAAGTTTATTTAATTCTATATGGTCTGCTTATATGCCCAGAATATGTCACAAAGCTAGACATTTTAAACATACACACGGCAGAAAGGCATGAGAAGAAAACCTACTTTTGCGATCAGGTATTGAAAAAATCTCGTATCTACAAGCCACATAACCAATGTAAACAAGTGTGAGATTATATAAATGGATATGTCAACCAACAACTGCACTAATTAAGTTTTACACTTTACAATTGCCCTACATATGTTTCGGTCACAAAGTGACCATCATCAGGGGCTTCGTACGCACGTGTGTGCACTTCACTTCACATAGTCCATTGTTTATTAAGTTATGCGGGGGAGTTATTTTTTGTACACTGTTCCACAACACTGTCCACTGTTTTAACAATGTTTTGGGTTTTTTCACTGCACTGCTATGGTGGGAACTGTTGAGTTTTTCCGCTGTGCTGCTATGGTAGATGATGTGGTCTCTATTCCAATGGTGTGTCGGTGAGCTGAATGACATCCACTATTGTTATGTGATGTGTGTGTTTTATCCATGAAGTTCGGCACTGGGGGTTCTTGAGTACACTGCACTTTGTAGGGTATAGCACTAGATATTCCTTGGGTGCGTCATATACCGGATGTTTTCCTTGTTGAGCTTTCACTGTTTTGCTTTGGCTGGTGTCACACTATCATTAGTCGTCGCGTACTTAGTATTGGTTGTTGGTGTTTTTTAAGCCATGAATTGCACAAGTATTTGAATTTGTAAAAGTTATTTAGCAACTGCATAAAACTTTTTAGTGCGTTGCTATGGCGTCCGTTTATTTGTACTCAAGAGCCGGCGTGTTGTGTTGTGCTGTGTTGGGGTGTAACAAATACTTGTGCAATTCATGGCTTAAAAAACACCAACAACCAATACTAAGTACGCGACGACTAATGATAGTGTGACACCAGCCAAAGCAAAACAGTGAAAGCTCAACAAGGAAAACATCCGGTATATGATGCACCCAAGGAATATCTAGTGCTATACCCTACAAAGTGCAGTGTACTCAAGACCCCCCAGTGCCGAACTTCATGGATAAAACACACACATCACATAACAATAGTGGATATCATTCAGCTCACCGACACACCATTGGAATAGAGACCACGTCATCTACCATAGCAGCACAGCGGAAAAACTCAACAGTTCCCACCATAGCAGTGCAGTGAAAAAACTCAAAACATCGTTAAAACAGTGGACAGTATTGTGGAACAGTGTACAAAAAATAACCCCCCACGCATAACTTAATAAACAATGGACTACGTGAAGTGAAGTGCACACACGTGCGTATGAAGCCCCTGATGATGGTCACTTTGTGACTGAAACATATGTAGGGCAATTGTAAAGTGTAAAACTTAATTAGTGCAGTTGTTGGTTGACATATCCATTTATATATTACCATAATGCACGGTGAACAAAAAGTCAAGTGTGAGATTATATTCTCACAGTGGTATCAAGATTACAGTCTTTTGTAATTTGATACCATACAGTGTTGCAGATGGGCAAAAAGTTTCATAGGAACCACAAAGTAAACCACAATTGTTTTGACACAAAACTGATGAATCATGTAATCATGTGGTCAAACATTTGCCAACCAATCATGTGTTATGAGCTGTTGCATAGAAACCTCAGTCCAGTTGTCACAAATATATGCAACTTTCCTTATCAAGTCTGGTGTACTGTTTCAGATATAGTTCTCCCCATCTATTTCTTGACCTTCCAGTTTATGTTGATATTCCTCTGTGATCATCCACTGCACAGTTAAAGCAGCACAGTAATATAATAATTTTTACGTGAACTTAGTTATTATTGTACCTTCCATGATTGTCACTATTCCATTTCTGCTGCAACCATAATGATACAATTCCACATGATTCCAAAACAGTCTGTATCAAGTACTGCATGCCCAAATTTTATTTTGAACAGAGTGGTTTACCTGATGTGATTACCTCAATTGTAGCAACTGAACTAGTTTGAAAGGCACACAGGTTGACATGCAAGTTGATTAGAGAAATTCACAATACTCAGACCAATTTGCAACTCAGACCAACAAAATGCACAATATTGTTTCTTGGTTTAGAGCAATACAGGATAAGTCTGCTTTACCATCAAAGGATGTCAATAACATAAATTGCCATAACATAACACACTTGTTCAAATGAAAAACCCATTTGGGGATTGTTCTGTGCAAAGAAGCACAGATAATGAAAAACAGCCCTCATAGGCCTTGAGGCAAGTATCCCACTGCCACACGAAGCACTGGAATGACTACCTGGGCTGCTGCTGAAATCATTGCACGACAGTAGCCTTTACATCTTCATACAACCTGGCTCTAACTCCTCTGAAACCTTAACAAGACCACATACATGGAAATCATATAATGAAAAAGATCTGGGCTGTATGGATGATGGACCACATGTTCCAGGCCACAGAGCACGGCAAGTCCCAGATGGTACAGGCCACGTGGGGATGGGCATAGTTATGCAATGACATCCTTCACGAGCATGCCAGACACTCTCTTGATTGCATATGAATGTCTTTGAGGGTTCCACGCCAGCAGTGTTCATTGATGGTGATTTCAGTGTCCCTGAACACTCAGCAGGTAAAGGACCATAGATTCATGCTGGACAAAGATGCCACGGCTGCAGTGGTACAGTGGCTCCAGCAGTAACCCCCAGGGAGTTATACATGGAGGTGATCCCTCCTGGTTTGTCAGTTGGACGACAACCTCAATGCCCATGGGGACTATTCGGTAGCCAGAACCATCCCCACACAGTCTGGACTTGAATACCCCTCATATCATGATTGGATAGGACATGATGTGACAGCAAGTAACACCAAAAATCATCAAAGCCACTCAATTACAACTCAACTAGGCATAGAAAACTGTGTTATATTTAATATTAATAATCTGCCTATTATACATTATAAAAATAATATAATAATTATTCAAAATTTCCTTCTGTACTCTTTAAGCCGAACATTTAAGTAGTACACCTACCTCAAGTGACCGTCTATCTTTAATATCATTAATAATCATCACATTCATCTCCCACACTAATTTTTATTTTGGACAAACATATTCATACAATACTCATATTAGTTTCTTCCCCTCTTTACCGAGCCGCTTATGAAACAGTATCAACTGACAGCATTATGTAGCACCAACAGTGATACAACAGCATGAATATGAATGACAAATTGAAAGGAATACAACAGGAAGTGGTCATGGCCTATTTTAAGATATCAATAAGTCTTTTGAGTAGGAAAAATTTGTACTTTATTTTTAAACCCAGTCACTTTGAAGTATAAAATGCTCACTGCACTTCAGTTATAAGGACTAGCATAAAGCCAACTGAAATTTCAAGAGGAAATTGCTGCAGTTATCAACGTCTCCTGGAGCATACAATCACATGAAATATACCGGTACTTTGCCTACAGAACAAACTTCATCGAAACTGAAATCTGTGGTCTTCTGGGTTATTACACGACACCGTGTAATAACCCAGAAGACCACAGATTTCATCAACATTGCGGCGGAAGCCTGAAATCAAGGTTCATCAAAACTACCCAATTTTAGTAACTTGAAACATCCTGTAAAAAACATACACATTTATGCTCAGATACTAAACATGACAGAAAAACAAAACGCAGTAAGTGGTGCTCTTGCAAAGTGAACTACACTTCTTCACATTCTACGCTGAACAGCTAAGGGATCTAACGACTGTTTTTGGCTTGGTTCCGATCGAGCATCAATATTATTATTGTTAATCTTGGGTTGTCCATACTTATCCTTGTTGGGGTTTCTTTTTATCTGACACTGCTCCCTTTGCATGGCACTCTGTCACTGCTCAGCAAATTTTTGCTTTGAAAGGCACTGCACTTTCAGGGAATTTTCTATATAACTTCAATATCTTTCTACAGCTTATGCTTTAAAAAGTATCACATATAAATACTCTTTGTTCAATGACAGTTCATGTTATTTCACAATACAATACAGTCCTATCACATGCATAAACATATCCACCTAAGAACAACTGCGCATTCATCTGAGTCTATGTAGAATGAATGATTGGTTAGTTTTTTGAGTGGAATGGAGCAGCCTCTTTACCCCAGATATCAAACTGACAAACTGGAGATATTGGATATTGGCTATTAGAAAATACTGTAACACAACTTCCTCAGTTCTAAATTCAGCAAAAATGGCATCTTTAAGTTCTTCATTAGTTGATAATTTTTTCACCCCAGAAATATTCCAGAGAAAAGAATCTCTTGAAGCCTGGCATGGACTAAAGGAGCCCTTACACGATCAAATAATTTGCGCAATACACGCTGTTGCAGCAGGGTGAACCCACACATTATGCAAAAAGTTTGTACAAGTATCAGTTGAAGTTAGCTTGTGGTCATGCAAGTATGCCTAAAGTGGCATGTTTTGCAATCATCACTGCTTGTGTTTTGGAGGAAAATAATGAAACTAGAAAACGAAAAAGGAAGCAAAGAATGTGGATGAAGGGGTGGTTGAAAAACTGGTCTGAGTTTACACATGACAACCTCCTACAAGAACTGGAAACGTCTTCACCGCTAGACTACAAACTTTATTTACAAACGCTCCCTTCTATGTTTGGTGAAGTATTGAAAATGGTTACACCCATTATTCAAAAAGAACACATGATCATGAGAGACTCAATATCCCCCATGCAAAGATTGTCTGCACCTTTGCATTTGCTTGTCTGGGCTCACCTGTAAATATTTAGAGCTTGAAATTGAAAAGTAAAATACAGGTAATTCTATTCACAGTCATTTACATAAAATCATTTTATTTTACAAGGAAATACATGATCTTGTATACATAATGAAATGAAACATTAAATTAAATAATAATAAACTGAATACAATAAAAACATGAAATTTTGGATCCTTAAACTATGCTCGATACTGTTCTTCAGAAGTGAAACTGTAGTGTAATGCACTGCCTCTGCCATTTCGATAAACTCGTTCTCCTAGAAGAAACTGTGGTGACAATAAACTATAAGGATGTTGAGAGATGGACAAAACATTACCAAGAGTATGGTGACGGTGTAGGCATAGTGTGAGACAGATGTCCACTGATTGCCCCAGAGTATCTGTGCAAATTTCCCAACTGACTTTCAAAAAATATATCATGTATGGCTTTTTGGCATAAATTTGCTGTTCTGGTTTGAGGTTCATAAAATCTAAGGCTCAACTTCTTGCCAAAACTTCAAACAGATCATTCAAACTGTGAAGATGTTTACACGCCATTTCTAGGAATTTATTCCATTTGTTATCATCAGCTTTATCTGATGCAAGTTTTCATTTCTCACTCTGTTTACTGGGATAGATGCTGGTGGTTGTGGAATCGTGCAGTTTCCTAGAAATAAGTGACAATTTTAATGTAAAGTCACAACCTAAGTAGCACTGCACACACACACACACACTCACACACACAAAGTTACAACTAAAACATACAGTCACAATTATTTTTCTTGAAATATTTAATTAAAGTAGTTAAGTTACTAGTTTAGAGAAGTAATAAGAACATTATGTTAATTCTTTGCAGATTCCTCAAACTGAAGATGATGGAAAGCTTGCAGAAAAGAGCTCAAAATGAAGTGGAATTTTCCACATTGTACTGGGGCAGTACACAGGAAACATGTTCAAACACATGAACTGCCAAGGACAGGTTCATATTATTTTAAGTACAAGCATTCATTCAGTTTTGTGTTAATGGGATGTGTCAATGCTAGGCTAATTATGAATTCCTAATGGCTGATGTCATAGCAAATGGATGAATTCCTGACACAGGGATGTTTTCAAACACTTCGTTTTATGAAAGTTTCAGCAACGGCAACTCAGCATTCCTGAACCCAATAGTTTGCCAAGAACTGACATGAAAATGCTGTTTTCCAGTCAGAGATGACACTTTCCCGCTCATGGAAAACTTAATGAATCCATTTAGCCACAGAAAATTAAGCACAGAGAAGCAATTTATAACTACAGATTTTACTAGGCTCATCGCACAGTTGAAAAAAACATTTGGAATATTAGCCTTTTGCTTCAGAATACTTTAAGGGAGATCAACCATCTCCAAAGAAAGCTGTTACCATAGTTTTAACATGCTGCCACTTGAACAATTTTCTGCAAAGAAAGCAACTGGAACCTTACTACTGATATGGCTTTGATACAGAAGATGGTAATACTGGAGAGATCATAAATGGTGACTGGAGATCAGAACGCACATTAATCGCACTACAGCCCCTTCAAGGGCAGAACACCACTGTGTCAGCCAAAGAAATAAGAGGCACATACTGTCCTTAATGTTAACACTACTGGACGTGTTCCATGGCAAGAAAAGAGAATTGCAGTCATAAGTATCATGTACGCTAAAAGAGCATATTAAATAAAGATTCTTAGACACTGACTTACCATGGCGTCTTCTTCATCCTGAGTTCCAGCCACCTGGTCCATGGCAGATATTCCCTTCAGCTGGATTTTGTGATCCCTCAAGAAGTTTTTATCATCACAGTACCATAAAGAAGGTATGTATAAATGGTCAGGTCCAGTACCGGATTTCTTGCTGTCAGCAAGTTTTCTCAGCACCCTCCGACAAGGCGTATGAAGTACATTAATCTTTTTCTGCACCATATCTCTGTTAGCGACTTTACTAATTTCCTTTAGTTTTGCACAACTAAGCAGTACCCCGCATTTTTCAAGTTCCTGTTCTTATATACTTCACATTTTACTTTCCATAGTTCCAGCAGATCACAACAGAATTATCTGTTTGATGCTGTTTACATAATTTTACCCAGAGCACAAACTTCCCTCAGTGACAGCCAAACAAAAAATTATAGGTGTTGTGCCACGTCACACAAACATTCCGTTACATGCCGCAAACTGTTGTGCAACATGCTTCTTTGCATAAAAAATTTTGTACCACACACATAAAAATACCTCCAACCAGCCCATACACTGTCAACATGTTCATACAACAGCCTCTGTTGCGCAAATTGTTTGACTGTGTATCGGCCCCTTTAAAAGTCGGATGTTAAACCTCTGACCGCCACAGTCCTAAACAGTGGCCTAACTTCTCATGGCTTGTCCACTGGAATGTTGTATGGAAAAGACACCTCCTTACCAAATTCCCTCAATACTTCTATTTAAGGCATAATGCATAGCCTTCTTAGTGTTGTGTAAGATTCACGAATGACAGTAGATTTTTGTGCCAGGAACACCAATACCAGAAGATTCATACAGTTCCTGAACACAGAGACCATATCTTGCCAGCTGATTTATGGATGCAGAATGTTCATAATGATAACAGTCCCTTGCATTTCCATCAAGCCATCTCTTTAGTTATAAGATCCAAATGACTAACCCACAATTCATCACATGCCTTTACTCCAGAAAAGAAAGTGTCCATATCCTATATAAAGAGCACCAGATTTTTATTGAAATTGTCTCCTCTGATATGAGGTATTCCAGGTATACAACAACTCACTTTAGTTGTATGTAATTTCTTGTGAGTAATATGAAAACTTGAATCCAAAGAAATTACCACTACACAAACCAAAACAAGGAACCTGGTGCAACCATCTCCCACCATCACGGTTACCTTTGCCACCCATTTCCTCTTCGGTTGTGAATAGGGTATTCAGACAAAGGATAATTTTCAAAGAACTCCACCTTTATGCCCCATCTTAACTGCTTATTTCAGAATTGTATTTCGTATTAAGCAACAAACATTCTGCATATATATTTGACATGCAATCACATGCTTGCCAGGCAGTAAGTAATTTTATAGTGCTCCTAAAGTTTTATTAGGCCTATTAACCCTTTGGCACTAGAATTAAATGCTTGGTGGGAGCTGCAGAAGACCAGAATTTAAATGAGAGACTGAATAAAGAACACCATCAAATGCCATCACCCTAACCTGACACTAGGAATATTGAGCAGCTCACTGCATGACAGGTACACCTGACATTAGGCACCAAAGATTAAGGCCTACAGCTATACACACCAACTCGCAATGGATGGGAGTGCTTAAAAGACCTTTCATATGACGTCACAGCATGCACTCTTGCCATGTGCAAGCAGAAACATTATAATATGACTAATACTTCCACAACAATGAACATTCAAGTCTTCTGGGATGTTATGCCTCGTAAACTGCTAACAGTTACCGAAATTTCAAAGGATCATAGTGCCTTCACGTTCAGGGCCAAGCAGTCCACCAGCTGACATGGTGTAACATCCCAGAAGGCTTGAAACTTCAGCAATGCTGATGTAAGAACCTCAAATATCACATTCTATAACATTCCCTGGAAGTACCAATTAGATGCATATGAAATCCTCCATCTTGCCCAGTGTACTTCCAAAATCTATTAGATTGCACTATCACAGTGCCAACTTGCTCAGTATACTTACGTTTGCATAATCCAAGACCTTAACAATTCAAAACTCTATGAAAATACATTCATAGAGAGAACAAGTAACATACGGTCGTGAATAGATGGGCATCACCTTCTTATAAGACACCATATGCAGTTGAACATGTAAATGACACATAAAATGCATGTACCTCATAAAACCATATACACTAGTAATTAAACCTGATTTGAAAATTATTTTGGTGAACTTCATTTCTTACCTGCTTGCGAATATAATGCACAAGGCGTTCAACATTTTCAAGGTCACTGCAGTCTTGCTGAAGTAAAATTCTCCAAACAGCCCCAGCAAGCACCTTGTCATCACTTAGCAATCCTTCATCGTATCCCACCAATGCTGCTTGGAACTGATGCAATAATTCAACAGACTGTGTTTTATGTGCTGACGAACTTCCAGGCTGTACAACCACACATACATAAAATACACACTACTTTAACCTTTCAATCGGCAGACTTTAAATTGAAATAACTGGATCAGCACTATGGGGCAGGTATACATATTTTGTAACTTGGTAGGAAGAAGCACTGTGTTCTCAGTACATACCTCAAGTTTCTTCACACGTGTACTAACATCTTCCCACATGGCTTCAACTATGTTATTACGAACGAAACGACCTTCCTCACCCTCCGCCATTGTTCGTACCATTAACATCCATACATGAAGCTCAGTGACCAAGAACCATGAATAAAATGTATCTGGCATCTGTAATTCTAGACATAAAAACGGTTTTTACTAGCATACGCTGCAATCAGATGAATTAACCCATTGAATCCTAAATTTTTCTAGATTTAAAAAATCCAGTTTCTAGTTAAAAAATACATCTGCATTACAAAGCACAACCAGTTACTTACTTAGCAAGCTAAAGCTGTGGTAGGAAAAAATCGCTGTTTATTCCCAAAACCATATGAAACCCATACATATAGCATGTATAAAACACAAAGTTTCTGAATGCTGAAGCATGTGATGTGTAAGAATGTAAGAAAATGATAAAACTGTGATTCGAAATGTGGTATGCATCTGCTATCAATTACTTCATCCACAACATAAACATAATTTTAAACAATGATATTAAAATAAATAAAAGAAGTCCTAGCACTCCTTAACCCTTAACCTTTGGAACTGAATGATGCATATGCTGCCTTGCAGGGTGCTGAGTTCAATTCCTGAAAGATGCAGCATAAGCCTTAGCCAGTTATGGTCATTCTTGTATGGCCTTGTTGGAGTTTTCCCCCCTAATCCTTTTTTTTCAAAGGAGTTTAAATGGCAAAATTAAATCACTGAATTTAGAACTGGAGTTTTGCAGATTGCAGCACGAATTTAATTTCAGTGCCAAAGGGTTAAAGACGTAGGCTGTATGTTCCATCAAAACGTCAGGAATCAATAACCCTGATACTCAGTGCAACGTCCCTGAAATCTGTTTTCATATACAAGCATTATGGAAACAGACACCCAACAAAAGAATGTAGGTCCAGAAAATGATGCAGCTAAAACTTAGAATCCTAAATAAAACAGGAAAGCTACTACTACTAAACCATTTACTCCTAATAAGTTTTCTGTACTTAATGTACTTCAGTTCTCTGATAATCACATATAACGTCACATTCTCTGTGCAAGTGCTGGATACCTACCTTCAAAGAACTTCATGTACAGAACTTTATCTGCTACAGTCTCATATAGAATATAGGCAGATGCTTTCAATTTCTGTAACAAAAACCACCACAAAATATGTAACTTACACATTATCAACAACTTATCTGTTACAACTGATTAACAATGTAACAACAAACAACATTCAATTGTTTCATTTCACCCATTAACAAAACATCTAGGAAAGCATACTATAACACGCGTTTAACATTCAACAATTGGGCTCTATATAGTCCCAGCTGCCAACAGCAATCATAAACATATAAAATAAATGTTATAATTTATGTCCGGTGGCGGGCTCTTGTGAGTGCGGTAATGAACCTTCGGGTTCCATAAAACGCAGGGAATTTCTTGACTACCTGATGACCTGCTAGCTTCTCAAGAAGGACTCTGCTCCATGGAGTTAATTAGTTAGTTATAATTTATGTGACAAAAAACTAAAGTACTTCTTACCCATCTAGGATAATCCAGCCATCCATATCGTTTCAACATGCGTTTTAAATATCCCACTTCCGGCTGTGCAGGTACAGTAAGAGCATTTTTCATCCTCATGGCATGTGCATGAAGGCAACGAATATGCCAAAACTGATCACTTGCAATAACAGGCCATAACCGAGATTTCATACATATCCTTGGCAGAGCAAAGCTTGAAAACTGCAATGAAGAACATATCACCCAATCAGGACCAGCTGTAATTTAATTTCCTAGCATAAAACCTAAACATTCTTACCACAATTAACAAAATGATAATATTAGCAGACACTATGGTCCCTTCATCATAAAATATCTTCCTTCTAATGCAAGTTGTAAGAAATAAAATACTCTTTTCCTATATGACACTCTTGAATGGGGCAAGAAACAGAAAACATGTGCAATCCAGAAATGGTCCTGCAATGTTTTAAAAAAAATGTAAATATGCTACACCTAACAAATTACATAAACATTTCTAATTTTACCAGTTAACCAAAACCACATATGTATCTATAAAATCAAAACTTCATATATTGCATAACTTAAAACAAATGTATTGTTCTTTCATTGGAAAACTGTGGATTGCAGTTAATATTGACAACAATAGGCACCAACTGAGAAGCATCACAGAAGATTATGCCTGCAAAATTTACTACTCTGACTCAGAAGAAAGATAATATGGCACACAGTGGCAAAAAGCTGTACTTCCTGCCATTCTCAGTTCTAGCAGTGAGTTAGGAAACTTCTGGATATACCTTCATAGTTACACATTTTAAGGATACTAACTATTATGTATGACTGGGCGGCCAGGATGGCATTGTCAGTGTAGTGACTTGCTATGGGCTGGACAGCCTGAGGTTTGAACCCCAGTGGGGGGAGTGATTATCTGTGTCCATCCAGACCAGCCCCCAAACCCACCCACCCTCCTGTACAATGGGTAATGGGTCTCTTTGTCAGGGGTAAAGTGGCTGGGGCATGGCATTGAACACCCACTCCCTTTTAAGCATGAAAGTTCAGAACTGACAGAGCTATACCTCTGTCTCCCCTCTGTGCTTGTATTGGCATGCTATAGGGTGACTTTTTACTGTGTATGACTTTCATTCAAGACATTTTCCCCTCAAATGAATAATATATATGATATACCCAAAAGCAAAGTTAACTCTCAGCAAAATGGACCTTAAATTACTATTCAGGTCACCAACAAATGCACAAACATAAACTACTTTTATAGTTTTATTAGTATCGTTGTATTCCCCTACACGTGTTTCGGTCCGTAGTGAATAGTGAACTGAATAGTGAGTGAAAACGCACGGTGTGAAAGTAATATAAAAGGGCCTTAAATTAATTAATATGGCTTAAAGCTTCAGAAAGAGGAGTAACAGGAGCAAAGACAAAACTGCAGATTGAGTTGCTTCATAATTTGCCCTCTTCACCAGATTATATTAACATAACCACATCAAAGATTGGGTGAACACGTCCTCTAAACGCATAGGAAAGATTATAAATACATACAAAACTGTAGTTGCAGAACCCGAAGCAAAAATGTGAAATGGAGATCCTGGCATACATGGAAGAATGTTCTTAAAGAAACAGTGTGTGAAAATATCAACTGGATCCTTCTGGCTCAGAATCAGGGACAGTGGTGAGCTCTTTTCAAGCATGGAAATGAACCTTTCTACGGCACCACACAAGGCAAGACATTTCTTGACTAGATAAACAACTATACTTGTAGGTACCGCAAAAGAAGTGTCATGTATTAACTTTAAACAAAACCTGTCAATGAATTCAAAGGATGTAGATGTAGAAGCCTTTCAAAATCTAGTCCTCAAAAATGAAATGCATTGAACTAAAAAAAAACAGCTCAACAAGATTTAGTGTAGGTCCACCAGCTCCATATTTGGCCACTGATACAAGTAAGTGACCAAACAGACATTCAGGGGGATATGAAAAACTAATGGGTAACTTTTGACATTTTTATACATGTGTAAAGAAAGTGTTATGCTAATCAAACTATTGAAAAACGATGCGAGATTTGATGTCCCCGCAGTGGTGTTGGTGAAAAAATTCAGGTGTTCAGGGATGACACCGTGTCGATTGGTAGTCACCGACGGTTCGGACGAGCTTAGCTGAATCCTCATTAAACTATACAGAAAGGCTGCAGAATTCTTAATACAATTCATTTTGTTTCGATTAACAATATCAAAAATGATGTTATGCTTATACAAGCCCTGTCCGTGTATTTCTTTACACTGCTGACAAACATGTAACACCAAGCATATACTAAAATTATAATACACTGTTGCACCCCGATCCGTGTTTTAATCCACTCTACTGCTACATACGACCGCACACAAGAACTTCATGTGGCATTCAGTAATATATGCAAATAACCAGGCATTCTGTGTGCAATTTGGTATACTTATGTAGGCATGTCAGCTATTTTTAGAATTATATACTGGTTTCTAGGAAAATACGGCTAGTGAAATTAGCAAATATGTTCCGTACCTTAAACGCTTGGAAAATGCGCTGACAGTGCATTATCACATTCATAAAACTGTATTCGATCACGTAAACAATGCCTCAACAAACAAATTTATAAAACATAATTGGTTTGTTTGTAAATTCTTTTAAATAAATGCAGAGACCGCTACTCCTAACTGCTTTGCCATGTGTCGCACAGCCTGTCGAAACATATCACCACGCACGCCATCTGAAAGACATTTTAGGAAACTGTAGATTGAGAGAGAACTAGCTTTCTTCAGCAAAAATGGAGGAGTGTGCTGTGTGACAAAGGAGGGATCCACCAAAATATAGTGTCATATATGCAAAAAATATTGGACGGAGCACATATTTACCAAATAATAAGGGTACGTCACTTACTATAGTTACGCAATCGAGTCTAGTTCATTAACAAAAGACATGCGAAATACGCAAAAAAGCGAGGAGAGATCAGCTTGGTTGGGAGGTGACCTTCTGTTAAGGAACACACTTTCGCGTAATTTAGCAAAGAAGTTGTCTGTAAACATCATATAAATAGAGTCATATATATTTCATGTATTTATAATCATTTACTTTTTTCTTAACGTTATTTATTTATTTGATAGCAGAATTAAATAGTGTATTCGAATATAAAATAAAACCAGACCAATCCAGATGGCTCAACACCAGCTAGCCTACAAGTATAAGGTAGCATTGTGTATACAGGGCAGTGTTCCCAGTGCGAATGGCATGGGATTGGTGGTTGTATATATTGTTAAGTACTTATTAAAATGGATGTGTATTTACTAACTGAAATTATTCTGTGCTATGTTTCAGTTTATTCTATGTTTTGAAACCAGGAGGACCAGAATGGAAGCATCACATAATTTTTCCACCATTCTTTCCTCAGAGCATGCACTATTACTGTCACTTGGAGTACACTGTTTACTGAATAAATAAAGGTTGTCTAGACAACATTAAGAAGGTAGAGTATGTTTTTGTAGTACACAGTAGTGCAAGACGGTTTTTTTAATGAATATCAATACAAATACAAATAAGTTTCATGATTTATCTTACATATTCTGTTGATATATTGTAACATATAAATATTTATAAGGGATTATATATATCACTGATATTAATTGTAACATTAAACACGTGTTAACTTCATATTACACTTTTACAGGTACAATGGGTTCGAAGTCAAATTCAAAATCAGCGAAAGGAAGCAAGCACAATGTAACTAAAGCTAATGGTGGGAAATTTCAATCTCAGGAGTCTCAAATTGAAAATGAGGCCAATGGAGAACCTCACACTGACTTTTCCATGTTGAGAAAACCAATAGACATCAGTGTGTCAGGTGTTAGTCAAGTTGTAAAAGTGTATCAGACTGGCACTACAGAGGTATGTATGTTATTTACACATAATTTGTAAATAGTAACCTATAAAAAGTAGTAAAACATATACGAAGGTTCACTCCTTAAATTTACTGTTTCCTTGAGCAGATAAAATATGTTGGAAAACAGTAAAACCATTCCATTTCTTTGATTATTAGTTTGTTTAGTTACACTGATAAATTCTGACAGGAATGAGAATAATATGCCAAAAACTGCAAATAATCTAGCATAGGATATTGTTTTATCTGGCAGTTATCATTTACCACCACCTGCTGGTTTCTTTATCATATTAACATGACCCACTCAGCCGATTGCCCACATGCATGGAACAGTAGTGGCAGGAAGTGTCAGTAATTGTCAGATAAAATAAGCATCCTGTATGATGCAGTTATGAACTTACTTAAAAGACCATAATTTTCAAACCCCATCTTTTGGTCATAGGTATTGTGCATCACTGTAGAAAGTGCAGTGAAGCACAGTGATGAATTGTGATTCAGACTTCATGTCCTATACTTGTAACAGTTACTGCAGAGATACTGAGGGTAGTTGTTAATCAAGTTCAGGTTAATGGAATGAACTAGTGTGCCAGAAAGTCTGTAATTATCACAGTCTGCATCATGATGTATATGAAATTTAAATTCTTATTTACTTGGTAATTTTAAATATTGAAATTACATTTTGAGTCACTTATTTCAGATACTTGTTGGTATTACTTTGTGTTGGGGGGGGAGTATGGCTTCACAAGTTAATGATAAAAATGTCATTATATGGGATGTTTCATGTATCATCCCTGAGCACAAAAGCTGTCATGTTTCTGTATTTGTAGGTTACATTTGTGAGAATCAACTTCAATTCAGTAATGTATATATATATATATTAAACTGTAAAATGTATACAACTTCTCAAATCTAGACTTCTGAGGCATCACTGTGGCCTCTTCTCTGTTGAAATGTGTGTATTTGTTGCCAACAGCGTAAAAACTGTGCTATTCCCTAGTTAGTATAGTATACAGGCCTACTAGGAATTGGAGTACAGTAGAATTCCTTTAATCTAGCACCCACAGAACCAGACAGGTGCCAAATTATAAAACATTCTGGATTATCAGATTACCTAAATTTTGCTGCCAGTCCTCAGAGAATGTGCACTTGTCACTTATTTTCATTTCCATAAAAAAAAGTCATAGCTTATCCAGTTATCATAGGCCCAGTGACAGGGTTCCCTTCAGAATGCACTGCTGTATACCACTTACACAACACCTTGTCCAGTTGCACTAATTTAGATAGTTTGAATGTCTGTCACTTGAGAAGGCCCTTCACAATTTCACTTGATGCCACAAACAATTGTAAATCGTAATTGGTCGTCCTGTTTCTTTAGATCATAAATAGTTGACAATCCAGTGTTGTATGAAAACCACACTTTGGCTTTGACCACTTTCAAGCCTTCTATTTATTTCAAGTTTCTGAGGAATCATTAATGTTAAATGTTTCGTCTTGTTAGCAGTATCTTGTTTACTTATCTTTGGATCTTTTGAAGCCATTATAATAGCTGGATGGGCTCAGTAAAGTCCAGATAACGTAAGATAAAGTCACGGAATCAGCTATCGATAGCGAAATTTCCAGTCACAGATCATATGTATCTAGTATTCGGACTGTTTTCCTCAAGTGTCAGACTATCAGGATTTCCAGATTATCAGTAGCTGGATTAAAAAAAATTTTACTTTATATGCTAATAGAGCTTATGACTGTTCAAGTTCCAAATAAGTGCTGGAATTTTAGGAAAGATCTGTTAATTTTGCATGAATTTGTGAATATTCATTATGTATCAGTCTTTATAAGACTGAACATTTTTATACTTCCAATATTTTTGGACCATTTATCTTCAGTCTTTATAAACAAAATTACACATATCAGTGTTTGTAGGTGCCAGAAAATGTTAACTGTAACTGTACACTGCAGGTAAGTATGGTCAATTTTACAATTTATGGTCCCAAACTTCCTGCCTCCAGCTTGCGCATTTATAAATAGGCCTTTGTTATTTTTCTGAAGACTGTGCACCATGTTACAAAACATTTAACAAGGCCTCAGACTTGGACTGGTCCTTTGGCATTGTTTCGTGTAGGTGTGACACTTGGTCTTGCATATTGAGGGATGAGGTAAGAGGGTAGTAGAGAAGACTACATAATGAGGAGCTTTATAATCTGTGCTTCTCACCAAATATTATTCGGGTAATCAAATCAAGAAGAATGAGATGGGTAGGGCATGTAGCACATATGGGAGACAGGAGAGGTGCATACTGGGTTTTGATGGGGAGACATGAGGGAAACATACCACTTGGAAAACTGAGGCATAGATGGGAAGATAATATTAAAAGGGATCTTCAAGAAGTGGGATGGGGCCATTAATTGGCTCAGGACAGGGACAGGTGGTGGACTTTTGTGAATGCAGGAATGAACCTTTGCACTCCACAAAATGTGGTGAATTTCTGGACTAACTGAGGACCTGTTAGCTTCTGAAGAAGAACTCTGCTTCCTGTAGTTAGTTAGCTAACTAGCTACACTGTGCAATGAAAGAAATCTTCCCCTTGAAGCTATGACACGTGTAGTTGATGGTACTGTTACAAGTGTCCACACACTTCATAAACCTAAGACAATTCCAAGAGACAAGGCATGATGAATACCCTATTTTGGAGCTTATATTTGACCCAGAATCAGAGGAGGAGGTTGAAGGGACTGAACGTAGGGCGTACAAACAGGGCCGACCAATGGAACAGACAGATAAGGGTGTACAAGAATAGAACATACAACAATTCTGATATTGATGAGGCTCTAATCTGTCATGGTAGGGAAAATTAACAGGTGAAACAAATATCAGTAGTCATCACATCACTAGTGGAGACAGAAAACATCTCACCATATAGGTGTGTTACAACTATTTTGCTACAATTCCTGCTGCGTGTGGCTGACTAGCCTGTTGAGCGCAGCAGTTGAAAGACCAGATTACGGTCTCTTAGTATGATAAAGGTTAATGCATTGCTAACATTTGTTTCGTGTAAGCAACCTTGTTTTTTTCTTTAATATCATATGTATTTACATTGTTGCAAAATGAAAGATTTTCATGAGTACACATTTAGTAGAGAGTGAAACATTCCAGTATTATTATAGTAATTGTGCTGTGTTAATGGGCAGTGTTGCTTCTGTGTGGTGAAGGGGCATTGTACTTAAAATATGTAAACAAAAATTTAAACTGTATCTTGACTTAGCTGCATATTGTAAAGCCCCTTTGTGACATGCTATAATTTCACCCTTTCACATACACAATGTTGGAAAACAAAGCTACTTAGCTATTATTGGTAGCTTTTAATGTCACAGAGTATTATATTGTTTATTATGCATTTATTTCACAGAGTAGGTAAAATGAATGTCTAATGCAGGGGGTCATATACAATATTTCTACATGACATAAAACACAGATCTTCTAAAGACATTTGACTTTGATTTGATACACTTATTTATATAGTGTGTACTTAACCAGAAAATAGTGTATTTTCCTGGGGGAAAGAAAATGCGGCATGAAGCTGACCACTCCCATCGAGTGCCAAGGTTAAGAATGGGTGGAGGTATACCTCCATTCCTTCTTATGCCTTCATACCATGCAGACGGACAGCTTTACTTTGCTGTTTACTGTAACATGTCTATTGTTAAAATGAATTATCAACAGTAGAGTTGTAACTTTAGAAAACAAACTTCACAGCCAGTGACAGCTGCAAAAGGAAACTATGCTCAAAATTGGAGGTTGAACGCTAGTTTTTATTGGAGATCGAATATCATTAGGTGTTAAATAATGTGTGTGTGCATACACATGTGCATGCATGCATGTTGTAAAGGGGGTGTAGGGCTGTGGTATGCATATGACATGAATATTGTTCATCATATTATTTACCATAAAAAACGACTATACCAAAGCCACGGACAGAAGTGTCATGAATGTTGGGGATGACGGTGCTCAGGCCTCCTCCCTTTCTGACTGCTGTTTTATTCCCCTCCATCCTACTCTGCTCCATGTCAACCATGTCAGAGCATTTGACATTAGTGAAGGTTTCACAAGGTTGTCACTATGAACATCCCTGTGAGCAGAATGGCTGGATGACTCGGAGGGGAATATAGGGATATCTGCTAGAGGGGAAGGCACAACAACTCAATATTAGGTGTGGAGGGGGTCGATTCATGTAACTTGTTCCCATGACCTAGTATAGTAAGACTTTCTTCATGCAGAACACCCTCGATGTGTGATGGTTGAGCAATAAAACATTTTAATTTTTTAACTAAATTTAACCATTCTGAAAGATGCTTGTGCATTTCACTTCTGTTTGCAGTGACTGTTTTAGGGACAGCAGTACTTTTCTGCTTTAGGAAAATTATGGTTCCACATGCCAGTCTTACATTGGATTTTAGGGAAGTGGTGGATGTGGGTATGGATCCAGTGGCTCGTTCTTGTAAACATTCAGATTAAGTACAACAGGCATTTGTGTGCAGTCTGTGGAAGTCAACAAGACGTGCTAACTGGGAACTTGCTATTCCTCAACTTACAGTTTGTAAAACAGTCAGAAAGCATTTGTGGTGGAAGTGCTACAAATTTCAGATTTTGCAGGTTATTTGAACCAGCCAATAGTGTTAAGCATGTTAACATTTGTGATGAGATGACAGAAAGGATTTTTATCACCGATGATTTCCTGTCCACAGTTATGTTCAGCAATGAAGCCACGTATCATTTGTCAATAATAATTAAATAAGACGGGAGCCAGGAACTGGGGTAGCGTAGTCGGTATAGCAACTAGCTACAGGCTAGATATTTCGCGGTTTGAATCCTGGCAGGGACCAGAGATTTTCTTTTCTCCAAAAACAATCCATACTAGCTCTGGGGCCCACCCAGCCTCCTGTTCAATGGGTACTGGGGTTCTTTCTTGGGGGTAAAGTGGCTGGGGCATGAAGTTGACCACTCACCTCCATCTAATGCTGAAGTTAAGAATGAGTAGAGCTGTACCTCTGCTCTGCCTATATACCTTTATGATGTGGACAGGGACAGCTTTACCATTAAGGAGGTTGGTCTAGAAGTCAGTGCTGAGAACACTAAGTATATGTTCATCTTCTGTGAACAGAATGCAGGACAGAATCACAACATACAGATAGCTAATAAATCCTTTGAAAATGTGGCAAGTTCAAATATTTGGGAACAGCACTAACAAATCAAAATTGTGTGCATGAAGAAATCAGAGTGGAATAAACTCAGGGAACGCTTGCTACCATTCAGTCCAGAATCTTTTGTTCTTCCCGTCTAAGGACATACAGATTTAAATACACAAAACTATACTGTTGCGACAAGCATGCAGTCTGTGAGTGTCTCAATTTCAAGGTTTGAACCAACTGACTGATTTTCACAAATCTTTGTACGAACACTGCTATTGGTGAATACTTCAGTCTCGTGCTTTATAGTGTCCTACAGTTAGTAATAACAGCATTACAGATACACAGATATGTGAAGTGGGAGAAACACAAACACCACTCACATTTACAGTCCTGACATGATGTATAGGGCTGTGGCTAGCATGAATCTGCAAGTTTGGCGGTTGTTGATTGGCTAGAGGCGTGCAGAAGGGTGTGAGGAGAGATAACAGACAGTTACTACCGGACCTGCAAGTATAAGTCAAAAGGTCTGCTTTGCTCATGGAAGTAAACAGTAGTGTGCCTTGGCCAGTGTTTTTAGATACAGCGATATCTGCCTTATCTAAAATGGGATGCAGTGAAGGTCAGGCTCACAGATTTATGCCAGCTGCTGTAATAGACCTTGAAAAAACATGCAAAATGTGTTAAGGTAATAATTTAGTACAGCATAAAATAAGATGACAGCTTGATTCAGTATGATGAGGGCTAACTAATGGATCATTCGAGCTGGGCTTGTGGAATTTGGTACTGAGATTGACGATAAACATGCCTACACATAAATTACGTACTCTTTGGAAGTCAGCAGTTACAAATATAGAGATGATCCAAAATATTGATGTTATATCAAATAAATTTAACATATACAGAATCTGTGCTTAAGTACAAGTACTGCATTCTTTTTAATAATAATAATAATAATAATAATAATAATAATAATAATGAAATTAAAAAAAGAGAGAGAGAGAAGAAAAAGAATGAAACAACAGTAATCATTCTAATGAACATGTAGAACTAGATACCCTTTGCAATGGGGAAGTAGACTTTTGAGTTCTGCTCCAAAATTCTTGTGCTGGATTAGGTTCCTATTGAATTGGACACCCAGATGAAAAAAGGCAAAGTTTTCCATGTCCACACCAGGGAGGCATATAGGGGGAGTAGAGGTACAGCTCCACTCATTCTTAACCTCTGCACTGGACAGAGGTGAGTGGTTAACTTCACGCCCCATCCGGTTTACTCCAGGAAATTACCCTGGCAGTCATTGAATAGGAGGCTGGATGGACCCCAGAGCCAGTCTGAACATTTTGGAGAAGAGAAAAATCTTGTCACTACCGAGATTACAGCCTGTAGCGTAGTCGCTATACCGACTACGCTACCATGGCTTCCCCACCCTGATGAAGTGGAGTATTAATGATTTTTGTTCCATTTTATTCCAGGTTCGTCAGTTGCTGGCGTATGAGTGTGACCTGGTTTATGAATGCAAGGTGTGCCGGAACCTTTTTAGAAGCTTGGCAAACTTCGTTTCCCATAAACGTGTCTACTGCAGGGAACAGTTCAGTGATGCCAAACATGTTTTGCCTGCACATCGCTTGGTAATTATCCCCTTTCTTGGTTGAATGATGCAGCTGAATGTAGTAACAGTCCATGTCAAGTGCAGCCTCTGTCACCATGGCATGGCATGGTTGTGGATGGAGGAGATGGTTTCCATACATGGAGGATAGCAGCGACAATATTTAATTTGTGGACAGCCAGCAAGGGGTGGTCCTTCAGCTTGGGGGTTGGGCAAGGTGCTGACAAATCTTTACCATAAGAAACTTCCATGTTGACTAAGGGCTGGATGACTGGGGTTTGATCCTGAACAAGGGAACAGATTTTTCTGTTCATCATACCCAGACTGGCTATGCAGTACAGTGGATACCAGGGTTTAAGTGACCATGGCTTGAAGCTGACCCCTCACCTCCACCTAGTACCAAGATTTAGGGTATGTAGACTTACACTTCCACTCTCCTACAACAAATCATTTGTTATTATAAGGCTCTGTATGTGAGCACTTGCACACACGCACGCACACACACACGTGTTAATGTGTATCAATGGGCATACTAGTCTTGATATTTCATTATACTCTGAATTTCTGTGCAGCCGGGATAGTGTAGTTGGTATAGCAACTTGCTACGGGCAGGTCAGTTTGGGCTTTGAACCCCAGTGGGGCAAGATTTCCACACCTGTCTGGACCAGCCCTGAAGTCCGCACCCATCCTCCTGTACAATGGGCACTGGGTCTCTTGGGTGGGGGTGAAGCGGCTGGGGCATGGCATTGAACGCCCACCCCCATCTAGTGCTAAGGTAGTGAATGAATAAAGCTCTACATCTACTCCCCCATTGTCTTCATGGCATGATGTGGGCTGACCTTTGCCCTTTACCTGTTATTAATTTAGGTAATTGTAATTATTATTATATCTCAGAAAAATTCAACAGCTGAAACAGCATTTTAAGAATGATTAATAAGTGAGTGGAAATGTGCATAAGTGGAAAATTTCCTGGCTAAAAATTAATATTGACATTTAATGGTTAAAGTACATGGTCCTATAGTAGCATTGTGTGCCAGTATTATGTTGCATGTTCTGTTTCCTTGCTTGATATTCACATGCCAATCATATTTCATTTCATTACATGTTACAAGGTCCTATAAAGTGTTATGTATTGTCAATTTGCATGGAACGCTTAGTGTATTCACAGAATAAGAAACTATTAGATTATGAAATTCTTGGATGTGATACTGTGTATTCTGCTAGATGAACCAGGACATTTGTCTGAAACATTGGTACCATTGTACCAGACTGTACAGCATCACATCCCAGATGTAATCTTAACCCTTAAACAGCGCGGTTGGTATTTAAATTTCAGTGCATGGTTTATGAAAATGTATTATTTGAACAAAAACGATAACATTATGAAATAAATGGCATTTTGTGGAAGATAAAAAGAGAGATTATGTAGCACCTCTTAAAAAATTAACTAAATTTCCTTGTTGCCTAAATATACAAAATGAATTTCTAGGGGTGTTTTTATGTGCATTCGCATATACAAACACAGGTCCTTTAAAGGTTAATATTCACCATTGTGAAGACCTCTTATTTTATACAAGAAACTGCTCAGTTATGTAGAACAGTTAAGTTGTCATTCTTCATGTCACATGATTGTCACACGTACCACTGCAGGTAGAAGACAGCACAGTGGTCATTCAACAAGAGCCAGTTCCACCTGATCCAACAGAGACTTGGGTGACAAGTGATGCAACCCCTGATCCGTCAGCTGATGACAGTGATGATCGATCGGCACTTCACATAGAAGCATCAGTTCCTCGTATTGCTGCATATCCTAAACCTAAAAGAGATCTGAGCGATATAATAGAGCGATTATCTCAGAAGACAGAAATTAAGAGTGTTGCAGAAACAGTTGGCCATATTTCAGCATCAAAGTTCTATGAAACTATAAGTGAAGAGGTTGCAGCGCAAAGAGATGCCCATAAAGAACATGTAATATGTCTAGAAGGTACTGAAAATACAAAGTTTGGGGTGTTTCAAACTGTGCTTCCATCCAGTTCTCCAGTACAAATGGATAACACTGATCTCATGAAGGCCCAGGTAAGGACTGTTCCAATATTCTATGGTTACACAAGAGTTGAAGCTTTGTGAATTGGGATAGTGATTAGGGTATGTGCAGGACAACCAAGGCATCATGGTTTAATTTAAGCAGGGGCAAGAGATTGTTCTCTTCTCTAAAATATCCAGACGTGGCTGCAGGCCCAACCAGTCCCTTATACAATGGGTATGGGAGGTAAGGTGGCCAAGGCATGAAGGTGATCACTTGCCTCCATGTGTGAAGGTTAAGAATGAGTGGAGTGGCACTTAATGAACTGCATATGTATAGAAGAACTGGGTGTGGTTAATGTAAGTAATTTATTCCTTACAGGTAGTGGAGCTTCATAACATGATGTCTGCGAATGAAGTAACCCTGGGCCCAGATGGACAGATAGAAATGTTGAATATTGAAGGCACAACCCTTGCTAGCATACAAAATACTGGTGGAAGTGGTGCAGTAGTCAGGAAAAAAGATGGTGCACCAAATAATAAAACAGGCTCTTCCAAGGAGAATCATGTTTGCAGTATATGTAAGTCTTTGCACAATTCTGTGACAAACTGGAAACTAATCTGTTTTGAAAATTTTAATTGCTGTTTCCCCTTCTCCTTCTACATATTGTCTTTATGCATTAGACAATTCAATGTCTGTACTGGCCTCAGGATCCTTTTTATAATGTGTCCTTGAAATAATGAGTCTTTTTTCACTTTACTGAAATTTGATTGCAGGCAGTACTAGATTTTCAACTCGGAAGACACTAAATCATCACATGAAGTCCCTTCATGTGACATTCCGAATGTGTTATCCATGTCCCTGCTGTAAAAACACGTTTTGTAATACATGGAGTGTGTACAGACATCTGTACAAAGGTAAGTCCATGGTACTTTTAACTTCCTGTGTTTTTATCATCATCATCATCATCATCATAATGCATTCATCATTTTTCATCCTTTGTAGGTTAGTCTAGTACATTAGACTAATCTTGATTTTATGGATGTAAGACCAAGATGCCAGCAGCAATTTTCTTTCACTCTATGGTGTATAAACAGCACTTCACATAATGCTAACCATCGGTTCATCTGAATTTCTGGATGAATATTTTGCGTATCCAAAACAGGTCAGTATATGGAGTCTTCTTATTTATCAGGACCATTGCACGTTGTAATTTTTTTACTCACTGTTAAAATGGCTAGTAAAATACCATTTTAGATTTGAGTTGTGATCAGATAGGGACAGGTGACGGACTCTTGTGAGTGCGGTAATGAGCCTTCGGGTTCCACAAAACGCGGGGAATTTCTTGACTAGCTGACGACCTGCTAGCTTCTCAAGAAGGACTCTGCTCCATGTAGTTAGTTAGTTGTGATCAGATATATTGTAACATTAAACTATGGCATTAATTTAACACTTTAGACTAGGACCCTAGAATTTAATAAACTTAAGATGCTAGACACCTTAAATCAAATATTATTAGCAGGAATATTATTCTAATATGTTTAAATATGAGCCACAAGGTTAATGATGGAGTATTTTTACATGATGTATATCACACAGCGTCAAAGGTTTCATATCCATCCATGAGCTGGATGTCCCTTTAGTGGGCTTTCACTTAATTGTGTGAAACTAATTTGAAACAGAAGCATAACATGATGGGACTGTTCTCTCACCTGAAATCCTAGATAAAACTTTGTGTACGTATATCTTATTAAAAGTGTGTGAGATTAATAAAAATTCTAGTGAAAGCTAAAACTTTACTTCAAGTTTTAGGTGTGTGCTGATATTTAACTGAAGAACAAGGCTGAAATAAGGCACTTCAAGCCCTCTCTTCAATAGTTGGCACAGTGGATTAAAATATGAAGCCTTTGATTTGTGGATAGCTATTCATTATGCAGAGAGCAATAACTTTTGAACCAGAAGATGCTAAGTGAACATAGTAGTTGAAGCAATAAACATAACTCTTGACTTGATACTGAATTTTGAAAGTCATCAATAAATGTCACTTAATGTTAACAGTGCATCGGAAGACTACCATCCAGGTGCGAAAGCTGCGTTCGCAGATTGTGAATAAAGCCTTTAGGAAGGAAGTTTCTGATTATGAAAGTCAGAATTCAAATGTAAAATCAGGTGGTATTGCTGTACAGAGTGAAGCTGATAAAGCACGCAAGGAACAACAAAGACTGCACCAGGAGACTCAGGTCTGTATCATGTAAACAAAAGATGAAATTGATGCAGTAGAAAGGAAGGTCAAGGAGCCCTAGAAGAATTTTTCGAGGGCCCCTTGATCCTTCAACACTGTACATTCCATTGAAACATTGTGAATCAGTAACCCTGCTACCCTGTGAAACAACCCAGAAGACTGAATCCTCAACATCAGTGCCTTGGAAATCTCAGCCGGTTCTCACACCAACCTTATCCTGCGGTCTATAATGTGCCTATATCCCTCTGTTTAATGTCCAGATTTCACACTAATATAAAAAGTGATGGATTAGAATATTTCATAAGGAGAGGAAAGTTTATGGTACCATATTGTGTTGAAGCAACCCAAATAACTTTCAATGCAATTAGTCAAGTTTCAATGAAACTGTGTACTGAATATCACACCTTTGGAGGTCATGCCACAATCCTACATTTTGTGCCTTGCCATCAGCAAGGGCAAGAAGGAAGTTAATGCAGATTTTAGAGGTGTAGGTAGTACTGGTTTGACGTGCTGTTGGAATTGCAGTAGTGTATGGACACAAATTTGTGAAAAATATGCAGTTGATGTTAAGATCATTTTATAGACACTTGAAAACAATGCTACAATGGCACATGACCATTGTATGTTTTTCAGTTTCATTCTGTGATTAATTTCCTTATTTTCTCTTGAGGATGGTTAACTTTAACTGTTATAACATTGGAAGTGTTTGATCATAAGGGTAGTGAATCAAGGGATGAAAGGGGTGTAGGAAAAAGTTAAGAAAGAAGTTAAGAAATTTAGCAGAGGATAAGGAGGACTAGGTTCGTAAAGCGGGAATATGTATTGGACATCTGGTTTGTTATCGGAATGTTGCAGAGATATGTCTTGGATGTGCAAGTTAATTCAGAATGTTGCAGAGATATGTATTGGATGTGCAGGTTCATTATCAGAATGTTGCAGAGATATGTACTGGATGTGTGATTCATTATCAGAATGTTGCAGAGACATGTCTTGGATGTGCAAGTTCATTCAGAATGTTGCAGAGATATGTCTTGGATGTGCAGGTTCATTATCAGAATGTTGCAGAGATATCCAAAATAAAATCTGAAGCAGTCATCATAACACATTGATATGCAGATCTCTTTATCCTTCTTGTCAGTCACACCAGGCAGATACTGGATTATTCTTGTTGTTAGATTTTTGCAAACTGTATCTGATGTGTAACTTCAGCGTTCATTTTCTAGCCATATCATGTTGAAGCTGTTCCACTCTGCTGGCATACCGTGTAATTGTTATCATCAGGGTGAACTCATCACAAATGGATAAACCCCAAAAGCTAAAGTTACACATTATATATTTTCACACATTGCCCAAGAAGTCATACCTGAGGACATAGTTTTGAAATTTGTATCTACAAGTAACATACCCATCATTTTGTTTTTTTGTAGGCTTGGATGAATAATTTTGAGGATGATCTTGAATTGCAAATGTGTGGAGGGTGTGGGCGTCGGTTTGAGAGGCGTGCGGCACTCAATTCACATTCTCAGATTTGCCAGAAACGAATTGCTGTACAGAACAACATCAAAGCATATCGCCAATCTGCCTCCACATCAACCACCACTAGCAACCGGAATACCAGCACAAAAGCGTTGTCAGTGTCAACAGATCGGCAGCATTTTCCACGTACAGAAAATACAAAGAACGACAGTACGTGTGTTGAAAGCAACACAAGTAGGTTGACGCTTGTATCAGTACTGTCAGAAAGTATGCAGTCAACTACAAGTGGCATAAAGAGTATAACAACCCCTTCTCCCTCTCCTGTATCTCTTGACGTTTCAAACCAGCTGCTTGCCACAGCTCCTGGTGCTTCATACCACCGAACTCGGCACTGCAGTGGCAGTTGGTCTGACACCATAAAGAAAGATATTCCTGAGAAAAGAATTGAAATTCAGATCAGGAGGGACTATTGTAAGACGGGGGCTGGAACCATGAGTTCTGTTATGGGAGTAGGGGGCCCCTCATCTCAGCAGCAGGACGATAATTCAGAAACAAATGAAAATGCCTTGTCTTATGATGATACAGGAGAAGAAAATGACCACGATGAAGTCAGTAATATTTCTAATGAAGACTGTGAAGATCATGGTGGGTTGTTTCAGCCAACAGAACCTGACACATGTTTCTCTGAGAAGGGCCCTCACCTGTCATATGGTAAGCTCGATGGAAGTATCGGAATAAATGTGTGTAGCTTTACAGAAACTATTGAAAAAGATATCACAAAAAGGGAGGAACAAACCATAGATGCCTCTCTTATTGATCTTGTTCCAGCAGTGAGAAACGTAAAAGATGATGAGTCTTCCACGCATTCATTGCAAGGTACTGATTTGGATAGTAACAGTAACCAAAGTGAAGAGAATACAGGTTTTACTGACAAGAATACAACCAATTTCATGATATTTATTGACAAAGAGAGTACAGTTGTGAAGCAGGCAAGTGACAGAGGAGTAGGACAGGACTCAGCAGGCTCTGCTACTGTGTGTGAAGTTAACGAGCTGCAAGGTGAGATGAGGAACTCACTGGATGAGAAAGGGAATGAATCTGTTCCTGCTGCCAACACCAAGAAGGAGGACCAGTTTTCTCCAGTAATGGAGAATCGAATGCAAAGCATGATTAACATACGGCGTTTGCAGTGTTTGCCATGTCAGAAGAAGTTTAATAAATTGACAAATCTTCGAAGGCATGTTGCTGTGCACATAGGCTGGAATCGTTACCAGTGCACTGAATGTACATTTAAGTGTTTTTCAAAATATGACTGTGTTGCACATGTTATTAAAATGCACCTAGGAAAGGCAGAACATGACAAGGCACAGACCATGGTGGAATATATTGACACTCAGATCAGTGACACAGAAAATGATTTAAGCAAGTGTGAACCTACAGAAGAACCATGCAGCAGTCATAATAATGAAAATGGACAACATATGGTACAGGACACTAATATCAACCTCAGCAGCAAATATGATCCTGCATCAGAAGATGTAGAAATCACAGTAAATGACACAAATTGTAACAGAATTTCTGATTGGTCACTGGAAGAGTATGATGAAAGCAAAGCTATAATTACTGGTACTTCTGACTATGACACCAGCATTGAAGCTGTTCCAAATAATATTCACAGTTCACTGATGAAACTTACAGATGTTGAAGAGCATTTATATGAATATGCTGTGGAAGATGACAGGGCAAAAGATGCTGTAATGAATATACCTGTTCAACAGGGCCCCATGATTATAAAGGGAGACACAAATAACAGTGTGGCACCATTTGAGGTGAAAAGTGGCAATGTAAGTGAGACTGTTGTCAGTAATGCAGAAATTATTTTGCAAGAAGAAGAAAGAAGAAAATACATGACATCCCCATCATCATTAAGTACAAGACTTAACAGCTGCTTCATGAATACTGAGGGATTGGAGCATGAAGAGCCTGAAAGCAGACCCTCAAAGAAACGGCGGACAACTACCGAATATGAGCAGAACCTCATGAGTGCAACAGCACTAGGTAAGAGGCAGTAACTAATAGCATTTTGGCAAGTAGTCATTGTTACAAACTGTGTAGTGTGTATAGTTTGACATGTTTTGTTAACTGTTAAATGTTTTGAATTGTGGTAAATGTCACAATAGTTCTGCTGTTTGTTCACCTGATCATTTTCTGCCATAAAGTCTACGAATAATTCTCTTTATAAACACAGCAACAGTTTTGTTGTGCAACTGATTGTTCTTGGTAACAATTTTCACATGACTGTATGTTGCTTTAGAAGGGAAGTTTTACAGCAACTACTTTAGTTACATGTTTCCTTTTTCAGATTTCGAACAAAATGAATGTAAGCCAAAGATGATAAATGTGGAATCTGAAACAAATGTGCAGAATGATCCCACACCACAACCTGCAGAAGACAACACACTGCAAGTCCAGAATCCGTCCGAGACCCAGGTGCAAGAGCAGACTGCATTACGAAAGATGGTGTTAGAGGTGATTTTTGGTTCAGGCAGTAATAATGTCAATCATGATTTAGAAGCTACACATAACATGCTCAGTATGGAGGTAAATGGTGAACATCATCATTCAGAAGAATCAGCATCATCTCCAGAGCCATATGATGTAGTTGAGTCTGTTAGTTGTGATTCTACATCTCCACTGACCTCCAACAGTTCAGCAGCATCTCCAGTGTTGACTTCAGATGATGGAGGTTCTGTAATAATGGAGGAGACTTCAAGTGTCATGGGCGAGAGTAAGAGCGAACGACAAGATAAACTCAGAAATAGTGTAAGCCCTGTACTTGAAACTGAACGAAGACAAAGGCCTGTGCGAAATAGAATAAAAGTTGAACGAGAGGACTTCATCTATGACCTATCTGATAGGTGTCTGGATCCTAGGAGGGATGGAGATGATCGTAAAGTAACGAAGCGAAAACACGAAGATCGCATACGTGATTCTGTGAAAATGATGTTGGAGAAAGGAAACTGCAGTGGAGAAAGCTCATTTGCTAAAGTTATACCAAAAGTGGTGTTAGTGAGAACAAATATGGGAGAATACAGTGGTTTAAGAGTAGTTAACAAGACGGGCAGTGCCAATAACATGACACAAGTGTTTGACAGTAGCAGTGATAAGCATAGCTTACCAAATACAGTTGGGTATAATATATCAACAAGAAAGTCACAGCGGATATTTGACATATCACCACACAAAATTCCAACTGTCAGTAAGGAAAGACATGAATGAGGATTAATAAAACATATGTATTATAATGAAACTGGTAAAACAGGCTAGCAGACTTTGTGGAAACATAGTAAGTAATCCTCTAATGTGGATGACACAACCTGAGTAAAATTGGTGATTCATGATGTTATGAGCAAGCAGTTTTCTTTAAGAATCAGTGAAGAGAATATCTTTTACTATTGATGTAGCAGCCCATTTTAAAAGTGACTCAATATTAGTTTAAGAATCTGATATACTGTAGTGCTACTCCAGTGAACTTACATGCAGTAACAACTTTTTTTAATGCCAGGTATAATTTCATATCATGTTGCTGTAAATTTATGTTCTTGTTCTTGCAGTATAATACAGTACATAGTTAATTTTGTGTCTAAATATTATGTATTAATCTATAACGTGTTTCGAGATATAAATACAACACATTTTTTGTACAAGGTGTTCACTCTATTTTTCAAAAAACCAACTAATGCACATTAAATGTCACTATTTTAGTTGACACTACCCCTACATATGTTTCGGTCCTTATCGGACCATCATCAGGGGGTCTTTCTATCAAACTACACTTTTACACATCCATAAGTTTGCCCAACAGGCAAGATTAGTCTAACTAACTAACTCCATGGAGCACAGTCCTTCTTGAGAAGCTAACAGGTCATCAGCTAGTCGAAGAAATTCCCCGCGTTTTATGGAACCCGAAGGTTCATTACCGCACTCATAAGAGCCCGCCACCTGTCCCTATCCTGAGCCATATCAATCCAGTCCATGCCCCCCCATCCCACTTCTTGAAGATCCATTTTAATATTATCCTCCCATCTATGCCTGGGTCTTCCAAGTGGTCTCTTTCCCTCAGGTCTCCCCACCAAAACTCTGTATGCACCTCTCTCCTCACCCATACGTGCTACATGCCCCGCCCACCTCATTCTTCTTGATTTGATCACCCGAATAATATTTGGTGATGAGTACAAGATTAGTCTACAGATACCGAAACATCAAGGAGAAGCTACTAAAGATTAATGCATCCATATGGTTTAACAAAGTCTGCAGAAATGCCACACGAACTTATGGATGTGTAAAAGTGTAATTTGATATAAAGACCCCCTGATGATGGTCTGATAAGGGCCAAAACATATGTAGGGGTAGTGTCAACTAAAATAAATAGTGACATTTAATGTGCATTAGTTGGTTTTTTGAAAAATAGAGTGAAAATGCAAGGTGATGATAATATATTTAAAAAAAAAAGTGTTCACATGTTTTACACTGTGCTTGAAACCCGATTTCAAAATATTAAAATGATGCATTCCTGTCTTGCTGCATTAAAATTTATATTTTCTCACATTTCAGTATGCTGAACTGCGTGACAGGCAGCACTGTAGTTTGCTTGTACATTGAAATATGAAATCCACCCATAATAATAATAATAATAATAATAATAATAATAATAATAATACTGCAAGATGAAGTGCGTGGGCAGGCTAGGTGTGCCAGAAACTCCTTGCCATATTTGAAATTTGAAAACCAGCCTGCCCACTACACGGCACTTCCATACTGATTGTCATCGTGCACAATAATGTTTGGAGCAACTGCTCACACAGCACAGATTATTCGCATTGCAAGTTCTCTCAGGACAGTGTTTCCTGGCAGACTCGTTTCTTCTTTTGGGGACATCATCTGGCCCGCCTGATCGCATGCTCTTGCAATACCAGACTACTTCCTTTGAGGCTACATCGAAAGTGTGGTAAATGGAATGCGTCTTGCCAGTACTGATGACTTAAAACGGTAAATTCGGAAGTGAATTCAAGGGATCCCTAAGGAAACGCTACAACATGTTACAACTTCCTTTCCATCGTGACTGCAGGAGTGTACTGAACGGCATGATGGTCACCTACAAGGTGTCATATTGAAACAATAATGATTGACATGAATACCCATGGACATAGAATGTATCTATCAGTGTTATTAAAATTTTTTCACCCTGCCTTAAAATATTACTTTTGAATACCATCAGGTGTGTTTGGTTCGCTCTTTATATTAACGAGCGATTTCATTTCACACACAAGTACATACTTTTTTAATGCTCCTTCTTTAAGATTGTGAAAGATAGGAAGTGTGGCAGACAAAAGGCACTGAAGAAAATGTTCAGCATGTGGTGGAGGTAATTACATGGAGTCCTCCAAGATGTCTGTTGGCATGCATTATGAGATGTGCCAGTTGTTGTTATGTCTCTGACCAGTGTCAGAAGAACTGTCCACAATATGAAATTCCATCCCTACGAGTTATGCCAGGTGCAAGAACCAAGTTATGGGGACAAGTAATTTTTCTTTTTTCTGGATTTAATTAATTGTCATTAGAAACTCAGTGACTCATCTGTTCATGAATACAGAATTGCATTTTCATCTTTATGGGTTTGTCAACAGCCAGTATGGCAGGGTAGTATGCTGCACAAAACTCTTTGCCAATTGCCTTTGCATGCAGCTGAAGTTACTGTTTGGTGTGCAGTATCTTCCTTAGGGATTACTGGACCATACTTCTTCAAGAATGAGTTTAAGGAAAGAATTCACTTAGAAATTCAAGCATCATCCCAACAGATCCTGTAGTCAGCAATGAATGAGTTTCCCAAACCAGATGTATCTGTGAGGTCATTTGAAGGACACTGGTTTAAAAGAAATATTATTTGTATGTAAATTGAAACCTCCCACCATAAATGTATAAGAAAATGTGGACAGTTTGGTTTTTGAAGTTCAGTGAGTGAAGTTTAACCCAATATCTGAACCATCAGTCTTCTCAGGATCTCCCTGTATGAAAACAGTTTAAGTAAATAGGGCTTGAAGACTTCATTCATTACAAAAGGTTTGGATGTATGGATGGGTGGGGCAGGTGGCATGTATGGGAGACAGGAGAGGTGCATGCAGGGTTTTGGTGGGGATACCTGGGGAAAGAGACCACTTTGAAGACCTAGGTGTAGATGGAAGGATAATATTAAAAAGGATCTTTAAGAAGTGGGATGAGGAGGCATGGACTGGATTGATCTGGCTCAGCATAGGGACAGGTGGCGGGCGCTTGTGAACGCGGTAATGAACCTTCGGGTTCCATAAAACGCGGGTTTTTTTTTTTTTTTTGACTAGTTGAGGACCTGTTACCTTCTCAGAAAGGACCCAGCTCCATGGAGTTAGGTTTGGAAAATGTTTCTCCGAGGCCCGCGTCCTCCGTGAGCGCAAGCGTACCAGGACATACATCACCTGCATGCTATGTGTAAAATGTTTTACATCCACACGCACGCGCGCGCACACAAAAAACCGGATGATACTAATGTACATGCATTACGCTACTCTGGCCTGTGAGAGTTCAGACTGGTTACCATGTTGATGTAAAGAAAATATCCATTTGATTTAACTCTGTTTCTTCGGGATTTTGCAATTCATGTATAAATCTGTAGACAAGTCTGTGCATTTTCATGATTTGTACGATACTATATAATACGAAAAAGAGCACGAAACTTAGATGCGTTTATAAAACCCGAATAACTACCATTTCCTATATATTTTGTACAACAATGTAACACGTTTCCCCCCCCCCCCCCCTGCCCTGGTGACGGAGAGCGCATGCGCTAGATGTACAGTCTCTTCCATTTGTTTGTGTCCCTCTCCCAACACTGTGACCATGAGTATTCATGCGGTGGGGAGAGTGGCACGTAGGAAGAACAAGTTCACAGAAAGCCTAGCACCTTCTGCTGTCGGTCGGTCGAGGTCGAACGCTGCGTAGTTGCTCGCAGTCTCCCGCGTGATGCGCCGAACACCCGCGGTTGCTATGTAGTCGAGTGCATTTTTGGTGCGTTTGTGGATCTCGTGTTCTGGGAAAAAAATATTTCGTAATACTTCTGGGATCGAACGACACGTAATTTGACCAAATAAATGTACTGCGTACAATTTATAATACTGAAAAAATATATTATTACTTAGGCAGGGAGAGAAATCACTTTCTCCGGTTTTTTAAGGTAAGTAACTGGCTTATTCTTGTACAATGAAAGTAGATGTTTCTAGATGCGGGTTTTGTACTTTACATTTATACAGTGGTAGGTTATTAACTGTAAGATCTGTGGTGTATAACATGTTTTCAGTTCGCTCGATTCCATTCCTCTAGACGTGCTCTGAAGTATATTAATAACACCTCTCATATAATTCTGAGCCTTGTTGCCCATTAGGCAATGAAATGAGAACAGTATGGAATAGTCCTTTGTTAAATGGTACATTTTTGCCCTATGTGCATGGTAATGAGAGACGTAACCATTTAAAGGTCGAAGTTACCCACTTGTTGCTTGACCTTCCTTACAGACCTGCACACACCTTGTGTTCAGATACGTATGAAGTTCACACACATTAAAACCACGTCTTTCGTACCTGGCTCTTTGTAAAATAAGAATTTAACGTATTCAGGGCTAAGGGTTCTCAGCTGCAGCATTCCAGCACTAGGCCTTCTCCATCAACGTTTCTAGACGCTAAAAACACTTTAACGGAGAAGGCGGAGGTCTGGAATCTTAGAACTGGCTATGCTGTTTCACATCTTAACCCCCATTAACAACAAAGCAGCAGTAACTGTTTATTTTTCATTCTTTTAAGCATGTGCGGTTTAAATGTTCAGAACTTGACATCAGCGTAAGACGGAGCGTTTTACATAGGTATGGATTCATATTGCGGGCTTCTAGTTTCTGACACGGTGTAGTCTCGTAAGCGGGTACTAATATTTCGGAAGAACATACTGCCTCCTTCAGGGAAGAAGTAAACAAACACGGTACACAACCTAGATCAGTAGTGAAAAAGTATACATGTAGTTATATATACCTTTAGCCGTGAATTTTTATGTATTAAATGTGCAATAAGAATGGTAAAAAAGGCAAAGTTCTCCCTAGAACAGGCCATGAAGATCCAGACGGGGAGTAGAGGTATAGCTGTACTCTTTCTTTAACCTTGGCACTAGATGGGGGTGGGTGGTCAACTCCACGCCTCGGTCGCTTTACCCCCGGGAAAGAGACCCAGTACCCACTGTATAGGAGGCTGGATGGGCCCCAGGGCCGGTCTAGACGGGTGCGGAAAATCTCGCCCCCCACCGGGATTCGATCCCCGGACCGTCCAGCCCGTAGCGAGTCGCTATACCGACTGCGCTATCCCGGCTCCTGCAATAAGAATGGCTTAATAATAATAGGAAAATTTATAAAAATGCTGTGTCACTATGTTTAGCACATTTTTACTAAAGGAATTAGTAATGTAATGTACGTCTCCATAAATAAACGGATCAAAAGTTTTCAAGACTGCTTCGGCGTTCTACCCGGGCTTCGAAAGGGAAATGGTTAAAAGAAGTTTTATCATCTCAAACGTCTACGCGGGCAACATGATCGGGCCTGACATAGATGACAGAATAGTAGACATCCTCTTCGTCATATATCAATACGGTAAAAGGAAATCAAATTCCTAACATCATAAATATTTTTTTAATAACGTACGTCACGTAATATTTAAAATCTTGCACCATCAGGCTGCGTCAGTGACAGTGGGGATGACTTGTATTCGGGAAATATCCTGTTCCGGTCTTTTAATCATCATCATCATTATCATCATCGTGGTGTTGGGGTGGAGTGTGGAACTGATGCCTCTAATGGGCCCACGTAGTCGACTATCGTGATGCTGGAATGTTCATGCACTTTATTATATCGACTGTCGTGATTCTGGAATGTTCATGCACTTTATTATATCGACTATCGTGATTCTGGAATGTTCATGCACTTTATTATATCGACTGTCGTGATTCTGGAATGTTCATGCACTTTATTATATTGACTATCGTGATTCTGGAATGTTCGTGCACTTTATTATATCGACTATCGTGATTCTGGAATGTTCATGCACTTTATTATATCGACTATCGTGATTCTGGAATGTTCATGCACTTCATTATATCCATCATCGTAATTCTGGGATGTTCATGCACTTTATTATATCGACTATCGTAATTTTGGAGTGTTCGTACACTTTATTATACAGCAGCTATATCTAGCCAACTGCAGGGGCTACGTTCCTGATGAACACCGCGGTTGACAAGACCAAGGCCATATAAGAATTTAGAGGTTAGGGAAATCGCGGCCGCTAGTAACGCTTACCCAGACATAACTAAATTGCCTGCTCCATCACTGCACGCAAAGGGCAACAGTTCTAGAGCGATCACTTCCCTTTGTTTAATGTCCGTAACAGTTACCAAGCACAAGGCAACAGTTCTAGAGCGATCACTTCCCTTTGTTTAATGTCCGTAACAGTTACCAAGCATATGGCAACAGTTCTGGAGCGATCACTTCCCTTTGTTTAATGTCCGTAACAGTTACTAAGCATAGGGCAACAGTTCTAGAGCGATCACTTCCCTTTGTTTAATGTCCGTAACAGTTACCAAGCACAGGGCAACAGTTCTAGAGCGATCACTTCCATTTGTTTAATGTCCGTAACAGTTACCAAGCACAGGACAACAGTTCTAGAGCAATCACTTCCCTTTGTTTAATGTCCGTAACAGTTACCAAGCACAGGGCAACAGTTCTAGAGCGATCACTTCCCTTTGTTTAATGTCCGTAACAGTTATGAAATACTGTGTATTAAGCATAAAGTGTGTTTCGTTTTATCTACAAAGTTTGGGCCAAACAGTTTTTGCTCCAGTAAACATTTAGCGAGACGCCAACATATATGCATGTAGCTCTTCATGTGAACAGTCTGTCGGTATTGTCTCATTTTAAGCACAGTGTACATTTGTCTGTAAAATTCATTAAAACTCCCGAATATCAAATTTCGTGCAAACATGATAGGCGGTTTTGGAGTTGTTACGTGTGAAGAAACAGATGGGCAGACATGACGAATCCAATACGCGTATTCTTTACGCTTGTTGCGAAAGCGCCAAAGATGTAAGAAATGACATGCTGAAAAGTAATTCTACGTATTCAGGTAACACAGCTACAATGACATAAATTTTATTATTTACCTTTTTAGACTAGATTACTGAAAGTTCAAGTATGCCATTACCACGGTTCTAATCATTTAAAGCACGACGGTTACTATATGTACCACCAGGTTTAACGTTAAAAATTCCGCTATCTGCCCACACAGTGTATTTTATATGTATCTGATAACAAACAGCGATTATTTCCCTGTACAGCATTAAATGATTGGTTTTTGTAACCGAGACGAAGTGTGTTTCCTGCGCGTTTGTTCTGGATCTTTAAGCGTATAACAGTCAGGTTAAATTCAGTATTTAGGAGAGTTTGCAAAATTGCGAAAAGCGACTATGAGCTTTGTGACGTCTGTCAGTCCGCATGGAACAAGTCGGCTCCCACTGGACGGATTTTCGTGAAATTTGATACTTATGGATTTTCCGAAATCTGTCAAGAAAATTCAAGTTTGATTAAAATATGACAAGAATAACGGGTACTTTACATGAAGCCCTATGTACATTTATGATATCTCGCCGAATTCTTTTTAGAAAGAGAAATGTTTCAGACAAAAGCTGTAGAGAAAATCAAAACACACATTTTATGTTCAATAAAATTTTTCCGAAAATCGTGCCGTTAATGAGATAATGCGGAAAAATGTGGTAAAGCCAGACAGGCTACAGGTGACAATATAATACGGCGCATGCGCTCTGCACGCTGGATAACTAAGGCTACAGACATACACTCAGAATATGTAACACTTATTGCTTTTCCACGGCAACAATGGTTACGCGAACGCGCCGCAATGTTACGTTATACATACACAGCGTATCTTGTTAGAGGGTTACAGACGTGCCGATGGTGTAGACCATGTAGGTGAGCCATCAGCGGCACGACTCAACATAAACGGGGAATCGCGAATTACAGTATTTAGGTATGTCAGAAGATGCTCGCGACACACTTTGGATATTCTTTCTCTTTCGCATCACATGATGGAGAACTAACTAACTACATGGAACAGAGTCCTTCTTGAGAAGCTACTGGTTCCTGAGCTAGTCAAATAAAACTCCCCGCACTTTATGGAATCCGAAGGTTCATCCCCGCATTCGCAAGAGCCCGCAACGCTATACGCACGTTTTTGACAGATATGTTTGTTTGTAACTTTAAAGACTAATGTGTTCATTTTATTAGTACAAACGTTTGTCAGTACAATTCATTGTTAATTTAGTTCTACATACGTTGATTTGTGTCTTGTGTAATTGATGCCAAATAAGAAGGTTGATTAATCAGCTAATATCTTACAGAAGAAATTTGCAATTATGACTTTAACACCAAAATAAAAATCATATGTTTGAAATATTTATTCTTTTTTGCACACATCACATAATCTTCCATCAGACTGATATGTAAGGCCTATTGATTTTCTTCGGTGTAACGCACGTCAGACAGTAACAAACGTCCGGGTGCATTGACTCTGTAAGTGCAATGGTGATCAAAACAGGCAATATTAATTGCTTCAATCGGGGAAATGTCAGTTCAACATTTATATCCACTCGTGACGTCTAGAGCGATAACATTAAGGGTCATGAGAGGGCCGTGCCATGGCTTAGGCGATTAGTTGCCGGCCTCCCACCGCGGAGGCCCCGGTTCGATCCCAGGTCAGTCCATGTGGGATTTGTGGTGGACAAAAGTGGCACTGGGACAGGTCTTTCCCCGAGTACTTCGGTTTCCCCCTGTCAATTTCATTCCACCGTGCTTCATTACACGGAAAAACGAAAAAAACCGATCATCTTCATCACAGGGTTGCACAATAATCCTCAAGGCAGCGGTGCGTCCGTAGCATCTGCTGCGGGGCCCTAAAAAAGTCAGGAGGCACATTTCCCCTCAACCTTAAAATTGAGCAGGATGACGAATGAAAATTTTCTATGGCCTTTCTACTTTCACACAGTTCACACATACACATATTGTTTTTTCTTTCAGAGAGGTTAATGTAGGCTTGTATTCGGATGGTACCGGTTCACATACCGAAAATGACTGAGCTTTTCATGACCTTCTTAGTCTGTCCAGGCGAATGTTGGGTTGATACTTTACAAATATGCATAATAATTTCCTAATTGTTCGCTGATGATCGCAGAGCATGTGGAGATGTCTGCACTATGAACTGAATTTGTGTCCAGCATCGTTGAGTTTTCAGGTTTCACATTAATTGAGGGGGTCAGGGGTTAATAATGGCGCCCTTTTCTAAAATACATTTGTCAATCGCTATGTGTATTTTTTGTGGAACAGTGTACTAAAACAATTCCTTAGAAAAGTCTTGATTTGTGAACATAACATACAACTAATCGTCATCTAATTCTTACCCCAGGAGGAGCTTAGAGATTTTCTGTTCTCCGAAACTGTCCAGACGGGCTCTGGGGCCCACCCAGCCTCCTATTCAATGGGTAACAGGGTTTTTTTTTCTCAGGGTTAAAGCGGCCGAGGCGTGAAGTTAACCACTCACCTCCATCTAGTGCCGAGGTTAGGAATGAGTGGAGCTATACCTCTTCTTCCCCTATATTCCTTCATGTCGTGGACAGGGATAACTTTACTTTTACCTTTTTTTCGGTAGCCCATGCGGTTCTCTGTATACAGACTTATTTTTCCTAGTTCCCCTGCTTCCCAGAAAGGTTGGCCACCCCTGGTGCAGCCTATAGCTATTTTTCTTTATGGGTGTCTTTGACCTCAGAATTGAACTAACATTGCAGTTGATTGATTAGCACTCGTGGTTCGTATTGTAGGGGTTCTGAATTCAAATTTCCGCCGGAGACGGGCTATTCTAGGAGTTACTTTGTATTTATCAATCCAGCCAGGCAAGTGTCAGGATAAACAATTTATCTCATGAACGCTAGAACTGTATATAGGTTATATTCAAGCAAAAGACACGTATATTTCAGTCTTTCTGCTTTACAGATATGAACATCGACGAAAAATCCCTAAAAACGTTGGAAGGTGATACAAATATCCGTTTATCCATATAAAACTTAGAAAAAAAAACACTAAGACCTGTAGGTGGTGTCACTTATTGCAAGGCGAAGTTGTAACAAGAACACAAAAAATAGGATCTTCTGGTGTAACACCGCAAAAGTTGTCAGTTAGGCATCCATCCGCTAAAACCGTACACTGACGTATCCCGACAGCCATCTACCAAAAAACACGGCGTCACATCCCAGAAGACCGGCCTTAGAACCTCAGGTAACAACGAAGAATGGTAACTTGCAGCCTGCTGCGATATGCAGCAAACGTTTCCCTGACTCAGTATACGCTGTTTTGCATACGCATTGACTTCAGTGTCAAATTACTGGCGACACAAGGTTTTGCAAAGATTATCATCACGATGAATATGATGATCACGTATTCTTAAAATGTCTTCATATAAGGTTAAATAATCACTGAATCGAAAAAAAATGTTTAACCCTTTACAGCACAGTAGTCACTGTGTGTACTGATCTAACATTAAACAAGATAGGCAATGTAGGTATAACGTAACTAACTACTGGCGTATCAGAATCGTACAACGTAACATTGTGGCGTGTACACGTAACCATTGTTGCCATGAAAACGCAACAATGAGTTCCCTTCGTGTTGTTCAGCTACATATGACGATTTTAGGTCGCTGCCAACAATATAAAAGTACGTGTTCATGTGAAGTGCCCGATATTTTTGTCACATTTTAACCAAATTCGGATTATCTCGACAGATTGTAATAGAAGTCTCCAGTATCAAATTTCACGAAAATCCGTCCAGTGGGAGCCGAGTTTAAACATGCGGACAGACAGGCGGGCGGATGGACGGACAAACATGGCGAAGCTGAAAGGAGCTTTTCATGACAATGCGAACGCGCCTAAAAAAGACCTTCATTGTGCATTGTGTCAGAGCCAGTTTGTAGGACATTTCTGGCCCCCCCCCCCGAAATAAATTTGCGGAACCTACCAACGCATAATCCTGAATTGACAATGTAGATAAAACAGTGCAAGAATTTACGTACAGAATGTTTGATACAAAGTCTGAAGCAGTAACAGCCTTTTCGGAGCCCCCTCCAAGAACGGCGAGGCCCCATACAGCCTCTACATTGCCATAGCCCTCTGTGTTAATGGATTAAACGTAATTAACAGAATGGTCTTTGTAATAGTGATGGAAGTGTTTTCTGATAGGTATAAACAGATTTTTTTATAATATTTAAATTGAACTTCGTACTTCAAAAGGTTAAAACAACAGTCAGCGCCATTTTGTTTAGTACCTCCAGTTTAAGTGTTGCATTTGCTTCTATTCGAACGTCCAGAATCGATGGCGTTTCGTCCGTTGTTCTTCGCCAATCGTAATGGCCATTTTGTTTGCCTTAGTCTTTGTATTATTATCACACTGTTACATTCCACTAACATCGCGTTGACATTTCAACCACATTCATGTAATAATGATACATTCCCTAGAACTCTAGTTTAAACTTCTAACGATATGTCACGAAGCACACATGTCCGATTTCACCACGCTAATGAAGGAACGTAACCAAAATCCGTGGCGTAAAGTTGAACATTCCGTTCAGACATCACATCTTGGCTGACTGTGACTCACAATCATCAAAGCAGCTGATAAAACGTCATAAAATAATAAAACCAATATGAACAGGATTATTAAATGATAGTTTCTTTTGAAAATAAAATGTGACCGTCTGAACCAAAATATCCGTAGCTTTTGTCGTTTTCGGTTTCTTTAAATAGACATATTTTAGTGCATAAATATTTGCCAAACATTCTGCAACAGATATATACGACAGATATTTCTGTTTGTTGAGCAGTGTGGTCTGACCGATAAGAGAAACTGGAAGCTTCAGTTGCGGGGATAACAGCTACATGACCTGAATTTCCGACAGTGTCACATTTCCGTGAGGCGTCAAATACACTGTTATTTGCCACCGATTCCGTCAGGTTTACTTATCATTTGCGCAACATTCACTCAGAATCGTATGCTTGCCTTCATGCAAAGTGGTGGTTAGAACTGTCTGAACTAAGCGAGCAACATAAACGCCCTCACAATTTTTTTCTTAGAAACTCTCCATTATCAAATTTCGTGAAAATCCTTTCACCGGTTCTGGAGTTTTTATCAATGCACAGACAGATGGACGGCGCGATTTAATAGTCGCATCGCAGGCATGCGCACGCTCCTACAAAGATTCGGGATTAAGTGTCGAATGACCCAGGCGTAGATGGGAGGATAATATTAAAATGGATCTTAAAGAAGTGGAATGGGGCGGTATGGACTGGATTGATATGGCTCAGGATAGGGACAGATGGTGGGCTGTTGTGAATGCGGTAATGAACCTTCGGGTTCCATAAAACGCGGGGAATTTCTTGACTAGCTGACGACCTGTTAGCTTCTCAAGAAGGACTCTGCTCCGTGGAGTTAGTTAGTTAGTTAGTTAGACTCGAATGGTGTCCAAAAATCCAAGTCTTCTGGGATATTTACCAGTCGACACGGCCTAAAATATTCCTAGAAGAGTACAGCTCTGACTATTCTATGACTGTTTGACCCTGACGAGGAATGCATTAAGATCTTTCAAAACATCGGTAACCACTTAGTAGTCGACACGGCATAACATTCCAGAAGACTTAAATGTCCAGACTTGCGGTACATTTCCGGAGAAATGGCAGCGAACAAGTCCGTCATGAAGAGCACCTGAATTTATCCGATAACCTTTAGTATCATGTGTGAAATGCAGGTATAAATTTTCTTCCTTTGACGATTGTGAATGTATAGTTATTGAGGGTCGTGAGACAGTTCAGTGGGTTCCATGCAACAATGGACATCGAAACAAAGGAGCAGAGAGTTCCAATCCAGTCCTTGCAAATCGATACACAATTTGTTTAAAGCAGACGAGGTGGCTAGCTACTCTTCTGGGACAGGCGTAAAGGGCTGAAAGGATAATATGATTCAATGACCTACATAAAGGTCATACATAAATATTTAATTTTAAGAGAAGGCAGCTTGAACATGAGCGAATACCATTTAACAACTTATCAAGAGATAAAGCCAAAGGCACACTTATATCGATGCCATATTGAGGCCACAAAAAGAAATCCCATGGATGGTACGGATGACGGCGCTCGAGGCTTCCACCTTTCTGCCTAGTCTTGTACTTCCTTCTAGCTGCCTTTGCCTTACATCAACCAGCCCAAAGCACTTGTCGTTAGCATGAATTAGCATGTGATTATCACTACCATGACGGTGAACATAATGGCTAGACAATTGGAAGGCACTATAGGTAACAGGCGAAGGAAGATGCGGGATGATCGATGCATGGGACTTATTTTCGTGGCCGCAGATGAATGGAAGTTACCAGATTTATCCCCCCCCCCCCAGAGAAAGTGCTCCGGAGCCATGTTTGCGGTTTGAAAATGTCGGCGTAGGTAAAAATCTAAGTCTCTGCCAGGAACAGAATTCTCGTTGTCTGCAGTCGTCGCGAGAATATAATAGGCAGACGGCACTGCTTGGTACAGAACAAATCGTTGGAGTGCGTTGAACTTTTATGAGCAGTCTCGTAAATGTCTATTTTTCGGATGTATTTTTAATGAAGGTTGCTGTAAGCTTGTATCTCTCCACTCTGCATTTCGTTCATAAACATTTTCAGTGCAACAGTGCACAGAAGAAAAGCAACCATGCACCTCGCGATGCAAACCACACTGACAGAATATTGCATAACATCTGAAACAACTGAAGGTTTTTGTTTTGTGACAGTCGATCATTCCATATACTACTGGCTTAAAGGCAGTTAAAATTTCAACTTGAACGGGTTAAAAACAAACTTTGTCAAAACTACTTAACCACGGTGGGGGTACGCGGTGGCGCAGTTGGTTGAGGCACTGCGCTACAAGCCGAAAGGTCGCCCGCGTTCGATTCCCAATGGTGTAATTGGAATTTTTCATTGACATAATCCTTTCGGTCGCACTATTGCCCTGGGTCGACTCAGCCTCTAACAGAAATGAGTACCAGGAGTGTTTCCTAGGGGGTAAAGGCGGCCGGTGCGTATTGCTGACAATCTTACCACCTTCATGTGCCGATTGTCTAGAAATGTGGGAGCCTTAACCTCCTGGAACCCTAAGGGCCTGTCAAGGCCTGTAATGGGATTGCTTTACCACGGTGGTTAATAGGCCGAAACATGTTACAGGAAGAGTAATGTTGTTGTAATTCTACTATCTGTATGTACGTGCATCGTTGGCTGTTTGTGATTCATTCACTGCACCAATATAAGATTCAAATATTTTGTGTATCTCGTACAGAAATAAGAAAACGTGATGACATAACAACACGTACTAAGCGGTGCTGCTCTCTGGAACCGCCGTCGGCAAAACTAGACACTTTAGACCTAATAATGAATAACCACACATACCATTTTCTCATTGTGTTAGTAACTACAGTCGAACCCGGTTATAAAGACATCGGTTTATACGACACCTCGTCTATAACGTCAGATATTCTGTGGTATCAACTAATTCCACGCGCTTAATCATAACGTTAGACTACTCGGTTATAACAACACTCGTTTATAACGACAGCAAATATTCAGTCCCCTTCATGACGTTATAATCGAATTTGACTTTACTTGCAAACCTTAGCATTTCATATATAAGAATTATGTTGGCCATTTTCCATTGACTGAAATGTCTTGATATTTACGACGTTTCTGAAGTTGGTTTTACTCCCATCTTCAGAAGTGTGGGTATAGATTCTTCATCAGTCACAAAATCCTTAAGAAGCTAATAGCCACTTAACTAAAGAAATACCCTACCAGAAGATTCATAAGAGCCCGCCACTGGCCTCTGTCACGAGCCAGATGAATCCAATCCACAAACTTCATAGCATTTATTATTATTTATTATTATTATTATTCGAAGAAACTGAAATTCGTGAGACGCAGGCGCAGTGGTAAAGTTACACACGCGAAATAACTTAAGGAAACTGTTGTGATTTACACTTCTAAACAGAGGCTAAAGAGGCCGTGACGAAACTGTGTAATTAGAAATACATTCCTAAATACTACAGGGCTGCACTCAGTGCTTAATTAGAAATGATTTGCTAAGTCATGTAGATTGTTTTGCTCATTTCTTCTTTTAAGGACCTATAACAGGGCGTGAAAATGTGCCAAGGTTCAGACGTCACGAAACTGTACCGCCACCCCCATACATATTCTGCACTTGACACTTCATTAAGCGCAGAGACAGCTCTCATTTTGTTTAAGAGCAACATATTTCCACCGATTTCTCCCTTCCCGTTGAGATCTGCGTTCTTCTGTGATATCATACAGCGTCGTGTGGTAATTGTTTACCGACGTTTCGGGACAACGTATCCCGAAACGTCGGTAAACAATTACCACACACGCCGCGTAATATCCCAGAAGAGAGCCGATGTCATCAACATCGCAGTGGAAGCCTGAAATCAAGGTTCCTTCCCGTTGTTCCACGTTTCCGCATTCCTTCGCCAGCAGAGTGGCCTCACAACTTGCGGTATGTGACGGCTGGAGCCTATACGAACAATCGCACGATACGGTGTGGGTTTCTTCAAATTACGGTCACCCACACCGTCGTAATTGGCACTTGTTCACCGGTTAACTACCGTCAATATGGCAGTGAGCCCCTGTTGATGAGTTGAGGCGCTCGGAACAAGAAGAGCCTCACAGGAAATACAAGGGATCTCTGAACAAACCTCATAGGTTTTTTCGTGTTGCACACATTTCCACTTCTACCGAACTGTGAGTACGTACATATTACTTAAGCACGTACGTTAAAACATAGGAGATGACCTCAAAGTCTCGCATCGTTTCCATGTTTCTAATTGTTGAATTACATACGATGTTCCATATATAGACCCTAATGTGGAGGTATGATTATTCTTATCTCCGTACTGAATTTCACGTGCCCAGCTCCATTGGTCGACGAGTTACCGCCATGATACCAAGGGCTAAAGAAAGTGTTCCGTCGCCATATTATTTCACAGTCCGTAAAAAATATACCTTAAGAAACGTTGCACACTTTCGCGAAGGTTTATTGCTGTACATCATAGGACCTGAAAGCAAGTCGCTGATTTCGCTGCGCCTCATAAGTTCGCGCATCCGCCATGTTGTTATTACTGACAGTAAGGAATGGACGGACGGACGGACGAACACACACACAGATCATGTGATTTCAAAGCCTACTGTTGTCCTTTTTAGGAAGAAAAGTGGCTGATAACATTGTGGTAACAATAATACTGTTGTACTGAGCCCAGTTAACGTATCAGTTGCATCACATTAGTTCATCCGTTAACGTTACGATGTTATAACCTTTCAGGTGTAAACTTCGTAAAGCATCTAACAAGAATGTTACAAATTTACCAACACATGCACTTTTTCTATTAAATATTAATAGTTCGTTAAAATGCCGTAAAATGGGGCATTTTAGGGCATTTTAACGAACTATTAATATTTAATAGAAAAAGTGCATGTGTTGGTAAATTTGTAACATTATATTAAACATGCACGGTATAAGCAATACTAAGTATCTAACAAGAAGCTGGTGAACTGCGAAAAGGGAAGAATTTCAGAAGCGAAATTGTTAATATCTTTGCGTCATATGGTCGCTATCAGTCACTCGTGCATATAACACCCTAGCAGAAATAACGACAGAGTAATAAATACAGCAATTAATATTCGTAATCAATACAACTGCCGGAAAATAACAAAAAACAGAGAAAAACGAAAAAGAGACTAAATAAGGAAACCACGCAACCACCGGACGTGACTCACAACAAGATATGTTATTACAAATGCAACATATGAGAAGCTTTAAACAATAAGAATATCGTGCCTGTGCGCGCCATGGAGGCATATGCGGAAGTGGAATGTTAAACAGTAGCCGCATGATAATTTAATGAAAAACAACAGGTACAACGTGTACAGAAATGCACCAAACTTGGCATAGTAAATAATGAAAACGTCAGCCACAACAATCTCGGCATTACAAATTTATAACAACATTCAAGAATGTAAAAGACATAACAGCAAACAATTTCATTTTAGCCCAATATATTGTAATTTTAACTTGTTACTTGTTAATTTTACAAACTCAGAATGTTTTTAAAACTTATTACTGAGACAAGTGTGCTCTTCGGGCCCTTTTAACATGCAATGTGAAGTGTAGTAGCCTATTAACCCCCTGAAGATGGTCTACGGACCGAAACACGTGTAGGGGAATACATCGATATTAATAAAACTATAAAAGTAGTTTATGTATGTGCATTTGTTGGTAAACTGAATAGTGAGAAAAATGCACGGTGAAAGCAATATGAAATTGTTACTATGAGTTTGCTTTATCGTAATATCGAGCAGACAACAATGCAGGGTAAAACGGACAGTGATGCTCCACTTTTCATTCGGCCATATTTCTATAAATATAAACAGCAAAAAGAGTTTCGTCTGAGTGTGAAATATGTGTGGCGGGTTTAACATAATTTCTATCACTAATATTTATTTGGATCCCAGTGGCCGCGCGGTCTAAGGCGTGGGTCTGCGACCGCTCGCTTACTAGGATCGTGGGTTCGAATCCCACCGGGGGCATGGATGTTTGTGTTGTGTTTGTTGTAAGGACGGTAGCATGGAACGTAAAGTGACATGAAGGACGAAAGGATTTAAACAGTATAAAAATGGATCAAAAGGGGAAAAACCCCGGACAGGCAAAAAAAAAAAAAAAATCCCACCGGGGGCATGGATGTCTGTCTCTTGTGAGTGTTGTGTGTTGTCAGGTAGAGGTCTCTGCGACGGGCTGGTCCCTCGTCCAGAGGAGTCCTACCGAGTGTGGTGTGTCTAAATGTGTGATCGTGAAACCTCGACGAAACGAGGAGGCCCAGGCCCATATAGGGCTGTCGAGCCATAGGAAAAAAAAATATATATATTTGGACTTTTTCCATTGTCACTTTATCAGAAACTATTTCCTTCTTCAGGTGAATTAGTTTGAATTGACGTGAGGAAGGAAGGAGTTTCTGAAACGTCGTGCAGTGTTACATGGTGACAATAGGAAAAGTGTAAATAAATATTAGTGATATAAAGTATGTGTGGTGGGGTTTCTGCTACAAAAGTCAGTTCCTTTGTAGAAAATATAACCGCGTTTATATTAACAGTAATAAAAACTGCGAAGGTATGCAAACGAGCGTTTTCAGTGCTGGCCTTAGCAAACGCGGGGGCCGATTGCGATCCTTGTGGCGGGCCCTTAGAAGTTATTGTGCACAGCCACAAAAAAAAAAAGTATAGTAAGGGTAAGTTAGGATTAAAAATTAAAATGGTCCCATGAGCGCGGGGTCCGATTGCGTCAAATCAGTCCAATCGGCCGAAGGCCCTGACGAAGGGCATGTATTAGCCTAAGAATGACGCGACAGGGCCGAAACGCATGGCTACAGATACGAAGTTGCATTGTAATTATACGCACTACACTGATCATGTGGACTGAACAAGACACAGTGTCTGGAAAAGCGACATTCGTAGCCAATTTGCAGGTGCTATTTACGCCTTCATCTGGATCGCTGGTTCTCAACAGGCGGTCCGCGTACCGTTGCCAATGTCAGATTATATTGAGAGTTAGCGATACACTAAACATAAACTTTTATTTCTGGTGACGTTTTCGTTTATTTTTTAGCGACTAAACAGTTTGTGTACAACACGACTGCTGGCTTTATTCCCTTTTTGCAGACTTTATAGGTGTGACCAGCCAAGTAAAAGCTATGCCGGTCGCAGCATAGCTACTGGTAGGGCTACCCATGCCCTACAAGTTCCGAGCGAGTTTTCAGACAAAGAGATACCCTGGTCTTCCAGGTTGGGGGTTGGCGCGTGGGCTGACGACCCCATCCCCCTAAAACACACACACATTGAGAATCTTCAAACTGTGAGCCAGACGGAACCACCTTAGATAGCCTTAAAATCTGCGGTCTTCTGGGGTATTACACGGCGTCATGTGGTAATTGTTTACTGACGTTTCGGGACAACGTATCGGTCCCATCTTCACGGACTCTTGACCCGTGAAGATGGGACCGATACGTTGTCCCGAAACGTCGGTAAACAATTACCACACGACGCCGCGTAATATCACAGAAGACTACAGATTTCATCAACACCGCGGGGAAGCCTGAAATCAAGGTTAGATGGCCTTATTATCACCATATTTGTTACATATTCATTTTTAACGACTCTGCCATCAGCTTAGTCTATTCAGGGTGACGCAAAAGTCACTTGACACTACAGATATGTTAATTGAACCTTACTGATATTAACACATTTGACTGACTGAAATGTTCGAAGTGCCTTCCTTCTACAGTGCCATATTGTCTATATCCTTCCGGAATGCTTGCATAAACTGTCTCACAAAGCTGCCTGTTATCGCATGTACGACCTCTGTGTTGTTAAACATCAAATGGCAATTTTGCGGCACCCTGTATATCATCGAATGATGGCTGATTAGTGAATAATGAATCCGAAAGGATGTGGAAGAAGAAAGTCGTGGCATAATTTGATGTACCACACGTCCATTTGCCAGCACGGACTGAGGAAAACCGTGAATCCCAGTGTGGAAAGACGGTGTCCGCGCCGAGATATGAAACTAGGACCTCCAGAATATAAGACAGGTGTGACGGTCACTCGATCGGAAACCACGTGTTATGTTTATTACGTTGTCAGCCTTCTTGTTCGTGTCATGTCCCTCATGTCCTCTCATCACGCACGCGTTAAGTATTGCTTTTGTCGGCTACGTTATACGTGTAAATCGATATGAAAGGCGTGGCAACGGCGACCTATTCAACAGAAACTACTGCTCCCGCATGCCGACAATACCTTGTATCTATACAGTGGTCCTACGTGTGTGGAACAGTATATGGGGAAGTTTTCACATATTCTGTGGCCAAAAGTTAACTTTCTTATCGTACTGTAATACTCGTATACATCGAATTTCGTCCTCGCTATGCATGATTTCATATATATACATGCGTTTCGTTTTTGGCGCGTTCGCATGGAAAAGTCATAACAATGCACCATTAGCTTCGTCAAGTCTGTCCGTCGGTCCGTCCTTCCGCATGAAACAACTCGGCTCCCACTATACAGATTTTCATTAAATCTGATATTTGAGTATTTTTTCGAAAATCTGTCGAGAAAATTCAAGTTTCGTTAAAATCAGACAAGAATAACGGGTACTTTACATGAAGACCTATGTACATTTATGGTAGTATCTCGCTGAATTGTCCTTAGAATAAGAAATGTTTCAGGCAAATGTTGCAGACAAAATCAAAACAACATTTTATGTTGAATAAACTTTTTTTCCGAAAATCGTGCTGTTTATGAGATAATGTGGAAAAATATGGTGTCAGGCCACAGATGATAATCTAATAAGGCGCATGCGCTTGGCATGCTGGATAACTAAGGCCGCAGACACACACACACACACAGAATTTCCACGGCAACAATGGTTACGCGAACGCGCCTCAATATTACGTTACACGTACATTGCCTGTCTTGTTTGTTATTATGTAAGACAGTACAAAAGTTAAAATTCAGAAGCAATAATAGAGGGAATGCGCTGTCGGTTCATCCAGCCAGATTGATGCAAGCTTACTATTATTTGTATTGGTATAATGACAAATTGGATAAGAATCGCGTATTTCAAACTGCTACTTTAAGAGAAATTCCAGCGATTCATCGTCTTTACTTCGTTCTTGTAGCTTTCTTACTACCGTTCGGGGGGAGTCGAGGAGTTTTAGAGAGCAGCAAGAGTCCGATTTCTTGAGGCTCATCAAGAACCCAACCCACGAGTCTCACTCAACTCCTTCATTTGTCTTATATTCTCTCCTCGCTTTGAGCGCAACAAGTATCAGAAGTCTGCACCTGCTGCTGTAATAGCAGGCGGGCTGTCCGTCAGCAGGGGGAACTGGAGCAGTTCTAGCCTTGACTGCGAGATGCTTTAAGCAGGTTCATTTTGTTGCAGCTGCCGCCGTTTTAGAGTTCTGTAATCTCCGATATAATGTCAACACTTTCCATGCCACATACGAGATATCTCGTTTAGAAACACCAATCTTGTTTGCCAGAAGTGTATCAAATAGTTGAAAGGGCCTTCATCTTGAGGGTCAAGCTTGACCCTCAAGATGAAGGCACTACAATTCTTGGAAACGTCGGTAAATCTTTACCAGTCAACAAGACGTAACATCGCAGAAGACTGAGTCTTATGCGCGGCGTCGCTGTGAGAAAATGAAATCTTACATGTTTATTAATAATTAGTACTGAAATACAGGCCTACAAAAAAAGGACACAACAGTTCAGACTCAGAACTCAGAAAGCAAAGGGCCAATAACAAGAGGGAACATTGTAGGAAACATCCGAATTTGTACTAGTGTTCACGTCTTACAAATAAAAGCCAATTATTGACACTGCACTTCTACATGCCACAGCCATAATTAAACTCCACGGCGCAGCGCTTTCACAGTTGGTCACCATGCTTTATGACTTCACGAAACGCCGAATGTCTATGAATTAGGGAGATTTCAGGTTCTGCCGGCGGTGATGCTAAACGTTAAAGCCTTCTGTGATATGACGCCGTGTATCTGGGGCAAGTTGTTCCGAAACTTTCGAGAGGATTGTGATGCCTTCATCTTCAGGGTCATGCCGTCCTTCTTGGATTGTTTGGCCCTTAGCATGAAGGCGCCATAATCTTTCGAAACGTCGGGAACTACTCGCCCAACGACACGGCGTCACATCCCAGAAGACTTAAGAATCTTCGTTCATAACATCGTTAACAAAACCTCGCCACTTCGCCCTATTTAAACCAGTCCCCACCCTCTCATGACCCACCACGTCATATAAGGCCTCTCATGTTGTTTCTTCCTCCAGGTTTTCTCACCACAGTCTTGTACGGATTCTCACAATCCCCATGTGTTTCATGTGACCCACCAATCTCAAGTCTTCTTCAGTTATCTTACTAACAGTATTAGGCTTAGATTACACATTTCTTCAATCTCCTTACTTAATCTCTTAAATTCTAATAACTTCCTCAGCACATTAAGCACGCTGCACGCACGCAGGGACACACACACAGACTGCATTCTTCCCTCACAGCAACAGGGTAAGTTTCACACCCATATAATACACACCCAGTATATAGGTAAATCAAAAAAGGATACTTGCATGAAAACCAAAAAGAATAATGAAAATAAACCCTATGTCGTTGCCGATTACATAATAATACCAATAATACCACCACCACCACCACTACTACTGCTGCTGCTACTACTACTGCTACTACTGCTGCTACTACTAGTACTACTACTAATAATAATAATAAATTTCCCCAACTGTGGTGACACATTATTATTATATTGCCAATTATGCTAATTCCATGGAGGAAGGTCCTACTTGACAAGCCAACAGCAGTTCCGCTCATTAAAAAATTCCCCGCATTTTATGAAATCCGAATGTTCATTACCGTGTTCAAAACAGCGCGCCCCTGGTCCTTATCTTGAGCCAAATTAACACATCACACACCCTCGCAGCCCGCTTCTTTAGTATCAGTTTCAATATCATATTATCTATACCTAGGTCTTCAAAGTGGTCTTCGCCGTTTACGGTGTTTCAACCAAAACCGTAAGCATTTCTCATCTTTTGACGTAATAATCCTAATAACATCTGATGAAGAGCACAAATTATGTTCCTCATTATACCCCTTTTATGCAGCTTCCCATTACTTCCTTTCTCTCTGAACTCCAAATATTATCCAAAGTACCACGAAAGAAACCGAAATAAAACTGCCTCAAAATGGATCCAATATCACTGAACTCAGCAAAGATTCAGATCAAGTGAAATAATATAACCACAAGATACACTTTTTACAAGAACATTCCATAAAAAAGTGTGTGTACCTTGTTGATTGCATTATTTCATTTAACTGGTGTACACGGTAAAACGGTGTATTTACAAGATTCAGTAAGATTTTAAATTCGTGCTTTTTGAAAACTCTTCCCGGAAGACATCTACATATTATTCCTACACCTTCACATCAATTACTTTTTTAAACTTGAAACCTCGGATAGCAGCTGCCACAGATAAGGCGTCGGGACGAGACCTTAAAACATGCAGCTATTGACAGCATAACTTTATACTGTTCATACAGTGCATTTTCATTTAATCACACATTTCTTAAACCAACAAAATGCACATTTCTTATTTATTAAATTCCACCACAATCTACATAGTGCAGTATATGATCTTGTGAAACTTCTAGAAGTGCGACACATATCTGTATAAGAAGATACAGTGAACAGTGTTGTTTTAACATTTTATCATTTTAACTATAATTTATGACTCACGATTTTGACTTACGAAACAAATGTTTTATGATTATAAACAGTGCAAAACTTTGCGAGTGTCATTAGCAGATCTATCCAGCATTTGAAAAGCACTATTGAAAAACCCCTGATGATGGCTCATAGAGAGCTGAAACATGTGTAGGGTTTGACTATGATAAAGGGCTGATTGCACCTTGTTAGTGATTTGTGCATTTTGTTGGTGAATGTCTAGAATTCTTATTTATTATTATTATTATTATTATAAATAAGAAGTGTGCATTTTGTTGGTTTAAGAAATGTGTGACAGTATAACTGTTAGTTATTTCTGCAACACCGTCAGCGCAAGTGAACTACTCAGAACAGACAAAAATACCGTCGTAAGAGCATGAATGTGTGGCATTATTCACGTTGTTAGTTTCGCCAATACAGATACAGCGCATCTAAATTGCATGAGGAAGAGCGCACTTATTTTAAAACTGTAACAATACTGAAACTTCAGCCTTTGCGGGTGTGTACCAACAAATTCATAAGTAGTAGGGAAGCTTTGGTAGGCATTCATTGGGTAGACATAACACGCTGTAAAATAGAATTTTTCGATGAGTTGGCAACCCTTCTCGAAACAAATGAGTGACTAGTAGTGGTTAATCACTAAAGTTTGTTTACTTGAAGATCATCTGAGTAACTGTACCTGCGTATTATTGTGTGTTCCTGGTATTACAGAATTGGTTTTGGTATTTCGTCTACTTCAAATAATATTTTCCGAATATTGTAAGTGTACACATAACATTTCATACATATCGGATGTATCTTGTAACGAATTTCTCTGTTTGTTCTTGATTCACGTATGAAAAAGCATTTCATTGTTTGAGGATTATTTTAAACCTGTAAGGCTGATTGTTCATATTCTATTTCATTCTGTGCAAATCCCAGATATTGCGTGTAAGTTGATTGTTGTAGGTTATTGCTTGTAATACCCACTGGTATATACTTGGCTATGCATTTTTACGGTATTATAAATGATGTTAGTGCCCTTTCATTTTCTGATATTTCTAGTTCAGATTCATAACAGTGTTAATGAGCAATGTGCAGACTGCATAATGTAGCATCATTAAGCTTCTCGGTTGTGAACTGTAAGTTTCAGAGGTCGTGTATGTTTGTAGTGTAAATACTCTTTGAACTGTAGTTTTAACAAATCTGACATTTGCCAGAAAACCGTTACACATAACAGTTATACTGATAACGACCTAATTTTGGACATCATGAACCATTTCTGTACGCCAGAATGTGTTAAAAACGTATTGTTGTAGGTAGGCCTATAGGCAAAACAATAATATGACAGGCACAATAAACATATCATTTGATTTTAGTGTGACAGGAATAACTAATGGAGCATTGTAGCTGGGCGTATGGAATTTAGTACAGACAGGTCATAACCATTTCTAGAAATTTTATAAGAAACATTTGATTAACTCCTATATGCTAACTACAAACATGGCAAAATAATGAGGCAGATTTCTGGTGTTGGGAGTGAAAATAACTGTAACGTGAATAATAGGAAAGTATTGCTAGCTTTTTTTTGTGTAGATGGAATCGTTTTTAAGAAATGTGTGGTTAAAAGTTCGTCACAGAGCTTCTTATAAAATGCATGAAGTCTTTATATTGCGTGTTATTTATTCTTGAATCATTTAATGACGATTTCAGCTTCTAAGATTATAAAGCTTCGAATTATAGGATAACTGCTCGGACTGAATTGGAAAGTGTGTAGAAGACAGTGTCTTGACTTTAAGGTGCCTATGCCCACACTGTCTGGAGGGACTGAGGAAAATCACGAAAAACATCGTTCACGACACGGTCTCAAGGCCGACATTTGAAGGCGGGACCTACCGATTATGAAGCCGATCTGTTGTATTGTTGCAATATTTATCATTTTATGCAGAGTAGTGAAAAACCGAAATAAGCAGGTAGGCGTGTAGGCTTTTATTTTATCACGCCTCACCAACCTGACTGGCCTTTATGACTGATTCCTATAACATTTTGCATGTGAGGTCGTTGCACAAAGCTGTCGATCGTGCCTGTCCATCCGTCTGTCTGTCTCCGTCTATAATCTTGTATCAACGCCTAAATCATAGACCTTTTTCTTCTGAGATGTTATGGGAGAGAGACACTGTAAGTTGTGTGGCCAATCAGATCTCTAGCCACAATGACCGTCGTTAAATCCCGCATTACTCATATTTAAGCCCATTAAGGTGTTTTTGCCGATCCCAGTGGCCGCGCGGTCTAAGGCGTGGGTCTGCGTCCGCTCGCTTACTAGGATCGTGGGTTGGAATCCCACCGGGGGCATGTATGTCTGTCCTCTTGTGAGTGTTGTGTGTTGTCAGGTAGAGGTCTCTGCGACGAGCTGGTCCCTCGTCCAGAGGAGTCCTACCGAGTGTGGTGTGTCTTAAAAAGTGTGTGATCGTGAAACATCGAAAACTGAGGCGGCCTAGGCCCCCAAGGGGCTGTCGAGCCATTGAAAAAAAAAAAGGTGGTTTTATATGTGTACAGTAAATCGTTAATCACATTTTATAAGGGGATCGCGATTAAAGTTGATAAACCCCAAGAACACCGTTGGGAGTTCTGTGTAACTACTGCATTATTGAATGCACCAATTCCAGTCTTATTAACGTTATGGTTGTAAGTCAAATGAAAGTTAAAGTATAAACTTGTTATTGATTGTCCTGTTTTGAGGGACTCCAGTGTACAATGGACAGTGTCTGTTACGTGAACATACGAAAACATGAAGTAACATCCTTATATATCTGGCTTTTCCCATCGTATTTTTTGTTTTGTCTTTTTGTTAAACCCTACGACTAGGAAGGTGACTCTGCTTCCATTACCAAGGACAATACAAAAACCATGAAACTTACTGTGTTGGGTCCACTGAAATGAGCTAATCTCTTTCGTCCTGGATAGAACTTAGTTCAATCCAGTGTGGACCCAAAACAGTACGTTTCACAGTTCTTGTATATTCCCTGATGAAGGAAGCTCCAAATGTGTGGTGTTAACAAAAACGAAACAGTGTAAATAAGTCAAATACTTATATATGTAAAGTGAAGTAAACTTGTCCCCGTTCACGCCATATTGACACACGGGGGGGGGGGGGGAGTAGAAATATAGCTCCATCCATTCTTAACCTTAGCATTAGATAGGGATGAGTGGCCAGCTTCAAGTCCTGACCCTTTTACACCCCAGTATAGGAGGATGGATTGACTCGAGAGCCGGTCTCGACATCTTGGAGAACAGAAAATCTCTTGCCCCTACCGGGAAGGCCCGAAATATGTATTACGGTTAGTCGTAGGACCATTTTCAAGGGTTCGTATTGGAAGAGGAGTTAGACAAGGTTGCTGTTTGTCTCCGATTCTCTTCAACTTATACAGCGAGTACCTTACTAAGGAAGCTCTTGAAGGGTTTGGATACTTCAAAATAGGAGGACAAGTAATTCGCACTGTGAAATATGCAGTTGACTTTGTGCTATTGGCTAAGGAAGAAACGGTGCTACAGGGCATGATTGATAGACTAATTGAAGTTGGAAGACGCTATGGAATGGAAATGAATGTGGGAAAAACTAAGGTAATGAGAATCTCAAGGCAACCATACCCAATCAAAATTATGATGGATCAAAAACAATTGGAGAATGTGGAATATTTCAATTATTTGGGTAGCATGATAACAAATGATGCAAGGTGTACACCTGAAATTAAATCCAGAATTGCCATAGCAAAAGCAGCGTTCAACAAGAAGAAGACTTTTCATCAGCAAACTGGACTTAAATTTAAGGAATAAACTAGTAAAGTGCTACATTTGGAGCACAGCTTTGTATGGTGCTGAAACGTGGACACTTCGAAAAGTAGATCAGAAGTATCTGGAAAGTTTGGAAATGTGGTGCTGGAGAAGAATGGAGAACATCAGTTGGACCGATCGTGTGAGAAATGCGAAGTATTACACAGAGTCAAGGAGGAAAGGAATATCGTACATACAATAAAAAGAAGAAAGACTAACTGGATGGTCACATCTTGCGTAGGAACTGCCTTCTAAAACACGTGACTGAAGGAAAGTTAGAGGGAAGGACAGAAATGACGGGAAGACGAGGAAGAAGGCGTAAGCAGCTACTGGATGACCTTAAGGAAAAGAGAAGATATTGGAAATTGAAAGAGGAAGCACTAGATCGCAACCTGTGGGAACTCGCTTTGGAAGAGACTACGGACCTGTCGTAAGACAGACTACAGAATGAATGAATGAATGTATGAATGTATCACACTAGGCGAAAGGTCTTTCCAGCACACCACTGTTACAGACGTGTAGGCTCGTGTTACTCGAATGCGTGCTTCAAAACATGACACGTTTATTTTGATACACAGTACTTGGTAATCGTATAGGGCACTGGTTCCCAAAGTGAGCTCCGCGGATCACAAGGGATCCGTGACCAGTTCCCAGGGGATCCGTGAATACATTCCTGCAACGGCTACTTAGAAGTTTACTTATTTTTATAAACTAAAGGAATGTTTTGTTAAAAACAATCGCGGAACTTCTTTAATTGGCGACGTGTTTATTTCGTATGACCGTTAGAATATCTAATTAAGAAACCCCCTGTACCCACGAAACGAGCGACAGTCAGTTTAGTTAAGGTCAAATCATGCAATGCATTGCATGATTTATGTTGCTGGTATGTATTAGTATTTATCTAAAATCAGTTATGAAATATAAATTTTTAATCTTGGATACCTATCATCAGGACACGATATATTTACATGAACAAGGATGTGAGGATCCATGGTTATTTTTCAAAGCCAAAAGGGGTCGCGAGCAAAAAAGTTTGGGAAACACTGCTGTAGGGTATAGGCCTACGTACCCAATTTTGTATTACACGATTGTGGAGCCATTTGTGGAGAATAATTGAGACTACCTATGGAATGTACCACAAAATAACGCATGTTATGTGACTGGGTAGGTTTATCCGCGCAGAATGTCCATGGATAAAACAGTAAATTTGTCCCTGTTCTTAAGTGCCGTTCCGTGAATATTTATGAGGGAGTGAATTTAGACTTCCGTCTTTTCTTGGGTTTAAAATTGACAGAAGGTATAGTGCAAAATGTGTATTAATGAACGTGCTTCCACGTTTTAATTTCCCTGAGATGAGCCACACAAAACATGATTCTTGATATCGTGTCCTGGAATCGAACTGATAACGTTACGTCAAAATAACGCTGGATAAAATGACTGGGAATGTTGAGTTTTTTGTTTTATTCGACTACATTATTCGTCCGATGTTACTAAACTCCAATGGCAAAGTTCAAGGACACCTTTAAATTTTCCCACACACGCAGTAATTTAATTTTCTGACGCGCCGAGCACAATGGCCATATGAGAGAACTTGTCACGGAAGGGAAGACAGGAATCCTTTGGGATACAAGTTTCAAATACACCACAAACAAGCGTTCTCAGATCACACGATACTCGCACCTGATTATATAATTCAGTTTCAAAGATATTTCATTAAGATTTTTTTAAACATTAACCAACAAACGCACACAACTGTCGCAGATTCACAATAACATATTTAAAAACACGCTACACCCCTACATGTTTCGGACCTTACTGGTCCATCATCAGGGGTACATTAATTGTTGTTGCGTAAAACAATTACTTAACAATATTTGGTCTCTCTTATATGTAGAAGAAACTGGTGGAAATTCTCCGTGTAGTGAGTATATGTAGCGGACACAATTGTTACACAGCAAGTTAAAATGCAACAATATAAAAATATACAAAAATATTGTTAAGTAATTGTTTTATGCAACAACAATTGATGTACTCCCTGATGATGGACCAGTAAGGTACGAAACATGTAGGAATGTAGCGTGTTTTTAAATATGTTATTGTGAATCTCTGACAATTGTGTGCATTTGTTGGTTAATGTTTAAAAAAATCGAATTATAATGCACGGAATTGAAAATATAAAAAAAAATATTTCATTACCATGCGTGATTTCAGGCTTCCGCCGCGGTGTGAATTATATCTGCGCTCTTTTGAGATTTTACGCAGCGTCGAATGTTAGTTTCGTACCGACGTTTCGGGACAACCTATCGGTCCCATCTTCAAGGGACTGATTGACCCTTGAAGATGGGATTGATAGGGTAACCCGAGGCGTCGGTACGAAACTACCATTCGACGCTGCGTAAAAACCCCAAAAAGAGCGCAAATCTCATATTTAATTACAGTTACAAAGAATTCCCGAAAATGATCGGTTAAGGACATATTCACAAATAACCACATTTTTTATTTAGCTTTCTGGTAGCTCTGTTAGCTCACAGAGAATTTATCTTCTGTTATTAATGTTGCATTAGATGTTTTGATGTCCAGTCTAAACTACAAGTGCAGCTGTAAATACTTGTGCGGGAAAAAGCAGGTCGATTATATCGCGGATAAATTCAACTGGTGTCTGTTATTTTGGCACAGGGGGGTAGCTTGGGCAGGGGCGAATTGTACGACCGCCCCGGGCGGCATATTCCAACGTGAAACAAAATGGGCGGCAAAGTGAATATTTAAAAATGATCTGCGCTCAACAACTTTAAATTATTTGACCAAATAAATGTAAATTCAATAAATGTTTGTGGCCTTTTTTTAAGTTCGTGATTTCTGTTATGGGCGGCTATTGTGATTACTCGCCCCGGGCCCCAGAAAACCTAGCTGCGTCACCGCTTTGGCATGCTTTTATGTACAGAAATGAGCTAATGTCTCCAAATTAATATGTCCCTAAACGCAATGCATTACATGATGCGCGCAAAATGCACTGCTGATACAATTCAGTGCGTCACTACCGCTGCCTGCAGACTAAACCTCCAGATTTATTGTACATAATCACACTCATACAAAATCAACAGAATTTGACCTATGCACTTCATACAACCCACATAAATAATCCAAGAATCCATTAAGTATGAGATAGGCGGAACACGCAAGACACAATGGAATATAGAATTTTAATACAAAATTCCAATTTGGAAGCTTCAAAGCAGAGAGATCACTTGGGAGAACTTAGTGACAGATAAGATGATAATATTGAAAAGCATATTTAAAAAATAGGTTACGAATGTATGAATGGGACCCAGCAGCAGGCTCTTGTGAACAATGTAGTGAGCTTTCACACTGTTGACACCGTGCATCTTCGTCATATTAAATTAAGTTATAAACCAACCGATGCACACTAAAACACTTTTTAAGTAGCTTTATTATAAAATTGTTAAAATTGTACCCCTACACGTGTTTCGATCCTAGGATCATCGTCAGGGGGGGTTTATTGCTAAAAGCTACAGTCACATCAATAGATATTTAAATCATGTATTGAAGTGACTGTAGCTTTTAGCAATAAACCCCCCCTGACGATGATCCTAGGATCGAAACACGTGTAGGGGTACAATTTTAACAATTTTATAATAAAGCTACTTAAAAAGTGTTTTAGTGTGCATCGGTTGGTTTATAACTTAATTTAATGTAGTGAGCCTTTGGGCCTTTAAAAGTCGGGAAATGTCTTTACTGGCTGTACAAATAACAGCTTCTGAAGGAGAACTCTGCTCCAATGATGTTGTACTTGAGACTCAATAATTTAGACCTTCAAATATATTCGTGCCGGCTACGGATATGTTCTTATGAAAGATAAATTCTGCTGTTTTTTTTTTCACACTACGTAAACCCACTTAAGGAGAAGTTCCTTACAGAAAATTGTACAGGAAGTTAATTTAGAAGATTGCACGGAACCCTGCAGCTAATGTATCACACCGTTTCTCCTGTGTCAACGCTATGCCTAATAGAAAGTAGGTCTAGGTGGCATATTATGTTGAGCAAAATACAGCAGCGTAATGAATGCGATTCTTTAATAAGGCGAAAGTTTTTTCTATACTTTCTATAGTTTCCCATGTGCTGTATCTTTTCTTTCTGGTTTAAAGTACCATTTGCGATCTTGGGGTAATCAGGATTAAACTTACGAATCTGGACGGCTAGCGATAAATAAGGAACAATTCTTTTGTACTTCGATGAATTTTGATGCAGCATAAAATTGGCCAATACACATCCATCAGAAGTATGGGGAATCTGAGAGAAAACTTTTGCCCTTGCAACGATGCTTGTCCATTTACATCTATAATAAACGATCACGAAGGCAAAGAAATTATCAAGAATCGGAGAGAATTACTTCTTAGGCTTGTAGCCTAGTATGCGTCCTGCACTGCAAAATGAATAACCCTGTATTATTATTATAAGGTTTCTGCAGTAGGTCTAAGCTATCCATCTCATGTGTATTCCTCAAAGTACCCAACTGATGAACACTTTCTTCTCGGATCGGAGGCTATATAGTCCGGTAGAAATTTTCAGGGTACTCCGAAGATTGAGACAGTATGCAGGTTTTGAGATTTTTGCAGATAAGTGTTTTTTTTTTTTTTTTGGAATGTGACACTGCATTATGAGGTAATCGGATCCCGACCTTTCGAACTAAGGTACTACCTTCTTCTTCAACGGTCAATAAGCCCTGGAAGACTGGACTAGACTTATCGATCGCTGAGAGTGAAGGCAGTACGTTAGTTCGAAACGTCGGGGTCCGGTTACCCCATGATGCAGCGTCGTGTTCCAGAAGATCCGAATTCTAAGGAGACAGCACATTCCTCCAAAACGTCTGCAGAATTCTTAAACTCCTACAGGACATTACATCACCGTGGCGAAAACAACAAGTCCCACCAAGTACCATACTCCCCAATGTATGCCCACCGATGCCCCACTCATACCTATAATGGTTGATCATCCTAGTCTGATTACCCAGTGAATGCAAAATGGATAACTAAACACAGTCGAACCCAGTTATAACGATATCAGTTTAAGCGACACCTCGTATATAACGTCACATGTTCTGTGGTACCAATTAATTCCTCACTGTTAACCATAACATTATACTCCTCGGTTAGAACGACACTCGTTTATAACGACACTCATTTATAACGACACAAAATATTCAGTCCCTTTCATGACGTTATAACTGATATCGACTGTACATATTTTATTTTGCAGGACTTAAAATTTTCATGAAGGACTACAACAGATTACACGCAAGACGCAGACATCAAGCAATGCCTTACGACTGTGGTACATCGGTGGCCAAATACCTGCTCTGCCTGTTCAATTTTGTGTTCTTTGTAAGTATGCTGTCGCTTGATACTTCTTTGCAGTTGTTGCATGGACTTAATGTCATTTGCAACGTATTATGAATATAAGTTTCATAAATGTAACACAAAACATAAAGCTAATGAAATTCAGCTCTACATTTAAGTTTTCGTTTATACCAATTCTCACTGCTCAACAATTAACAGTTTAGGAGCAATGTCATATCTCCAGTGAGAAAAGAGTTATCGGCTTGAAATAATTTAAAACAATCACTGTATTATCACTAACAGTTTTCAAGCGAATATAAAAACCCTAAGCCTCCATGTAGATGGCTTTACTGTATCTACCTGCATTGTAATTTCTTACATTCAAGTGCCCGGCTTCAATGCCAGCATATTCTAAAATAAAAACTTGTGGAAATCGGATGATGGCGCGGGGCCACTGCAGTATATAAGAGAACATGTATACGTTAGGGTATGTACGCATATCATAATTCTTGCGCTGAATGCCGAATTTTGATGCACTCTTACAAACAGCATAAAGGAGGAGCTGTAGGCAGAAGTATCTTCCATTTTTCCTCTGCAACTTTTGTTGCAAAACAATTTTTCGCTTTGATAAACACTTCTAGCAACAGAGGCAATTACTGCAATACTAATAAATCACTTAACCCTTGCGATGACGTCTGAAAACCCCATAAAATAGTTTTATTTTTACATTTTTTTTTCAGAATAACCCTGTAATTGGGTAGGACTGTTTAATCTCCACCAACCTCTAGCAAAATTAATGTTTTATTATTGCAGGTGGCTGGAGCCGTAGTTCTGGGCGTCGGAATATGGATTGCTTCGGACAGGCATTCTTTCATTGCATTTACCCGATTGATAGAAAACGAAGAAATAAGGGCTCAGGTAAGTAATGAAAACATAATTTTTTAAACTGAGTTCAATTGACCCTTCGAAGCACGGCATTAATTTAAACTGTATTTAAAAATTCAGTTCCTACCTCACAGAAAGCACACTGTGTCTCCATTACAAAGACAAACTGGTTAATGATACTTACTGAAATAATCGCTGGTCGCTGTGATAATCACAAGGAACTCATAGCTGTACTCTGTCGGTAAAGCTTTCGATGCTAGTCAGAGGCAGAATGTAACCATACATATATAATGACCACTGTGCTTTAAAGAGTAAACATACAAAATTACGTCATCTTTGCATCAGTGGAGTCTAAATTTTCTGAATTATCTTTTCGTTATACCTGCCCCATCAATGGTTAACGTTCCCTGATTTTCATCACGGCAGTATATAGACCTACTCTGTGCTTCCTCTGCATACAAATATGCAGGGGCTTATGAGGCTATCACAGTTACGTTGTCAGCTAATGGTGTATAGCTATGTCTCTTACCAAGTGCGCTATTTTTCTTCTCTTAACGAGTAAACGCATTAGTCGAATATTTGTTTCGACAATCGATTAATCGCAAACACGTGACTTTCATGTTGCATTTATAAGGATCGTAATTTAAAATATATAGATCTATTTACGCCTTTTGTTCAAGTTGTCACGTACTAAAATTACAGATTTGCAACCTGAAAACATGTCTTTGCGGGCGGAAATTCTACCCATATCAGTTGTGGTAAAATCGGTAAGAAGCGAATTATTTTCAGCCTTAGACTTAAACGACATGTTTATAATAAGGAGGTGTTTAGTTCAGTAACAGTAAAAGTTTTATTAGCTGATTGAATTGCATAAATGTGACACTGAGGGTTCACAATGCAAGTTATTTAATTTTGGTTCTTTTCAGTCCCATATAACATCTACCCCATATGAAGCTCCGCTATTTTTTTTTTTTTTTAATTTCGTTGGAAATCAATTATCACGTACAACTGTAGAACATGACAAAGTAAGGATTTAAATTACGACTTGTAACTCTTATTTAAACCTTCTAATGCAGAACTTGGATCTTCCGTGTTGTAACGCCATCATTCCCGTTGCTTAGTTTAGACGTCAGACTAGTCTGTCTCTGGAGAAACTAGTCTGACCTGTAACCTAAGCAACAGGAGTGGTGGGGCCATAACAGGAAAGATCCCAGAGCTTCGAATAATATTTTAAAAGTCGGTTCTTCCTTTCAGGAAACAAATAACATTTCCATTACATATATAAGTCACTTAATGAGGCATGTGGAAACAAACCACTGTTTGTTATAGAAGCCAAACCAACCCCATAGACAATACGAGGCGTTATTTAACGTTAAAGTAACTCAATAAGTTGACTGTAGCATTAAAATAACGCATTAAGTTGGTTCGAGCGTTAACGTAACTCACTAAGTTCGCTCGAGCGTTAAAGTAAGGCACTAAGTTGGTTTAAGCGTTAAAGCTTCTGGTTAGTATTCTGATGTTAATCATTTTCGCTTTTGTCCGGCACACTGGCTATTCTGACTCACGTTTCCCGCTGTTTTTCTCAGTCTCTTCATGTCGTTTCCAAGCAACTGGTATTAACCGTATTTTCAAACGGTTTAACAGAAACTGCTACATTATGTCATTACACGTTGAAGTGCTTCAAGCAAACATATTTCCAAGTTCGGGGTTTGCAGAAGCAAAGTTCCGAGGGTTACATATAATAAAACTGTGTCGTGGTGCTGTCTGTCACACGAATGCTCCATTCGTAATCACAAGACAGCTACTGTGTTCAAAGGAAGATGCGCCTCACATAGAACAAAGTGCCTTTTGTGTAGGAAGCTACGTTGCCCCGCGGATGCCGACTGTTACGGTTCATTTAAAGGTCACTCCATGAAGCGAGTCCTTCTTGAGAAGCTAACAGTTCCTCAGCCAGTCAAGAAATTCCCCGCATTTTATGGAACACGAAGGTTCATTACTGCCCTCACAAGATCCCGCAACTTGCCCCTATCCTGAGCCAGATCGGTCCAGTGCCACGCACTTACAATAATTAGTCAATAAAAAGTCCAACTAAATACACGTATAGCTGTTTGGTCTTACAAATCTTATTACACCATACACCTGCTTTTGTCTTCAATAATTTTTCTTATGTGTTCTTGTAGGTGTGAGTTGTTCTTGGCTGTTAGGAACTTATAATCTTAATGTGTTCCATAATTTCCGTGTATTAGTCAGTTATTAAAAAGTCAAACTAAATGACTTCTTAATAATCCATTTCTGTAAGATCCCTTTTAATGCTATCCTCCCGTCTACGACTAGGTCTTCCAAGTTGTCTCTTTCCCTCAGCTATGCCCACCAAGACCCTGTATGTACCTCTCCTCTCCCCCATACGTGCCACATGCCCCGTCTGTGTTCATTTCAAACATATGCTCAAAAAGTATGCTACAATCGACATGTACAAGTTATTTTCGCCCTTCCAACATATTCTATGAATCTAAGTTAGACAAGAAGGAACGGAGGTAAAGTGAATGTGTTCATAGCAGTTGCTATCGAGAGAAATCCTTCACGGTCAGTAAAACATCTAAGTTTTTTTTTATTTTTAGCTTATTTAGTTACTGTACCTTGTATGCTACATTTCACGTTTTACGTCTCATACAAACGCCACATATCAGCTTTGATATTTAGTGTTGAAGCTTTTCGTAAGAAAGCTGTAAGCTCCGCTATGACTGAGTGTGCTTACGGACTAGTCACGAGACTGTGGTTCACAGCACTTGTAGCACAAAGTTATATTTCTGTACCGCATTTGCCAACCTCTACCACCATGCACGAATTAACGCAGTTCGTTGGGGCTGTGCCATAATACCTCAGGGGGATAGTCGCCAACCTCTCGCCACAGAGGCCGACAGTATCAGTCCACCAAACACACATATACATTTGGATAAACTTCTTCAGGTGCGCACCCAGAATTTTGCACTGGTACTCATTTCTGTTAGAGGATGAGTCTACTGCAGGGCCATAGTTCGACCGAAACGATTATGTCAATGAAAAATTCCAATGACACCATCGGGAATCGAACCCGCGACCTTCCGGCTTGTAGCGCAGTGCCTCAACCAACTGCGCCACCGCGTTCCCCTGTCTTCATGGAAAGCATCCGTTATTCTTGTCAGATTTGCAGCAAATTGTAATTTTCTCGATAGATTTTCGAAAAATACTCAGATGTCAGATTTCATGAACATTCATCCATTGGGAATTTGTTCCACGCGGACAGACAGACAGATATATGACGAAGCTAATAGTCGCTTTTCGCAATTTGCGCACGCGCCTATAAACACAATAATAAAATATCCAACCAATGTTATTCTCGAAGTTCGTGTGTTCTATAAACTGTGTAGTTTCTACTGCATTTTCAGTTGAAATTTCAACACCTTCCTGTAGATTCCAGCCAGAGGTAGGGCACCCGAAATCTGTTACTGGCCCTGGCTGGATTTATACTAGGTACCAGTGTACTACAAGCTCTTATCGCCGGACTCAAAACGGTCGGAACATAAGGCTGACCACTCACCTCCATCTACCGCCGAATCTAAGAATGAGTGAAATTTGTCACCCGCCCACACGTCTTCATGACGTGATGTGTCAGCACAGCAACAACTTCAATTAATATATTTTTGTTTTATTTTACGTCAGCATCGGGTGGTAGGTTCATTTGTGAATGAAAAATTGTAAAGGATTTGGAATGAACCGTCGTGACATAATTTTGGCACCAGCCGGGCACTTGCCTGCAGTGACTCAGAAAAATCATGGCGAGAAAACTTTAGCCAAGATATCCAGTGTACCGGCCGAGATTTGAAAGGAAACTCCCGAATACAAGCCTACAGCCTGACTGCTACATCACCCTGCATGACAGATGTCTGTAACAAATACTCACTAATTAACTCCATGGAGCAGAGTCCTTCTTGAGAGCTGACAGTTCCTCAACCAGTCAAGCAATTCCCTGCATTTTATGGAAACCGAGTGTTCATTACCGCATTCACAAGAGCCCGCCACGTGTCCCTATCCTGAGCCAGATCAATCGAATCCGCACCCCTCCCCCATTCTATTTCTTGAAGATCCATTTTAATATTATCCCCCATTGACGCCTACGTCTTCCAAGTGGTCTCTTTCCGTCAGGTTTCCACACCAAAACCCTATGTGCACCTCTTCTCTCTCCCAAACTTGCCATATGCCCCTCTCACCACATCCTTCTTCATTTGACGATCCGAATTTTGGTAAGGAGTACAGATCATGAAGGTCCTCTTTGTGCAATCTGCTCCGGTCCGCTGTTACCTCTCCGTCTTCCGCCCAAATATCTTTCTGAACACCCTCTTCTCAAACACCGTCATCCTATGTTCCACTCTCAATGTGGGAGACCAAGTTTCACATCCATAAAAAACAGGTAAAATTATAGTTCTGAAGATAAAATATTCTGGGCCAAATGATAGCAGGCATTCCCTGAGTTCAATCTGCTCTTAATTTTTTGTTCATGAATGCAGTTTTGATTTCTTAGGTTTGTTCCCAAAAGCCTGTAATAATGAGGTACAAAATGTAACTAAATTCGAATTCACTGCCAACGATCGTGCCTTCGATTTGCCATATCGGTACCTTGTTGTAAACAGAGAACGTTCGTAATTATTACACAGGAAATAACTTCAGCACTGACAAGTTCGTAACTTGTACGTGACGTCTGTGCATGTAGGCATACATCTCGTGTTTTGTAGTCACTGTACCGTGCTTCCTGCATGGTGTATTTATATTCAGCTGTAACCACTGCAATGTAAGGTAATGCAAGTTACTGCTGTAACTTCGTAATGTGGGGTGTCTGCTTCCTGATGTGTTGAATGACATTGTCCAAACGAATCGGTTCGTAAGACAGAACCCATCCTCCGCCGTGACGTTGGCCACTTTCAAATACCGGCGAACACTAGGCGTGAATGAAATCACTTCTGTTTGCTCATTATACTTGGGCTCGTCAGTATTTTCCCTGAATCATTTTAATATTTACAAACCCGTTCCACGCTGTAATTGCTTGTGAATCTTACCACTCTTCCTTTTGGCTGGAAACAGACCATAACCGCTTTCAGTTTCTAATTTACTTCTACTTTTTAGGCGCATTCACAAGCCTGCTGAGCGCCTATTGTTAACACGTTCACTGAAATTCATGAGCGTTACCATTTCGTAATTTCTTTGCCCCCAAGTGACTGGCAAGTAGCAATCGCCACTCCACATATGCGTTTGAAATAGCACCACATGGCACCAAAACAATTCCGTCGTACAACTGCAGGGTTTCTTCAAAACGTCCAGATCGACTCTGAGGCCCACCTAGACCTCTAGTCAATAGGTACCGGGGGTATAGCGGCCGAAGCGTGAAATTGAGCACTCACCTTCATCTAATACCGGGGCTAAGAATGGGTGGAGATACATTTCTGCTCCACCTGCATTCCTGAAGTGCATAGACAGGGACAACTTTAATCTAGACAAATTAATTTAAATATACTTAAAAAATATAAGTATTCAATCAGATTTTATACTAACATTTTATACTATTCTAATTTTGGTTAAAATGGGATACAAATTACTGAACTCGAGCATGAAGATTCCAGTCTTTGGGACGTGACGCGTTGTCGTTGGACTAGTGATTCCGACGTTTCAAAGGATAGTAGTGTCTGCATCTTCTCCTTGACTGCTTGTCCCCGAGGATGAAGGCACTGTGATCTTCCGAAACGTCGAGAACTGCTTGCCCAACGACACAGCGTTAACATCCCAGAAGACATCTTCAGCAACACCGCTGTGACCACCTCAAATCTTGCGTCTCCAGCATAACACGTTCAATACGTTTTTTTGAATAAAACTTGTATAGAAAAATCAGACACACAAGTTAGAATATTTCACTCACTTTTTGGTGAACCCCCCCTTCCAAAACTAATAAAAATATTCCTTTATGCTGCTGCTTGGACTGAATTATATAAATATTTTCTATTTATTTTGGTACGCGAGCTGGGTGGTTTGTCCTCGCCTTAGATTATCAAGTCTCATTTCATATTGATATTCAGGTGACTGGAGACACACTTGAAGTGCGTCAGTAGTGCTTTCTTTAAAGAAGCACGAAACTTACAATGTCACGACAACTTTCACCAGTTCACTGCAGTACCATGTGTCTAGCAGGTCTGCAAACTTGAATGACAGCATCGTGCAGTACTGTATCGTCATCTTCTCTTTAAGCTTATACACATAATGCCCTCTGGCCTGTTCCAATTGAGACCTTACTTTTGAGACGGTGAATCATTTTAGACGTTTGTCGGCCTTCTTGTGCGGGACATCGGACCGTCTCAAGGCCTGTGCTTATGCAGGACAACATAAACACGGTCATACTGATGCTCCAAGTGGGACTCGGAAACATGATACCAGTTATATCAATATACAACACACAAAGCAGTAATCACAACTAACTTGCTTTGTTTTGGGTCCGAAGTTAGGGTTTTATGCCATTTTCAAGATCTTTATGAAACACTTACATGAAACATGTCAGAAATAAAATAAATGAAACATTTTAGTTGTCATTGCAACTTTGGGTTTACTGAGTTTGGTTAATAAATTGATCTAACTGTCAGTGTGTACACCATTAAACATTGAAACCTTTCATAGTGCCAGTGTTCACGCTATCGAACAGCCAGTACTCGCCTCCAAGAGCGCTGTCGCTTCGCTGCCATTTGAAATTATCTTACAAGAATTTAACAGTAGGTCATCGAAAGTAGTTTAGACAGACAGAAGTATCTCACATGTGTAAAACTGGTGATAATATAAGAATACACTGCTTATTAAGTGAGACTAACTTTGTGTACGATTTCATTTACACCACGTTTTAGGCGCGATCACAAAATTGCGAAAAGCGACTATTAGCTTTGTCATGTCTGTCTCTGTCCGTCCGCCCGCATGGAACAACTCGGCTCCCACTGGACGGATTTTCGTGAAATTTGATATTGGAGTATTTTTCGAAACTCTGTCGGGAAAAGTCAAGTTTCATTAAAATCTGACAAGAATAACGGGTACTTTACATGAAGACCCATTTACATTTATGACAAATATCTCGCTTAACTCTTCTTAGAATGAGAAATATTTTAGACAAAAGTTGTAGAGAAAAACAAAACACATTTTATATTCAATAATTTTTTCCGAAAATAGCGTAGTCTGTATAGCGACGCGCTACAGGCTGGACGGTTCGGGGTTCGAACCCCACTGGGGGCAAGAGATTTTCTTATCTTCACGCCCGTCTAGACTGGCCCTGGGGCCCACCCAGCCTCTCGGAGGTAAACCGGCCGGGGCGTGGCGTTAACTACCCACCCCCATCTAGCTCCCAGGATAAGAATGAGTAGATCTGTGCCTCTACTCCCCCTCTGTGCCTGCATGACGTGACACGTTGCAGCCAGTTTTGGTATCCAAATCTCCTTAAATCGTCGTTGCTTTCAATCAGACAGGTTTTAATGCGCATCTGGTAACCTGCTGGACAACCGACATTTCAGCAGGCCCATCACTACTAATTATACTGCAACATGGTGAAGCCTGGGAACGCATTATTTTCGCATGTCTCTACACCCCCTCCCCTCCCCACGTCGACCCAAACGCACAAAGTGAAGCTGTCTGTCGCCACAGTATGATGAGGGCCCCATTATTTCAATTCATATCTGTGGCGTGTCTATCCCACGTCAATTTACTGAAGAGCACGTACAAGAGTGGGCAGAAAACTCTGACCGTCCAAAACTGTTCCAGAAAATTATAGTCCACTTCAAGGATGTCCAACGTGGTAACTTCCTCAATATGTACGAGACCAGATTAAGCTAAAATTGTCTCTTTGCTTAATTAAACACCACACCATTAAGACATGGGGAGTGGAGTCATAGCTCCACTCATTTGTAACCTCGGCGCCAGTTGGGGATGAGTGGTCAGATTCACGCTACGGCCACTTTATCCGCGTGGAAGAAGCTCATGGTACCCATTAGATAGGATGTTTGCTGGGACTCAGAGCAGGTCTGGACACTTTAGAGTAGGCCTGTCAAACGGAAAACAGGTGCCGGCCAAATTCGAAATCCAGCTTGATATCTTGGGCCGCAGCATATAATACCACATTTCCTCGTTCTGAATTCGTAAATTTTTCAGTTCGGAAAAACGCAAGAATGTAAAACTTCTCCTTGTATTTAATTTTTCGGGATTTTTTGGGGGTATTATGCAATAAAAATAATACTTCCAGTAAAACTTCTTAAACATCAAAACGTGAGCGGATCAGGTCATAAAGCTCTGTGGGCAGCATGCTTGTCAGGCCTGATTTAGAGTAAAGAAAGATATCTTGCCCGTAATAGGAAGTGAACCACATTGCGCGGTTCTTTATCCCATAGCCTTGTCCCTATACCGACTTAGCTATTACGGTAGCTGGCAAGGCTAGACAGCCCTACAGTAGTTCGGCCTGTAGAAGTAAGAGATCAGTCCCAACCTCAGAACCCAGCGTGTTACGAAACGTCACCCAGAGCATCAGTCCCGACGAACTACTTGAAACGGCCTAAGCAACGGGAAACAGACAACCCATTTATTAAATCATATGCGTGATTTTAATTGTCATAATTTCCATTAAGTTACCTTGGTCATCAGTAACCTCAAAGTTTCACATTTTCTTTCTTTCTTTCTTTCTCTTTCTTTCTTCTTTCTTAGTCTGTCTTCTTCTAACTACTCATCGTAGGTGTAGAGGGGTTTTGTTGCGCCTGATCACACTCAACGACAGACACACACACACACACACTCGGTAGGACTCCTCTAGACGAGGGATCGGCCCGTCGCAGAGGCCTCTACCTGAACTAACATACAACATTCACAAGAGACAGACGTCCTTGCCCCCGGCGGGATTCGAACTCGCAATCCCAGCAAGCGAGCGGCCGCAGACTCACGCCTTAAGACCGCGAGGCCACTGGGATCGGCGTTTATAATAACTAACATCTGAAAAAAGTTTCGTACAGAGTTTACATTTGCCGCAATGTTGATGATTTTCTCCACACCAAATGCCACTAGTTCGTTAAGACAGCTACCAGACCGGAAGCTCTGAATACTTCGTATGAGGGTAGATAAAAAAGAGGTTGCAAGTCCTATTGTTCGAGACGCCGAACTCGTTTAAGTCTCAAATCTTTTGATATATACGACAAAGGTCTCTATTGTTCAGGGTCATGTGATTCGAGGCATACATCTTAGTTGTGTATTGTCAGTTTCCTCTTGCCATTGATTTACGGGTACTGCAAACTTACTTTCTGATCCACATACGTAGATCTAGAGGCCGCCAGTTAAACTCACAATTTCTAGTGCAGAATCATCAGAAATATCAACAGAGGAGCAATATTTACAGTAGTAAATGAATGATAAGCGTTTCCAGGTCACGATTCGTCGCCAAGTTAAAAAGACAATACGGCCACCTTCACAGTTTCTTACGTCAAACCATAATCACGGTGAAACCGTAAAGTGGAAAGTGTCCCAACTGTTAGTGTTAATGACATTATGATTTCACTGTTTGCCACATACTTCTTCAGTGATACTGCGCTGCGTTAAACACTGTCATCAAACAACTACAGTAGTGGTCTTATGGCGCTGAAATCGCTGTTACTAGTCCACCTTCACGACTTTGCACAACAATGTTTCCCAGTTTAATTTGGCCAGGAACCTTATCGCCCTGCAAATCTTTTGCGGTAACCTGCTAATAAAAGTGTTATCATACGCGAAGCTAAACAACACCACAAAGAAAAACAAAACAACAACAACAATAATAATAAATGTTAAACAAGAACATCATATGAACGTAGTATTATTTGCACATATTTAGACACAAAAATTATGTTTCATGTATACGAAAAATGAAGCTTAACAATTAATATGTCCCCAATTTGAAACTTTCAATGCGAAGGGGGTTTTTTTATTTGTTTTTCTTTACAAATTATTTTTGTCTTTGACTTGATAGTGGAAGGTTGAGGTCTCAAATCTGGCGCGTATATAACGTGTTTCTGTATTTTGTCTTTGTTGCTTTGTCATTCGATAATTCAGTTGCGCGCAAGTTACGTGCTGGCGAAGTCGCCACAAATTTCAGTTTATAGAAACTTCACCAAATTTTGTACTAATTGGCTGTATGAAGTTATATCAGTCATAACATCTTGGTAAAAAAAACCTTACAGGCTTTTCTTTTACACTGTGTGGACTCTGAGTCTAGTTATAATCATTAAGTACTTACGTTTGGAAATTATAAATGAGTATATAATTACCATCAACAGAAGTACTTGTGACATAAAGACAACGGGTTTTGTATCGTAAAAATAGTAAATCAAGCTAAAACGTCCAATATAAACACAAGAAAGGAATTACTGAATTGCAGTGCCAGTATATTTTTCAATCATAGTTGTGTTGATGGTAATTATATAGGCCTACTCATTTATAGATCTTCATAAACACAACGGAATGCCTATCGTAAAAATAGTTTGGAAAATATTTGAATGGACCATTGTAAAAATTTGCAACTGTTTAAGTGAAGTTTTGGGTACGCGGTGGCGCAGTTGGTTGAGGCACTGCGCTACAAACCGGAAGGTTTCGGGTTCGATTCCCAATGGGTCATTGTTGAATTTAATCCTTTCGGCCGCACTATGACCCTTGGGTCGACTCAGCCTCTAACAGAAATGAGTACCAGGAATATCTCCTGGTGGTAAAGGCGGCCGGTGCATAGGGCTGACAAACCTTGCCACCTTCATGTGCCGATTGTTTATAAATTCTTGGAGCCTCAACCTCCTGGAGCCCAGAGGGCCTGTCCAGGTCTGTAATGGGTTAGCTTTTAAGTGGAGTCTGCAATAATATCATTTCAGTTGTCATTTTTATATTGCAATGGAATTTTCTTATGGAACTCATCAGGATTGAGCAAAAACTTGTGCGGTCAGTGAGCCGGTCACTCACTACAGAATGCACACTTACCGACTAGGAAAACCTTCGGGATGAAATCCCAAAAAGAAGGAGGCTTTGGCCCACCTCGGGCTGTAACGCCATGGAAGAAGAAGAGAAGAATCTGCAAATTTAATCTCGACGGCAGCATTCGGCCAACGGTCCTAGTCTTGCCATCCCTTATGTCAACAGTACGAAGACAGTATTGATGCCGTACCGGCACTATATTCGCCAAAGCCTGTAACGTCAGTAGGCAGTGCAGTATCTTTCAAGTGCCACATGTCATTGCTAGTGGCATTTGTATATTAAAGACATGGCCTACGTACAAGTAAAGAGGCCTGCTTACAGGAAAATTTACAATGAATATTTTTAAGATCCCTGAAAGGAGAAAGTGGCCACTACTGAAGCCAGTTAAACGTGTCGAAGCAGAAAAATTGGAGCACGCAATGATACGCTCATCCCTTCTAACTAAACCACTTCCACGGAGCTGAATTCTTCTTTAAAAGTTAGTAATAGATCGGCTACTCAGGAGATTTCCCGTCTTGTATAAGAAGTGGCGTAAAGTTACTTGACACTACAGGCAACATGTTAATAGACCTTTACTGACACAATAGTACATTTATTGACTATTTTAAACGTTCAGAGTGACTTCGTTCTACATTGACGCACCGTGTACGTCTTTCCTGAAGGCCTTCACATACTGTCCCACAAAGCTGCCTATTGTCATCAATGCACGGCCAGTCTATTGTTAAACATCGAGTGTCAAGTGCTTTTGCACCACTCTGTATAGTCCGAAGGCATATTACCAGTGTTCACAACAGCCCGCCGTCGGTCCCTGTCCCAAACCACGCGAATGATAGTTTCAGGGCCAGCTCGAGACAAGTGGGCGCCCCCGACGGGTTAATAATTTGGCGCCGTTTAAAAACGATATTCTTTAAACTTTTTTTCGGCCCTTTAACAGGGCTGGCGAAATTTTTAAGGGCGCGATGCCCAAATTGCGGATAATTTTCGGAGAAATTCCTTCGCGTGTAGAAACCTGAGTTTACTAGCACCATATTCGCGATTATTCGAGTGACGTCTTAGCGCCCCTTATAGGTTGGCGCCCCGGGCAGCTGCCTGGCTGGCCCTGGATAGATTATAGATTTATATGTGGCTGATACTCATTAGAATCTCAAAGAACTAAAGGCTGTGCGGCTTACTTGGGAAAGGGTCCAGGGCCACAAGATACGCACTACTGTACTAAGACTGAACAAGGTCACATCCCAGAAGACCGCAGACGTAAGTAATTGCACTTGGTCGTCACTCTGTGACTGACTCTTTGAAATTGCCTCGTTTATTTTGTTCAAGAAAATTCTTATAGCTGGTGGAATTCCTTCGAATTCAGAGGTCCCGGGTTCAAATCTTGGCCCTATTTCAAAATATACAGCGATCGCTCAACTTCCACATCCTTTACGATTCATCAGGCGTATTTATTGATCATGGTACCGTTCACGCTCTCTAATCCGAGCAGTTAAAAGCATTGTCCAATAACCCTTAAACAAAATACAATACTTCGCATACAGTACGATGTTTTTGTCCAATCTGGGAACGGTGTATCATAAGCATGTACAGTGCAACCTGTCTTAAACGGAACCTGGGCATAAAGGGAGCCTATCTTTAGCGGAAGGAATTTACAGTCCGGATGATCTGGAGTCCTGATGATCAATACTTCAAGTGCCTGTATTAAACGGAACCTTCCTGCAACAACAAAAAAATCGGTCCCTTACGGTTCCGTTTCATTTTATTTTCATTTCGGTTCCATAATATTAATGTTCAGTATTTACGAAGCAACTGAAGCTCCTGAATCACCTCAAATCCTTATTTCAATAAACCATTTACAGTTCAGTTCCCGTGTCACTGTCTTCTTAGTTGCATACCAGAATATCTGTACTTGTCATTACCCAAAGATATTTTTATAATCTCTTTTCACTCCATACTTTCGGCTTTCATTGTCTCGAACCCGAAGCAGCTCTCAGGTAAACGGGTTTGTCGTCACTGACCTCGCAAAAGTAGTCAACGTGAATCGAAACTACGAAAGGAAGTGTTTCTTTTCACTACAGTAGGGTGATAAATTAAGAGATGAGTCCTGATGGTCTTTGAAATGGCAGATGTGTTTCTAGGAGTCGCAGACCGTGTTGTCTCTTGTCATGATTTAGTTACATCGACAATTCAGACTGACTCGTCACTTTAATGGGAAGTAACTTGTAATGCTTGTCTCTGTATACGTAAAACAAATCGGGGGAAATGTACTCAAATGGAAGTTACATAAATTAACTATAAGTTCTCTTTCTTCGCCCGGGATATGGTTGCTTTCGTTGTCAATACGATTAAAAAATAGTGTAGTTAAAGTTTCAAGATTGAATACTATAGGGGTGCACAAATTTTGTAACAATCTGGAAGCCACCTCCAAATTCTAGGCGCCAGAAGGGTGACAGGAAGCAAGTTCCATACTGAGGGCCCACAAATATTAGGCGCCAGCATGCACAATTTAGTTGCACGGACGACCTGGTGCCCGCGTTTTATGCACCATTGGAACAACACTAAAATTAGAAATTCAGTTATACACCCATCCCTCGCTTTACGGATTTCCGCTTTAACGCACAACGATAATTTGTACCTGTTTTCCGCTTTTACGGAGAGACGGTCTGTAAAGCGGGTCAGGCGCGAACATCGGTTATTATATTTGCAGTCGCGCTGTCGCGGATTTCGCGGTACGGATTTTCTTTATATGGACAGTCGACGTGGAACGGATTACGTCCGTAAAAAGACCCAAAAAACTGTACCGCGCAACACTGCGTATCGCTTTGGCTACCGTGCGATAAATTTCATATCGTTGGGTGTTCTGTGCAATGTCTTTGGTAGAAACAGAAGCTACATGTTCACATAAAAGAAGCAAGGCTAACTGGATTCGTCACATCTTGCGTAGAACTGCCTTCTAAAACACGTTATTGAAGGAAAGATAGAAGTGACGGGAAGACGAGGAAGAAGACGTAAACAGCTACTGCACGGCCTTAAGAAAACGAGAAGATACTGGAAATTGAAAGAAGAAGCATTACCTAATGCTAATGTGGAGAACTCGCTTTGGAAGGAGCACGGACCTGTCGTGTGACAGTCTACGAAATGAATGAACGAACGTTAAAGTGGCCTAGACCTGATGAGGTAAAACGTTTTTGTCCAAAGAATAGTTCCTTACTGTCTTGCCTGTAGACGATGCAAACACGTAGTTTCAGGGAATGCGACCAGACATTTCACGTCATGGATTATTATTTAAATGACGCAGTTCTAGGCCCATATCTAGTCGAGTAAGTACACCAGAGTATATAATCTATAGAAATGGCGTATGTTCCATGTGTGCAGGAGATGCAATAAACCGGGGCCTGATCTGCTGCGGCGGGGGGGGGGGGGGGGAGGAGGAGGAGGAGTTGTCCACATCAACGAAGATTCAATTTTCTTTTTTATTATCCATCTCGCCAGTTGCCAAAGCCCTGCTTTATCGAAAGCACGGTTCACTTTAACACAATGCTTTGTTAACCATTCTATGGATTTGCTTGTCACAGCTAACGGGTGCCTGCGATTCCATGTGTCAGACAAGTTACATAACGATACGGAGCCATGCTGCCATACTTTCTTATTGGACTTGCTCGCTAAACTTGGGGATTTAATCAGCTTAAATCGGACATAGCGCATTTACTGTGCGAGTAGGCTCCCAATTAACATAATCATATTTTGATCACCGGAAATTAAAACTTCTAGACTCGGTATTGCAAAATTTCGTTCTTACGGCACTGTGTGTCATAAATATGTGGAGTGTGGCGCCTAGCCGTTGTCCTTGCACCAGGCCCCACCAATTTCAAGGTACGCCACCGACCTGTAATACTACGGACAGACATAATATACAACGTATCAGTGGGGCAACAAAAATAAACATAAAAATAACCGCACTATTTGATTGTATCTAGTTATTGTTTATTTAACGACGCTGTCAGTGGCTCAGGCTATAGGTCTGTGGCGTAGAATGCCAGGTTGATAATCTAGTAATTGAACGGGGTGTGAAAGTTAACGGACGTGGCCTAATTTATTCTTCTATGGCATTTCGGCCGGTTTTCGGGCCATGGCCTCCCCAATCTCCTTCCTCCAACGGCCTAAGGTAAGGTTCGCGAGTCTGCCTGGAGGAACTGATAAGAGCTATGTAGAGTCTCAGTCACGACCTACGGTTTCTGTGCTGAAGTTTGAACCTTGGGCCTTGTGAATATGAATCATGTGTGCTAACTACTCCGCCGCGACTTAAAATGTGACCAGTACGAGTGTGTGTTGTTAATTAGCTGGACCAACCAAACCTGTTTACTCTTCCTATCTGTCACCATGTACGTAGCTTATTTCTACCCCTTTGGAATACACACGTCTGTTATTAGCGTGTTTCGTGAAAACTAATGAAGTGTTAGTTTTGTCGAAGATGATAAAAGGCTAGCTAAATACACAGGTCACAGTTCATGGGACACATTGATTTACATTGCTGGTGGCTGTCATTGTGCAGTGAATAACGAACCCAGCTTCATTTTGCTAGTATGTGATACAAGAATAGGGGACACTGACGCGATAAAAACGCGCACAAACATCTAGTATGTGTTTCCTGCCTTCTGCATCGTACAGTATAAATATGGCAGGCTTCAGATATTTGGCAACAGCATTAACAAACTAAAATTGCATTCAAGAAAAAATTAAGAGTACACCTACAATAAGTTCGTAAAATACTTTTTACCATTCGCTTCAGAATCTTTCGTCTCCCCATCTGCTACGTAACAACGTAAAGATTAAAATTAATAAAACAATAATTTCGTGTAGCTTGGTTCTTCACATTAAGGTAACATGACAGACTAAAGGTGTTGGAGAACAGGATGCTGAGGGGGATATTTGGACCAAACAGGGAGGAATTAACAGGAGGCTGGAGAAAATTTCATAATTACGAGCTTCGAAATGTTTACGTCTCGACAGGTATTATCAGGATGCAGTGGCTTAGCTAGGTTTCTTGGCGCCCGGGGCGAGTAGTCACAATGGGCGCCCCAAACAGAAATTGCGAACGCTAAAGAATCACATTCATTTATTGTGTGTCCTTCTATTTGGCTCAATAATTTAAAATTTTTTCAGCGTACAAAATCAAATTTTGTCATTTAAAATACTTATTTTGCCGCCCCTTGAGCTCCGCTGCCCTGCGCGACCGCACCCCCTCCCCCTCCCAGCTACACCCCTGTCACGATGAGTAAATAAAAGAGGATTTGATGAAAGAGACATGTGGTACGCATGAACGAGAGATGCATACAAAGTTTTGGTAGGAAGACTTGAAGAGAAGACGCCGCTTGGAAGAATGAGGCATAAGCGGCAGGATAATATTAAAATAGGCCTTAAATATGGAACGGGGAGTGTGGACTGGATTAATCTGGCCAAGGATAGGTATCAGTTGCGGGCTTCTACGAACATGATGATGAACATTCGGGTTTCATGGGTTAATGATTTGTGAAGGGACAGACAGACGTACACGACGAAGCTAATACGCGTATTTCTTTCAACTTTTTTTACTGTGAACGCGCCAAAAATTAAGGATTGAGTGAATGACTTACTCCTTGATTGAGATTTCCAATGTGCGAGTACATAACAGTATTGGTAGGCAGCCTGTACCTGGTCTGTCGTAGTTAATAAACATCTGTTAAGCGCCTATTAGGGGATCAGAAGCTGCCTGGTAACAATATAAGACAGTCTTCCTCTACTCGTATTTTTTATACTAGTCAGCTAATATTTAACACAATGCCAATATTAAAACCATCATTCTTTATCATGCCAGGCAGCGTATGAGTGAGCAAACATTTCAAAATTTTCCTGACTTTAAGAGCATTCCACATAATGCCTAGGAATTTCTTGCTGTGCCTAATGAAATACAAGGAAGATAATTTATGTGCGTAGTCTGTAGTGTTACACCTGTCAACAGCAGACTTAATAACTGTGCACCGCCGTACTGTTGAATAGCTCTGGCGACAGTATATTTTTGTCTGCAATAAATACGTATCAAGGACAGTGAAGTAGACGACATGTAAAAGAAACGCAGTTTTACGCTTGCCCGTTTATTTCACATTAATTACAATCATGTAGCCCAGTGGTTCCCAAAGTGGGCGGTACCGCCCCCTGGGGGGCGGTGGGATTACTGTGGTGGGCGCTAATAGGTACGAGAGGTGGAAGGGAGCACTGTTATTGTCACAGGGGGCGCTAGTAGACAAGTAGTGCATTTATTTTTGTAATAAAATTCAAAGAAAGTAATTTTTGTGTTAAAAATAAAAAATGAACTAAATTTCTTAGTATATTAATTTATGAATCTTATTCAAGCACATATTATTTTTTTCATAAACTATTGCTAGATGAATTATTGTTAATCATAAAAAATATAATACATTTTAATTTATTAATTAACATATAAAACGTTAAGTTTAAGTCTTATAATTTTATTTAAAAGATTTTTTTGAATATAAAATAAAAGTGGAAACAAAAGCACATTTATGTTTTTTTTAAAAAGGGTAGGGGGGCGCTGTGGGTCTGTATATGGAACAACGGGGGCGGTGGACCGAAAACGTTTGGGAACCACTGATGTAGCCTATAGCAGGTCCCATTCGACGGACCGTCACTTCCAGATGTCATTTAGTTGTGGGTTCCCGTCTGTTAAGTACGAACAGACGCTAAAAACTGGAATTTATCAGTAAATTTACAAGGAGGTTTCAAACAATAAGGTAACAAACACTCTGATGCCGAGAATTTCACTGTCATTTCGATGTGTAAATGACACGTAAGTAACAGATGGTACACACCAGACCTCCAAGTAGTCACCATTGACGAGATCTGCGCTCTTCTGGGATATTACGCAGCGTCGAGTGGTAATCCTTTACGAGGATTACCACTCGACTCTGCGTAATATCCCAGAAGAGCGCTGATCTCATGAACATCGCGGCTGAAGCCTGAAATCAGTCACCACTGACATTTAAGCATCTGTCCCATCGTGGCACTAAGGTCTGTATCCCGGTGTAGAAAAAAAATACGTGTTGTGTCGGCTAGCCAGGAGGCGACAGCTTGCTTCATGTTGGCGTCTGTTGCAAATCCGTCGTCACCCAGACGCTTCTTAAGGGGACCAAAGAGATTAAACCGGACTTGGTAACGGTGCTACAAGTGGCAGGTTATGGATCACCATTCTTACTCTCCCAATATCATCGCGCCCAATGATTTCCATCTCTTTGGACCGCTTACGAATCATCTAACTGGCCAGCGATTTGAAACAGACGACATTTGTTCCAAACATTTTTCGCTGCAATAAATATTTGGCGAGTTACCTACAAGATACGCCCACAAACGCAGGTATGTCTTCGTGAAATATCCGCTGTTTGTCCGGTTTTAATCAAAATAGGATATTACCTCAAATGTTAGTAGGATTCTTGTTTAAGTTGTGTAAAAATTCCGACTTATTTGCGTCTGGCTTCGAACTCAGACCACTTGAAAATACTATGTGGTAACTTCATTATCTCCATTCATTCAGAAATCTAATGCTGCTTGTATTTTCCCTACACCACTTGGAACGCAGGGCATCTCGAAACCAATATTTCTTTATGCAGCAGCTCTGTTGTATGAAGCAGGACACTAAAAAGTTGTTTATATAAGCCCTGTTAGACCCGAAGAATGGGCAATGCGCGATATGGCCGGCGAGATCTAGCATTGGCTAGGGCCGTCATCATCATCATCATCATCATCATCATCTCATCATCATCATCATCATCATCATCATCATCACGTGCTCTGTCTTATGACAGGTTCATAGTCTATTCCAAAGCGAGTTTTCCAGAGAGTGCTAGGGTGTCTTGGCGAAAATTCAAAATGCATGTTTCTAATTATGGGAAGCGTCTGAAAAACATTTTGGCATTCTGTTGAACGCTTTTGCCGTTCATGCTTGGCGTAGGTAATGTACTCTAAATGCGGTTACATATTCTCAAATACCAAAGACATTTTCTATTTCAGAATTCCAAAACGTGTACGGATATATGTAAAGAAATGAAAGAAAGAAAAAAGGCGTAAAGTGAATTACCTCAAACACACAGAAAAACAAGTACAGACAGCTTAATTGGTCATATACGAGGGTCGGTCAAAAAACAATGTTACATGACTTGCAATTTCTTAACTAAAGAACCTACAATGACAGCGAATCGAAAGTTTGGTGGCCACAGATTTCAAGGTGATCGCGAAGTGGAAGCTCTTGTGACACGATGACTGATAACACAAAAACACGCGACTTCTATCAAAAGAGAACAGAAAAGCTCACCCCATGATATGATAAGTGCCTCAGCTGTGGTGGGGACTGTGTGGAAAAGTAGTACAGTTAAATGGGAACTGTGTTTATTAGAGTCGAAAATAGAGAACTCAGTGTATGTAATTGTAAACTTAGTTTCTGGCCGATCCTCATACAATGTGAAACTGAATTACCCGAAAACTGTGGTGACGTCTATTTACTACTTATGGGAACGAGATGAAATACTGAGGACTCGTTCTTCTGGGATATGACACCTCGTCACTGGGTAATCGGTGCCCGACGTTTCGAACAAAAAGAGTGCCTTCGTCTTTAGGGGCCTAGAGCAGTGTTTTCTCAACATTTTTTTTTGCTCGTGCCCCCCTTTTGAGCTTGGTTTGTCTGTGCGGTGCTCCACCCTTTGCAGACGCTCTTACTTATGAAAATAAATTACATTATTTCCACATTGTGATTTATATATTACAAAATATTTATATTACGTTTATTTACAATATTGTATTGTTTTTAAATATTTTGTTTGGGTATGACACATTGTTTACTTATACAAGTAAAAATATTCTGTTAATAATTGGCATTGTATTCGGAGTGCTCGTTGGGCCTGATGAACACTTGCAAGTTTTTGAATGTCTAGTTGCATTGTGGTCAGTGACACGCGAAGGTCACCTCTCTTCACAACATCAAGGCGGTTACGTACTTTTGACAGCAAATAAGTCACCCAACTGAAACCAGATTCAACCAGATAAGATGTAAAGGTAAATTTCTCCCTAGAACGGGCCATGAAGGCCCAGAGGGGGAATAGAGGCATAGCTCTACTCTTTCTTTAACCCTGGCACTAGATGAGGGTGGGTGGTCAACTCCACGCCCCGGCCGCTTTACCCCCGGAAAAGAGACCCGGTACCCATTGTACAGGAACAACTTTTCCTTCTGTGCTGCGGGGGATGCAGGGGAGAATTATTCAATTTTAAATTTGAAATCTTTTATTCAGGCAGCGAAGTTTCGGTGGCCCACTCAAAAGTTACTGTGGGCCCCCTAATTTTCCATCATTACTCTGTGGCCCCTTAGAAACTTGGGTGTGGCCCCCTGGGGGACCATATAGCCCACGTTGAGAACCACTGGTTTAGAGGTTCGAGACCCTTGAAGATGAAGGCACAATGTTCCGTCGAAAAGTCGGCAAACGATTACCGAGTGTTGAGGAATTTATATATCAGAGGAACGGAGTCCTCTACCACACTGTCGTGAAAACCTCAACCCACGCTCATAAACTGTTAAATTCGAAGAGAACCCTCTCTTCTTCAGAAATTTTGACACCTAACCTCAATGTCTCTGTACAGCAATAAATTTCGATACCTGAAAGTGTATGTACGTAAGTACACATAGTTTCTGAATCTTGTATGTTATAAGAGATACGTTTTACTTCAGGATGCTCAATGCCCCTAACCGAACAAGATCTTAACATCAGTCACATCCGCTTGCCAGATTTCTATATTTCCACATTATACATCATCATACCCCATTCACTTGGGCGCAACTATTTTTTTTAAATATCTAATTGAGCCAACAGATGTTAGTTCGTATCATTTCACATAGTTTTGCTAGTCATAATAATGTCTTTGCTATAAAGAAAGTACGATTTAGGCAACTTTCCCTTAAGGTTATATTGGCCGTCAGCGTTCCTATGCATATCGATAAGATGGACCTGACTATGGGCTTAGAAACTAAGATTACAGCATAACCTCTTTTATGGCATACTTGTACTTACATTACATGTAGTTCCTTTTCCATTCGCCTGTGTCCACCGTGTCATCTGGGCGTCGTGAATGAAAGTAGACAGAATTAATAATTCATCTGCAAACAGGCACACCGAGTTTTTCACTATAGCCTAGACAGGGATATCAAACGTTTTTATTCGACGATAATCAGCACTCTTTTCCCTACGTAGTTGTGACCTGTTAGCACTACTGTTATAACTTTTCCTTTCTAACAGCCCACTTATCATTAAACCATTTCCGCAAGTCAGATAGTGTTTCACTTGTAACACTTTGGCCCTCACCAGTCGGCACTGCATTTAAGATAAAAACAAAAACAAAATGGATTCGACCAAACATCCATCTCAATGCCTGCACGCTCGAACACGTGTTGCCACGGTAGTAATGCGCATGCACGATGTCAAAATGACAGTAGCCTTGACCACGTATCTTAATGCGCATGATCATGGGCACAGATCGTCTAGTAACTCACGGGTCTCGAATTTTGGTCCACGATATGGACCGCCAGCTCACCGCCCGTCAATCGGTGCCGCCCGTAACGGAGGGTTTTGTACATGTTCGTGACGTTACACGGGTACTTCACAAACTGTATGATTTCGGCGATTTAACTTAAAATATACATGGTTATATATACACACACATCTTAAAGAAAAAGTTCCACACGAAAGTTTGTTGGTACCCTTCCAATAGGCTGCTAAAATAGTTTACCCAAACCGAACTTTATGAAGCGGAGTCTTTCTTAAAAAAACTACTAGTTCCTCATCTAATCAAGAAACTCCCAGCATTTCATTACCGTATTCGCAAAAGCCCACCACTTGTCCCTATCCTGAGCCAGACAAATCCAACCCACACCTTGCCATCCTCTTTCTTTAAGATCCATAGTAGCATTATCCTACCACCTGTGCTTAGGTCATCCAAATGGTTCTTTCCTTCAGGTTTATCCACCAAACCTCTGAAAGTAGTTCTGTTCTCACCCATAATGCCACATGCCCCCACTTATCTCAACCTCCTTGATTTGATCACCTGAATGATTTCTGGTAAACACTACAAATCATGAAGCTCCTCATTATGCAATTTTCTCCACTCTCCTGTTACTTCGTCTTCGACCCAAATGTCTTCCTCAGCACCCTATTCTTGAACACCCTCAGCCTATGTTCCTCCTTCAATGTGAGAGACCAACCATTACCACATAAAACAGCGGGCAAAATTATAGTTCTGTGATGGTGTTTTAATCTGTATATTTTTGGGTAACAAACTGGAAGACAAAAGATTCTGGACTGAATGGTGCAGGAATTTCCTGAATATATTCTGCTCTTAGTTTCTTCAAGCATGTAATTTTAGTTTGCGCCATTCCCCAGTATTTGAATTTTTCCACGTTTTTAGAGGATTTATTAGCTCTCTTTGTTATTTTGTTGTGCATTCTGTTCACAAGACATGAACATAGATCTAGGTTTCTCAGTATTTACTTCTAGAACCTCCTTAATACCAATTAATAAAGCCTCTGTGTTTTTATTTATGGTATGTGTGTGTTTTTTTGCCTAGTCGTAACACCCTCCAATCCCATATTTAATTAAAATCCATTCAGAAGTTTTGGAGAGGAAACATACATTCTGAAACATGGGCAGACTGACAGATACACACATTGTCTCCAGTATTCAAACAAAAATCAGCTGGATTGAGCCCTTCTTGGACATTTGTTTTCATGGCAGCCTATTTTAGTGCCCAAAGATCAAGAATGTGACCCATTTAACCATTTACTTCTACTGTGAGCAAAGTCCTGTACCCTTACTCCAGTTGTAAATTTAGCCACACTCAGAAAATGCAACTCTCATAATGCCACAGATAATGGTGATCGGAGTATAGAGAGACAAAAACACCCACTTTACATTAGTTTTGGTACCCAAAATGTACCTGGGCTGAGAAGGTAAAGAGAGATCCTTCAAAAATATTCACAAGTATGATTATCCATACAAATGCCAACTGCCTTGTGCAGAAGTGTACAAATGCAGCCATTTAATGCCTTCATAGATGCAGGTTAAAAATGTTAGACTTGGCTTTTCTTTCTTATGCTGCGGTGTTGTTGTCATGGTCAGCTCATCACCCAACGTGGTCAGTTGAAAAATTTTTATTTGTTACTAATTTGTCTCTGAAATAAAGCTCAATGTTCTCACTGTTCCTTTATCATACATTTTCTCAAGTTTGGTGACTTCACTGGTGCCCTGTATGACCTACAACAGAACCATACATTTACTATTATTCAGCAGTGTGTATTATCTTCCATTGTAATTTTTTATTGTAAGCACTTATATAAAAAAAGAAACAGAAAAGGCTATCTGTGAGCTTGTAGACATCTTTACAAATCATTCAGCTTAAAAAGCAACAGAATAATGCATTTTCTATTTATTCTCTCAAGATATAGTGATGACTATATTAGTGAAGACTAAATTACAAAAATTATAGACCCTGTATTGAAGAAAGTTAGTGAAAGTGTGATTCAGTCCTGTGTTGCAAAGAACTGAAAGGGATTACTCAAATTTATCCAGATAATTCATGAATGGAGATAAAAAAATATGTAAGACTTGAAGGTTTCACTGGGACTGAAAGCAGTAAGAGATAATGGAAGACTTTCCATTCAGACTTCAAAAGTTTCAATAATATCCTACAAAACTAATTTACAGGCTCAGTTTCTACTCCTTACCAAACTTTATTCTGCATCTGTTATGGAAAATTAACAGTCTTTAGTATGTTGCAGTTCAAACCCTGTTTCAATCCAGTTCATAGTATATGTGAAATCACAAATTCTGATTTGATGCAATTTATCCCATGCATCCAGTATGTTATTACCTGTGTTTGTTTTACTACTTCACACGTCTTGTACAACCCTATAACCCTTTATGGCACAGTGGTATCTGTATGCACAATATATATTAGCATTAAAACACTGCATGTTACCCATCATATTGAAAGTATATACAAAAGAATTATACACATTATTAATGTTCAGTAAGTACCAGTGGGGCTTGAACATTGAATAGTAGTAGTATCTGATAACATCTTGTATCCAATATTCATTGAATAATGCCCCCCATAATACTTTCCCCCTTTTTAGTACTGTATAGTGGAATTCCCATTCAGTGTTTTGAGAGTACATATAAAGTTCATGGGCAGTCTGAGTTAAATTTGCTTACTTGAAAGGGTTCTTGCCAGTGAAGCATTCACATCCACTGTCTGGAATGTAATTTTGAATGAAAATTCTGTACATACTGTAGGTGTCTTTTATGTGATTATGTATCAGTAAAATGTAATTACTTTACAGTTTCAGCAAATCACACAGCCAACTGTTATTGAGCAAGCTGCCTACATACTTATTGCAGCTGGGGCATTCATGTTCATAGTGAGTTTCCTAGGCTACTGCGGAGCATTACGTGAGTCCAGATGCTTACTCACATGTGTAAGTATTACTGTAGGCATTGCCTTTTTACATATTACTGAATAGCTGCAAACCAAATCTGCTCATCCTTCACCTTCATGCAAACTGACACACATAGCTGGGAGACAGAAGCAGTGTCGTGGAACAACTACTGGATGGTGGTTTTATTTGATGCATGGGTTGACAAACCGCAGCTCACTGGCATGAAAACAGTCAACCAACCATGTCTTGACAACAGGCTTACTGCTGTACTTTGGCATTATTCATATCAATCAGAAACCCACATGCAAGATCGTTATACATGTTGTGATGTACACTAGGACATGTAAAGGACACCGGTGGAGTGCTAAGTCATCACTTATGCGTAAATAATTTAAGTTATCGACAAAGACTCTTTAAGAACATAATAGTGACAAAACTAGGAAAGAGATTCCCCACGTTTTATTGGGCCCAAAGGTTCATCACTGTGATTACAAAGCCATCCACTATCCTTGTTCTGGATCAAATGAATTAAGTTCACAAACTCCCATCTGCATCTCTTCCCTTCAGGATTTCTGATCAAAACTATGTACACAATTTTCATTTGTCCCACATATGCTACACTTCCTTCCTATCTCATCCTCCTTCATTTCGTCATCCTAATAATATTTATGAAGAATATAAATCAAGAAACTTTCCTTATTATGCACTTTTCTCCAGCTTCCTTATACTTTTTAGGTCAGAATATTCTCCCAAGCACCCCAGTCTCAAACACGCTTAAATCTGTCTGGTTCCCTTAATGTGAGAGAACAAGTGTTCACACCCATTCATAATAAAGAAAAATTATCATTTTTGTATTTTAATTTTTACATTCTAGGTAGCAAATAGGAACAAGCAATATTGTGAAGCTATATACTCTTAGGTGGGTATGCAGTGGCACAGTTGGCCGAGGCACTGCGCTACAAGCCAGAAAGGTCACGGGTTCAATTCCTGATGGGGTCACTGGGATTTTTCATCGACTTAATCCCTTCTAGCCGCACTACGACCCTGGCATCGACTCAGCCTCTAACAGAAATGAGTACCAGGGCTATCTCCTGGGGGTAAAGGCTGTGCTGACAACCTTACACCTTCATGTGCCGATTGTCTAGAAATATTGGGAGTCTCAACCATCCTGGAGCCCTAAGGGCCTGGCCAGACCTGTTATCAGATAGCTTAGCTCATATACTCGTAGGAATTGACAGCATTCATAAGTAACACAATATTTTGAAATGGATCTGAATTGAATCTGCTCTCAGTTCCTCTTGAAAATTATTTTTATTTTTTATCATCTCCAAATATTTAACCCGGCCACATTTTTGAGGATTTATTACTTTCTTCCTGCATTATGATGACAAGATTAACGTACACTTAGTTCTCATTTATGCATGATGAGGTTAAAAATTCTGTGAATCCCGTGTAAAATAAAGCGAAACAAATTTCTAACACTCACCGTGTCTTCAGTTTGTATGCGAAATAAGTGCAGTATAAATAGAATCGATTCATTAGTACCTAAATTATGATAGTTAATACATTAAAAAATACCAAGAAAGAACATGTTCCAAATCTTGGCTTAGTTACCAGCTCTGTTGAGTGACTTTTTTCTCATCCTCACCAGATAATTCCTGCAATGGTTCCTTAAAAACAGGCCACAACCACCTTCTCCAAAATCTTAACCATCTCCACCACCACCTTATTTGACACTGTAAAACTTCTGCAGTTCAAACTGTCATTAAATAACTCAATAATTAATTAGACATTAAGCAACCTATAAACTAGGTGTCTTGGGTTTGATCCTAAGTATGATGTTGGCAGTTCACTTTTGCATCCAAGAGAGTCATGAGGCCAACCCAGATTCCTATCCAAGCATTTTAGAGGTTACTTTCCTTGGGACAGACAACTAAAGCATATAGTACCGTATATTCTCGAATCTAATCCGCACCCGAATCTAATCCACACCCAGTTTTTGGCGACTTCTTAAACGAAAAAAAGTTAGTTCGCGATTCTAATCCGCACCTTTCCTTCAACCACCCCTTGCCCACGGGGCGACTGATTGAATAATATTGGATGTTACCAATGCGTTAAAATCCGACGCTACGCCTGTGGCCGATGAGTCATACCGACAGAGGCGGGGCCTTTCTCAACAGACGTGCACAATCTCGTCTGAAGCCAGCTGATCTTTAGTTGTTGAAACGTGGGAGGTGCTTGTTCCAATTTGTCGTGTACCGTAGCTATGGAAGAGGGACACCTGAAATCTAAACGACTCTCATATACGGCGAAGTTCAAACGTGAAGTTATTCGGTGCGCAGAGGAGAATGGAAACCGCAAAGCCGCTGCAATTTTTGGAGTTAATGAAAGCAACGTTCGACTATGGCGGAAACACAAGGCAGCGATCAGCGGGTGTGACGCAGCTCCTTCAGAAGTGGCGCGGTGGGTGTCGGCTGCATGGAAAGCCATCCCGGAGAGCATTATCGTCAGATCTTTCAAGAAGTGTTGCATAAGCAATGCTTTGGACGGAACCGAAGATGACATTGTATGGGAGGACGATGTTGAAGATAAAGATGATAGTGACTGGGTGGAGAGCACGGATAACGATTCAGTTATGAGTGATGACGGCGAGTCTGATGAATAATAAATTATAATAATAAATAATAAAATAATAGATTATTGTATTGTATTGTTCTTACGTTGCTTATTAATTACGTTAATTACATTATTGTTATATTGTACAGCAGCTCAATCATTTTTCCAAAATCCAGCTCTAGACCGCGAATCTAATCCGCATCTGACTTTTTAGCCCTCTAAAACTGTAAAAAAAGGTGCGGATTAGATTCGAGAATATACGGTATATCATCTCCATCCGCTTTTGGATTATGATAGCAGCAGAGTACCGCAATACTAGTATACCATTTTAACAGCCATGGCTAACACACGTGTTGAAAAGGGTTCAGAGTGAACAGCATATCTCACAGTGTTCCCAATGAGATCTGCAACAGTAAACAGAAAAAGTCAAATTCTTCTGCACACTAGACAACACTTCCTGTGCGTCATCATTTTTTGAACAAGGTGACAGGAAAATTAAATTTATTTTGGGTAAATGGATTAAGGACATGCATAACAAAAATATCACCAACATAAATACATGTCACACTAGCATTATTTTGTAGCATACATTGTGGTACTGCAAATCATTTTGTTATTCATCTGGGCACCAAATCAATAAGCAACTATGCAAGTGTGTTTCAGATGGATTTAAAACAATATGTCAAAACAAGTTTTCATACATATGCTATCACTGACAGTCATGCCATGCCCCAACACTTCATAACAAAACTGTTTCATAAGGGCATGATATATTCAGCTCTAAGTTCCAAACAGAATCTTATTTTTCCTAATTGTGTCTCAAAAAGCCTCAATCTGAAAATACATACTGTAGTTTTTCTCTTTCTTTTTATAGTATGGGGTGTTTCTTATTATAATTCTACTCATGGAAATCACTGCTGGAAGTTTGGCTGCAGCCTACAAAAATGAGGTAATGTGTTTTGTTCCTATATACATGATTTTATGTGGTACAGTGTTGTTGGTTACTGTTGAAGATTGACACCTGATTGTTTATTTATGTGAACAAAAGTGAATAAACTGTTATGTGCAAACCCAGATAGGAGGGAAAGAATCAAATTATCCTACATAAGTAATGGTTCATAGGAACAGAAAATCGTTCTTCCCACAATGAGCAATGCAAAACTCTGGACAAATGAAAACTAGAGAAAGTGAAATGAACCTGCCTGCCAAGGCACAACCACTAACATTGTACTCAGGGATACAACAATTCAAAGGAATATATAATACTAATACATCAAACTCACAGGTGAATTTGATTTATTAATATTGTATGTTCCTTTGTATTGGCTTATCCCTGAGGATGGTGATTTATCATCTAAACATGTAGGAATGTTGAAGGTTACGTATAACATATAATTCTCTTGTGTCCATATGTTGGTGTATATAAATGATTGCAAGCACAATGCAAGGCATGACTAATATTAAATCACTAACACTGTGTTTGTATTCATACTTACTTTTTATTTACAACTTCAACTTCAACTTCAACTTTCCCTGTTAGTGTTCATATGCTCACTCGGCACATTTTAAAACATTCTGATACAACCCCTTGAGTTAACTGTAATTGGTTAAAGTCATTTATACAAAGTTTCTGAATATTACTTGTTTGCGTAAACTTTGGGGACTGTAACTGTCAAGTTAGGCATTCCATACATTCTGTCGTTCCCAAAGTTGTCACTTTCTAGGCTTATTAACAGAAAATGGGAAAGCAGTTGTGGCACATTTCAGAGTATTATAATACTATGCTAAGAAATTAAAAAAAGAATTAAATTTTAATTTATTACTCATCTCACAGCATATGGCTCCCCCAACATGAAAACAACACTGAAAACTTACCCATTCCTTGACTTAGAAAGTGTGCTTAAGACTTCACTTGCCCAGTAAACTGTGACTGAAATAATATATAACCTTTAAAGTAATGAAGAACAGAGGTCAGGGCTGTTTATGAAAAATTATACTCTTCTCCTTCAGGGCTATTATCATCATCATCAAACTGTGACATAATTTTGTGAACATGTTCAGAAATGCTGACAGGATTGTGAGCTCATGCAGTTGGGTAGGTGGGTACTGACATTTCAAAGAAATCTACTGCCTCCATCTTCAGAGTACAATGAGACAGTATGTAAATCCAAAACTTTGTTATCTCCCTACCAAACTGCACGGTTTCATAATGCAGAAGGCCACAACATGAATCCTTTTCACTGTGCAAACTGCACATTTGACATCCAGTTTGAAATAACATAGTGATTCCAACATATTTTTGTTTTCTTTGTTCTTGTGTTTCAGGCTGAGAGAGAGACACGAGGTATCTTGAAGTCCTCCATTAACAAATATTACGCTGCCAAAGAGAAGGATGCTGTGACTGTCATGTGGGACTACATTATGGCTAGTGTATGCATTTCAAATCAAAGTTCTTGTATCACTGACCACTAAAGAAACAAAAGGCACAGTGTAAAAGTAAAGGCAGGAATCCATGAAAGCATTCAAGTTAAGATGAGATCTTTTGGAGTTACAGTTAGTGTGTTGGGACATACATGAAATATAGCCTAACTATAACCCAATTTTAGGTAACAATTTAAGATTTCTACAGAAGTCAGGATAGTGTAGTTGGTACAGTGACTTACTATGGGCTAGACAGTCCGGGGCTTGAATCTCAGCAGGAGCAAGAGATTTTTCTCTTCTCCAAGACCGTCCAGACTGACTCTGTGGGTAATCGGGTTCTTTCCCATTGTATGCCTTCATGGCATGGACTGGAACACCTTTACCTTCAAGGAGTTCAAAAGGGTCCTTCTGTACATTTTCTATACTCTAGTGTTCCTAACAGAACACCTGTTTCTGTTCACTGGTGAAAAGGTGAGGGCACCTACTTACTAGGGTCCATCAGAAAGAGTTGGACCAGTCCAATTGCCCAACCGAGGTGACCCCCCCCCCCTTCCCCAGCCTGATACATGTACAGACATATCGAGTTTCCAAAATGTCGTACTCTGTTACGTGTGCTAGATGATGTACGAAGTCCAGACGCCCAGTGCTACCACATATGATTATGCCACATATGTTAATTCAAAAGAACTAAAAGAGCAGTGTAAATGAATGGCAGAACTGTGGTACATATTGTATATGGTGAGACAAGAAGGTTCTTGTGGAATATCAAACAAATAGTGTGGAATACAGTAGCACATATGACACAGGAAGGGCTGAATGTTCTAAACTTAATATTCTACCATGAAATTATATATTTTAACCTTCTTATGGACATTTTACCTATACTGACCATTTTTCTTCCCCAGATGAAATGCTGTGGCGTGGACAGCTATGAGGACTTCAGAGAGTCAAAGAAATGGACTGAAGGAAACAAGACAGTCCCTGAGGCATGCTGTGTCTTAGAAGGCAATATAGCCAAATTTGAGCCCAAATTTAAAAACTGCCCATATAAACCATCAGATACCAACTCCTACTGGCAGAAGGTACTGTGGTTAACCTTATATTAACATCAGCAGATGCATTAACAGTCAGCACAGAACACTGGTCTTTATTAAACGGCAGTAATTGAGACCAAGGTGTGAATGACTGAAATCAGTAATCAGTTCCATACCTACAATGTATGTTTCAAAATCACACTAACTGAAATTTGTGCACTGGCACATTTGGCATCAATACCACTGCTTGACTATTGTTACAGCACTGTAACATATGGACAATTCAAAGTTTATGTAATGATTTAGCACATCCAAAGCCTCACAGATTTAGTTGTGGGAACCCTTTAAGTTATATTATTGGACTTTTGAAGCTTGAAGTTCAGGTAAATAATATTTTCAAATTCAGTTTCTACCTCATGGAAAACATCATGACTCAGTAGATTGGTTAACGTGCGTTTAGGGACATAATGAGTGTTTATTCTGAATATCACATGAAATATGTGCACTACCATGTGGACAAAATGCATAGCTTTCTAATGTTAAAGCATGTGGTACACACTTTTAACACACTGCCTTAAGGTGTTAAAAACATGCACTTTACCACAAAAATTAGGCTTCATACAATAATTATTTTGCTTTTCCATATTTCTGTCAGTTATCTTAAATGAGCCAGCCTTGCCCAATTTCAACGATTATTTCATACATACTGTCACAAAAAGATTTTGAATGTACTCACTTGTCATACCTCTGTGCCGCATATAGTGGTCATATGACCACTGGCATCACGCAGTTCATATTCCACAATGTGGCCTGTGACGATGGAATGCAACACATCTTCAGTACTCCTGCTGCTGTTGTACTGTCTTTGTGATGGGTGGGACATGGCACTGATCATAACACTACAATATTTACAAAATGTTTACTTTACAGATTCTTTGTTACAGTTGACATACAGACATTAAACTGTTCCAGAATAAGTGATCTATTCAACATCTCATATATTCATACAACAGATACTTTACTGATAAAATGTGGGAAATTATACTAGGTTATATCTTAATGCTAATCTCATATACTGATTACCATTTTCAGTATTTAATCACAAAAGTATTTGTGATATTATTAAAATAGTTTTGTTATAGAGTACAAAATAACGAATACTGTGAAGGTAAGTAATGTTCTTGAGACTTCCCCTAAATTATATGAAATGTATATAAAATGTGTTTCAGTATGCATATGTTGACTGTTGATTGTACACACACATGGTGTCAAGAAGGGATATATTACAATCTTTTGGTACTCTCTTTTCCACAACATGAGCAAAGCTGAAATGTCACGATTGCTGTTCTTATGCCACCAGAAGTGATGACCCTTGCTGTCACATATTCAACTAAGCTAAGCTCCTGAGTTCCTTTTCTTAGTTTACCAACCTGCATTGCTGGATCAATTATCAACATCAGATTGCAACTGCATCAACAGAGAACTCTACACAAACAGACTTTTAAATCTGCTTGGTGTTTTTCCAGGGGTGCTACACTGCATTTGTAGAACTGATTGTGGAGAACATCAACATTGCAATTGGAATAGGTATTGGGTTAGGGCTGGTCCAACTGCTTGGCATCATTTTTGCATTCTGCCTGTGCAAGTCCATAAATGGATACATCAAATGAAATGTCTTCCAGTGCAAGTCTGTGCATCTGTAAAAAAAAAAGGAAAAACGATCTTGTGTTACTGAACATTCTGTGATTTAAGGTGTTTCTGTATAAAGGTATTTGTATGACTCTTTTTTAAAGCTGAGTGGAAATTAAGATTAATCCTATACTTCTGTTCAAATTAAGTTGCTACATGTAACAGTGTGAAGTCGTGTTGTTTAAGCATTTCCTCTCCACAAGAAATACAGTTAATTTTTTAATGTGCATAGAAACTAAGAAGACAGAATTCATAACAGATTTTAAGTATATGAACTTTTGAAGAGTAGCATATAAAAACGTGAACATGTTCAAGATTCTTTAAATTTGGTGTTTTAATTTTGTTTGCAAGCAAGAAGCATGGAAGTAATTTAACCCAGAATGTGCATAAGACACACGGGATATATTGAAAAATAAACAGTATGTATTAACGTGATATCAGGAACAGATCTTAGCAAGTGATTAATTCAAGGTGTTTTCGAACAACATGTGCAGTGTGTCTCTGTGCCAGAACACTGATGCTGATATTTTCGTACCAAAAGTAGGCAGCTCTATGAAGATAATGGGCATAAACATGAATCATTCCTCATTTATTGTACATGAGTAAGCAATGAGTGACATTCAGATAATTGAGTACCTTGTATCATGTTACTGTTTCTCTAACTATAATACTCAGTGTTAAAAGTGTTATTTTATTAACCTTGAACAATACTGGCAGGGTTAACCACCTTATACATATTCATTATCTTTAAGAAATGTCTGGATCTTGATTTGTTACAAAGAATAGAAGGAAAATTTAAAGTAATATGCAATATACATGTTGTGTTGAACTGTATCACATTTATGTTATAAAAATTGAAACTGAGAATGGACTAATTATAAAGAGAATTAAGATTAGTCATTTTTGTATATAGTTATTTCACCTATATTGAGGAATAAGCCAGTACATTGAGAAATGTGAAATGTAGGTAATAGGAGTACATACAAATTGAATGTAAATTGTTTGTGTTCCCTGTGTTTGTCCACAACACATTCAACCAGTTATGCCTGTAACTAAAACTGTGATCTAATCCTATTCTAGGTCATGCTGCCAAAGTTAAATTCTATCAAAAAATAAAGAAACTTGTAAGGTAGGATGGTGTGGTATGATTCTTCTCCTTCCAGTGTGTATCAGATTACATTCCATGTTACAAGCGGCAGATTCGTATGTTAGCAAGATGATTATGAACATGTAAGAGCTGTCATATTTGTATGTAAAAAGTAAAAACACAGTTAACTTCAGTATCATCCTAGTTCATGGTATGCCCCAAAATTATTACCATCCTGTTATGACCATACCACCTTTAAAATGCATTAAATGTTTTCAGAATAATTTCATAAGTCACATTTTCAATCAGTAAAAAGTACCCTAATTAAACAGTTATAATGAACTGTACGAGGTAAATGTGATTATGAATGAACTATGCTATCTTTTCTCAATGTCTTAGGAAACAGAACTATATATTTCATGTTGTAATAAGTATAAGTTTAATCCACCACTCTATGACAGCTGTTACTAAATTTTGTCCTTTATATTGCTCCATCAAATACCTGAAGATGTGGTTACTGGCATGTCTATATTGTACAAGTTCCTATTATGAACATAATGCAACACTTCATACAAATATCAAGCAGCACGAGTTTCCATCAACTCTGAATTTATAAAGACATTCTGGGACAGCTAATACTTTTACTGTTTGCTATACATGGATCGTTAAAACAAAATAAATATATTTGTGATAACCTGTATCATCCAGAAGTAGGGATTTTAAGTCTCCCTTTACAGGGAGGTTGGTGGAAATATGATGGCATGCCAAAAATAATTTCTGAATTTATTTTATTTTATAAGAAACAAACCTGTGAACTAAAATGCACTCATTTAAACCTTCCCACACTTTCATGTGAAGTTCCACAGTTCTGCATTAGAGGTCTCTGAATTATAGACATGCAAGTGGCATATTGCAGAATAAACAGCATGCAGCAATTGAGTTTTTGACTGCAGACAATGTCCACCAACTGACATTCGAGTCAAACCATACATCCCCTATACACAAGAGCAATTGCTGCCATCAAGAGCAGTAACAAAATGTCTGCCACATTCTTCTGATGGTTTCTTGGATCAAATCCTGCAACTAAGGAGGTTTCTGTAGATATCCTCAAACAAGACAGTACCTTACCAAAGCCACTACTGTTTAGATGCGAGTGAAGCAGCAGATTGTTACTACCTTATACAAAATTAGCAACAGATTTTTGTTCCTGACGATTATTTTAAGCATTCAAAGTACATATGTAATGTTCAAAGCTCCATAAATCCTTTCTGAACTACTTATCAAACTTGGATGATATTCACAAAGCCTATATTGTAACCAACCTATTATTGATGTTACAAAATAAAAATTCAATATGAAAACTGGGACTGACTGATGTCATAAGTGTAACTTAGTATTACGGGTGCCTGCACATTCACATTAACACTGTTTTACTGCAGAGCTTATATTTGTAGTATGTACATGTCAAATCTAGTACTTTTCTACATACTGTACATAACTATTCACTGCATCATCATTAGAAAGTTTATATTTTGTGTACCCAACATATATTGTTCACTGAAATAAAGCTTTCTTCAATAATTTGTGTAGATGTACACTTATCCCACTTTACTGCATCATGTACAAAGTGATAAAAAATGGGGAAAGAAGATAAGTATAGTTTACAACTATCTGACTTATATAACACAAGTACCTTTTATAAAGTACATTGTCTGAGAAGTTTTGGTACACACAATAGCCTTGAAGAGATCTGCGCTCTTCTGGGATATTACGCGGCATTGTGTGGTAATTGTTTACCGATGTTTCGGGACAACGTATTGATCCCATTGACCGTGAAGATGGGACCGATACGTTGTCCTGAAACATCGGTAAACAATTACCACACAACGCTGTGTAATATCCAGAAAAGTGCAGATCTCATCAACACTGTGGCAGAAGCCTGAAATCAAGAAGAGCCTTGAAGTTGGATTAGTTCCTATCATAAGAAAATTAGTAATCAGGATGCTGGAAGTCTTACTGTATTTTTGCTTTCATATTATAGTCACCAAATCTGAAGATCAGCATGTTGAAGGCACTGTGTCTCTGAGAGTCTTAGGGATGCCTGTGTACCAGAACTGCCTGAAGCTGCCACATATAATTTACAAATACAGAATATATAAATATATAATAAAACATAATTACCTACCCTTCACAGGATTCATCTTTTCACTTGTTTCATCATCTTCGTTATTGAGGACCCATCATCGGATGCTGACCCATTGCAATGCCAACAGGATATGGGGGCTGTGGTGGGCCACCAGGTTGCTGAGGTGGACCCCCTGCACCAGGTTGTGGTGGCAATCCTACAACTCCTCCAGGCATTGGTGAATGCATCTGCATTGCAGGAGAAGGCTGCATAGTTCGGGGGTTGGGAGAAGAAGGCACCTATAATTGTTAGCATTAACTCATACACAAAACATAAGTCTATAGGGGCATGAACGTGTCATCCACAAAAGAAGTTCACGCTAAGTTGCCCTACTCCAATTTGTTCATTTTAATTATCATCATTAACTACTACTACCAACTCTTCATTGGTCTTCCAAGACTTCCATTTCCTCACAGGTGCTACTGCCCAAGTCTTCCATTCTTTGTATGTACTGCAACCAAGTACTTTTGTATTGTTGTATTTAGGCTGACAACATTTATTCTTCCCCTGGTATTTTTAAGACACACATAAATTATAACGAGTAACAGTTTTATGGTAACAATTATGTCATCCACTGCAATACACAAAGGGGCAATGAAGTTCAGGGAAAAACTTCAAGCATATGCTTTTTAAATACTCTTATTTGTACAATGTGGCCAGCAGAACTTGCTTTGAGCCCCTGGCCATCCTATGTACAGTGCCCTGGTGCCTGGATACAATTGGTATATAAGAAAGTAATTACTATAATTATATCTGTACTTGTTGTCAGACATCAGTAGTCTTACCTGTGCTTGAGATTCTGACGGAAGACTGAGGGCGCAAAGCAAATCCCTCACAGCAGGAAACAGCGAACATTCATTATGGTTGACTCCAAATTCGGCAAACCTCTTAAGCTGAAGGCTGGCTGCTGTCGTGGCTGAAGCTGGACCTGGATCTCGCTTCTCTGCCAACTGTGTCAGGTTTGTACTCACATCATACACCAACGGCAAAACTAGTGATGGTGCATCCATGCTGGATTGGTATGGACCTCCAATACGAGTAATTTGGAGCTGGAAAATATTAATAAAACCATGACACTGGGTTGAGTTGACATGCAACATAACTTTCAATACACACACACACACACACACACACATATAATATATATATATATATATATATATATACATATAGACACAGACATTAATTTGTCTGGAAATAGGGAATTTTAAATCTAAGGGATTAGTGGCCATATTTTAACTCAGCAGGAATGGCATGAGTAATTTTCTTAAAAAGACATGATTGGCCAGCTCTATCATGCATACACATGTTGCAATAATGTGACACATGGCCAGAGGTTTAAAAAGGCAATTAGCACTCCAAAACTTGAGGATTTGTCACCATCACCATCATTAGAAAGTTACTAGATCCAACTTTCAATGCATTTCCAGTATTCATTCACCAGTGGAATATTCAAACACAGTGAGTTAATACCTCAGTAGGAACTACTTTTTTGCCAGAGAAAGAACTAGTCTGCTTCCTGAAATCACCTAAGGCACCAGTAGAACAGCTGACCAGTTACTGCCATAACACAAAAAGAGGACAAAAAACAAAACAAAAAAAAGGTATATTCAAGAGAAACCACCAAAAAAAAAAAACCCCAAATAACTTGTTACTAGCATCCATCATTATTACAACATGTATATTTTTACCTTTCCTCCTTGAAAGGCAGTGCCTGACAACATTATTTACAGAAATAAACATGTTATTCATTTTTTTAAGATTGATATTTAGCTGTAAAACAATACAATGATAATTACCATGACCACTATGCGAGACATTGTTGACACACACGGCTTCTATGGCCTACTCAAGGTCTGACATACCTTCAAACATATTACATACGAAGCATAATAACAGTTTAACGCAGGACCAGGCTAAGGCCATGCACAGGGAAGAAATGAACTTACAAAAAAGAGGATCTTGGTCCTACAGACTAGCACTGCTGCCATCCCAGTTGGCACAATAGGTGTGGCAGAGGGCGGGATCCTCAGGCTCCACTGCACAGCCCACTTCATCTGTTGCTGTTGTACCAGACCTGGAATCTAATAAAGACAAGACTTCATATTAAAGCAAAGCAGTTATAAGAATGTGACACCTGTGATAAAAATGTGATCAGTAGAACCACACAGTTATATGTACTGCCACATTCCACCCACCTCTTGCACAAAAATTAATACTAAGCACATAAAAAAGTTGCCCCTACCCACACCATCAAGGCATACAGGGGCAGCAAAGGTGTAATTCTCCTCGTTCTTAACCTTGGCACCAGATGGAGGTAAATAGTCAGCTTCATGCACTGGCCACTTTACCACCAGAAAAGAACCCTCATATACCCACTGAATGCAAGGGCAGGTTGGCCCCAGAGCTGGTCTGGACATTTTACAGAAGAGAAAAAGCTCTCGAAGCTGCTGATTGGAACCCCAGGTCATGGAGCCCATGGCCCATTCACTACACTGACTACGCTATCCAGCTCCCAGTACTACGTATATACAAATATTAATATTGTGGTGTTTCTAGTTTATGGTACTATATAGGCTGAAAGGTAGGTACAAATGTACTGGAGCAATATACTGTCTGAATCATCAAGGTAGAAGACAGTATGTTCCTCTCAAACTTTGATAACCACCTAGCAGACTCTAAGTATCACAACCCAGAACACCACAACACGATTGCCACCATTGTGAAAGCCCTGAATCTTGTACATATTGATGCATACTGCCCCTCCCACCCAAGACACAAAAGAACTATTGTAACAGATGTGCACACAGATTTTAAACTTCATGAACATTACGCATGAGTTAAAAGAGTCTGAAGTGTGGAGAAACTGTCATTATCATTCTGTCTACATACACTGTGGTGAAATATGTTCACAAAAATAAATGTAAGTGATGTTTAAAAAACAAATCATCAACGAAAAACAAATTCAGCCCTGGTACCCATTGTACAGGAGGCTGGGTATGCCTTGGGGCTGACCATTATTCTCGAGTTACTCCATCATTTGATGTTACGTAGTTTCAGCTACTGAGAGTGTTATTACATAAATAAGAATTCACCACACAGAGAGCGCAAGAAAAGTTAAGATCTCCATTCTTCTGCGATATTGTGCCGCAACATTGGGTGTTCAGTGCTCGACATTTTGAGACAGCATAGTGGTCTCATTGAATGTCCACCACTACACTGAATTGAAACGCTGGGTACCAATCACCCAGTGATGCGACGCGACATCCCAGAGGAACGGAGACTTCAACTGCACCACAATGAAAGCGTAAAAACTCACAACAAAGGTAAATTTAGAATAAGTATACATCTTCATATATTCACCTACCAATTCAAGTTTCATGATTTGTATGAAGTCTTTCAGGACATTGCACGGCACATTCAGCATCCTTCCAAAACCTGTCAAAGCATTAGGTTTATATGGAGGAGCAGCTGCACGCATGTCAAAGAACTTCTCAATGATCTGAAACAAACAGGAAACAAAAATTTACAATATGAAAAATGTGTGCGCACATTCATGTGCACATGCTCACACAAATGCACATGCATACATATACATAAACATAAATGTATATTTCACATAAACACCACGTTGTTTTAGTATAATTTAACTGCCACCCTGACTACAGAAACACAGAGCACATGAACCACACTTCAGGTTGTTTCCCCAGCTGACGGCTGAGCACGTTTTTATAGTCGTGGCAGTATGATGTACTCCACTGAAGCGAATGAAGTATTTCAGTGTAGAGGTAACAAAGTGTTTGCAAAGACAAGGAAGAAAATAAAAGAATACATGGGCTGCCATAATATTCATTCACTACTCCACAGTCCATCATTGGTTGTTCTTATAGGTTTACAGCAATTCAAGTGTTAATTTCATCCATTGCAGTGCTGCTATCTAGTTGTCGTATGTTCTATTATATGGTTCATGCTCAACTGCTTATTTGGCCTCAGCACATACCTCACAGATACAATGGAAACTGGGACGTGACTCACTCCCACCAAGAGTATTAGACATAGGGAGACAAGCTGAAGTACCCATTTATAACATTCAATATGGTCACGCTCCTCATCAAAACAACAGTATGTAGTAGCTGAAACATTACCCTTGTCACTGCTACGTGCTAGTGTAGTACCACTGCATTGAAAATACTGATATTGCTAAGTGCTAGTACACTAGTGTTGACACAAGTTATCCCTTAACACTCTCTTTTGGAGAGTTGGTAAAAAAAAGTATCATTTAATGCCACACATGGAAGAACTAAATTTTTCAAATCATATGCTAGGCAATCATTACTCACTAGTCCAAAATCTCTACCACAGCATTACTTAAAAAACAACTACCATACTTACTGGTAAATGTACAGAGTAAATTGTACAATATCCTTGGGTGCTCTATATTCTCTATATTCTATCTGTGGTAGAAAACAGGAAACAAACAGGAAAGTCACATTTTATACACAGAGAAGTTGACTGCAGTTGCTCAGTTTCAACGGGCTGCTTTACTTAAAGTACATCTCATTCCACACAAGCAGTTGCCAAAATGCATCAACAAGCAGATACAAATTAAATCAGTTGTGCTTAGATTTTATTAACCTGCATTTCTTCAGCAGTCCATTGCTCTTTGTTGTCAGGAAGTGGAGAAACCTTAATATGCAGTGACTGCAGATGTTGAGGATTCAGACCTACTCGGCATTGCAGTGACTCCACCTTGAAGTTCACTACACCAGGCTCTGTTGATGGGATACTAGTCAACTGATGGCAAAAAAATACATTCCTGCGTGACTTTCTGGAAACACTGAAAGCTTACCAGCAGTATTACACAGAATTCATGGTCAAAGATTATAACATAGCATTTACAACTCATGCTTCACACACCATAAGTACTGGGTTTGAATAAGAACACACAGAACAGCTATCCTTACACAGGCTCTTATAGTTACCTTCACTCCATTCATACGCTGGGATAATATTTCAAAATAGGTTACAAGCACTTTATTCCACATCCATCTTAATTCACCATTCATAATCATTTATGCTTATTACCACTGCACTAGTATGCTGAATGAGAATTCTACAATAATCATAAATGCATATGCAGGGATGAAGCAAAACCACAAAAGCCCTCGGTCAGGAAGGTAATCACAACAATACTGGGCCCACAAAAACACATTTCATGGATGGAGGGGCTGACTGCCCATGCTCCCTCTTTCCTGCCTACTGCTGTATTCCTATTCATGATGTCTGACTTATGTCAACTAGACAAAACTGCTCCTACTGGGTACTGAAAAAACATGGTGTTTGTGGATGCAATGAATGAATATTCAATTAAATGAAATGAATATTCATCACCTTCTATCTTGTTTCCCAGCTACCAAAGCAAGCTCGTCAAGCAAAGACACGAAAATCATAAGAACAGAATGATATTCTAGCACCTACATTACCGCAGCAGTAAAAATTTGTAAATTTACAAGATTCAAACTGTAATGTTAAGCACTACACACACTTACAATGCATTATCATCCTGCCACTCAAAACAGTTCAAAAAGCATTATTAATTAAACAGCGAAACAAACAACCTGTATTTATGAAATAAGCATGCACAGATTTTCGATACAGAGCCAGAATCTATATCAAAGCTACATGCCATCATTATTAGTTAGTAACTTCATGCCTGATATTTTGTACTTTCTTCCACCTCTGTGTTTATCACATGTTATAAATTACATATTACCATTATGGCACTCAGGTTACCAAGGAAAAACATATAACATAAATTTCCAATATTCATATTGTTAAGTCATGCCTGCATGGTGATAATCTTGAGATACATACACAGTCTTCACTCTGAATGAACCTCTGCAGTTGGCGACGCATATACACACAGCCTAGGAATCTCTCCAGTGGAGAGAGTTCTGGACCAGGAAGATGTTGTGGATGGGGTGAGGGAGAGCACAACAGCTCTACAGCCTCATGAGTCAACAACGTAGGCACTGCTCCTGCCCACGATCGTTGAGGAAGTACTCGTGCCAGATGACTTACACCTAAATGGACAAGCGCATACAATATTAAGAGATGCTATGTCCTAAATTATATAATTTTAAACTTAAGTAACATATTCACAATCGCGTGAACAGACACAGTAAAAAAGCAACAAAAATCCTGTACTGAAAAAAATAAAATAGACAATGTACCAAGTAAAAGGTAGACACAGGCTGACTCAGGAGTAGCTGAAAACACCAATATAATTTCTGAAACTCAAAGCAGGCTTCAAAGCACCAAATTCCTATGAAAAAAGAGCATCAGATATTTCAAGCATGCAGTTCATCTAAGTATATTTAAAAATTCAACTTATACATCAGCCGTAGCTGTTCAGGAAGTAATCAATGTTTATTTTGAAACAGGTTAAATAACATGCCAGTTTCATATTATTTTCTAATAAATAAATACTCGTACAATGACACGTTTTGTCAAATGTAAAGGAAGTGTATTCATTCCACAAACACTGCAACATATTCCCTTCTGTCTCCAGAGCTGATACAGCTCTTCTCCAGAATCTGAGTACCACACCAACTTCCTAACATCTAACAAGTCTGCTGTAAATAAATTTCCTGTCCATTATCACAATCACACAAAATAAGAGGAGCCTTCATAAGAAGACATGCTATTACAGTATCCTCACTGGCAACGCAGCCTACTTCTACTGTTGTCATCAAAAAATCAGACCCACATGAATGACTAAAACCTACTAAAAAATGTGTGTATAACAAAGTACAAACAGCATACTCTATAAAAAAAATACAGAAAAAGTAAAAGGTAAGGTTATCTCTGTACATGCAATGATGGCACATACGAAGAGTACAGGTACAGCTCCACTCAGTCTTAACCTTAGCACTAGATGGAGATGAGTTGTCAACGTCACACCCCCAGCTGCTCTGCCCCAGGAAAGAACCATAATACCCACTGAACAAGAGGATGGGTGGGTTCCAGAGCCAGAATTCGAACCCCAGATCCCCCAGCCTGCGGCATAATCACTACACAGACTATACTATCCTAGCTCCCTTAGTAAAATATAGTAAGTATAGACAACACTTTTGAACACTCGACTTTGATCCACATGTTAGTAGTATGAGTTATGCAGCTTCTACATGTTTTCCTACTCATGCACATACTTTGCAGGTGGACTCAAAATGGCATCAGGGAACAAGAAAATATGCACGCATAGCTGGCAGACAGTAAATCATATCAAACTTATATACAACATAAAAGGAAATAACAAAAAAACATTCTAAAATCATGCTATGTTTCATATGTTGATTTCACCAGTACATGACACCACACCATCACATTAAAGTAAACTGCAGCTTGATCTTTCACATGATGCAGCCTATGAGATGTTACACACCCCAGTACAAACTGTTAACTGATAATAAAAGCATGGGCCCCAGTGGTCTCCACACAGAAAACCGCTTTATTGCTGTTGTTATATTCTAATGAACAAGAAGCCAATCCCAGCATCCAATGATATACTTACACTGCAGTAAGTTCAGCAACAATGTGGTCTGAACACCACTGCTTGGTATAAGGACTACCAGCAGCCACTGTAATTACCACAGTCTTGAGTGACAGAAATCAGGGGCAGTTTCAACTGCACAAGTTGTCTGCATTAATTTAACCACACCTGAGATGGCAAATCAAACCACCACTTCAACGTAAATAAACATAACCTGTTCAAACGTAATTCATCAATCACACAATGATGTGAATATTATTTCTGAACTGCAAAGAATATGCAAGAACTTAAGAAGTCTGAACGATACAGAAATGTAAAGTTCTTATGACAGCGACTGTGAAGAACAGTGTTTTCTGGGGTACCATACCACATACTGGAAGATACGTACCAGTAATTCAGAAGAACCTTCTGCCTCCATCATCAGAACAGGCTACCTGATAATGGAGACATGCAGGTTCTCCTCAAATAGTGGCACATATCTACCAGACTACATGACACCACATCCCACAACACGGTAACTTTCAAATCAAACTTACTCATGGGAAAAGATAATTAAAGCAAAATTACAATTGGGAAAATATGAAATTATAATGGGGGCGGCTATAAAACCAGGATGCACAAATCCAAGGTGCCTGGGTAACTAAATTTTGTACAGTGGTGCCTAACATTTTCAGCTGCTCTTTCTTTTCCTTATATATAAAAATGCATATCAGTTCACGTGCACCAAGCAGAAAGCACCAAATAACAGTGATGTTCACAGGGTCACTCCAGAACTGTGGGTCCTCAGTATGGAACTTGCGTCATGTCACCACCTAGAATTTAGAAGTGGACTCCTCGATTTTTGGAAAATTTGTGAACCCCTGCATAACACTACTTCTAAACAGGGAATAAATGTCAAGCATGGTAATGTTACATCTTCATATACAGACAAGTAATTGTATATCCAACTACAAAGAGCAAGCAGAAGAGCAAGTGAACTACTTTCGCATAACACTAACCTTGAACCAGAGTTCAATGACCTCTATACAAGTGTCATGCTCCAGGAACAAAAGGAATGAGTCACATTGCTATTGCTAACTGACCTGGCTTGTGATCGGCCTGTGGGCTGTGAAGGGCCGAATGCCCTGTACCCCCAGGTGACTGCCCTGGACGGGCTGGCGAAGGGCGAGGCATGCTGGGAGAACCAGGCCAGTTGGACGTGGCAGGGGAGGCCATGCTCTGGGACGAAGGAAATGGGCTGCCATCTGTATGCCCTGGGTCGGGCACAAATCACATTACTGAACTTCAAAATTCTATCATAAAGCAAACTGAGGCCACACTTTTTGGCCATTTAATGATTTCTATTAAGTTCATTAATGTGAAATGACTTCAATTATTCATAGTCTTGCTATCCCAAAATTCATGTTAGCATTATTAACACCTAATAAATTCAAAACATTGCATATTATACCACCACCCAACACAAATTCATTCTGCTATACAATGTAAGATTATTAAAACATATATTTTACACTTGCAGAAATTAAGAAAGAAAATAAACTGACAAGTATTTGGTTAAATAACATTTTTATGACATGCACACAAGCACACACATGAAAAAGAAAATGGCTACAGCATCTTACCTTCAAAACCATTCATTTACTCAAATTAGAAATAATACCACACAGAGACAAGCAATAATGCTTCACCTCATAACAGCTCTTTTCTGGTATTACAGTAACGTCAAAATCACAAATGATTTAATTCCTTAAATGTATTAACTACTTCGGTATTTGCACACAGAAAACAGTTATCAGAAGACAAAGCCAATGCACAATGCATGGCTGTAATTCTTTTCATACAGAAACAGATAAAAGGATCAATATTACCAGACAAAGAACCATGTTACAAACCACAGTTGTTGTACAATAGCCTATGTAGACAAAATGCCTAATTCTAAACTGCTCCTTCATAAACACACTATGCTCAGCATTACACAAAAGCCAGCAAAAATTATGTAACATGTGAAATAGGTGTTTTCTGCTACAACAGAAAATGTCTTCCAGAAACAACAATATCTACCGGTTTTTAATGAGACAGTGCTAAAATGTTCTATGAACATTCCATTATACTTTGGTCTTCAAATAATTCAGTACATGAATTAGCTCAGACATGTTCTTCTAAAACGCAGTTCCTCTTAAAAAAAGGGTCAAGAACAAAGGGTGGGATGGCCAACATCCTGACATAAATAAATTTAATCTTTCTCCGTCAACGAACTACTTCCAGTCCACAGCAAAGCAAAGGTTTGCTGCTGAACGTTTACATTCCACAGGTCATGGAAAGTGGAAAATATATATGTACAATCACATTCTGAGCAGTATGACTGCATTTGCTGTAGGGTCACACTCTACAGGACAATCACACAGCATGAAGTACTTCTGACATAAATGCAGTAGTAGCATTTGTTGTAAGTTTTAAGCATTTGTACTTGTGTATGGGGTTAAAAGACACCTTGAACATACCCACTCTTGTTTCCTTCTCCTTACTCTCTTCCCTCAAAACATGAACCATAAACCCAGAGTTGTATTCAAGTAACACTTTGTGGAGGCATGAGAAAACTGCAGACTGAACTGTGCAGTTTCATCCCTCCTTTCTCCCACCAAAAGCACATTAGCAAGAATTCCCAGCAGAATTCATAAAGTCTACTTTCCTAAAATTTTTCCACACCCTATCCTACACTTCCATTACTATTACTACTATTATTGTTGGTGCTGTTGTCATTGTTTTCATTGTTACGCTTTACCTTATCTTTGTGAAGAACTTAATACACAAGTACGGTCTATGTTAAATCTTGTCATATGTCACCTGAATGTTTCACTGTGTCACCATGTTTGCAATTACTGACAAGCAACATTTCATATGTAACATGTAGCCATATTCATGGACCATCTCCATACCAAATTTCACATTCCAAGTCCCAGTGGTCCATTAGATATTTGCATTTAACTGAAAGCTCAAGACATTCCACACAAGTACTATCTTTCTGTTTTACAGTCAACCAATAAAAAAAAAAATCAAATAAATAAAAGCTGCATATTTTAAGGAACCTAAATTAAGAGGCACCAGTGTTTCTACAAAACTGAACTCAACACCATCAGGAGCACAAAGTAAGCTGCAAGTGGTTCTGAAAGTAAGTTTCTGATCTTTCATGATTAACCCAAACAATACAATATGCAAATAGAAGCAATGATCACATTTCACAGAACATGCACAATAACACTCATTCTTGTTTTCCTACCTGTTTGTCCCATGAAAGAACTAGCTGGAGAGTGCCCCACTGGTACAGTGGGACAGGGCCCAGGGGATGATGTTGGCATGAGTCCTGCTGGACTTGGCACATGTAGAGGGTTTGACGGTGAGTTTGCCAAGAGTCCTCCTGGTGATGGATGTGGTAACATATTGGGAGATGGGTTTATATTCGGTGGCAAGGATGGAGGAGAGGCTAGATTAAAAGAAGTAGCTGGGCTGGAGCCGAAACTCTGGTGCTGACCAGCCTGAAATATAAATTTCCCAACACATGTATGTATAACCTAACATTCAGCTACATGGATGTCCTTCAGAAGCTGTCAGTAGCTCAAATGGCCAAGAAATCCCATGCATTTTAACACAACCTTAAGATTTATTAGTGTCCACAATGGTCTCTATCCTGTAACGTGTTAACATACTCACCTCCTATTTATTTACAATTCATTTCACTATAAGCCTCCCATCTACACTGTTTCCTGACTGATCTCCACATCATTTATCCACTTAATATATTATTCAACAGATATTTTAATCCCAAGCTGACCAGTTGGTTACAGCTGTCACCCACTTATAAAATAAAATGATGGATAGTTTGCCCTCCATTCAGGTCCTGTATTTCTGATTTTTTTGGTCAGCAGGAAATTGTGTACAGCAGAACACACTTATAAAGATCCCATCTATAATATTTTCTTGCCATAACTGTTTAGTCCCAAAAATTCTCCCCTCAGACTAGTGTATTTTAAAACCACTCAATGTGTATCCTGGATAAAAGAATGCCCTGCAAAACAAGTGCCACATTACTGTTATGGAACACTAAGACTTTATCCATTTAATACATTATTCAACAATTACTTTTCCCTAAGCTAGCTAGTTGGTTAAACTGTCATCCAGTTATAAAATAAGATTTGACTTGGCTTCCGCTGCCTAGCACTCACATACATGTGAAACTGAGAACTTAAGTCATCCCCACACATCCGCTTGTCTCAAATGCTTCTCTAGTAAGTAAAAGGAGCTTAACCTAAATACAGATCAATCTTCTCTATTTCTGATGAAGGTTTTATGATTACAAAGTTGTCTTTTTAAATTTCTGTATTTTGTTCACACAACATCAGTTTAACTTCATGTGATTCATCCCACTGTGCTAAATATATAAAGAATTAGTCAGTACCCATCACACATAACATATATTTGAAATACAGAACCAAAAGTCAGCTACATGTTTCAACTTTAAATAAGCCATCATCAGGCTGAACAATATTTCTTATAAAATTTAGTACATCCTGATGATAGCTTCATTAAGAGCCAAAACATGCAGTGCTTATAAGTTCTCTTGACAGACACTTACTGATTCTTTGCACTTATTTGCATATCCACAGAGCACTTGTTGGTGGAGTGTTATTGCACATTGTAAAATATATCAGTGTATGAGGATGGTGGATCTTCACTAGCAGAGCCACAAGGCAAAACCATTGTTGCATACATAATATTACAAAACACAGTTTAAATTGTGGGTGGTTACAACTCAACAAACATACACACACAGAATGTAACAGATCTGAGGTTTTCATGTTGAGGTCTTCTAATTATGACATCACACACAAGTCTTTTACCACAAAGATGGAGGCAGCATGTTCCTCTGAAGCAGTGGCACCTGTTTACATTATGTAGTGTCTTAATCCAGAAGACCACTGTATGAACATGGTACATATGGTACACTTCCAACAATTCAACTGATAATATTGCATACATCAGTTAGAGTCTTTATATCAGATGCAATGTGAATCAGAAGATACCTGTGACATAGTCGGATGTGGACTAGCAGGTGTGTGAGGATTACTTCCCGATGGAGGTGTGAGAGGAGGATGGAAGCGAAGGCCCCCTTCTCTTTGCTGTGCAGGTGATTGAGGTCCACGATGATGTGTTCCAAGGAATGACATAGGGCCACCTCCATCAGAGTCCATTGTTATCGGTGAAGGTGGATTGTCATCTTCTGACTGAGAACGGCGTCTGAACACAGCTGTTTCATCCACATACTTGGAAAGGAAAGTCTGTAAACCAAAGGGCAGTAACAATGTTGTAAAAATGTTGGTTATATTAAAGGTAAAGTTTATATTATTCATTCCATGCATGGTTGATGATAATTTGCAACATACAATCAACAACATGCACAATATTTTTCCTTAGATATTTATATCACAATATCACACTTGGATCCAACGATCCCCCTGATGATGGCAATATAGAAGTGCCGAAATGCGTATTGGGGTAAACTTTTAATAAAGAAATCAGTGACAAACTTGTTTTGGTGCATTTGTTGGTGTGAGTTAATCAATTGTACAAAAATGCACGGTAAATATAATGTGAAGTTCTGAACTTTGATATTTAGCACTAGCTAGGAATCAGTGTGATGAAGCTGAATTGGTGGATGAATATGTTGGTTTGACTGTGCAGAAACCGTGTAAGGGCAAGCATAGGTCATGTGACCTGATACCATCTCAGCAGTGGCTTTAAAACTGTGTGTCTACTGACACGTCTTTTTCACAAGTGCAGTGTGTTTTCATTGCTGAACACTATCTTCAATCTCAACTCTATTTGAAATGCCAGGATGATTTCAAAAGTGCCTTCCCGAAGTCTCAAGTGCCAGATAAGTCAACAGTATTTTGTTTAGTATCCTGTTTTTGTGAAACAGGTATCATGAGTGACCAAAAACATTCTGGCCACCCTACAGTGTTAAATGACGCGAGTGTGGAAAATATCCGACATTCTTTAGTGAAATCCCACAAAAAATTTTAAATATATTAAGAAATTTTTTAATTTTTACATTTTTTTTTAAATTTGGGTTGCATGACTTTTCCATCACCCTGTACAATACAATACTACAAAACAAATGCACATGTCTCTCCTTCCTGCTTTTACGAAACACCCTTACCATTCCATAACACTGTAAACTGTTGTTCTAACAGCTAGGCCAACACAAAATTACCAACTGCCATTAGTCACTCTCTAAAAATTTTACAATAATGGATAAACATGATTAAAAAAACAATAACCTTCAAGCCTTGAGTGGGAGTGAACTCATCCACAACATTGCTGCGATCAAAGCGACTATAAGCTCCATCACGCAGACTAACTAGGCCGCCACCCCGGAGCCTCAGCTCTAAACAATACATGCCTTGGTAAGCAATCCTCAGTAAGGTAGGTGACTGAGGCATTATTGTGAACGTCTGTACCGGAACTTGTGGCCTCTGTAAATAAGGATTACAGTCATGTATATAACCTCACAGAATGAACTAAAAGAAAATGCCACAACAATCAGTTCACAACCCCAGAATAACACAAATTATTTTTTGTAATATTAACAAAAAGACAATATCTTAAAAACAGAGATCATTTGATGTCACAAATACGAGTGTAAATAAAAATGTGTCCCCCCTCCACTAACATTTCTCTTCAATTGATCAATTGATGTGCTTTACAGTAAACATATTATCTGTATATGATCAGCTCTTCCAACACCCACCTTTCTCTTCCAGTGGCAGATACGACATATTTTTAAGTCTCTTATCCTCAACCTTGTGATACAGGTAAATATTTTGGAAGAGAATATACATTAAAATTAGGGACAGACTTATCCACTAGAGAGAAAGAATTAAATTAATTACATACTTTTCATTTCACCTCTCTCACATTATGAAATTCAGATCTGACTTTCCTTGCCACATATGGTTCTACAGATCTGCATGCAAATGAACAGCACATTCTTTCAACTTGGTGTTACTAGAATTACCATACCTGATTGTGGACTCCTAACTGTGGAATTGTTGGAAGTTTGCTTATTGATAAAAGGGGTTCATATGTCTCATGAAGTAAATGAACAATCTGTGCCAAGTTATGGTGACGGTTGAGATGCGCTTCCAACTGTTCCCTCATCAGTGAATGAGCATTTACACAACTGTTTACACCACCTACAAATTAATTACAAAAGACAGTAAAATAAGTAATGGAACAAGCACATTACCTTTCATGGCAGCTTCAAAAAACTCCAGAACACATATATCTCAAATCTGGAGGTACTAAGAAACCCTTAAAGGCAGTTGCCTTCAAAACGGTCTGGGAGGCAATACATGCGTTCTGCTGATCAGCATTTTAATGCCTAACACTGCCCCTGAACCTACAATATTCATTAGTCTAAATGGCCAATCCTTCACTAAACACATAAACAAGTAATTAGACATAAAATAATAAAGTATCACAAAAGACACAGCACAACAGTACTCTGGAAATTTATAAAACTGGTTTTGGATGCAATCAGAGCTATGCTCCCAGGAAATGCGGTTTTCGTGTTGGAGAAACCACTGTTATTTTCTCTCTGCCACATATTAAATCCATGCACACACAAACACAAAGCCAAATACAGTAAACCCCAATATAATGTTCCCGCATTTAGTAAAATCCCGGATTTAGTGATGATTTTTTCATGTCCTTACAATAGCTCCATATAAACAAATAAACCTCGATTTATTAAAAACCTCAATTTAGTGAAATATATTCTAATCCACCAGCAATTCATTACAGAAGGGTTTTACTGTACCATGTTTGACAAAATTTAATACAAATGAAAAATAATGGATACTTGATAGCTGAAGCTGGCAAAACTGTGGTAGGGAGAGGGATTTATGATTATTTCCCCACACCTCCACCCCTTCTCTCTCCCCCCCCCCCTCCTCCATTATTTTCTTGCTAGTATATTGTTATTACATTTAAACATTCATGTTAAAACATTCTTTTACTACTACCTTCAACATTTCCCCTTCATCCCATAGCATAACAGAACAAGTTCAACACTTCATAAATCAATTTATATTTCAGCTATAATTACACTCGCCAAACTGATTCCTTCATCTCACACTATTCACTACTCACCAAATATGAGCCTGAATGCTTTGTCAGAGCTGTTCCAGTCTACTGTGACTGTAGCACCACGGTCAGGACCATAGCCAAGAACCAGACGGCTATAGCTATAGGATTTAATGGTTACCATATTTGACAAATTGTACTTCTCTGTAACACAAAATTAAACAATGCATCTTTTACTGGAAACTTTACAAAGCTCAATGAATAACAATAAGATAATATCACAAATTTTACCAACACATGCACTTTATTCTATTAAAAATTAATAGTTCGTTAAAATGCCCTACATATGTTTCGGTCGGTTAACCGGCCATCATCAGGGGCGACTAAAGTTACTTAGTATATACACATCCAAAGGTGTAGATTAAACACAGTCCAGTGAGGGTATTATAAATACTGTATTATAAAATATTAAGTACTAATTTCACTGCGTATTAATGTTCACTTCCACCAGTATCGCACGACGTGTTGTACATGTAGGTTAGTCTGCCTACTGGTCTGCCAGACCAGTAGGCAGACTAACCTCACCCACTAGAAGACGACAACACAACCAACATACAAAGACATGTGACGCCATACAAAAAAAAAAAAAAAGCCAATAAATATACACCTGAGTTGCACCAAAAGAACATACGACCAGCAAAAAGGATAGCAAGATATACCTCTGGTGCACAACATCACGTTCGCAACCTGATGTGCGGAAATCTAACGAAAATTCTACAACATATAGTGCGTAATATACATGTACAACACGTCGTGCAACACTGGTGGAAGTGAACATTAATACGCAGTGAAATTAGTACTTAATATTTTATAATACAGTTTTTATAATACCCTCACTGGACTGTTTTTAATCTACACCTTTGGATGTGTATATACTAAGTAACTTTAGTCGCCCCTGATGATGGCCGGTTAACTGACCGAAACATATGTAGGGCATTTTAACGAACTATTAATTTTTAATAGAATAAAGTGCATGTGTTGGTAAAATTTGTGATATTATATTAAACATGCACGGTGTAAGCAATATCAACAATAAGATATTTTACCATTACAGTCCACTAGGACGTAATTTCATGAAGCACCTATCTACCACATAGTAAAGCATCGCATTCTGGAGGACCATGTCTTCACATTCACTGCCATGAGAACTTCAAAACTTACACAATGATATATGAGTATATTTATATAACTTTCTTCAGGACAGCCATGTTATGATGTCACCTCCCCTGTTACATTTGCACCAAACCCTGCCTGCACAACAGAATAGAAGCTGGTTATATCCAATAATTTCTTGAAAGTCTGTAATCTGCTGGACTCAGGCAGCATTCTTATAAGCTGGCAGCACCATGCACTTGTCCAATGGTTGGCCACATACAGTGTCACAAAAATGAAAATTATCAACAATATTTGGCATTTTTTTCAAATGAAATTGTGTCATCACAACTTAAACTACACATAGGAGTACCACAAAGTAACCAACTGACTGGTATAATTCTTACAAAACAATATCCTTGTTACTGTATGATCAACAGCCAACCACTGTTTTGTTATTCAGGACACACATTTCATTTCAGTGACAAAATGATGAAAGTTGAGTGCATTTTGTTTTTCTGTACATGCATCAGAAATGCCCAGTGCAAATCACAAAGTAACTACACTCACCAATTCTGAAATATTCAGCCAAGTCTTCAACCACTGTGTAAAGGTGAACAATTTGTGCCCAGTCACTAAGTAAAGCATCCACTGTTTTGGACACAGTTTCCGCAGTTCCCATATCATACTGGAAATACACAGGCCGGCGTAGACCTTAAACATATTAATCACAATTGATAACAAGAGTAAAGAATTTAAGGAGCAAATAATCTTTTATTGCATTACTAAACGTTTGTAATGTCTCCAATGACACTACATGTCGCTTGTTAGGTTTTGACCTGTCAAGAACCTGGCAGAGCTGGCAGCTGGGCCTACTATGTATGTGAGGTGGCAAGGAAAGGGTATTTGTTTTGTTTTACCAGTCAATCCACTGCTGTAATTGTTGTAGAAGTTGACTCGCTCATAGCCTTCTGCTTGAAAAGTTCACTAGCCAAAAACCAACAAACAGCCTATACTATGACTGCTGGACGGAAGCATCTACACTGCTATTAAAACGCCATGCTCAAAGCATATTAAGTCATTTATTTTATATGGTATAAACCTGTAACTTATTAACCTAACAACACAGTACTATTTAATTCTTCCATTCCAAGCCTTGTGGCACACTTGCAAATGATTCTAGTACACTCAGGTCAAAAACCACTGCATTAACAAATTAGTATATCCATATAATACAATAGCCTAGCTGTATAAAACTGAAAAATCATGGTACCATCACGCTTTTATTTACTGGAAACAATTGATTTCATTGAACAAACTACAAACCTCACCAAAAAAAGTAATATATGTGGACAAGAATTCAACAGATTCAAAAATTCCTTCTGAAATCACACTGAAATTCAGAAACTTAAACACTGGCATCAAAAGAAGAGTGCCAATTACACACAAGAATATGTTACAAAGTTATTTTGTTCCACACAGCAAGTACACTCAATCTAACACAAGCTCACCTTGTTCCTTTGGATGTGAACTTGCAAGAGGGCTCCCATAGAAAACGAATTCTGCCATCCAGCTCTTTGTGGCTTTTCCCTGGACTCTGATAGCCACAGACAGTAAACGTTTGAGTAAGGCAAGCCAGGAAGCAGACTGAGTATCAACTCCTGGTGGGGGTGGAAGCTGTACCAAGCGTAATACTAATGCTGTGGCATTTGCTTCAACCTGCAGTCCTTGATGTGCAATCTCACGTTTCGTCAGCTACAAAAGTAGAGAATGTGCCACATACAACACTCAGTCAGTTTAACACTAACACTAACAACAAAAACAAAAACAAAAATGCTAATGATCATAACTTCCAATGCAGTCTGAAAGATATGGAAGTTCTATTTCAGGTGAAAAAATTTTTCTGGAACTTACAAAATCATTATGTGTTTAATTTGAAGAGATAAATACTGATTATCACAGAAACAATTTATCAAAAAGACACTTTTCAACACTAGACAACAGATGCCTCATCACACGGATGCCCCATTCATGAATAAAACGTTACATATACTATTACAGTTGTACAAAATGCAGTACAGCGCTTGTTTATGATTTGGTATATATCATGGAATATAAATGGGTAAAGCATTCAAAGTTAATTTCAAAGTCTGCAATCATAACTCTCTTGAAGTTCAAGTTTGTTTAAGTTCGAAAATTCTCTGTTTGCATATCACTGCACCTATAGCACATGTTGTCTATCATCACAACAGCCCCCCCCCCCCCAAATGAACAGAGCTCTTCCATTATTTCTTGTGTACCAATGTAATTAATAAAATAACCAAACTGTATCTGCACATTCACACACAACACACACACACAAATTATAACTACAAGTAATATCAACCCAGTGAAGAAATAGGAAATCTGTAATGATTTGTTCAATTCCTGTTAGACATACTAATGTTAACCATAAAAAAACACACACATCCCATCAAGTAAAATGTATATCATAATCTAAGTGTGCCTCACAAAACTAGCCAAAGATCAGCCTGACACATCAGACATTACAGCTGGACTCATGACTCACCTCCTGTGCCAGAGTAACAAATGGAATCCTTTCATCACACAGAGCCACTACATGTGCCAATTCAGGTATAAAGTAAGCAGGCTGCTTTGTCCGCCGAGACCCCTGTTCTTGCCTACCTCCAGCTTTACGTTTTCCAGGGAATTTATCACTCTGATCTGTAAGAAATCAGTGATTAAACACTCAGGTTGGACAGTCTGTACTGGTAATATTGCGTTCTGACATGCTTCATAATTGTCATCATCACTGTCACAGCCACAACCGCCACCGCTGCTGCTGCTGCTGCCGCCACTGCCACCACCATCACCACCGACACAGGCATCATCATACAATCTTCATTTACTTGTTCATTTAGACATCATGAGGTTTACTTTAGATACGTTATTTTACTAACAGAGGGCACAAGATAAATACAAACAAGAAAGGCAAGTGTATCATAACATACAGCTCATACAGTCAGTTGCTTCTCACATGGGGGACTCAGGTTCAATCACAGGGAAGTGCATGTGGGATCTGTGGCAGACAAAGTGGCACTACTGGTTTCTGTCTGAGCACTTTGGTTTTCCTTTGCATTATCATACCACAAATACTCCACAGTCTCATGTGATCACAGGCTGCTATAAGAAGCCTGTTTCAGGCTGTGCACCCAACAGACTCAGACTTGCCCCACTCTTAAATCTATTTTTTTTAAATGACTGGAATGCAAGATGAAAATTTTCACATTTATAACAACCACATGGGAGAACAGGAGATGGAGAAAAATAAAAAAAAAAAAAGTCCTTAAGGACACTTGGACCTGTCCTCTCCACACCACAATTTTAATTATCTAACTGAAGGACACAGTCATAAAGCAAAACAGCTAACAAATCTTCCAAAATTGTGGCAAGGTTCTAATACCTGTAAACAAAAGTAAGCAATCAGAATTATATTCATGAAGTGATTAACAGGGATGTTAGTCACTATTCAGCTCAAAATCTTCTCAGTCATCTGCACTCTAAAAACAAAAAGCCCAAAATACACAAAGTGTAATATCAGGTTGTTTTATAAACGTCTGAAAATTGGTATATCATTTTAAGGGAACACAGATTGACAATCTGAGAGCAGGTTGCTCTGGAGAATATTTGGGCACTGAAAATTTTATTATACTGGCTAGTGTTACACTGAAAATTTAAATTAACTACAACTTTAAATGATATGCATTACTCTGTGTGGCTTGCTGTGTAAAAAAAAATAACCTTTCCAATTTGAACACATATGAAGTTCAAGTCAAATGAACAGATAAAACTGGTAGAAAATAAGTTCTTAGGAGAGCGGTGAAATACCACAACTCCATCAACTTCTTCCATCAAAACTGCGACACAAGCCATGCCTGTGTATTAAAAACAATGTCAACTGTTCCAAACAAATTTGCTACAACAACAACAACAGACTTCAGATCACTTAGATGTCACACCACTAAACCAAAACAGATCCCACATCACCATGTGGACACTCCCATTAAACAAAGAACATTCACATACAAAAAATACTGGCATGTTTCTTTCCTGTCACAATTTACTGCAGTTGATTACTGTTATCAAACACAGAAATATGGGGGGAAGCTCAATCACACTGCCATTTGGTGTTCCTGATAACAATTTAATATGAAGCAATGACATAATCTTCACATGTAATTTGATTTGATATTTACAAACTGATTCACAAGTTAATAGGAGGAACAGGAAGGAAAGATATGCATTTATGCAAGTGTACGTACACAGGCATATGGACAATAATGCAAAATATGCAGATGAGGTTTTGGTACATATAAATACAGAAAAAAGACAACGTACCATCAACACTGGTAAATGGACCATGTGTTATGACAAATGTGTCAAATTCAATCAGCGTCAGAACTTTAAGATACATCTTTGGAATCTCAGTTTCAATACTGTCATCATGGGGATCATCCTCTATTGAAGAGTGTTTCACTACGGCCAAGTAAAATGAGCAGTCAATTTCACATGGAGATGATTCCCTCTCCTTGAACTCAACAATCTACAAAGACAAGAAACAGAACAATATATATGAACACAAACTGTTAGCTGTTCATACCAAATAAAATATAGTTAACTGTGGCAACCCTTCCTAGTGCCAAACTGCAATTTGTCAGTAGTACATTAGTACATTGCCAAACTGTTTTGTATAAAAATGCAGGCTGGCAGAGAAGAAAAAATGCAATTTTAAAGACACTGTGCAAACAGAACATATGGCATGATGATGGTGTCATCAGGTGTCCAAATGCTGCAACCTGGCCATTCATAAGCAACAGACAAACGTAAGGACACGGTACAAAGGGGTGAGAGGTTTCCATTTGTATCAATTGATACAAAAATGTAGTGGTTTTTCTGTGTGGACAACAAAAAAGGTTACAATTGGTACATAATCAATAGGTGGCCAAGTTAAAGAGAGTATTTCATGTGCAATATGATTTTGCTGGTTCAACAAAAATGCAGCCAATTATGACAAGCAAGCAAATTCACAGGTTGTAAAGTATAATATTAACTGATTTATCAGCAAATCTGACACCTGTCATGAAGACTTACGTCGGCCCCTAAGTGACATTTAAATGCTGCACAGCATCAACTATGTAAGATATGTTTTCCCATAAGTGGCAATTCAATTCTCAGATTCCTGATGAGGACAAGATTTTTCTCTTCTCTGTCTAGTGCTGAGGTTAAGAACAAACTTGAGCCATACTTCCACTGCCCCATATGCCTTCATGGTGTGTACAGGGATAACTTTACCTCACAGTAAAGATTTAGAGAAACACACTTCATCACAAAATATTAGACTGTTTAATTACTGCATGAATAAAGTAAAACCTTGGTAATGCAAAGTGCTTATTTTGCCTACATCATTTCTGTGTTTGTTCAGCTTTAAAGTGGTAAAAGAGACAAACCATTACAGTGGTAATTACACTTTACCATGAGCCTGTAACTGTGTACTTATTTTCTGTGCTGTTATGACAACATAATATAGACATTTGAAGAAAATTACAAACTGACATTTGGGGACTCCATACAAGGAGCTTCGTATACTAAAAGGAAAGAGATTGAAGACATATTCGAACACAAAATATGCAGGCAATGCATTTATAAATAATGCTGCTCAAGTCCTATAAGAAATAATTTCAATTTCAACAACACTAACAACATATCTGGTATGTCATATTTTCATTCATCCAAAGATTTGAATCTGTAAGCAAGATACACAAATGCCAACACCCCTCCCCTCCCCCAAAAAAAAATAAAATTCTTACCAAAATAACATTGGGATGTTTATGAAGCCTTACAAAGATACGATGCCGTCCAATCTTGGACATCGGATGATCTGGGTGATGCAGCAAAGGTAACCTCTCGTGGGGTGTAGCAGGAAGGTGTTGAAGAGTTTTCTCACATCGCCGTTGTGTTATCCAGTACCTGGAAATATTACACGTATTAATATTTAATGGAAACACCTGACACTCTAAGCTGAATAGACAGAGAAGTGCTCAAATATTATGTCCCCTATAGTAACAGAGAGATATGTGAGCAGATTACAAGAAACAGAGATGAAGTTTCTACAAAACAGGGATTGCATACCTTTCCATTAGATGTTGCCAGTGTTACAACCACAATTCCTGATGCCTGCCAAATCCCTGCTCCAGTTCCACTTGTTGGCCTTAATCAGACACCTCCTGCTGCCGCATTTCTTTTTCCAACAATTCTTAACTTCTATATGGCTTTACAGTGATATGAACGACACGCATTTTTTGTGACTCAGCTTCTTGAATTTCACTTCATACGTTTCAAGGTTCAAAATAATCAACATGACAATAAAATTATGTTTTCACACAGTCACTGTTCTCTTTGTACACCTAACGAAACTACTTGGTATTCAGGGTAGATATATGAGGCAACAGCAAAATATATGTTATCTAAAAGAACTGGTGAACACCTGAATTGATGTTAATATAGGTAACACTTGTAATCACCCCTGTGCCAGCCAATATCTACATCCGACTACCCCTGCTACAAAGTATCAAGATATGAAAAAGAAGAGACAAAATCCAAAGTAGATCTGCAAGTAGAAATATTATAAAAGAACTAATGAAAGTGAGCAAAAAATTGAACAGGTATGTGTTATGCATGAAAGGAAATAGAATTTCTTGCACATAAGGAAACACATATGTCAAAGAACCACCTGTGGGACTAAGCAAATATATGAAGAGCCCGAGTGAGAGACGACATAAATACACAAAACTAAAGCAAGGCTAAACACCGACACAATGCAGTCAGTGTTGGCTGGGAGGGTACAGAACAAGTGAGAAGGCTGTGTTACAAGAAAACCCACCCTGCCAAAAATGGTGATGGATGATAGTAAGAATATTTTAAAAAGATGTGTCTGTACAACATATAAACTGTTTAACAATTCTGAGCCACAGCCATTTCATGCAAAAAGCACAATAATGCCTGGGTATTTTTAAATGTAATATAAATTCACTTCTGTCATTAATAAACATACTATGTCCCACAAATAGGGGTGCTTCTGTAAAGCAACTGGAATGTGCCTGAGTTAGCTATCCAGCCGTTCTGTGGCAGGAAGTGTTTCATTGGAGCAGTGTTTGTGTTTGTCCAAAAAAAAAAAAGTACTTTTTGCTCAACTTTCAGAGATACTGTAAGGAGACTATGATGTTTGTGGGGTTGGTGGAGGGGTATGACTAGTTATGACTTACATCTTCCAGTATCACCAGAAACAAAATGTCAAAATCTTCAGAGAAGAACAATCCAGAGTTTGAAAGTCAGCTCCACACACACCACCCCCGCCCCCCCCAAAAAAACCTACATCCAAAAAACATCACAAATTTGTCCCCACAGAATAAAATTAACCACCCACCCTTTCATATTTACAAGAATACTTCCTACAAAACAGACTAAATGTTTGGCCAGACTAGTGGATTTTGTATCATACTAATGTATGCTCATACACTTACCTATCAACCTTCAAACATGAAAAAGAAATACAGATTTTACTTGCCATTTTTTCAAGATTATCATAACAGGGCAATGTACTATTTTACTGTCACGTTCTGAGGCAGATACATACAAAAGTATATAAGGCTCAAAATGTTAAAACACAACTTAGTACAAATCTAAACAACTGCACAAAAGTATCCTAAATAAAGGTAGGTTTCCTACAATCAATTCTACTTTTTAAGGGTCCATATGAAACTATATTAAAGCCATACCGAAGTTCAGAAACCAACGTAGGAAGACGAGAATGATCTCCATTTAGAGCCGTTTGCAATTCAGGTATAAGAGGCGCATCATACTGTGGCACATGACACTGTAACATCCCAGTATGTGTGTCCACAGTTACAAGAAGCTGCTCAGCTCTCAAGCATGGCTGCAGCACTGGAACTGACAGGATAGCAGGAGAACCTTGTAGATGACCTGCAAAGGCAAGTCTTTATTGATCATCACACTACTCATCAATGCTGGAAATGCCACATATGGCAAGCTCATTGTCAACAGATATGTAACAACTGATGCTGACATCCTTCTCAGCACCTAACTGAAACCAGTCTTCGTCTGAGGCATTCAGCTATTCTGATCTCTTTCTCAATCTGATTCTTCTCCACTTCTTCAATAATCTTCAATCTCCCATGAAGCATCCTAACATACTCCATAGGGCATGACATGCCAAGCTTCAGTGTTATAATTATAAGAATCTTTAAAGATGCAACCAGAGACAAAGCTGACTGAAAGCCTAACGAAAGGTTTTTAATGAAAATCATTGCAGATGACAAAAGCTGTATTAAAAATAAGTAAGAAAATGGCACTTACATTCCACATCTTTCAGCATACTTTGCAGTTCTTGTTTGAGCTCTGTGAGACGACTCCGTGTCCGAACATATATTGTATGCACCAAAAGACGCTCCATGGATAACAAATCAGATCTTATGGCCCTGTCCGCAATTTCACTTTCCTGTGCAGTAGTAAATAAAATTTGCACATTTGAAGTTCTTACAGCAATGAACAGAAAGATTACAGTCCTCAGGGATGTGACAGTATTCTTAATAAAGCTCATACATCAGATAATTTCAATAAGAAACTAATAGGGGGAGTGGAATAAGGAACGTAATCTGATGTAAACATTCATAATGTTAAGTATTATTTACATTAAAGGAGGGGTGCACAAATACCAGCTGGATGACTTAATTTTGTACCATGGTGTCTAATATTTGTGAGTCCTCAGTGAGAAACTTGCTTCATGTCACCCCTCTGGCACCTACAGTTTTGAGGTGGATCCTAGATTTCTGCAAAAATTTGTGTACACCCATACTAAAGTCAAGTTTTACCTGAATACTGTTCAGTTCTCTCAAAATGTACTGAAATATTTCTAATGATGTATTTAATACCTGTCATAAAACTGTCAGTTATACCAACTATAACCAAACTGAATTTGGCCAACTAACCAACACAAATTGCAATGAATTCTCCTTATCCACGATGTCATTATTAAGAGGATACGGACGGATGGGTGTACACAATTAAGGGTACCACCACTAATTACAGCAGAAGATGCTTACAATATAAACATGCTACTTTACCTTAGTGCCAAGTGATGGAACATGGACTACAGCAAGAGGTCGTGCTGGGTCATGAGTATCCACTTGTACAGTCAGTCGATATCCCAACTCTGACCTTGGATCTTTGGAGGTTAATTCCCTGAAATGTTTATTATGGAATAATAGAAGTAAGAGTTAAGATGTGCCCATGTTGAACTAAGCACCACACTATGAAGGTGCATGTGAGGGTAGGCTTACAGGTTAGTCAATGTCATAACCCAGCCATTTGACCCCTTAGGAAAGGGCTAAACTGGCCTGAAGTGATGACAAAATCGAAAAATCTCAGCCTCCGCTTGAAACTGAACTCTAGGTGTCCAGTTCATAGCCTACTCACTGTACTGCCTGACTTATCCTGGCTATATTATGGAATATTAAACAATGCACAGTTGGAAATATTATTATTCATCCACTTCTACAGGTGAACAGTTAACACTATTACTATAACTCTAACCTAAAAAGTTAGCAAATCAACAGTTTTAATTTTCTCCCAAGTGCAGAGAAATTACGAAAAATAGTTCATACCAATATACAAGAAACGAAGCATGAGCTACAATGGATAGTACATACAGATTCTTATTAAACTGGAATACAGATGTCATATGTAAGAAACAGAACTGGAGAGTACTACCTACAGTGTTAAAAGAGGGAGGAAAAGCTCAACCCTACTTTCCACATACTACAGTATCCACCACGCAAAAACAAAATTATTAAATAATTTAATTATTACCTCCAATATGAAATAGACAAACACTTCCCTGGTGTGTATTCATCCACATGGATGTGATCATCCAAACGGTCCCTACACAAACGAAGTGTCTGGGAATACAGCACCTGTACACAGAAAACTTCTCAGCATTATTACTTCTGTATTTTAATTTATTTTCACTTGTGATAAACCAGACAACAATAAGGCAAAATACAGCAAACTTCTCATGATTCATGGCTTCAAGGACACTTACATATTCTAACAAGCTAACAATGACAAAAGAACCTCAGTCCTTAAACCCAAGAATGCCTAGTGTCAAAGAGCGCAGGTACTTCGCTGGAATCACAGATCTCTCAAATAAGTTGGTTTATTTAAGGATACTGTCATAGCTCAGACCAACAATGCTGGAAAATGTGATTACAGAACAGTGAATGGATGTGGAAGGAAACAGCTGTGGCCTAATTTCACATTCTATACCAAACATTTCCTGAAGGTACTTTGAAAAACAATGAAAAACCTGTTATGAAATAGTCTTCAAGTCAAGATTTGAAGCTAGGATCTCACAAATATAAAGCAGGCATGCTACCCATTTAACTGTAACATCTGATTCAAATACAGAGGGTAATACTCAGTGTAAAAGTACAAATAGAAGTACAAAAGTGTGTAAAAAGTCTTTAATTGTAAAATTCTCATTTTTGGCACCATACTAGCCAATTTAACAAGATGTGCCTAAATTTTGTTTGCTATTAAATCATACCTCAAGTTGAAGACTCTGGCAGAAAAAGTGCAGACAGTTGTAGACTTCAGTAAGAGGCTGCAGATTATCAACTAATCTTGACTGGATTACTTGATGGATATACTGCACCTGCAGAGAATGGACCAACGCCTTACCATCTGAAAAACAAAGACATTCTCTTCATTCCTATGAGTTGTACACATGAGGTTGCATTTTCACTTCACACTATACTTCCTAACACAGATACTTAAGAAGTCCCAACTTGAAAATTCACAAAGACAAGTCCAAAGAAAGTCAGTACAAGAGTGTATGTTGGTCTGTATGTCAACTTCAGGGGGTAAAAAAACTATTATTCACACTTTCTTGTCCTCACAATTTTGCAGCCTGTATCTAATGCATAACTATAGATTTCAGGGTTTAGCCACATCAGATATTGAAGCTGTGCCATTTTGGCATATGCTACAACTGCCATGTTCAAAATGAATGAGATGGAAAAGGAAGTGGTTAATATACAGACTGCACAGTGTGAGTAAGGGTGGGGGTGTAGAGCACGGTGCTATCCAATGGGAAGAAATCAAATGGTTAAGACATTCTTGGATAAATTTCACTGCAAGACCCACATATCTGGCCACTTCCTCCTTGCACATCAGTCACTCTGAAGAAGGAAACTGCAATGTACCCCACACAGGAACAGCTTTAGTATCTGGGGTGGCTAAACACCAACAACCAAAGGTCATACTTTCATTTGGGTCTCTGAAAGGATCAAAAACACAACTCAATTTAAAACATCAAAAACATTCCTACATAAAAAGTTTCACATCCTAAACTCAGTGAAATTGCAGGGACAAACTATTAAGAATTTATCATCATTAATTCATGTGCAACACCGATTGGTGTAAAACTTTTCCTTGCAGATACAACAAAAACATGCCTAATCCATACACCTGGTTAGTATGATTCAAGTTTTTTTGGCCCACAAAAATGACTGAGTTAACAAAATGACCAGCCTTCCCTGCCTTGTAATAAAGCTATAATATTTTACAATAACGAAACAATGTTTCTCAGTTTGTGGTTTGCACAGCACTGCTGGTCAGGACAGCTCAATTTACACCTGCACACAACTTCTGGCTACAATCACGATCCAACAACATCAGCCTAAATACAGGTGTCTATTAGTACTGCAGCTGTCACGGCTTCTCCCAGAGGATGCAAGCTTTGTTACGTGACAATGCTGCCATGGTCAAGGACATGATAGAAGGGACACCTTGTATATGTCACACCCCAAACATGCTAAGTTCAGCATTATTGAGACAAGTACATATGAGGCTGTTTGCTGTTTCATGCTCATGACAGGGACAACAGAGCTGAGTCACAATGTCTCAGCTGTAATGTATTAACACTATTTCCAATACAACCACCTATAAAGAAAACTATTTAACCTTTCAGCACCAGAATTAAATGCCCATAGTAATGTGTAGAAGATCAAAATTTAAATGACCCCTGCATAAGAGGGCTGCATTAGAGCAAATATATTCATATGACATTCGTGATTTCGAGCATCACCCTGTGCTTTACATATGTAACATTCAACACCAAATAGTTAACAAATAACACGCTGAGGAAGAAAATGTATATTAAAAGGAAAATTACAGCACATTTTTAGATAAATATCATACCACCAGTTTCTTTATCCTCAACAAGGATATCAATATCCAACAACCTCCATGGAATATTTGGTCCATCTCCCATTACTGTAAGGGAAACTTCAAATTCATGTTCCACAGTAAACGTGACCCGACCACTCTCAATCTAAGAAAAAGACAAAATGTAATTACAATTATATATCTACATACAGAAAGAAAATAATTTAGAACTGTACCACTTCCAGACACAACACCCTCATCAAATGGCTAACCCACCCACTCCCCCCACAACATAAATGAACACACATGTCCATGCACACAGACGTTTATGTGTAACACACACAGGTTCAGCCAAGTTATGGCAGTTCATTCCAACAGTCACGTAGCTGTCGACTGGTCATCATGCAGACACTGATGAAAAGCATAAACTGGCTCTCCTGGTACACAGCTGCTGTAATTCCAGTGTGCAGTTCATTTACGTCAATCACTTCAAGTTTATGGCGAGATACATTGCTGAATTGCATGCTTCTCACTGAGAATTACATAAGGAAGATATCTTATTACCTGTGTGTTCATAATTCTAAGCGACAGTATCAAGACTTGCGTTTACCCAGTAAGCAATACGTATTAAAGCTGTAAGGTTGCAGCCAGATCAGTTTGCCGCAACACAGCAAACAATTTACACCATCTTCCACCCGTCTCCTCATTTCCAATCACTCTCATGTTGCCACATGGTCACAACACAACTTAGCATGCTGCTGAGGACCACAAACAACATAGTAGAAGCAATATTCCTATGCCTTCTACTGCTATGTGTATGGAAAATGAAAACTGTAAGTTGACACGGACTGATGGAAATTACAATGTTGCCAAATCATGGGAACAACAAAAATCTCTTCCAATAATCTACATCTTTTAAATCTGCACAGGTTGATGGCTGAACCTATATCTTGAGACAGTAGGGAGTGGTTAGGGGACTCTTTGCCTCCAGACTCAGTATTAGCTAATGCAAGCACACATTCACAGCTCTAGACATGGCTTTCACACAAGCTGTGGCAAAAACATTTGAACATGCCTCTACATAAGGGAACAAACATGGATTGCGTTGCCAGTAGAAACAGACAACTGCAGTTTGTGCTGACACCAGAAGTTCTAAAAGATATGCAAACAAGACTCATACTGAGTCCAAAACAGTCACTTTGTTGACCATCTCTTATAATTCAACCATATTCTGTTCAACTGTTTAATCAGTTTCGAGCACAATAAAATAAATGACTGAAACTCATCCAGCTAAATACAAGATAAAATGTCACTTGTCCTTATCAGTAACAAGCCAATCCCACAGAGCTGTCTATGAATAGAAATTCCATTTTCTAACAGATTAACTAAGTGTTAATTTCATTATTCATTTATGTTGTCTATTTCAGGTTAAGTATGATGTGTGTCATACTCTACATCTCTCTCATGCAACTCCTTTCCATCTCTCTTTCACATTACACTGCAACCAGCATGAGTTCCAAGTAGTACATTTTAATGCAAGGCTGTAAAACAAAGAACGCAAAAAGTCTGTTCATTTAGTTTCATGTGTGTTAGACGCATTTTAAAGCCGGGATTAGACAGCGCGTGGCTCGCCTCGTTTTACGTCATAACTGACGTCACTGACAAAGAATCGTATTCAAACGCGCCGTGTAACCGGCCTGGCGCAGCGCGGAGTGTGATTGGTGGAGCGAGGCTCGTGGGATCGCCTCAGAAGCGGTTTTCTCATGATCCTCAAAGGGACTCGGCGTGGGCAGCTGTTGCGGCTACACGGCGCTTGCAGTCTACGCGCCAAGCCAGTCTCGTCCTACCTGTATACACTTAGGTCTGGTCTTTGTTTTCTGCTGTCGGGGTGCGCGAAGAGTGAAAGTTTCTGTCCCACAATTGGTATTGGCTAGAATGGAGTGGTCAAACGAGGACATTTTTAAGTTCATAGAACAACACGACTTATTCCACAAGCTGAGCCGAACCTACCCGAGTAAGGCCGCTGGTCGGCCATTTGCCGAGCTGCGCCGCGTCGTGTAGCCAGATTGTCTTTTCTGTTCCGATCTGTTGGCTGAGCAAGTGACGTCACGTCACTGGACAAGCCACGCGCCGTCTAATCCTGGCTTAATGCAAGACTGGAATATTGCGCATGCATGTATAAATCCATCTAAATTTCACATATTTTAGACACTACGATAGTCATTAGTTAAGCTTTACAAAATCTCTTCTTCTCTTTTCTGTTTCACTTTAAAGCAGCCACAGATTTTATTAACTTATGTCTTGTAATTCATTTAACAACAGCCACTTCATTAACACAAAACATATAAAACTCTGCCCCTGAAACACATTAGCAAATATAGGTACATCATAAAAATTCTGCTACATTTACTTGCTTTTGAATAATTCCTCCAGCAAACGCTATTGTGTGCTTCTCTACACCTTAGACACAAAACAATTCTCTCACGAGTAAGTTTTTAGTGAGTTACTGTTGACCAGTTTTAATGAAAACTGAACGATTCAACACATTTTCCTAAAACCCTCTAATAACAAACTTCATGAAAATCCCAACTAATGCACATAAACTATTGTGAATAAAGTTTATGTGCATTAGTTGGTGTTTAATAAATATATCTTAATTGAAAAAATGCACGGTAAATACAATGTTAAGTTCATGAAAATCCATTCAGCAGTTCTCAAGTGGTTGGATGCAGACACGCAGACAAACATGGCAAAACTAACATGTAAATTTTTGCTATTTTTAGTTGCAAACACACCAGAAGCATCACCACTAAACTATAATTATCATAGTTGAATGCTATGATGTCTTCTAATTACCTTCAAATTCCTCATCTGTGGCAGAAGATTTCCAGTTACAAGACGATGCTGAATCACTTGATTGAGTCGCAACAAGGTTGACCTCCTCTCTGAAGAGGTGATAGGATCTGGAGGTACTATACGGTCCTTTGAAAGCAATAAATACTCTTCTACTACAAGCCATACAATAGCATATAAAATAATGTATTTACATACTGTCCTGTGTATTCAGTAGATGTTTTGGTATAACCAAACATATCTCAAAAGCAATCACAGTTGCTGCCACTTATTAATTACAGCTGTTAAGACTCTGACAAATGTTAATATATATTTAGCAAATCTTTTAAAGCCATACATTAATAAGAGAAATAACAGACTTGGAATTCTGAAAGGCCCTTTCCCACCAAGTTGCAGCAACACAGAAATTAATTCTGAGTACATAAAGACCCAAAAAGTAACAAAAGATTAAAAATGAATGAGAATGATATTGAAGACGCAAACAAATATTCATACTCCATCAGTGTGGTGACCAACACTGGTGGGGCACAGGAAGATGTAAAAATACAGCTTCAGAAGGCAAATACAGCTTTTATTCAACTTTATCAAGTACAGACGACTAGGGAGATATCTACTGGAACAAAGTTGAGAATTTTTAGAAGTAAGGTTAAGTTTGATGTGTATGGGTTCGAAACATGGTAGGTTGCAAAGAGAATTATAAGGGACCAGCAAACATTTCTAAACAGGTGCCTTAGGAAAATTTTTAAGATCATTTGGCCTAACCTTATCTGAAATGAAAAGCTGTGGAGTTGTGCACAAGAGAAACCATAGGCAGTGCAAATCAAACTACAGAAATAGAAGTGGATTAGACATACACTGAAAAAAAGATTGCTCTGCCATAGACAAACATGCTTTGAGTTGGAACCCTTCAAGGAAAATGTACAAGAGGAAGATGGAGGACAACAATAAAGGAGGAAGCTGAAATAGTGGTAAAGACTTCGAGAGCGGTCAAGGCAATAGCTAGAAACAGTCTGCTGGCATTGCTTTGTGGTGGCCCTATGCTCCTAACTGCAGTAACAGGAAACTGCCTGACATAATGATCCAGCTTACTACAACAATATCCAGACTCTCTGAGCATTACTGGGAAAAGAGATCTACACTAGAAAGTCTGTGAAAACCGCCATTATCTTATTCTTTTTGTTCTGTTTAATTGAATTTATCATGTTGTTCCTCCTCTTGAACTTATGTAATGATCAGTTAGTAATTGTTAGTCAAGATTTCACAACATTTTGATTTTTAAATATACTTCTTGACATTTTACTTGTCATTACTTTCTGAAGCCATTTCTAATAACCCTGCATAGTTAATACAAAAAAAAAAATACATAAACAAACACACTGTATAAAACTCAATCCTACATATTTACATTAAACTTAATTTCCTCAACATTACTTTTAGAGGGAGTTTCCAATAATCCTGTACATTTAGTATAAATTAGCAAACACATTTTACTGAACATAATCCTACGTATTTAACTTAAACTAAAAAAATGTAAGCTTATTTTAGTCAACATTAATTTCAGGAGCAAATTCCAATAATTCTGTGCAGTTAATATAGACAGACAAACAAATTTTACTCAGCATAATCCCACATATTTAATAAAAGTTTGAGAAAAAGCCCATTTTACTCATCATTACTATTCGAGGCAATTTCAACAAACCTTTACATTAAATTTAAAATAACTTACCCTAATGCATGCAGGCAGTCTTGAATATGTTCCAGTTGTAAGAACCTCTACTGCTGCAGGGATGTGGAAATTTGGTAATCGGGCATGGACCAAAGTTTCCCTTGCCATTCGTGCCAACATATCTGCTGTGTCCACAAACAGGAGTGACTGTTTATCCAGAAACGCCATTATGTGCTGAAAATACAAAGGAAAAGTCAAGTCATAAAAATGTCTGTAATAATAAATTCTGCTTTGTGCCTCTAAGCCTTTTACCATGGTTTAATAAGAAAATTATTACAAGGTTGTGTGGCAGGATGTGAGCCATGGCACTGAGTCACACAGTGGAAGCTGCCATGGACTAACCTGAGGAACAATCACAGCATTTGGCTGAGAAATATTTGGTGTCTGGGCCTAGATTTATACCTGGGACCTCATAAATATGAAGCAGGAGTGGTGCACTCTCAATTTTGTTGTTATAATTGTTAGCTATCAAAAGATGAATTAAGTGATAGTTTTAGAACTGGCAACAGAAAATAATTATTACAAAAGTCAATATAACAGAACAAAACAGATTCAACTGCTAGGGACGTGAAATGTATGAGAAGAAATTGCAGCTACGTTTTTATAAAAAAAGGTAAGCTCACAGGCCTACAATGTAAGTAAATGGTATCACTAAATGCCATCACACATCCACACCAAATCATTACTCCTAGATACATGACATCCCTTATCTACAAAAACACATGTACTCACTGCTGATTTGTCCACTTTGGAAGCACTGCTGGCCCATTTGACAAGAGCTAACAATCTCACAAATAACTGGCGTGTCCTTGCTGAGAAGTTATATATTTCTATCTTACGTTCCATATCCGTCTTCCGAGGAAGGCTGGAAATTAAAGCATAAACACGTACAGTAATACACATGTGTAAGGTTAAGTAAACTAAGGTTATGTAACATAACACCAGAAGTGCCAGCGGTAAATCTGACAGTGATAAGACAAAACATGCAAAAATTCAAGTCCAACCATAACGCAAAATTTCCAACTTACACCCACTCATCATACACCATTTTTGGTAGAATGAACTGCACCACATTTTGGTATTTAAAATTCCATGACTGGAAATAACAAAAGTGAAAAAATATATACACAATACAAATAAATATTTTACATCACAACTTGCAAGATTTTGGACATCCTTTACTTAAAAACCCCTTGTATGGTCTGAAATTCAAAATATACAAAACACTGCAAACTATATTACCAACTTATATTCAAAATTTCATGCAACATATTCATTAATTTTCATTCAAATGCACAAGTAATTCCCTCAAAATGCTTTGTAACTACATACCTTAGATAACATGGCAACAGATGTCACATGCTGTCAGACACAGTAATTTTTGTAAGGTTCACAATTTTCAACCACAGCCAACCATATACGGTGGTAATTTCCAACACTGGTCATTTATATGGTTAACAGTGGCATGTCCGATAAAAAAGAGTACCTCCTGCTTTATGTCCCATGCCATATGTTCTACAGAGTAGACTGTATGTTGGTTAATGGTTCAAACACCACATGACTATCACTCAACCACACACGCGCGCACGCGCGCGCCCCACACACAACACACACACACCACACACACACACACACACACAGAGAAATACAGACATCATACAAAAGCCTAACACAACATTGCAAGTGGCTCAATTCCTGATCATAACTGAGCACATTCTGGAAGTTCTAGCAATCATCAACAATCGTAAAAAGATTTGTCATAACAGACCCCAGACAACACATGTCACAAAAGAGGTCAATGTTCCGTGCATCAATGGTGAACAAATTAGCTCCAGATTCAGCAGCAAGGCAAGTCTCAGCAAAAATTAATTCCATGGAAAGAAATATTCTCTCAAAATATCTCAGAAACTCCTTGATCACGTGGATGACAAGACCAGACTGACTATAAGCTCAAGAAAATGTCTCAAGTCAGCTCAAAGTCTTATCAGAAAATGTGCACTCAAATGTAAAGGCAGTAAGGATTTTGCATTCTGCTGGTACTTGGGTTTTGTGTGCTGTAAGTTCATTCTACATAGCCAGAGAGTAAAAAAACTATACTTATTCTGTAAAACCACAGATACACAGCTCTATTAATGTGGGTTTAAAAATAAGAGACTGGTAAAAAGAAAAAGAAAAAAAAAACACTGCATAAAGCTCTCTTAGGAATAATCTCAGTTTCAAGAAAATATGTCAAGTACCAGAGATATAAGAATGCTGACTGCCCTTCTGATGTACTCATTTTTATAAATAGACAATGTGCATTTACTTACAGTTCTGCTAACACTGTAAGCTCATGATATGTTCGCTGGATGATGAAATCAATAAGCACTGCAAGTGATATTGAGCCGCCTCTATTGCCTTCCTGAGGAACATTATTCCCACCTGGAGTCTGATGACCTTCCAGTGGAACAGGCGCCATCTCCGATGCTTGTTTAATTCTTAAACAGGAGAAGGTTTGAAGTTTGATTCCAGTAAACACAGTTAATATACAAATAAAATGAAATAAAATACGCCTCAGTTTACACTAAGGCCACCAAAATAAGTCCCATGGATAGACTCCCCTTCATATCCACCTCCAACTCTTTATGCTTCCCCATCATCATTTTTCTCTGTACAGCCAGACCTTAATTTAGATCCATACTCTTTAATTCACAGCCTCCTCATTTTAAATTCAACACCCTTTGTCTGGTTGCATGCTAAGATGCTAGGAGCATACAAAACTCACAGTGCACAACACGGTTTCTTCCTTATTATGGGAGTAACATGTTGAAATTACACCTCTTTGATTTACACCATCTCTCTCAGGAACACAACAAAGGCATAAATCAGAGTTAGGTGTACTGTCCTCCAGTCAACTAGGCCCTCTGTTCACACAAATACAGGTAGTGACAACCACATGACAAACTTCAATAGCGACAAGAGCTTTGGATTGGTTGATACACATCAAAGGGCAGTGGAAACGGAGGGGAATATAAGAGTAGACAGAGAATGAGCAGGCTCAAGAGCCACTAGCTCCACCACCCATGGAACCTTTCCACAGCCTGAATATAGCTATTTAGGACACAGATTACATTTACTAAACAGATTCTACATTTCAAAAATTTAGAATACTAAAATACAGACCTCAAATTTCTGACAACAATACATCATCATCCTTTCCATTACAACTAGCTGGCCTTGCATGTATTACCAAACACAATATTTCCGTTCTTTTTACGATTTTCGTAAGTACAGAGAAACCCACTTAAAACATCCCCAATTATGAAGTTTTCCTCCCACGACATCACAACAATTTAGGACCAAAATTTTCCCATATAATTACAATACATGTTACCCTCTTAATAGGGTTCCCACTTAAAATGATTTCCCACTTAAGGGTGACGACACAACAAATCAGACAAGACAAGTCTTGATAAGCTCAGCCTGATTATCTGGAAATCGGACAACAGAGTTCAATGATTTCTTACTCAACAGTCCAAAAAGAAAACTCAATTACCCATCATCCTCTGCAAAACTGATACGGAAAAATCATGTCTGTACTGTAGTTCCTGTCTTCAAGCACATGATGCTCAGTGAATTATTTGTGACACACAAGCACTCGTGGAAAAGGGACTCAAGATTTGGCACATACACAAGCCAACTAGACCTTGTTAGCTGATATGAAAATGCTAGGGGTTTCAGGAAGAGCATTTTGTGAAGTGATAGCTCTTGTTTCAGATACACCCCCCTCCCCACCAAAAACAGGGAACAGCACTATGGGAAAACTGAAAGCAAATCTCTGCAAAACTGAAAGCAGCAATACTATCAACTGATTTAATGTCACAATACGTCAAGAGATTCATGACAGCCACGTTCCAATGTTCAAGTTTGCACCCATCACTGTGTTGACAAAACACTTTCCACATATAAGATAGTTCTTTCTGGAAAAAGACATAGATTTGACAAGAAATAAGGAAATGATTTTGGTGACTTACTGCGCAGCCAATTATGGGATGACGCATAAAGTCAAAAAAATTACTAATGATGATGGGAGCCTGGTAATAACAATTTGCTTGATTTTGTTTATTTACCAATTATTTGAACATAATAGTGTTCATGCTGGTGTCATCATCAAAGTACAAATCTACAGCATCACTGCTACATCAACCTGTTCAGACTGTGGTTTTCTGAGTTGTGGCACCATGTAGTCTTCTAAGTGAATACATGTGTCTCACAGGAACATACTGCCTACTTCTTCAGGGATGAAGGATTAGGTCTACGATGACACTAACAATGAAGGTGGCAGTATCAATCTGTACGGCTACACAGTGTCACAACCCAGAAGACCACAATCAAAACCTTGTATTTACCTTATTACAGCAGCATCCTTGTACAATGTATTGCATTTTGTTCCTATACCTGGTAATGTCCAACAACTGTACCTTATAAATACTCTTTTAACACAAAACTATCCCATATTTTGTGATCTGCTTAGCACTACTCCACCATTTCTTCCTATGAATAATGAATTATGTGAAACATATTTCTAACACTGCCAAAACATGCCAATTATTTATGTAACATAAAACATCGTAAATACACACAGAACATTCGTGTGAATTCAAGTAGTTCCCTCCCAGAAAACCTACGACACACTATGCAATTTTACTGATAATAAACCATGTCTTCTGTAAGTTGAAAAATTATCTACTAACAGCAGCCAGTAAGGTGAGCACACGAAATTACCGATTACATTTAGTACTTTGTACTTGGTGACATTAAGTTTGGGGTCGACCAGTTCATCAGAAATTACTTTTTTATTATTACTTTCATTACTTCTTTTTTATTCCATAGATCCACACAAGGTATAACCTTCGGATGTAGAACATGTCATTTAAAAAAGATCAATAATAAGAAATAGTAATAGCTCTATACAATACAATATGGAGCCAGTCAAAAAAGGTACATCTTACAACCATACATCATTTGATCAGTTCCATAGAACCATACACAGGTCATACATTACATTATTACAATACAGCAATAAAATACAAGAAGTAAAATAGAGGAATAATCCATGCTTCATTGTGTAATAGATCAAGGATAAAATGCAATAAATATAACCTCAATAATACGGAACAGACAACAGGCAACATACACACAATACAAACCAGAACAACACCAATACTCAAAGGAACAATATGCAAACAATCAACCTTAATGAAATGCAAAACAAGTACATAACTATTAAAATCAAAACCACAATATATGGAAATTGATACATGAGATGTATATAATAACACCCTTTACATAAATCATATGTTGAAACAATGTAAATTTATAAGTTAATACATAAACCAAAGTCTTTATTTTGTCTTTTTTGTCAAAATTGATTTTATTGATCTCAATACATAACACGATTTATTTAATTCATATATTAAATGGTCAATATGATTTTCCAAGCCAAGGAGCTATCCATACTTAGTCCCAGAAATTTAATATTGTAAATATTAACAATTTGTCTATTTTCATAGCTTACATGTACATCTAATTCATGACTATTTTTTGTTAGAAACTGTAAAAAATTAGTTTTATCAAAATTTAAGGTTAATAAATTAGTTTGGAACCAATTATTTATCTTATCAAATACTGTATGAACTTTTGTTTTAAACTTCAGAGAATCCTTGTCAAGAATAATAATGCTAGTATCATCAGCATCCAAAATCGAGCCTTGAGGAACTCCATGATGAATTGGTTTCCAATCTGAATATTTGTTAAAATTTTTGTTTATTGATACTCTTTGATATCTGTTACTTAAGTAAGATCTTATTAATTTACTAAATATACCTTTAATTCCATAAAATTCCATTTTTGAGAGCAGTATGTCATGATTCACATAGTCAAATGCCTTTTTAAGGCCACAAAATATTCCTCCCACTACTGAATTAGAATTTAGGGCGTCTGAAATCTCTTTTAACAATCTATAAGTAGCCATTGTTGTAGATAAATTTTTCCTGAAACCAAATTGTTGATTTACCAAAATATTATTATACTTTAAATGATGATATAATCTTTTATAGATTATTTTTTCAAAAATTTTTGAAAAGGAAGTAAGAACAGAAATTGGTCTATAATTAGATAACTCAGTACTTTCACCACTTTTAAACAGGGGTTTTACCTCAGCATATTTTAAACATGTAGGAAATTCACCAGTTGTAAGTGCCTTATTACATATACAGTGAAACCTCTATCCATCGTTCCCGTTACCGTCGTTGGCCCGCATGTATCGTCTGCCTTATTTGGTCCCGAAATTAGCCCCATATAAATAACACTATTTCTTCCCGCCTCCATTGTTCCTCGAACTGTCGTTTTCCCACACCAATAGTTGAAAAATCACGGTCCTGACGCAACATTTTCCCGCACTGATAGTTTTTTTTTTAAATTTGAAGTGATGGTTTAGTGCGCTGTGCGTGCATTGCTTTCTTAGTGCCACCTGGATTGGCTCCATCAAAAAGTATGGAGTGCATTCTGTACTCTTTGCTCTCCATCCTTTTCTTTGGACTAGATGAAGACTTGGCAACTCTGTTGTGGAGCTTTACTTCATTGCAAGTGGTTCTGTGTGTTCTGGTGTGCTTCATAGTTTCATACGTTACCCTGGTTTAATCATTTCCATCCTTTATTATCCTTTTCCTATAATATTTTATTTCTGTTATTAATTCATTCCTGTTTTTATTACTTCATTATATTTTATTCCTGCTATTTATTTTGAAATCCGTGGACCATGTCCCAACAAAAAGCAAGTGAGAACTCTGCACGAGCGATTGAAAATAGTAGAAGAGGTGGAGAAGAATCCTGGAGAGAAACGTGTCGACATTGCCAAACGCCTTGGGTTGGCTCCAAGCACACTAAACTCCATATTCGCAAAGAAGGACAAAATCCGAGAGCAGACAGGAAAATGTGGTAACGCCAGTAAGAAGAGGAAAATAGGTAGGGAGTCGACATTCGCCGAGTTGGAAGGAGTACTCTTCTCGTGGTACCAGCAGGCAAGGGCGTCGAATATCCCAATTGATGGAACCATTCTTCGTGGAAAGGCGAAGATGATTAAAGCGCAGCTGAATATAGAAAATTTCACTGCATCCAACGGCTGGATAGTGAGGTTTAAGGACCGGCATGGCCTAGTATACAAGAAGTTAGTCGGAGAAAGTGCGGCAGTGGACAGCGAAAGCACGGAAGCGTGGCTGGAAAGACTGCCATCTTTGTTGGAGGGCTACGAACAACGTGATATTTACAACGCGGATGAGACGGGGCTCTTCTACAACGTGCTTCCTTATAGAACCTTGGCTCTCAAAGGAGAGTCTTGTCATGGAGGGAAAAACTGTAAAGACAGACTTACTGTTTTACTTTGTGTTAACAGTGATGGAACTGACAAACAAGTACCGATTGTTATCGGAAAATCTCCGAAACCGCGATGTTTCAAGAATGTAAAAAAATTACCCACCAAGTACCACGCGAACAATAAAGCGTGGATGACCACAGACATTTTTTCTTCATTTCTGCGTTCATTAGACGCAAGTATGGGTGCACAAAACAGGAACATTCTCCTCTTTGTGGACAATTGTGCCGCACATCCAAAGGATACATCGTTTCTAAGAAATGTAAAAGTCATACGGTACCCGGCAAATTGTACAAGTGTGCTCCAGCCCCTTCATTTAGGGGTAATAAAGTGTTATAAGCAGCTTTATAGAAAACACCTCGTGCAAACAGCTGTTTGCTTAATGGATGCAGGCAAAGATACGAAAAAGAAGATAAACGTGTTGGAAGCTTTGCACTACACTGTGGCAGCCTTGCAAGAAGTAACCCAGCAGACAATCGAAAATTGTTTTCGGAAAGCTGGTTACGTGCAGGGACAATCTTCAGGCGATAGTGACGTCGTATTGACCAACGATGACGACGATTTCCGCCAAGACTGGGAAAAGTTCAGTGGCATGAACAAAGATAAATTCGAGGACTACGTCTCTGTGGACAGTCACGTGGCAACCTGTGGTGTAGAAACAGTGCAGGAGCTGTGCGTGAGCCTCGTGGCGTCCGGGGGTGTAGAGTGGGAAGAAGGAGAAGAAGAAGCTGGCGAACCCAAAGTTGTGCCAAGCTTTGCTGAGACGCATGAAGCGCTGATGAAAGTAAGATCTTTCTTTTATGCGCACAGCATGGTGACAGTGATCGTGGAAGTGTTCTAGGCCTTGAAAAATCGTACTTTGAATTGAGGAGGAGTAAAGTTTGCTCAAAACAAACGTCAATGAAAGATTTTCTCAGCAAGAAGTAATAATTATCATTAAATTGTTCTTATCTATAATTTTTAATGGTTTCCCGGTACTATCATTTCCCGTATGTATCGTTCAAATTTTCCGGTCCCCTGAAAAACGATGGATAGAGGTTTCACTGTATATGTTAATGGTGATGTAATAAATGGCATACTTATTTTTAAAATTTTATTCGAAATCCCGTCATATCCACAGGAGTTTTTTGTTGTCAATTATTTAATAATTTTTTTTATTTCTTTGGTACTTGTATTTTTGAATTGTACACTGGGGAAAGGCTGTTTGAATACATTACTTAAACAGTTCAAGGGATTCATATTTTGTAAAGGGCCATCACTGTATTAAGGATATCACTGACTATTTTATCTGTTACAGTTAAGAAATACGTATTAAATTAATTTACAATTAATTGGCAATCATCTGTCACGATATTATTTATATGAGATAATTCTTTATGATTATTTTTATTTCCTGTAAGTGTTTTAACTATATTCCACATAGCTCTTAGCTTATTATCAGAACCAGATATATACGAGGGTTATCCAGAAAGTAAAGATACAACAGGGGTGGGAGGGGAAGGGAAATCACCACAGACCATCCCACTCACAGCCCAGACCTTGCTCCCAACAATTTCCATTTGTTTTTGCATTTAAAGAACCATCTGGCTAGCGAGAAGTTTTACGAAGACAAAGAGGTGAAAAACGAAGTCACTACGTGGTTGCCTGCACAGGCGGTGGTGTTCTATAACATCGGAATACAAAAACTCGTACCCAGGCTAAACAAATGCCTTGACAAAGATGGTGATTATGTTGAAAAATAGCTAATGGTATGTGTTAAGATTTTTTTCACTCAATTTTGTTAATAAATATTTTTTAAAAATTTTATTGCTTTTGTATCTTTACTTTCTGGACGTCCTACGTATTTATTATAGTAGGCTTCTTTTGCTGCTGTAATGACCTGAGATAAAATTTTGCAATACAATTTATAATCCTTACAAAGCTTGGGATCATTACTGTGTTTACTTAGTAAGTACAGCTCTCTTTTCTTATTACAAGAAATTTTAATCCCTGTTGTTAACCATGGTTTTTTATTATTATGTTTAATATGAGATTTCTCGGTGGGAAAGCTAGTGTTCAATATTCTCAAATAAGTATTTAAAAAATTATTAAAAATTATATCAACATCCTCATTTATAAAAACATTATCCCAGGATTCATAACTTAAATTTAATTTGAAGTCTATTAGAGGACGAGTTAATTTTCCTACCAACGTGAGTATATTCATACTCATTTTGTATAAAAATATTATCTAATTTAATGATTTGGGCATTTTCATTTTCATTTCATTTCTTTATTTATTTATCCTGTTGATCAAAATACATTTATACAGGACATGTCAATATATAATTACACATTATTAAAGTATTTAAAGTATTATTAGTATTTATCTACTTGTATCAGTAGCCAATTTCTGAGAAATCTTCATTCTGATAATCTTCTATTGTATAGTAGCACCCTAATAAGTAACTCCTTCAATTTCTTTTTAAACTGGTTGATATTTTCTATTTGTTTGATATTGTTAGGCAATTTTTTGTAGTAGATACAGCCTGCTAGTGATGGTTTACTGTTATAGATTTCTAAGTTATACCTATATATATGATAATCTTTATTATTTCTTGTGTTATGTGTATGCATTTGTTTATTTACAGTGCAGTTACACTTTTCTTTTACATATAGGATTGTTTCTTGAATGTATAACGAATATACTGTTAGTATCTTTAGATGTCTAAAACTATCTTTGCAAGATTCCAAGTGTTTTAACCCTGCAATGTACTGTACTGCCCTCTTTTGAAGGATAAAAATTCTTCTAGTGAGTGCCTTAGCACTTTGTCCCCATACGATGATTCCATATGACAGAAAGGGATAGATCTGTAATATAACATTCTTATTCCATTTAGATCGAGTAATTTTGGTAGTCTATTAATTAAAAATTGCAGAGGAAATTATTGGAGAGCATCAGTGTGGATTTAGACGTAACAGGTTGACTACTGATCATATATTCCACATTCGTCAAATACTTGAGAAAAAATGGGAATACAATAAGGCAGTGCATCAGATATTTATAGACTTCAAGAAAGCCTATGATTCAGTTAGGAGGGAGGTCTTGTATAATATTCTCATTGAATTTGGTATCCCTATGAAACTAGTAAGGCTCGTAAAAATGTGTCTAAATGAAACCTATAGCAGAGTCCGGGTAGGCAACACATTTGTCTGACACATTTCCCATTATGAATAGTATGAAACAAGGAGATGCTTTATCGCCATTGCTGTTCACCTTTGCTTTGGAACATGCCATTAGGAGGGTTCAGGCAAACAAGGAGGGTTTTAAATTGAATGGTATACATCAGCTTCTAGTTTATGCTGATGATGTTAATATATTGGGCAGAAGCATACATGCTATAAAGAAAAACACAGAAGCTTCAGTAGTCACTAGTAAGGAGATTGGTCTAGAAGTAAATGCTGAGAAAACTAAGTACATGGTCATGTCTCACAATCAGAATGCAGGAAAAAATCAAAACATAAAGTTAGATAATAAATCCTTTGCAATGGTGGAACAGTTCAAATATTTGGGAATAACCCTAACAAATCGAAATTCCATTCAGGAAGAAATTAAGAGCAGATTGAAGTCGGGGAATGCATGTTATCATGCGGTGCAGGATCTTCTGTCTTCCAGTTTGCTATCCAAAAATACAAAGATTAAAATATACAGAACTATAATTTTGCCTGTTGTTTTGTATGGGTGTGAAACTTGGTCTCTCACACTGAGGGAGGAACATAGGCTGAGGGTGTTCGAGAATAGGGTGCCGAGGAGGATATTTGGGCCTAAGAGGGACGAGGTAACGGGCGAGTGGAGAAGACTACATAATGAGGAACTTAATGATCTGTACTCATCACCAACTATTATTCGGGTGATCAAATCAAGAAGAATGAGGTGGGCGGGGCATGTAGCATGTATGGGTGTGGGGAGAGGTGCATACAGGATTTTGGTGGGGAGACCTGAGGGAAGAAGACCACTTGGATGACCCAGGCGTAGATGGGAGGATAATATTAAAATGGATCTTCAAGAAGTGGGATGGGGGGGGGGGGCATGGACTGGATTGATATGGCTCAGGATAGGGACAGGTGGCAGGCTCTTGTGAGTGCGGTAATGAACCTTCAGGTTCCACAAAACACTGGGGATTTCTCGACTAGCTGATGACCTGTTAGCTTCTCAAGAAGGACTCTGCTCCATGCAGTCAGTTAGGTAGTTATTAATTAAAAATAAGTTTCGGCTGATTCTACTACAAGTTTTTTCGACATGATCTTCCCAGCTCAAGGTGTTATCAATTACTATTCCCAGGAAATTTGTACTTTTTACATTCACTATTTCACTGTTCTTTATTAGTATTTTAAATTATTTTCTTGTCTGCTATGTCATGATCAGATAGGCCATTAATTACAGGAAATATGGTATAGTCCCTATATGTTGATGTGTTCATAAAAATATTATCAATTAATGATGATGAGTTACCCACTATTCTAGTTGGGAATGTAACTACTAAATAAGCTATATGAAACTAACAAGGATCAAATTGTTCTCTTTTATTATCTTGAAGATAATTAATATTAAAATCTCCACAGATAATTATTTCATGATACTGGTAAATAACACCCGCTTGCATAATTCTCATTTATGTCAACGCCACCCTGGAAAATAATGTGTGCGCCCTCATTTCCTACTGCATCCGTCAGTTTAGCACAGGTTAACAATACTTCGTACACACCTGTATGCCTGCTTCATACAAACATTACTGCGGTACTTGTCATACACGCTTCACACGAATTTCAATTTAGTAAGTAAATTAATGAACATCATCACAGTAACACTTATATTACCTTTCTACTCACTACACACCAGACCTCTCATACTCCACTGCCATATTTTGCGTGCACTCAAAGATACTCAAAGCAATCACTGAGGTTGTGCCTTGACGTTCTTCAATACAGCTTGCGGCAGAGTGCTACTGGACGTCTTCTACATTTTTATCAAATTACATTGAAACTTAATTAGTAAAATGTTTTAAATTTGAAATACTAGAAATGTTATATCAAAATACGAGACATGCGAATTCACTCCTTTGTAATATTTCCCAAATACAACAGCAATTCCTGCCATTACGAACACTAACTTACGCACCTTGGACCAGAGGCTATCACTAGCACAGCTCTTATCCGTGGTGCGGTTTGGTTGCAGTCCGTGTTGATGGCAATGTGATGCATGGATCTGGCGGGAGAAAACGATTGTTGTATAGTTAGTGTTAATCGTTGTGTTATGGAGTTCACGAAATATAAATGTACAAAATATTCTGCAAATGGCCTGTTTGTTCCTCATTCATAACAAGAAAGAAGGCATTGTTACAACGATTGAGTAAATTGTATTTAATTTATTTAATTGGCTGTGAAAGGTATTTATATCAATCTTAACCTCTCCATCTTTTCCAATGTTCACTTCGTTCATATATTAAGGCCGCAGTTCTTGAAATTACTTTTCATTTCTCTAAAACATAATGAAAACCGTTTCGTTCAGTATTCTGTAACAAGTTCTGTACTAGTCGATGCAGCGACGCTTTTGAGCACACACGGTGACATGTTTATATTGCTAGTTGATTTTCTGACGTTGCGGAGGGACATGCTGCATCCATCTGCAGTTTAGACTTGAGAGGATAATGCTGTTGAGTTACAAAGGTAGTTGTGCTCCCCTTAATCAGTCTCTGTCATGGGAGATGGAGGTGGCATGTTCGCCGTAAAAATCTACAATACAACCTACTTCCAGATTGTGCCAATACCCAAAACAATATACAAATCCAAGTATGTAATTGACATTCCCCTCGTTTTCCTTAGTTGAAGGTGTAACTACAGAAATGAACAGAGGATTTTCAAATTCAGAAGGGAGAGGTACTGGGCAAACTCAAGGCAGAGGTAGATGGCCATCACAAGGCAGAGGTGTTGGGCATCCCCGAGGCAGAGGTGGCTGGCAATCACAAGGCAGAGGCAAGAGGTATCAAGGAAAGTGGAATTGGTTTAACAAGTTTCAAGGACGAAGGTCAAATAGAGATACTGTTATGCCCACCCTCCCCATTAGATCAAATGTTTCATCTTATCAATCTCAAAGCAATCAGTTACAAATAGTAGATATGTTCCAAAGCATACCCAGCCCATATCAAGGATGGAAATTGTATTTTCCCCAGGAAACATATAAAGAAGGTTCCACAACTGTGATTAAAGTGCAAGCAATGGAAAAATTCATTAATAAGAACAGTTCTCTGTATTCATACTCTGCTGTAGAAGAGAGAAGGTTTTTTTCTGTTGATCTCAAAAGTTTAAAGAGTGACAGTGACTTCACTTCACTATGGCCATCTTTTGAGGAAGATTTGTGTGAAGTTCCAGAACAGACTATAAATTGCTTGGGTTTGGCAATGCATCAGTTGGTTTTATCATCATTACAGAGTGAAGTGAAGGCACAACTACAAGATGGTGAAGTGATGCCCCCCATAAATTTGCCCAGCATCAGAGCTAGAATTGTAAATTTTGAGCCTGTTACACAATTGAAGAATCTGAAGGCCATATTCTTTGGAAAACTTGTCTCTGTACGTGGTACAATAATTAGGGTTGGAAATATCAAGTTGCTGTGCGTATGGATGGCTTTTCAGTGTAATAATTGTCATGCAATGCAGTGTGTAAAACAACCTGAAGGCTTCTTTACACAGCCAACCAAGTGTATCACTGCAGTCTGTCGTGCAAAATCTTTCACTCCACTCCACTCTTCTCCATTTACTCAGACAATAAATTGGCAGTCAGTGAGACTACAAGAGATTGTTGCTGATGATCAACGTGAAGGTGGACGGGTGCCACGCACTGTCGAATGTGAACTTACAGAAGATTTACTAGATTCTTGTATCCCTGGAGATGTGGTCACTATCACTGGAATTGTCAAGGTTCACAACAGTGAAGAATACACTAAAAGAAAAGTCCCAAGTATGTTTCTTATGTATATTGAGGCTGTTTCAGTCGTGAACAATAAGAATGAAACTAATGCAGGCTGCAATAAAGGTATTGGGATTGAATTCAACATTAAAGATTATTATGCTATTCAGGAGATCCATTCACAACCAGATCTCTTCAGACTCTTGGTAAATTCATTATGTCCAACAATATATGGGCATGAAATGGTAAAGGCTGGACTGTTACTAGCACTGTTTGGAGGCACGTTACATCAGACAGATGGGAGATCAGACCCACATGTTCTAGTGGTTGGTGACCCTGGCCTAGGCAAGTCGCAGATGCTCCAGGCATGTGCCAGCATTGCTCCCAGGGGAGTTTATGTATGTGGTAATACCAGTACTGCAACTGGCCTGACTGTTACACTTACAAGAGAAGCTGGAGGAAACTACGCTCTTGAAGCAGGTGCTCTGGTTTTGGCTGACCAAGGTTGTTGTTGTATAGATGAATTTGATAAGATGACAAGTCAACATCAGGCACTACTGGAGGCTATGGAGCAGCAAAGTATCAGTATTGCTAAGGCTGGTGTCATATGCTCCCTTCCAGCAAGAACATCTATATTAGCAGCTGCCAATCCAACTGGTGGCCACTACAATTGTGCTAAGACAGTGTCTGAGAATCTACGAATGGGTCCAGCACTTCTGTCCAGGTTTGATTTGGTGTTTATACTACTAGATCAACCAAATGAACAGTTGGATAGCCTGTTGTCAGAGCATGTAATGGCATTACATTCTGGTATCAAGTGGAGGGGAGAGATACAGCAACAATCAGGTGGTGTGTCAGATTGTGGTGGTGGAGAAACTGAGCGTCCTCTTTATGTGCGGCTCAAGTTGCGCCCCGGTGAAAACATGGATTTCTTACCACACCAGCTTTTTCGTAAGTATGTTATGTATGCTAGGAAATATGTACAGTCTCGACTGACTCCACAAGCTGCCGGCATTTTGCAGGAGTTTTATTTGCTTCTGCGCCGTCAGCACCAGTCAAACGACTGCACACCCATCACTACTCGTCAACTAGAATCTCTTATCCGTCTTACTGAAGCGAGAGCAAAACTAGAACTGCGAGAAGAGGCCACAGAGAAGGATGCACAGGAAGTAGTAGAGATTATGAAATACAGCATGGTGGACACGCTCAGTGATGGATATGGTAGTGTTGATTTTCGTCGTTCACAAAATGGCTCAGGCACATCTACCAGAAATCAGGGGAAGAGGTTTATTACTGCATTGCAACGACGTGCTGATGCACAAAGCCGTTCAATATTTTCTGTCCAGGAGTTGAAGGAAGTAGCTCAGTTAGCAGGAGTTCAAGTTACAGACTTTTATGGTTTCTTATCCACACTAAATGTACAAGGATTTCTCTTGAAAAAGGCTTCAAAACTGTACCAGCTACTTACTGTCGACTACTGATTGTTCAGAATTTTCACAAAGTACAATGAAAATTCAATTTGCAATAATATGAATATTTTTATTAAATTTGTTTAATAGTTGCAATTGCTGAAATTCAAAACTGTAAATATCACAGTCAGGCTTCCATGGTTAGAAGATTTGTCTTTGAATGTAACAGTGAACATGTTGCAGAAGGAAGTCATGATTAATGTGCAGTATTATTATACCGCTACCTTACAGTGTCTTACTTTTGCCAAACAAGCCTTTCATAAGTCATGCAATTGCAAAATGTGTTAATACCTTGAACACTGTACAGAGAAAACTACATTTACTATAGGTATCCACTAGATCAATTTGCATGAATTTTGCAATAGCAGTTTCATATCAGTTCCTTCACAGTTTGATTCTGTTTGTGAACACTCCAAAATAAATAAAATTATTTGTATAAAACGGGGTGGGGGGGGGGGGTGGAAGAATTTTTAAACAGCTAAAATGAATGGTATTAAAGTTAAGTGAATTACATATTTTGTGATTGGTATTAAAAGGCAGCAATACCAAGGACATAGTAGTGGCAATAGTGAAAACAACTGTTAGTAATCCTGTCCACATCACAGTAACTTGTTTCTTAATTTAACCCCAACAGATGTTGTAGTGGATCACTTCACAACTGGCTTGCAAAACGTTCTTCCAAACAGTTTCTGGTAATTCTTACAATCTTGACACTGTGATTCGTGCTTCTTTCTGTGGAAGAAGGTTCATATGAAGAAGGGCTGTCACTGTACGGATGCAGCAAAGTTTATACAACTTCAAAGACTTATGTAGGAGGTCATACAAAGTGGCTTCCAGAAATGTTTCCAACAAGACTGCATGCAACCTTCATCAACAACAATGTGGAAGCCTCAAATCACACAACTGTACAAATTGTGGTATGTCTTTTGAAACTAACTGCAACTAAGGCTTCGTACTCTAGCCAGATTTTTAAATATGACCCCTGTTTCCAGACTTTTTTAAGTTACTGTATACATGCTTCTGACATAATAAAAGGAACATAAAAGAACTTCACATACCATAGGCTGGTTGAGGAAGAACTGAAAGAGGATACAATACAAAATTAGGCATAATTTTATAATCAGTCATATTTAATTTCTATTCCAACAGAGAATCTGCCAGACTGGAGCCAGTGTAAGGGTTGTATGATTGCAAAGACAAAGTTTCAGCTATAGACCTAACTCTAAATTAACACTACATACCTCAAGTTTTACATCCATACAAACAAAACTTATTGTTGAAATGCTAACAGATATTATTTAAGCATTTAGGTATTTACATGTCCAAAACTGGTAAGTACAATAAATTACAATAAACTTAGTTTAAAGTTGCATTCAGTGTCAAGCGTGATTCTTTCTTCTGCTTTAAACAAACTGTTTAATTTTGAAATAGAAGATTAGTCAAGGTTATATTAATTATCCTCCAGTTGTATGTAATTTTATAAGGAACTTGGCACTGGGACAAGAACCTAAATTATTAGGTCATCTTTTTTATGAGGGTGGCTAAAGAAGTCTCCACAGAATACAGACATACAGTTCGTTTTCAATAAACATAATCAAAATTCCGGGGGAACTGAAGATTCTGTATGTGTGAGACTGTCACAGGTTAATTATGACATACCCTATGTAGCAGTCATGAAGAAAATCTCGTTTTGAATGGAATATTATTCAGCCTGGAAAGTGGTTTCTGAATGTTTGTGTGTCTGTCCATGCACATATGTACAGTTTGAACAGTTCAACAGATTTTGTATGTGTAACTTTCTTTATTCCATAAATGTCAGTGTAGTAACTAGAAAATTAAGAGCACTTTCTGTGAGGTTTGAAACACAAAACAGAGATTCTCCAATAAAATAGACCCAAGTAACATATTGCATAGGCCAAATATACTAAAAGATAATAGTCTGGAGTCGACAGCCTGCTCTTGTCACGTGCAGTGGAGATGGGGCACTAAAATGAAGTACTGTATGTGAAAATGTCATATGCACATTGCTTCTAATCTCATCAAATACGCATCCACAGGGGCTAGTTATGGATTTGAGATCTGCGCCCTTCTGGCATTTTACGCAGTGTAGATTGGTAGTTTGTTACCAACACTTTGGGACAACTTGACCCTTGAAGATGGGACCAATATGTTGTCCCAAAATGTCGGTAACAAATTACCAATCTACACTATGTAAAATCCCAGAAGGGCGCAGATCTTATTCACACCGCAGTGGAAGCCTGGAATCACACATAGTTTGGGATTTATTTTTTGTGAGATAGTTTTTATGGGATGAAAGATGCTCACTGTCTGAAGCACCAGGACCTGCTTCATGAAGAGTGATAAAAGTATTATAGCTTATTATATACAACTCATTACATGAAATGAAATAATAACTTCTATGCCTTTAGTAACAAAACTACATATACCATAAGAAACCAAACAAGTTCAGTATTTTAGTTTTGTTACTTTGGTCTTATATCTCTTCATCCAAGGATTGCCAGTCACAAGGAACAACAGCTATTGCTAGACCACAGAAACACTACATTTAAGAGGCTTGTTCTACTTCAGGAACCAGAAGAATAAGAATTAGTTCCATGTTTTGCAGTGTGATTTGTAATGCATTACAGTATATATACTCACTTCAGCAATATGCAGCCAATACAGACCAAGTTCAACCTTTAACGGATGAACTGGTCAATGCTGGCCCATTAAATGTATATCGTTTTCATCCAAAAGGGAAAAGTCCCACAATGGACATTTATATTGAACAGTGCTCTCCCTGCAGCAGGAACGTGGGATTTAAAAGGCCATAAGCTAAAGATTAAATATGAAGACTATGAACAGTAATCCTGAAAGAGTAACATGTACAGAAAAGAAATCAGTGTTCTTGCTTGCAACAACTGGAAGTGTTACAAATGGAGGCAAAGATTACCAGCACCAAAAGTGTATACCGTATATTCTCGAATCTAATGCGCACCCTTTTTACAGTTTTAGAGGGCTAAAAAATCAGATGCGTATTAGATTCGCGTGCGGATTAGATTCGCGGTCTAGAGCTGGATTTTGGAAAAATGATTGAGCTGCTGTACGTGCCGTAAGAACAATACAATACAATAATCTATTATTTTATTATTTATTATTATAATAATATAATAATTGGGTCCAGTGAATTTCCTTCGTGACGCCTCACACCTGCTGATCGCTGCCTTGTGTTTCCGCCATAGTCGAACGTTGCTTTCATCAACTCCAAAAATTGCAGCGGCTTTGCGGTTTCCATTCTCCTCTGCGCACTGAATAACTTCACGTTTGAACTTTGCCATATATGAGAGTCGTTTAGATTTCAGGTGTCCCTCTTCCATAACTACGGTACACGACAAATTGGAACAAGCACCTCCCACGTTTCAACAACTAAGGCTCAACTGGCTTCAGACGAGATTGCGCACGTCTGTTGAGAATGGCCCCGCCTCTATCGGTATGACTCATCGGCCACAGGCATAGCGTCGGATTTTAACGCATTGGTAACATCCAATATTATTCAATCAGTCGCCCCGTGGGCAAGGGGTGGTTGAAGGAAAGGTGCGGATTAGAATCGCGAACTAACTTTTTTTCGTTTAAGAAGTCGCCAAAAACTGGGTGCGTATTAGATTCGGATGCGCATTAGATTCGAGAATATACGGTAATTCTAGTTTTTGGCCATTAACCAACACATTATGTGTAGCTGTGTTAAAAATTCTTCATAAATATTACACGGTAAATGATTTTCACGCTTTGGCTTTAACTTCAATACAATGTTTGTCATATATTTAATTTCCATTTGAATGTATTTATTCTTCTTATATTTATGCACAATAACATTGTTTTTAAGAATGCAAAAGGATGTTACTAGTATTATATTAATTCAAGAATGAGGTGGTACCATAATTATGCATTGGTAGCAATTCTTCGTTCTCAAAACATGCTGAATGTGTGTCTTATTTTATGTATGCAATTTGTAATTCCTTACTTCAGAGTCATGCATAATAAAGATGAATTTAAGAGCAATGGGTTTCTGAATTAAAATTAACTTTCCTATCATTCACCAGTGCATCCTGTGTATGAACGTAACAAAGTATATGATAAAGAAAAATAAATATTAATTCACTGACACTAAGTAGCATGCAGGGATTTCTGATTCAATTTACTTGCAGTGAACATTATCTGCATTACATTAGCAAATGTGTTAACTTTTTTACCTGCACTATCAACGAACTTCTTTTGTCTGTGATAAAAACATAATCTTTCAAAATCCATTTTCTAATCATTAGCTATGATCTTTTCAAACATACATTGTTCCTTCAACATTAGAAGCTAATGTACACGAAAGCATCCACTTTCTGGCTAAAGAATGTGTATTTCTTCCATATTTTTTACATTAAAATAAAAAAAATATGCAGAATTTGAAAGGCTGAATATTCTGTGATCAGTAGGAGACAGAAGTCTGTGAATAAGTAAGTACCTGCATGAAGATCATTTACCAAATGCCATACTGTACTTATGTTATGCAGCTCTGTCACAACTTAACAGTGTATGCTCAGCCAGATTGAAAGGTAAGTCTGAAAGGAAAAAGTGTCTAAAGCAATGTTTAAAATGCACTGACTGCGAGATTACTGGGGACACATCCATATATCACAGACCAAATACTATAAAAAGAAGTATAACTGACAAAGAAATAGATTTGATTTTAGAATTCCATGCAGTATCTATCAAGAATCCTCTCCAGTTCCACCCAAAATATGTCTGTTAATTACAGCGCACACTGTTTGTGGTATTGTTTCATTTGAAAGATCATGTTTCTGTCGCAGTTCACATTTCATCAAGCATTTAATGGAAGCTGATAAGATGTGATGCTATTCATGTGGTTTGACTAACCTGAAGAAAATTATACAATTGTGAATTATTTAAAATGTGTGTTTCAGCTGGTAATACAAAGTTACCATGTTTTTATAAAATATGCGGCAACAAATGGGCCCTTCCAGAAGTTCCACACAGCAGACTTACTTAACTGTGGCTTTGGATGTCCCTTTAGGCACTCGGAATAAGCATCAGTTTCCAAACAAAAATATGGTACACTCATAGTTTCATATTTTTCTTGAAGGATGGAAAGATTACTTCAGCCCCTGATATGTAACTCTACAGCTTTATCTCCTTAGCACATACATTATTTCAGGCCATTGCATCCTTAATTCACTTCACTGCTCAGTCATTGCGGTAGTCAAGAGAAACAGACAAAATGTAGGATGCATGAATGAAAAAATCAAACACTGACTCCATTATGTGTACTCTACTCTAGATGTCATCACTGGAGCATGTATAAAATGACTGGTAACCTGAATTAACCACCACATTATGTAGGATGATACAGAACAGTACACAGATGTGCACATAACACATCTATTCTTCTTCCTATTCATTCTTTTTTTTGGCTAAATTGCTGACAATACATCTCTTGTTTCACTCAGTAATATCCACTAACTCTATTTACTTGGCGCTATTTTAATTCTTTATTTATTAGAATAAGGAATACTCATTTTATTGTGTTAGTAACGCAAGTTATCAAGAACTGTACATAATTATGCATACTTCAAGCATCTTCATGTTAGTTCAGGTATTATTTTATTTTAATTTCTGATTTTAAATCATATTTATTTGTCATTTTTAACCACTTCACCAAACACACTACTACCTTGCTTCGTCTATAACAAACTACACTTCACTAAATATATATGTCATGCTACTAATTTATTTTCCCTCGAGACGCAGCCTACTAACATTCAACTCACAGCCAACATCACTGATGACCCCAATGGAACAATATTCGACACAGCTTACCAGGTAGGCAACTTGCTACCGAGTAACAGTCTTTCATCTTACAAGTATTATTTAAGTTTGCAGCGCACACATGATTTCATTATTGGGCCAGCTCACTTGTGTAGTTTATAACAAATATACACCTTTCCATTAAATTCAGTTCTTTCTATCAAATCGATGCCCAACACTTTGAATAATTAAAAAGAGCCCTGTGGTCGTTGTGCAATAGAATTTACAGATTTCCTTTCTTCCCAAGTTGTATTGTGCGTTTGTACGATAGTTGATCTTATTTTCTTGTTGCTGAGAGCAGGAAACCCACCGTTGTCACCTTTCACCATCTCTCTTCTGTTTTTCTTCAATTCTCTCACATTGTAAGTAAATAAGAAAAAAATTTTCTTTTGTGCAATATATGTATATATGGATGCAGTATTTATTGACAAGCTACAAATGGGAATTCGACAATGATAGTGATAATGAAGATCAAAAATTGACATTTTATTATTGAAGGTCCATTGGTCTGTTTTTGTGTGGGATTCAAAGCAAATATCCATTTTGTTCATATTAAGTTGTTACACCTATATGTACTGTAGCCAGGACATACTGGAGTTGAAAGTGCAGATTAAGGCAAAGTTTATGCAATAGAACCATTCACTGTCTTTTCCTGCTGTTCTGATCCTACCAAACAACTTAACAACACACAGTTCCTGGCAAGTGAGGGGTTCTGGCAGTAGATTTCCATCAGGGCCAATGGAGTCAAGGTTCCTCATGTGCCAGCTATGTCATAACAAATCAATTCAGTTGAATGATTGGAACAGAAGAACATGTGACAGGTAGCACTCATATGAGAAGACACTGAATATATACTTCTTGGTGGAAAGCTTCATTCTGCATGCCTTCTGAGCAAAGCATTATCTCTCAGCAATATCTGTTGCAAATCCATAACACGATGATCCACTGAAATGGTACAGCCTCATGTTCTATGCATGGTATGCGTCTTGCTGTCACTCCTTATTTGAGCGAAGCCGTGGAGCCCGGCAGTACTTTCTGTCAGTAGACCCAGGAGACAGGGATCCACTGAGGTGTGGTATGTACTCGTTCTATGGCTTTCTCCAGAGCAGCAATTGTCTCTTCAATATCATTGTTGACAATAGTCAGATCAAAGAAGTGACCATAGGCCTGCCGAAGAAGATCCGATTCCTTTGCGAGACGCTCCAGACTCCCATCATACTGAAATGTAATACCAAATACATAAGTGCAAATCATGTCATTATGTAATGATCAGCAAACTGACGATCCTATTTAAGAGGGTTCTATATATTTTTCCTTTACTTAACCATAAATATACTATGTTTCAAGGATAAATTACAAGCTTGTAGTTTGGGGATTTTATTAATTTCTTGCACAATCCAATAATCTGTGTTTGTTAGTTGTATAACTTCCATGTTAAAGGAAATCTGTGGACAGACAAGAAGAAAGAGGAATGCTATTTTTACAAAATGTTCTTCAATAACTGTCAGTATCTCTCATACATAAATATATGAAAATTTCAAAACACTATTACAACATGAAGGTATTTCCTTGCATAATTTTACTTCACCGACAAAGGAAAATATTTCAGAATGTTTAAGTATGTAGAAGTTTCAATGGTTAACATGTCACTACACATAATTTTTGTAATGTGTGCCATCCTTCATCCTTTCTTGGTTACCGAAAAACACCAACCCATACAGTGTAAGAAAAAGTGCCAATGCAGAAAGATATAACATCCAGTAATATGAATTGAGATGGCTATGGCATGGACCAAACAAACAGTACGAAACATTAAGAACTTGTAAACAGAGTTACAATTACAACAAATTATAAACCGAGTTCGGGACACAGAAATGAAACAAGTGAAATACACTTCATAATAAAATACTTCAAGCAATATCAATTCCGTTCTTCTTATTCAAACAAGTTGGTCATTTATCAAAGAATTTGCATCAGTAACCTAGGCACCTGACATTGTTCCATTTTATAATAATAAACAAACAAATGCACAATCTTGTGTTTACACAGTTATAATGCATTAAAACATTAAAAACTTCTACATGTTTCGATCCCTGTGGGATCATCATCAGGGAGTGTGCACAACAAATATTTTATAAAATGTTAAATAACTAATTTATATGTTGTAAAATCCTGACATCTTGTACATCATGTAAGAGAAACTGAGAATTAAATTGCTGGTTTCTCCATGTAGATGTACAAGACATCAAGATTTTACAACATATAAATTAGTTATTTAATGTTTTGTACATTATCATTTGATGTACGGACTCCCTGATGATCCACAGGGATCGAAACATGTAGAAGTTTTTAATGTTTTAATGTAATATAACTGTGTAAACACAAGATTGTGCATTTGTTTCTGTATTATTATAAATTAGTCATTATCAATGCATGGAATGAATAACATAAAATTGTTCCATTTATTTGTATTCCTTTCTTAAGGGGTGTACGGTGCCAAAAATTGAAGTATATTTCTGTACATAAGAGCTAGAAATGAGTAGGACAAAGGAAAAATGTAATATATAGACATAGTACTGTATTTTGCTATCAAATGTGTACACATTTCTTTCAGTTTAGAATATTAATATGTAAACACATATTCATTATCAGCCTTATGTAACATGACTACTCTATAATATACATGTGTTAATGTTTCTAAAATAAATCAACCTTGTTTAATCCATGACATAGTTTCCTTGTTCCAAAGCACAGAGCAGATAAACTCCTACTGTTCATAGTTACATAACACTTTTCATAACAGTCATGGTTTGATGTGTAATTGGTAGTACAACGTACATGGAATTATATTTTGTGACTATATGAATCTGAATTAGTTAATCTAATATTAGGCACAAAGAATCCAACTCCCCAGCCAATTTTATGTCATTTTATATATAGTGAGTTGTTCCAAAAAAGTTCATGGATCTCAGATCATACTTCTCTACCAACTGCTTAAGTCAGTTCTGCTGGAATTTGATTATCATTACTTTGCAACCATGGAACAATTAAAAAAGAGGGCCAGAAGCCATTAAAGATAAATTCAAAGCCTTTTCACTCATTAGCCCGGATTTTTACACACATCATGGATGAGTAGATGAATGGGTTTGCTGAGCCCTGGTCAATAAAAACAGGTCAGAAATTTTGCTGTTATAAATTGGTGAACCAGACCAAGTGACGCAATGCTCTTACATCTGCTATGTTCTGTAGAACTGGTGCAGCAATGAACACAACATAGGGTGCAAACTCTGCTGTCCGTAACACTTTGAGTGCTTGAGGTTCCACATCCAAAATGGCCATCCGTCCTTCCTGATGAATCTTCCTGATTGTCTCAAGCTTTGTGCCATACATAGCATCTTCATGGGTTCCTGTCCAGGTGATACACAGTAATGAGATTCACATTTCAAAATATACTATATTAAACAATGTTTAAATTCTGTCCTTTAAAACCACATGACAGATAAGGTCTAACACATAATTCTGCAAGTGGGAGAAAAAAAATCCTCTACAAAAGTTGTGGACTGGCCCCTTCTACAGCTCCCTCAATCTGCCTTTCTTCCCTACGTGTAACTCCAGTCATCTAGCCATTCTTTTCACATGAGTGTTGGTGGTGATAACCACATCATAACATTCACCAATGACAAACCCCTATACTGGCTGATTTAGGCCCCAGAGTGGGTTGGAGGCGCACACTACGGTAGGCAGAAAGGAAAAGCCTTGAATTACAGAGTAGTTATTAAATACCATCAACACAACTAATGTTATTATATTATATAGATATGTGGCCACATGTCTCAACCAGCTATGTTGTCATTCTCAGTCTGTTTAAATACATAAAACATAAAAATCAAAATTATAATTGCAACATGAGTAATGGGGCCAATCTGATCCCATAACTAATGTTGCAACTATAATTTTGATTTTTATGTTTTATGTATTTAAATGGCCTGAGGATGACCATGTAGCTGGTTGAGACATGTGGCTGTATATCTATATAATATAATATAATTACTTGTGTTGATAGTAATTAATAACTATCCTGTAATTTATGCAAAACAACGAGATGTCCATTACTAAAAAAAAACCTTGAGTGCTGTCATTCCCAGCATCCCTGGAACTTCTTTTCACAGCATCTCTGTAGCAAAAGCTCCTGAATTAAAAACTACATACCATATTCCAAATACTCATTTGCTGCAATATCAGCCATCATTTCATCATGTGAAACAAAATAGTAATTCCTTCCATTCTCTTCATCATTTCGTGGTGGTCTCGTTGTATCTGAAAAAAAGGTTCATTAAAACAGAAGCAAATTGTTAAAAAAATTTAGTCTAAGATTAAAACAATTACTGTAAGAAAGTGAAACTTACTACAAGCCTCAAAATACTCGCATATTATTGTTCTTACAATTTTGATTGTACTTAGGACCCAGAATTTAAACACAATAAAATATGTTTAAATGTTAATACTTTCTTTCTTTTTTCCTTCCTTTCTTCTTTCTTTTTTCTTTTCCTGTTTTTCTCTCTCCCATATCTGTGGGTTCGTGTTAATAAATTTGCATGTGAGTGAAACTTCCAGACAATTCCAATTTTAGCCACATTAATAAGAATAATTCATTTTACTTAAGGCTACAAATAAATAAACAGGCTGCATGTAAGGTTAATAAACTGCAATGGGGAATTCTGCATGCTACATTATGGAGTACTCACTTCATAATTTTGTTACTGTTTTGCCAAGTTCCCTCACGAGTTCCCTCTGCATAAGACTTACGTGCACTTACAGGCAGCACTGCTAATATTTTTAATTATTTAAATGTACTTACGTGGAATGGGTATGCATATTTGTCAGGATTCTTTGCTATAAGTGTGTTCTTTATGTGTCTTCTGCCAACTCCATGTGCTCCTAGGAGCACTAAGGTCTTCCTCTGGAATGCTGGATCAGACACTATTGAATACATCAACACAGTCAATCTTTCTTCACCTGACAGCTGAGTGTTCATGAACAAGAAGGGGTTTCAAAACGATTTTATTCCCACCTTAGAGGCAGATGGATAGTAACACAATAACAGAGAGGTGGAAACATTGTATGCATGAGCTTTCAGGCATACACATGTGTAAAATCTCTATTTCTGAGTGACAACACAACGCACAGTCCCATACAGGTCCCACTGCAGACTAAAAAAAAAATATGAAAATCTTAAAGATGGCATGCTCCAGTTTTCAGGTGATACTTTAACAAGCAAAGAGTAAAAAAGAAACATATATATGGGTGCACCACCCCCCTGTGTAAAGTGCCCACAGTTTTGTAAACATACTGCATGAGAAAAAGTACAATATTTTATACCAATGTGGTTATAATTAACCTTCTGCCACATTATTTGAAATACATAACTGTGCCCTGAAGCTATCAGAGCTATTGATCTAAAAATCTGTTATACAAAACACTTTAGACAATAGGCAGCAATAAAACCTTCAATGGTGTTGGAGCCTAAATTCTAACTTCTGGCCATAAAAGAAAAGAGTTTTAAGTTTAAAACACACTCACGCAGTATGTTGCACCAAGGCTAGTGATGTACAGGATTAAATGTCTGTACAGTGCACAGTGGCTGGCATTGAAGGGCTAATTTAACGACTGTGTCTTACTGCATGAAGTAACAAGAAAATTTCAAAAGCAGAATTATTTCATTTACATGCAACTTGATATGCATGTGTACCGTACTGTGAGAGACATTCTGTTTAAAATAGGACCATCTCTCTCAAGTCAAGAAATATTGTGTCAGCAAATAACAACTTTCTTCTCATCTGTACCTTAAGGACAAACTAATGTTCTTTCATTCTGATATTTGAGATTTTCACAGCAATAAAGATGCACACTGCAGTCTTATGGGTTATGACAATATGTAGTCTGGTAGGTATGTGTTGAATTTCAGAGCAACTAAACCTACCATCTCATACCCTGAAGAAACTTGCAAAACACATCCCTCCGAAACACTGGTACCAACTTAACAGACTACAAGGTATCACAGTCTACAAGGGCCCAATATAATGTACGTGAGCATCCTAGTTTTTTTCCTAAATGATGACAATTTGCCATTTTAATGGCTGAAATTTGCAGTATTCATTAGCATTCATTTTGAAACTGCAATTCTGCAAATAATGTGAATTTTATTAATATATGAACAACATTATTTCAAGGAAATACGATTCATGATTCAGAATTTCCTAGTTCACAGAACAGCATTAATAACCCTCCTAGAAAATAAGAAAATCTATAGTGACAATTTGAAAGCTCATTCATAATTTTTGTCACCTCAGTCATATGTATTTCAATAAATTTCACTGTCATTACAAATGCTCTTTGATTACTGCAGACTATACTAACTCTAAATGCAGCAGATTTTAGTAAGAAGTCACTTGTTATGGTCACCAAATGTATCACCTATGAATTTTTATACAGAGTATTCCGCATAAGGCGTCCAAACTCGAGGATGTTCTTATATGAAGTCATTTTGAGTAAAAATTCCTATATCAACACATGCCCAATTATCAACCATTAAACCACTATGAACACTTTAATTTACATATATGGGTGTAACCAAAAGCTTTAAGTAACATATGTTCTGTCATACTGTACAAATAAAAATAAAGTTATGTGTCAGATAGCACCACAAAAGAGAGATATCCATTAAGTCTTAACGTATTGTACAATATGTGTTCAACAACACCACAAAACAAAGGCAGCAATTACGTCTTGCCCTACTGTATGCACAACATCAAAAGAAAATTCAGTCAGATAGAACCACAAAAGAAAGACATTAATTTTTAGTTACGTTACTGAGTTAGTTAATTTACAGCATGGAAGAAAAACATTAGTCTTGATTAGATAATATCAAAGAACGTCAATTTTCAGTTACGTTACACTGATTACTGTTCAAAATTCAATGCATAATTCTGTGTGTTCAAAGGTAACTAGCTGCCTTTCAGATAATTTTATCACTTCTCCTTAAGTAGTCAGCAGACTCCATGATTCACTGCAAGAGTTCTTCCGTTGCCTGTGATTTTTCCTGGTAGACCATGTCTTTCATGTGTACCACAAGACATAGTCTAGGGATGAGAGACCTGGTGACATCACAGACCAGGTGTATGGACCAAAACAGGTACAAGGAATGAGGGAGTAGTGTTTGCCACAGGTGGGAATAAGCATGAAAGTGGTTCACACAAACTAATACTGTACATTACCTTGAAACATTAAAATGCTTAAGCAATGTAACAGTTGACAATAAGGCATATGCTGATATAGCATTTTTTACTGAAAATGACTCATACAATAACATCCTGAAGTTTGGCACATCTTATGCATAACACCCTGTGTAGGCTCATTTCATTTTATTCATTTTCCATAAATCCTGCCAGGAGTACACACTCATGTGGAAGTGGAAATCGTCCTAGTTTAAAATACAACAAAAACACGCACAGCACAACATACAGCAACACAAAATAGAATACAGAATACAATTCCAGTGTGCAAGAACATAGTAACTGTCATAAAATTATCACCATCTGTATGAATCAATGGCAAATTTTATACAATTCTAAACACAATGTCTGTTATTAAAAGTCATTCTTATAAAAATAGTCTTCAAAATTATGAAACCTAACACAACATAAAAGTATTTTAATTGTGATAAAAATATTCCTCTAAGCTGTAAAATGATTTAGTGTAAAGAAACCTTTTTAAGGCTGGCCTAAATAATTTTACCTCACTAGTTAGGCATTTAATATTAGCTGGAAGATGATTAAAAATTTTTATTCCAGAATAAAATGCCCCTTTTTGGAATTTTGTCAAATTTGAGGTTGGTGGGTGTAGAGTAATGCATAACATATCACTTTCATTGTGCCGATTATAATCGTTATGAAATTTAACATGGTTCAACAAACATGTTAACGGGTCCCCAATATAAAATATGATCAAAATGAAAGGGTTCATGACACAGCATATAAATCCTTTTTGCTTAATTACCTTAAAAACTACCAATTGCTGAAAGGTGTATTATTCCAGAAGGCTACAATCTAACAAACTTTTCTATTTTCATATGGAACTAACATGTTATTTTTAAAATTTTCAGTTTTATAGTGTAAATCCTAAATTTACACATTTTATACTCGTACAAATGAAAGAGTACAATTATGCAGTAAACTTACATGGCAGTTTGACAACTTCTTCATATGTAACTAAATCTAATTGGTCAAAAACTGCATTGTGTTTTGCCAAGTATTTATCCTTGTATTGTTTCTTCTTGCGTCCGAAGATTGAGCAATTTACTGCAAGCAAACAAAATTATACAGGAATAAGTATCACATCATTAATGGTCAATAGAACATATGCAATTCTGGGTTCAAAAATTTTGCTCCTGAAAAACTTTCATGACAAATAAACAATGAAGTTTGGAGGACTCATTATAAGTTGGCCTGTTAGGCCAAACTGAAATGAATTTGCTAATTCTTCAACAAATGCTGTAACCATTATTTAAAAATCATACATACTATATATACATACACATCAAGGCACAGTAAATGGGAATGACACAGTTGAGTTTACTTAAAACCATATTTCCCGTATGACTAGTCAGTTTCTAAAGGTGGATTTCTACTGAAGATAACTTGCCCATTACCTCCAAACTTTCTCTTATCCTGCCACAATTTTCTGCCATTTGTTGTATACACTATATCTGTTTAAAGGCAAGCAAGAAACAAGGGCATTCAATGACCAGAGAGTTTTATTCACAGTTTTAAACAATATAAATTATATTATGATATCTTTATATTATGAATACATCTGTAAATGGAGGCTAAAATTAAAATAAGTAAACAAATAACATAAAGCTTGCAGTTACTTAGAGTGCATAAATTATCTCAAAATGAAAGATATAAAGAAAAAATTACAGAAATTCCAACAGCCATTAGAAAGAAACTATGGATATGACTAAACATACAAACTGAACTTTGTTTGCAATATTTGAGGTTCTAATGGTGGTGACTATGAAGTCTGGCACCCCCTTAGATTTTTCCTCTAAGTCTAGCCAAACTCCTGACCATAAATTAAAATTTGACTAATGAAAAAGCAACAAGTTTCAGTGAACACAGAAAAAATGAAGTTCTTAAAGAAGAGCCATGTAGTACACATAAACTTCTCTGTGATTAAACTCAGTCTTCTCTGGCAAGAAATTGCCATTTAACTACGTGGCCTAGACCTCACAGTCAGTGTACAGTTCCCTACGTCTCCACAAGAATTATCAGAACTAACTGCAACACCATTAAATGCCATATATTATAGATGCCCTGCTCAAGTGGTGAAGCTTCTGGCTTGCAATCAGAAGGCATCCAGTTAAAATCTCGACTGCAAAACCAACAATCTTGACTGAGGTCTTACGCATTTTTCTTCTGTAGTGAGAGATACTAAGAGCATCATTAAATAAACCATAACAAATTATCTGAGCATGCTAGTAATACCTGGCAAAAAGTACAAATTATCAAGCTCCTCATTAGGCAGGGAAATTAATAACCACGCTCCTCACTCCTTCACATATACCAACACAACCACTATAGTTTTAAACAGACAGCTGGTAAAGTTGGGATCATTTACCTTATTCTATCTGTACAGTTGATTTTAGTAATTAATGTATTATTCAAACGCAACACATTATACATCTTCTACAAAGAGAAACAATGTACATTGTACAACATAATAAAATGTATTGATACTACAGTTTCATACATGAATAACTGCAATGCAGTGATGTATAACTGAAGGGATTAGGGCAATAGCAGACCAAGTAACAAAACTAAACATAATTTAACTTCCTTACTCCATGACCAGCCCAGTGCCAGTCGGAGATGTAGCCCCATCTTACAAACTCAGGATGTGACAATGTGCTGCCTGATCAAGGCTATCACATACATCATGGGGCAGTGGGAGTTGAGTATGCAGCAATAGGGGGAACAATAATAGCAGACGAAAATCAGAGATACTTCAATGTGGGGACTTATCCAGTGCCACTTTACCCACAATAAATCTCGTGTGAAATCACCTAGAACTGAACCAACATCTAATTGCCTGAGCTATGGCACGAACCAAATCGCAATTCAAAATAAATAAAAGGAACTTAATTTGATACATAATTTTCAAAACATTCTACGAAACCAATAAATAGGGCTCAGTGTATCTACGTATTTAAGGAAACAATAGATGTTTGTTGAACTGGTAAACTTGCCTACTAGTGCCACTACTCCTTCAGTTACCCTTCCTGAAAACAGTTTCCTTCATAGTAAGTCAGCAAACCTACAGAGTCAACAACAACAGAGAATGAAGATACAGAGAAGCTCAGACTGAAATATAAGTTCCAGCAGATCACAACATAAGCAGCATTCAAACAGTTAAACACATCCAGTCTCAATCATAGTCTGGATGTGCAAAGCATTCATTTATTAAGGAATTATGCTTACTGTTTGAGATTATCAGTTTAATGTAAGAAAAAACTAAAATATAAAATTTAAGGTTTACTGGTCATAAATCTAACACAAAGTTAAGTGTACCACTGATGATCTGTAACACAACAGACAGGTAAGCTACTCGGCTTTTACCACTTTAATTTGCTACGCAACATGACAGAACTGAAGACTTCTATGAAAAATAACAGAAAGAAGCAACATATAAATGCTGTTTTACATCATTGAAAATTTTTATTTCCAATGTTTATTAATTTAGAATCATACAACAAGGCATGTCTACGAAACACTGTCTTGGCCAACCCTGGAATATAACAACATGCACTGATTTTGGTCTATCATTCATACCAGCACCTACATGGCATATTCAGTACCACTGAATTTTAAACATTACATGAGCCATGCATCAGTGACGTTTAATGCTGCTGAAGTTACGTAAAAGACAGTTGAATGCCTTGAGACTCTTACACACAGTTAATTCTGCACACAAAGGAGCTAGCAGAAATATTAAACCATGCAATTCTAAGTCATAACAAGTTTTACATAACAAATACAGTCATGTTCATGTTTGTTTACGGCTGGCAACAGGGGAGCAGTTGACTCATTAAAACAACACGCTATGTACTGGAAATTACTAAAATATTTATCTGGACATGAGCAAACCTTTCCTGTTTAAAATACATGCTGGCCATCTGCTCCACATTTCACAGCACAGTCCCAAAAAGAGACGAGAAGTTGGCATCCCACATAATTGGACCCCTACCATCCCAACATAAATTCATCTGTATACTTCTTACACAGACATTTGCCCATTTTACAACAGTACAATACTCTTCAACTGAGGTAATGCATTGAGAATAAAAATTATTCCCAATGGTTACTTGATTATCCACCAACGCTGCCTTCTGCATAACCCTGACCTACTATAACAACATAAGAAAATGGTAACAATACAGAATCAAGGCTAAAAGTGTACTTAAGGGTGATCATTCCAACTCTGTGGTCTTAGGATGTTAACAGAAAAGCTCACTATAGCTAGAAGACAAAGCACTTAGCAGAACAAGGAATCATCATGTATATAAAAAGATAAGTTTCAGAATTCAATATCATCTGCTTCTCACATCCTTGTTTCCTCAGTCACTCCCTATAATATTAACTCACTGCCTATGCAACTACAGGAAAGAAGTGGTGTCAAGTGTGAAAATCGGTGACAACACATAAAATTCAAGGCATAGATCATAAAGGAGGATGTGTTGAGTACCATCTAATCAAGACAGCCATGCATACTTTTTTGAGAAGCAATAACAAACTGTCCTCCTGTCACAGCATCCACCTGAACGTGTTTCACACCATGAAGATGGAGGCAAGATGTTGCTCCAAAAAGTCGGAACAAATGTATGATCCCATATGGTACAATAATCCATAGAAACACTGCCATGAAAACCTGAACTCACATTAACAAACTGCATTCATACATGTTCCTCTTTAAACAAAAATTTACTATATAACAATTGCAGAAAAACTGCATATGAATTAATTTCTGTATTTTAGAATTAGTGATCCTCCATAAAACTAAACAGAAATAAATACAGTTCATCTTCTGCTAAAATATAGGACAGAGGATACAGGCCTTGTTCCAATTTCCATTACTGGTTATAACAAAAGAGAAGCTGCATCAAAGAGCCCTCCGGAAATTTATTGAGCAGAGCTGAAATAGGATACCTTCAACGAAATACAAAATTCTGAAATTAAAAAAAACTGACTACAAAGCAGGGTTTTATTAAAAAGTACACAAATTCAATAGAACACAACACTAAAGAAGTTATGTGACTTGTGTTTATAATTTAACACATGCAACAAAGCACTCCATAGCATTTATCTGCACCACCAGCATCTCTTAATCTTCCATAACTATACAGAACTGGTGTGTGTGTTTTTTGTGTTTCTGTGTGGTCATGTGGGTTGCACACCTCAAGGAAAACACTGAAATAACCTAGTATGTAACACAACTGACATTTTTTTATTCCTGAACTCTGATAAGGACATCTTCTGAGCTATATTTACATTACAGAATGGAGGAGGATGGGGTAAGAAATGACTACAGGTCAGACAAACAAATGAGATGTGACCAAAGAGGGAGAAAGGATGGAAGGAGATTAAATTGGTAAAATAGTCCAGTCCCATTATATTTTCAATGTAGATTACACTAATAATAGTATACTAGTAGTATAATTAGTACTAACAGAAATGGTCATTAAGCTCATATCTTTACACCTGATTAATTATTACACTTCTCACTCAGAGATAGCTGTTAGAAGTTGTTATGGAAATTTGGTCAATTTAAGTATCAAGACACATATAACAACCAATAAGTGGAAATATTACAGGTGCATGCCACTTCTTGTGGCACAGCTGGAAATGTATCAGTGAGGTTGTGCTTTAATGTAAGTCTTTCGTCAATAAAGCACGAAATGTATTCATATCAAATTATTCTCTCCTGCTTGTGTAAACATTTTTTGTGCACAGATCCCTCTGGGAAACATGAGCATTTTTTTAAATTATGGCTGTTGTGAGCTGAAACACATACTATCTTCATATATGTATTTATTATAAACAGAAAATGAAATTAAAATGAAATCTCATTTTTAATCCTGACACATTGATTGTACAACAGTATTCTTCAAGATGTTTTAAAAGAAGTACTTGATGATGGCCGGAAATAGAGCCGAAGCATGTAGCATTAATAGAAATTTAATTGTAAAGATTAAGTTGTGAACGACGAATTGTGTATGATTTTCCTTTTTTGTATAAATTCACAACGGGATGTATAAACCTAAAAATTACAATTTTCCTACATCAGTTACAACATGGCATTTTAAAACTAGCTGTCTTGGATTCAAACATAGGCTCATCAAAACTTTCACAATAAACAAGCTATAATCCTTCTATGTTTTAATAATATAACCTGGCTAGAATAATGAGGTGACAGCAACATGCACAGATGGAAACACAAAAGTTAAATTTAAATTTGTACTAAAATCTTGAAGCTCACTCGCCAAAATTTGTTAAGAAAGGCAGTTATCTTTGTTATCTGAAGTCAAAACAAAGTCATAACTTATAGTAAGGCCACAGAAAGAAGGCCCATAGATGATGGGATGACACTGTTGAAGGCTCCCCACTCTCAACCTACTGCTGTATTCCTCTAAAGGGAAGTAGGCACAAGAGGGAAGTGTAACAACTGAAGGCAGATGTAAAGGAATTCAGTCCAGGACTTCTTTCCATGGCCTCAGTACAGCAAGAGAAGCACTTCTATTCAAGAAGCTGCATAGGGCTTTTGGAGACAGGCTTGCTACAGACTACTGGTGCAAAAGAGAACACAATTCACATAACGGAGCAACAAATTTTCTAATTACATACATGAATAAAGATTAATTCTGAACAAACGTGTCTTGCTACCTTATGCTGTTAAATCTTAAATAAATCTTGAGTTTGTTCTTCAAACTAATCCTAAGTGTTAAAAAAAAATCAAGTTTTTCAGAAGTGGGGCATTTTTATGTACTGTTTCTCATTCACTTCCAACATTGTGACAAATTTTAGATTCCCTTTTCTCTCCCACTCACTGAAAAATGAAACGTAAGGGAACAAGAACCTTTCTGCAACATCATAAATAAACTGCAAAACGAATTTAGGCAAGGCAAGTTTAACCTAAAAAATTAAGAATATGGAATAAGCTATTACTAAGTTCACTCAACCTAATCATAGCAATGTGGATCACCATCAGTTCTGCATGAAATTTCAGAAGGACAGTCAAAAGCTCTACATAACCCATGATATGGATGGATTTTCTATGCTACAAGAATATGGTATTTGGTGGGCCTACTAATCTGCAGTTTGTTCAAATTTCTGCACTGAAAACACGTTTCACTACAGCAGGAATGGTATCAGAAACATCAGTAGTTTTCAACTTATAGAACCAGCACAAGCTCAAAACAAAATGTGTAAATAATTACAATATAAACTAGAAATACAAACAGCAAGCAATAATGGTGTCAGGTCAGCAATTAATATTACTATATATTGAAGTACTTATTATGATGTTGAAAGGTGACAACTATTGGGCCATAATGACATACTGTCCATACATCCAGGGCTGGCTATAGAGGTGAATGAGCTGGACAGTTGCACAGGGTACTGAACTGAAGAGAGGGGTCCAACTGACTTTGGTGTTGCATGATAAATTAACACTCTACACTTTCTGTTTTAACAAAGCATAAGCAAAGCAAAATATAAAGAGTGGGTTTTTGGTTGTGTGTTTTCTAATCTGATGATGTTCTTTGCCATCTTCATTCCTAACACAGACACATGCTATACTCTAACACTAATGCTTAGCACTGAACTTTCATCAGTTCCTTCATGCACCAGCATTTATGAAATTATACTGTTGAAGTATTGTACCACCTGTGTTATGGCAAACAGTGATTAGTAGGCAGCTTGCAGCTGTTTCGTGTGATGATGCTTTGAAATGGAGTAGTGCAAAGCCAAATGAATAACAACTGTTATTTATAGACATAGTCTGAAAATACATTATGCTATATTTTGAAAAATTAAAGTAATAATGAAAATAAGGATAAACAAAAGGTTGTTGCCTTATAAGCACTCAAAATGTTACCCATGATATCCATGTCTCAGAGTAATCTGCTGGTTATTATAACTACTACTTCATTCCCTTGCAAGGTTATGTTTATCATGTGCCTGGTTTCAAACTGTTAGCTATTTCCCACTAGAATACAATCTTGCTGATAGTCAGGCAAGAGAAAGTGATTACTTCACAATTCATGTGCATCCTACATTCCACAGCACACATACCTGCATAATTAAACAAGAAATACATACAATATTGAAGCACATTTTCCTTGCTGCAAAACAAATTAAAGTAAATATAAAACTAACAAAACATGACACATTTGTAGTTCATGATGTGAATTAAAATGCTCAAATAATCCTGAAGAATGTCAGCACATCCATTCTGAATGGAACTAAATATTAAAATGCAAAAATGATGGGGAAATCAGCATCCAGCATACAGATGAAGCATGCCCATACCTGTACTGCCATCACACCCGTCTTTATGAGAGGTACATCCACCGTCTGTGTCCCCATCTACAGGCATAGTGACAATGATAAACAGACAAGCTAAACCAGTTTAACAAAGTGATTGGAGCGTTGTGATCCAGCAGTGTTCTCATATAAACAGATCATACTTTTCGATACTTGAAGATTATAATGCATAACAACCATATGACAAACACAACTAAGATATTAACACAGTGCTAAAACAGTGTTTTGTGTAACTGACATAGTCTCAGAAAGTTATGGTTTTGACATAATTCTTTGCAACTAACAAACAAGAAGGGAAATAGGAACACACAAAACATTCACAGAAGGTATAAAAAGACACCTCATTCATACTGATGGGCATATTCTGTGAAATGCAGACAATAAGAAACCAAAACAACAACACATACTGAAAAGGAAACTCGCAACATTGCATTATCTCATTCCTGATAGTGCAGAACCTTGTTCTGTTACAAGCTGTAACTGTGAAGACAGTGTAGCCATTATGGAGGGTTATTTAAACCACTGTCACCAGTGTTTCCAAATTTACGAAACATATTTATTTAATTAATTCAAGTATGTATATATACAAATTATAATTTATATAAAATTCTTAGCATAATTAAAGTCCAACTGATATTAACTGCAGCTAAATGTAGCTTACTTAATCAAAAGCAAGGTCAGATTTTTTGAGAACAGTATTTCAGACAGAAGAACTACCTACTGTTATATGGATGCCATACCATCTTTGTGGTAGTGTAAGCTTTATGGATACAACATACACTATGACTGACAGACAGACAAACAGACCTTACTACTGAATATACTCTCGTGATTTCAAATCTCTATTAGAATATGAACAAAATTTCTGTTTGTGACAGAAGTCATTCAGTGACACAGACTGTGTGTGAGAACATTGAAACTGAATGTTAAATTCCTATCCTTAATGGCAATTTCTTTCTTCATGGATTAGCAATAACCCTCCATATATTTGCCAAAAACATGTATATCAAATGTGGATATGTCAAAGAAAGTACATACAAATACTGATCTTATGCCTTAACCATAATTTAACCTTCCAAAAAATTCAATTTTAATCTGCACGCGCACGTGCGCGCGCACGCACACACACACACACACACACACACACACAAGTGTAAGTGTTAAGGATCATGATATTAATAGAATGCTATTTTGTTCTTCCACTGTTCCCATCAACACAGAAACCAAATAATACAATGATGCTGAGTACTACATGCTAACTGTATTCCTGATTTTCTTTGCCACAAAACTGTGTATATGACTTCTGGAAATATGACCCATATGTGCACAGTATGACTTTCAATGCTTCTTCAGTATTTGCACAGTTACTATAAAATCCATACATTTAAAAGTGCAGGAATAGTCAACAAATGTGCCAAGTGTCAAACAGATAACTGATGTGATAACAAGGTCATTAATAAATGTGCATATACAAATACACACGTGTTAACCCCCTAACTCTCTCTCTCTCTCTTGCGCGCGCGTGCACACACACACACACAGCCTTTCCTTTTGAGAGTATTAACCCCTCTATTCTCAACACATACACCAAGCCTTCCACATTTTGGAAGTCCAGACTGCATTCTGTAAGTTAGCAGATATAAGCACACCGTAAAATTGGTGCATTCACTCCGTTCTTTTACATTATCTCAAAAGGAACAAAGCTTTATTTTAATAAAGCAACAGTTGCAGCAACATGTTCCACTACAGTACAGTCTAGTACAGCCTTGTCACCATAGAAACGAGCAGGGAGACACGGATGTTTATATATGGTTGCAGTAATGTAATAAATGTGGGAATGTAACATGACAGAAGAATTGAAGAGTAAAGAACATTTATCTGCATAGAGGGCAACCCTAAAAGGCAAAGACTATTAAACAAACAAAAAAAAATATGAAAAAAATATATATTCACAAAAGGTATCAATTTTTAATATTACAACTCTCTTCTTGTTATTCAGTTACGTATATTGTTAAGAAATTTAGTTACGCACTTTAATATAAATTCTTTACATTAGTGTTGTTAATTATAATATTAAAGACAATCAGTTTAAAATAAATAAATATTCATATAATGAACTCAATGAATTGGACTCAGAATTAATGTGATTAAAATAAAAAAATTACTGCATTTACTTTTAAAAATCACAGTTAAAATAACACAGAACTTCACTTTGTACTGTGCAAAATTTTCAGTAATTGTTCAATCACACATGTAATTCTTTCACTGCCAATGGAAAAGTATACGAGGTGGCTTTATTAAAAAATGTTTAATTACAGCAATATTTTATAATTTCACACATACTGACACTCCGAAATGCTGTGAAGAATGTAAAATGAAAAAAAAAGATAAAAAGTTTCACAGCTTGAGTTAAATATCTTCAGAAGAAAAACATTACCCCAAAAATCGGTTTTATATGCAGTATACTGCACTCACATCAATTTCATGTAGCAGAGCAAACACAACAAATTCATATATGATTTGCTGGAACTTAATTTAAGCTACAAGTCTGTATAATAAAACTTAAGTTACATGTCTGTATAATAAAAGTATTATAAAACGGTCCATGAAGCTTTCAGTACATCAAAAATTGAGCAGCAAAGAGCTAGGCCTTACATTTTTAGTGTTGCATAATTGAACAAGATACGTTTGCCTATTTCTGAATCTTGGTCTTCTGCACATTTAAAATACGCAAATAAAATGTTAAAAAAGAGAGCAAAACCTTTATAATTATTTGAAAATCTGACCAGTTAATATACAGTATTCATAAAACAGCTAACACTTAAAGGGCCAGCTAGAGGGTTGCCCATCTACTTGTAGTGGTCAGATCCTTCAACAAATTCATAACTCATAGACTCATCCATATATCTGAATCAAGTGAATATTTAAGTAGTATTTACACTTACATATTGCTGAACCCAAACTGACTGTCTCTGCAGCACAGTTTGTATGATACTGTCAGTACTAACTACTCACTCTCACCATCACCACTGTTATTTGCACCTGAATTTAAAATCACATTCTTAATTATGAGTCAAGTTCATGTATCCACAACGTGTGGCATGCTCTCGATTTAATCTCATGTTTGTGATCTTAGGTGGGAAATACTGGAACTGCTACAAGCATCCATGGCATCTATACCAGCTCAGTTGATAAAACAAAGGTTTATTCATTACTGATAAAACAAAATGTTATAATTTGACGTTGTATATACCGTGCATGATTAAGATATTATTTCTTACATACCAACAATGTTGCACAAACAATATTAGTTAAATTGTCAACCCTACATATGTTTCGGCTCTGCCTGAGCCATCTTCAGGGTTACTGTTCTAAAGCGTCCACTATTTTCACACTCACAATGTTGGTTAGAACAAGTATCTGGGTTTCTTTGCAACCGTGGATCTAGACATTGTCGCACTATACACACTGATGAATTTTAAGGTTAACCAACATGGACCGAAGTAAACTCCACAGGACTGCAGAATATACTTCCCACACAGGACCACACTTCATCTGCTCCGACACCGACCACCAATATCTAGCCACAACGTTATAACAAACAACAGACCAAACCTTAAAATTCATCAGTGTGTATAGTGCGACAATGTCTAGATCCACGGTTGCAAAGAAACCCAGATACTTGTTCTAACCAACATTGTGAGTGTGAAAATAGTGGACGCTTTAGAATAGTAACCCCTGAAGATGGCTCAGGCAGAGCCGAAACATATGTAGGGTTGACAATTTAACTAATATTGTTTGTGCAACATTGTTGGTATGTAAGAAATAAAATGTTATAAATATCACATACACCACAACACAATTTTGTGATGCTGTTCAGAAGGGCAAAAGTGCTCCAGAATAAAAATCTTTAACTAATTCTTAGGGGCTTTGATGATAGTACATTGCAATTAGGGCTACTGGATTTCTGGACTTCATTCATTGTCTAATATTTTAAAGGGAACACAAACAAAATCTTTTGGAAACTGATGTGTTTTGACTTGCAAGTGACAAGATGATGAAGCACCTGGGAAGCTGGGTCCGTTACAAAGAGCTAATATCAAACATAAGTCCACTGCAAATCCTCAGCTGAGGGTAGTGACCGATGTGAATAAACACTAAATTGTTGTTACGAAGCATGCCACATCAGTCAAAGCAGTCTGTGCAAGTCTTACTATAATACATGAGAGTTCTTTCAACTCATAAAGAAATACATACCTTGTTCCTGTTTGCTTTTCTCCATGCCATGCAAGCAGTCCGCCATTCCTGTAGCTCAGGAGAGGGAATAAGACCAGCTGAACCCGCAGCATTGTCTTTTCTCGCCTGCCACCAATTGTGGTCATCCTTACTGATTATCTGCATGCAAAAGAATGACAAAAGATTGGTTTTTGCTACCACTGTTACATTTTGATTGAGGAGTAAAAGAAAATAAAAGAAAAACAATTTATTGGTGCAAAAAATGTAATCCTTAGAGTAATAACTACTAATATCTCCAGAAAAAATGCTGGTCCAAATTTCATTTGTTACATGTGTTTTAGCCAAATCATACCCTCAGTTTCTATCTTAAAGACCTGTATCTGTATATGTGCTTATTCCTTCCAAAAAAAGAAAAGTATCAATAGTCAAAAATGATAACAGGAAGGTAAAAGTGAAGTAATCCTTGTCCACGTCATGAAGGAACATACTGGGAGTGGACGTACATCTGCATTCATTCTTAACTTCGGCACTAGACAGAGGTGAGTGATCAACTTCACACCCCGGCCACTTTACTGCCGGGAAAGAACCTGATACCCATTCAAGAGGAGGCTGGGTGGGCCCCAGAGCCGGTCTGGACGTTCCGAAGAAAAGAAAATCTGTTGCCCCTGAGTAGTCAATATAGTGACCATGCTACGGGCTGGATGGTTATGGGAACGCATAAAAAAAAAGGAAGCCTTTTTAAGTTCTTTGACAAAAAATAAATCTTTAAATACTGAAAACAACACGTTCATTTTACTTAAACAAGTAACATAACACTGGATGAATTACATAAGAAATTTTTATTTCTGCTTTCAGTTTCACATAATATAATCTGTAAGTATGCCATATCACCAGAAAAGGACCCTGTTGATATCCATTTCTTGAGTCTAAGTGGTACACTCCTAACTTTATAAAACAGTGCCTCACTCATTCTGTAGTCTGTCTTACGACAGGTCTGTAGCGTCTTCCAAAGCGAGTTCTGCACAGGGTGCGATCTAGTGCTTCCTCTTTCAATTTCCAGTATCTTCTCTTTTCCTTAAGGTCATACAGTAGCTGCTTACGCCTTCTTCCTCGTCTTTCCGTCATTTATGTCCTTCACTCTAACTTTCCTTCAATTATGTGTTTTACAAGGCAGTTTCTACACAAGATGTGACCAATCCAGTTAGCTTTTCTTCTTTTACTGTATGTAGAATATTCCTCTCCTCCTTGACTCTGCGTAATACTTCTTCATTTCTCACACGATTGAGTGCAAATGATATTTGCTGGTGAAAAGAGTCTTCTTCTTGTTGAATGCTGCTTTTGCCGTGGCAATTCTGGATTTAATTTAACGTGTACACCTTGCATCATTTGTTATCATGCTACCCAAATAATTGAAATATTACACATTCTCCAATTGTTTTTGATATATCATAATTTTTATTGGGTATGGTTGCCTTGAGATTCTCATTACCTTAGTTTTTTCCACATTCATTTCCATTCCATAGAGTCTCCCAATTTCAATTAGTCTATAAATCATGCCCTATGGCACCGAAAAAAGTGCCTAAGACTCCAAAATAATTAATCAACTCCACAGAACAGCCTCTTTCTTGAGAAGCTAATAATCTCTTAGCTAGTCAAAAATTCCCCACCTTTACGGAACCTGAAAATATATTGTCACATACACAAGAGCATGTCACTCGTCCATGTCCTGTGCCAAATGAATTCAGTCTACAACCTCATATATCCTATTCCTTTCAGGTCCATTTCAATATTATACTTTCATTCACACCGAAGTGCCCTGTTCATTTCTTTCTAAAATTTCCTAAGCATTTTCCATTCCTTGCATAGGTGTGAACCCTGCAAATCTGCAGTCCTCACTCTCACACTCTATTTATTTAAGATTTAAATTAACATTATCTCGCCATTTGAATCTAAATTTCCACATACTGTAACAAATAAAATTCAGTTACAGGCTTCTAGCAACTGAAACCCACTAATATTACAGTATAATCATATTTACAAAATTACAAATAATTTAAAATTAAATAAAAACAAACATAACCACTGAAAAAAATATGTGAATCTAAATTTACTTACTTGGAGAATGTCTCCAGTTTTAAAAGCAATGCCAGCTTGTGCACAAGGGATCAAATCATCATCCAAGGGGTCATAATCAAATTGAGCACGCACAAATATCTGAAAACAGAGAGAAGGGTGTATAAACATTGTTACATATAATAGCAATGATGTGGTGAACTTCTGGAGTGGCTTTCTTAAATGAAGGTACACAACAGTATATAACAGAATAAATTAAAACAGACAAATATGTTATATGAGAGTGAAGCATGCATTTAATGTTGTGGAATAGAAATAAACTTGTTTTAACTTTATCATCATTAGCTTAATTAGTTTTATTCATATTCAATTTACATGATGAACTTAATCTGCATATTTTAATATACTTATTATGTACATTACTAAATATCAGTTTTCTGAATATCATCAACTTAAAACTGGTGAGGAATTTCATATTTCTGATAAGTACAAGCCTCTAGATTTTAAAAGTATAATAACAGAAATACTTAAAAAATCATACTGTGTGTTCAAGCCTGTTCATTAGTCATATGAATTAACAAGCCACTAACACTGAAATAAAAACTTATCATTTATTAAGGATAAAACAAACTTTTCTTTTTATTAAATAACAAATTTGTCGTGCACAGCAATTCTACAAAACAAGCCTTGTACACAACCTTATACAATATAATGGGCTTCTACCCCTTTATGTTACATTTGCATATCAAACCATACACAAATGTGTAATTTTACAACAGGGTACTTGAATGTGTCCGTATTTAATGCACATGATACCATTTATGAGAACTCACAGTCTTGTAGCAAACAGACTGCAATCTGTTTGTCATGAATTCAGTGTTACACTATGTATGAATCAGCTGGTTGGTATAGCTGTAAATCTTTAGACATGTATTTGGGAGGTACCCAGTGTGAATCCTGACAGGTTTATGCGACTTTCCTCAGTCTCTAAAGTGTTGTTCCTAAAAGCCTTTCTACTTATCTATGGACTGTTACACATAACATTACTGCCCAGTTTACTTGCATATGTCATCATATTTTACACAATTTACACAGTGGGAAAGTATAAATGTTCTAAATGTGGATGTGTTTTTGATAAAACAAATTATAGACCACAATTAATTATGTAGGGGTACATTACTTAATCGTGCATCAGGAAGAAAGCTGTTTTCCAGATGGGTCAAGGTATTTTTAGGGTTCAAGTGTAATTGTAGAATGCAGGATTCCATGTACAGGGCAAGCAAATATGCTACCATGGATGTCTCCTTCATTATGCTTCTAACACCTGTCCTGAACCTCATGCATTCTATAACACTGTAAATAGTAATTACTGTAATTTACTTCTGGTTATGTAAAAGTTGAAAGCCATTTCCCCACTTTCTAACAGATAATCTTATCTAAGATAAAAATATTAAACATGAATTGCACATACGCATAAATTTCAATACATGCTTCAGTTATGACATTAAGGGTAAGCAGAATAGGGTTAGAACTTAAGTATTATAGAAATATATTGTAGGCAACAAGAAGAGACACGTGTACTACCAAATATCTGAACATCAGAATCAGTTTAATTTGGATCACATTATACATAAAAATTAGAGACTAATTTTTAGTACAATGTTCCATTTGTAACCATTCAGTATTATACAGATCAAGAGCAAACTGAACTTGTAGATGTGATATGAAGAGTGCGTCTAATAAAAGGGCAAGATGCAATTACTCATCTTAATAATAGGTAAGAAAGGGTTCAGTATTTCATGGTACATAAACAGTCTATTCATTATTTATGTTCAAATGCTTGTACTGGCATGAATTCAATAGAAACATTAGTTTTCTAGCTTCAGAAATGTTGTATCCGGAAATTTAAAATCAGAAAACTCGGGACTCTTAAATTCTACAAATCCATGTAACTAACAATGAATGTAAAAGAGGAAATTCAGATGTTGGCACAAAAACTGTTGTCCCTCCGTATTCATACTATACGGTTTGGATTACAAATGTTCACAGCACAAATGTTAATATAATTATTGGTATTATAATTTGTATGTTTCGAGTAACTATGCAATGATTTTACACATTAAAATCTGTCATACCAATGCGCAATCTTGAAACATTCATGTAACTACCATTGCTCTGATTATATTATGATGAGATGCTGTCCTTAATTACCTAACATCTTTCTAAATTTTATTTAGGGGAGATGTTTGGTATTCTTTGTGTACTCTTCTCACCATGCTGGCCTGGGTTCGATCCCAGGGTAGACCACGTGGAATTTGTGATGGACAAAGTAACAATGGGGCAGGTTTATCTCCAAGTACTTCAGTTTCTTCCTGTCAATTATTATTATTATCTATCATCAACACTACATATTCGTAAATCCAGATTCTGACAGTGTTGCTGATTAAACTCAGAAAAACTACTACTTTCTGTTGTGTAAACAGGAGGTAATTCAGGCTGTATACATAACATACGAAACACACATACACACACAAAAGGAATCAACACAACCAGCAACTTAAATTGGTTGTTTGTTGATTTATGTACTAATTCTTTTTCAGTAGCATCTGTTACACAGCATTATATGGCACAATTATCCTCAGTAATGAAAGGAAATAATGCAACTATAGAATATTTAATGTACTATCCTAACAAGCAACTAGATAAAGTGAGGAAAGCCACATAAATTTCAGTCAGCACAGATGGTTTGAGGCCCAAGACTCAGACCCATTCCTTCATTGCACAGTCTGTCTTGTGAGAGGTCCATAGCCTCTTCCAATGTGAGTTCTCCAGACAGTGCAGGAGTTTGGTAGGTTCTACTAAATGTATGCTGCAAATATACAAAACTTGAAATTTACATAATGTACATTAAAAGAGCATCTGCAAGTTTTGCACTACACAAGGATCAACTTCAATTAAAAAATGCGTGATTTCAGACTGTGTAGTTATATACAGTTTATCATTGTTCATTAAATAAAATTTGTATTCATTCCAAACCTTTTGTCTTGTATACACTAGTTTCTTCATATGGCAAAACATAATGGAATCTCATTTCTGATGAAATCAGACGGTATAGTAAAGTGGGTACACCACATGTTTAGAATTACAGGAATTTAAAGTATGGTGGGTTTGAAAACAAATTATTCTTCAGACAGGTGTGGTATACAGTCTTGGAAATTTGAGCAAATAAATACATGTTATGCACAGTTCTCTTTCTAGTACTCTGATATGAAACATAAAATTACAATTAAAGATGTCACATGACTTTATTATCTACTGAAGTTTCATGTATGAAATGGTAACACATCATTGTTGAAGCCTTACCCAGACAAAGTGTTCCTAATGATGAGTCTGTATCATGTAAACTGGGCAGAAAGAGGCAAAGAAACTGACTTTTGAGTGCTTTTACTAAAACCATTATTTACACACAATGTACAGACATAACTGTTATTTTATCTTAATGTAAGACATAGACATTTATTCTTAAAAATAAGAATAAATTTAGAATATGGTTACACATATTTATATATTGATAATTAAATTTATTTTAGCCACTGCCTTCATATTTATAGGAAGATTTACATCTGGAGAAGGTAATAGTAATTAAACTATTTAATAACATGTTAGATATCGAATTTATAACGTGAATACAGTGCACAACTTAGTGAAAAGACAAGTACCAAAATCTTCATAAAGAAAGACACAACTTGAGCATATTTATATAACCCTATAAACAGTACTACACTGCAAAAATGGAGAAGGGCAGATGACACTGGTATACAAATTATTGCTCAATTTTACCCATTTGCCTCACCCTGACCCACTACAAGACAGAAATAGTAATAGGTTATTCCTCTACTTGGGACATTTGTGAATTTAGAGTAATTCAAAATGACATAATTACCTGGACACACGAAAATAACCTCAGCACACCCGACATACAGAAAAAAAAAACAGCACCTTGAACTGTTATACTGAGAGAAGTTGCACTTTACAAGTTTCCTTTAATAAGTATGATAAAAGATGCCCATGCAAGGTAACAAACATGCTCAACTAAACAATAAAGTTCAGCAACATATGTAACTGAAGTGCATATCAAAATAAAAAGTACAGTAAAACATAACACCACATCACACCAGATGCAAAGTGGTACTTACTAACACTGGAAGAGGCCTAATCCTGAACAACTATATTGTGTTGAGGAAAAAAAGAAAAGGAGAGAATACAATTAACTTTCGAGTCACAAGACGAAGGGACGTGCAGCAGCATTAGTTGCTGGCATCATGTGAACATCTGATTGGGTGCAACCCATCGTCACTGGGAATCCTGGACATTAAGACGATTCATCATTACTGCCTACACATTGGCATTACTTCTACAGCAAGCTGCATCATGACTAAGGAAAGCTGATATAAAGAGATTTTATATGCTGCCATAAAACAGAACATTACACATAGTGACCAAAAATTATACTTAAAAAAGTTCAGGAATTCAGTATTTTACTGGCTCACATTATAATATTAACTCTCACTCATTCACTGATGGAATAACTCTCAACTCTTCTTCGATATGAAGCTACCAACATTATGAACACCTTATTACATGAAGAATATATCCAATATGGTGGCTGGAATGGAATGTCTTAATGCTAAGCTACTAAATGAACTGCAAAGCTTCTAAATAGAATTAAATGTGTTATAATACCATGCTAATGTGTGAACTATTAAAAATGAGGTAAGATTATTTATAAAGGGTTTATACACAGGAGGACTTGCATAATAAAATGGATGGATAAGACAGAACCTCTTCATGTAAATGTACCCAAAAATCTGGTGTGATGGTACAATTGGTTACAAAATGGAGGAAAAAAATTAAAAAAAATGTCCTCAGGCCTAAGGCACAATGGTCCAAAATGTCTCTATGCTATGTTTATGAGGAACAAGCCTGGAACTTGTCTGTATTAATGCAAGGAGACTTACTCAGGAGCCAAAGGTTACAGTAATATATTCAATACTTCAAATGGAACTTGAAAGTAACACGTCATTATTATAACCTTTGCTTCAAATGAGTATCCAGCCTGCATTAGTGTACTGACATAATGATCCAAAGCTATGGGTCCAATTTGAAAAAAAACAAGAAAAATATTTCAAACTAATTCCTGTTTTTACTAACTAAAAGCATGCCAAATATGTTAAATTTTGACATTATGCTTTTCTCATCTTGGACCATTATTCCAGTGTCCTGTCCATGCTTGTTTCACTTTGGTGTTTCAGGTCATGCATATTTATTTAAACCATGAACCAGTTACATGCAAAATATACACAATTAAAAAACACCAACACATTAGATTCATGTATTTTAACCCTTTAAAAACAGTGTTTACTGTATGTACCATCTACTTTAACGTTAAAAATGCTCTGCATTATTGCCCGAGTTTAAAATGATTCTCACAATAAAGAGTACTTATTTTCCTAAACATGATTATGTGAGTGGTCTTTGTAACTGAGACCACCAGTATTTAGTGCAAACTATGCACTCAGCTTTTACATATCTGTTACTTGAAATTCATGCTTCAAAGGTTAATTGGGGATGGTATGAAAATGTTGATTAGGCACATTCAAAGGTATTCAATATTGCTTCTGTAGAGATAACACTACTCTCTTAATTCTTTTTAAAGAACAGCATAAAACAAAATAATGACTAATGATCTATCTACAACATACATTGGTATGTACCACAGAAACCACAATTCCAAAAAATTCCAGAATTAATAAATATATAACTTGCCAACTATGTAAAATGAACATTAAATATTAGTGAACAAGAACTATGAATGTTATCAAATTCCATACTGAGCAAGTACTTGAAAAATCCTACAATTTACAGTCTTGTTTGGGCTACTACTACGTATTTTCAGAGACTATTTCATTTGTGGAAATTTTACCAAATGGAATAAGATGTTAACTACATTACTATTCATCTATTAGTATTACAGAAGCATGTTTATAGTTACTTAATACATAATTGCATGCATTGGTATACATAATTCAAATGGTATACAAGGGATAACATTTTGTAATAATATTATTAAAATATGAAATTTAAGGTTATCACAGTGGTAAATGTATAGAATGTGATCTTCTATATCATGATACCATGTAGCCTGGCAGATGGTTATCAATATTTGGCTCACTTCTAGCCTACAAGATGAGAGCTGCAGGTCCCTCCAAAATGTTGATAACTATCTTCCAGAATACATGATGTCATAACCTGGACCCTAGTCTCAAATTATTAACATTTTAAGTGCAAATTTATAGATACCAGTTAAAATCAGTACAAAGTAAGGTATCAGTACAAAATCTGGAATAACCAGAAAATAATGAAGCTGCTGAAATAACCATTAAGACAAAACACATATGCATTATCAATTTACAGCTGAGAAAGTAAATGAAAGGAAAGGAAAGCAGTTGGTAAGTACATACATAAGCTCACACTGCAGATAACTAGTCATTATATACAATTTATTTATGTATTATTCTTACAGGTTGGCCATAACACTCATGGAAATAAAGTATTCATTCATTCTTTCTCTTAATAGTGGTCAACATTTAAATTAATCCTTCACAGATATACTGCTTTTGTAACATTGCTAAGATTATAGATTTTGGGTTTGTGCTGCTTCGGGGTCTGATTTATATGCTCTGCAGTTAAATACAAGCAGTTCTCGTATATACTGAAACAGTTATTAGATTACATGTGAGAACAAAATTTTTAAAATATTTCTTAACTTTCTTCTTTTATAAAATGATCAAAATTTCTCCAAGCACTACAAGTTGGTTGAAATTGCTCAGTCAATGTTAAAAAGTCTCTAAATTTTGAAGTTCTCACAGTGATGGCTTAGAGTGTGGTCTTCTTGCATGTGACACCATACTGTCTGTCTGATAGGTGGCTGCCAGTGTTTCAGAGGCAATTTCTCCATCCATCACCACAGTACAAGAGGGAAGCAGCAAGTGCCTCTCTAACTTTGGTAACCATGTACCAGACTACATGGTATCCCATCCCAGACAAGCCTGGTCTTAATTCCAAGATTACTGTTACCATTCCATGAAACTCGACCATTATGTTTTATTTACTCTACATTCCTACAAGTCAATTGTATCAATCTTTCTGATCAATGATTTATTTCAAGAGTTACTGGATAAAGAGGAGACTACACAGCATATTAATTGATTCTAATTAATGTAACTGGTCTTGTGAATACATGAACTAACATTAAACTGATAATTATCCAAGAATACAGCTGAAGTACTGATATGTATGGTACTTTGTAATTTCAACCTTAAAACGACAGAAAACTGGCAATTGACAGCGACATATTTGAAACTTATAAATGCAGCCTATTTTGCAGCATAGAAGCAAACTTATTGTTTCATGAGAAAAAACTGAATGGCTGACCTTGACAATACTACATATATATGCATATCTAAGCATGTACCTGAATGTGTAGTTCATATTTACCGACATATCCCATAGGAAATTGAGGTTAGTAATCTTGAAGTAATTGAAGTTACAATGTACCCGCTGTTTGTTTATTTAAAGTACTTCTTAAATCGTTTAAAGGAACTTCTAAGTAATGGGCCATATAGACCATGTATTTTACACAAAATGATTATGGACCTTATAAAATGCTCTTTTAAGCAACCAAATATGTATCATCTTGTTTGAATTCGGATCGGAAGAAATAAAAAAAAAATCAGATTTGAGGTATCAACTTGTAGGAAGATTTGTAAACCCACATTAACAAAACTCAAAATTTACTGTGGCTAACAAACTGACACAAATTTACAGCCCCCTTGTAACCACATGTGGGCATTACAGTGCGTAGTGAATATTAACATGAACACATTTCATGCTACAAGAAGCATGAGTTCAAGTTTATGGGCATACAGCAATATTCTTCTTACATACAGATATATACAACATAAAACTTAATGTCCTTACATTGTGACCAAGTTAAGTCATAGGTCAAAGATAAAACACAACTTACACACTGTGGATCTAATAATATTATGCCTGGTCAGAGCTACAGCACACCTTAGACCTCTTGGACAGATAAGTACTAGTGATGGTGGAATGTTTATCAGCAACGTAAAACCAAAGAAATTCAAAAAGAAACCTGGTTCAGTACCTTAACCACCAATGAACAACACCCGTGGTGGAACAACAGCATTAATACAAGTAAATTGCTAAAGAACTTGGGTGTTGCAGTCACTCTCATCTACAAGTAACAAAAATTATTAGAAACGTTTCATGCACTGAATTTTCTTCTTCCTTCAATTTTGAGGCTTGTGGTACTAATATGGGGAAGGAAAATGAAACAGTTTCCTCCAAAACATAAAATATTTGGCTGGAACGTACACAGTATTGAAAATTAATCTCAAAGGTTGCTGAAGTAACATCTAAGCAGAAAAAAAAAATGACACTACTTGATAAAGAGAACCAATAGCTCACACTTGCTTTTCTTTCATCACCTTTTGTATTTCATTGTAGTATTACTGAGTCTACAGAATAAGCTTGACAGCAAAAATTCTTAATAACCCTGAAAACTGCAGCAGTATCACTAATTCAGTGACTAGTATATGAGGATACAAATTCTTAAGTGATTATGGATTATGCACGTCAGATACTTAAAAATCCTCTCCACTTAGCTCTGGAACAGAAGATCCTTAAACTTAGGAAGGAGTTAATCAATGGAAGACATTGATTGCACTATAAGCGTCTCACAAAGTCTTCAACTTTTTGCAAGGAACTTGGTTTTAACAGGTCATGTACTGTCAGTGCAAGAAAAGAAGTAAAATTAATTAAATATCTGCATTCTAAAAACAAATCTGTACTCCTTTCTTGCAAAAAAGACTGGAACAGTGCTTATTATTTCCATTCACAACAAACTGCAAGCACTGTTACTGACCCCCTGCACCACAGCAGATCTAGGGATGTGAAAATACCCACATATCAGTTCCAAAAGCAAACATAATCAAAATCATGGTCACGGTGCACATGAAACTCAGGGCCAAAAACTCCTACAATTACCTACAACACACGTCATTTAATTTACGTTACTTGAACCTGTATGTGTTTCAAGTTCATACCACTCATAGATGTTCTACAACAACGCCTGTGCCAAAATATACAGAATTTGAAACAGTAAATCTGGCACTATAACTATGTTCTGATATGACAGACAAAATAGCCCCATCTCTCAGAAAAATGGGCCCATGCACAAATACAAGATTTTATCAATAGTTCCAATTGTATGATACTAACTCATAAATAAATACATATTAATATTGCACTTGAAATCCTCTTAACATTTTTTGCTCTTGCTGAACTGATTCTAAAATTTTAATCCCACACACTAAAATGTCACTCTTTAGTACCATGTGATCTTGTATTATGAAGCACAGATTGTTGCTGAATATTGCAATATCAGTAAAGGTTCTGATTTATTACAGTGCGGTTTTGTTGGATATTGTCTGTTGTCTGAGGTATATATAATATACATGATGTTTGAGAACTTGTCCCTGCTCTTGTCTTCAGGTCATTATACTGACAAAAACTTTTTTATTATGTTGACTTCATTATACAAGTAGTAGTTATTTGGACTGAATGCTTTGAACACTAATAAGTTAAACACTAGATCACCGGAAGTTACAGATCAGAAAGTTTCCAGCATTTCAGACACCCGCTCTGACTCCATCTTCAGATGCGGGAAACAAACCTCACTGGTGGACCCCTTCGAACGAGCCACTGTGTCATGGAAGCAGAGCTGGCTTCTGAAACGTTGTGCTTAAATTATACGTGTAAGTCGATGACGGATGATATAAAAAATAAAGAAATATTGTTTTGGAATACAATATACCATCGCCAAAGCCCTACAGAATTGAACTACAGGGTTTCTCAGTGGGATTCACAGAGCTGCTAATGTTATACCAAAAACAAAATGATATAACACAAGCAACCATGTGACGAGAGGACAAAGTCAACTTCCAAAATATTAAATGTCTCAAACAAACCTCATATACTTTGGAATAAATATGCCATAGTAAGAGTAGAGGAAGTAAGACATTTCCAGGAAAGCTTATACACCGCCGATAATAACGGTATGAAAATTAACAGCATGCAATTTTAATTAAAGAACTGGAAGTGATTATGAGTCCAGACTTCTGGGACACTCTATATAGATATTTATTATCCTTTTTGTTAGGTTCATGGCACACTGCAAGTAAATCCAATCTGTCCTCTGACACTGAAGACATGTTTTAACTTACCAACTATTTTAAACTTATGATGAACTAGTTAACATTTCTTCATTAAGAGACTATATGTTGTAAAAAAAGTTATGTTACACTTATTACAGTTTAAACAAATTTTATGAACCATTTCAGGAATTTAAACCATTCATAAAATGATGTACCAAAATAAGGGCAGTTCACACATTGCTAAGAAAATATCTATGTATTACAGTCCCAAAACCCCAAAAGTATGTGCAAGAATTTAAATATATGAAGGCACAGCCAGCATTTTGTGTTAGCTATTACATGGTCTTAGAATTATCTAGAACAAGCAATCACTACACTCCACATGTACACAGAATGGTATATTTTATCTACCACATACAAATGCCACACTAACAAACCTTTTCTTATACAACTGTACTTCAATACAGTGCCTACCAGCCTAATGATAGTTATGAAGTTGTAACACACTCATTCTGCAGTTTATAATGTCTAAGTAACAACTGCATACAAAGAGGTAAGGCAAAAGGTCAAGACACCGATTCAGATACACCTACATTGTGTTCCTGTAAGATGGTACTGTCTTCACAGCATGCCTTTCCTATGCAGGTTTTGAAAGTTTCAATAATGGAACCGTTACAATGAGAAAATAATTACTTTTTTTTTTCCTGTGTACAGTACATTCATTATCAAACAAATAATTTCTGGTTTTATGCATGTCATTTAAAATTTGTTTGAATTAACCCTCCACATTTATGGTATAGCGACTGCCTATGGGCTGGATGACCAGAGTTCATACCTGGCAGTGTAAAGCTTCCTTTCCACCACTGTAACCAGACTGCAAGTGGGGCCCACCCAACATTCTTTCAAGTGGGTATTGGGGTCTCATTCCCCGGGGGGGGGGGGGGGGGGGGGGGGGGTAAAGTTGGAGTATGAAGCTGATGACTCATCTGATCTATGCTGACATCAGTAATTTTTGGAGCTACAACTCCAGTCACCACATGTCTTCATAGCACGATATTCAATTAGGCACAGGGAAAATTTTACTTTCACCATTATCAAGGCTACTGTTAACATTTCATGTTGCTGTATTACAGTCAGTACGAACAGCCATGAGCCTACACAAACATCGGCACTGGCACGTACTTTCCACGGATCCTAAAACAGCAGCACAGGCATACAATATTCCTTTTTATAGACCTAAATGTCAGATGGTTATGACTCCCGCAATTTTTATTTATCAAGTATACAACACTTCAAATTAACTATCCGAAATGTTAGACTAGAAAATGTATCTGTACATTGGTTTATACCTTCATAAAACGGAATGCTGCTTCACAGTTGTGTGTCATTACCACAGCAACTGGTTCACTGTTACAGTGGGGCGCTTTCTGTGCTGAGTGCTTCTGGCTAATTTAGAACAACGGATTGTCAAAGAATATATATATATATATATATACACGTACATATACACATACGAGTACATATGTAACCTAACCAAACATTAAAAAAGTTGTCCATGTCCGCGCCATGAAGAAATATATACGGGGAGCAGAGGTATAGCTCCACTCATTCTTAACCTCTGCACTAGGTACAGGTAAGTGGTTAACTTCATGCCATAGAAGTTTTACCACCGGGAAAGAACCCCGGTAAATACGGAATAGGAGGCTGAGTTGGCCACAGGGCCGGTCTGGACGTTTTGGAAAGGAGAAAAATCCCTTGCCCCTACCGTGATTCGAGCTCCGGACCGTCGAACTCATAGTCTAGTCGCTATACCGACTACACGAAAAAGTAACAAATTTATGCTGAAAACAATTATATAAGAAAAATTAAAGTGATCCACAATTCCAGGAAATAAACAACTAGACTATTACGTCATTTGGGTTTGAGAAAATCTCTGAATTATATACAGTAATTAAATGCAATGTTACTGAATATACCTGAACTAGTTTCATCATAAACTAAACATACGACAAACAGCATACAACAGACTACAGTTTGTGAACCCCACTGCTTAGTATTTCGGCTGTTTATGATCACATGATCACCCATTTTAACCTAACCTAACACTCATTCAACATAATGTTACCTAACTAGTTTAAGAAGCACACATTATGTCTGTAGCATGGGAAGGGTTAATGTATGAATCTTGTAAACAGGAAAATCTAACTCCTATGTGAAAAACTTACAGCAACCAAATAACTGTACTTCAGTTCCACAGACGTTTGAAATACATTTTGAAGGTTGTCTTAACTGCATCAGGAGCAACATAAGAGTTATGCTAATTCCCACTGATAAACATCCTGATGAGTTTAAAATATATTTGAATTCCAAAATAGATACATTCCACGATATCTGAACTTTCAAAACCATTGTCAAAAAGGGTGTTTAAGACATATTACAACTACCTGAAATGCACGGAGCTGCTGGGTTACACAAACACAAAGGTTGGGGACACAAACAAGTGCAGTGCAGCGTGGATCTAATCCAGGGGTGATGTGTGCTTAAGCCTATCAAGAAATGGATATAGAGAAGCGGGGCTTACTTGTACCTCACAGGGGGGTGGTGCACTGCGGTACGATGGCACTATCTTGAAGGTCACCGAACCCCGCGCCTCACGCTGAAACACAGATGCATTAAAAGTGTCATATTCAAAATTAAACAGTCATAACAACAAATTCACAAACTCATATGTACTATCCAAAAATACATATTAACAGTGCTATAATAAGGTAAATGTTCAAGCAAAAATGATTTAAACGCTGTAGGAAGCATTTCCCCAGTAATGTGCATTTAGCAGGCCACAGAACTGTGGACACCTGTTTAGTTCTGTAATAAGATGTATGTTCCTGTCATAGCCTATACTGGAACTTAAATAATTAAAATTTACTTACTTGACATCTGGGATTATCGGGGTGGTGAACACAGACAGTGCTGACATCAACCAACTTATGCACTTAATAAAATACATTCATAAACAAGTATAAAACTCCTACATGTTTCGGCACTGGTGCCGAAACATGTAGGAGTTTTATACTTGTTTATGAATGTATTTTATTAAGTGCATAAGTTGGTTGATGTATTAATTGTAAGAATATGCACGGTGTGAATAACATAAAATTAACAGAGAGTTCGGTCTTCTAGGATACCGCAACATGTAGTATGATGAAAGGGTACCTTCAAGATGGAATCACTGTGTTCCCCCGAATCACTGGCAACCTTCCACAAACTACAAAGAGTCGTATCCGAGAAATCGGCACTCCTTATCGCTTTATTTGTTAGATTATTTCTTTCAAACCAGTTTTTGCGTTTACAGACTCCTTTAACATTACATGGCATTGTTTTTGTTTCTATGAGCAAATTTTCGTACTGTTTTTTGAGTTACATTATGCAACACAGAGAACTGACAGAATCAAAACAAATGACAGTGAAGAGAAGAGTGAACTTACTAGAATCTTCTGCAAGGCATTAACCGACTGGTTGGCAACAGGCACACCGTTGATTTCTCGAATCTCGTCCCCAACGTGTAACGTAGCTTGTCGATGGATCATGCCTCCATGCATGATGCGGGCTACTATGCACCTCCCTTCCTCGTTCATCTTGAGCGTGATGCCCTGAAACAAACCACGTGATAATCTGTCAAAATACAGTTCTGTGTAGTGCAGTGGCAACAACAATCAGATATGGCGTTCAAATTATTGGTACCCATGCTTAGAATTTGGGAAGTTTCGGATTCAAAGACTGACCACCCTGAGTAAGGAGTTTCATTGCTTTCCTCAATTTCCAGGAAACTACGTTGTCCCTGGAGGAAAGGTTTCACTATCAGTAGCTAGTGAAGCACTCCAACCATTCAGCCCAAATTGGAAAGATAAGCATACGTAGAAATAAGCAGACAATGCATTTCTGAGAGAAAATTATGTATAAGATTAACGAAACGTTAAACAGACAAGGAAGGAAATGTTGCCATCATGAAGCCTGGACTATACTCCTTTTATACTTTGCATATCTCCCATATATGAGTAAATTCTGTAAAACCCAAAGGACGTTTAACTTAACAAATGGGTTTAAAGTTTAAATATCACATAATACTCATATTTGAGGACACACAATGAACAGGGCTGCCGTTTTTCCAACTTAAAAGCTTCTACAGCCATTAAGTTGGTATTTGGTGATACGAAACTCAGTAAAATAGTAATGGAATGGACACGAATGGCATGACCTTCATACAGAGGTTCTTGAAAATCAGCTGACTAATTCAAAATCACAGTCACAGAGATTATAAACGCGGCTGTGCAGAGAGTAACATCACGTTCATGACTCAACAGTACCACACAGCTTCGAATGGACTAAATGGAAAAATACACGGTCATTACCGCTAGTATGCAGGCCTACCCTTTTAATACGTTATAGATTTGTTTTCAGTGAATGATAAATACTGTACTTCTATTTACTTCTGGTCTGAGTACATTACGGTGCGTAGTTGCGTACATTACGGTGCGTAGTTGCGCTACTTTCGAGTACGGTTTAAGGGACATTATTGCTCTATGGATTCATCACACGACAAATTCACTCGAAGTTACCGAATATCTAGGAGTAAGGTTAGCATTCCTCTTTCTTAATCCGAAGACATCCGGCTCCAATTTTACCTATCTTGATAAATTTCACAATTTTCCTCAGGCTTTCCAGGTGAACGCTGCGATAGTACTTCAAGACATGCCACGACTGCCTCTGTCTAAGTCTCTTCAAAGTCATGATTTATGATTAATCCGACATTCGGAGCTATGTAATACCTGCAGGTGATAAAGTCTTCAACCGAAGCATTAGGCCGAATATCTTATGAAGTGGGACACTTGCCCTCTTGTTCGATATTTCGCCTCTTACTGGCTCCATTCTTCCACCGTCGAATAGCTTAAATATGCTAACAACTGCGCATTCGAAACATATTGTGCGCCTACAGAATTACAAGTAGACAGCACGCACATCACCCACGTCGGAGAAGTTGCCGCACGATCACGGCGCTTGCAGGAAGAACCCAAATAGAGCATTTATGATTTCGGTTCTCTGCGAAGTGACACCATTCAGAATGGCAAACAGGTACCGAAGTTCCTGAAGGCAGAGACAACCGGTTCCTCAGAAACGACGGTACGTATTTAACAACTGCATGTAATTCAATCTTATAAACTGTATCTAATTTAGCTTAGGGGCACGCGGTGGTGCAGTTGGTTGAGGCACTGCGCTACAAGCCGGAAGGTCGTGGGTTCGATTCCCGATGGTGTCATTGGAATTTTTCATTGACATAATCCTTCCGGTCGCACTATGGTCCTGGGGTCGACTCAGCCTCTAACAGAAATGAGTACCAGGAATATTTTCTGGGGGGTAAAGGCGGCCGGTGGAAGTGCCATGGCTCAGGCGGTTAGTCGCCGGCCTCTCACCGCGGAGGTCCGGGTTCGATCCCGGGTCAAACCATGTGAGATTTGTGGTGGACAAAGTGGCATTGGGACAGGGTTTTCTCCGAGTTGTCGGTTTTCCCCTATCAATTTCATTCCACTGGTGCTCCATTAATTGTAAAACTTGGTAAAAAAGCTGTTCATCTTCATCATAGGGGTTGCACAAGAAGCCTTAAGGCTGCGGTGCGCCCGTAGCATCTGCTGCGGGGTCCTTCACACACCAAAAAAATACCGGTGCGTAGGGCTGACAACCTTACCATCTTCATGTGCCGGTTGTTTACAAATCTGGGAGCCTCAACCTCCTGGAACCCTAAGGGCCTGTCCAGGCCTGTAATGGGATTGCTTTACCTTTATCTTATTTATACCACGTACGAACGGCAGCTTAGTCGCTTAAACGGCTGTAAGCTTGACCACCGCCAAGTTCATGCGTCTGTGTTGGGCTTCGCCTTGTCCAGTGTCTCTAACACTGTCATTCTCATACTGCTGTACGACTTCTTCTTACTGCATAATTTTGTGACGTTCATCAAAATTATTGCGTCTGTTACTACTACTACTACTACTACTACTACTACTACTACAAAAACAGAGGAAACTACTCTGATACAAATAGGTACTGCATTTGTTATTGTTTACAGGAGCTTTAACTAGAAAGGCTAGACACGTGGTGCGGTAAACGTATTACAATGACTTTAAGTTTAAGTCAAACCAACTATTGCACAAGAATTATTAACAAAGTATATTTGTAACCCCTACATACGTTTCGGCAATCAAGTTGCCATCCTCCGGGGGTGCATCAAAAAATCACAAATATCTATGGCATCCAGATACACTTCCATTTCGCATTATAATGTAAGTACACATGCCGCTCATAATATTAAAATGAATTGATGCCTATAGTCATAAAACAAAACGTTAAGAGTAAATAATACAATGTGTCTAAGTCAGTGATGTAAGCTGATACTTCATATAACACAGTAAAAATTATTATATACATATATTGTTACATGATGCGATTAAAACATATAAAAGTTCTTTTTAAAAAAAGTTTTACTTTGTTAATAATAATACCTGTGCATTAGTTGGTTTAACTTAAACTTACGACAAAATGCACGGTACATATAATATAAAACTCGTTAATGCCCAACAGGCAAAATTAGTTTACAACTATACGAATATCAAACAGAAACTTCGCAAGACCAATGCATCCATATGGTTTAATAAGATATGCAAAATTGAATACCAGTTAACGCTGCTGATCGCCCGAGAAGACTATACTGAACGTCACATTCCGTTTGGAGAGAATGTTCCTTGCAGGGCACCAATCATCGCGTGTCAATTAAGAGGCTAAATACAAGGAGGTGTTAGAGGAAAACGACATCCACAGGCGTCAAAATAGCCACAGTCGCGTTATTGCGGCGCCACTTTTGTGTTCTAAATATTTTAATTGTGTTTATGTGTCATATTAACTGACAGGGTCGTACGTAAATAACTCTGATATTATTAGGTGCGCTTGCTGATCACTGTGAACCTTTTGTGAGGTACAGTTTGTTAACAGGATGCTGCAGAAACTGTCTTCGTGTGACAACACAACACACTAAGCATGTGTAATCTCTTTCAGTTAGCAATGCTACGTTTCCAGTCTTTGTTCGCCGTCTTTCGATTCCGAGTTGAACACAACGCCTCAGCCGCTGGATCTGCTTGCAACGACCTCAGGTCCAAAGACAAGGAATTGCCCATTCAGTTCGATCCGATGGACCCAGCTAATCTTATTCACTGAAATCCAATAACAGGGCGGTCCAGTGATTGGGATTAACTATACAGAGGGCATTGTATCTCATCGACTTGCACAAAGACTTCGCAGGATCACTGCGAGGACACTGGCTGCATACCGTCTGCTGTTGGAAGGTACACTACAGGGCTCTCCAATGTCATATACAGAGTGACTAAAAAGCAAATACATAACGGTCACATTGGTCATGAAATGACAGTTTATAAGCTTTCACACGGTGCAACAATCGTGGCAATATAGCATTTCGTTTAGGACCCACAGCCACTTAACATCATTTATTTATTTCCCAATCACGGCTGACAGCCATCTTTCTGGTCAGTGGATTGGGCGTCGAGGACAAATAGAATGGCCTCTGCGAAGTCCCGAACTTACTGCATATGATTTGTCGAACTTATGTGCTTAGGCTGTGATCGAAAGTGAGAAAAAGGGTAAGATGGAATGGCGGCACGGCTTTACTGATGCTCCCTCAGTTTTACCTGTACCTTGTATAGATGTTACTATTAATAGTTTTAACATCAAAGTAAATGAGTCCCTGTCGCAGAGCACTTCCTGAGAAAGAAACAGTAGCTTTCCCGGCATTTTATGGAACCTCGAGGTTCATTACCGTGTTCACAACAGCCGCCGCTGGACCCTATGCTCATCCACATGCATCTAACCCACAACAACACACTCAATAACTTTTAATATCCATTTCAATATTATCTTCCTATCTACGCCTTGATTCGCCATGTTGTTCGTTCCTTCCTTCAAGTGTTCCGACAAATTTGTCTATATGAATTTTACATGCGTTCTGCATAGCCTGTTCATGTTCCCTGATTTCATCAGTCTAATAATTAATATTTGGAAGATACTAATCATTAAGTTAATTGCGACATAGACGTAATTATCCCCAGCATATTTCATACCAACCTCTGCTCACTACAATTTGTTGGTCCAGGTACTACATAGACCCTATTTGGCCTCCCCTTTACTGTCAATAATACATACATACATTACCTCATGCCAACGTATTTCTAATTACCGACTTCACAGACATGGGGAAATTGGGAAATTAATTTTTGCTTAATGAATTTTCCCTTAATGGGCGATTTTAATGAAAACATCTATTTAGTTAAACGAGTACTTACAGTGCTGTTTGTCCACGTAACGAGGCCGACATTTCTGTTTTCCAATTAACTCCAGTCTTATCCAAGCAACACAACACTGTTCACTTCTCGTGGTACAAACAATATCCGAGCCTAATGCTGTATCATCATCCAGAGTGATGTCTTAAACAAACAAACAAACAAACAAACAAACACACACTCACCATGGGCTCGTCCGTGTTCTTCTGAAACTGCACGAGCCTGACCCGCGTCACATTCTCCATCTCGACGTCACCATTGGGGCCCTCGAGGTCGTCTCCGCCGTTTAGGTAAGGCAATAGGGGTGGCGGCGTGACCCGCACGGCGTCTTCGCCGTAGATTTCGTGCGCGACGACATCGTGAGCTTGCAGCAATGCCTGTAAACAAGAAACCGAAAGCACAATACAATATTTGAAACTTTCGCGGCCAATAAATGCACTAAGACTTCTATCGTGCTATCAGCCGCTTAAATGTTCAGCATGAAACTAAGGTTATGGAATAGAGACAGCCCGGCTGTCTCCATCGCCAGCCGTCGACCCTGAGCTACAGCCGTTCTACAAACACTTGTCAGTCACTGACGCAGGTGCTGACCAAAGAGGTTTTTAGTACAACTGTACTACGAAAGACCAACAACAATATATCCGGGACATACGAGAAAGCGCAGGAAACGGCACAATTATATTGAAATAACAACCTGCTTCCAGTCAAGAGTGCAGACTTGAATGCAGTTTGGTAGATCGATATCGACGTTTCAGACGAACCAGTATATATACCTGTATATGAAGGTAATAAGTCCGCCGATCTGTGACTCATTATCAGCGTTTAAACCGGTCCTGTCAAAAGTGGTTTCGGACCAAACCTTGATCCTCAAGGGTCGCAACGTCAGACAAGACACTCGGCCCTTGAAGATGAAGAAACCACATTTACCCGAAACGTCGGTATCCGACTAACCAGTGCCGCAGCGTCATGTCCCAGAAGAGCGGAATCCTCAGAATACACCGCTGCAAAACATCAAAAATCGCAAAGTTCAATTTGCGAGAAGACAATAACTTTAGAAAATTCTGCGGAGTAAAAAGCTTGAAACTGCATGCGTGAGGGTAAATGTAAACAGTAAGCAGGTAAAGGTGACTAGTTTCTTAAAAATATTTAATCTGGTATTCGTTTGAGGAGGAAGAAAACAGGACAACCTCTTACAATTACACTACAGGCAGCATCAGTTTTACCCCGGATACAAAGCAAGTCTCTCCGACGGGCCGATCCCTCGTCCAGAGGAGTCCTACCGAGTGTGTGTGTGTGTCAACGGGTGTGATCAGGTGCAAGAATAACCCTCTAGACCTACAATGAGCAGGTAGAAGAGGTCAGACTAAGAAAGAAAGAAGAGAAATCAAGTGCTTCGCCACTATAACTCTTATGGTCACATTTGGCCTAACTAAACGAAACGTAATAATAAGGTATTTAGTTGTTCACGTCCAAAACGGAGACATACACCACAGACAAAATTGCAGCCCACCTAATTTTTTTAATGAACACTAACAGGACAACTCCCCAAAAAGATGGCACATGACAATGAACATCCGGAAATTAAAAGCAGGCTCTACAGTCGTCAAATTAGCAACGCTCGACTTAATAATAAATCGCAACATTCTTTAGTTTAACAACTCTGGATAACTGTTGTGAAGCGGGAAAAAGCGAACGAAGCACAAAGTCTTGCCTTGCTATCTGATTCAATTGACTTTTTTTTTCTCAGCCACATTTCCTGTTTAACACAACTGTCGATAACATGCCTCTCAGATTATACAAAACACTAAGGTAAGGAGCGTTTCACATGGAAAGTTTCACTTGTTCGAGAATTTTAATACTTAAAAGTTTAGTGATTACGTCGAGCACCACCAAGTTTAAAATTATAAAAACTGCATTTTTTTTTCTCAAACACCGTATTTGTGCGTTTGGTATGATTCTCAGAAGAAACAGCCGCTATTTCCCTAGGCGACATTTGCCACTTTTCATCTGGATCTAGCCTTTCGACGTAATAACAAAAAGATTTCAACTGGTGGACCGGGATTAATTTTGAACGTGATAAGCAACACAACGCGATCTGAAATTACACGGCAAAGCCAACGAAATAGACCATGTCGTGGCTCGCACGCAGAACTTACTGATGTCTTCACACTTCACGTGGTCTGACCCACTGACCCGATGTTGTGTTTCGTGTTTATACTCCTGGAAAGTATCACCCCAAATCACACAGTGCTACTTCACAATCTACCCTACGTTACTACTGAGGCACTACCGTACCTTACTACCAGCACTACAGCTACACAATACCACATATTACTTAATGCTAACTACCTAAACTCTCCCAGTGAACTGAATGTAGTGTTACTGACATTTAAATGACAGCCCAGAATTTAAAACAACATTATAATTGACCGCACAAAATATTTTGTGTTCTCAGGTTCCTTCACTGCCCCCTGATTGCTGGTAATTGCTAGGTCAAGTAAAGGATAAAGTTCCCCCAGTGCGCAAAATGAAGGAATACGGGGAACTGGAGGTATAACTCCACTCATTAACGTCTGCACTAAATGGACGCGAGTGGCCAGCTTTATATCCCAGCCACGGGGCCATGTAAAGTACGGTACTTAGCGCCTCATAACACATTTTTCCGAAAATGTCCCCCAGATCACCCTGCGCCTTAAAACGTTATTAAAGTAGGTTACTAAATCCGTAAAAGACCTTGCTAATTATAGGCTGCGTCTTGTCTTGCAGCGACTTGCAGTGTCTTATGAGGCGGGAAATACGGCATTCTTTTCTGTGGCGCAACAACCCAACTTGGGTCTAGACAGTCTCACTGCTGAGGTTTATATCCCACACACAAACACACACACACAACACATATCCGGTAGGACTCCTCTGAACGAGTGATCAGCGGGATTCGAACCCAGATCCCAGCAATAAAGCGGCTGCAGACCTACGCTTTAGCACGCACAACCACCGGGTTCGGCAATACGTTATATACCCGTACACCGTTCAGTTTCTTTGCTAGACAGCCATAACGTTCAGTTTCTTTGCTAGACAGCCATAACGTTCAGTTTCTTTGCTAGACAGTCATAACGTTCAGTTTCTTCGCTAGACAGCCATAACGTTCAGTTTCTTTGCTAGACAGTCATAACGTTCAGTTTCTTTGCTAGACAGCCATAACGTTCAGTTTCTTTGCTAGACAGCCATAACGTTCAGTTTCTTCGCTAGACAGCCATAACGTTCAGTTTCTTTGCTAGACAGCCATAACGTTCAGTTTCTTCGCTAGACAGCCATAACGTTCAGTTTCTTTGCTAGACAGTCATAACGTTCAGTTTCTTTGCTAGACAGCCATAACGTTCAGTTTCTTTGCTAGACAGCCATAACGTTCAGTTTCTTCGCTAGACAGCCATAACGTTCAGTTTCTTTGCTAGACAGTCATAACGTTCAGTTTCTTTGCTAGACAGCCATAACGTTCAGTTTCTTTGCTAGACAGTCATAACGTTCAGTTTCTTTGCTAGACAGCCATAACGTTCAGTTTCTTTGCTAGACAGCCATAACGTTCAGTTTCTTTGCTAGACAGTCATAACGTTCAGTTTCTTCGCTAGACAGCCATAACGTTCAGTTTCTTTGCTAGACAGTCATAACGTTCAGTTTCTTTGCTAGACAGCCATAACGTTCAGTTTCTTTGCTAGACAGCCATAACGTTCATCACATAACACATGTTGTTAGCACAGCAGGGCCGTTTAGTGTGTTCTTAAGCGCTGCAGCTTTATCGAACAGACAGCTTGCAATCGTCGGGACATCCCTTAAAAGCTGCTGTGTTAAGGGCACGATAAAATGGACGCCTGTGTTACTGGGCATTTGGAATTTGTCTGTCCTCTACTGTTCCGAACTGTAAATAAAGTTTCAGTAACCGGAAGTGTCTGTCCGCATGTGGGAACGCGAGGAGGCAGCTACTCAACTGGGTTTGTGAGAAACAGTTGCTCTGTCACAGGCTCACTGATTCTAACGACGTCTCTCGAAGTGACCTACCTATGCAGTGCACCCCCCCCCCCTCCAGCTTCTCACCTGACAACAGAAACAAATTCACTTTTCGAAACGGTGCGTTCTGTTTCGAACGCTACACGACGGACAAAGACCAAACACACTGCAACGCTAAACAGAAGTGCAATATATCACTGTCAGAAACGTATGAAACTGATACAGGCTATTTATTATTTATAAGCCTTGTCACCATGCGGTGCCATCACGGTCAATACGCCCTAGCTGAAAATACTCGTAGTATAGGTGATACACAAACTTTCTCTCTCCGATTTATTATTCAGTAACCAACAAATGCACAAACATAAACTACTTTATAGTTTTTATTAATATCGATGCATTCCCCTACACGTGTTTCGGTCCGTAGACCATCTTCAGGGGGGTAACAAGCTACTACACTTCACATTGCATGTTAAAAGGGCCCGAAGAACACACCTGTTTCAGAAGTTATAAAACATTTGAATTTGTAAAATATGTAAACCGTAAATTAACTTATAACTTTATAAGTTAAAGTCCGGACCGAAACACGTGTAGGGGAATGCATCGACATTAATAAAAACTATAAAAGTAGTTTATGTATGTGCATTTGTTGGTTACTGAATTATAAGTGAAAATGCACGGTGAAAGCAATATAGAATTTCTCTCTCCGAATTCGAATTTGGTAAGTAAATATAATTCAGTGCTTGCTCTTCGTTCATTTAAAAAGCGGAAAGTGCCCTGTTTTTGTTTTGGTGTACACTCTTTATGGACTTTGTTAAAAAATGTATGTAAAAGATTAATTTCATATAGGCCTAAAAGAGGGTGAGTCGAATGAAAAGCTTAGAAGTGCGAAAATAAATTGAGACCCTACTGTGTGCAGCTGTAGGCACAGAAAATCATCAGCATGGGTTAGAAGCACGTACTGTGTATGGAGACCTTACTGTGTGCAGCTGTAGACAGAAAGTCTCAGCATGGTTAGAAGCATGTACTGTGTATTGAGACCGTACTGTGTGCAGCTGTAGGCACAGAACGTCATCAGCATGGGCTAGAAGCATGTACCGTGTACGGTATGTCTGGGAAAATGCTCAAAAGTGGCAAAGATGTACGGAACCGATCGCCACTAAATTAGCTGGTATTTTTTAGGTTGTCGTTTGACTCACGTATAAATCGGTAAAATCACTAAAAGGTAATTAGAGACGTGATTGAACAAAGTAAGCAATTTAATTATTTCAGTACAGTAGGCGGGTGCAGAACTGATACGTTAGTTACAAACTCCATGGAGCAGAGTCCTTCTTAATTCTTCAGATACTCAAGAAAACAAAAAGAACGTTCATTACCGTACTCACAAAAGCACACCACTGGTACACATCCTCAGCCAGATGAATCCAGTTCACGCCCCCCATCCTATCTTTAAGACCCACTTTAATATTACCTCTCATATAAGCCGAGGTAGTTAATACGGTCTCGAAGGACTTCAGATCTTCCCACTAAAACCTGTAAGCATTTCCCTTTCCTGCCATGGCCTTACGTGCGACATCCTGGATTTGATCAGAGTAGTCTCACTAATCACACAGGGAAGAAACTGCTACAATAGAGCTATTACTAGTGGACCGACAACATGGCTGCCAACTCGTCTTTCAACAACTAGTTTTGCGTAGTTGACCTTTTAGTAAAGAGAAAATCTATCAACAAAAGAGAACAAAATATCAGGGGTTCCAAAACACAAAACAAAAAGGAAATACCAGTTTAGATTGTAATCTTCTGGGCTTTGACACTCATAATCTTGTATTTACCAGTGTTTAGGGCAAACATCCTGCCTCAGAATTCTTGGCTGTATGTCAAACCCGACAGATGGAAGAAGAAACAGATCGTTTGACTACAGGCCTGCAGTGTCAAAGCCCGGAAGGCCACAACCCAAATTCTTGCCAACAAGAAAACCTGAAATCTCAATTTAAAAAAACCATAATTTAAAAATTCATCGAAGTTCAGGCGTTCACTAATTAAAACGCGGAATATAAGTAAAGTTTTTACAACAGTAGAACCTTAAATTTTGGGCGAAATTCTGGAAAACGCAAATGGCAGACAATACAGTCATTATGTGTATTGCTTCTTCAGCGCCATTACAATACTATTTCCATAATCATATAAATTAGGATTCTCCGATTTTTTATGTTATTCACACCGTGCATATTCTTACAATTAATACATCAACCAACTTATGCACTTAATAAAATTCATTCAGAAGCAAGTATAAAACTCCTACATGTTTCGGCACCGGGGTGCCATCATCAGGAAGTTATTCTGAACAAAGGAGTATAAGGCCAGGACGCTTATCTTTATTAAGTGCATTAGTTGGTTGATGTATTAATTATAAGATTCTCCGGCCTCATTAGTAGCTGGAAGTCATTACTCCCTCGAAAGTCGTTAATTGTAATTAGCCGCTGTTCAAAGGCTTCATATAATGTTAACTCAAATTTGGAACATTACTTGATATTACACTCTTGACTCCAAAGTTTAAAGAAAAAACGCGTAACATAGCTGTATTCGTATTATTTGTCACAAGTAAATACATTATCACTTCATCTTTTCAGTAAATAACTTACGGCACATTTCTCAGAACTTGCTAATGAGGCACCAAAACTTAAATTAGATATCATCTACAAGACCAGGCATTGGGTCGTAGCTGAATTTTCGATATGCAGATCGCTCAACATTAACCCAAGCGGCAGTAAAATAAAATTTCGCTTGCATGGATATTAGTGGGCCGGGATAGAGTAGTCGGTTATAGCGACTCGCTACGAGCTGGACGCTCCGGGGATCGAATCCCGGTGGGAGTGAGATTTTAAACACCCCTCCAGACCGACCCTGGGGCCCACCCATCCTCCTGTACAATAGGTACCGGGTCATTCCCGGGGGGTAAAGCGGCCGGGGCGTGGAGTTGACCACCCACCCCCATCTAGCGCCGAGGTTAAAGAAAGAGTAGAGCTATACCTCTACTCCCCCTTCTGGGCCTTCATGGCCTGTTCTAGGGTGAACTTTACCTTTACCTGTATGGATATTACAAACCTACAACACCCCACTACACACTTCGTTGTGTCATAACGCTTACGTCGCAACGTAAAAACAAGGGCCGTACTAAAGCAGAGTTTCCAATTTTTTCTCTGCGGTCACGTTTTCCTAAAAATGACAAAACCTCGAATGATTCTTAATTCGAGGCTATTTAACACGCTGTTTCAGATGTTTCATACATTCGGGTAAGATGTGAAGCTGATCATAAATGATGAGTAGGCAGAGTTCGGAAAGAAACACTCGAGCCTCAATAAAAAGCAGAATCCCGGTACTAACCTGGGCAGACGGAAGAAAAACCATGAAGAACCATGGGACAGCCGGTAGCCTGGCCGAATACAGGTCCAGATCGTTACCGAAACACCAACCTGCTAGGTCCTTCACACTATCATCACAATTCGCACTTAGAATTACAAACAGTAAAACGGCAGTATTGTGTTGTACACAAGACAAAAATAGTAACATTTTAACGATTCTTTCTGTGGCGTAGGACACCTACAAATTATTGCGGAAAATGTTTTTCTTAACGCCCTATCATCGGGAAGGGTAAAAAATTGTATAACCTTAATTTATTATACCAACTAAATGCACATTATTAGTTAGACCTACATATGATTGTTAAGCAGTAGCTCCGACATGTTCCGGTACAAGCGTACCATCTTCAGGGAGCGCAATATGCCAGATTTTAAACCAGCGATAAGCGCAATCATATGTAACTAATAATGTGAATTCAGCTGGAATAATAAATTGAATACATTGACCTAAAAATGCACGGATTGGACAACCTAAAAATTATTGTATAACCTATTTTGTTCCTGCCGTACTTCATTCTAAAATTAAACTGCTTGATGTCTGTAATTATCATTTACCCTTAAATATTTCTCACAGAAGTACCAAAGAATATTTTCGGATGTTTAAAACACAACATATAGAGCGCCATTACACATAAGAGTAAACCCTGCAACAGCACAAGGCTTACATGCCATAACAACAGCCGGTAACAGCTGCTCGAATCTCCTTGCGCTGCATAAAGACAAACCCTGCTGCGCTGCTGCTATAGTTAATTCAATGGCTCTGTGATCTATCAGCGCCACCTGCAGCATTCACGTGGATACACGCCGATAAAAACTCCGTTCCTGTACTCTCCGTCTTTTTCTCTTATGTATAATGTAAGGCTACTTTGCAATAAAGATTATGTCTTTATGTTTTAAGTAACTGTACTTTTATGCTTACGTTAATTCACTATTTACCTCCCGGTGGTGGCGAGATTTTCTGCACCCGTCCACACCGACCCTGGGGACCACCCAGCCTCCTATACAATGGGTACCGGGTCTTTTTCCCGGGGGTAAAGCGGCCGAGGCGTGGAGTTGACCACCCACCCTCATCTAGCGTAGAGGTTAAAAAAAGAGTAGAGCTACACCTCTACTCTCTCTCTGGGCTTTCATGGCCTGTCCTGGGAGAACTTTACCTTTTACCCCCCCTCCCCATCTCGGTGTAATAAAATAAAATTCTGCTTCGTTGAAGAATTTACGTTAAAACGCAACAGTTGGGCTTATTCCGGTAGACAACAACGAGAAACCTGTCAAAACATGCGCTGTATGAGCCCAAAATTAAACCCCGAACGTTTCGACAGCGAAGCGCCTTCGTCAGTACAGTTCAGTGCACACTGCAGTGATGTTATTCGAAGTATGTAAAACGACATCTACAGGCATATCCGTAACTGGTGCGGTATTTAACTCAATAAACTTGGTGCACTTTGTCCGTAACAGTTGCCAATGTACTAGGGGATAGAGAATCGTGTGGGTTCGATACTGCGAGCCAGTAATTACATTTCAGGAAAGGGATGAACTGCTCTGTCAATCAGAACTGCGTATAGTGCAGCTAAAAGGGTGTGGTTGTGAATGCAGCATGCATCAAACACAAGGGTGCTGCTATTTATCAAGTAAATTACTTTTAAGACAAGGCTATGTTATTTCAGAACAATACAGAAACAAGTCCTGAAAGAAACGTACAATTTCGTGTTATACGATTCTGTCTTAAATTGCCAGCAGAACACGAATATTAATATCTCTAACACCAAAATTCGCCACCGGGCACGATGAGCAGCTAGTTCCAGCCACCTCCTATCCTCAAAATATTTCTTCTTGAAATCTGTTAATGCTCTTCTTCCATCTCCTTCTCGGTCTTTCAAATGAACAGTTCCATCAAATTAAAAAACATCTCGAAATTATTTAAAAATACAAAACATATAATAAATTACAATTTTACGAAATGTATTCAAAAAAGTTGTGGGGAAAATAACAGACGTTAAGGCTAGTCTTAAAGAAACAGAATGTCACAGAGTAGTATGGATTAAACTGGCTCTGAAAATGACCCTTTGTGGGCTGTTGTTAGCACGACAACAGTACTGCAATTTCGATCAAAAACGGAGAGTTTGTTGACCAGGTGGGTAACTATCGGCTCCTCACCATGAATCCGCATCAATGGAGCTATATGACAACACACGTTTCGAATCTTAAAACGTACACGAGTTGATAAAAATTTATTGTTACGTGACAAGCATAAAAATTCGAATTAATTTTCATAAACCCGCGGACTGCCATGTGTAGGCCTGTAGTGACACAACTCCGTTGTCCAGCGCTATTCCCTGTATTGTAACTAACACAAATACGCTTTCACGTTAATTAGAACGCTCTATCTTCTATACAAAATATGCGTTAACATCAATATGCATGATACATTCATATGAACGACAAATCCACGTTTTCCAAACAAACCGCATGCCAGTGTAATCAGTCTACATCGCAACCCATCAGTAATGTGTTGTGTCACTATTAGTCGGACTATTTGAGTTCACTTCCAGGTTACTTAATGATGTCCGAACTGTAGAAGTTACAACTCACACTGGGGGGTGAGTATAAAACAGTCTACGCGCCTGAGCCACACCGAAGCTTTCAAATCGGTCCGCGGCAATAGACAGAGCAATGAAAAATGCAGCTAAACCTGCAGAAGGTGAATCTACACCACAATACAAAACACAAACGTTTTACGGCCTCATGAAGATTAAAGAAAATGCTCAAAGCGTCCGCCTTGAGCTTCAACGCAGAACATTGCAAGTCTGAACAGTGACTGCCGGACTCGCTGGAAAATTCCAGGTGTCGTACAAATCGTCTCAAATCCATTCTGTATTCGTTGTTGCAAGTCATGGACGTCACACACTTCTGTAGTACAAACACTTGACTTCAGATGTCAGCAGAGATAAAAATCTAAGTGACTTAAATCAGGGGACGAGCAGGCCATGCTGTTGGTCCACCTCGTCCTATCCATTGTCCCGGAAACACAGTGTTTAAGAATTCCCGAACTGCAAGAAGAAAATGTGCTGGAGCACCATAATGCATGAACCATGCCTGAATCCTAGTCTGCAGATCCACATCTTGCAACAGCTTTGGAACCATGTTTCGTACGAAATCGTGGTCAACAGCCCCAGTCAAACGTGATGGAGGGAAGTCTGTCTCCTGCAATGCCTCCATTGAAACTCAAGATGGACCCTTTGAAAATTTTCTTTAATCGTCAGGAGGCCGTAACTCGGAAAACATGCCTCACAAGGCCTATATACACGTCACAACGGATAATACGGATTTAATAGCCAGAATGCAAACGCACGAAGTCTGCAAACCTTATACTGATACAACATGCGATACACAACGGCAATAGCAATTTAGACAACTGACACAGTTCTTAGGAAATGGATGAACATAGGAATATATATTAATATTATTTTCACGTTTTACAGTAGAAAATTTTCTACTTCTGTACCAATCTGCTGTTGACCTGGTTGGGAAAGACAAAACCCACAAAGGATTGTGAAGCCTGTGGAAGAAGATGGAAGAAAAACCAATCTATTGTAAAACGCTTTGGGATAACACACTTTACCACTAGACAAAACTGTGACTGCATGTCACCTACTAATTTGCATTTACAAAATGCACTGTCTAACGAGGGCAGAAACTGGGCCGAAACATGCAGCAGTAAAACGTCGATAATTAAATAAATGTTGTGCCGACTTTGATTGTGTTTGCTGACAGTCGTATTATAGCACAACAGTATGTACGAATTACAGGCAGGAAAAATTTTATATTTGCAATTGCAAATCTTGTAAAGGTATCTTTAATACTCTTCAATGTTCAGACGCTGAAAACCAGCAGTGGCCAACAGCCTATCACCTTTCAACAAAGAGAAAAATAATGCTGAAATCAAATGGTTTTATATTTTAGTGTTTTATCTAACACGGTTTCAGTTTTTAGTGATAATCCATGTCCTCGTTTCTCTTATGGTCCATCCAAATGTGTTATGCTGTTCGTCTCATAAATCTAATTTCTGTGGCTGTAATTCTGTCTTTGCGATTCGTTTCCACTGTCCATTTATCAATCCACATAAAAGTATTGTTAAACCTAAGTCAGGCCTACTACAAATTTTTATTCTTATGTGTTTGTGCACATTCAACGGCTTTGAAGTTGTGGCATGAGACCTATTACTTCTAAAAAAGTTAACATTTTCGGTTACGTACTTTTTATTAAGATGTATGACAGAGTTGTTAATTGAAACTCGTATTCTACTGATATTTTCTGCTCGCTAGCCCATAAAAATTAACTCGCGACAGAATTTTCAGGGCCTGTTTACAAAGCCCCGACAAACACAAACACAAAGCGTTTAACTGTTCTAGTCTCTGTCGTACAGTAATTTGCAGATTGGGTGCGAATCACAGAACAAACACATCTAATTTTCTAAACCCGTGGATCTCGGCACGCAGCTGCTTAAAGGGTGACGTACTGTTCCAAAAGTACACATCGGCTTCACCAACAGCATGTCGTATTAGCGTAACTACATCTGAAAGAACGTACATGGTGACGTAGAAACGCATCCAACTTTATCTCCCTCCAGATAAAAGTGCTTTCTAACTGCGCGGTCGTACTGATGGTCAACACGGCAAGATTTGTTTGCAACATCATGATGTACTGGACCACCGAATGGATCTTTTCAAAACAGACATTATTAGAAAGCTTATGATTCAGTATTGTTAGCCATCTCCTTTGTTTTTAGTAATGCATTCTCAAAAATTTTTAACAAAAAGGCTAAAGTTAAAACTTGACAGTGCTGCCTCAAGCGGAGGCCAAGGGACGCTAACACGTCATGTACATCCCTTGGCCTCCGCTTGAGGCAGGATTCTCGATTTCAACGTTTTGTTTCTTATTTAAATACGTGTTAGGAAGCTTTGTTTCTTATTTACACGTTCCTCATGATCCGCCGATCTCCGAAAGAAACTACCCAGCATCAAGCATGAGTAAGAATTTGTAAAGCTTAAGTCTTATTAAGATTAAGACGCTTTAATTTTTATTGATTAAATATTTTATTGTTTTTACGTGAGAATTATTCGCATGGGTACAAACAGTCGTAAGCAAAAGCGGCTCTGTGCAGTAAAGCTAACGAAGACACATACACGCATGTTTGGAGGACTGAGTTGACAACTCGCTGGAAATGGAACGATGTTCACATGTTCGTGGTGTCCCTTGGTTACAGTACGTCCACTTCGTATACCGATTAGCCCTTTAAAACATAGTGGTTGGTATACGTACCACTCCTTTAATATACAAAATGATGTACATCATATAGCACAGTGTACTGACGTATTGTCACATACATATCCGAATAAACACAGATCATTTCCATACAAAGAATTAATAGAATGGTCCCAGTAACGAGCAATGTGTCTGCTGTGAGGTGGAAACTCGGGTTTAGACATTTGTTACTTGAAATCTGTGCTTCAAAGTATTAAAGTCTGACAGCTGAGTTCCGAACATTTTTTCTGACAGAGTTTAAAAAGTGTAACTATTCAACTGTGAAGTTCTGTTTGTTGTTGTGATCGAATGTTAAAACTATGGCGCCGGCAGATAAAATATTTCCTTTCTTATCACTTCTCTCCATGCTGCTTGTTTGATCCAGGATCAGGAATTGGGCCATGAGTGGTCGGGCGGAGGGATAGACGAAGGATCCAGGGATCCGGGGTGGAACAGCTACTCCGGAGTGCAGAAAATATAATTCACACAAAAGTAGAAACTGTGTAACCAACCACACCATTTTCCAGTTTTCATTCGCCGTCGTCCAGAATTACTCGCATCGCGGTAGCCACTGCACTCCGTTTTCTGGATACACCCACAGAGGTGTACAGACACGCCTGAAAGGGCGCGGTAATTCACAGCCACTTCACACCGCCTCGTTCGTACTAGAGACTTTCCTAGACAAGTTTTCCTAATTGTTTTGTGATTTATCTCAGCTTCTAGGGTTAAATAATGGGATAATGCCTCTCACTGCTATCTTCATGCAAGGCAAAGATCTCTGGCCGTGCCATGGCTAAGGCGGTTAGTCGCCGTTCTCTCACCGCGGAGGCCCGGGTTCGATCCCGGGTCGGTCCATGTGGGATTTGTGGTGGACAAAGTGGCACTGGGACAGATTTTCCCCTGTCAATTTCATTCCACCGGTGCTCCATTACACGAAAAAACGAAAAAACTAATCATCTTCATCACAGGGTTGCACAATAAGCCTCCACAAAAACAAAAAAAAAACTAAGATCTGAGAGCGCTTCCAGACTGACGTGCTCAACACGCTTACTTCGTAATCGGCAGGTCCTGAGTTCTAGTATAAGACCTGAACTCGCACAGCCTGACTTAAGACAACCCCCTTCTGGGATGTGACGTCATGTGATCTGGTAACTATGCACTGGCATTTCAGAAGAACCTGCTGCCTCCGTCACTAGCGTATGTGACTCACTTAGCTGGCCAATGCTATTATATAAAGGGGGATTCAGGAGGAAAGGTAATTATTTTGGGAGGTGATAGTATCGGTCATTGTGAGAAAAATAGTTCATATGAACATGAGTCTAATTTTGAATGGTTACCGAGATAGAGCTGTTGGAATCTGGCACGCACTGTCTTCCCCTCCTTCTTCTCTCCAGACGTAACTCCGTTGGAGTTTTGTTTGTTGAGTTGGATGAAGAGCGAAGTTTACAAAAGAAGGGTGGATACACGAGAAGCACTGCACGCTCGCATTTTGGATGCTGCTGCTTGCACAAAGAAACGTGAAGATCAACTCAGACGAACAACACGCGATCTCCATAAATGAACTGCAGAGTGCACCGAGGTTGACGCTGGGATTTTCGAACATTTATTGTGAACTGTAACAAATTTCTAATTTAAACATTAAATTAAAACTAAAATATAATTAACAGTCAATAATTTGTCTTTTCTTATTACCATTCACAATGCTTTTGTATTTGTATATTCAAACAGCTCTATTTCGGTTACCATTCAGAATTAGATACACGTTCATATGAACTTTCTTTCTCACAACGACCGATACTATCACCTCGAAAAATATTGACCTTTCCTCCAGAATCACCCTGTATATATTCTGTGGAATCATAATCCTCTTTTCCACCCTTCTGCGAGCGTATATACACACAGAAACACATAAAGACACACGATCTGACTTGCACTTTGATACCACAGTTGCGTTTGTTCAAAAGCATTATTCTAAGATTGTTTCAAATTTCTATCTGTCCCTGAACGTCTGTGAAACATGTGAGTGGTCCTTACATTATACTTAGGTACTCGGAGGTCGGTTGAAATGCTCTGGAAACCATTTCAAGAGATTAGTGATAACCACTCTACAAGCAGACCATTCATTAGTCTTGTTTCCACCTACCTATATCCATCTATATTATATCCATATTCATATGTTAAATTTATGTAATCTACGTAAGCAAAACTCTACATCAATAATCCGCCCGTCTGATCCATCCGTCCACCCACCCACCCACCGACTTACCTACCAACCAACCAACCAAACCTACCCATCCATCCATTCATCCATCCATCTAGTCCAATATAATCTACGTGTACTTATTACAGGTCAATAAGACCCAGAACCTTCAGTTGCCCCGGTTTCAGAACGGTGTTTAGCAAACAACTGGCAGGACTCCCTGGAGGAGGGATCGGCCCGCCGCAAGGCATCTATCTAGACAGAACACAAATACAGAAGAACGCAAGAGACACAATTAGTAATTACTTTTAAATAATGACGTTACTGAAGTAAGACTAAATTCGATTCACTAACACAGCCACGCTTCCTCGCATTCCCACTTACCCTGAACTCTACCAACGGTAACTATGCGACGATTAGGCAGGCTGCTGTATAAACAGCATGCCAATAGTTCGAATTTTCTTCAAGGTTGTGACGTGAGGCAAAGTGTTGACGTCGACATTTGAAATCATCGTATCAGCAAAATAAAAAAGTGTTATGGTTTACGTTACCGTAACTTCGCTGACATGTTCTTTTTTGGTAACTGGCCACACCACGAGCACAAACAATCTTTACGGGACACACATCTGTACCGACATAAAACGGCAAACGTTCAATGTTTATGTCTCCCAAGGACATACAGAAAATTGAAAATCTGAACTAGACCCTATACAACAAATATGAACTAAAAAAGGTTCAAACTTAACAAAACAAATATAACATAAAAGTGTTCATTTCCGTAACATTATTTTAATGTTATAAATATTTCCATTATATTTGTGATTATGCATATGTAGACGTAGGAGGTATCGTCTTTTTTTGTTATTAATTTTTCACTACAGCTACTAGTTCTTCGTTTTCCCAACGCTGAGGGCAGAGCGTGTGTCTCGTTTCTCTAAATCTCACGGAAGTTGGTGAATTTGGTACAACTTGCAATCTGTATCGCTAATTTATGTATACTGCCAATGGAAATAAAGCTTTAATTTTAAAAATATGTAGACGTACATACAATATACACAGTTATAATTCACTTTGGTAATACGTACACGCAGGCACGCGTGAACGCTATCAGGTCCGATCAGACTCGGCAGCCGATTGCTTCCTATATTAAGCCCATGCAAGAAACAAGTGGTAGCACAGCGTACAGTGTCTGAACGTGGTCCCTTTTTATTCTGACACCGCGCAGGCTTTTAGGTAAATACCGATGTTTCGGAAGAAAATTTTGCCTCCGATTTCAGTTTCGTAAGATTAGGTTCGTTTGACACTGAAGAGACGAAGATGAGAATACGGTTCGTTTGGACCTAATCTTTCAACCCTGTAGATAGAGGCATGTTCCTTCAAAAGGTCGTTAACGATCTACAAAACTACACGGCGTCAGAACCAAGAACACCACAATCTAAACAAGCCCCACCATGAAAACCTTAAAAGCGATATATTAGCTTATAGTATATGACAACACGACGGACTGCGAAACCCCGTCAATAGTCAGAATATCTAGTCTACGAGCCGGGATTCGAACCAGGGACCTCCCTAATACGACGCAGGAGTTCCACCCATTCGATCGTGACATTCCTGTATTCAGTGCAGTATATGAGGGTACTGATTATTTTTAATTCGTAAGTATGAACGATGCTGTTGGTGACTGATCAAACAAGTCTGAAATCCCACAAGCCTCACGAAGTTTAAAACAGCAAGAAACCAAAGTCGTTATTACGAAGACATCGTTGTTTCGAGAACCACAATTTCAGAGGTACATTATTCAGCTTGTGGAAGCCACGTCGTAGCCGCTAGGCTCTCTCGTAACACAGTTACGGTCAACAAATTCCAGTCTAGCTGCCCCACTGCACTTCAATGACACCAGATCGTTGCTATGGCGCTCCTGACCAAGGTGCAACCAGGCTTGCATCGAGGGTTACAGACTCCCATTCCAGTTATACTGTAATATTTGCTATGCACTGTGATGATCTTCACAATGGCGACTCCATAAAAATTACAGCCCTCTGCATAGAGAAAATATAAACGAAAGGGAGATTTTACATATAATAAGTAATTAACAGATACTCTGTCATACTACCCACTTCCTAAAACCCCCATCCATTACCTAGACCTAAACCTTACAACAATACGCGTACTTGTGAAGTGCCCGGTGAAAATTCAGTGTCTCAAAAACTTATGTATTTTTGTCTCATTCCTCCCTCCACCCTCTCCCGCATTTCTTCTTTGATTTGTTCATCCTATCGTCCTCCATGTCCCCATTCCTTCATACCGCTCCTCAGTAATTACCGCTCAGAACAATGTCGTTACAGGAAGACAACAGTAAAAATATCCGGCCAGCTACGTACATTGTAATAACAGGTCACTTTTTCCACGTTTAACATGCCCGTTGGTACAAATATTAGCAATGGTGTTACGAAATATATGAACGAGAATTTCCCAGCCGATTTTATCGTCCTAAATCAGACTGGCGGGAAACGTGTCGAATTTTAAAATTCTTGAAGCAAACACGATCAAAATTCTAACACTGAAAATCCACCACAGGAAGCTTTCTTTGAACACTATTAATTAACTGCGGCCTACCTTAACAAGTCTTTCATGTCTACAAGTAACGTTCCATTATACGCAGACTTCCGCGCGCAAACCCTGCTTCTATAACACAATGGTAAGCACAATGTTTCAGCTTCATAGGTTGCAGCGTGTCTGACGGTATCTTATCTTAATGCAACTCTGTAACAAGAGGTTTATACAGCAGGCATCTAACAGCAGATCGTTGAATAACCAGACTCGAAGTACTAGTAGTGTGGGTCTTCATCTCGTTCCAGAATACAATCGGAAATTTACGTTACTTGTACCGTACATTTTTAATTATACAGTATATATTTATGCAGACAAATGTACACTGTTATATGTTATTTAACACAATTTTTATTAAATGCTGCCCAACATGTTTCTAGCCTGTTGTACTTTCAACGAAAGAACCCCTGAAGATGAGCCTTATATAGGCTAGAAACATGTTGGGCAGCATTTAATAAAAATTGTGTTAAATAACATATAACAGTGTACATTTGTCTGCATAAGATATATATAATCGGAAATTTCTCTCCTTAACCTGCAATGTGAATAACCAAAACTCAAAGCGACGTTACAGGCAATGTTATAAATGGCAGCCACTAGTTCACCGAGGAACTCATCAACCCTTCAATTATTTTACCACACCCTGTAGAAGTAACAAAAAGAAAGGTGAACTCACATTTATAATTAATTCGTGCTCACTAAGAAGCGCACAAACAACGAACTCCCATCTGAAGATAGGTAAAGGTAAAGCAATCCCTGTACAGGCCCGGACAGGCCATGAGGATTCCAGGAGGTGGAGGATCCCAGATTTCAAGACAATCGGCACATGAAAGTGGTAAGGTTATCAGCCCTACGCACCGGCCTCCTTTACCCCCCAGGAAATATTCCTGGTACTCATTTCTGTTAGAGGCTGAGTCGACCCCAGGCCATAGTGCGGCCGGAAGGATTATGTCAATTCCGATGACACCATCGGGAATCGAACCCGCAACCTTCAGGGTTGTAGCGCAGTGCCTGAACCAACTGCGCCAACGCGTGCCCCCATTTTCAGATGTTGACACGTGGGAATTTTAGCCTGATAGGATAGACAATGTCCAAAAACATCACTGGCATGTGTCTCAAATCTTATTTAAACAGCCACGTACACAAAACTATGATGCTCAATTCCTATGCATCGAGTTCCATTTGTGTCATACAGGTTCTATGTGTATCAAATACTAAGCAATCCTTTTATCCATGCAATGTAAGAACTAAGTTCACAATTTTACAGAGTCCCAAAAGCAATTGAAAATATGCAGGTATTAAGACCTCATGCGCCGATCCTAGTGGCCGTGCGGTCTAAGGCGTGGGTCTTCGGCCGCTCGCTTACTAGGATCGTGGGTTCGAATCCCACCGGGGGCATGGATGTCTGTCTCTTGTGAGTGTTGTGTGTTGTCAGGTAGAGGTCTCTGCGACGGGCTGGTCACTCGTCCAGAGGAGTCCTACCGACTGTGATGTGTCTAAAATGTGTGTGATCATGAAGCCTCGACGAAACGAGGAGGCCCAGGCCCATATAGGGCTGTCGAGCCATATACAAAAAAAAAGACCACCTCATGCCTTAATTACATAGAACTAGCTTCCAGTCACACATGTTTCTTGCGCTATTCGTTAAAATAACAACCGACAGGAAAACGGACAGATTTGTATTCTTAACATTAATTCTGACACCAAAGTAATGCTATATGAAATTAATATCCCCACTCTACTGCATCTGGTATGTTCAGTATAGTAACATACAGCACTGGGCTACCTCATATTCCATCTGTACGTGACCACCAGTGCGACTTTGAACGAATGCTGCAGTATCCGAGCAGTGGTGGAACACAGGCAGCTGCAACAGGCGGACTGTCCGCGATCGACCATCGTGGTTGCACTGAAGATGGGAAGGACATAAAATGCTGCCTGCACGTAATATACAGCAAAGAGAATGTACTGCAGATGGGACAGGACACACTGTGTTGTCTGTCCAAACAACAACCCAAGTATTCGCGCTGTTTTCGGCAATTTCGTAATGAAGTTCTGTGAAATTTTTGATGCCTAAATTGTAAACAGTATGAAATAAAATACACGCGGAATTACTTTATGACTAACCTACGGATTATCCTCCCACCTACGCCATGGTCTTCCAACCTGTATGTTTCCTATAGGGTTTTCCACTTGAAGGACAGAACACTCTTAAGGCCTACAAGAAGAAGGAACTACTAATCCTCTGTTCTCAGTAGGCTTTCATGAGGATATTTTGAAGATAACGCACGGAAAAGCTTTTAGGATTTATCAACATGACACGCAAGCCGCTTACTGCTCGTGCCTTCCAAACACATATAAGTACTTTGTGTGTCTAACGAGTCTCTCACTAATGAAGGCAGCGATTGCATTTCAAAGGAACTCCTGTTGCTATTACCTCCTTCCGTATACTCATCTTCTGTTAATCGATGCCACCGTCAAGTGAATTCAGGATCCAAACACAGTCATTACATTAACACGCTATGCTGGGCACAGTGCTACGACTAGCTTCACTAAATAAACACCGACGCTTTATGAAATGTCCTGACGTCAAGGTCAGATATCAAAAGAGGTACAAATCGGGACACACGGCACTTTATTAGATGCTCAAGGAAAAACTAGGAATCCGGAGGCCGTGTCAAATTATGGCCGACTTAAAGGCTTAAATTTACAAAAACAAACTTTCAACCCTCTCCCTCCCCCCAAATGGTATAACACCGGAATTTATTACGAAAAGCCATTAGTCTGTCCGATTTATTTAAACCTTTACGTTAATACAACACGAATTGATGGTTACTGAGCACTGAAGACGGATGGCAGCTTTCCCCACTTCACCTACCAGAGTATCCGAGCTAGCAAGAAGTTCCGTCCACCCCCCCCCCCCCTTCAACCCCGTCGTCAGGATTCATTTACACCAGTAATACCTCATATTTCCGTATGTCTGCGATCTGTCGTCTGTAATGTCCAAAATCAGGAGTCCAAATTTTTTAATGGGGAAAATTTAATAATGTGCTCTCATCTATTACAGGTTTAGAGAGTTTTCAGTTCGGATTTGGGATTTATAATAAAACATTTACATGAAATGGTAAGTAATCGGCTAAATACTCAAGGGTGATGTCATCAACATAATTTACTTCAAGGATTAATTTAAGCATCTGTTTAACACAGCCCATAGTATGTATGTGCATTACTTGTATGTCTGCAAACGGGTCAAATATGAAATATATGTTAGAAGTACACACGTCGTTTGTTCGAGCGAAAAGGTTCAAACCGTATAAAACGAATATACAAATAACAATAATAACAACTATATCCACTTTCAAAAGACCACCGTGTGAATCATTTTGTGACCTCTTTCACTTGAACAATTCTCTACACAGATGCTGTTAAACAATCGGAAATAGATTCAACTGGTTTTCACTTCCCTGTACTACGGTCTATAATGAAATGACGTGAGACCCAGCGGTGGATGCTCACCGACAACTGTACCCAGCGTTAACAAATGCAGCAGTCGACAACTTGGCAAGTTTCCCACAGAGCAGCGACATCCTCTCCAACCCTGCAGTGCTGCAGAAGCAGTTCAGTGACAATTATACGAACATTTTGCTGATAAAGTGACAATACAGCGCAAGAGGGCAGAGGTAATGTGGGGTTCTCGTTCCCTGCCTGCAGTTATCTCCATCTCTATCTCTTCAGTGACGAGATTACAAGGACCACTTTCATTTGTTCACGAAGTAGTCAAGATGGCGTTTCGTGATAGAATGAGATGAAGCCAACTTGCTAAGTACAGCATGCTCTGATGGACACTTCGCAAACGCGAACTCCTAAAGAGCGCTCATACAGATGTCCATGACATGGAATACTGAAAAGTTGCTGGGCGTGATTTCACTGATGGTTACAGACGGGGATACATAAAATGTTACATTTCTTGGAATAAATTAAGTCTATTAGCGTCTACATTTGGGCAAATATACACTACGTATTGCCTATAACAGAAGCAAGCTATGCAATGTACGTATGACGTAACATTGTCGCGCGTTCGCCTAACGTTTATACCTCCTCGGCTATATTAAGTCTGACGCCATTTCACTTGAAGACAGCGTATTTATGGCTATTTAATGTCACCGGTAACAATACGACGTACTTAGTCTTCATGTAAAGTGCCCGACTTTTTGCTTGATTGTAACCAAATTTGAATTTTCTCAACAGATTTTCACAGAAGACCCCAATATAAAATGTCACGGAAATCCGTCCAATGGGAGCCGTGCTGATACATACCGACGGACGGACGGACATGACAAAGCTAACAGGCGCTTTTCGCGACTATGGGAACGCACCTACAAACGCAATCTGAAACCCATAAATCACAGGATAGAAGCAACACAAGAACACATTCGGAGAAGTGTTCAGAAGATTCACGTCTTGTGGGATGTGAGGGTGTGTCGTTCGGCAAGTCGTTCTCGTCGTTCCGGGGATCTGCCCTTGAAGGTGAGACCACTACGAAATCTCGGAGCGTCTGGAACCAATTACCCAGTGACGCGGCGTCATATTCCAGAGGAAAAGATACCTCACCTTTCACACTGCCTGAAACCGAACCTTAGAGAAATTTGACCTTTAGAAGGGACTGCTGATAACACGATAGTGTGCTAACACAATAGGAAATATGAAACATGAAATGTGAACGGAAACGCTCTGTAAAACGTACACATGGTGTACGAGTATATGGGAACGACCAGTCTACAAGTCTAAAGATACTGCGACGAATTATAAATAATTACCGATGAAGTATTTTTGTTAAGTATTCAGATTAAGTGAGAAACACTCATTATAAATTCATTAACTGGAATATTTAGAAATTATATATAATCTATAATATGGGATTTAAGTAGCGAGATTTGGATCATTAACTAAAAGCTTTATGTTCTAAAACCAAGCAAATCTAGGTCTTTACATGGTAGGCCTTTCGAAAATGACGACATGTCCTTATAGGAGACTATACCGCTTTCGTGTTGTACATCACTAGCTAAACGAATAACACATTACACGCACTACAGGCCTAAACTACTTAACGGCGGAAGCCTGAAATAACGCAGGCCTACAATAAGTTCCAATTACGTACATTATTTAGTACAGTGACATAAAAATCTTATTTCAAACCTTCATTATCTAACAACATAGTATCAGATTATAAAATGTGAGCTACTTTTCAAACGCTCTTTGATGCGAGTCTTAAATAATGCATGAAGGGGATCATACTTCTACACTGAAAGTGTCCTCTTAAAACAAATGTAAATACGGCATTGATTTTTTTCCCCAATGGCTCGACAGCCCCTTGGGGGCCTAGGCCGCCTCATTTTTCGAGGCTTCACGATCACACACTTTTTAGACACACCACACTCGGTAGGACTCCTCTGGACGAGGGATCAGCTCGTCGCAGAGACCTCTACCTGACAACACACAACACTCACAAGAGACAGACATCCATGCCCTAGGCGGGATTCGAACCCACAATCCCAGTAAGCGAGCGGCCGCAGACCCACGCCTTAGACCGCACGACGGGATTGATAGTGGTATAGAATCATCAGAAGGGCAACAAAAATGCATAAACAGTAAATTATATAGAAGTACTGTTAATAATTGATATTTGAAATTATCATGGCGATGACCAACAATTTTTTATTTTATGGGATGTGATGCCGTAAAGTCTGGTAGCTCGTTACCGACGTTTCGGGTAAATCTTCTGCCTCGGCGATCACGGTAGAGCAGGCAGTAGATTCCTCCGAAACGTCGGTGGTAAGCTACCAGAATATACGGCGTCACATCGCAGACGTTTTATCACAATTACCAGCAGTTCACAAAACGATAGGCTAGCGCAGAGGTCGGTGTTACTGCCGACTTTCAGCAACCCTGAATCACCACTTCGATACAGTAACACTGCCCCTAGACTGCCTGTGACAGCGAGCAACGCAAAGTTAGACTCAACGGACACGAAACAGCTGCCTCGCTGTGTTCTAGGTACCATTGTTCGGATTCCACAATACTCAAAGTGAGTTCCCTGCTTCGAGGACAGTTAGGTTAACATAAATGTGACCTCGAGTCTTCCACTCATGCAGTTCCGGTTCCAGATGGAGGACCTGAAGAGCACGAACCAAAGTGTGGAACAGCATCTCCATGCAAATGAGAAAGAATGAGGTCCGCTGTTACACTGTGCCGACCGTGACGTCACGAGGGGGACAGTGTCACCAAAACAACAGGCTGGTAAAGCACGTCAATGCATTCAGATTTTGGTCAAAATCGGGCAAAAATGACGACTTCTGCAAGACGATCCACTGAAATTCTGTGCGCCTCTCGACGTAGAGAAACGTTGCAAACGAAAGGTGTAGAGAAAAAGTAAAAATAAATACATAAATTGTGTTTTGTAATCAACACACTTTTCCGGGAATTCATACGGTTTTAGGTATAATTAAACAAAAAGTAAAGACAAATTCTAAAAGGTTCTGACGATGGTATATAACATTGAGAACTAATTGGTTTCTGGACTTTGTCCATCGTCCGGAATCTAAAATCACGACGTTTCGGAAGATGGATCTGCTTCCGTCCTCAGGTGAAGGGAGACACCTACTCTGTTGGGTTCCTTAGACCGAGCTAATCCAGTGATTGAGGTTAGCGCTATCTAAGGGACCCAAAAAGTAGGTGTCTCCCTCCCCCTTCACCTGAGAACGGAAGCAGATCCAGCTTCCGTAACGTCGTGATTTTAGATTCCGGACGATGGACAAAGTCCAGAAACCAATTAGTTCTCAAAAAGGAAAGAATGTGCCACAACTGTTACACCACGCGTACACAGCCCAACCTGTTTACCCCTTACAAAAGAACCCGGCCACCACTGGACTCTGATTATGATTAACATTCCTGACACAAGTTGCTATTGATTACATTGACCAAAACAAATAATTAGGTTAATTATATCAAATTACGATGAGGTCGGTTACCCTAAACAACATACGCCAGCATATTCCAACTTACGTCAGTTAACTAGCTGATCACAGTGGTCGCGCGATCAAAGGCGTGGGTTTGCGGCCGCTTGCTGGAATTGCGGTTCGAATCCCGCCGGTGGCATGGATGTCAGTCTGTTGTGAATGTTGTGTGTTATCAAGTAGAGGTCTCTGCGACGGACCGATCACTCGTCCAGAGGAGTACACCGAGTGCGGTGTGTCTGAGTGTGATCTCGAAACCTCAACAATGAAGACTAGGCCCACTAGGGCTGTCGAGCCACGAAAAAAAAAGTCTATTACCTGACGGACTACAGACTGAATGGCCGCAGTCCAATTCTCAGTAGGAGACCTAGGACTTCCCTATTGGTAAATCAAATGACGTAATTAGGAAATTACATTTTATCAATGAGAACTGAGATAAACCATCTGATATAAATGAACAGACCAGAGCGTTTGTCCCCAGTCACTAAACATTAGAGTCCATTAAATGGCAAGTGGGATTCGGAACAAAACATATTAACAAATGAAAATTTGTAACCATCTGATAAAACAGTCTGCCCTGTCTGTTGATTCATCTCTCTCTCTCTCTCTCTCTCTCCTGTTAGTCTGTAATACTATTGAACATTGAAGTGATAAGAGCTGGAACTCCCCAAACGCTTCTTGTTCAGCCAGAACCAAACACTGTAATGCAATGCACATCCATTAGCTATATATTTGAGTAAATAAACAGAGCATCTTATGGGCTATGATCACACTCTTCTATGAACCGATATATCAGGACGCAAAATGTCGCTGAAGTCTCTGGTGTAGTTTGTATTGTCCTAATTTATTATGTTCTCTTAAAATCTCTTGTTTAAGGGTCTAATAAAACAGAATTCACGAAGGGCAGAGATTCCTATTGCTTTTGTTTCAGAACAGCCAATGGAATTTCCTGTAACTCAGAAAACTTTTTTACGACCTTCATGAGTCAGGCAGTGAACTGCCTCTAGGGGTCCTACGAACTTTAAACTTCAGGAGTGAAAGTGAAACAGGTATTACATCGGATAGCAGAACTCCAAAGAGTATTGGATTGCTGCCTTAGAGCGAGGATTGAAAGCAGATATTTCCAACAAACCAAAGTTTAACATGGAGGTTAAATCTCAAAACTTTAACGGAGAGAAGGAAGTACAGGACTGATTAGGTACTTAAAACTACCTGAGGAGCTTAAAGTTCTAAGTGATTGGACACGATTAAACTATATGTTCTCTTTCGTTCCTTGTATAATCATCAGAGACATCAAAGATACACACAACAAGCCAATGAGGTATCAGACAGTTACACTTACTCGTACCTGAACACGAAAAGGGGCTCATGAACAACGAACATCGGTTTCCATACTCAAAACATTCGCTGCCTTATTACGATCCCGTCACTGCGTCCTACTGGATTTCGATAAACGCCATTCATATCTTCACACTCTGTTTTTTTAAGATTTATACAAATATTATCCTACCACCCATGTCTTAACCCCTCAGCGACGGAGGACATTTAAATTCCAGCATACTCCAGGGACGGAGGAGATTTAAATCCCTAATGACGAAAATGCAACCGTCGTTTTAAAAACATATTATTCGCAAACTAAAGATCCGATTTTTCTAAAATTTAACAGAATAATCTTAAAACTATGTAGATGCAGTATAATAATTTTCATTACCTTAGTAATTGAGTTTCGTGTGGTACGGCTCAAAGCAATCTTATAAAAAAAAGGCCCACATCACAGTTTTGGCAGCAGTACACTGAAGTTTTCTTTTTTCCGTGCTTTGAACACACTACACACCTCCTCTGGGGTTTTGATTTTTCAGTTTTGGGTGCCACTTTTCTGAGAAAATGTCTTTCCGTGAGCCTAAACCCCAGACCACTTCTGGGGCACACCCAGCCTCATATTCAATAGGTACCGAAGTATCTTTCCCTGGGGCTAAACCAGCCGAGGAGCGAAGTTAACGATTCACTTCCACATAATGCCAAGGTTAAGAATAAGTGGAGCTATACCTCCACTCTCACATGACATCATGGCATAAGCAAGGATAACTTCTACATATGCCTGAAGATTCCCAAGCGGAAATTTGTTTAAGACGCTATCAGAAATCATTCTTTCATAATAGTCAAGTATCATGCAAAGGACGTGGATAATGGCGAGGATTAAGCATATGTAGGTACCGGACAGAACTTTTACATGGCAAAATGTCGAAAGGTGCTGTGTGATTCATATGCAGCCTTTCAACTACACGCATTAAAGCCGGCGAATTTAAACAACATTGGGTAACAGCAGAAGTACCGGAAGAATGAAACACGAATTACCAACAGATCTTCATAAAACTGTCCATATTTAGTTCCATACACAATTTATTTGTTTGGAGAACCGAAGGTGTTTCAGAATGTCCTCCAGGCAGCGCGAAAATTTATGGGGTAAAGGTAAAGCAATCCCATTACAGGCCTGGACAGGCCCTTAGGGTTCCAGGAGGTTGAGGCTCCCAGATTTCTAGACAATCGGCATATGAAGGTGGTAAGGTTGTCAGCCCTACGCACCGGCCGCCTTTACCCCAGGAAATATTCCTGGTACTCATTTCTGTTAGAGGCTGAGTCGACCCCAGGGCCATAGTGCGGCCGGAAGGATTATGTCAATTCCGATGACACCATCGAGAATCGAACCCGCAACCTTCAGGGTTGTAGCGCAGTGCCCGAACCAACTGCGCCACCGCGCGCCCCAAATTTATGGGGTACAAACCCGTAATATAAAGTAGGCTACAGTGCCGAACGAAAGAGGGCGATTCCTACGTCATATCTGAAGGTCGTACCAGAGCTCAGGCAGGGAATCACCAGATTCAAACAGTGAGACTCGAATTCAATCCCACGACAGTGTGTGGGAGTCAGTAGGTACGGACTGATACAGTTGGCCCCTTTACAGTACAACTGGCATGGATACAGTGCCTATACAATATTTGGAACTTTTCCCCCAGTTCGCAGCAACAAATAATAAGTTAGTCGCCGGCCTCTCACCACGGAGGCCCGGGTTCGATCCAGGTCAAGTCCATGTGAGATTTGTGGTGGACAAAGTGGCACTGCTACAGGTTTTTCTCCGAGTTGTCGGTTTTCCCCTGTCAATTTCATTCCAGTGGTGCTCCATTACTTGTAAAAACTTGGTAAAAAAAAATTGCTCATCTTCATCACAGGGGTTGCACAAAAAGCCTTAAGGCTGTGGTGCGTCCGTAGGATCTGCTGCGGGGCCCCCTCACCACGCAAAAAAAAAAAAAAAAGAAAAAATAAAACCGACACTCATGAGACAATCAATCATATACAAAGTACTTCTGTTTGTATACAGAACATTAGTGAGGTGAACTGTGTAAAAGCCTGCATAAGATCCCATATCCCGGGATATGTATGAAGAACTGATCTCCTGTCACACAGGCAGGGAGAACAGTTTCCTATAACCGTTCATAAAGTCAAAAGCGACAACACGCTCGTTTCCGGAAGACTGATGAGTTCCTGGTGACATTCGTAACTGAGAAGGTGGTAAGGCTTGAGGGTCTGATATCGATATATTCTGTGGGGTTCGATACAGCAGCATGGATGTAGGTAAAAGGTCCAATCGACAGTAAGCGAGAATATGGCAAGGCTCGACAGCAGTTCTTTATCACGTCCGGGTGGCGGGGAAAAAATGTTTCGTATTTTATGGTAATGTGAAGTTATAGAAAATACATCAGTAACTGTCACTTTCTTAACACTACCATCAAGAGCCACTGAGGTGTTCCAAGACGCTGAGAAATAAACACCACATGGCGTTTTCCTGCTCTTTTTGCTACGTTGCTCATGTTACCATCACCTCCTACCAGTGGCGCAGATAGATTTTTCGGAGCCCGGTCCGTCCCTAACAGAAATTATTAACTTTTAAAAAAAAATCACAATTATTTATTGAATTTCCTTACATTCGGCTCAGCAATTTCAAATCTATTCAGCGTAGCAATTAAATTTTTTTTTTCATTTAAAATATTAATTTTGCCGTCAAATTTGCCGCCCTTTCGACTCTATTTCTACGCCCCCGCCTTCTACAGACAACTTCTCCACTGCTTTACGTTCGGACTGGTCCGATATTGTGACAGGAGTACGCTCTGTTAACCTCATTACACCAAAATGTGTACTGGAGCGGTCGAACGGCAAACACAAAAATACGGAACTATTGCAAAGTCACGTTAGAGCGGTTCGCCCCCCCCCCCCTGCCGCCGGCTTCTTAATCTGGAAAGTCCAGGCAAAAATATCGGCCGAATGACCTGTCATCCTAGCTAAGGTGCATCACTGTTTTCTTCAGTTACTCCAGGCAAATACCGTGAGAGTAAATCAAATCAAGTATCGACTGCTTCCTTCCACATCCCTTCCAGTTCGTTATTCACTAACAGTTTTCGACGCTACAGGGTATGAGATACTAACAGCTTGTTACCTCAACAATTGATAAATAAATAAATACGAATAAATACGCTCTCAAAAGATGAAACATTTAAAATGGTCTAGGAAAAGACAGCTATGAAGTTCTCACAGAAACAGTCCGACTACCACGATGATGGAGGCAGCAAGCTACTTCGAAACGTTGGTACCTAAATACCAATCTACACTGGAATCTTCACAGGTCTAGGTGTTTCTGGGCACAAGAACCGTGGCTGTGGCGCGCGACAGTAAGTTTCATTTAACAAGCATTTATGCAACAACTGAGGATCCTAGCGCAACAAGGGCGTACGACACAGGAATGCAGTTTTGCGGAACTGTGGTATTTGCAAAATGTTTTTTTTTTTATTTATCAGAAACGGTAGCTTCAGAAATGTTGTTACGTCAAAGCGCCAGAGGGAACAGAGCACGCGTAGGCCAACGTTATGCAAATCATGAATGTAGGTTATTTGAGGACGTCAAATTTCAAAACTCGCAAGCCTGTGTCTTACGCTCTTACTGCACCAAACCCCTCAATTTAATTCGTATGTGACCCTACCTTTAAATTTCAATGTTCCAGTACCAACATTCTGTTGTAGAAGACACTATGTACAGTCATTACAAGGGAGCCTCGGTTCACAGCCTCAATTCCAAAACGGCCACATTATGATGAGAACTTACTAATCTGCTATTATTTTGTAGTAGAGAAGCAGTCCATGTGTCTACGTCACATCCTCCAACATTTAAGCGCACTCGATGAAGCTGAAAAAGTGCAGCAGAGATGAGAGAGCCACTGGTACTCAGCACTGCCAGAAATTTATGTGCATAGCTTCAAAATGTGTTAGGCTACGCAAGAAAAGTGGGTGGGAGGGTCTCTAGCTCCACATATTCGAAGCAGGAATGAAGTGAACGGTTCTAGGAAACCAGAAATGACGGCAAGGGCAATACGAAAAGCAAAACGTTCGTCGACCCGCTTTAGCACACCAGACGTACGCGAGGTGAGCTTAAGAGTCTCGTCAGTTGTTACAACAATCCCCCTACAGAACAGCGTCGTACAGAACTGCACACTCACACACACTCACACACTTGTTTCTGTCAGCGATTACACACCCCGCTCATGTAAATGAGAGACCACAGATTTATAAAACGTTTCTTACATCAGAACATGTTTCAGATCATAGTGTACGGTTACATAATACAATAAGTCGGGATAGCCAAGTCAGTACTGAGTGGGCCAAGGGCTTGACGGGCTCGGGTTCGATTCACGGCAAGGATAAGAGCTATTTATCTTCTCCAAAACGTCCAGACAGTTTCTGGGGACCATCCAGCATCATATTCAACGGGTAACTGGGGCGCTTTATATGATGGTAAAACAGCTGGGGCATAAACTGACCTATCACCTACATCTAGTTCCCAGGATAAGAAATAGTGGAGCAAAACGTCCACTCCCCCACACATGGCTTTATGGTGAGCACTGGGACAACTCTGCCTTTATACTACACACACTGATCAAATAAAAAATAATAATTTATTCTGTAATCACCGTGCATCTTTTCACAGTCACTATTTACATACACCAACTGGATGCAACTCTATTTAAAAAAAACTGTATAGTTTTTTAAAACATATTTAAAAACTTTATAAAACCCGACATATGTTTCGGCTCTTATAGAGCCATCTTCAGGGGTTTATTGTCCAATTATTGTCCAAATATTGAACCAATGAAAAAGACGTTTTAATATATGCAGTTTTAACGACAATAAACCCCTGAAGATGGCTCTATAAGAGCCGAAACATAAGTCGGGTTTTATAAAGTTTTTAAATATGTTTTAAAAAACTATACACTTTTTTTTAAATAGAGTTGCATCCAGTTGGTGTATGTAAATAGTAAAAAATAATGAATAACAAATAAGAAATGGAAACAGACTGATTTGATTTGATTACTCTCGAATGATTGCAAAGGGGGCTGTTAATGAGTTCATGACGACTGTTTTAATCATTTCTGAGAGAAGTTAATGTTTTAATAAGAAAATTATTACTCTGACGCAGTAGGGGCATTTCCCTTAAATTTACAGCTCTAAGCAGTTTCAAGCTGCACATCATGACATCACTGAAAATGTCTCGACTAATTACGAGAATCAGTCAGAAAGTAAGTTTACAATACACATTTTTTAAAGGTTCTTTACTTTCCACCACAACAAAGAACAGTTCAAATTCGATTGTCCTGTTATCCCACCACTTTTCCTCACACTTTGCACCACCCGTACAGCATTTATCGTATTGTGTCACGAGCTTTTCTTTTTCCTCCTGATGTCAATCCGTATCTTGCGTTATCAGCCATCGTGTCACAACTGTTTCCACCGGGCGATCATATCTCAATTTGTGGCAGCCAAGATTTTGCTTCGGCGTTGTAAACGGATGGTAAACGCTTGGCGACGAGATCCCCTGACATGATCACAATCAGTGTTCGTTCTGTAGCTTCGAAATATACGTGTGAACTATTTTCTGACCGATCCCCGAAAATTAGGAAGCCCATCACTGCATAGAATAAATATACGAGTATATGACATAAATTAGTACATCAATTAATTTAAATGAATATATGGGGAAACATGTACACTGAATGACTATAAGGGTATAATGGTAAAGCTGATCGAGTGCACGCCATGGAGACGTTTTTGGAAGTGGAGGTAACCTTAACCAGTCATTCTTAATCTCGGCACTACAAGGAGGTGTTTTCATCATTCTGTAGTCTGTCTTACGACAGGTCCGTAGCCTCTTCCAAAGCGAGATCTCCAAAAGGTGCGATCTAGTGCTTCCTCTTTCAATTTACAGTATCTTCTCTTTTCCTTAAGGTCATCCAGCAGCTGCTTACGTCTTCTCCCTCGTCTTCCCGTCATTTCTATCCTTCCTTCTAACTTTCCTTCAATCACGTGTTTCAGAAGACAGTTTCTGTGCAAGATGTGACCAATCCAGTTAGCGTGTGTGGTCAGTTTAAAGCATCAGCAGCCTTAACCCCGGGGAAGAGTCCCCGGTACCAATTTAACATGAAGCTGGGTGGGTTCCAGAGTCGGTCTGTATACTTTGGAAGTAAGGAGAGCTGAGCACATGCATCCACATAGCAACCACAGCAGCATCAGATATGGGCCTATCTAACATACGTTTTAGGTGCGACAAACTTGTCCTTGAGCCGAAAGTGGAATGTCCACTACTGTACTGCTGACAGAGCGATCATTAGTCTTACGGGTTTTGAGGAAATCTTTTATATTACAGCAGAGACATACTAACTAGATTAAAGAATAAGTCACTAAAATGACGATTCTAATAGAATCATTCCAGTTCAAACTTGAAGTTACGTAGAATAAACCACCCAATTCTAACTGCCAGCTAATCGTGCAAATCTTGAAAAAAAATGCGTTTTTTGCAAATACTTTAATCAGAACTAAAAATGAGAAGTTCTTAGTCGCAGTATTTCACTGGAAATCCAGGGGCTACGTAGATAACGTCCAGAAAGCATTTCATTCTTTCTAGCATTTATTATCGGGAAGCTATTCCTCTGAGACAATGTTTCCGGGCAAGGATCTCATTAAAGAGGAAAGCACAGATGTGCGAAAGTAAAAACGAGGTGCCATTTCAGGGGTTTCAAAGTCAAAACGTACGCTACCAAAACGGATAGTTTTGAAATCGGAGGCGGGCCGGAAGTAATTTTAAACAACACAGATGTAGTATGTTGTATTCACCGTGCATTTTTGCTTAATTGAACAATTTTTACCAACAAATGCACACAGACATATAATGTCAATAGTTTATTTTATTAATAGCTTTCCCCAATAAGTATTTCGGCGTGTTTACATCGCCATCTTCAGGGGGTCGTTGAAGTTTTTAACATAGACCAATATTTATAAAATACATCGTAACAGCCATAGTTATGTATAATAATGTTACAATGTTAAACAGTGTCACTATATATAAAATATATAAAATACTATATATACAATTTTATATATAGTGACACTGTTTAACATTGTAAAAATTGTACAACAGATGTAGTAGTTTGCTTAAAATTAAACAACATTAAGAATATTTCAGAATTTTACTGTTAATGACAAAACTGCAATACATTATAAATATCAAATTTTAACTATTACTGGAACCCTTCTAAGCCTTTTTTTGACACGTGGCGAAAAAAAACATTTTAATTATTACTTATTAAATTATTTGCAACTGAAATGGGCAATATTCTGTAATGACATCTGAAAGAGGGTCACACAAATTGAGGTGGTGGGCTGCGTGATTGAGACCCCTGTTACAGTCTCATTACTTCTGTTCATCTACATCCCATATATTTTCTGGCAAGGAGACGACAGACGATTCCATTCAACTGTATGCTGATGAATGGTCTACCTACGTAGAAAACCTGCGAGTCCCGTGAAAGAATCGACTGTAATTCATTCGAAAGTTACAAACGTTTTTATGTAATACACCATAACATTTAAAAACCATCTCAGCATAAAGCATGTAATTGATTTATTAACCCCAAAGTCTCAACCTATTTCGAAATTTATGAGTCATCCTCAGATATCTCTTCAAACACCAGGTTTTATACTCACATATTACCTCGTGTGTCAGAAAGACTCTCCTACTGTTGTTCCTTCGCTATATTAACTTTTCAATGCCTGTTTATTATTCTTATCATACAAGTGTTATGTCCCAAAACTACAATAGGAGCTCAGTTACATTACAATAACAAAAGTGAAAGTGTAGTGCATTTCGTTGGTTTGTAAACAGTGAATTGTAAAAAACGCACGGTGAGACTAATATAAAAAAAATTAAAACCAACATTTTAGTCGCTTGTCAATTTCTGTAACGTTGTTGCGCTCAAAATTTAAAATTTATACAGATTTTTGTGTTACTTCTTTCAGTTGACATACTACTTCAGTAATTTAATTAATGTTCTAAAAATCCCTGTTTCTGATATTACCTGCAATAATGTTAAACACGTCACAGTCCAAATTATCTGTCCAAATGACTTTCCGTTTTGGCTCATATTTTGGTTTTAGTAATCCAAATCATTCTTGTAACTGTACTTACATAACCTAATTCCACTCACATGCTAGCTACACCTCTTGAATCACAATGTTAAACACTCAGCAGCTGAAAGTAAACAGAACTGGTTTACTGTATCACCGACTTGTTCCCCACTCCTTTATTAGGTAACCCCCCTCTGTCAGCAAACTCAAAGCAGTGTCAAGGAAGATACGCGTATTATATCCTCACAAATACGCTATTCGACAACCTTCTTACTCGTTCACTTAAACAGAGATACTGGTTTTCTGTTATCTTCACTCCCCAGACTTTACCAATAAGCGTAACTTTGGGGGGGGAAAGGTAGAAGCAAATCCCCCCCCCCCAATATTTTTTCTACCTAACAATAACCTTTCTTTTGATACTGAGTTGAAGAGGGGCAAACAAAAACAAAGTGGGGGAAAGAAGTGTATTTATTTTAAGGACTGGTTCAAACCAATCTTCCCCCTTCTTCTAACTTGACCACTTCGTACAAGTTCCTAATACCCATGGAATACCCATGGTCGATTTTGCACCCCCCCCCCCCCAATGTTATTACCCAAGTTACGTCTATGCTTTGCTAACTTTATAAATCTCACTGCATCTTCTGTTTTACCGTATGCATGTCCGTTACTCGGTGCAAGCAATGCAGTGTCTGAATTACGTCTGTTATTTATAATATCTCGTACATGATCCTTATATGTGATACGTAAATTATGTCTGTCCTGTGTGTGTTTCTTTTTATAATCGCTGCGCCTACTTTCGTATACCCATGGACTATTAAACTTTTTTAGATTCTTAATTTTGATTCAGGCCGATCCCAGTGGCCGTGCGGTCTAAGGCGTGGGTCTTCGACCGCTCGCTTGCTAGGATCGTGGGTTCGAATCCCACCGGGGGTATGGATGTTTGTTTCTTGTGAGTGTTGTGTGTTGTTGTCAGGTAGAGGCCTCTGCGACGAGCCGATCCCTCGTCCAGAGGAGTCCTACCGACTGTGGTGTGTCTCTCAGTGTGATCAAAAGAAATTACAAACCTCGACACTGAAACGGGAAAACCGGAGTAGGTAGAAGAGAACGACTAAAAAAAAAAATTTGATTCAGTTGTCCGCTTAAAATGTTATTCGCCTTGACTGATATTTTTGTGTTTGTATTTGCTCAAAAATTAGCAATTATTCATCTGTACGGATCTACGCGCACTAACGTTCCCCATCTTTTTCCTATAACATCGCTACATTAGAATTACGTTTAACTGATACTATCACACGTCATAACAAAGACATAAATGTTGGAACACGCACATAATTCGACACATAACTGACAGCACATCAAATGGGAAGGCAGTATGAAAAGCTATACGAATCACGATACAACAGGCACCACACCCCACACAAGCGCAACATAATAACAAGGACTTGACAAGCAAGGACATATTGGTCTTAATATATTTCCACATATCTAACATGAAGTCCCACTACAGTCTGGTATACAACATTTTATTTAAGAAGTGCAATATCAAATCATAACATGGCTGAGGAAGACGGCGAATGAACGACAGCATAAAGAAAGCTTCGTGACGTGACACACCCTGTAATTTGCGAGTGCATAAGATCGTGTTTGTAGAGGCCACCCTGAAGACGACCCACAAGGGTCGAAACATATCGAGATAGTAGTGTTAATCACTGTCATTACATTAGTTATAATTAGGCCTTAGACGATTTTTAATTTTTGTGTGTGTGTGTGTGTGAAGGGCCCCGCAGCAGATGCTACGGACGCACCGCAGCCTTGAGGCATTGCGCAACCCTGTGATAAAGGTGATTAGTTTTTTCGTTTTTCCTAGTAACGGAGCACCGGTGGAATGAAATTGACAGGGAAAAACCGAAGCAATAGGGGAAAACCTAATATGATGATAATAATAATAATAATAATAATAATATAATGATAATAATGATAATAATAATAATAATAATAATAATAATAATAAACCTGTCCAAGTGCCACTTTGTCCACCACAAATCACACATGGACCGACCCGGGATTTTTTTTTTTGTCTGTTCGGGGGTTTTCCCCTTTGATCCATTTTTGTACTGTTTAAATCCTTTTCGTCCTTCATGTCACTTTACGTTCCATGCTGCCGTCCTAATACAACAAACACAACACAAACATCCATGCCCCCGGTGGGATTTTTTTTTTTTTTGCCTGTCCGGGGTTTTTCCCCTTTAATCCATTTTTGTACTGTTTAATCCTTTCGTCCTTCATGTCACTTACGGTCCATATTACCGTCCTTACAATAAACACAACACAAACATCCATGCCCCCGGTGGGATTTTTTTTTGTCTGTCCGGGTTTTTCCCCTTTGATCCATTTTTGTACTGTGTAAATCCTTTTCGTCCTTCATGTCACTTTACGTTCCATACTACCGTCCTTACAACAAACACAACACAAACATCCATGCCCCGGTGGGATTTTTTTTTTTTTTTTTTGTATTCTTTCCTGGGGTTTTCCCCTTTGATCCATTTTTTTTGTACTGTATTAAATCCTTTTTGTCCTTCATGTTACTTATGTTCCATATTAGTCCTACAACAAACACAACAGACAGACATCCATGCCCCCGGTGGGATTCGAACCCACAATCCTAGTAAGCTAGCGGCCGCAGACCCACGCCTTAGACCGCACGGCCACTGGGATCGGCATTCGATCCCACGATCCTAGTAAGCGAGCGGCCGAAGACCCACGCCTTAGACCGCACGGCCACTGGGATCGGCAGGGATCGAACCCGGGCCTCCGCGGTGGGAGGACGGCGACTAACCGCCTGAGCCATGGCACGGCAATATTTTTAGATGTTACTGAATACAGCCTACATTAGCATAACGTTATAGAAACCAACTGCAGATATTTAGACATCTTCAGGTCTCAAAGATTCGGTATTATGTATGGCACGTGAAAATAGCGCCAAATAAAGGCACGACAAATCCCTCCAATTGCCCCAAACCATGAAAGCATATGGAAGGGTCGAAATGCATCTCCAACACAGGCACAAGATGGACTGAGTGGTTAGCTTCATGACCTGCAAACGAACGCCAGTACCTACTGAACAGGAGGCTGGGTGTGGACAAAACACAGTATGGACGCTCTGGAAAAGAAGATAAATATCTTGCCCAAGCAGTAATTCGAAGCACAATATCTCGGTTCCAACTTGCGTAAGAAGTTATTCATAATCCCCTCGTTTCCTCGTGTTACTTTCACAGTAAAGACAATTCCTGTCCAACTATTCATCGAAGCACGGCTTACACTATAGAAACCATACCTGTAACACGACACCACAATTCATGTTACGGCTTCTCTCAACATCACCACATAATATTACACCTAACACCATACTCAACTAATTGCCGACCGAACATGAAACCATAGAAGAAAACGCAAATGTTTCCCTTTACAACGTGTCTTCCAGTATGCCACTAATTACTGTGCATTACCCATCTCTCTTCTCGTTCGTCATGACTTCGGTTATTATAACACCCAGTATGAACATCTGATCTACTTCATGTGAAAATTATTATTAAATTTCGTCACCATGTTCTGCTTAAACAAGACAGGCAATGTATGTATACATGTAACACTGAGGCGCGTTCGCGTAACCACTGTTACCATGGAAAGCAATAGGTATTAGATATTCTGAGTATGTGTTTTTAGCCTTAGTTATCCAGCATACAAAGCTCATGCGCCGTATTATATTGTCATCTGTGGCCTGTCTGGCTGTACCATATTTTTCCACATTATCTCATAAAGGCACGATTTTCGGGGGAAAAAAGTTATTGAACATAAAATATGTATTCTGATTTTCTGTACAACTTTTGTTTGAAACATTTATCATTCTAATAAGAATTCAGCGAGATATTATCATAAATGCACATAGGTCTTCATGTAAAGTACCCGTTATTCTTGTCACATTATAATGAAACTTGAGTTTTCTCGACAGATTTTCGAAAAAAATATTCAAATATCAAATTTAATTAAAATCCGTCCAGTGGGAGCCGAGTTGTTCCATGCGGACGGACTGACTGACGGACGGACGGACAGACAGACATGATGATGCTGATAGTCGCTTTTCGCAATTTTGCGAACGCGCCTAAACACAGACAACTCTAGTAAATAATGTGGTGGTGTGTTACAACATCTTCGTATTTCCAGCCGTACCCGAAAATAATTTCGGCACGTAAAAAGACCGGAAAGGTCCTTGAATTGGGTAATACACAAATACATATGAGCAATCAGAGACGATGTCTGCGTGTCACTGTGTGCGGGACAGATCAGTATCAGTGACGATGTCTGCGTGTCACTGTGTGCGGGACAGATCAGTATCAGAGACGATGTCTGCGTGTCACTGTGTGCGGGACAGATCAGTATCAGTGACGATGTCTGCGTGTCACTGTGTGCGGGACAGATCAGTATCAGAGACGATGTCTGCGTGTCACTGTGTGCGGGACAGATCAGTATCAGAGACGATGTCTGCGTGTCACTGTGTGCGGGACAGATCAGTATCAGAGACAATGTCTGCGTGTCACTGTGTGCGGGACAGATCAGTATCAGAGACGATGTCTGCGTGTCACTGTGTGCGGGACAGATCAGTATCAGAGACGATGTCTGCGTGTCACTGTGTGTGGGACAGATCAGTATCAGAGACGATGTCTGCGTGTCACTGTGTGCGGGACAGATCAGTATCAGAGACGATGTCTGCGTGTCACTGTGTGCGGGACAGATCAGTATCAGAGACGATGTCTGCGTGTCACTGTGTGCGGGACAGATCAGTATCAGAGACGATGTCTGCGTGTCACTGTGTGCGGGACAGATCAGTATCAGAGACGATGTCTGCGTGTCACTGTGTGCGGGACAGATCAGTATCAGAGACGATGTCTGCGTGTCACTGTGTGCGGGACAGATCAGTATCAGAGACGATGTCTGCGTGTCACTGTGTGCGGGACAGATCAGTTATTACAGTGACTGGGTATGGGTTGCATCACTGGGATGAATCTTTCTCTTCGCAGATTCCATATCGGCTGTCGGGACCTCTCAGCTTCCTGTACAGTACAATGGGAATCGGTGGCCACTGCTTCCTGGTAAAGCGGCCAAGAAGAGAAGCTATCACATATCCCCAAACAGTGTTTAGGTTAAGAATGCGTGGAACTGCACCTCCAACCTCTCATGTATCTATGGTGATAAATCAGGCACAGGGGCAGCTTTTCATACTGTAAGTTTAGAAAATAATTTATTAGGGATAGCTAAGAACCACACAGTGAATGGTTCTAGGAAAACAAAGCGACCATTTCCCACAACAGCATTAACCGGTTGATCTTTATACTGAAATGGTGAATGTTCTCAAAGAGGTACGAACTGATTCTTATATCGTTAGTGTCAAGAGAAAGGCCACTGACTTCATTATAGAAAATTCTGAGACAAAGAGTTTTATCGTTTATGAAAACCATAAGTGTTATATTTCAATGAATATGCTGGCCCGAACAATGTTTTATGAAGTAGGCCTTTATACCACACATTTCGACACTTAAAAACAATTGCATTACTGTATTAAAAATTGAGTATAATGAGATACTGAATATACTTCAAGGTTTAACACTAAGAAATCTGCAAGTTGTCCGCACAGTGTACCTATGTGTTCCGTACGATTCTTATAAGAAGCAAACACTATTTCTCTACAAAACATTGGTCGCCTGGTCTGTATAGCGGAAGCACACCGCGTTCCTGGGCACACAGTCGGCAACCCCTGCTTCTTGGAACTGAGTACAACGAACTTTCCCACCGTGACTTAACCCTCAAACAAACAAAAAATAATAAAAGGTAAATTTGTCCCTGCCCATGCTATGAAGGCATATAGGGACAGCAAAAGTATACGTAGCTCCACTCATGCTTAACCTCGGCACTAGATGGAGGTGAGTAGTCAACTTCACGCTCCGGCCGCTTTATGCCGGGAAGAAACCTTGGTACCCATTTGAATAGAGGACTGGATGGGCCCCAAAGCGGGTCTGGACGTTTTAGAGAAGAGAAAAACCAGTTGCCCCTGCCAGAATTCGGAGCCCGGATGGTCCAGCTTGTAGTGTAGCAGCTATACCGAGTACGCTAGGCCGGCTCCCTCGAACAAAGTATTTTAAGAAATAAAGAAAATTACGGTGTAGATATCATACTGCAATCACGAATTATTTTTCTCTGTACTTCCCTACATCCCCACCGATGGTGCTTCCACCTGGTCGTGGTGGTGGGGCTTGTGTGTACCAATAACCCAGAGAGCTATGCCGGCGGTAGCGTAGCTACTAGTAGGGCCTCCCAAGCCGGACAGGTCAAAGGGTAGGTACCAGACTAAGAGAAGCACCCTAGTCCTCCAGGTTGGGGGTTGTGCACAAGGTTAACACCCTTATCACATAAAACAAACCCTGTTCAGAAAACGACACTAAAGCCTCGGTAAATGGAGGCAGATAGTGGAGGAAGCCAAAGCCCACCCAGGGCTGTACAGCTGAATGGTAAGGTAAGGCACTTCCCTACATATTCACTAATTAAAAAATCGCTGCAAACAAAATATGCCCATGTGAACGAACTGCTTTATGTTACTATGGAATCGGCAAGAATTAGGTCTGATGGGCAATAAACACCAAATACCAAAATTGACTTAAATACGTTCTGTTGTTTAGAAGATGAGGCGGCAGATAATATTTCCGCACTATGCATTCAAATTCATGTACTGTGTAAAAGGAACGCAAAAACACGGGTTGATTCATGTATATTCAGAGGTAGAAGAACCTCACAACAGCAAAAAAACAAAATCGCGTGGAGAAAGTCTGTATTATTTGCTCAGTTAGTCGGTTCTGAAAATGTTTTGGCACACGATATGCATTTGTGTTTTGTAGCACGAAATCCCCTTGCCACAATTTCGTGTGCAACAAATTAAACAACGAAGCAGTGAATACTTAAATCCCACATGGCCGTTCCGCCACCCGCCCACGAGTCCCCAGTCAATACATGTAAGCCGCATTATGTGTGACGTACACGCTAGGTCCGGCTTCCAGGTTCAGTGTTCTGTATCATATTTTGCAGATCCAATGTATTATATCATACACAATTTTGACTGTCGCAAAAACCTTTAGATTTTATGTTATAGTAAGAAAAGAGACTTGTTTCTTATTACGAGTATTATCACAAACATTCGCAAGTAACCTGGGCCACTATTTAAACTAACTACATGTTGGTGCTGTAGCCGAACATTATTGGAGCATTTATATACTAGTATTGTTGGAGCAGTTCGGCTCTCCCTCTCCACTCTTCTAAATATAGCAGGAAGGACAAGGGACCAGGTGTCCCGCGTCAGTTGGTGTTCAGTAAAGGAATGGACTGGACGGATGGTATTGTGTTAACGTTTATGTTGTTATAATGGAAATAAAGTTAAAACCTTTGAAAAGAACAGTCCTGTAAATTGATGTATATTAATTTATAAAAAGTAACCAGCAACGATCGGTTATAGTGCTAAGTACCAATTCAGTCTATATTCAAGCTGTTTCCCAGCTGAAATTACAACCAAAACCACCACGTAAATGTCAGCAACTAACAATTATGGCATAATAATATAATATTTTAATATAAAAGCGTTTACCTATTTCAAAAAAACTTTAGTTCTACAAGAACTAAACTAGAAGTGAAAAACATTAAACCTTAGAAAACACTTGATCTGTTTACATCCACTACCCGAATCAAAGACACGAAATGCCATCAGCCAACATCCACAACTTCACTGCAAGTATTCGGTTACTGCAACGCCAGCCCACCAATTACAACTTTCGTCTTAACGCCAGTTAAATCTTTAGGGCACTTCCAGTACGTTCACCGCGCTACCAAGCCACGGTTTCGAAATTTTGGAATCATATACAAGACGAAGTAAACTAATAGTTTTGCATATCGTAATCTTCACGTCCTTACACAGGCAGCTGCAATAAGAATTCGTCCCAAGCGTGCATTTCATGACTTTAATCTACTCACAACCTCTTAAGTTATGCCTACTGTTACTTTGATCTCACGCCCATTCCGAAATTTTTTAAACATGCCAAATGTTTTGAAAGATATCATTAGCTATCTTTATATTAAAAATTTCTCCTGAAATCTAATGACGATAAATCAACTTATACGTTTTATCACAGTTCACTTCTAGACCAGTTTCGCTATCATTTCCGAGGTAACAATAGAGTGGTTCTGCTGACTATCCGAATGTCCTAACGCAGTCCTTTGTCTATTCCTCCTACCCTCTCTCCCGCGTGGTCAGCATAAGATATTCCTAAGTAACTCTGGAGAACACAATATTAACCACGGAGTTAAACAGTTATAATTCATAATTCTAACTAAATTGCCTGTTTAGGCACGTACATAATTCCCGTAGTTACAAGTCAGTAGATGACTCGACAGGTGATACACACTCTAAGGGATTACAAATGTTACAGCGGTTAGTAGGACGAGTAGACCATCATGTATCTGAGAAGATAAATACAGAGGAGGATAACACAAATAGGATAAGAAGAAAATATGACTTGTGTTACCACTGTGACATAATACCAAACAGACTGTAAAACATTATGAAGGAAGTCGGAATAGCTGACTCTTTTCTATAAATGGGACATCCCGTTGTGATCAGATATACAAGGTGCCAATACAATAATTTTTCTTTCGTGTTTCATGACCCTGGTGATGGTTTCTTGTGTATGAGTCGAAACATGTCGCATTAAAACCATACAGCATACTAAAATAATTCACTTGTGATTGCCTGCTGTTATCCCCACACCTTGTGTAGCTGACATCGCCAGAGAGACTCAAACCAAGACCTCCAAAGTAAAAGTCATTACCATCACAGCTTCTTAGATAGCATTAACATTTAGGGATCTAAACTAGAAAGGCAGCGAATTTCTTCCTTATTCAATTAAATATTACGACATGAACGAAGGAAAAGCCAGTGAGCAATCCATCTCGAATTGAAGCTTTAAACATTCCTGCAGCCTTTCTGTGATCTTGAAGCCGACCACTGCTCTACCCGCCACAGCCGCAACACGGATCCCCCGACAGTCTACGTGGGATTTGCGGTGCTGAAGGTTGCTCTAGGGTACGTTCGCCCAGAGTTCCACAGTTTCCTTGTGCTTTCATTCCACATTACCTAGCGATCCCCATCTTCAGTATCATCACTGATTAGTAACCACAAAAAAAATTAATCCCTTAAAACATGCATTTATCAAACCCATTTAACTCCACTTGTAACTACTGAATTCAAAGACAATTAGAACCTGATTAACAGGCTACGTAACACAGTCCCTAAATCAGATTATTGGGTGGAACTTTGCCGCTAAGCAGGAAAAGCAAGAAAGTATAATTTGAACCTTCTCATTGGTAAAGTTCACCTAGAACAGGCCATAAAGGCCCAGAGGGGGAGTAGAGATATAGCTCTACTCTTTCTTTAACCTCGGCGCTAGATGGGGGTGGGTGGTCAACTCCACGCCCCGGCCGCTTTACCCCGGGAATGACCCGGTACCCATTGTACAGGAGGGTGAGTGGGCCCCAGGGCCGGTCCGGACGGGTGCGTAAAATCTCGCCCCCACCGAGATTTTTTTTTTTGCCTGTCCGGGGTTTTTCCCCTTTGATCCATTTTTGTACTGTTTAAATCCTTTCGTCCTTCATGTCACTTTACGTTCCATGCTACCGTCCTTACAACAAACACAACACAAACATCCACGCCTTAGACCGCACGGCCACTGGGATTGGCAGATTCGATCCCCGGACCGTCCAGCTCGTAGCGAGTCGCTATACCGACTACGCTATCCCAGCCCACAATTTGAACCTTCTATTATACATATTTATATATAAAACCGTACACAGACGAGTATGCTTTGCAAGTAGATTCGTGCTACGTAGGAAGCAGCTTGTGCCGTTTCCTACGATCAAAGTTGTTTGGAATTTTCTCCCGTGCTCTTCAGACAAGCTGCTCGTTTTAAAATTGAACTGCTAGTCCCCGCGGCTTGATGCACGACGATCAGTCAGCACAAGAACATGATGACACTGAGAACGAACACTGAAGAAGTTCGGCTGCGTGTCCCTCTCCTTCACTGTTCAGATCGAGTTTAAAAACTCATTACGTTCGCTGGACTGTACGTGACTTCCAAGTTCTGGAACATCTTTTCTACGGCTAACCAGAGTTTTTCTTTTTCGTATACTTTTTTCTTTGGTATCAGACGACAATCTGTGACGTATCTGGCAATGATTCTGTGGAATTCTAAACTCGACAGTGTCAGAAAACTTATTGAAATATATCAACTTCTTTCGGCTTCTAACAAGCAAGACTTCTTTCCAATAACGACGCCAAATTTGTCACTATGATACACAGATATAAATCTTGCGTTGAATTATACAAAGTCAATATATTCTTGATCAAATGCTAGATATAAGGCTACAAGAAAAGCGCAAAATTTTATGTAAGGAAAAAAAAATTTAAATACAATTTTGGCAAAACAAGGACGTATAGCCTGTTACCCTTCATAACTACTTTAACTACTTAGATATTTTAGAAATAACTTTCTAATCACGCATAATCCAACACGGCACCCCGAGTTAAAAAAATCACAAGACCAAAAGAATCATTCTGGAAAAGTATTTCGAGGAAAGAACTAAGATAATTACAAAATGCTAGTGCACTTTAGAAAATCTCGAGGCAGTGGAATTTCAAACGATAAAGAGAACTCGTTATCTGTAGGCATATGTTTGGGCGTGCAAGAGATGTTTTGAAACATGTCTCATCCTTCCACACATACGTAGGCAATCTCCAGTAACATAGTATACCAGGATCCATTACAAAAATCGTCTACATCTTAACTATTCGTCTTTCTATATCTTTTCAATATGTATATACATTGCTAGTTCTGTTTTGTGAAGTGTTGCTTTGATATGAATCCCTGAGGATGATCCCATGAGAGATCGAAACATGTAGGATTTATTAACAGATACTGTAATATTGAAAATCTGAAAACAATAGAGTGCATTTTGTTGGACTGAATATTGTGTGATTTGATTGCCGACAGTGCACGGTGTGAACAGTATACAGTGCACGGTGTGAACAATATCAAACAATATAAAAAAAGTTCTCAAACATTTGCAAGTGAACCGATCATGCGTCCAAGGAGTCGCAGTCGTAGATATTAGGACAGTCATAAATAGATCTTTAAGAGAACAATATGCAAGTAAGAACTAGATTCATCTGGCTGAGGACAATGACCAACGGCAGACTTGTACATACGGTAATAAACCTCCGCTTTCCATAAAAGGCGAGGAATTTCTGAAGCAGCTAAACGACTACTAGCTTCTCAAGAAAGAACAACTGCGACAGAGTTAGTTATTAGTTACAAAAATAAAAGCCCAAAAGCAGAATGGGTGCATCAACCAATTAAATTGTAATTTTTAAACTTATTTTTTGCGATGAAACAGTAGCCTATCTCCGCACTGGTCACAGGTCCATGCAAATTTGCCTTTGTTATTAGTTACAAATACACACAACCCTCGCTCAGGCTCTCCAACATACAGTCCTCTTCTGACAGTCAATACAGAAATCCCCTCTCAGAGTTTCTACTTCGAAATTAGTATAACGTAATTACGAAGTAACACTACGTTACAAACATGACGTATGAGGTACTCACTGACAATAAGCTCATCAAAACGCAATACAACTTAAAGTCCGCTATAAAATGTGGTATAAAATGAAATTTGTAATTATAACACCACATATGTGTAGAAGGAAGTGCAGAACAAAACACATCCAAGCGAGATAGTGATTAGCCACTATGAGGCTTGACAAAAAGGAGGCGCTTCTGCGGTCGCGAAGCCTTTCGAATACTGTGCCTTACAAGACATCTGTGTCCTTCTCTTCGGCTGAGTTACTTTCCTTTACCTTTATCTATTTATTTATGTATTATGCCAGCTCTTCGTACCTATAACGACTAACAGAGTCAATTTATTACACCAACCAAATTCATTTGAAGTTCTTAATTATCTTTGCTTATTAAGCGTCAATCACTTTAAAATCCTTCACTCCGTGCACTGTTTTGATCAACACAGTCAATTTATTACACCAACCAAATGCTCTACTCAAGTACTCAATGAACGACTGTATAAGGCTCACTTACAATGTAGGAAAACGTGGCATACCTCGTAATATGTGGCAATATATGCAAACCTCTATTAGCTGCAAACTCGAAATTGCGATGAGTGCATTTGGTTGGTGTAACAAATTGACTATGTTGATCAAGACAATGCACGGATTGAACAATTTTAAAGCTATAATGACTCATTTTCTGTAAGAAATCATCGCCTAACAAGTGATTTTCGAGGTAGCAACTGTTTCGTAAAACAAGGAATTAGCGTGATCTAACAGTGCAATGGTCATACTACTCTCACTCATTGTGTAACTTTGCAAAACCATGAAAAATGACGGCATCAAACATCTGATAATCGCTGATGTGCTGATATGCAGCAGTGCACTAGCTTATGCACGTTACTTGAAGCTTCTAATTTATTTCTATCGGTTACAATTTAATTATCTACCAATGGCATCAAATGCCACGCGCACATGTATAACAACAAACGTTTTAACAACTATTTAGCCGTGTCGGTTAGACAGACCAAATTTCCTGGACACTCAAGTGGAAAGAAGGCCTGGCAGAACCAATCTCATAGCCTCCTGCCATCTCCCGTCGGACGTGACCTCACTTGCCACTCTTTGGGGATACTTGAAGGACGCTGTGTACCAGACCAAGTAAGAAAAACCACTTAAACCGTGACAGAGAATCAATGCAGCTGTCCAAGTAACTAACTCCACGGCATACGGACTTGAAGTGTTTGTTGAAGAGTGGATAGCTCTGAGGCTGATCTAGAAATGTCCTGTTATGGAGACGCAAGATCCATCATTGTCAAAAGTGAAACCTGACATTAGATTTGTGAAGCAAATACGTTCACATCTTTACATCTTATTTATATATTTCACATCATCATCATCATCATCATTATCATCAGCAGCAGCACAGCTCTGACCTTACATGGCTCTTCCGGACGAAATTTGGGTTCATTTAAAAAGCTTATCTTGGACGGTACAGAATTTTCCGCTAAGCATGAGGAATTTTACTCGGGTCACATTTTTATCTGCTCGACTGAGTCTTCATTTGACTTTCCGAAATCCTTCTAACAAAATAACGGGATTGACCTTAAAACAGGCAACGACTTCAAAATTCATAATAATTCTACCATTCGACACTATATTTTTTTCCCCCCATGGCTCGACAGCCCCTAGTGGGCCAGAGCCTCCTCACTATCGAGGCTTCACGATCACACTCAGACACATCACAGTCGGTAGGACTCCCCTGGACAAGTGATCAGCCTGACGCAGAGACCTCTACCTGACAACACACAACACTCACAAGAGACAGACATCCATGCCCCCGGCGGGATTCGAAACCACAATCCCAGCAAGCGAACGGCCGCAGACCCACGCCTTAGACCGCAAGGCCACTGGGATCGGCTTCGACACTATATACCTATATAAACAAAGGAATGCCGTTGCACGGGTATAAACTCTGAAGAACGCAAATGAACTTAACATTCTGACGGGAGAGAGATATGTGATTCTGCTGTGATGACAGTAATTACTTCCTGAATTCCTACATAAGGCGTCTAAACGATGAGGTGCGGTACGAAGGAGCGCCTCACAGCAAGCATACTCGTACACCCTCAATATTCAGTTAGACACTCACAGCAATTACTCTCCGACGTAATGCCTTCGCTATCCTTGAACAGCACAAAAATGCGTTAATCAAAGCGTCTACAAGTCAGAACAATAAATCTACGTGTCACGTTCTCTCTAAAAGCACTATCTTCTTCTTGCAGTTCGATTTTATGGTGCCTGCTTCTCAACGTCAATTGTAAGATATAACCCGAGGAAGTATTTTAAGATTATTTCTCTACTGCAGAAGGCATAACGTGTACTGACTGCTAGAAACTTAGCGATAAGCTCTGCGAGAAAAGGAGTCAATAACTGCAAGTGATACAACAGCTCAGTGTGACTACATCGCAACCGTTCTCTTTTCATGAGGCTCGAACGCATAAACATACATATTCAGATTAACAACACTCCTCCGGGCTTCGTGCCGGAGGACCGGAACTGAATTCCTGGAATGGCGGGGATCTCTCATTGCCATCAGCTCCAAACTGGATCATGGACTCACACATTCTCTTTACCAGTGAATACAAAGGACTGTATCATTAAGGGGTAAAGCGGCCTGAGCGTAAAGCTGACCATTCGCCTGCATTTGTTATTGAAATTAAAAATGTGTGGAGTTACACCTCAATACCCCATGCGTCTTCACAGTACGCTGCTTACCAAAAAAAAAAAGAAAAAGTGGGACGACTTTTACCAATTAAAATCGATTTTCCCAAAAATACAGTTTCCTAGACGACGTTGTCTGTGTTGGCTCGTACACTCAAAGTAGGAAACAAACAACTTGAAGGCTTTTCCGATACGGGTTTGAAGTAGGCTTATCACACACAACGAAGGGTTACTACAGCCTTCAGCTCTTACGAGTTAACGTTTGACGGCGAAATTATTTGTACGGCTATACATGACACATATGTCCTTTCATAGAAGCAAAAATAAGACGCAATGTCAAGAACTGTGTCACATTAAATCTTTAATGCACTGTGACTACTGTATGTACCACTCGGAGTAACATCAAAAACTGAGTTTTCCCACAGGCTTCGCATGATTCTTACAAGGGACAAAGATTACTTACCAAAACAGTATTGTCCAGTAGGTCTTTGTAAACGGAAATCCAATGTGTTTCCTGTGAGGTATGAACGGGAGAGTATATACACATGAACTAACCAACCAACTAACTAACTAACTACTTCTTGAAAGGCCAATAGTCCCTCAGCTAGTCAAGAAATTCCCCGCATTATATGGAACATGAAGGTTCATCACCGCGTTCACAAGAGCCCGCTACGCATCTCTATTCTGAGGCACATCAATACAGTTCAGCCCCCATCCTATTTCTTTAAGATCCACTCTAATATTATACTCCCATACACTCATATATCTTCAAAGTGGTCTGTTTTCCTTAGGTTTCCCCACCAAAACTCTGTATGCACCTCTCGTACTTAGACAAATTCGTTGCTCAAACCGTTATGGGGAAAATTATTTAAAAAACTTATATGCCAGATAAATATAATTCAGTCTAAATGAATAGATCAAAGCTGGGGTAATTCAAAATGCCACGCCTAAGATACATTACTTTACCGCATATTCAAAGGATATATTAGCTTCCTTTTATATATATTATGGTGTTCTGACATACACTTAGCTGTTACTGGGAGAAGAGTACAATTATGAAGCTCATTACTTTTTCCCCATAGCATAACAGCCCCAAGCGGGCCAGGGCCTCCTCATTATCGAGGTTTCACGATCACACTCAGACACACTACACTCGGTAGGAAACCTCTGGACGAGTGATCAGCCCCATGCAGAGACCTCTACCTGACAACACACAACACTCACAAGAGACAGACATCCATAACCCTGGCGGGATTGGAACCCACAATCCCAGCAAATGAACGGCCACAGACGCACGCCTTAGACCGCACGACCACTGGGATCGGCATGACGGTCATTATACCCACGCAATTTTCTCCAGCCTGTTCTATGCCACATCTTCAGTTGTCTTCCTAAACTTCTGCCCACCAAGGTTTTGTATGCTATGCTATAAACTGTTTTGTTATCCCGATATTTTCCATTTATGCTTTTAATCAGTTCCGTAATTTCGCATAAATTTGGTGACTTTACTGAATTATCGATTCTTCTAAAAGGCTTAATTTTGTTTACTATCTAACAGTGTTTAACCTGAAGTTCTCACACATTTCATTTCAGACGCCGATAATCTCTTTTCAGCAGATTTTCTAACACTGCAAATACTTTAATAACAGACCAATTACCATCAATGCTTCCAGCGTTGCTTGCATTATCTTAATGAATCCAAGACCTTGCACTGGCAAGGGAAACTTACAGAACTAGCAGCAAGCACACCAGCAGAAGCGCAAGCACTTTCATTTCCTCACATTTGTTGCAGTTCTTGCTTCCTTTGGCTCTTTCGTTTTCAGTGACCTTTTCATCACATCACCGTCTCCCCTAGTTTTAATCAGTGTTATTATTCGTTTCTTCTCCTTCCATCCCTCTACCACCCTCTGCCAATATCAGCTTTGTCAGTTCCCGAGGGTCTTACTGGGAAAATGCCCATTGCCTCCAACGGTAGAACTCTGTTCTGGCCCTAAGAAAATAGGAAGCACAAAACAGCTCAATATTTCACTGCAACGTTTTTATCAATATATGTTGTTTGGTGATTTGGTAGAAATTTTAGGCGAAGGTTCTAACTAACGTAGAACTGTTATAATAATAATAATAATAATAATAATAAAGGAAACTATAATACAAGAGTTTATGTGTAGAGATACAACGAATGTTGAACATAAAATGTATGATCATACCAATAATAATTGGACTCACCGGAATAGTAACAAAAAATTTAAAGAAAAGTTTCGAAGCCATACCAGGAGAACATTCAATAGATACACTACATAAGGCATATATATTTGGAACATCACACATATTGCGGAAAGTACTGCAGTCTGAAAATTGAAGCCTGAGCTGTGGGGTTCACCGTTGGTTGAAGAGGACAAATACCAGGAAGAAACCGGGCATCGAAATAATAATAATAATAATAATAATTTTCAGCGGAGTGATAAATCACATAAATCCGGACCATTTGGGATTTGTGGTGGACAAAATGACACTGGTACGGGGAATTATCTGAGTCCTTCCATATTTCCCTGCCAGTTATCATTCCACCAACGCTTCATATTCATTCATCTATCAACCGCAGAATGGAAGAAGGGCCTATTCCGAGGCCGCTGTTCTAACAGCAATAAAACTCTGAACTGTGTCAGACAGTACATGCATGTGTTCCGCATGATTCTTACAGTAAACATATATTACTTTCCTCTACAGCATTCCCATAGTGTTCTTTGTAATGGAAACACAATGTGTTCTATGGGAAGTATGAACTGAAATTTATACATAATATAGATTAATTTTAGACTGCAAAGACTTAAACTGCCATTCCCATTGCTTCGAATTCTTTTTTCTGTTGCGACATTTGAGATTACCACTGCGTTGGCTGGGGCACGCGGTGACGCAGTTGGTTGAGGCACTGCACTACAAGCCGAAACGCCGCGGGTTCGATTCCCGATGGTGTCATTGGAATTTTTCATTGACATAATCGTTTCGGTCGCACTATGGCCCTGGGGTCGACTCAGCCTCTAACAGAAATGAGTACCAGGAATCTTTCCTGGGGGTAAAGGCGGTCGGTGCGTAGGGCTCCAACCTTTACCACCTTCATGTGCCGATTGTCTAGAAATCTGGGAGCCTCAACCTCCTGGAACCCTAAGGGCCTATCCAGGACTGTAATGGGATTGCTTTTACTGCGGTGGCTACATAAAGATTTCCATCTTGTGGCATATGACACTGTGTAAACTGGTAGGACGCTTTAGCTAAATGAACAGTAACATAAAGTAGAGGTAAATATAAAATTAAATCTTTCCCACCAAAATCTTCCTGCAGCAGTGCACAATAAAATGGGCGTATCGAAGCAGTGAAAGTGGAAGAACCTGTACACTTTAGGAACACCACAGTGCACTCTAAGATGTGTTACATATTTAAACAACGAAGACGCTGCTAGAAGGGTTGCGAGCTCTCCGGATTTTAACCCGAAACTCCGAAAACAGAACCGAATATCCGGTCGGATTACTGCGAATTACGAATACATGGCAATCTCCGCGTAACGTAGCTAGGGTCACTGCAATTCAGTTAAACTTCTCTCAGAGTACAAGATCGAATCCCGGTGGGGGCGAGATTTTACGCACCCGTCCAGACCGGCCCTTGGGTCCACCCAGCTTCCTACACAATGGGTACCGGGTCTCTTTCCCGGATGTACAACGGCCGGGGCGTGGCGTTAACCACCCACCACCCTCTAGCGCCTAGGTTAAAGAAAGAGTAGAACTATACCTATACTGCCTCTCTGTGCCTTCATGGCAGGTTATAGGGTGAACGTTTTACACTTTTGTTCTTAAAGAGATGCCGTAGCAGAAGTAACGATCAAACGGTCCGCCCATGTCCAAGCAGCGACAATTAAAAGACTTGTGTAATGCTTCCTGTTTTGTGGGAGATAACACCGTGTGGAGTGGTACACAGATACGAAAATGTTGTAAGCCTATTCCTCCGGAAAACCGTGAAGAGGGAGGCAACAAACCCCTAAGAAACGGTCATACCTGTAACAATCAACACTGCGTCATATTCCAGAAGACTAAAAGATCTTCATCAACACCACTGCCACAACAGCTAACGTCGCCAAATCATGGGTGGGGACAAGTCAAGGGATTCCGGCCTTCAAGTATTACTTTCCATAAGTCACTAGCAGAGTCAACGGAGCTCCGCCCGAACGCCCTCCTTCACTGCATTCAGAAGCCTCAGTACCACATCACGTCACACGAAGATACGCGGTGAACTGCAGTTCCTTACTGTCCACCACACTGCAGACCGCGCTACATCCGAAATAAATACGAGGTAACAATTATGACAGGTAACAAGTATGACATTATAAAAAAAGGTAGAGGTAAAGTTGTACCTGTCACGCCATAACACATGTAGGGGAAAACAGAGGTATAGCAACACATTCTTAACCTCAGCGCTAGATGTAAGTGAGCGGTCAGCTTAACGCTCCGGCCGCTTTAACCCCGGAAATAACCCACTGAATAGGATACTGCGTGGGCCCAAAAGCCAGTCTGGACATTTTGGGAAAGGAAGAAAATCTCTTGCCCCTGCCGAGACCGAACCCCGAACCGTCCAGCCCGCAGCCAAATCGCTATACCACCTACGCTCTTCCGACTCCCTAGTATAAAGTTATAGTATAAAAATCGGCTGACATTCTAAATTAATTTTATAGTTACACATATCATAAATAATTTCAATTAACTGCAGCGAAGAAAGTGCAGCCTGGACGGTCTGCAAAAAGAACGACAGCTGACAGTGAAATATGCTTGTTGCATTTTAACAGTTTAACGCTTTATGTCAATATTATAACAAAAATAAGCAATAAAACATGAGATTTTAAAACACAATTTGATAAATCAATTTGAAAGACAATATTTTCATTCAGAATTATATTACAAAATTGTATTCAACATGCCACGCATCTGAAAATGGCTTTATACCAATATTATAACTAAAATAAGCAATACATGAGATTTTACCACTGCCATAATTTGATGGATCAATAATTTAAAAACAATATTTTCAATCATAATATAAAAAAAAAACTGTATTCAACATGCCACGCATCTGATACAGGCCTGATTCTGATGGAATCCACCGAAACAAGTAACCTAGATACCGTAATTACATGCCTATATCCAGTGACTAATAAATTACAAATATGCTAATGAATTGCGTACACAAAGTGTCCTGAAGTTGATACAGGCTAAAATTAAATAATCAACCACAATAAAGTTTTAGCCAGGAACGGCAGTCCGCAGATTACAGTGTCAAATCTGCAAGGCACGAGACTTACATGACAGCCATCCGCCCAGCGGTAGGCCTACCTTGCGCACTTAAAATATGCTTCAAACTCTGTCAATTACAATACATAATGACAAATTTGATTACGTACTTATACAGTAACAGTTAACTTAAACGCATAATAAAGTTTATGAACGGTACAATTCATCTAGCACTGGTCAGCGCAAAATTTAAAGGCAGATAAACTCCAGTGGAGTTTTAATTAATTAGTCAATTTTATTTCAATAGAAAGGGAAAATTTAGACAGCAGTAGGCCCTTACGTGATATCCACACACGTTCTTTGTCATACTGTATTTCTCTATGGTAGTTATATTCATTTATTGCTGTCTATAACTTTTTTCGTCTCATATAACATGCGCTGAAATTTTGAAGCAGGAACTCTAGCTAAAGATCCTTGATGTACATAATCGTAGAACCCTACTGCTCAAAGTGACCATTTGGAACAAGAGGCGTGTAATATGTACGAACAATGTTTCAGTTAAAAAAAGTTCTATCTTATATCAATCATTTGTACTAAAAGTCTTTTTAAAAGGACCACGAATTTTGACTTCGCTTTATACACATAGATTCGTCTGACCCATTCTGGCGTACAACCCCTTAAATAAACTTCACAGAAAACCAATATTTTAGTTGACTAAATATGCGGACGGAAAGATATGACTTTGTATTGGATGTTCATTTAATTTCATACACAGAACTTATATGAAAACATCTGATTCATAGAACAAACACCCCGTTGTGCTGACAACCTGTAAATGTTAAAAAAATCATTTCAATGGCCACGTCCGTGACTTCTCTGGAGAGAAAGACGGATTCAATGCATACCTAATAGGGCAAGCTGTTTACGTAATGAATTCAAATTCGAGACAAATAACTAATTGGCCTCTATATCAGCAGGGCTACTTCATTAGTAATACATACAGTTATATCAGAGTTTTTAATTTATAATTTGATTAAAAACAGACACGGTTCGGAAGGTGTAAGTGCGACAGGGCGGAAGAAAGAACATAACAGGGACAACTGTACTAACAAAAGCTACGCGAAATGTATCTGGTCGTTTCAGTCCTGTACGCATTTTCCGATAATATTTGTATATAATTTATAATTTATTTTGATACGTCACATTACAGGAAAATGATGTGCCTGCCTGGGCTCATTTATGACACAAATCCAACTAGCAACACCCACTGTCGTGCTCAGTGTTCCTATCCCTCGGTAGGCCGCTTCACCCCGGGCGCGGTCCTGTGGCTGCCTCTAAGTACCGAGCTAATGGCAGCGGATGGACGTTGGCTTCGTATTCAGTTTAATCCCGTTCACTGACATCGCCCGAAACTTCCCCCTTCACGCCTCCCAGCGGTTTCGACAACCCTTGCTCCTCCACAGACGTCTAAACTAAAACTCCTATGTTACTTTTAATTTGGTTCTAATAGGTCGTCTATTTAAACAGAAAGAATTTTCTTGAAAGTTGCTCTTCGTGCAAAAAATTGGTAAACGACAAAACAATATCTTATTGACACCCAAAACTTATAACATTTTTCGATATGGACTAATATTATTCGGGTGATCAAATCAAGAAGAATGAGGTGGGCGGGGCATGTAGCACGTATGCGAGGGGGGAGAGGTGCATACAGGATTTAGGTGGGGAGACCTGAGGGAAGGAGATCACTTGCAAGACCCACGCATAGGTGGAACGATAATATTAAAATGGATCTTCAAGAACTGGGATGGGAGGGTGTGGACTGGATTGATATGGCTCAGGATAGGGACAGGTGGCGGGCTCTTGTGAATGCGGTAATGAACCTTCGGGTTCCATAAAACGCGGGAATTTCTTGACTAGCTGACGACCTGTTAGCTTCTCAAGAAGGACTGTGCTCCATGGAGTTATTTAGTGTGATATGGACTGTACACTCCTCAGCAATATTTCAGGCATGGATTATGGTGGGAACCGATGTAGGTAAGGCTCTAATGTTTGGCTAAACCAGGCACACTTTTAGACTAGCTGAATTTGCTATGAACATACTTACATGTTCAAAAGTTTTGAAAAATACTATCTACGACTTCCTTGTTCGTTGCGTCCGCAATTTAGAACACATCTACTTGCTCTCTGAATATAGGAGATTCATGTAACCTTTATTACAGCTCGTTGTCCCCTCGAAATATATTAGGAATTAATTACGCTCTAACCAACAATACACAACTGCCTTGGTCTCAGCCCTAATTCGTCGAAAACCGTGGTACAAGCAGGTGACTCGCCGCGAGCCGTCCATAGCTTCTGTCCTGCTACCTGGTTCAAATGTCGCCAGTATTATCCCAAAACCACGGAGTCATGCGTTGTAGCCCTCCATTACAATATATATTGAAACCATACGCTTCGGCATTTACTGATGTTCTTATGCGCGTTCGCAGAATTGCGAACAGCGACTATCAGCTTCATCATGTCTGTCCGTCCGTCTGTCCGCATGTAACAACTTGGCTCCCACTGGATGGATTTTTATGAAATTTAATATCTGATGATTTGTCGAAAATCTGTCGAGAAAATTCAAGCTTCATTACAACCTGACAAGAATAACAAGTGATTTACACGAGGATCTATGTAAATTTATGATAATATCTCGATTAATGTTTCTTAGAATAAGAAATGATTCACAAAACAAAAGCTGTAAAGAAAATCAAAACACACATTCTTATAATCAATAATTTTTTCCCCGAAAATCATGCCGTTTATGGGATAATGTGGAAAAATATGTTACAGCCATACAAATAACAGATGACAGTACAAGGCGACGCAGAAAATATGTGATTTGCATGCCGGATAATAAAGACAACAATAGACACACACTCATAATATTTAATACTTATTATTAGCAGCAGTACGAAATATTTTGTAACTCGACAACAGTGCAAAGGGAACCCATTATTGCATTCCCATGGTAACACAGAACACTTTCATATTGTTGACAGCTACCTCTACGCAAAGAACAATAAAGAGGGAACGCATTATTGAGTTTCCATGGCAGCAATAGTTACGCGAACGCGCCACAATGTAAAGTTGTACGTACATTGTCTATATTGTTATTATACAGTTGATTCCTCAGAAGTAACGTTTCTGTTCCCTACGCGTCATTTAGAGCCACATTCTTGTACTGCATACGGAACAGTGGGCATCGTGTCTTACCGCTAACTAAGCATCTACATGTTGGCCGGCTGGAATACTGCATTATATCCTGGGCCAGTCTACAATAGTTAAAGTAAAATAATTTTCGAATCTATGGAGGATCACATCTATGGCCTTTGTTTAATGTCAGTTATCTCTGTTGTAGGTCACACGCTGTCAAGACAAACATACATATTAGATTATACTAATGATTAACGAATGTAAACAACGCGATTTATGTCATCTGTTGCACACAACTAATACACAACCTTCACAACAACTGTTTATGGATCTCCAGCACGGTGTCAAAAATTGTATTAATGAGGAAGGGGTTTTCGGACACGCTGACAGCAAAATCCCCATCCCATCTAACTAACTAACTAACTAACTAACTAACTATCCATGGAGCAGAGTCCTTCTTGAGAAGCTAACAGGTCGTCAGCTAGTCAAGAAATTCCCCGCATTTTATGGAACCCGAAGGTTCATTACCGCACTCACAACAGCCCGCCACCTGTCCCCATCCTGAGCCATATCAATCCAGTCCATGCCCCCCCCCATCCCACTTCTTGAAGATCCATTTTAATATTATTCTCCCATCTACGCCTGGGTCTTCCAAGTGGTCTCCTTCCCTCAGGTCTCCCCACAAAACTCCTGTATGCACTTCTCCCCTCACCCATACGTGCTACATGCCCCGCCCACCTCATTCTTCTCGATTTGATCACCCGAACAATATGTGGTGATGAGTACAGATCATTAAGTTCCTCGTTATGTAGTCTTCTCCACTCCCCCGTTACCTCGTCCCTCTTAGGCCCAGATATCCTCCTCAGCACCCTTTTCTCGAACACCCTCAGCCTATGTTCCTCCCTCAGTGTCAGAGACCAAGTCTCAGACCCATACAAAACAACAGGCAAAATTATTCCATCATGCATACTTAAAAATCACTTGTACCGATAACATGGAAGATACTTCGAGACATGTTACGGAAGGACTGAATCCATAAAAAGAAACTTTCACTAAATACGCCCGTCTTGTTCCCCATTACTCAATACGGGAAACCTTTCCAGTTAAATGAATAGCGCACACAAGCAATTTCTGAATCCAGCGTCAACGGAATATTTGTATCTCCTAAAAGCTAGGTAAAAAGCTATCTCTATATAGGCATGGACAGGCCTCTAGGGTTCCAGGAGGTTGAAGTTCTCAGAATTTCTAGACAATCGGCATATGCAGGCGGTAAGGTTGTCAGCCCCACGCACCGGTCGCCTTTACCCCCCAGGAAGTATTCCTGGTACTCATTTCTGTTAGAGGCTGAGTCGACCCCCGGACCATAGTGCGACCCGGAAGGATTAAGTCAATGAAAAATTCCAATTACTCCATCGGGACACGAACCCGCGACCTTCCGGCTTGTAGCGCAGTGCCTCAACCAAATGCGCCACCGCGTGCGCCCATTTGTATCTCCTAAGGTAAAGACAATTCCTCTTCCAAGGAATCCTACCACATGTCTGCAAATAAGACTCCGAAAACAAAAAAACCTGCGGAATTGGCCACACTGACCAGAGGCACCAGACATATATACTCATATATACATAACGGTCATTCCCACAAGTTCACCGCTTTAAAAATAGATATTATTTTAAGTTTCAAGTACTGAGCTAGAGGGCTCGTATGTTTCCCATCTCCTATGTAGGCGGGTGTCTTTGATCAGCATCAAAGTGATACATTTTAATAATTACTAATATTTACACCATTTGAATTACAAAGTTCCAACACACAATGATTATTTCGTAGAAGTAACAAATTCTGAATTTATTAAAACCTAATAACATGTTAAATAGGACTAACTAAAGACATGAATTATCTCACTTAATTACTTGGTTCACACGTATGAGACATGGTGGTCTCAATTACACAGCTGATTTTCTGTACCTTTCAAACGACTACTGTTACTTTCGTTTATATTTGATGAAAAAGAAAACGAATGCATCCATTACGGTTACAAGTTTCAAAACTAATAAGCAGGTGAAGTAGCAAAGTAGGATTCAGGATACCAACCACGCACTGCAACACCAAATTCAGTTAAGCTGTTATTCAATTATCGACCCAGCACTGTTATTTCAGCAATTTCACGGTCAAATTAATTCTGACAAATTGACACTTAACAAGTAATCAGTCGGGTACACGTATTATCGTACTGTAGGTATTAAACAGAGGTACTGTATCCATCAGCCAATCAGTGCTACGTATGTCAGCCATTATTCTAGACACAGGCTTCAACACAGATGTAGATCTGTAACCTGATAGCTTATATAGGTTTCGACAATATAGTCTACGAAGAGGGGTTCCGGAAAACATTCACCCTATGTCCCTTGAGGGGCTAGTGTAAAAATATGTAAGATAATTATAGGCATAAAATACTGTTTAGGAGCCGGAATAAATCGATCAGAACAGTGACAAAGCGACGTCCTGGTCGATCATCACTCGATTCTCGGCATGGGAAAGATTATTTCTCACCAACATTGAATTCAGGCTGGCGTTAGCGGCCCAGTAAGGCTCCTAGGACACTGGCCACTCTTTTTACAGCGGTTATGCAGTTAGGGAATGTAGAGAACCGTACATTTTCGTATAGATTAGAGGTTAAGAATTCTTGGGACAATACTTCCATTCCGCCATGCATCTCTTTGGCGTGGTACTTAAACAAAAATCACGGGCCATCAGCTTTACCTTTCTCAACACATAATCCTGTCAAAAACATCTCCGGGCATGATAGTACAGCCTAGCAATACCTGCCTGTAGGCCGTGCCATGGCTCAGGCGGTTAGTCGCCGGTCTCCCACCGCGGAGGCCCGGGTCGGTCCATGTGGGATTTGTGGTGGACAAAGTGGCACTGGGACAGGATTTTCTCCAGGTACTTCAGTTTTCTCCTGTCAATTTCATTCCACCGGTGTTCCATTACTTGAATAAATGAAAAAAACTGATCATCTTTCATCTTAATCTTCATCAAAAGGGTTGCACAATAAGCCGTAAGGCTGTAGTGCGTCCGTAGCTTTTGCTGCAGGGCCCTTCACCACAAAAAAAATACCTGCCTGTAGACAAGAGACTTATTGAATATATTTTGGTCAACAGTTACATGTTTCGGCACTGCTGTGCCTCTGGTATCGGACATCTGTCAACACACGAACGAAAGTCAAAAGCATATCCATCCGTATGTAAGCGTGCGTTTTGACGTGTTACATTAGCCGACATTTCGACATTTTGGAAGATCTTTAGATTGATACATCCAATTACACAACAGTACACGTAATGAACGTTTTTACCAAATACGCTGAAAAGATATGAGATAAAGGCAAAACAATATCACAAAACATATAACAAAAGTTACTTTCTGGTAACTGTTTTATAATGTGTCTAAAACATAATTAGCTGATTTTAAATATCCGTTTTTTGTTCTCTTTTGCATCATTCTGACCTACAGTGTTTTTTTTAGTACAGCGTAACTTTGCGTTCCTCAATTTTCCACTTCCTTGCATACCCCATTCTATACCCTGTGCATGTGTTTCATATTAACACCCGAATTCCACCTCATGTAAGTATTACATCACGTTTTTATTACTCACAAAACATCGTGCGCTGTAACACACAAGTATGTCTTCATCAATGTTAGCACAAGGTATGTAGTTAAAACACAATTTTTCGAATTTTAAAAGTTTTTATAACATTCAATGCACATGAATGTATGCATATACCGACTGGGACTGTACAGCCTCACATTATATGGGACTGTACAGCCTCACATTACATTGGACTGTACAGCCTCACATTACATGTACCTTACAGACAGTAACGTTTGTGGGATGCGGTGTGCTTTCCAACTTGTTCTGCGCCCGAAATGTATTGAAACGAACATTCCGTGCGTCACGTTCATTATGCAGCAATAACATCACGTATGGGGATACAGACAGACATCTGTATTGCTTTCACTAACACAACAGTACAATACAACTGAAATTACATACAGCGTCAGTTCCGTGCGGCTCCCATGTTTCTACTGCTTTGTTTTCTGTGTAGGCCCACACTTACATCAGACCTATCGATATAATTTAATTAGTCGTAAGGTTACAACACAGTTAAGGAATAGGAGGAACCTAATATCCCCATATTAACAGTAGTACTGTTCCTCAAATGCGTTGGTGCCGATCTACGAAACTACACGGCGTCATATTCCAGTAGACAGTAACAGCTTTCACCTGAAATCTCACTACTACTGGATTTTACTGAGTTTGATTTAAAACTATTATAACGCATAATGCCAATGTAGAGATTGGAGACATAAACTGAAGACTGACAATTTTGCATGGCAGGCGTGTCTATGCTGGTGATACGCCCGCCATCCGAAATAACTGCCCAGCACAGTGTTGGACTGTGTGTCAAAGGTACTGGTTAGAAACTGATGGCTGGCCGAGATGAGGAACTTGGCAAAAACCTTTAAAATCCCAGCCTCAGTTACACCCAAAGGGAACACACGACTAAGTGCTTTAGTAACTCAGGTTCCTTTTCATTCCCTTTGTTTATATAAAGTCCGCCCAATATTAAGCGTACAGTTTAAACCCTCTCTTTTGTAACTAAATGTAACTAACAGAGCGTGAAAAATGGCTTATGGGACTGCAAATGTGGGATCGTTATCTTGCAATTACCATTTTAGTAGCCGCCACTTATTTAAAACAGCACAGTATAGGCCTACTGTACCTTAAGCCTGGTGTTTTTATTGTCCCGGGCATTCGTAACAGGAATTAATCCTGAGGTACGTAAATTTGCGACAAAGCATTTTGGAATGATCAGTCCCATCAATATGGAATTAAATTATGACGTTTCGAAGACCGAATTTGACTCCATCATCCAGCGACTCATATCATCACAGCAGTTTACAGACTATCGCCACGACTGATACGCCGTGAAAACTATATATAGAACACCGATACCAACAAAATCAGATTATATTTAGACACTTAAAAAATGATTTTACTCCATGAAAGCAAGCAGTGTGTGTGTGTGTGTGACTGCAGAGACGTTCCGTTTCGTGGTCACCGATGATTATACTAATCATCATCATTCTGTAGTCTGTCTTACGACAGATCCATAGCCTCTTCCAAAGCGAGTTCTGCACAGGGTGTGATCTAGTGCTTCCTCTTTCAATTTCCAGTATCTTCTCCTTTTCCTTAAGGTCATCCAGTAGCTGCTTACGCCTTCTTCCTCATCTTCCCGTCATTTCTATCCTTCCTTCCAACTTTCCTTCAATCACATGTTTCAGAAGGCAGTTCCTACGCAAGATGTAACCAATCCAGTTAGCCTTTCTTCTTTTTATTGCATGTAGGATATTTCTCTCCTCATTGACTCTGTGTAATACTTCTTCATTTCTCACACGATCGGTCCAACTGATCTTCTCCATTCTTCTCCGGCACCACATTTCAAAACTTTCCAGGTATTTCTGATCTACTTTCCGAAGTGGCTGATTATACTATCAGTGATATATTTCAGCAAGTTCGCATATCTACTTCTACTGCTTCAAATTTAAATACAATGACGGTGTGTATAATCAGTACATAATGTGTGTATATTCAGTACATAATGTTTCAGTGCCGTGCAGAAGTATATACGTACGTGCAACAAAGTATAGAACGGCCCAAAAGTCAGTTAACCGAAAACATTCCAATTGTAATTGTCATGCAAATACAGTTATGCCAGCCAGTTTATAAAACAGTAGACAAGATCTTAAATTGTGCGCTGTATATAGAACGATTTTTGTTAAGTCAGTAATTAATAAATAAATTTAGGGCGTATTTTTGTGTACATTTTACTAACTAATTAACTGACACTTGGGTCACTGTGTACATAATATATATATATATATATATACATGTGCCGTGAGGGCAGTAAAATTATAACACATTCACATGCCGGTACGATCAGAGAGGTCATATTATACAAACACCCTAAATGACTTAAGAAATATGTAAATGTCCCTACAGAAATATATAAATATGAACTCCATGAATAACGATTCCGAAAAATTCGCGCAGTTCCAGGTCAGTGAAATTCTGGAAATTTATTGATGGGACCACGTGGAAAGTTGTTCAAATTCATGCTTCGTTACACCAAACAGCTACATTACAGGTCGACATCGCAGACCCTATTATTGCTAACAGCAGCGCTGCAAATTTCTCAGGCTTGAGTTTACCGACCACGATGCCGGTTGTGAAGACAGTTACCATCTCAATGTGCAAGATAACTGACTCACTATCTTCCCACCGCCAGGCATACCTTACCCGAGTTAAGGTGGTATAAGCAAAACACCAAAACTTCAGGAAATAAGGCAAATAAAAAGGAAGGTAAAGTTTTCACTACACAAGTCGTTAAGGCATATTATATATGCGGATGAGGTACAGCTCCAATCATCCTAAACCTCAGCATTAGATGGATATGAATGGTCGGCTTCATGCCCTGACCGGTTTACCCCCGGAAAAAGAGCCCCCGATATCCAACGAATACGAGGCTGATGGGCCCTAGCGCCGGTGTAGGCGCCTTGGAGAAGGGAAAAATCTCTTGCCCGTGCCGGGTTTTGAACCCCCCATCGTCCAATCCGTAGTCTAGTCACCATGGCACACTGAGTTCTCGTTTAACTTCGGGGTAATGTTCTTGAAAATCGCAACGTAAAGCGAAACAACACAGAACGGAAAATGTTCCCCCATAATAACTAATTAAAATAACCCAGAACATCGCTGATTCGAGTCCGCGCAGAGTTCATCGCATCTTTGGTCACTAAAACTTACAATATCACAGTGAAAGAACGTTGTTCGTGGGTAACCTTACACAAGGACTGTGTTTGGTTTAGTAACTTATGAATTCAGTTTTTACGAAAATCTCCACGAAAATTAATCACTTGAATGCGCCAAAATTATATTCTCTTTTTTCTAACGGCTAATAATAGGGATGTATTGACTGGTTATCCCATTACATAAAAACCAGCCTATCAGATACTAAGTAATATATGCAGATATCACACACAGAATTTACTGAAACCCGAAGAAAGATCAATGCGGGTATTTATATATTACGAGTGCGTGCAACAGAAATGATGCAAGAGCCTTAGCGTAATAAAGCGGCCGGAGCGAACTGGATGAAAACGGAATCGAATCAAGTGTTCCAAGGCTTAAGGCATACAAGTATACAGTTCCCCAATAGCCCGACACAGATGTGATCCCTGCAAAGCAATGAACAGATCTGATATGACAGTCTGAATGCTGACATTCACCAAATCCAAACTTCTATGTGAACTACTTGCACAAAAACATGTACCGCTACGTACGTCTGTGTGATTAATTACAATTACGGGCATGCTCTAAGGGTATGTGACGTCAACTGCCAGAGCCCTTAATCATTCCGAAAACTCAAAATGCAGAGTGGGCCGAAGTCAAGCACCATTCCTAGTGTATAGTCTAAATAGAGCTGGTCGAGGAAAGCAACGACTTCCTTTCACACTCCGTGCGTTTAACTAATAAGAAGGTAAAGCTCTCTCCGTGCAAACCATGAAGGCAAATAGGAATTCGGAACCTCAGCGATACATGGAGGTGAGGTGTCAGCTTAAAGCTCCGCCCACTTAACCCCGCGGGAAAGCGAGCCCGGTACTCACTGGGCGGACCCCCGAGCCGGTGTGGACGCTTTGGAAAAGAGAAAAACTCTTTCCCCATCCGAAAATAAAACCACAATTTCTCGGCGTAACAACCAATAAGTCTGAGTACCTCAGTTCGTTTAGACGTGTGTTCATTATTTTGGTAAACCTGCAAAGATAACAATACTTTTTCTGCTATTCGAACATACTTACGTTTCAGCATACATACTTTGAAGAATAATCTGCAAATCAAAAAAAAAAAAAAAAATCTATAACTGCTGATGTTTAATCATATTCCACCCTGTGTAAGCACTTTCTATGAAGAACAAAGATGATCTATTTGAGATTTTTAAAAAACGAAGGCGAGACAGACGAGAGCCCTCTTTTCTGTTTCTGTGACGGCCACTCACTGCCACCTTCGCCTATGTTTCCAATGACAAATCAATTTTAACTTCTCGTTTCTTAATCATCGTATTCGTCATCACAGCCATCCCATTCCCAGACATTAGGGCCATTTAGTGTCTGGCACGGTTTCGCATCCCTTGAGCAGCCTTACAAAATTTCCCTTCACTCCGAGCTTGTACGCTGTGATCTGTTTAAGGAATTCTCTTGTTCTACAGTATTCTTATACGCTGAAGAACGCTGTCGCCTGTTATGTGACACGGTAGCCTGGCAGTCACAGCCTAGAACACAGCATTTGTCATAGTGGCCGAAGCCAGAACCTCAAATCTCACAATCATACACGTGTTTTCAACTTACATTGGTAATTTTTCATAAATTATATGTACATTTGTATTATTATATGTCCATTTGTATTGTGTGTACTAGTGTAAGGACTACTGCCACCGGGTGAAAACCCAATTGCAGTAAATAATAATAATAATAATAATAAACCTGATTTTTTTATATTCGGTTAATTTTTGGTTCCTCTAAAACGTTATATCCGTTTGTTACCCAGCAGTGTGTAACGGACACATCTCCTATCAAATTTAATTTCCCATACCGACAATGTCCTTTCATCTCCTTTTCTAATTGTCGACGCATCTCCTCCATATTTTAACCCAGAACTTTCAGTCGCTAATACAAACTTAAATAATTTTATGACACGTCCTTCGTCCCTCCGCATGATACAGTGCAGTTTGGAGAAGAAGAATCGATGTATTCCAGCATTCCTTTTACTAACGCAAACTGTGCATCGTAAGACCGTCATCAGGAGAGACCACAATATTTTATTTCTTGTCAGTGGAATGAACGTGTCCAATTCTAAGACGTTATCTGTAAATTAATTCAGTTTCTTATCAACAAATGCACACACAGAAAACCATTTGTTGGTAAAAAACTGAATTAGTGAGAAAAATGCACGGTGAAAGCAATATAAAATTTATAAGTGCCCAACAGGCAAGTATAGTATACAAACACCAGAACATCAAGAGAAAGCTACTGAAAACCAACGCTTCAATATGGTTCAATAAGATCTGCAGAGCCGAGCATCTACAACCAAAATACATCAACATCAGGATCAACGGAAACAACCGAAGGAGCCAAAGCACCAAACATGGTTTTTTGTGTGTGCATTTGTTGGTAAAAAACTGAATTAGTGAGAAAAATGCACGGTGAAAGCAATATAAAACTTATCTGTAAATGATTTACTGCGAATTGTAACTAATCTTTAGTTCTAGTTGCAGTTACGTGATAATCCACAAACAACAAAGTACCGAGGCTGAAATTTTGTTGACCGACAATGTAACCCTCAGACGATGATCTTAGGGCTCTTACACCGTGTAGGATAAGTCTGTTCCTATGTTTCATAGAAACGCGTTGCTTCCATCTTCAGGGTGGCTAAATATGCTTCATGTGGATGCTTCAAGATCGACGTGGCAAACTTATAATCCTGCACGGCGTAAGAAACCAAAAGGCCATAATCTGAGCAACATAAGCATCAAAAATATAAAAATATGAAAACTTAAGCGACGCATTCCTCCACGGTTCCCTACTCTCCAGCACTTTAAAATGTGGCCACACGATTTTCTATGTAAAGAACAAGTCCATGAACAATCAGCCAACCATTACGAGCACAGCACGCCATCTTACAGAGTGACGTAATTTTACGAACGCTCGTAGTATTCTCATTCAACGCGCGACGTTTCTTAACATCAATCATTCTCTAGCACAAACAAACTTAAATGAGGTAAAAACGTTGTCTTTAGGTTTTGAAACTCAGAAATAAACGAAAAATTAACTAGAATGACAGCAGAGACGTAAATTCTGGACAGAATTTAATTAGAAATTAAACCGCCTTTTCAGACTTCACGTACAATACATTTGTCCCTCAACGCCAGCACGATCTGCTGTCTGTAATAATGGGAAACATTCGCTCACACTGTACCAATGAGAAATCAAGATTAAATCACGGGTAATTTTGCGTCAGCTTCCCTCTTTCCTCACGAACGAATTAGCATCAAGAACAAACGGGCTGACTACAAGAGGGAAATGGCTCGCCATTCGAAATGAAGGGCAGAGAGGGACTGCAGCAATTCCAGTCTCATTGCTCAAACAGCAGAGAATTATTTACGAAGTTCCTTTTCGACGAAACCACTAAATTGCCTCAAAGAGCTTATGGAAGTAATTAGCAACGACAGTAGCAAATGTCACCGAAAATAACTACTGGTACTCCACAAGGCTTACATCAGGAAAAAGCAACATCATCATCACCAGCACCACCACCACCACCACCACCACCACCACCACCACCACCACCACCACCAGCACCACCACCACCACTACAAACATAATACTCGTAATTTCAGCCACCATCCATGACTAAATTATTAGTAAGCTATGAACATGATCTTCATAATTTCGTAAGACAGGAGGAACTCCAATAAACAGTGCAGTCATCGAGAAGTGCAATTTTATACTGTACACGCAGCAACGTAAAAGGTGAAATTGTCTTTGTCCAAGCCATGAACGCATACAGGAGGAGTATATGTATAGGTCCATCCATTCTAACCTCGGCACTAGACCGAGGAGAGTGATAAACATCACGCTCCAGCCGCTTTAACCCCAGCAAAAAACCCCAGTACCCATTGAACAGAAGGTTGGGTGGGCCCCAGAGCCGGTCTGGAAGCTTTGGAAAACAGAAAAATCTGTTACAACTGAAAACAGACACATGAAAGTTACAAAGATTGCCAGTAAATTGTACTTAGTGAGAACGCTTATTTGTTTGTGGCGGATTTGCGAGTATGAACATGCGTAACAGGGAAATACGCAAACTGGCCAGGGCTTTGTCATTAACACAGGAGACGGGTTTGTAACACGGAAAGTGTCAGGTGTTACCACCATTTCTTCGAAGTGATTTCTTACAGTTTCAGAGCTCCAAAGTGGTTCTAACCTGGGATGTTACGTCGTGTCGACTGGCGAACAGTTACGAACCGACACGACGTAACATACCGCAAGACTATAATCTTCAGCAAGACCGCTGTGCGACACAGAATATCGTAATTCCAACTTGAATCGATGCCATAAATTTTCGCCCCTCGAAGACTCCGAAATTTATTTATTTATTTGATTTACTTAACAACGGCTTTAACAGCTCACATTATATTTGCGTCTAATAAACAGAAGATCAGTAAATAATAAACGGGAAGGAAGTAGAATTAAGCGGTCGCCTGATATACATAACGTTACTCACATTCCGTGCAGTTACCGCACACATACAAGTTTTACTTCAACTACCGCACAACGCAATTGTTGTGCTGCTACATGTTCCGGCTACAATACGTAGCAATACGAACAAAAAAATTGCTTTGTGCAGTAGTTGAAGTAAAAACTTGTATGCGGTCGCATAAATTTAATGTAAGTTCCCGTAATGACTGAAGGGCACAAGGAAAATCGCGAAAAATATCAGTCACAATAGCCTATCTTCGTGCCAAGATTTTAAACGGGTACCTCCCAGAACTCAGAACAAACACTGACAGACCGGCGGGCCACTCTATTCCCATCAACGGACCTAGCGTGAATCCAGTTCCACAGAGAGGAACAAGAACTGAGCGAAAACTTAAGAAAGAGAATACGGCAGAGAAAAGTTATTTGAAAGAATCTGTAGCGAAACGAAGGATAACTGACACTGCGTGGGCGAAGATTTATGGATATGCTAGAGAAGGATGTATTAGGCACTGTCATGGACGGCGAGTAATATACAGCAGGAGCAAGTTGGCAGACTTCATCTGCCATTCAGGTTTATTCATCTTAGTAAATACTCTTATCTGTGCGGACTGCAGACGTTATAACGGGAGATTGATCACAGGGCAGGGATCTGATTGATTCGTTTCTATAAGTCAACAAATGGGCGCACACTCTCCGCTCTTCATACGGAATGCAATGTTCCACAGAACGCTTGGTAAGAAAGCTTCGAATATCATTAGGTGGAACTCTGTGGGCCGGGATAGCGCAGTCGGTATAGCGACTCGCTACGGACTGGACGGTGCGGGGATCGAATCCCGGTGGGGGCGAGGCTTTCCGCACCCGTCCAGACCGGACGTGGGGCCCCCTTGGCCCCCTGTACAATGGGTACCAGGTCTCTTTTCCGGTGGGTAAAACGGCCGGGGCGTGATGTTGAACACCCACCCCCATCTAGCACAGACGTTAAAGAGAGAGTACAGCTATACCTCTACCTCCCCTCTGGGATTTCATGGCCTGTTCTAGGCTGAACTTTACCTTTCACTTTACGGAGAACTCATTCGTAGCATAAGATTTGCCTGAGATGCAAAATTTCGCACGCTTCAAATTACAAACAGACATAAATAAACGTATAATTCTATCCACAACCGATGTCAGTTGGAACACTTAGAGCTTGGTACTATGACAACTGAAGTTTATCACAATTATACACAGAATATATTAAATGAATGAGTCCAACAAAATGCACTTATAGTCATTTGTCCAGTTGCAACAGTTAATAACACTGCATTCAAGATTCAAACTGTAATTCACCATTTTATCTCAAATTCTTACGAATTTAATTCTATTAAAATCAAATGATGCTGTAAGGAATAATACAAATTTCCTTCTTTCTGACGGAGGTCGTTTAGAATGTTTATCCTGTATGACTTTTTACCTGGAGAGATAAATCCATACGGAATTCCAAAAACATTGACTGGATACTTGACACTGCTGTATAGATTGCACGATACCGATACGATTGTACACTACTCCCTACGTACTTATGTCTCCTTGATAATGGTTCTATACGAACCGAAACATGTCAGAGTAAACGTGTTACATAGACTTTTAAGTACATTTTAATTGATATAGTGTATTATGTTGGATAAATACAATAAATATCTAAAAAACTGGGATTTGTAATATATAGCAACCCTTGCCATATTTACATTTGGCACGTGCGGTGTTGCCGTTTAACATGATACTGTTTTGTACTACAAACGCACCCACTTACACATAGACAGTTTCAGAGACAAGCTACTCTCGCCTATTGACTACGAGAAGTAACAGAAATCACTGGCGAACAAAAATGTAATATAATTTTAAAGAGCAGAAATTGTTAAGACTTTCCTCTGTGCTTGAGCAGCACGCCATACATGCTTGTAGGAAACAGACTACAGTGCCACGCATTCTCAACCGTGACTCTGGATCTGCCTTCAGGATAAGAGGCTCATAAGAAACAACAATAAAGTTACAATTTTGTATATTTTAATCCGTGGGTTCTCGAATAAAATAGAGAAATTAAATAGTATCGATCATTACTCGAATTTCATAGAATAATCTCAACTTCTTTTCAATGAAATTCCGGTTTGTGTACTTTCGTTCCCCAGTATATTACGTACACAGCTAACAGGTTTCTCAAAGACTATTAAATTTCCTTTATAATATATAACCCTACCGAAAAAATTGTACAGCTTTCAAAATCTACGAAAAGAATGGTATCCATTTACTGAAAAAAAAAAATTAAACTCGGTATACTGCCACAACCTTATGGAAAATAATCCTGACTCTTGTGTTGTTACGTTGCCTCCAGGTACACACCAACAGCTTTTAAGTTCTAAAAGCTGGGTGATGTTCCACAAGAAAAGTTTTCTTGTGATCCCAAAATTTTCTCCTGAACCACACACATCTGATGGAAACAAGGCTGACATGGCAGTTTCGGACTTTGATGTGTGCACTTAAAATACATCAGTCCCCTACGTTCTAGAAAGACAAAATAATTTAATCTCCTGCACCAAACTTGCTCTGAGACTCTTTAAAGGAACTTTAGTTACAAAGCTTCAGGCGTTACACTTTATTTGGTATTGTTTCATTTCCAAAGAAGATGAAGCAACACGTTCTTGTTTGCATGTTCTAACTTTTTCAACGGTTATTCTCACAGTTCTTCTCAAGATTAATGCGGCAAGAGGAAATAACAGGCTTACAGCGCTGAGCCTCGGCCCTCAGCATTACAAGGGATACTTTTATACGCTTTTATATCCCATCCCTACAGTCTGTTGTTTTACTGTAGAGAACCATTAAACATTCAGTAGACTAAAATGTACTTTAATAAACTACAAATTGAAACGCATTCTAAGATTTGTAAGTAAGAACAAACGTTTAAGTTATACCACTTCTTTCTGCCACCGACAGCGTCTGATTCTTCCACTTGCTTTCCCATTACAACGACGAAGACGTCAGCCTAGAAATGGTAAAAGGTTTTATGTTACTAACGTACGACGCATAAATTATCAGATATTTAAGAACATGGTGTGCCTCTTTTCTTAACAGGACATCAGTCTCTCACATGGCTCGGCACCCATCTCTGCGGCTCTGTTTCTCATTCATTTCCCCCAACTTCTACGGCTGCAAACCCGAGTCCCGAATTTACATTTACCCCTTCACGGCCACTTATTCTGGAGTTATTGCCCTTCTCAAGGCTTACGTTCCTACTGGCCCGCCGCAGGCCCCCAGCCCCCCTTCCTCTTCCCTTCAACTGATTAATTACTCTACCTGTCCCCCCCCCCCCATACATCCTACGCATCCTAATCGTTTCCCAACTTAGTTCCCGTCTACCCTGAAGACAGAGGCAGTACATTCATACGAAAAGTCGGTAACCGCCTAATAAACTACACCGCGTCATAACCAAGAGGCCACAATATGGCATCTTACTTTCTTTCTCTTTACGAATTACACAATCTAATAACTGCACAGGTCTAAAATTAGTTTTAAGGCACCTACTTTATATGCTTCTACACTTGGCGCCGCAGGTTTACAACTCCACACCCACACAGTACACGTGTTGTGTTTACAACTCCACACCCACACAGTACACGTGTTGTGTTTACAATTTCACACCCACACAGTACACGTGTTGTGTTTACAACTCCACACCCACACAGTACACGTGTTGTGTTTACAACTTCACACCCACACAGTACACGTGTTGTGTTTACAACTCCACACCCACACAGTACACGTGTTGTGTTTACAACTCCACACCCACACAGTACACGTGTTGTGTTTACAACTCCACACCCACACAGTACACGTGTTGTGTTTACAACTTCACACCCACACAGTACACGTGTTGTGTTTACAACTTCACACCCACACAGTACACGTGTTGTGTTTACAACTTCACACCCACACAGTACACGTGTTGTGTTACAACTCCACACCCACACAGTACACGTGTTGTGTTTACAACTTCACACCCACACAGTACACGAGTTGTGTTTACAACTCCACACCCACACAGTACACGTGTTGTGTTTACAACTCCACACCCACACAGTACACGTGTTGTGTTTACAACTCCACACCCACACAGTACACGTGTTGTGTTTACAACTTCACACCCACACAGTACACGTGTTGTGTTTACAACTTCACACCCACACAGTACACGTGTTGTGTTTACAACTTCACACCCACACAGTACACGTGTTGTGTTTACAACTCCACACCCACACAGTACACGTGTTGTGTTTACAACTTCACACCCACACAGTACACGAGTTGTGTTTACAACTCCACACCCACACAGTACACGTGTTGTGTTTACAACTCCACACCCACACAGTACACGTGTTGTGTTTACAACTCCACACCCACACAGTACACGTGTTGTGTTTACAACTCCACACCCACACAGTACACGTGTTGTGTCCATCCCCTTCAGCTTATACTGACGTAAACTATGAATGACTGCAGGCTTCCGCCGAGATGCAAATGAGATCTGCGCTCTTCTGGGATTTTATCCAGCGTAGAAAGTTAATTCTGGTCCGACGTTTCGGGACGACCTATCGGTTCCATCTTCAAGGGTAAAGCAGTCTGCTTGACCCTTGAAGATGGGACAGGTAGACTGTCCAGAAACGTCGGATCAGAATTAACTTTCTACGCTGGATAAAATCCCAGAAGAGCGCAGATCTCATCTAACTTCAACTCCATTACAGGCCATAACAGTCTGAGCCCTTCTGTTTGTATTCTCGTTACGTTCCTCTCCCCCAGTGCCCACCCAATTTCCATGATTCACTGCCGCATGTTGCGAAAGATCTAAAGACTATGCAGTACGATTCACACAGGTTACACATATCCCTTGGAAACATTTTATTATAATGTCTATAAACAGCATCGCTTGATCTATGCACGTGTGATATTTATTCTCAAAACTTCTCTCGCCATTGGGGCTTATTACATTCCCCACACATGTAAATCCACGTACGTGCTTTGGCGCTTTATGTCCTTGCAAAGTTTTACACCGTCTTGACTAGCCGAGCATCTACTAAGCTTCTCAAGAAGGGCTCTGTGCCACACTGCTGGTCACAGAAATTTCGTTGAAAACAGCATTCATATGAAGTGTTAATTTAAATTAAGTAAAAGCATATTCTGAAATATTGTTAGGCGTATCTTATCCATACTGATGAATATATAAAATCATTATGCAAACAGTCACAACAAATCTCACGAATATAATTAATGTCGCGGTGTGTTAATAGGCAACTCGTCCTCGTATTTAGGAGGTGCCGTGTCCGAACACCAACAAACAAAATGCTATCGTGACTGAGCGTCTTTTAAGTTTTCTACAGTCCCTCAGCGCGTGGCGATCTCTTTCTACATTACACGTTATACATCAGAATGCCATCTTTCCCCCACTTGCGATCTGTGCTGACGGCCTCTTCAGTCTTCATGACAGAATAATCGAGCCTCTCTTCAATTTCACTTACTCATTAAAATTCCACTTAAAAGTCGCGATCGAGTTGCTACAAATGAGCCCCTTATTATTTTTTCCCCCTTCGTAAGCTTCTTTGTAATTGGCGAGGAAAGCTTAATACAGAATGAATTTACACGTTTTTATAAGTAAAATCCTATAATAGTCTCTTTCTAAACGTCTGCGTTTTTTTATATAAACGTGACGTACAATTTGTCAATCTTAAATTTCGGGCGTGCACCGCTCATCTGTGTCTGGCAGCTCCATTATTACGACACAGTAAGTGACGTTTTTCAGTGTCAAAAATTACTGCTCTACATATATCTCCTATATGGGCCTACTGGTATGGCGGAACGCCCATTATGAATATGCCTATAACAACGAACCTCCCTAAATCCACCACCATTAATACGGCAATTCAGCAGCAGTTTATAAATACGCCGTTATGGCAGTAATCGCCCGGACAAATCAGCCAACAACCATTAAATGTGGGATGCCTGCCTGTCACCGCTATTTCACAGTAGCTATATAATGCCATATGATTCTACACATGCATAACGCATCGTTCTGGTAGGAATATTACACGCCATAAGTTAAAATGAAATTCTAATTCCTGGATTTCTCAACGCAGTAAAATTACTATAGGCCTACAAGTTACAAAAGAATCTACATACGAGTAAACCCAATTTATGGTCCGGCATAATCTCTAATTATGTATCTAAGTAATAAAACTAACGCATGAGCAAAATCACATGATTTTGTTTATTTAGGAAGTTACAAAGATACAATAAAATATACAGTAAAAAGGTAAAGCAATCCCATTATACTTTATTCTATAATCACCGTGCATTTGTCACAATTATTAAGTCACCAACTGAATGCACTATTTATTTTAAAAAACGCTATATGGTTTCTTAAAATATTTTAGTAAAACCCTACATATGTTTCGGCTTCCTCATGAAGCCATCCTCAGGGGTGTCAGACACCCCTGAGGATAGCCATATGTTTCGGCTTCATGAGGAAGCCGAAACATATGTAGGGTTTTACTAAAATATTTTAAGAAACCATATAGCGTTTTTTAAAATAAATAGTGCATTCAGTTGGTGACTTAACAACAATCCCATTATATTCCTGGTACTCATTTCTGTTAGAAGTTGAGTCGACCCCAGGGTCAAAATATACAGTACGCCCTACAGTTAATTATCAGAGATATCGGTGTACACACATTAACATACAAAATCACATCGAGCACTTAATTATGGTAGTGAAATCTGGTTTTCAGGCCGAAGGGAATTCCAAGAAATTAGATATAACAGCAGCGTGTATTGAGACTGCTTAATTAGAATACATCACCAAAGAAATTTTGACGTGAGAGAAGGACTGGAGGTTACGAATAGAGTTAAAGCGACAAGGATACGAAGAAAACTGGAAAAATTATATGGAAAAAACGGAAAAAGACTGCCTCCCACAACTGCATTTGCGTTAGCGGCAGACATATTTACGATGACCAAAGTAATGATGAAGAGATCAAGACCATCTTCGGACTGGTAAGGACAGGTCTTCACGATCTGACTCTATATCCTTAACGATTATAAAAATGGATTAAATCCACGGAGAAGAGTCCACCTTTCCGAGCCATCAGTTGCTCATGTACTCAATAAATTACCCACGTTTTATGGCATCCACAGTTTATTCCTGTGCACAACAGAGCCCACCACTAGTCCCTGAACTGAGTCAGATAAATCCAATCCGCAGCTGCAGCCTTCAGTATCCATACGTCACACAACGGACACTGCCCAGCAAAATATCTGTATCATGATATTCATCTCGCACACTCTGTGTGTGGCGTGTTGCAGTGAAGACCTACGTAAGTGATGTGTCGAAACGCAGACCCATAACACAGCACTTTCAACAGCAGTCATCCCAATGAGCTCTTATTTGTAGGAATGTATAGAACTGTGCACGTACGCGGTACGATATATCGGGCACACGGGGGACTTGACATGACCTCGGCCACAACACACGCCCGGGAATGGGGGCGGGGGGGGGGGGGTTGCGGCGGCAGTGCTGTGCGGTTTCTTAGTGGTTTCGCTGTTGCTCCACAAGATGGGATGAGTTCCGTCCACCAAATCCTAAAAACAGGGTAGAAAAAAAAACTCACTTTCTCCCGCAGACGAATTCCGAAATGCCGTTCCGTTAGTCCAATGCTACAGCAGAGTAAGGTGCACCACTTACTGCAGGTCCACATATGTGTCATCAATAACTCTGACGTTATGGGGGTGGAAAAGAATAACTGAGCAACCAGCAGTTAAAAAAAAGGTACTGCAACTTTGTCACCTTGACTTCTCTACCTAATTTATTTCTGATTAAGATCCCAACTCATTAATTCGTATTCGACGCGTTTGTAAATCGGCCGACAAGCAAATGTTGTCCAGCGCTTCGAATATGGCTGCAGTTCTGACTTGTGTGAAATCACCAATGGAGAACAAACTAAAATCCTGTGAGTGGCAAACAACATTTTCACGACTTCTCCGTAATGATCTAAATATTTTATTACTGTCGTAGAAAAATCTTGTTGAATAAAATTTTTACAGTAGCCTATAAGGTAATTCATAGTCACCTTCACAATTTACACACCTTTAGTTTCAGTTTTAAATTTTGGTGTATCACTGCCTCACCACTGCTGCTTTGTTTTTTGCTCTAAAACAAAAGCTGACCAAAGTCTTAGAGGCAAACATTACGAAGATCGCATCGTGCCCGTGTGGTTACTGTATTCCTGAGAACTTATTTGTGCTTATGCTCACAGATCATTGGACAAAACTCACGAGTTTCAAACTCTGGACATGTCAGGATAATTTTCCTGTGCCACAGTTTGCAACGATATTTTGAAGACTACCCGAACAAGTCAGGAACACCACCGTCAATGCCATCCTACGAGCTGCAACAGTACCACATTTCGTCACTTCTAGCATCTGACTGCAGACGTACTTTAAGCGTGGCACTGCACGAAAGCAGGGTATTGAAAGTTACCCGCAGAGGGTGTGTAATAAAAGACAACTTTAATAAAACCCACCCTGCACACTACATTTAAATTATGCAGACAGACGGCTTCCCAGTAGGATTACCGTATCCAGAGTAAGCAAACATTTCACTTATTCATTACAACCCCAAATGAATTCGTTCCAAACATTATTAAAATGAATGCAAGACGAATACGCCACACACAAATACGAGTATTTCATTGTTATAACATCGAACTAATATTTGAACAGAGCATGAATCCGCAATTTATACAACAGCAAGAGATATTACATTATCTACAAGCATTAATGTAATCATTTTGCTGTAATGATAACAATCCTACATTAAAATGATGGTTCTATTGAAGAGGCTATTAAAGGGAGGCAACTGAATATCCATGCAATGTGGTACAAATCCGAATCGTCTATTTTTATAAGTTTATCAGTATATCCACCGGTTCATATTATCAATTTATAAACTTCACCAAATTAGGGTAACCCAAACAAAGAGGGTGATTCGGGCGGAGCATACAGCATGCACGGAGAAGACGTGACACACATACACAAACATACGACACACATACACAAACAACACACAATTCCTGTCCCTGGATTCTCAGTTACCAGTGCAATTTGAACATGGGCCATTTTAAGTGGACCAGATGAAATGCGTGGGCAGACAGGACAGATCCGTCCTATATGCGTTAATGTTGTGCGTATCATAAAAAAAAGACGCATAAAACACAATTCCGGCAAATTTTAGTTGACACATAGGCCTATGTAATCCACCAGAAGCCACTGTGAATATATGCGGTGTTAGTCGACAGTTCCAGTTTATGCATATTGGACTGAAGTTAAATAACATTCCACATTCGCCTTCGAAAGTTAATTTAAAATTGATATAGCCAAACGACTATGTGACCACACAGCAGGTCCACTGACATCACTGCCACAAAGCTTTATCATATGGCACACAGTTTAAAGCATTCATTTCTCCGCTGCTTTAGACCATTTTTAACATTACAAGAATAAGACAATGTTTTTCACCAACTAAATGCACTTGTCATAAACACTAAAATATTCTAAAAATGTTTTATAAAAAGCCCCGACATGTTTCGGCTCATTAATGAGCCATCCTCAGGGGGTCACAACTGTCTGTTCTCAAAACACGTACATATGTTAATTCGCTGTAGAGGCATATGGTCAACGTCTTATCTCACCAATTGGTGAGATAAGACGATCGAAAAATGCACGGTAAAAATAGAATTACAAGAATAAATTTTAATATTTGTAAAGGTCGCTTACAGATTTTCAATGTTTCCAATTTAAGCAATCCAAACACTTGAGAATTCACAAATTTCGCCCTGTCAGACAGTTATCTCGACAGACACACTTTACGGTTTTCTTCAGTCCATCCAGAAATATGCTAGTACAGCACCTTGAAATAAGCATTTACCTGATCCTTAAACATTGTTTCGAATTCATCATATTCAATTAATGCTCTTGTTTTATGCTGCGTAACACACGAACTTTCAAAAGCGTCGCTAATTCAAATAAGAGGAAGCTAACCACAAGACAAGTGAAACCCGCTGCCCTGTGCATTCATGGATTTTCTCACCTATTCAAGCCCGTCAGAATCAGACAAAATGTCCGTAAGCATGACCAGCTAAATGAGGGGTCAGGCAGACGAAACTCCCACCTTAAGAGGCGATGATGTGATAATGTGGTGCTTGGTTGCAGCTATCGCACACCTCAAGGGGCGGTGATAGATGAGTGTGGAGCAACGGTGAATTAATGATTAACAGGGGAATAAAGAAGAAACGTGGAGAAAAATCTGCTCAAGGGCCACTCCTCCACCACGAATCTTACATGAAGTCACTCGGGACTGAACCTCCGGGTCTGCGGGTTACGGCCAGTGTCTTATGGGCCCTTCAAATCGGATATCTGGACCACAGTCTTCAGACTAACATGGATACCACGTACGGTCGTGCCATGGCTCAGGCGGTTTTTTTTGAGTGGTGAAGGGCCCCGCAGCAGATGCTACGGACGCACCGCAGCCTTAACGGCTTCTTGTGCAACCCCTGTGATGAAGATGAGCAGTCTTTTTACCAAGTTTTACAATTAATGGAGCACCAGTGGAATGGAATTGACAGGGGAAAACCGACAACTCGGAGAAAAACCTGTCCCAGTGCCACTTTGTCCACCACAAATCTCACATGGACTGACCCGGGATCGAACCATGGCTCAGGCGGTTAGTCGCCGGCCTCTCACTGCGGAGGCCCGGGTTCGATCCCGGGTCAGTCCATGTGGGGTTTGTGGTGGACAAAGTGGCACTGGACAGGTTTTTCTCCGAGTTGTCGGTTTTCCCCTGTCAATTTCAATCCACTGGTGCTTCATTACTTGTAAAACTTGGTGAAAAAAAAAACTGCTCATCTTCATCACAGGGTTGCACAAAAAGCCTTAAGGCTGTGGTACGTCCGTAGCATCTGCTGCGGGGCCCTTCACCATGTAAAAGAAAAACATGGATACAACACTTCTTTTGTAATTTGCAACAAGATGCGATTTACACACACGTAAGTTCCCTTCCTTATTCTACAACCTATATTTAGGCATGGTATCTTGATCCACGCACCTTTTAAGTATGTGAAATTTCGGCTAGGAATATATAAAACTGTGTGTGTGTGTTTGATAAAGCGCCCAGCACTTCTTTACTCTAGTATTATCAATTCTTGGTTCAAACTAGATCTCTTACACCGCGAATAAATAACGTGGCTGTCCAGTAATATTTATTAAGACTCATTTCAGTTTCCGGTAATCTTCAGACACATTCTGTCTAAAATCGCTGTGTCAAATGTATCCAATCCATCGTTAAGCACAACGACATTCCGCAATTAAAGATTAATGGTTTTTAATAAATTACGCTCTTAAATCGCATATAGAGGTTAATTAGTATTGCGTTAGTTATACTATAATTTACATGCAAAAAAGGGCTGCTTTGGTTCCAACCTTCCGAGCACCCCAGGCGACACTGCGGTCAACCGAGTTAGTGACTTGGCGTGCCATAATCCAACCTAACGGTCGAGACCCGATTGCAGGTTCACCGCCCCAGCCACAATAATATATGCATGCGACTGTTATAAATAAATTAATTTACTATTATATTATATATATAGTCACCAGACGACAACAATACATGCCTGCGAGATGTAGCAATTCTTCTCAATTCTCTGCAATTTCTTATTAAAACTATTACAAAGTAAAGTGTTCAGTTCGATTGCACCAATTTTTCCTCTTCTTTTAGTTATCACTTCCAACAATTTCCATCGAAGTTTTTGTTAAAAATGCAATCGTATTTTATACGCGCCGACTGTTAGTTTTCAAGGAAATTTAAGGTAAATCAACCAGCTTCGTTATATGACGTCTCTCCTACTTGTACGTCCAGTTACATCCGCAACAGCAATGCTTTTCATTGCATTTTTACATCTCACAAGACAGTCTAAAGTTAGAACACTGCAATATACATTACATGACCAACAATAAAATGTAATTACATTGCACCGCGTGTCTGACATTACAGAAGTAACTACGTCTACATTCCCTGCTAACGACAAACAAGGCTGTGTACCATCTTAACTGTTACTGGTTACGACACTGAACAGACAGCCGATGGAACGCTCTCCAGATGACGTAGCTGTTTAAATGATGCATATACAGTGGGCTATCACACCGTATTGTCTGGTAAGTGGGTACCAACATTCTGGAGGACGATTCTTCGACGGAAACAGTATGAGCTTTCACAATGACGGTACCCACCTCAAGAATGACACGGTGACAAAACCCAGAAGATTACTTTATACTGGAATCATGTACTTTAAAGGTAAACTCTTATCTTCAATGGCATTCAAAGCATACACATTACAAATACAAATAATGTTTACGAATAAGAATTCACTGTTTGTTGTGATTATCAAACGAACCCCATATACTGGGATACAATAGTTCCCAGTCCCAGTGTTATTAACAACTATCCATCATAATATCCATAAGCCTCGAATACGGGGCAAATAGCCGTTGCGCCTATAGTCCCCCCCCACCACCACCACTACTACTACTACTACTACTCTCCTCCTGGCATCAAAGCAAGATTGTCATCATCTGTCTAACGAAGACCTTACAGTCGCACAGGTATGATAATGCTGTACAGAAGGAACAACGAACACAACTTTCGCTCAAGACAAACAGGATGTCTTAGAAAATTTGCAGACCTGTGCTCCGACTTTCAACATGAGTTTGAGATTTCTGAATCACTCATCATTTTCAAGAAAGATATAACAACATAAAATACGTCATTAAACAACCGGCCGGATATGACGTAACTGTTTTTCGACCAATCACTGCATGACAAAACAATTTCCTGTATAATGGCGCTACATTACCCGACAGCACTCTTGCCGCTCTCACGGCCCAATACCTTGTCTGACGTTACAAGTTCTATGAATGTTATGTTATTCGTGCTGCGAAATCAGGCCATTCAGACGTTACCCTTGGACGAAACCAAAATTCCTTTCTGACAATTTTAATGGACCCTAAATTTAAAGTAGGTTGCAGTATTAAACTTTTGACGCTAAAGTAACTCTCCCAGCGTATTTCGCTGAGGGCGTTTAGTTCCCAGCTAAATTTCAATTAATTTTTAACCAACGAAGACTGTGCCAAGACCAGTAACAAAGGTCAACCAAAGGCGAAAGGACCTCTCTTGTTCACCGGACCAATCACAGGAGACAAAGACACGTTTATCAGACGTCACTGCTGGAACACGGAATACTGATATCACGGGAGCTCTGAGTTCTCTGTTCGCGTCAGTCAGGGACTCTACGCGTCGTGGTAAGGTCGGTCATCTCTCTGTCGTTACCGAAGGCAGACAGACGAACACTTCGCAGCTCACAGCCGCTCACATCTACAGTAAACTGCTGTAACAGCGAGGTGAACAACTAGCAGTGTGTGCTAAAGTAACTTCAGTGATTCAGCGACATCTGCCTGGGGATTTATCAAGTGTAAACATTTCTACAAAACCCACTTCACTGTTCGCCGGAACGCATCTCGATAACACCATGGCGAAGGAATCCGTGCCTCTACTTCCTTTTTAAGCTAAGCCATGCATTTCGACCTATGACCCATCCCCCCTGCCGTAAGTAGTTAGCTTGGCGTTCATCCCCGTGGTAGGAATTGTAAGGTGAGGAGAGCAGCTGGTCCCGAACGTGGGTCCACTGCGGACGACGGCAACAGTTTTCATTCGCTCCAACACGTCGAAGCCCCAGTACCATAATTCTGACCATGAATGTGAAAACGTGGCTACATACAAATCCAAACAGTAAAAACACATTTTCGGAATGCGGATCAATGGGCCAGCGTAGATGTGCCATCGATTATCATGTGGCTTGCAGGTATATGTTTCATAGGGGATTCAACATACGTAATAAGCCAGCATTACCATCTGGTACACAGTGGTAGCACGAAAAAGCTATAATTACACACATTAGCGAAATAATGGAAATTAACTGTGGTCAGAAAACAAAAAATGGAATGTAGCCATACGTGATGCTACCCTCGGGCGACGACGACGACAGTACGTATCAGCAGAGGGCCTGCAGAACGAAACACTAACATGCTCCGAAAATTAATTTGCCTTTAGAACGAGAGGGAGTACACAATATATCACAGCAAGTACGTTGTGACGTAGCTACAGTAACTGGCCCATGCTCTTAGTGTGTGTACGATACAAAAGATGCGTCATGAGACAGAATCAATTTCATGCCAGAAGCGTTTAATAGGATTAAATTGATTATTCTACGGCTCATATCCCCCCAGCAGAAATATAAAATTTTAAAAGAAATCCCATCTTCTGACAAGAACCCTTCCAAATTCTCTTCACGGATCATTCTCGCATTCGGCACTCTCTACTCCGTCTTCTTCACAGCGTCATAAAACAACCCATAAAGAACACAACCCCCCCCCCTCACCACACAATTACACAATCCTGCATTAAGTCAGTTACATTATGAATAATACTTTTTGAGACTCACTGTGTGAATTTTTTAGTTCATGTTATTGTGCTTTTTACAGTGCAGTTTTGTAGGTTGATACCGACATTTCGAAGTAACACGCTGCCGCCATCTTTAAGGTTGAATGCAACGTCCAAATCCAACTACAAAACTACACGGTGTTCCGCACGGTCACCGGGTTGGTGTTATCGAAGGCAGAAAATTAAAAATTACAACTTCGGAAATGTCCGCGGGACGTGCACTTCCGGCGCATTCGCTCTGTTGTTGTCCCTAGATGTTAAATTCGTTAATGCTTGCCAGAAAACACAGCTCTAGCACATACTACAGACGTTATAGTATCTGAGCAACAGATTTGCAATCTATCATCGTCAATATATCCTAAGCAGAGCTATTTACAACTGATATATTAAACGTAGACATCTCGAAATTTACAATAGCTCACGCTCGATAATCTACTGTTTCTTCGGCCTCACTTCGAAACTAATATAAAACATACCACATAAAGTATGAGAACCAGAAATGACCAGTTATTAAAATTCACGTAGGTCTTGATGTAAAATATCCGGTATTTTTGTCCGGTTTTAACGAAACGTTGGGCGACAGATCTTGTAACTACCCTAAAGTTTACCACTCACCTCCATCTAGTTCCAAAGTTAAGAATCAGTGGTGTTATACCTCTGCTCCCCCTATATACCTTCATGGTGTGGGCAGGAACAACTTAACCTTTATCTACTAAAGCAAAGGGCACTGCTCGTGTACTACCGAACCTTAAAAGAGGGAACAAGTTCCTCTGTAGTCATAAACCCAATTTTTTTTTCGTATGGCTCGACAGCCCTATATGGGCCTGGGCCTCCTCGTTTCGTCGAGGTTTCCATGATCACACACATTTGAGACACACCACAGTCGGTAGGACTCCTCTGGACGAGGGACCAGCTCGTCGCAGAGACCTCTACCTGACATCACACAACACTCACAAGAGACAGACATCCATTCCCCCCGGTGGGATTCGAACCCACGATCCTAGTAAGCGAGCGGCCGAAGACCCACGCCTTAGACCGCACGGCCACTGGGATCGGCCATAAACCCATTTACGCCAGTAAATATTGAACTAAAAGCATCACGCAAAGGAAAATACAATACTTTCCTCAAAACAAGGGTGCCATGATCTGCTGACATTACAAATATTACACCAGCAGGGGTACTGCGTTTCCAGCTAAATTTACGAGTTTCATTCACAGGTACAGTGCCTCTGTAAAGCACGTAGATTACACGCAAACCTTCAGTATCTACATTAACATTATTAATGTCTGCAGGCCCAAATATGAATAATATTTGTAAAATCACCATCCACATTCCACAATACAAACACAGATGTCTATTACCATAAAGTTCACAGACAACTGAAAATGAGGTCTCTGCTAGGCCACGTATGAAACATTAAATTCTCCAAATGCACACGAGAACAAAGAATTTTCATAAAATTCAGTCTCAGACATGTGGTTAACTTGTTCGTAAAAACAAAGGCTTGCGGCACGATCCACATTTCGGAAACTAACATACTTGCTGCACACCATTAAGTGCATACAGCTTACGGTTCACTGAACAAAGACGGTAGTTTCATTAAATTCGTATTTCAATCGCTCGGCTCACTCAACAGAAACTTTCAACATGAAAAATCCAATTATAAAAAGTGGATTTAATGAGTGCTGCCTCATAACATGCACAAAGCTTGGATAATCCTCCATCGATAGTCAGTTTAAACTTGAAATTATAATTCTGGCAGAACGCAATTTCAGCCGGGTTATAAAGCGAGCGGCAAAGAGATTGAGAATGGAGAGATAAAAAACAAAGTATTATGTAACAAAAATACGTTACCAATTTAGGAAAAGCGAAAAACGTTAAGACTAAAATACGCGGCACCATAATTTTGTCTGCTGTTTTTTATGGATGAAGATAGACCGAGGGTAAGAGCTGGGGTTCTTACGGCGGTAGAGAATCATACTGTGCCCCCCCCCCCCGGGTTGTGACATCCCACCTATATATTCTGGTTATTAACCGATATGTTCTTTTCATGTTCTAAAAGTGAAACTATCCACAGCTCTGTTGCAATAAATAAAATTAAATTCATTCCTGTAATCACTAAAGTGTGTCAATTTAAAAGACGGCATGAGTTGTGGCACTATCAAGCAGGCTGTCAAAACGTGACTCATATTATTGGTGTATCATTGCACAGTGTCTCTCTAACGTATAGGTCCAAGGTATTATACTCCATGTACACACAGTACAAAACAGATCTATTATATAGTTCATAATCGACAAAAATATTTTGTTTAGCCCATCCTCTTCTGTGTAACTAACTAACTAACGAACTAACTCACTAACTAAAGAGATGTTCGCCACACAGGAGGCTCATTTACTTCAAAAACAGACTCGCAGATGCGCACTGCAGTTGGAATAAGAGTATTTCAAGCAACTGAACGGTCAGTCAGTACACAGTAACAATCACTAATACAAAGTCAGTACACAGTAACAAACACTATCACGAAGTCAGTACACAGTAACAAACACTATCACGAAGTCGGTGCACAGTAAAATCACCAGCACGAAGTCAGTACACACTAACAATCACTATCACGAAGTCAGTGCACTGTAACAATCACCAGCACGAAGTCCGTGCACAGTAAAATCACTAGCACGAAGTCAGTTCACAGTAACAATCACTAGCACGACGTCAGTACAGAGTAAAATCACTAGCACGAAGTCAGTACAGAGTAAAATCACTAGCACGACGTCAGTGCACAGTAAAATCACTAGCACGAAGTCAGTGCACAGTAACAATCACTAGCACGACGTCAGTACAGAGTAAAGCCAGTGCACAGTAACAATCACTATCACGACGTCAGTACAAAGTAAAATCACTAGAACGAAGTCAGTGCACAGTAACAATCACTAGCACGACGTCAGTACAGAGTAAAATCACTATCACGAAGTCAGTGCGCAGTAACAATCACTAGCACGACGTCAGTGCACAGTAACACTCACTAGCACGACGTCAGTGCACAGTAACACTCACTAGCACGACGTCAGTGCACAGTAAAATGACTAGCACGACGTCAGTGCACAGTAAAATGACTAGCACGACGTCAATGCACAGTAAAATGACTAGCACGACGTCAGTGCACAGTAAAATGACTAGCACAAAGTCAGTTCACAGTAACAATCACTAGCACGATGTCAGTAGAGTAATATCACTAGAACGAAGTCAGTTCACAGTAACACTCGCTAGCGCAAAGTCACTGCACAGCAACAATACAACCTGACCTACACGAAGTCAGTGCACAGTAAAATCACTGGCACGACCAGTCAGGACCCATCCTAAGTCTTATCTAAGGACAGTCTTTGATTTTAAAGCGTCCGCGTTCTTGGCACAAAAAGTGGAGTGTAGTTGAAGCCCATTCTCGGTGTGTACCTGTCATCTGCTTTGGTGCGGTACTGTAAACATAAACGCGTTTTCTGCAGTACATGCTATGGCACATGTATGTGGACAATGTCGAAATCAGACAGCAGTCTGTCACGCTAAATTCCACACATGCAAAAACAGTTCGATCACTCGCAGTAAATACATGCACAATCGCATTACTTAACTTCCAAGCGCAAATTGTCCAACGTGCTGGAACAAGAGACACCGTACATCGCCTTATTAGGCTGTCAGCACAGTAACCGATACAAGCGCAGTCCAGTAGAATCACGCGTGAGTCAAGGCCAGACACACAAAACAGTCAGGCTCTTTTTAAACTGAGTGAACTCGATTCGGTCAGTAAGACAAACGTCTTAAGCGTACTCGTGGTACTTTTCTGCGTTCCACTACTACGTTTTCAGTTTGGCTGGTATTCTTCCTACCGCAACTGAACAGAATATACCATTTACAAAAAACACAGAATGCAACCTGCGCTGATTTACTTATTACAGACATCTTGTATTCCAAAATAACAAACATGGAGACTCGTAATTTCAGCTCTTCAGGCGATACGATATTAGGGTGATCAGTTTAAGAGGGATGTGGTGGACGAAGCATCAATGTATGGAAAAGGTACGATTTGAATTCAAAAGTTCAATCGGAAAACCACAACCGCGTGTGTTTAATGGATTCTGAGTCGCACAGAATCCAATGGCTGGGGTCTTGCGAACGCAGTGACGGGTTCCATACAAACGATATGAATTTCTTGACTAACAGAGCACATATCAGCATATTAAGGAGATGTAAATCTCGCCTGCCTGTGTAAACATATCGATTCAAAATTGCTACTGGATGACTTGGAACTGTTATCGTTCACGTGCCTTGGAATCGAAAACAGAAACCTGAAGAATCTCCCACGATTATCTCTTTTCGCCAGTTTCATCAGAGAAGTGGTAGAAAATGTCTTAAGGCAAGTTACTAAACAGTTCTTATAACATACCTCCTGATTCGAAATTTACAGTCATAGTGTTGGAACGTCATCCTATATTACACAACTTCAGGAACAGGTGCGCTGTCAAATTCAAAGATTTCCCTAGATCGACAGATGCCTGAGTCTTGCCGTAATGTCGTTAACACACACACAAAACAGCAGCGTTAACCTCTCTGATCTCAAAATTACATTCGGGATTTACTGTGGCAGACATTTTAACAAGATTATTATACATGGCAGTTGTGAAGTAATATCGTCTCACTGTTGATCACAGCGTTTCGGCGAACTTAAACTAAATCCATGTTACATACACACAAAACCGAATATCGTTAATTTCGATACTGCCTCCAACGCTTCGGATATGTCTTATGTCTAAAGTGTATAGAAGGCAATCAAACTGGCACAAATTTGGCGTTGAAATTAGAAGTTAAAAGAAGTTAGTAGTTCGCTCTTACACAGTGGATCGTTCTGTAAACATTAAGATACACGTTGTAATATGATGGAATAATTACGGCATGGACTAGGTAGGAGTAGATCTGGAAAAAATGAAATTACTGAATTTAACATTAATCATTACGTGTACTTTGCTTGCAATCATTTATATATACCAACGCATGCTCAAAAATTTTATAAAATCACAAATAATCCATATACCTGAACTCCCTTACACGTTTCAGCGATACATCGCCATCCTCAGGGAGACGTCAATACAAAGAAATATATAACATTAATACATAAATTTTACGTATAATATATATAATATAATGTATTCCTTATCAACTTTAAGTAAAATTGATGTATTAATATATTCCTTTGTATTGACGTCTTTCTGACGATGGCGATTTATCGCTGACACATGTAGGAGGGTTCATGTTTATGGATAACTTATAACTGTATAAACATTTTGAGCATATAATATATATGTGACGAAATTAGTGAGATTTAATATATCTGATTTGTATTTCAGACTTGTTAATAAGCCAAATACAAGACAAAAGAATCTCAATGGCACATGTTCACATTTATTCACATGATCAAGAAAGCAGTGTCATCCCGCCAACGCTCGCATGCAATATTTAGAAGACTGACGGCATTTTGACATATATATATATAAACTTAGCAACACATTCAGAAAACTGTTTAACATTTCGTAACATCCTAGTACTTACGGTCAGGGACTGTTAGCCCGCTCGCCCTGTGTCTTGGAGGACAAGCTTTTTCGGCTATCTACGTACGACTGCTTCGTCAACAGACTCACAGCCCGGCCCCAGTAATACTTGTACAATGCCGCTGTGTAACGTATCTGTAATACACTCTGACTAATATAAAATAAAGAAGTGGTTTTAGATACACGATTTGTTACTATTAACGCTACTTCTGTTACAGCAAGGGCACGAATCTAAAAAATTCAGCTCTGAACACAAGCGCTAAATAACAATTCATAACGCTCTGTTACGTGAGCCCAGTTAGCAGCGCGCCAAAGTTCAACAATCGAGTTACACGAAATGCAGCATGCTCTGTAATCTGTCTGTTCACCATCCACAAAGGTTTATCGTTTTATGTGCACGGTGCAATTACTAATGGCCAGTGACAGCGTAAGGCATGATACAGTTATAAAATGTCACAATGAGAACACTGCGACGCGGAATAATATGTATAATAAATTACAGCCTCGGGAGGATCATATCAACGTCACGAACAAGTCAGTTACGTTATGCAGCACATTAAAAATACAAGGACTGACAAAGGAACAGAAGTGGTTAGTTTCGTTCGATTACGTTGCAAACCTCACATTCTTACACCTTGTACAGTGGCGGCAGCAGCAGAGTATAGCAGTTAGCAGCACTAATACTATGTGTCCGGACGGTCCATGGGATTATACGAGTGGCTACTATATAACAAGACTGCGCGCGCAGCTCCTGACCTTGACCGCCAATTACTGAAGTACACGTATTGCTGTAATAGCCACCGCTGAACTTCCATCCGTCGCGCACCAAACCTTGCTCCATCACGTTCTCGTACAGTACAAAAATCATTTGATAAACTCCTTTAACTTGCCGAGATTGTACGTGATAAAAAAAACTGACAAAGAGTAAACATCAAATTTCTTTTGAGAGTGAAGAAAACTTCCACCGAAACCTTCAATTTGTTACGTGAGATGTACGGAAAACACGGCAGAGTTTCTAAAAGCAGTCTCACAAAATTACGTCACGGGATACTTCGAGGCCTCAAGGCTCGTAGGTGCGTAGGGTTCCGAGGAAAACTACTTTGAAGGGGATAACACGCAGACACAATAATTTAATTTACAAAGTACTGTTATTTAATGGTCATACCCTGTATATCAGTCAGACTTTCAGCCACCATGACTCATCAGTAAGAAATATTTATTGAAAATCTATTTGTTCCTCCGAGAACTGTTCCATGTATCAACTGGATCTATGTACTTGCAAGGCTAATATCACTGCTGATTAAATTAATGGTCCATAAGGAATAGGCAACGATGTAACCTTCGAAATCATTCTGATATTTTCACTTACAAATAAGTGCTCATATCGTAATTTTGCTACAAAAACGTGTTCCACAGTAAAAGGATACACGAATACAAAGCTATACCTCAAATTGCGGAGATATCGAAAATGTGGGTTCGTCCGTTAAGAAATTTCTACTGATAGAAAATCTCTGGCCAAGTCCCTCAGGAATGAAGAAATAAACTTACAAAATTATATCTGCTCCCCATCTGAAGCTGGCAAACGCGATAATCTAGGGCACACAAGGGACTTCGCCCTCAGGCGTACGCTCCGCTGCTGCTTTGTCTCCAGAGGTAGAATTCTTACCACAGAGCTACCAGAATTTGTGGTCCACATGTGCAGGCCTACTGCACAGATAGCGACAGTGCTACCAGAAATACACTTTACTGAACTTTACTACATGCGCTTACAGACTCCAGAATAAGGAAGTGGTGATTTGTCCATCTCTCTCAATAATAAACCAACATTACCAAGAAAGTCTACGAAAATTGTGAAAGCAGTTTCGTACTGCCACTTTTTAAAAATCTTACGACCGAGTTACTGCAGGTACAACCAACACACAGCGTAAAAAAGTTGCAAATTTTAGGTGAGGAATGTAACACGACTAAGCAGTTAACCATAGGAGTCTTACAGATTTATACATGCAACTTGAGTTCTGTTATCTCCCTCTAGGCTCAGTGTCACGTCCAGCACACTATAGTTTTATATCGACATATCAATGTTTCTTATAATGAGGAACGTCATAAGTAGTTGAACACCAAGTGACTCACCCTTATCAAGCACTAGATCCTAAGGAAGGCGTGTCAATAGTGGCGCCACTTCACTTACCTGAAAAGGAAACCAAAACCAAGTTACTACAGAAGCAACAGACATATATATACAAGCAAAACCACCGATGCACCAATACAACACAACTACAGGAAGAACAGCCCTGTAGAGACAATTATTGCCCCACTGTGAAGAAACTATTCGCTGAAGATTCATGACCGTGTCCGCAAGAAACCGTTGCTGGATCGTATATTGAGCAAGATAAATATGGACCTGAGAAGCAGAAGGGTGTAAGTCCAATGTTATCATATTTGAGATAATACGTCATTTTTCTTAGACCAGTATGTGGCTTACTGCTGTATAATTCTGGTCCACCTACAAAGGGACAGTGTTTGGACTTACAACCATCTGATCTAAAAGATCTTGCAATTCTAAGAAAAATAATGTATTATTTCAAATAAGACTTATGACAAAATTGGAGATACACCCTTCTGCTTTTCAGGTACAAAAATTCCGTCTAAATCCTCTCACCCTATTTGTTTAAGGTCAATACTAGCATTATCGTCTAAGCCTCCCAAGTTGTACTGTTCTTTGGGGATTTTCGACCAAAACCTTATTACGCCTCTGTACATTCTCTCGTCTCTCCAATGCGAGCTAAAAGCCCATTTCGTCCTACTTTATTCGACAATCCTGATAACCTTCGACGAAGAGAACAAATCATGAAGTTTCTCATTATGAAACTTCCCCAGCTCTCTGTTACTTCTCTTTCTTATATACACAAACAGTCCTCAGCTCCCTGTTGACCAACATATAAGGAGAATAAACTTCGGAGATGTTTTTCCTTAATGTGAATTTTTTTAAAACTGTCCAGTTACCTTCCCATACATAAACAGTTTCTACAGAAAGCGCAGCTCTGAAGAGAACTCATGGGTTGTGGGTCAGCCCGATTTGAGGGAACGGGTGTCGGACTCTTCCGACAGAGTGCGCGCTCGCAAAACATCTCGCTGTAGAAACAGAATTGTAGGTTCAACGCGAAAACCTCTGAGCAACGCGGTCTATGGGGACCGCGTTACTGTGGAATTATCTACTAGATTTGGGGCCGGAAATCGGACGGATTTCGTCACGATTAGGGAGCCACAGGATTTTACGTCTCTTAGATTTCGTTGGCTGGTCATACAAACTACTTAGCTTAGACTTCGTAAGCTTATATTGACGTTAAATTTTATAATAATTTCTTGCGATGCCAACAAGCCAGTATATACACAACTATAGCCTCTTCATCTCTTGCTACCATAGGTATTTTATTGCATGATTTACTTGGTGTGCAATTTTCATATTAATAGCTTAGTAACTCAGATCTGCGCTCTTCTGGGATATTACACAGCGTCATGTGGTAATTGTTTACCAACGTTTCGGGACAACGTATCGGTCACATCTTCACGGGTCAACAATCCAAGTCTTTCCTTTCCTGCTCAGACTCTTGACCCGTGAAGATGGGACCGATACGTTGTCCCGAAGCGTCGGTAAACAATTACCAAACGACGCCGCGTAATATCCCAGAAGAGCGCAGATCTCATCAACATCGCGGCGGAAGCCTGAAATCAAGGCTAGCTTAGTAACTCTTGGTGAATAAATGTCATTATGTGTCTTTCGGTTTAGATATGAGTTAAGTTTGGCAGCTGTTTCCTTATTCAGTACTAATAACAACAATTACCACTGTATTTAATTATTTTTTCTTCTCCTGTATTCACAGAAGACAAACCTCTCTCTGTGCACGCCATGCAGACATGGAGGAATGGAGGTATACATCCAATCACTCTCAAATTCGGCACTAAACGGGGGCGAGTGGCCACATTCATGCACCGACCGCTTTACCCAAGAGGAAAGATTCAGCCGTATCCATTAAGTACGAGGTTTGGCGGGCCCCGAGAGTCAGTCTTGACAGTTTGTACAAGAGAAACATCTCTTTACCATGCGGGGGATCAAACCATGATTCTTCAGTCGGCTAGCCCGCAGCCTAGTCACTAAACGGCGCCTACATGCACTACTGCAGCTTATTCGTCCTGTCCATTTTAGACCATCTTCATACTCAGTTTAACAATCTGTTGAAGCACAAGTTTGAGCGCGCATTCCACTCAGCACGTGCGTGTTGACGTGCTATCACGGTTACGCGGCTTCACTCGCCGTTTAAGCTGCTCTGCATCCCGCATAAAAGCTACCCTAACAAGCACTGCAGTGTTCACTTCAGTCAATCAAAGTCACACTTGAGTTTACCCAGAGTGCTGTGCTTCAGCAAATTGCTGCACTGTTCCAGACTCGAGCATCTCTCCCCCCACCAAGGGACATGATTCAGCAGTTAAAATACACGGTTTTGTGATATACAAGTACAACTGCGAGTCAGGAACAAAATTAATGTGTTTTGTGTTCAGAAACTAAAAATGGTATTTTTAATTTTGGACTAAAAAATCTTCAATATGAAATACAAAATGTGTATCACTATATTATGCAGTGTACGTTAAAGACATACGACATAGAGAAAGCAGCATAGTTAGTTACCTTCGGTCCCGTGACGTTCGCTTATCACCTCAACTGAATACTCGTACAGGTCAGTGGCACGTGGATCCACTGATATAACTTTGTACACTACTCGATAGCAATGACATTACTTGGTATATACCACGTTACAGGAACATTGTTTGCTACACTATTTGACAGGAACAACAATACATTGTATAGCACACAGCGTATATTTAATCGTCTCTCCGAGCAGAAGGAAACACGAGCTCGGTTGTGCCAGGCGAGTCGTTTGAGTGTTACGTCCTCTTATCTGAGCCGCTACGTGATTCGGCCAATCAGTAGTACTACGATTTACAGACTGTTGTTAGTACATCCAGAAACGCATTTCTTGTACAAAGTGTGACCATGTGGCATATTTTTGCAGAGTGAATATGTGTCCAGTAAAAATGTCGCCGAATTTTTTTTCAAAAATAATCCACGTCAACAGCGCTTTGCAAATGAACAACACACAAAGCAATGGGAAATATCGACTCACAGGTTCAGTGCTGGAAAAAAATAAAATACTAAAAACCTGTACTTTTCTTGGATGATGCACGGTTTACGTTACGTAGGACCGTAACCTGCAAAAATAACATGCTGAGGTTGCGAAAATCAACATTCAGGTCATGACGTTTCCTTCTCATGACCTTAAAGAGCAGTGAGTGCGCGCAAAATCATAGCACCCATTTTTTTAAGAAACAAATTCCAACTGTTGCGTTAAGTTAATCCTGACACCACCATTCAGGGATTTAACTGAAGAATACAGGGCAATCCACATTCTTTGAGCGAATCTAAAGAAAATGTTGTAAAAGACATTGTCAATATTTCAAGGCAAGAGCCTTGTCGCATGTTGCGAAATGCTTCAGAAGGCGACGGACCTGTTTAGTAGCTGAAACTTGGCACTTCGAGACACTTCTATGAAGTAACGTAACTTGAACTTCAAGGAAAGAACTCACTAAAGATTACCAGTGGATGCAGGCTTCAATTCCGGTTTAGCGCCCGTGTTGTGGGAAAAATTAGTAAGATGCCCTATTTGAAAGAAATAATATTACATGGTACATCACCTGACAGGAACCACGTTCGTGAGTACCCATTTTGACATAAGTAAGCAAGTGCAGTCACTGCATCACCAGCACCTCAATTACACGCAGGTACTTGCATAGGCTAGCCTGACATAGAGATACAAGGCTTACGGCATAACAGAAGCAGGTATCTATGTGTTTGTTTACAAATTCAAATACATATGGTTACAGTTCGTTCGTCTAAACCAGATCAACCCCTCCCCATTACCGTGGTTCCGACAGGCTACCCACCTAGGTCACCGACCCCGTTCATCCCCTAATCACTTCACCGTACACCTGGCCGTCACTGTCACCCTGAAGATGGAGGCAGTACGTTCCTCCAAAATGTCGGTGTCCACGATCGTACACGGTGTCAAACCCAGAGGACTAATGTCTGACAGAAAGTGAAAGATGACACGCTTATACTATTTCACACTGATAATGTTCCCCAGTGTGTCGACCTCGGACTAGGTTAGGTGCTCCCACTGACCCAAGGTCGATGGATTTTTAAGGGGATAAAAATCCGGAGCACCACTTCCTTCGAGGGGAAGTAAGCCGTCGTCCCATGTCGTGATTTAAAGAACCTTACGGGCATGAATAAAAATGTACTAAGCTAATTCAAAGCCTCCATTATCTCACCAAGTCTCCTGACTGCCTGCCAATGGCTCTGGCGACACATCAGGTCGATAGAATAGTAGCGCGGCAGTTGGCCAGTCAACACTGCCACGAATGCACAACGACTTAGTAACCTCGAAAGAGAGCCAGAGCCCATAATAGGCTGTTGAGCCATGGTTATTATATTACTATAATGTATCCGCATGTACAAACATTCAATCACATCAATTATTTCAACAAGTATACCGTGTAACGTACATTTTTCTGGAATAAAAGGAAGCAACGACGTTTTCAATAGCCGGTACACTATGGACTGATTTATCAATTACACGGAAGACAAAGAGTAATTGAAATTTAATTAATACGTTTTGTTGGAAAATTTACGCCGTTGTCAAACTTCTGTCATTCCTTTATATCCAACAAGAAGTTTCCGCGATACCGTACATATTTACGGTGCAATCTCACACAGCATAAAGCCTGTGAAAAGGTAGCATAAAACTCAGAATTACGACGCCCGCTACACAAATCGTCATTCTTCGCCACATGTTACTCTGCAGCCTTAACTTATGTCTCACGATCATCAATTCAAATATACATTTCCGGAGGAGAGATTAAAGTAAGAGAACACAGAACATCCTACACAAAAACCGTTCATATTTCTGACAAAAACCGTAGTGGAAAAAAGAGTATAAAAAGGAGACGACGTGACGATTTTCACGTTACTCGGCGGATAACCTCCAACCCTTGCTAACAGATACACACGAATAACGTTATTGGGCCGTGACAGAATAATGGAATTACATGAAGTTCCAGAAGGCGATGGTAGATAAAAATTAAGGGTGTGGGATTCTGGGTAGTTCATTCTATCGGCATACAACTGAATGTGCTTTGATTAAATAATAGTAGCCTCATATTCGAATGGCTCTTGGTTTGTAGCCCAACTTCTGCCACAAATATTAAAACAGAAATGATAATTAAGTAGGCCTACTGTCAGTATCACGAAGTCTAATCGCCTGCAGAAAATAAAGTCAAATATGGAGACGAGTATTATAATAAATGTACGTCAGAGGTGCCTAGTGTTCAACACAAATCACATAATACATACGTAGTATACCAATGTGACAAACCTTTACAAAAACCATTAAGTGGTTCTATAAAAAAAAAACGCAAAACTCGCAGGCATTCAATCCAGATTTGTACGAGTCCTCAACAGAAGAAATTTCAGCTGGCACATTTGTAACGTATCATGAAATTTTACAGGCTGGATGTTTAGGTTTAAGATATTCAGTAATCATCGTACCTTATCCACAAGTACGGGTACACACAGAATTATTCGTTTTTGAAAGCCCTTAGGCGGGAAGTCTTGGACTCTCAAGTCCTTTCTACCAACGGGGCATTACGCGAGTATTAAAAACTGCAAAGGTTATAATATATATTATAATAATACGCAAGTTATTAAATTATATATTAGATTGCATATTACCTTCACTTGCATATAAATAAATGTCAATGTTATTATTAAACGGCACCATTTCAAGTTTAAAACATCTACTATTATTATGCGGACACAGACAAATCACGCTATAACAGTTGTTGAGACAAATCACGCACACAGCATGTCACGCTATAACAGTTGTTGAGACAAATCACGCACACAGCATGTCACGCTATAACAGTTGTTGAGACAAATCACGCACACAGCATGTCACGCTATAACAGTTGTTGAGACAAATCACGCACACACAGCATGTCACGCTATAACAGTTGTTAAGACAAATCACGCACACAGCATGTCACGCTATAACAGTTGTTGAGACAAATCACGCACACAGCATGTCACGCTATAACAGTTGTTGAGACAAATCACGCACACAGCATGTCACGCTATAACAGTTGTTGAGACAAATCACGCACACAGCATGTCACGCTATAACAGTTGTTGAGACAAATCACGCACACAGCATGTCACGCTATAACAGTTGTTGAGACAAATTACGCACACAGCATGTCACGCTATAACAGTTGTTGAGACAAATCACGCACACAGCATGTCACGCTATAACAGTTGTTGAGACAAATCACGCACACAGCATGTCACGCTATAACAGTTGTTGAGACAAATCACGCACACAGCATGTCACGCTATAACAGTTGTTAAGACAAATCACGCACACAGCATGTCACGCTATAACAATTCTGAAGACAATCACGCACACAGCATGTCACGCTATAACAATTCGAAAGACAAATCACGCACACAACATATCACGCTATAACAGTTGTTGAGGCAAATCACACACACAGCATGTCACGCTATAACAGTTGTTGAGACAAATCACGCACACAGCATGTCACGCTATAACAGTTGTTGAGACAAATCACGCACACAGCATGTCACGCTATAACAGTTGTTGAGACAAATCACGCACACAGCATGTCACGCTATAACAGTTGTTGAGACAAATCACGCACACAACATATCACGCTATAACAGTTGTTAAGACAAATCACGCACACAGCATGTCACGCTATAACAGTTGTTGAGACAAATCACGCACACAACATATCACGCTATAACAGTTGTTAAGACAAATCACGCACACAGCATGTCACGCTATAACAGTTGTTGAGACAAATCACGCACACAGCATGTCACGCTATAACAGTTGTTGAGACAAATCACGCACACAGCATGTCACGCTATAACAGTTGTTGAGACAAATCACGCACACAGCATGTCACGCTATAACAGTTGTTGAGACAAATCACGCACACAGCATGTCACGCTATAACAGTTGTTGAGACAAATTACGCACACAGCATGTCACGCTATAACAGTTGTTGAGACAAATCACGCACACAGCATGTCACGCTATAACAGTTGTTGAGACAAATCACGCACACAGCATGTCACGCTATAACAGTTGTTGAGACAAATCACGCACACAGCATGTCACGCTATAACAGTTGTTAAGACAAATCACGCACACAGCATGTCACGCTATAACAATTCTGAAGACAATCACGCACACAGCATGTCACGCTATAACAATTCGAAAGACAAATCACGCACACAACATATCACGCTATAACAGTTGTTGAGGCAAATCACACACACAGCATGTCACGCTATAACAGTTGTTGAGACAAATCACACACACAGCATGTCACGCTATAACAATTCTAAAGACAAATCACGAACACAGCATGTCACGCTATAACAATTCTAAAGACAAATCACGCACACAGCATGTCACGCTATAACAATTCTAAAGACAAATCACGCACACAGCATATTACGCTATAACAGTTGTTGAGACAAATCACACAATAACAGTTATCACTTTCGGAAAACAGGCCAAAAACGAAAATAAACGGTCTCATCGCGAATGCGTTCGAAATTCTAGACAATTACAGCATTTATCCCCCCCCGGCCTGCGGTAAAGCTACACTGGTAATGTGAAATACACCACAGCTACTGTAGCATTCACTCATTCACCCATCGGTGCCTGTAATGCCACCAGCATTGCACAGAATGTTCCTAATATACACGATAGCCTTACGCGCAGGCTAATGTACCTCGTATATAGCTTCCAGTTCAAATATGAAATCAGTAAATTGTTAGAACTCTTACTGCAAGCTTACTGTACGCCATAAAACATTCAATGCAACCAAGCGTCGCCGTACAGAGGTTAGCACTAGTAGTTCGTATCCGGGACGTCTAAGTTTAAATCTCTGCTCGGAGACTGGCTATCGTGGCTAAAGACTTCCGTGGTTTTCCTCCGTACCTCCATTCAGATACCACAAAAGTACCTTAAGGATCCTTTGCAATTCACTATTTAATACTAATCCTATCATCCGACTGTAGACAGTCAGAGCTCACGAAGACGTCGTTAAATAATCGCTGACTTAAAGTAAAGAACAAGTGGATGCTTTTGTAAGGTGTGGATGTTTTTGTAATGTGTGTACGATGTTCTAATGTATGTACTTGTATTTACTGTATGTACTTTGTTTTGTAATTGTGTATAGTTAGTTTTGTATTGTTATTTTTATGTATATTATATGTCCGTTTGTATTGTGTGTACTAGTGTAAGGACTACTGCCACCGGGTGAAAACCCAATTGCAGTAAATAATAATAATATTAATAATACTAATAATAATAATAATAATAATAAATAAGGCCTTTGGCCCCGTAACTACACATTCTTTGACCCAGTGCAAAAACAGGCTTCTCAGATATACCTTTGACAATATATATGTGCCATATGTCAAATAATGGGCTTGCTCGCCAACACTGGTAAGAGGCTAGTCAATATTAGTGTACATACTGCATAAACTACACGGAATAATATTACATCGGTGGTTTTCAAAGTGCTCTCTCGCTGCACCAACGGAACTGGAAATTCACCGCTCGGAGTCCAGAAACAAATATTTGAATAGTACAGTGTACACATTTGCATTACAGGGGGTAAATTTCGTGAATAAGACGTCATTACCCCGGTTTATGTACATATCTGCAATATTACTCGGTCTACAGACAAACAATTGCAATGTTAAACAAGCAGGAAACTTTAGATAAAACTCCCATACCTCCTACAGCAAACCTACCCAATCACGTGACATGCCTTATTCCGTGGTAACAACTGTAAATTCGCCAATAAACTGAGCACTTGTCCAGAATTATTGTTTACAGTTCAGCTGCAATTCATGTATGGAGAAATATTTAAAACTAGAATGAAACACATACCGAGTAAATATCAAAGTGGGTACAACAATATTTATCAATTAAAATGTTTACAGTACAGCTGCAAGGTCGGCTGCGTCAAAATACATCAAAAAAATAAAAAATTCCCGGCCGAGGCAGAAAGTCTTTCTCTTCGTTAATGCATCCAGCCCAGTTCTGGGGCTCTCATTCTTCTATGCAGCGAGTGCGCAGAACTTCCTGTGTTACGTAGTGACCTGGCAGTGAAACGAATCTTCAGCTCCATCTAGTGCCGAGACTTGTGTTCGAAACTACAGTTCAATGGTATCCATCTCGTTGTGTACAGTTAATCACATAAATACAGACTATTCCGTCTAACACAAGACTTTATTGTTTTCCTTCAGACGCTGCATATTTCGATCGAAAACGATCATCATCGACCGTTCTTCTATAAAATCTTAAAAATCAATGTAAAATGTTTTGACGTAAAACGTCTTACATTTCGGTACACATAGGTGGGTCACCTCGGCGCTCGCGGTGTCAGACTTTCGCGTTACCTACGTTTCTTCACAGTGCTCCGCGCCTACTTCGACTACAGCAGTGAACGATACATAGTTTGAAAGGTAAGGAATATGCCTACACGCTAAAAAAAGAATCATTGAAAAATCTTGAAATCTGCCAAAATGGCGGCCATGTCAAAATCACTTACGATTTTCACACTCTCACCATCTAACTTCTTACATTTCGGTACACATAGGTGGGTCACCTCGGCGCTGTATTTTACAGGTTCACGATGCCGAGACTAATTAACGCACAAAAACTACCGAAAACAGAAGAAGGAGGCAGAGGAGGGTTCACAGAGGCCGAAAAAAATTCGAAAAAAAAAAAAGATCGCCAACATTCAACTTGTCGGCGTGACGTTTTACATACAATTTGCGGTTCAGTCGTAGCTTGAAACACCAAAGTTTTTTTTTTATTTGAGAGATCTCTCAAATATTACAAGGTATATTTACAATAATATTGTAATTTTTCATAGTGTAGCATTTAGGTACACGGTTGTGTAAATACTATGACGTTCCTTAATTTTTAATTTTTAACTGAACTTTAATAACCAGATTCTAAGGAAAATGTCTAAGAAAATTTAAAGGAATATCATAGTATTTACACAACCGTGTACCTACATGCTACACTATGAAAAATTACAATATTATTGTAAACATACCTTGTAATATTTGAGAGATCTCTAAAATAAAAACATTTTAATATAGTCTTCTCGGGCCATCAGCCGCGCCAAATGGTTTAAAAGACACAACGTTTCGGGACTAGATCCATCCCCATCCTCAGGCATAGGGATAGAGCTAGTCCCCGAAACGTTGTATCTATTAAACCATTTGGCGCGGCTGATGGCCCGAAAGACTATATTAAGTCATCGTCGCCGCGAAAGTTTTAAAACTTATAAAAACATCTTACCTAGACTTTTACGATTTTGTAGTAGAACGCCCGATGATGATCGATTTCGATCGAAACATGTAGCGTTTTAAGGGAACAATAAAGTGTTGTGTTAGACGAAATAGTCTGTATCTATATTCGAAATTATAGTTCCGGCCTTCCCTTTATGGACATTCGCAAAACGATTTTGCCTCCAACGCACAATCAATATTTGTAACAGTTTTTAGGCGCGTTCGGAAAATTGCAAAAAGCGACTATTAGCTTCGTCATGTCTGTCTGTACGTCCGTCCGTCTGTCGGCAAGGAAGAACTCGGCTCCAATTGGGACGGATTTTCATGAAATTTAATATTTGAGTATTATTTCGAAAATCTGTCGAGAAAATTCAAGTTTCATTAAAATCTGACAAGAATAATGGGTACCTCACGTGAAGATCTATGTACACTTATGATAATATCTCGCTCAATTCTTGCTAGAATTATGAATATTTCAGACAAAAGTTGTAGAGAAAGTCAAAACACACATTTTGTGTTCAACAACATTTTTCCGAAAATCGTGCCGTTTATGAGACAATATGGAAAAATGTGGTACAGCCAGACAGGCCACAGACATACACTCAGATTGTGAAATATTAATTTATTTTCCACTGAACAATGGTTACGCGAACGCGCCTCAATATTACGTTATAGGTACATTGCCTGTCTTGTTCGCTTTTAAGAACTACGTTTTCGCTTTACGGAAGCATGTTGGTAAAGCGAGGCATCGGTGATACTTGCTTACCCCGTAAGTCTTCACTGTGTACTGCTCTGTTACTCACAGTCACAAATTTACTCTTATGTATGTGTTGAAAACGGAGTTTTCACTAAGAATACCTTTACATGTGCACGGCAAATATGATATGTGAACTGGTTGATTTGAAACAGGAAAAGTACGCCTTTGAGCCACTGGATACGTTCCCTTCTCCAAACAACCAATTCGTTTAGTTTTCAAACCACACAGTTTATAAATTCATGGAAAGCTTTGTGGACTTTTAATCAAATTCAAAATGTCAGCTACAACATAATTCTTATTTTTATTTCATAAAACTGTGTGGGGGTTTTTAGCAATAAATTAACGTGCAGGCCTACATGTGTATGTGCAGGCAATTGAAGCATTTATGCACCAACATCACAACGAGTTTCACAACAGCGTATTTCACTACAGATGATTCCCCTGCATTTCGTTTTTAAATTAATTTTGCCTCGCCTATGGTACAAAGTACGTACCAATTACATTACCATGCTGCAAAAATATAGCTAAAATTTGTGCCAGGAGAATGATATAAACAGTAAACACGATTACTATCACCACAGAAATTCGCGCTGCTTTAAGCTGCAGGCAAAGCATAAAAATTCAGGCTTATATAAAATATGTAGCCACTGCACAGAATTTTATGTTATGTACACAGTGTGGCTGGTACACATCATTAGGCCACTGTGTTCACAAAATCCCTATGCTTGCTTTGTCTTAATTAGTGACAAACCAAGAAGCCTACAGAGAGATGGTAAACACACTGACGATCAGAGAAAAGCCATCGCGAGAAGGAACCCAAAACTAGATCGGCTGCTAGGATACGGGAAATACCATACAGAAAACCGCAACCACGATTTACAAAACCCCATCGCTCGCGAAAACCCCAACTAGCGCCGTTGCTAGGATATGGGGAAAATAAAAAAAAAATAGAATAAAAAGCGAATAAAACTGTACAGTGACAGAACATTGACACTGATGCCCGTACGTTCAGTGCTAAGGGCACATTTTGTAGTGTTTTGTACAATACATTACAGTGGCATCACTTCGGCCTCGTCTTGTCTGCTTGACACATGAGTAAAAAAAAACAATAATTCTACTTTGCACGTACACAATACCTTTGCACGTAATGCTACTATATAGGTGACCACGTTCGACTGCCCAGAACAGTACGTTATGTTCGATGCGGTAAGCTCTTCAGTTCCTTTCATGTCGACACATGTAATCGTAGGCACTACCATACGCTATGATATGGAGAGACTTGTGTTACTGGCTTACAACAACACAGGGTCTTGAACTTGAATGTAATTCTGAAGTTGTGTATCTAAAAGGCCATTACAGAAACTCTGCAAAGACTAAAACTTGCTGCATGGCCGTGCCATGGCTCAGGCGGTTAGTCGCCGGCCTCTCACCACGGAGGCCCGGGGTTCGGTCCCAGGTCAAGTCCATGTGAGATTTGTGGTGGACAAAGTGGCACTGGGACAGGTTTTTCTCCAAGTTGTCGGTTTTCCCCTGTCGATTTCATTCCACTGGTGCTCCATTAATTGTAAAAATTGATAAAAAAAACTGCTCATCCTCATCATCTTCATTGGGGTTGCACAAAAAGCCTTAAGGCTGTGGTGCGAAGGCCCTTCATAAAAAAAAAAAAAAAAAAAAAAAATAAATGCTGCATCGACCATCAGGTAGATAAGGCCGTACTGATCAGTACCGATAATGTAGACAGCAAGGTCCTGCGAAAGGTCGGTACACTTCGGAACAACTAGACTGTGTTACGCACAAGAAGAGGGCACAGTCTTCTTCTTTAGGTGAGTTTTAAAACTCCTTACAGTTATCCTGTACAGCCCATGCTACACGTTGCTCTGTGACAGCGCGTGGCAGAAGAACTGAAAGCAAATTCAGGCGTAACTAAGCACAGACGCTTGACTTATTTGACGCCCAAATAAACATTACGACAATCAGGTAGGTGGGCTAAGTGAACTATGTACACCAACAGACGCATACAGACCGACGTTTGACTACAATGCACGCATGAGGACGTAGCGGTTCAACAAATGGCCCCACATATTGACAATTTGGTAATGATGACGAACACAAAAATGCTCAACGCATTTTCAGTTAGAAGTACTCTAGGATAGGGATTGCCAAAAGTACACGAGGAAAGTAACACCTTCCACAATCATAAATTTTGAATCCACGTAAAACATGAAACGAAGCTAATAATGCAACATCACACAACTAATGCGGTGTAACAAAATGCAACATTAAGATGTATAACTCCCTAATACGTAGGTGTTTCCCACACAACACTACAGAAACATACACACACACGCACGCACACACGCACACAAACCGCTATATTAGGACGAACGGCCAGAACAGTGCAGTTATTGTTGGTAGGAATATAAGACAGGTCCAAACACGAAGTCAGAAGCAGCAGGATGTCAATATACAAACATATGGGAACAGACTGTTGACAAATTTGTCTAGAATTTTTGTCTTAATTTACAAATGTTGTAAGCACTCACTAATGACTTGGAATCGTAAGTTCACATGACATTTAAAGTACCGTTCACACATCCTGATGGATTGCCTGAAGATGAATAGGCCCTAGCCGAAACATGTAGCAAAGAACAACGTTAATACAATTCATGGTTATGCCGACTGCGATGATTTGTTGGGTTTACATACCTCTATCGAAACCACAACGAGCTATCTCAATTGAGGGTACCAGTGACATTCGTAAAGTGTGTGTCAGTGGCTATTTTGTACCTGGGGTCACATTGATTGTGTGAAATAAGCATCTCTGGCGGTTAGTGATAAACTGTATAGTGGACATTATGATGCGGTGTTGCCATTTGAGGAAACGGAGAGGTTAGATATTTTGATGGTGTTTGGTTTTCCAGGCAACTTAAGTGGAACATCTTACAACTAGACAAACTTCCTCTGAACACCGTATACAGTACATAATACAAAAATTATATACATGGTGCGTTGTACTTCGGGCACGTAAGTTACTATTTACTTGCGGTCTAATTAACAAATTTCACCCGCAGTCCTTGTATGAGGGCATAAGGCCATCATGCTAACACACTAGCCCTTTAAAAGGATCCCACATCGTGTGTAATTGTAACTCGGTTATCAAAGATTTGGTCAAGTTAATGGTTTGCTGGACCTTACCCTGTCCCACAGTAACAACCTGGCCACGAATAATTAAGTTTAATTACAGGCAGCATTACGACGTAAACACTTTATAGCAGCGTCCCTTACACAGTGCTTTTCACCTATCTATAAAGTGTAGCAGGAACAAAATAAAATGCAGCATAAATTGAATGAATGCAGCGCGGCATTTATTTAACAGTGGACGTTGACCGATCTATTTCAATTATATGGTTGCCAAAGAATACATGTAGAAGGGGTTTTCCCCCTCCAATGGCTCGACAGCCCCTTGGGGCCTAGGCCGCCTCATTTTTCAAGGCGTCACGATCATACTTTTTAGACACACCACATTCGGTAGGACTCCTCTGGACGAGGGATCAGACCGACGTAGAGACCTCTACCTGACAACACACAACACTCACAAGAGACAGACATCCATGCCCCCGGTGGGAATTTTTTTTTTTTTTTTGCCTGTCCGGGGTTTTTCCCCTTTGATCCATTTTTGTACTGTTTAAATCCTTTCGTCCTTCATGTCACTTTACGTTCCATGCTACCGTCCTTACAACAAACACAACACAAACATCCATGTCCCCGGTGGGATTCGAACCCACGATCCATTTCGAACCCACAATCCTAGTAAGCGAACGGCCGCAGATCCACGCCTTAGACCGCACGGCCACTGGGATCGGCTCATGTAGAAGTAGTATTACGAAATAACAAATAGTTATTCATAAATATTTGTGAAATTAGTTAGTGTTAACATTGTACTGCTAATCAAGTGCACAGAACATGTATAGTATTAAGTTTCTAGACAAAGTTTCAAATAAATGGTTCTTCATGAGGAGACATGTCACAGTGCACAACTAACGTTTGAAATTCCGACAAAAAAATTAAAAAAATACATTCTAAACTGAACACGAGCTACTCGTACGTACAGCAGAGTCCTTTGTGAGAGCTAGAAGTGAATTCATGGAAATCAAAGGTCCATTACCGTATCCCTGGACATATACCGAGCCAGATAAAACGCAGTCCACATCTCATCCCGTCTCTTTAACATTCACATTACGCAAAGTTCTATCAGGAGGCTTCTTCCCTTCACGTGTTCCAAACCAAATCTTTGTACGTGTTTCCGAAGAACATTACCTACCGACCATTCAACCTTGCTGCATGTTAGGCACAGCTAAAAGCAAATAAACGAATGCAACTCATGACCAAATTCAAGTTAAACAGTGTATGTGCGCCACAACCATCCTATAATGTTACATAGCTCTTAATTCGGGAGTATCCGAAAGCGAAATCTCTCAAGCCCTGCGCTGGCTGTAACTTTGATCCAAATTGATTTCCAGGCAGGAGGAGTTGATTTCAACAACAATTCGAAACCCTCATGAGAGATTGCAGTTAAGAGCAGATGTATCCCCGGGATTTTGGGATTACTGCCAACTTGGAATCTGAGCGACGAAAGCGAACCACACCTCCAGTGTGTTTAAAAATAGTTGGGTCATACATACCACGTGTTCAAGAAGTAGATGTGATTGAATAAGTTCCTATCAAGGTAGGTCAGCATATGACTTCTTAATGAGTCATGTTAAGATGTAGTTACTGGTACTTTTCGAACACTCCAGGCGTTCCTCTCGTTACTATAAAACACCTTTACTGATCTTCCAGGGCAAATCCATGGTTTTTACTTCTCGACCTTACTAAACCATATTCTTTACATGCCCCCATAGAAAGAAATGTATGGGGCGTAAGTCACGTCGCCTAGATTATCATCATTATCCATCATCATCTTTGCTCATCATCATTTCCTTTTGTACGTAAAGTAGACACTTACACTTTAAACTGAACAAATGTATCTCATTAATCGGAGACAAGACCCGAATGAGCGCTAAAGACGTGGCCCTGTTATATCTGCAGTCGTGTTCTGAGAAGTAAAAACCCACGAAGGCGGAAAAGACGCACACATATTCAAGTTTTATACTGTTTCGTATTTACCGGTCACAGCAGCCACGAAATCTGACACATACACGTTCTTGGACCGTTCCAGCACTGAGATCGCGTGTTCGAAACACACTAATATTATATCCATTCGCCTTTGGGGCGAATCCTCACCCAAGAAGCGCGACTAAAGAATCTAAGAAATTACATGATACACAAACCTGACAGTCTGCACTGTCAAGTGACGAAACTGAAAGAAATTACAGTACGTCATCGTTTAACGTTGGGATTACGGTCCTGAAAAACGCGAAGTACAGCTAAAAAACGTAGGACTGAGCAGTTTTTCCGAGCGAATTAATCCGACTCCGGACAACGCTCATCGAATATTTGGTCAGAAATTTTTCAACGTTAAAGTGAAATTTTACCCGTGAAGATGGGACCGATACGTTGTCCCGAAACGTCGGTAAACAATTACCAAACGACGCTGCGTAATAACTCAGAAGAGCGCAGAACTCAAAGTGAAACAACTTTGTTCTGGGAAACGAAAAAAACGGACTGCCTGTATTTACATCCAAGTTCTCTCCTACAATGGTTCCTTTATTGCAGAAGGCACGTACAGTCTGTTATAAAAAAGAAGAAGGAATCGGGAGAGCATTATCTCATTTGCTTTCTTATTCGCTGCAACATTTTTCCTTTGACAGCAAATATGTTCTGTGATACGCTCACACACCTCTCACTCTCAGCAAAATTCTGGCACATTCCTCTTAGAGAGTAACCCTTGGAACTACCTACCAACGCGAATATCAAGCCATGACACGTATGAAATATGAGTTATCAAAACATACCGCTTCCAAGTTGCCAAACGCAGGGCCGGCAGTATAGTAAATCACCTTGCCACACAGATTCACAAGCCACGCACAAACTATACATTCGATGTTGGCAGTTACTGAAGGCTGAAACGAAGAGAGAAACTTACCGTATGTCAACCACGTAGCCCATATATACATGTGGACTATCCAAATCTATCAAAGCGTCGTTTTGTTAGAAAAGACATACTGGCACGACATATAGTCATCCTTCACTGTGGCTACATAACACGAGGTACTCTTTGTTCTTTGTAGTTCCGAAAATGAGACGTCATCAAGCTATGCCATAAATATGACCTCTACAGGGGTGTAATTTACAGAGTGAGTAGAAAACAAATGCAAACATCTTATTATCAGCAAATGAACACATTTTCCTTTCTATTAGACTACAGTTCAGACAGTTTAGTGCTGTCAATGTAACAGTGCAATGCGCTGTCATACAAGTGTTGCCTTCTACTTTAATACCCAACACTTTTGCACAGGTTGCCGTTTTTAAAGATCTATATTTTCCCCCAACAAATGTGCAGCAATTAACTGTTCTGTGGAATTACAATACATTCATTTGGTGTAGTTATTTGGTCTTTTTCATAATCGTAATCATCTCAATAATAATCTTAATAATAATCATAATTATTATAATTTGTATAACTAAAAATGAAACGTCTAAACAGATTAGCACTATTAACGAGATGCAAGTAAAGTAGACAAAGTAGAATTATTACAATTTGCATTTATGTTTTGACACTATTTTCATATCAATACCAGTTCATTTATATCCTTTTGAATTAACGGAGGAATTAACATATTTTTTACAACCAGAAATGACATCCGTAACACGGTGCATTGACCCCTACCATGAACCAGATGAATTCAGTCCACATACACCAACAGCATATGTGCAACGCATTTTAAATATTATATTTTCATTCATGCCCAGTCTTCAAAAATGGTATGTTCCCCTCAGGGTTCTCGATCAAAATTTTATACCCATACCTAATCTCTCCCATTCGTGTTCCATGCACGGCCCATCACATTTCTTTCCAGTCAATCACCCTAATAATATCTGGCAAAGGGTATAATCAATATATCCCGCACTATGCAATTCTTCTCCAGCCACGCATAACAGCTTCGTCAACCGCCTGTACGAAATAACGATAACTCTACTGAAGGTCACGTCTGGGATGTCCTGAAGGGATTGTATTTGCACAGACTAAAATGAACGAGAAAACGAAAAGGAGAGACGCTTTGCGGAAACTCGTAGCAGACTTGCAGAATAACAAAATCATTTATACGGATGGTTAAACTTGGGTCCCCCGGCGTCTCCGTTCATAAAGCTCACTGTTCCTCACTTCTCGCTAATACGGAACATAAAAAGCATTCAAGACCGCCCTCATCCACCGGTCCCTAAGAACAAGCCGCATCAAGCGTTAAAAGTATTGGATTGCGTCTACTCTCCTACATATTCTTCCTCGCTACACAACGCAGATAAAATGAAATCACAGCTAGAAAGATAGGAAATGTGTGCTTTACTCGAAATATTAACTCCATGGAAAAATATACAAAGAATCCTTTAAAGACCCACGCACTGTGCAACGTTTCGTAAAGTACTGTTTTTTTTAGGTGAGAAGCTTTTAGCCCTGTGTCCAACCTGCAACGCTGTAAACCACCCTTTCAGGAGTATCCGCGACTGCTCAGTCAACATAGCCTATTTAAAGCTAATTTCCTTACGGCAAAGCCGTCTCTTCTACTCGCAAGCTCAGGGTGAGCCAAACCGCGACAATGCACTCACTTAACTTGGTTACTTAAACAAACACAGGTTAAAATGCTTTAAGACTAGCATAATCAGTTTCAATTGAGAAAGAATGTTGTTTTGAGCAGAATAGGATAAAAGGCATTTAAATATTGAATACAATTACTATTAATTACCAAACTTTTTTAATCTGTAAGATCCATAAGCGAAAACCAAGATGGTATTTGGAGAAGCTATATGCTCAACGACAGGAAGTACACGATAGTCTAGGAGAAAAACTTGGAGCAATCAAATGTGAAAGTGGGAATGTGTAAGTGCAGTGGAACAATATCAAGAAATGTGTGTTAGATACTATGAGTGATTTGGTTGGAAAAGTCGAGAGGAGAGCAAGAAAGCCATGGATTACACAGGAGATGATCAGTAAAATGGATGAACGAAGGAAATGGAAGAATGTCAACAACGAAGAAGGAAGGAAGAACTACAGAAGACTGAGGGACCAATTGAAAAGAGCCACGGACAACAACAAGAAGGAATATCTTGAGAGCTTGTGCGACGAGATCATAGAATTTCAAAGAACAGGACGTTATGATTTAATGTGCATGAAGACAAAGGAACTAGGTTTGAAAGAAAACCATGGAATTCAAAACATTGGCATCGAAGACTCTCCAGGGAATATAATAATAGATCAAAGACTAGTACTGCAAATTTGGGAGAATTATGTCACAGAGCTCGACGATCGAGCTGATCGACCAGAACACCTAGAATTCGACCTCAAGCTGAATTAGATGAAGACGAGAAAGACCCTTATATTTTGCAAAGTGAAGTGGAAAAAGCTATGAAGGAAATGGGGATAAGAAGGCTACAAGAGATGATGATGTACCTGGGGATGTACTCAAATTGTTGGGAGAAGATGGTCTCAAACTAATGACACAGCATATATGTAACTGGAGAGTGGCCGAAAGATTTCACTGAAGTTACAATTATTGCCTTAAAGAAGAAGCCCAAAGCTACAAAATGCAGCGACCATCGCACAATCAGCATCATAGCACATGCAGCAAAGACAGTAGCGAGGATACTCAGAAGAAGGATTGAGAGGAAAATTGAGGATGCACTTGGAGAAGAACAGTTTGGATTTAGGAGAGGAAAAGGAACTAGGGATGCAATTGGGATGCTGAGAATCATATCAGAACGAACCTTGGTCATAGATGAGGAATTGTGTGCTTGCTTCATAGACTGGCAGAAGGCATTTGATCGTTCAGCTGGACCAAATTAATGCAGATCCTAAAGGGAATTGGGATAGACTGGCGCGAAAGAAGATTGATCAGCAAATTGTACATGGAACAGAGTGTCAAACTACGACTGCACGAAGGGGAGACGAAAAATGTGAAGATTGGAAGAGGAGTTAGAAAAGGTTGATGTTTGTCGCCGATTCTGTTCAACTTATACAGCGAGTACCTTACCAAGGAAGCTCTTGAAGGGTCTGGAGACTTCAAAATAGGAGGACACGTAATTCGCACTGTAAAATATGCAGATGACCTTGTGCTACTGGCTAGGGAAGAAAAGGTGCTACAGGGCATGGTTGATAGACTAATTGAAATTGGAAGACGCTATGGAATGGAAATGAATGTGGAGAAAACAAAGTAATGAGAATCTCAAGGCAACCATCCCCAATACAAATTGTGATAGATTAAAAGCAATTGGAGAATGTGGGATAATTCAGTTATTTGGGTAGCATGATAACAAATGATGAAAGGTGTACACGTGAAATTAAATCCAGAATTGCCATGGTAAAAGCAGTATTCAACAAGAAGAAGACTCTTTTCACCAGCAAACTGGACTTCAATTTAAGGAAGAAACTAGTAAAGTGCTACATTTGGAGCATTGCTTTGTATGGTGCTGAAACGTGGACACTTCGGAAAATAGATCAGAAGTATCTGGAAAGTTTGGAAATGTGGTGCCGGAGAAGAATGGAGAAGATCAGTTGGACCGATCGTGTGAGAAATGAAGAAGTATTACAAAGAGTCAAGGAGGAGAGGAATATCCTACATACAATAATAAGAAGAAAGGCTAACTGGATTTGTCACATCTTGCGTAGAAACTGCCTTCTGCAGCACGTTATTGAAGGAAAGTTAGAGGGAAGAGCAAAAATGACGGGAAGACGAGGAAGAACACGTAAGCACCTACTGGATGACCTTAAGGAAACGAGAAGATACTGGAAATTGCAAGAGGAAGCACTAGATCGCACTATGTGGAGAACGTATTTTGGAAGAGGCTATGGACCTGTCGTAAGACAGACTACAGAATGAATGAAGTAAAATTCTTTACAACTGTAAACGACATGAAAATATTTAAAGTTATGAAATGTTTCATATTTTATAACAAGCTGTTCTAAGAAGAACTCCAGAAGCACATATGCTTGTCTATAGTTTGTACATCCATTGCCACCTGTATATTATTAATGTTATTATTATTATTATTTTATTTTTATTTCAATTTTGCAAGAACACATTACTAAGTACAGCTCTTGATATTTCAGTGTTAAGGATATTGCACCGTGTGGGGTAACAAGCTTGTTCCAACGCTCCGCATAAACGTACGGCCTCCATCTTCAGGGTGACTAAATTACGTACAAGTGAATGATGAAAATACAGATTCTGTAGACGTTAAATTGGTGGGATATAAAATCAAAGATTCGTAGCGTTCTCATTTCTATAATCGTTTATTTATGGGTAATATTTTAGACACAACTTACACACAGGTTCATGCTCTATCACTACACAAAATTTCACATGCCTAACTCCACTGACTCATTACCGTCATGACACCGAAACCTGAATACAATTTTGGATAGCCGTCAAAATTTTGTTTTTTAATTTCACAAAATTATTAATTACCTTAACAAGAGGTCCATAATGGACCCATTTATGGGAAAGCGTTAAACTGTGGAACACACGTAATTTCATGGCGTATCTGCTTGAAACCTACACGAGCGCAACTTCGTTATGTTAAATTGTGAGATAATTCTAATACAAAAGTAAAACCGACCATAATAGTTCTTAGTCACAAGAACATGCACCGAGGCTCGAACTCTCACACATCATATTCGAACGAATCAACAGATGTTTCCATTTACATTCGAGAAATTTTAATTACCTATCAACTATCGTGACATATATCCCTCTCCCTAAAATACATACTAAACCCTTTGACACGCAGTCCACATTCTAGAGTACTCATATTTTCCACCAATCGATCATCTGAGCCTGACCGCACTTGGCAAACAGCAAATCCGTCATCTACCTTAATTAAACAAATAATTATATGTACAGAATACCGACCAAACATTCTGACAATCGGCTGCACAAAAATCATATCATTTTTGGGAGTGTTTTTATGCCTGTACTGGATATTGTTAAAGGTAAAGCTGTCCCTGTATATGCCATGAAAGCATAGCGGGAGCAGAGGTTTAGCTCCACTCATTCTTAACCTCAGCATTAGATGGAGGTGAGTGGTTAGCTTCAGGCCCTGGCCGCTTCAACCTGGGTAAAGAGCCGCCAGTACATACTGAATAGGAAGCTGGGTGGGCCCCAGAGCCGGTTTCCACGTTTTGTAGAAAAAACATTTTTCCTCTTTCGGGAATCGAATAACGATTTCTGGGTCGTCCAGCCCGTAGACCACTCACTACACAGACTGCACTACTGTATTACTAAATTTTGTTCCTGGTCAAAACACAGCTCATTAGGAGAAAGAGGGAACAGTTTAAAGCACATACTTAAGCAGAAAGAGCGAATTGCTTAAAGCACATACCTGTTACATTAAGATGCAATTGTAAGTTTTTATACACAACGGACAATGTTTAATTTCATGTTGTTTTGTTAATATCGAAGACAAGTGTATTACCTAGCATATTTCCCTGCCTTCTCTTTCGGAGAAAATGAAAAGATATCTTCTATCACAAAATTTTCCAAAAAGTACTTCATGCATCGTACCACTGTGAATACTCACATACGTGTACAACTCTGAACTTCCTACTTCTCTTTGTACTCATGTGAAATTTAGTGTCGCACATCAAAGGGTGAATACAGACCAACGGGTGTTGGAGACAAGGGTGCTAATACGACTGTTTCGTTATAAGAGATAAAATTCAAAGAAGAACGGTGAAAATTACATAACAAGGAACGAAAATGTCTACTCGTCGCCAGATAGGCTGATCATATAAAGAAGGGCGAGATGGGCGGAATACGTGGCATGCATGGTAAAGAGCAGAAACACATATACAGTTTTGGCAGCAAATCTGAAGAAGACACACCACTCGAAATACCTAGGCGTAGATGTGAGGATAATATTAAAATGGTCCTAAAAGAAATATGATGTGAACTTGTATAATGGATTCGTCTGGCCCAGGATAGAGACTACTAGTGGGTTCTTGTGAACTTTCGTATTCAGTCAAATGAGGGGATCTCTTGACTAGCTGAACAGGTACTGGCTTCTCGACAAGGACTGAGCTGCAAGGAGTTAATTACTTTGTTTTAATAATAAGACGAATATATATGTAATATATGCCGATCCCAGTGGCCGTGCTGTCTAAGGCGTGGGTCTTCGGCCGCTCGCTTACTAGGATCGTGGGTTCGAATCCCACCGGGGGCATGGATGTCTGTCTCTTGTGAGTGTTGTGTGTTGTCAGGTAGAGGTCTCTGCGACGAGCTGGTCACTCGTCCAGAGGAGTCATACCGAGTGTGGTGTTCTAATGTGTGTGATCATGAAACCTCGACGAAACGAGGAGGCCCAGGCCCATATAGGGCCGTCGAGCCATAGGAAAAAATATATCTATGTATATATATATATATATATCTATATACATAAAATCGAAAGTGACGGCGCAGTAATTTGCGCATATGTTTGGCAATCAGAAGCGCCCAGTAGTCGGCTATCATAACTTGTGTGTGTACATCGACAACGTGCTATTTCCTTCCACGGCTTTCATAACTCATGACCATCCTTCCGCACAACGTTACGTAATCTATGCGGTTCACTGCAGAAACGTAGCTCACATCACGATGCAGTCTGAGAAGTCAAAAAGACGACGTAGTTAAATAAAAGGCAAAGCAAAAGAAAATACATCAGCAGTCCATTACTGACTAAACCTCGAGTGCCAAAGCCACGGGTGGGAAGAGAAACATTCTACGGGAAATTGGGGCTTAGATAGGAGGGTCCTGTTTATTTATTTATTTATGGTTTATCTATATTAATGACACTGTCAGAAAGACCACACAGCGTCGCTGACACTCATTAAAATCTGAGTGAACCTTGCGTTACTGAACACAAAAAATTCACAGCTACAGGCGCATTAGACATAAAATATACGCGCCACCGAAATACGTACTGCAATATCAACCTGGAAGCTATATAACTGGTTTCAGATGCCATTACAGTCCTGTCAACAACAGACGTGGATCTCTTGATTCTGTTTGTCTATACAAAAATTAAAAAAAAACTGTGGATATATAAACCCAAATAATACGTTTTGGAAAACTGGATATACATGCACATCGGAGGAGATTTCAAAACGGTGGATGGCGAAAGATTGTTGCATTTTTTTTTATCTTTGTCACAAAAATCGAAGAAACCAATTTACATGCCACTCTTTTCACACCGTCCGCAAACCCTACACACCAGTGGCACAGACTTTCTTCTATATCAAATCGAATGAAAGTCGAATGACCAGAAAATATTTGAAGTGAATCGACAACATACGCACTGTAATTTCATAAAATGAAATCGTAATTTCCATTTACCTGACGACATTCCAACAAACACAAACCACAAGTGCCTCTGAATAAGACGTAATGAGCCAATTAAAAGGAGGGTAAAATTAAGTCTCATGTTTTATCTCAGCATCACACTGGCGTCACTGAAGGAACTCCCAAAAAGCCTAGTATAGCTAGTCATTCCCAGACCGGAATTCAAATTTATAACACACATATGCATAGCCACAAGGCTAATTTTGTTTCACGGTGCACACATCTGTACCGGAACCACGTCTTTGCCTGAACGATCAATCTGGAAATGCTTGTGTCGGGCAAGTACACATCAGTGACACTCAACTACATTCCGTGTTTCTTTCAGAGAAACTACGTAAAAGAAGCTACTCTAATTCGAATCGTAAATTTATATTTATGTCCACACTTAAGAGTAAAGTTATAGATGTCACTGCGATCCCTTTTTCTCGTCAGAATTATGTACTTTGTTCACTTTTATTTGCTAGTTCGACAGATGCCATGTTTGCCTTACGGCAGAACTAACAATAAGTATAATTCAAAGGAGCAAACAAAGTTCGCTAGCGGATGGAACTTTTAACAAGAACCGCCATCTATTGATCCCTGCGATGAACGGCAGAGCACAGGCTTCTGATGACGCAGATGTAAGACACTGATGTTCTCTCGCATGCAGTAAGAAATGCCGCACGATCCACACGCTTAGTTTTAACAGCGCTCGTAACAAACAATAAAATATGGAAGGAAATACTGTCATCTAAGCTTAACCGAGTTCACCAACACATTTAACTAATGGCGGTCCACTGATATTTTGGTGCATTTATACGTACGCCTATGCAGACCCCAGTGGCCGTGTGGTCTAACGCGTGGGTCTGCGGCCGTTCGTCTGCTGGGATTCTGGGTTCGAATCCCGCCGGGTCATGGATGTCTGTCTCTTGTGAGTGTTGTGTGTTGTCAGGTAGAGGTCTCTGCGTCGGACTAATCCCTCGTCCAGAGGAGTCCTACCGAGTGTGGTGTGTCTGAGCGTGAGTGTGAAGCCTTGATAATGAGGCCCTGGCCCACTAGGGTCTGTTGCGCCACTGGCATAAAATACGTATGCCTACAGTAATGACTTGTATAAACCGGCTCTGGGATCCACCCAGCTTCCTAATCACTGGGTACCGGGGGCTCCTTCCCCACGGGTAAAGTGCCCAGAGAGATGAACCCGACCACTCACCCCATCTAAGGGTCGATAAGTGGAACCACATCTCCACTCCCCAATACGCCTTCATGGTGTGCACAAGAACAACTCTTATACCTTCATGTAGCGATTTCTTGTGTGACTTACTTCCGCAGCCACAATTCCTGAAGGTGACTCACATGAAAGGTTTGCACTTTTATTTTTGTGGGAAGATTTTTACGATTCGTGAAATTAATTCTCGAGGTCAGAGAGCTCACTCAATAAGCGGGCCGGTTACAGGAGGACTCGGGTTCGATTCACGACACGGAGAGGAATTACTTTGACAGATACCCCATTAGGGCCATACAGTAGGTACCTTGTACCTAAAATATTTTCAGAGATTTAACCTCATAAAATAGATAATACATTGAATGCTTGTCTATGTGTGAGCTCAATTCACTGTCATTGGGTGTAAAGATTTAAAATACCGGCTTTGGTAGCCCAGTGCCCGGGCACAGAATTTACTCAAGTGACGAACGTGTGAAAATGTTCGGAGGTTCCAGGCCTACCTCATAAACTGCTGAGAAAAATGACGCACGCATGTCAAAACTGCAAACGTGCAGACGTTACCAGCTGTCCGACACGAACGTGCAGACGTTACCAGCTGTCCGACACGAACGTGCAGACGTTACCAGCTGTCCGACACGAACGTGCAGACGTTACCAGCTGTCCGACACGAACGTGCAGACGTTACCAGCTGTCCGACACGAACGTGCAGACGTTACCAGCTGTCCGACACGAACGTGCAGACGTTACCAGCTGTCCGACACGAACGTGCAGACGTTACCAGCTGTCCGACACGAACGTGCGGACGTTACCACCGACCGACGTGCGGACGTACACCGACACAACGTGCAGACGTTACCAGCTGTCCGACACGAACGTGCAGACGTTACCAGCTGTCCGACACGAACGTGCAGACGTTACCAGCTGTCCGACACGAACGTGCAGACGTTATCAGCTGTCCGACACAACGTGCAGACGTTATCAGCTGTCCGACACGAACGTGCAGACGTTACCAGCTGTCCGACACGAACGTGCAGACGTTACCAGCTGTCCGACACGAACGTGCAGACGTTATCAGCTGTCCGACACGAACGTGCAGACGTTACCAGCTGTCCGACACGAACGTGCAGACGTTACCAGCTGTCCGACACGAACGTGCAGACGTTACCAGCTGTCCGACACGAACGTGCAGACGTTACCAGCTGTCCGACACGAACGTGCAGACGTTACCAGCTGTCCGACACGAACGTGCAGACGTTACCAGCTGTCCGACACGAACGTGCAGACGTTACCAGCTGTCCGACACGAACGTGCAGACGTTACCAGCTGTCCGACACGAACGTGCAGACGTTACCAGCTGTCCGACACTAACGTGCAGACGTTACCAGCTGTCCGACACAAACGTGGGGACGTTACCAGCCGTCCGACACAAACGTGCAGACGTTACCAGCTGTCCGACACAAACGTGCGGACGTTACCAGCCGTCCGACACAAACGTGCGGACGTTACCAGCTGTCCGACACAAACGTGCGGACGTTACCAGCCGTCCGACACAAACGTGCGGACGTTACCAGCCGTCCGACACAAACGTGCAGACGTTACCAGCTGCCGACACACAGCTGCAGTTAAACAACTTTGCCAATCAGCGTGTAACGTCGTTACTCTGCGAACACGAGGCACGACGCGTTATAAATATTAATGTCTGCAGTTTATAATCGTAATTGTGAATAAAGTATCTAACAAAGCATCAGAGTCTGCTTCCACTGCATGTCTTGGCCAAGTATAATGGCGTTCCCCCTTTATAAAGAACGTCTGCGCTGAAGGTACACTCCACTAACTCGATTGCGTTCTGCCTCTGCTCGAGACGTAATGGGAAGCCTGTTTCAGAAGTCATGTGACCTGTGAGTATCACATGGACCAAACGCAGTAGAACTGTCCCAGACACAAGGGAATGTTATAAACACGTTCAAAGAGTGAAATTAATAGAGTAAGTCTGCTGCCTTTCTTGAAACTTCCAGTAGCGTCCTACGAGTAACAAACAACTGTAGCGTACAGAATGTGCTACGATTTTGAGTAATCACTCTTCACTGACTTTTTTGGAACTGTGTTATTTAACGACGCTGTCAATTGCTAAGATTATATAGCGTCAGTGACAGTGAAGAAATTGCATGGAGCACCGGTGGAATGATACACTAAAAGAGGAAAACCGATGTACTTGCAGATACACCTGTCGCAGTGCCATTCTGTCCACCACAAATCCCACATGGACTGGTGTCTGATTGAACCCGTGCCTCCGCGGTAAGACGCTTGCGACTAACCGCTTAAGTCATGGCACGGTCTCTTCACTACACACAAAAAAAAATCATCCGAATAATGTGCGTTTTAAAACATGACGAACATATTGAATATTACATGTCTGGGACACAGTATGTCTCGTTCACCCTCTGCATAAGCAATGTTGTATTAATTTTCAGTTTTTTAACCAACGAATGCACTTTTACTTACGTATCCCTGTTCAATTAACCCTACACATGTTTCGGCCGCGACTCGGCCATCATCAGGGGTACACTGATAAGTTCACTTCACTGTTCACTGGTCCATTTGGTATTATCACAGAACCGTTACACTGTTTGAGGCGATTTTTCCATTGACAATGACCGGTATGCAAAGTTTCTTCAAGCTTTTTATTGAAACGTCTCGGTGTATATTGTATTTATCTTGCGTTAGAAGTATAAAGTACAGCACTATAAATTGTGAATATAAAGCACTATGTCGTTGGAAGTTGTTGAAATCGTTAAAATTATTAAAATTATTAAAATTTCTGGCAGTTGGTTTTGTATAGAAACAGTGTAACGGTTCTGTGATAATACCAAATGGACCGGTGAACAGTGAAGTGAACTTATCAGTGTACCGCTGATGATGGCCGGGTCACGGCCGAAACATGTGTAGCGTTAATCGAACAGAAATACGAAAATAAAAAGGGCATTCGTTGGTTACAAAATTGAAAATTAATGTCAAGATGGACGGTGAACACAACGTGGAATGCTGTATTTACTTCACACTTTACATAACACAACTTCAGTCAGCTACGTGTTTCGACCTTAAGCGGTCATCATAAGGCAATAATATATGCGCTTCATTACACAAACAGATCTGTACAATCCAGTGCATATATTATAGTCTGACGACGAGCCGTTAGGGTGGAAACAAGCAGCTGACTAAATACAGTTGTATTATATTGGTACAAAACACAGATTGTGCAGCACTGGTTGTGTAAACGGCACAAGAGACAAACACCAGAATAAACGGGAAACTTCAAGAACTCCAGTTTCGTATTTGTGGTAACATGCCGAATACCAGTTTCTGTTCCAACTGCACGGATTTTGTAGCAACGAAAGAGAGATTGCAGGAACAAAACTGTCAGTTAATAAAGGGTCCAATGGCGGTTTATTTTATTGAAGCATTTCGGTATTATCCGGAAAAGACACGCAAGCCGCAATTGCGGTTACGTATCCTGATCACGATAGGAAGTAAGTAGGATATTTCAGGATCATAAGCTCGGCGTTTACCAGTAAACCACGTCTGATGTGCAAACAATACAGAACAATCGCATTGCCACTGAGATGTTTTACAGTATGAGGGACGTTGTTGAAATTTCACCACGATGTAAGCAAATTCATTAAATGCATCTTAATTCCTGTATAAATTAAAATAAAGAAGAGGAAATAGTTTTAATTAGTTGATTTATACCGGTTTTAAATTTCTCTGTGTATGCAAATAATGACGATGGAAGTACAGACTATGTTTAAACCCAAAAGCGTGGTTTAAATTTGTGCAGATAATTCTTCAACATATCTTTCGTACTACCTCGTTTTTTCAGAGTTACCGGGTGTTGCTTATGATGTTTTCAATTTGCAGGTATTTTGTATGTAAACGGGGTACAAATTACGCTCTCTAGCCGCCTGCGAAGCCCTCTTTCTTAAACCCAAATATTCTCGTAAGCCCTGTTCTCAAACACTGCCACTCTGTCCTTCCTTTTAAACGATACAAGACTCTTTACGTCTGAAAAATTTATTACGTAAAATACAGTGTAACAGTAAACTGATACTGCTCAGTGCTCCACCGCTGGCAATTAAGCCACTCTCGGTCTAACACCCCTTGTCGCTACCCCGAGTCATTCGTGGGAAGAAATCGGTACAATTAGAAATTATTCTTTTTGGTCTTCAATACGATCCTATAAATTTCCGGTTTCTCATAGCTCACACGGTCCAAGCAAACCCTTTAAACAGATGAAGAAAGAATACACGGCACATGGGTTAACTGATTGCCAGGTATACATTATGAAGGAGAAATAGTAATAAATGAACGATTATGATACGCTTCGTTAATTAATAACTTTTTTTTTCTCCCTATGGCTCGACAGCCCTATATGGGCCTGGGCCTCCTCGTTTCGTCGAGGCTTCACGATCACACACTCTTGATACACATCACAGTCGGTAGGACTCCTCTGGACGAGGGACCAGCTCGTCGCAGAGACCTCTACCTGACAACAACACAACACTCACAAGAGACAGACATCCATGCCTCGGGTGGCATTTTTTTTTTTAATTCCTGGGGTTTCCCCTTTGATCCATTTGTACTGCTGAAGTCCTTTTTGTCCTGCATGTCACCTTATGTTTCATGCTATCGTCCATACATCTAACACAACATAAACATCCATGCCCCGGTGGGATTTTTTTTTTTTTTTATTAATTCCTGGGTTTTCCCCTTTGATCCATTTATACTGTTGAAGTCCTTTTTGTCCTGCATGTCACCTTATGTTTCATGCTATCGTCCATACATCTAACACAACATAAACATCCATGCCCCCGGTGGGATTCGAACCCACGATCCTAGTAAGCGAGCGGCCCAAGACCCACGCCTTAGACCGCACGGCCACTGGGATCGGCAATTAATGACGTGTACAAACCGACAAAACACCTGCATGTACAACACACTAGCACACTAACTTTGGGGAAAGGAATATTTTACTCGTTGTTGACAGTTTGAACTGCTACACTGTGGGTCGACAGAGCCATTCAGAACTCTGCTACCTCATATGACACAGAAGGTACAGAACTGAATGCATATTAATATGTCTCAACTCCTGCAGTTGCTGTTCTAGACATCGTGGGAAACATGGTTTAGGCAAGAGTAAAAAATGCAAACTACCATGCGTCATATGCCAGCATACAAACTACCAAGCGTCATATGCCAGCATACAAACTACAGCAATCACACAACGACACGGCAACAGACAACTCAAATTAATCGTTCGAACAATTACCATATTATCTTCCTGTTAAGGAGGAATTATAGGCCTACTCCAGTTATTATCACGTCTGTATATAGATCCACTTTTGCAGGTTTCTGATTGCTATTACCATCACTACAATTACTTGTACTAAAACAAAGACGAGTACAAATCAGTTTAGCAATCTCTTTTACTATGATTCCTTCACCGTCTTCAAAAAAGTGGCCATCTATTATAAAGCTCTGCAACACTGGATATGTCTGTAATAAACGAATACCAAATTTATGAGATATTCAAAACAGCAAGTATTATATTCTCAAACAGTGTATGTCATTGTACTAAACCATCCCATTCTTCTGCTCAATAGGCGTGATTATATAAACTGATAACACTTGTTCTGAGTTCTCATCATAGTAATTACAATCCCGATCCCGGTGGCCGTGCGGTCTAAGGTCGCGTGACTGCTGGGATCGCGGGTTCGAATCCCGCTGAAGTCATGGATGTCTGTCTCTTGTGAATGTTACGTGTTGTGCAGGTAGCGGTCTCTGCGACGAGCAGATCATTTGTTTACAGAGTCCTACCGGGTGTGTCTGATTATCTTAAAATTCCAAAACGAGCCGCCTTCGGCCCGATTTTCGCTGTAGGGCATGAATAAACATTTCAAATCGTAACGAAGATCAGTCTGGAACAAGGAGGAAGATTGTGCAGGGACTGAGGACGTCATCAGTTTGTCACTGTAGTGACAAACACTCAACCCATAACAAACATGTCTACAGACGTTTAAAAATAAACCCCCACATAACCGTAAACATTATTACAGTGTGTAACGATCGTAGTATTCTATAATTAACGTAACGTACAGCTACGAGCGGGGCACGCGGTGGCGCAGTTGGTTGAGGCACTGCGCTACAAGCCGGAGGAGCGTCGCGGGTTCGATTCCCGATGGTGTCACTGGAATTTTTCATTTACATAATCGTTTCGGTCGCACTATGGCCCTGGGGTCGACTCAGCCTCTAACAGAAATAAGTACCAGGAATCTTTCCTGGGGGTAAAGCGGCCGGAGCGTAGGGCTGACAACCTTACTACCTTCATGTGCCGATTGTCAAGAAATCTGGTAGCCTCAACCTTCTGGAACCCTCAGGGCCTGTCCAGGCCTGTAATGGGGTTGCTTTACCTTTTACAACTACGAGTTGTGCCTGTAGGTAACAGACTCCGTACTCTGGTTACTTTGCTTGCTCATGTGCAGACTGTCATAGAAGCGATTCTGTTTTGTTATTTAGTTTCGGACACATTCCGACCAGCCACTAGCTGAACACAGTGCCACCTACTCTTTCCAAACAACAAACTACAACAAAGTCCGGGTCCATACAAAATATTACTACACAGTTTTGACAGTAGTTAAAATGTCGTCCCTATACAAATGTGTCCATTCTTTAATAACCCTGTATCATAATCATCGGAAAGCCTTATAAATTTAACAGTGCTCAGACATGAATTGTGACTGTTCGTGAAAAAAAATCGTATTTTGCTGCTGTGTTCCTGTGCAGGCCGTCATACAGACGAGTCTGTTTTGTTAGCTTCGAGCAAATTCTGGTCAACCACTCGCAGAATGCCATTTCCTCTTCCCTTTACAGCAAAATATCACAAATCCGGGGCACAAATAAATTAGTACGACACATTTTCACAGCAGAGACAGTTACGTCGACAGGTGAAATCTACATTATTTACACTCTTCCACAGAATACTTCAGTAGTTCTCACATTTCAAAACTAAAATTCCTTTGACAGAACATAATTCCGACCATATCCGTGCACGCACTGACAGTCTAAATCAGTGGTTCCCAAACGTTTTCGGTCCACCGCCCCCTTGGCTCCATATACACACCCACAGCGCCCCCCTACCTTTTATAAAAAACATAAATGCGCTTTTGTTTCCACTTTTATTTATATTTAAAATATCGTTTAAATAAAATTATAAGAGTTAAACTTAATGTTTTGTGTTAATTAATAAATTAAAATTTATTATATTTTTTATGATTAACAATAATTCATCTAGCAATAGTTTATTAAAAAATGTGCTTGAATAAGATTCATAAATTCAAATACTAAGAAATTTAGTTCATTTTTTATTTTTAACACAAAATGTTCTTTATTTGAATTTTATTATACAAATAAATGAACTACTTGTCTACTAGCGCCCCCCTGTGATAATAACAGCGCCCCCTTCCACCTCTCGTACCTATTAGCGCCCACCTCGGTAATCCCACCGCCCCCAGGGGGCGGTACCGCCCACTTTGGGAACCACTGGTCTAAATGAATACGCCGCACACATGTCAACAACACGACGTACAACAGCAGTCATAACGGAAATGCTGTGCATTGGAAATCACCTAGCAACACTTCATTTGCGTCAAATGTCGCAAGGTGGAATACATTGAGCAATCTGATCACTGTGTCCGTTAATTTTTCTGCGCAATATCAACAACGATCGCCCTTAAAAATGGAGTTCGTTTAGGATATATATGTATAAATGCATATATATATATATATATATGCCACATACACAAGTAACACTGGTGTAAATCTACTGAGTACAGGGGGCTTTTCCAAAAAGGTTAAGTGGCCGGGGCGTGAAGCTGATCATTCAACTCGATCTAACGCCAAGGTTAAAAACTCCCCCATATGCATTAATGTTGCGGCGCTTAATTACGGACAATGGCTGTACTTAAGCTTGTTTGCCTCTGCTCTGAGTGAGTTAGACAGCCTACAAGGTAAAGCTGTCCCTGTATTTAAGTACCAAGTCCTGAATATATAGAAGGTATGTGGAGATAGCTCTCCACGCATTCTTAACATCATCAAGAAATGTAGGTGAGTGATAAACTGAGGAACGAATTCAGAGCACTCAGTAAAGACGAGCTTCTTACAATATGACGATCAGAGGCAATGGATGGGATCGGAATCAAAGATAATTTGAATGGTAGACAAGAATGGGCCCGCCATGTTGGTACAGTGATAAGCATTACAAACTAGCACTCTAGAAGTTCCAACTATAGCCATTAGTCTTAAAACAGAAAGACTGTCAGTACACAAAAAGCAATACCAACCCACGAAAAGTCGTGTACCAAATATACCTCTAACAGCGGGCAGAACCCAACACAGCGTCCTATCATGAGCTACAAAAGTCAGGTAACCAATTCAGCTCTCTGAAGATGCACAAAAGATTGTAAGTACTTTTCTATCCAATGCTCAACGATTTCCGTAACAACACTGCAGTTTTAAGGTTCCCAGGCTTCGACCGTTTGTCCTTCTGGTAACAGTAACATTTACACGAGTATGGGGCATTGGTGGAGAGATACTGACAGGGAAAAACGAAAGTACTCGGAGAAAAACCTGTCCCAGTGCCACTTTGACCACAACCTTCTCGCACGGACTGGACCGGAATCGAAACCAGGCCTCTGCGGTGGGAAGCCGGCGACTAACCTTCTGAGCCATGATAACAGCAAGACAAACAAACTTAATCTGAAAAGCATTTAAAAACTCAGTTCATACCTCACGGAAAACACACTGCATCTGCTGTTTAGGCAGGTACTGTCTGTTTATTTTGACAATCACACGAAAGGACTCTGAGCGCAAACTGCAGAGATCTGAATGGCAAAATAGATAGTACTGCTAATCCAAGGGCTTGGAGCAGCCAAGATCGGTGTGAAAAGATGAACAATATAAAACACTATAAATATACAACGAACCCTTGCATTTCGTATGAATAATCTGCATAAGTGACGATCTTAATGGACAAAGCGTACGGGAACAGTTGAAAAATATTACACAAATCGTGCAAAAAAAGCTTCCGTTTAATTTAAAAACCTTCAATGTCAGGAACTTTACTACCCTAAAGCACCATAATCATGCCTACAGTAAAGGCGTAGGCTGTTCTTGAAAGTCTAACAAAACTGCTGCAGAAGACTGCCAAGTTGCCTCGAGCCTGATAAAAAATGTCTCCATTTACAGTCCCATGTCTCAGTCAGGAAAAGAGGAAATAAATAAGAAAACGGATCGAAAGGAGGAACAGAGCAGTGACTACAGAAAAGAATGTTACACTTCAGGCAAACCTTAAAGGATGTCTGAACCTCATTTCAAGCACACAATACAGGTATACATTAAAAGAGCAAGAGGAAAGATCACTCCCTAAAGGAACACAAGATCTTGAAAAATGGATGGATAAATTGCAGAAATATGCGAAAGAAAACAACATACAAAACGTTTATCTAGTTTTACTTAACGCATTAAAGACTGAGGCAGTGAAATATGACTTATTCTGCAGCTTTTAGGGATTGCGCCCTCTAGCTCTTTCCACTTCAGAGATAACTTCGGAAAACATTTATGTATTATGTATTTGGTATGACTGATGGAATGATAACTGGTCCATCGCAAGGCTCTAACTACAGGACGATAATATATGTTCCGAGTGGGATTCAAACCCAGTACTAGGGCGTTAGGGAGGCCTTAGATGGCGCGGAGTCATAGGTAAAATACACATCACGTGTGTTAAAATTTGCTGTGTCTCTTAAAGTGCTTAGGTTATGTCGTATGTCTTGAAGTGATCTTAAGAAATTGACCGAATGTGGCCTAATTTAAGGTACTATACCACTATACTCGTAGCGTTTTATGGAACCCAAATGTTCATTACCGCGTTCACACAAGCGCGTCACCTGTCCCCATCCTGAGGCAGGTTAATTTCGTCCGTGTAACCCCATCCTAATTCTTGAAGACAAATTTTTATTTTATCCTCCCATATACCCTTCAAAGCGATATATTTCCCTCAGGTCTCCTCACCAAAACCCTGTATGCACCACCCCTCCCCCATACATGCTACATGCCCCGCTCACCTCATCCTTCTTGATTTCATCACCCGAATAATATTTGGTGAGCAGTACATATCATAAGGCTATATCTCATACATGACGGCGTTAGAGGACCCATTTCTCAACTAAGCACACATGTTCATTTAGCCCCGAATAAAAATTATTGTAAATTACAAGTTAAAAATTAAGTAGAACGAAGCCGTAACAGCCAGTTGTAAGGACAATTCCGGAATTTTTCCTTGTAACTGGCCGGACAGATTATAACCTATCTGGACAAACTTAAAAAAAACTACGCAAAACCTCTGTCTCAGGACAGTCTCTGGGCTAAGAATCGAACGCAGAACCTCCCAAAACGAAGCATAAAAGCAACCTGGTTGACCGCAACATTCAGTTGACAAGACTGTTTAAACGTGTCATTCAAGAATTAGTTACGGTTAAAAGTTGCGCGTCGTGAGGTAACACGCACGTAAAACTACCGCGCTCAGTTCGCACACAGTACGCCAGCAGCACTGCGTATTTGAATTTAATATACAGACTGAAAGTCGTTCTTTAAGGACGGCACAATTCGTGAAGCCTCGAGCATGCACAGCACGTGAATGGACTCATCAGTAACCTCGAGTTTATACATTCAACTAATCATTCCCGTGAGGCGAACAGATGGGAGAGGCCACAACGCTAAGTGGCGCGCATGTTCCATCCATTTCGAGTACGAATAATATCGTCAGTTCAAAGATGACACAATGCCTTAGCTAATGCAAACTGGAGCAGTTTTGACGTGTTGAACACAATCAGGACATGAACGAGAACAATGAAGTTTTACAAGGTTACAAAACAAACGCCTATTTTGAGATGTCTTCGTAAGAACTTTCAGAAAACGGAACAAAAGCTTTCACTTTCAGTTAAGTGAAACTTTGGTCTATTATTCACGTCCGATATATCTCGAAAGCGGGCCGCAAGAGAATACGGGTTCCATTTGTAAGTATTAATGGCACAAGAAATAATAGTATACGAACTTCAATTCGTTCCATAGAATGGGTGGAATGCATTTTTTTTGGATAACGTGTAGATGTAACCTGAGCTGTAAAAATGGTGCGATAATGTTCTGTCGACAATTGTTACATGAAATTTTACTTAAAAAACTTTATTACACTTCACCAAACATATCGGAAAACTGAATAATTTAATCAAATATGATTTTTTTTTCAATGGCTCGACAGCCCCTTGGGAACCTAGGCTGCCTCATTGTTCGAGGCTTCACGATCACACTTTTTAGACACACCACACTCGGTAGGACTCCTCTGGACGAGTGACCAGCCCGTCACAAAGACCTCTACCTGACAACACACAACACTCAAATAGACAGACATCCATGCCCTAGGCGGGATTCGAACCCACAATCCCAGTAAGCAAGCGGCCGAAGACCCACGCCTTAGATCGCGCGGCCACTGGGATCGGCAATCAAATATGATAAGGACTTACACAACACCGTAAATAGGACACTATTTTAACCACACGTTTGCCTTGTACATCGTGTGGCATCGGTGGAATCGCAAACGGTAGCGAAACACGTGTAACACGGCGCTGTCGGACTGTGAGCTTTGTGGTGAATGTTGCCTCGTCCTGGTTTACGTCTTCCACGGCTCGAAGTAACAGAGCTGTTGTCACGCCGCTCAACTTACCTACCGATTGCATAACCCTGGCGAAAAGAAAGGCAAGTCGCACCCAATCTCCATCCTCACTGGTCTTATAAAACTCGCTAACCTACGTCGTATTCTTTAAGTGTCGCATGTGCATTCAGCACTTCAACAACGAACGAGTAAAATGTAATTATAAATTGATTGCTTTCTTCTTACTGCAGGGGAAAAAGCAAAAAACTAGCACAAAACTTCCTTCCAACGAAATTTCATTTAGAATGGGACGGTAACTGTGTGAATAACGGGACGGAACTCGACTTCATCTGAATGAAATGAAATGTCGAGATCGTATCTTACCACTTCCACCGAATTAAAAAATTCCATCAATAATATCTGCCGATCGGACAATATTTATGATGTCACGGTCAGTGTGCATGGCGCTATATCTGTGTCAGCTCAGTTCACATGTCGCACCCACACAGTTTCGTACTGAGACATGAACTACACGTTCCTCGTAATGGCAGAAGGGCCATACTATACGTATACACTGTATTCACACAGCACTAATGGATTACACTATCAGGCTGAACAAGAAGTACTCGTCCGTTCATTACATCAAATTTGAGACTTCCACAACGTTAAATGATTCTTATTGAGGTCTTCTGGATTATGGCACCGCCTATTCTGATAGGCAGGTAACAGTGCTTCGGAGGAACAAACTGCCTCAGTCTTCAGGGTAGAGATGATGGACCCGTCATGTTCCTTCGACATGTTACTAACCGCATACCACAACACATGGTGCCATAACCCAGACGAACGCAGTGCGAATAGACAAAAGTGCCTGATGACAATAAACTAACTCCTGCCGTCACTTGAAGCTAAGGGATGCTCGTAAGTGGTCAGAAGGGTGCGCACGGTGAAATATCATAAACACAATATTTTAAAATGCTACTCTGACATTTGACTGAACGCGCAGAGTAATATAATGAATTACTGTCAACACGAGTGTAATGACATGCGAAAGTCGCTTAATATATATATATATATATATATATATATAACTTTAATGCTTCCAGACTAAATACCGTCTCACATTACACTTTAACCGCCAACACAGAAACACGAGACCAAGCAAAACACACACACACACACACACACACAAACATAAGATGTGGCCACAGGCACTTTCAGCACTTGCTCAGGCCAATCGTTGCGGGCAAACATAACCAGTAACCTTGTTATCGCTTGCGGAGGCCACATACTAATAACACTTGAGCAACCTTTAACTATTTACAAATTTACTGCATTGCAAAAAAGAAAGGCTCAATTTTTTTTGCATAATTAAATTTATATTCTAGAAGAGCAACGATGTTATATTGCGAAACTTCAGTATTATTTGTTATCGCTTGCGGAGGCCACATACCAATAACACTTGAGCAACCTTTAACTATTTACAAATTTACTGCATTGCAAAAAAGAAAGGCTCAATTTGTTTTGTATAATTAAATTTATATTCTAGAAGAGCAACGATGTTATATTGCGAAACTTCAGTATTATTTGTTATCGCTTGCGGAGGCCACATACCAATAAACACTTGAGCAACCTTTAACTATTTACAAATTTACTGCATTGCAAAAAAGAAAGGCTCAATTTTTTTGCATAATTACATTCATATTCTAGAAGAGCAACGATGTTATATTACGAAACTTCAGTATTATTTGTTATCGCTTGCGGAGGCCACAGTCTAATAACACTTGAGCAACCTTTAAGTATTTACAAATTTACTGCATTGCAAAAAAGAAAGGCTCAATTTTTTTGCATAATTAAATTTATATTCTAGAAGAACAACGATGTTATATTACGAAACTTCTTTATTATTTACCGCAGTGCTGCAGCATAGCGATCGATGATGCATTAAAGAGTTGCCAAGCAATGATGTAACGTTCACTGAGGTAAGCCACCAAACCAAAGGCATGCACGAGCACTTGTAAGTACAGATTTGCTCTGAACCGCCAAGGGATTCGCTGTAGAGCCTTCCGAATGCAGATCAATTTACAACGTAACTAATTTGCTGAACTAAACCCTTCTCGAGCCGATCCCAGTGGCCGTGCGGTCTAAGGCGTGGGTCTGCGGCCGCTCGCTTACTAGGATTGTGGGTTCGAATCCCACCGGAGGCATGGATGTCTGTCTCTTGTGAGTGTTGTGTGTTGTCAGGTAGAGGTCTCTGCGATGAGCTGGTCCCTCGTCCAGAGGAGTCCTACCGAGTGTGGTGTGTCTAAAACTGTGATCGTGAAGCGTCGTAAAATGACGAGGCCTAAGCCCCCTAGGGGCTGTCGAGCCATAGGAAAAAAACCCTTCTCGGTAGGTCACGAATCGCTAGTAAAACTACGCCGACATATGATACCATCTCTTTTCAATAATACTGTATTGGAAACAACAGAATATCCAAACGGATGGTACAGAATTATCTACAGAATACAGCAGTGATGTCCAACACTTGATTCGAGGACCGACCAGAGGATAATAAACGGACGTATACTCTTTAACACAGTGGCAACTGCACCTGCTTTAACGTTCGATAACAGCATTTTGCCAACGTAGTTTGCTGAAGGGTCTCGTTCGGAAGTAAGAACAAACAACGAATGTTTACCTAGGCATCAGCGTAACAGAGATGCAGTGTAACACCTTCTAGGCAGGAACCCAATTTTTAAATATGTGGATAAGTTTCATTTTTCAAAACGCTAAAATCTATTCCCCATTTTAAGAACAAACAAAACGGTGTGGTATAGCGATTACCAGACATGCGAGTCCCTATTATGCACTTTTCATCACGCTACGTTAGAATGGGTTCAAATGTAGCCGAAGTCATGGCTCACTATTAGGCTAACACTGCCTTCAAACTAGAACATTAAGGTAAAAATTGGCAGTATTTTGAAGACTAACATTTATGTAAATTCAGTATACAAATCAACAAGAAAAGCCACAAAAGCAGACCCGAAAACAAGACCGATCACAGAACAGCACAGGACAAATAGAGATATCTACATAACAAGCAGAATAACTAAACCAAAGAACGCAAATTTTCGTTTCGATTCTTAGTTCGATAAAGACTACTAATAATGTAACACTACTTAACGCATCATATTTTAATTTAAAACAGTAGGCATCTCAATATTTGGATTTGCAGCTGCAGTTTCATATCACTAAGTTGTGTACTTCCCTATACTATAGCAAACCAACGGACAACAAACGTTTGGACCTAAAACAAATCTATATGCACATCCATGGAAGCACAGTGCAGGGCCTACCTCATACACGAAAACATAAATTAAATTAAGACGTGTGCCAATTATGTTACGTGAGCTAACGGAAGTTACAGAATGCTCTTCCATTCATTTCTTGCTCCGTTTCGATCATATTTACAAATGGGCTACGCATTGCAGGAAACCTGATGCTAGGTGGGGCACCTTTCTATATTTTAGACTCAACTAATTACTACTACTACTACTACTACTATATTACTATTATATCGTTTTAAAAACTCAAGGAATGGGTATGATGTTTCAATAAACATGAGAGCACTTGAATTCAACGTCGATGTCCACCACAAAGCAAGTGCTAGCGATTTGTTTCGAATGTCGATAATATATACCACTTCACTATACGAATGTACCCAGAAGACCAGTCAGTTCTTTAAAGCCTATCAAAGGTTAGGACATGAACCGAACACCAACAGCTGTGCATTTTGTCCGCACACACACTGTTAATGTGCTTCGCATGTTCCTTCCAACAAACACCGGTTATTTCCCCAAACAGCACTCCCCAGTGGGTCCTGCGGAAAGGAGCACATTGTGTCCTGCGTGAGGTACGAGCTGAGTCTTTATGGGTAATGAAGATTCACTGCGGTTGAGGAGTAGTGAAATTCGAATCTGCCCGACTTCTAGAGATTTAAAAAAAAGTGATGTGACGTTCAATGACACGTCAGTTTATGAGAATATTTATTACTACGGTCGCTGCACACGAACAACATGACGATATACATAAGCAGAAACAACACCTCCTAACGCCTCTCTCGTGTATTTTTCGACTGTTTGTTTGTATAACGGCATCCCATCCCAACATCAATCACCCGACACTACACAACTTAGCATGTAATAAGTCACAGTTAAACAACAACACACAAATAACGTACATCACTATACTATCATGACAAGGGCATAAATAGGACTTTGGGACTTCAGTATTTCGGAACAAAGTGCTGTAGTGGTGACACGGAGGCTTGCGTACGACTGGAATCCGGTTCGAACATCGACGGAGATACCAACACTCGTCAGATTCCTGTGACTTCCTCTGTCTCTGAAGACGGATACCGGAACAGCCAAAGCAGCACTAAGACACGTAACGACAACCTCTGCCCAAATTCTTTAACACCACTGAAGATCAACTTCTCACCTCATATACATGCTTCACAGACTCTGCAACTGAAACTCCGTCTTTATGTAACCTAAGCATAATAACACAAAGCCGAGACGTGTGCCGACAAAACGCAGGACAGACGCTACATAAGTGTTAATTCACTTTTATTTTGAGGTAAAAAACATAATATATCGCTGATTATACCCTAGGTCTAATTACACATTTCAGGAAGTACAGTCATGCAGTGTCATCCAAATTAAACACATTCAAATCGACTTCAAAGTCAAAACAGATTAATACATAATAAGTGCATTCGTTGGTTGAATGAGTGAAGATTAATACCACTTTATGAGTGTTAAGGGTACGAATAGATGCTATCCGAACGTCCCAATAATACACTATATATATATTTAATCCTTCTATAATTTAGCAATATTCGGCACAATAAGCATTTTAATGAAGATGGTGCAATATCACAAGCACCTCCATTAGTTAAGTACGACATTGTGGAATGGACATTGCACTGATAAACTATGGAAAGAATGTTAGGAATGATCATTATATAAGAACATATTTAAGGCTCATAATTATGACGAAGAGGTCTTTAATGGGCGTATACACACAGAAATGTAGAAACTGGATGAAAATGTACATTAACGGGTCAAAAAGTAAGAGTAAGGCAAAGAGTATAGCGGTGTGACGTCGGTAAATGTAAAGAGTTTGCTAATCCGATAATACAAAAAGCCACAGCGTGCAATTAACAAAGTCGAATTAACCGTATCCGGAATAAAGTTCCGGGCAGGCGTTGACTATACTGTACGATCGAAAGCTGGATAACATGTAGGTTATTCAAACTCGATTAAACCTTTAAAGCCTAATGGTTACTTTAGGTGCCCGTAAATTTAACATTAAAAAATTCTACGTTCTAGCCACAACTGCATTTCTGTGTTTTCTATGGATTCAGGAGCAGCGATTATTTCTCTAACTAACTAACTACCTCCATGGAGCAGAGTCCTTCTTGAGAAGCAAGCAGCTCGTCAGCTAGTCAAGAAATTCCCCGCGTTTTATGGAACCCGAAGGTTCATTACCGCATTCACAAGAGCCCGCCACCTGTCCCTATCCTGAGCCATATCAATCCAGTCCATGCATCCCATCCCACATCTTGAAGATCCATTTTAATATTATCCTCCCATCTACGCCTGGGTTTTCCAAGTGGTTCTTTCCCTCAGGACTCCCCACCAAAATCCTGTATGCACCTCTCCCCTCACCCATACGTGCTACATGCCCCGCCCACCTCATTCTTCTTTATTTGATCACCCGAATAATATTTGGTGATGAGTACAGGTCATTACGTTCCTCGTTATGTAGTCTTCTCCAATCCCCTGTTACCTCGTCCCTCTTAGGCCGAAATATCCCCCTCAGCACCCTATTCTCGAACACCCTCAGCCAAAAGAACAGGCAATATTATAGTTCTGTATTTCTCTAAGCATAACTAAACAACTGGTTTTTATAATCGAGAAGGGGAGTGTTTACTGCGCGGTACGAATCTTTAAATGTAATTCAAGTTAATACTTTTTAAAGGGGACTACAGCAATAATAACGCGAAAATCTGTGAATTAATTAGACTAAACACATTTTAATTTTCACGTACATAGTTTGCCTCAACCGAGACTAAAACCGATCACGGTTTGATCCGTGCAAACAACAAAAAAGTAACTTTAGTGTCAATGTCCAATCGATATACTTAGCTCACAACTTTCTGAATGATAATGAATTTACCAAACGAAGTTTTTCCGCTCATTAACCACAGCATTCTCTTATAGCTACAATAAAGATACGTCTATTAGACATTTAACAGATACAGAGGCAAACGCGAAATCAAAGGTAATTTCAAAATTTCAACCTTTTAAATACTAGTCTATGTATTACCCTAACGACTGCTCCATCGACTTCTATCCCAAAAGGCTTCATTAACATGAAGAACAACAAAGCGAAGGTTCTTCAGCACAACACCTATCAATCACCTGAAGACACGCGCACAGACAAGTCCCGAAAAAGTCGTTTATGTAACGGACATGCTGAGCGTAATATTGGTATAATCAAGGCCATGGATCAGAAGAATTCTTCTCGAGAATGTACGTGCACTAGTCGCTAATTTAATCGTCAAGTTCCTATTTTATGCACAACCGGAACGTTCATGAGGGCCCACCACTACACGTAACCGAGTCTTTTACCAAAGCAGGCATTTCCAATACGTGACCTGCGACACATCTGTCTCGAGAATGACTTGCGCAGTTTATTTTACCCTCCTCCGGTAATTTGCAGCCATATGTCGCGAAAATCTGCCACAGCGATAACATAGGTCGCGAGAATCTAATATCCAATTACACATGCCTACAAAATCTAATATTCGGAGTAAAAGAAACTGATATTTTGGTCACAAAGATTACAAATATCTGACATTCCAACAAAAAATTTAACAGCAACCAACGTCGCAAAACCGATCCGATATTTGGACAACCCATGTCGCAAAAATCCGATGCGAGGTTAAATGTGTAGTTAATATCTGATCCAGTTACACATAGCGAAAATGCGTTACACCCGGTTACATGAGGTGCAAGAATCGAATAGTCAGCTTACAGATAACGCGGAGATTTGGTGTTTGCGCAAAAGTGTCGAAGACTCTGGTATCAAGTTAACATAGGGCGCGAACATTTTGTACCCGGCTATGCACGTGGCTAATATCTGGTATGCTGGCTACAGCTGTCGAGAAAATCTAAGATTCAGGTTACGTGTGACGTAAAAATTATTTTGGTTAGATGCAACGCGACCTGAAAGAAAAAAGGACATATCTGAAGTATGGATTTCGAAATCTCAGACATTCTAGGCTCGGGAGTCTGCGAATGAGATTTGATTTAGTGTGTCAGTCTCTTTTAAAATAGGAAAACGAGCCATTAAACTATCTCCTCAATATTTCACATCTGCTAAGTTTTATGGTAAAGTCTTCAAGTTGGGAGGTTTTTTTTTGTGGGATGCAAGACAAGCCTCTATACTTTATAGACCTATCTCTGGTGAACTGCCATTCAAAGAGATGAATGCTCAGTCTAAACCACACTGCCAGGAACACTTCTTTAAACCACTGCAGATATTCGAAGGGCGTAGAAAAAACAGCACAAGAAAGAGATATTACCACAGCCCGCATCACAGTAACATTACGAACTTTTTCAATAGAAATTTCAATGAATGGGTGAAAAAGAGTTTATATACCTCAGAATAAAATTCTTCTCAAATAATTTAATTGCCGTAACGTCCTCTCAAGCGGAAGTATCAAAAGTCGATAGAAGGTTAACAGGAACAAAATTTTAGCATGAGTTTACTGGCAGAAGAAACGAAGAAATAGAGGACAAAACTTGTGGTCTATACAGACAGCAGAGCTGTTAAATAAGGTGGAAAGGAAGTCTGCCAACTCTTGTGGATTACGTATTTCTTCCCACTCAATAACGGAGCTTACAAATGTAACAGCTGCATTATTCAGTCAGAATTCTGAAAGTTATACAGCTATCTTCAGATTCAGTTTACTCACTTAATGGGAAATATGTGGTCTACGATGTTACGCCGTGCTGTCTGGCATTCCAACAAACAATAATCTTCACAGTCATCGTCGTGAGAGCCACCTCAAATCTCGTTATGTTCATCTCGTATTTCCCGTAAGGGCTGCCGATAATCCAAATTTTGTTGAAATTATGAACAATACCTGATAAAAGTCCCGCCACCCATCAGGTACAAACGAATTGAAAAGCCACCTGAATTATTGCAATATTCTTTTGGGACTGAAAATTGAATACGCATGTAGTCTTGGTCTACGCGTACGTAATTTTAGTAGCTTTGAGATGTAAGAGTTTTAAAACCGATCTTAACGAAATAGGATAAGAGTATATGGATTGAATTAAACTTACTTCAGACAGGGTCCAATGGTGGATTCATTTGAACACGGTAACGAACCTTTGGGTCCCACGAAAGCCACGGAATTTGTAGGCCATTCGCGGCTATTCTCATAAGTGAACGCACTCCACAGGGTAGCCACTTCATCCGTTAGTTAGTTCTTTTTGTGTGGTGAAGGGCCCCACAGCAGATGCTACGGACGAACCGCAGCCTTAAGGCTTATTGTGCAACCCTGTGATGAAGATGATAATTTTTCGTTTTTCCTTGTAATGGAGCACCGGTGGAATGAAATTGACAGGGGAAAACCGAAGGACTCGGAGAAAAACCTGTCCCAGTGCCACTTTGTCCACCACAAATCCCACATGGCCTGACCCGGGATTGAACCCGGGCCTCCGTGGTGACAGGCCCGCGACTAAGCGCCTGAGCCATGGCACGGCCTAGTTAGTTAGTTAGTTAGCCAGTTACTATAACAAGTAACCAACAGTTATAAAGTTAACGTTGCCAGTGAACTGTTTATTCCAACTACCTTAGGGTATGACAGAAAACGCAGTTTTACAAAATAAAATACTGCGAACTTTACATGAGAATAAGGGTATAATTCCCACGCCCTTTTAAAGGAATATTATTTCTACATAACTTGATAGTTTACGTGTATCTACGGCTGGTGCTGTCAGTACGGCTGGCACTTTCAAGAAGGACGGTGCGCAAGCATAAGACAGAATTTGAAAAACTGCTGCAAACAACTTAATATCGAAATGCTATAATGCAGTGCCACGCACGTTCGCGGTATACTTCAACTGCTACGCACCACAGGCCTACTGCAGCTCAATCGGTCAGCTGGAAAAGAGCGACACGGCGTTACGTCAAGCCATCTCTCAGCGAGACAACTGAAATTGTTTTAAGGCGATTCATCCACGTTGTTTTCAGTCAACAAAACCAACAAATAATCGTCAACGCAACACACACAGCAAACAATATCAGCACTCTTTACAATATATGTTGTGGTGACGGATTACTAGTTGGTTTTACAGACAGCTGAAATACTTCGCATTCCGCAATACAGCAATCACAAGCTTCAAGTTTCCGTGGTTTCATAAACATGTTATGAAAATATTTGCCATATTATACAAACGTCTATCTGTAGAGTCGTCCTCGGTGGACTAGTGGTTAGCGTGCTCGCCACTGGGCCCAAGGTTCGCGGGTTCAATCCCGGCCGAGGTCGATGGATTTTTAAGGGTGATAAAAATCCGTAGCACAACTTCCTTCGGAGAGAAAGTAAAGCCGGCGGTCCCATGTCGTAGATTTACGGCATGAATCGAGATGTTTCGTAAGCAAAATTCAGGGGCCATTTCTCACCTGATTGACTGCTAGATGGCTCTGGCCATATCAAGATGAGTAGGACTTGTGCAGTCAGTGGACTGGTCACTCACTACAGAATGCACGCCTCCAGACCAAGAAAGGAGGCCCTATGCTTCGCAAGGAGCGACAGGAGGAAAACTAACTAACTATCTGTAGACTAACCCATGCCACCTTTAAAACCTGGCAATACACTGCTGATGACCGCCAGCATCCACCTAGGTACATCCCTCTAACGGTATGTAATAATGATGACGAGGATGACGGTGATGATGATAATAATAACAATTCCAAACACCGGGGCCAAGATGGTAGCACTGATACTTCGTGTTCAGGACGTCCCGGATTCAATCTCGGTTCGGAGACCGTCTATCCTGAGGTCGTTCGTGGTTTTCCTCTGTGTCTCCAGAGAAGTGCTCGGATAGTACCTGTGACAAACAACCTATTCAGTCCTTTGTGATTAGTCAACGTCAAGTGTCGTTACTGTACTTACAGCGTGTAGCCAAGTAGCGAGTGTAACAATATTAATATCCTAAACGCCAAGCTGCGGTACACAAAACTAATAAACAAACCCGTTTATATGGGCAAGTGAATGCACTACGACGTCGACAATGTACAAGTAGGAACTCTTTGCTTTAAAATTAATTTGAAGTGCATAATGAAATATACATTACGGCCAACAAAAGAGCCCGACCATGTTATAATTTGCACGAGCACTGCTAGTTAAATTACTAATTGTGCTTTTATTTTAACATAGTAGAAACAATCTTAAATTTGTTATACTGTACTTTTATCCGGTAAGCCCTCTTCGATAAGTCGGAGTGCTAAGAGTATTAAGTGCCTTCGAACCAGACACGACGCCACGGGTACATACTGTATATATCACATTATTGTCAAATGTGATTAAAAAAAACAGGCCTATGGGACATTCTTCAGTTTCCATCTTAGACTGATACGAATGTACAACGAAAGGAATAATGATGGAGATACGAAACAATACAAATCACGGTACACACATGTAAGTTGACTGGCGACTCGGTCTACACCATTGATTTCACATTACATTTGAATACCATCTATATTCCACCACTCACTCTCGTTTCTAGAACATGAATTGATCCATACGTATACTTGTAAACAGGCCTACCAGTGCTACCAACAATAAAATACAGGTCTTAGAAGAAGAGAAGGTTGTACCCGACATAAGAGCCTTACATAGACCACTAAGATCCACCTATCGGTCCCATCTACTGTAACCGAACATTATTGGAGCAGTTCGGCTCTCCCTCCCCACTCTTCTATATATAGTAGGAAGAAGAAGGGACCAGGTGTCCCGGCCAGTTGGCGTTCAGTAAAGGAAAAGCGTAGACGAATAGTATTGCGCTCACGTTTGTATTGTTATAATGGAGAAATAAAGTTAAACCTTTGAAAAGAACAGTTTCGTAATTTGGTGTATATCAAATTAAAAAGTAACTAGCAAAGATCGGTTATACTACAAGAGTCAAGAAGGGACCGATACGTTGTCCCGAAACGTCGGTACAGAATTACCATTCTACGCTGCGTAGTATCCCAGAACAGCGCAGACCTCATGAAAAAATTGTAACTTAACAGCGACAATTTCATATATCATAAAATCCCTTTACACTTAAAGGCGTTTTTGTGAGAAGCTGGACACTCCTCCATTGGAGTCGGGCTGACCCGATCTATCTATGGTGCAAAAAGTGGCCCTGGAACAGGTTTTACTCCAAGAACTTTTGTTTTCCCCTCTCAGTATCATTCCAGCAATGCTACATACAATGCTTTCACCTACCACTGACGCCATACAATATTAACAACTGATAGCGTCGGTAGTTGTGTGTCAAACACTTCTCTCTCTCTCCCTCTCTCTCTCTCTCTCTCTCTCTCTCTCTCTCACCCTTCTATTAAGCTCGCTTCGCGGTTGCACTGTCTATAAATCTCTCCTACTTGTGGATTCGATATCATATGTCAAATTGTGACAACTACATAAATTAAGAACACTAAATACATTTTGTTAGTAACTAACATTATTAAGGCGTGGGTCTACGGCCGCTCGCTTACTAGGATTGTGGGTTCGAATCCCACCGGAGGCATGGATGTCTGTCTGTTGTGAGTGTTGTGTGTTGTCAGGTAGAGGTCTCTGAGACGAGCTGGTCCCTCCTCCAGAGGAGTCCTACCGAGTGTGGTGTGTCTAAAGTGTGTGATCGTGAAGCATCGAAAAATGAGGTGGCCTAGGCCCCCAAGGGGCTGTCGAGCAATTGAAAAAAAAACTAACATTATGGAGCAGAGGCCCTCTTGAGATCTTGACAGTTGCTCAGCTAGTCAAGCAATCCCCCGCATTTTACGCTACCTGGATGTTCATTGCCGTATTCACAAGAGTCCGCCACCTATCCTGAGCCAGATAAATAATGCTTGCCTTCCTATCCTATTTCCTTAATACCTATTTTACTATTATGCTCAACTCTATGCCTACATCTTCCAAGTGGTCTCTTTCCTACATGTGTAACCACCAATATACTGTATACATTTCTCTTTTGTCCCATTCAAGCTACATGACCCGCCCACCTCATTCTTCTTTATTTGATCACCCAAATAATACTTTGATTTCAGGCTTCCGCCGCGATGTTGATGAGATCTGGGCTCTTCTGGGTTATTACACGGCATCGTGTGGTAATTGTTTACCGACGTTTCGGGACAACGTATCGGTACCATCCTCACGGGTCAAGATTCCAAGCAGGAAAGAAAGCCTGTAACAAAGGAACTGGACAGCACAGCGGGGTAGGGTAAATAATTACCACACGACGCCGTGTAATAACTCAGAAGACCACAGATTTCAAATAATACTTGGTGTTTAGTACAGATCATGAAGATCTTCATTACGCAATCTTCTCCAGCTGGTGTTACATCCGTACGCATAGGCCCAAACACCCTCCGCAGCATCCTACTCTCGAACACCCTCAACCTATGTTCCATTTAATATGAGAGACCAAGTTTCACACACATACAAAACAACAGGCATAATTATAGTTGTTTATAATCCAATGTTTGTATTTTTGGATAGCAAACGGGGTGACAAAGATTCTGCACAAACAGCATCAACATTCCCTGAATTTAATATCCTCTTAATTTCTTAATGAATGCAATATTCCTTTGTTCCGTGTCGATCCAAAATATTATTCCCGTTACAAAACATTACCAAAATTAAAAAAATGCATGCTACACAGTTCTTTTATTTCTAAAAGCTATAATAAAACACACAGTACTTACATAGCACAACATGTTGAACGGTATGAAGTCAGTGATCTACCAGTATTCCGAGACCGTCATATGTGCCTTCAATCCCAGATTGCCTTCAGTGACGGAGTTTGCAGTCAGTGTTCACCACGATTAGTACTCAGTTTTTGGCTTAAGTTAATACCACATATTCTTCCTCGCGAGATTTACTGGCGTCATGGCGAATTATTAGACAAATTTAAATTTAGATGCAATGTTAATGACAATGACACTTAGAACATTATTTATTTTCCGTGAACGTAACAAATAATTAGCTTCAATTACGATTATCTGTGTTAGCAATACCACAACGTTCCATAAGCCAGTTGACTTTTCTTGCATTTTGAAACTGTTACTGCCTTCAGTGACAGTACTCCTGCACTAATACAAAAATTTCCAAGGCAGTGACACTACACTGTCAAGATTGTATTCATTTGCCTGGGAAATATTTCAACCCCAAGTAAATTATTTAGTTTAGCTAATGAAGAAGGAAACGCAGAAAAACGTGTTAAGTTAACGCTGCACTAACGACGATTGGCCGGCATCGTTAATAATTACGACGGATGAGCAATTGTGGCTACTCCCAAGCTGAACGTGCGTGAGCGTGTGTTAATTATCACCGTAATAATGTCTCCGAAGCGTACTTCGCCAAATCCCGCGATATACTACCACACAGGCCCGCAATAAAGCAGATTCTAGGGGCTCGCGCGCCACATCGTTGCCATGGAGACTGTTGTGCCCCGCCCCCCTCCAGATTTCCAATCGACACCTCGTACCTCGTCTTTGCGCAGCGTGACGTCATATTGTTGTGAGAATTATCAGATAAAGTTTTAATAACCATACAACAGGCCGACCCTTTTGCACCAACCTTTCTTTCGTGCTTACTCTGACTTCTTCCTGCCTACTCATTGCAGGTGTAGAGGCTTATTGTTGCACTTAATCACACTCCGTGACACACACACCCACACAGACTCGGTAGACTCCTCTAGACGAGCGATCAGCCCGTCACAAAGACCTCTACCTGACAACACACAACACTCATAAGACAGACATCCATGCCGCCGGCGGGATTCGAACCCGCAATCCCAACAAGCGAGCGACCGCAGACCCACGCCTTAGACCGCGCGACCACCGCGATCTTACACCAGTCTTAGACAGGCAGTGCATTAGAAACTAAGTAACTTTCAACACAGTGCATCATGAGAAACAACTGTTAAGTGTCATCTTAAATGGAAACAAAGCCAAGAATTTATATTTTATTAAGGATGTATTCCACTCATCACCAAAAATTATTCGAGTGATCAAATCAAGAAGAATGAGGTGGGCGGGGCATGTAGTACGTATGGGTGAGGGGAGAGGTGCATACAGGATTTTGGTGGGGAAACCTGAGGAAAGGAGACCACTTGGAAGGCCCAGGCGTAGATGGGAGGATAATATTAAAATGGATCTTCAAGTGGGATGGGGGCATGGACTGGATTGATATGGCTCGGGATAGGGACAGGTGACGGGTTGTTGTGAATGCGGTAATGAACCTTCGGGTTCCATAAAACGCGGGGAATTTCTTGACTAGCTGAGGACCTGTTAGCTTCTCAAGAAGGACTCTGCTCCATGTAGTAGTTAGTTAGTTAGTTAGTTAAGGATGTATTCCTCAAAGAAACGCATTTTTTGATAAAAGTAAGCTTGGGGATTGGTGAGGGAAAAGAATACTACTTCCTGGACTTGGTATGACTTGCAATGAACAAAACAGTACAAACACATTAACCACTGTGCAGAGCCGTCGATCTAAATAGCGCAGGTTGCAATGTAACTTAATGCATTCCTAAGACAACTAACCGTGTGATAATTTGGAATGCAGCTCGGAAGAACTGCATGCAGTGCGAACCTTAAAGACAAAAATTTCATATCTCAATAAACAACAGTAACATTTTACACATAACTCGCAAAGATAACTTTAGAAAAGGAAGGACTACTACTTCGAACTGTTCTTTTGTGCTTACAGGAATGCGTAAGTAAAAACAATGTACGTCGTTTCGTGAATTCCATGTCCGAAATCCATCCTCTGAGACGAGGGTTACTCTACAGTGTGATGAAAATTACAATTAGTGGCGGTTAGGTTGATCAAATGATGATGAAGAGTGGGATGGCTGAACGCACAGCCAGACGCCTGGTCATGCGCTGGTCCAGTGCTGGCGAATGGAATCTGGTGCTGCGTTTATTGCCGGTACGGCAGGTACGTTCTGCCTAGAGCACTGTCACAGACTTGGCCGGGGAGACAATGCGTCCAGTGTTGAGCTTTGGTACTGAGGGCAGGGTCCTGTTATCGCAATGCTATAGTACTTTTTTCACCATGACTGGTCTATGAGAGGCTTTTCACTGACTAAGTGCTCAAATGACCGCGGAAAGGAAATTAGGATGGTTACCTCTCAGGAAAGACATTACGAAGGTGTACACTCAGAACAGCAGTAGTTACAGGGTAAAGAAGCTTACGTTTGGCGAATACGCTGAAAGAGACTGGCGTATTGCCAAAACAGTAATATGTATGTTGTTCATGCGAAAGTCATCCAATAATTTTAGGCCTCGTAACAAGAATTCGCGAAATTTGTGTTTCATTTTGACGAAAGAACACAGATTGAAGCTGTTGGAGAACAAGGGGTTGAGGAAGGTATCTGGAAACGAAGACACAGAAAGTAACAGGTGGCTGGAGAAAATTGCATAATGAAGAGCTTCACTGATTTGTACTGGTCACCAAATCTTATTAAGATGATCAAATCAATGAGGATGAGATGGGCAGGGCATATTGCACACATGGGAGAGGAGAGAAATGCATACAAGGTTTCGGTTTGAAAACCTGAAGGATAGATGGAGACCGCATGGAAGATCTAGGCCCAGATGGGAGGATAATATTAAAACAGATCTTAAAGAACGGGAAGGGAAGGTGTGGAATGAATGCATCTTGCTCAGGATAGGGACCAGTGGCTGTCTCCTGTGACCTTCGTATTCCACAACAAGCAGGAGGTCCTTGAGTCTCTGAGGTCCTACTACCTTCTCAAAAACGATTTTGTCACAAGAACCCAATTAATTAATTAATTACAAGGGTTCGGGAGACACGTATCTGACGTCTAGTACTGTGAAAAATTAACGGTCAGCAACAAAGATCTCCAGACGCTAAGATTATATTCTGCACCGGTCATTGGGCTGGGTTTATCAGTTCCGAAATCTGTGATGCGAAAATTTCGTAAGTTACACATAACATCACCATGTAATTTCAGTCACGTGTCGCAAAAATCTCATACACAAACTATACAATTTGTGACATAGAAAGGCAGCACGTGACCTTCGCACTTGAGCTCCCTAACGCAGACGACGAAACTACGGAAGTTACAAACTGTGCATCAGAACGAACCATACGTCTCGTAACTTTCAGAAATTAAATTACAAATCGCATTGCTGCTTTTTTAAACTGAATATGTCTTGCTTAACTGCAAAGGAATATGACGTTTTCTACTTTTGGCCACAACAGCGTTGCCAGGCAGCACAGAATAAGCACCCTCTTTGTGGAACAATGGTGCCTCTCATCTCGAGGATCTGTAAACACTGCTCATATTCATTCTAAATGCCAGCTGTAACATTACTCGCGCTCTCTCGCGGCCAGTTTCGAAATACCCACACGACTTGTTATAAATTACAGTCCCATTTTCCTGTCTTTCTCTCACTGTATCCTGTGAATAAAGTAGCTGACTTCCCGTTGATCCAGGAATTCATATTGTTTTTCCTCTCGTACAACTACGAGTACTTTTCAGATCTTCACAGACCGGCAAAAGCCGTTTCTTTATCTGCAAACTGAGCACTCATTTTCATTCAAAACGTGTCCTTTTTTAAATCACGGCAATTGTACGGTTATGCAGCAGACATTCTATTGTCATGATAATCACCAGAAACTTCCCACGATGAAGACGTTTCATTTACACTGCCGCCGGGGGGCCATAGCAGCGCGCAAATAAAGACATGAACAATACGTGACGACGGCGAAGACAAGAACAGTGCCGTCTAGAAGACTGGCTGATCACGACGTACAGTGCTACGGTCCTGGACGAATTGCAGAACAGTGAAAGTAAAAACAGAATTTGTCGCTATGCATCACGTCATGAAGACATGTGGGGAAGTGCGATGAAGCTCCAGCCGTTCTTAACCACGGACTTAGATAAAGCCGGTAATCAGCTTCACACTCAGGCTACTTTACTCTCAACAAGAAAGCCTTATACAGGAGGACCGAGTGGGTCCCAGAGCCGGTCTGGTCGCAGGAGCAAGGACAGTCCTCGGCCGGGAGCCCCATCACGATCTCTCAGTCTGCAGCAGTCAGTTTACTGACTCGGATATCTGGGCTCAAATTTAATGACAGTACAGCGTCACATCAGTCATAAAAGTGGAAATGTCTTAGCCTACGCCCGATATTAATCTGAACCGTACAATATCTGAAACAGCCTAGAAACAAGATTCGCCCACGAAAGCCATCAGACCGGGTTACGGTTTTAAGCAGGTAATGAGGAAGTGTAAAATAACTTATTGAATTTTAGAATGCTGCAGATAAACTATTAAATTAACTGGACAAATATTAAATTTTATTCATAAAATTAATTAACAGAATTTAAGATAACAAAGAGAATAGCTATAAATTATAAAGAAGACAATTTAAAAGTATATTTGGTTTACAAGGCTTGGAGGGATGTGTTTAATATTGGTGAACAAACAGGGGTGGTGGACTTCTGTATAGTGTGACTCAACAAATATTTGACTCGATGTGATAAGATCTCAAGTTGCACTACAACCACCAGGCCGGGTTACAGTCGATGACACAAACAACAAATATATCTATGACAGTGACAAAATAAAACATTCTCTGAATTCCGGCTGCTATAATAACAGGACTATCGTCGCCATAGCATTAATAATAGGATACTACCGTGACAGTTCTGCCATCGTTATTTCTGAACTGTTAAAAAAATTCTCCTCACACTTGCCCTCGCCTTATTCTCAAATTCCTGTACGCTTGACAGAGAATCTCCAATTATTTAGCCTCTTATTGCTTTATTCACGTACAGTAAGAGTTCTGGCACGTACTACGTCTATTGTATTTGGTATCTACTGTACTACGCTATCGGTAGAGTGCGGAGAACCCCTCGCAATGCTTTACACAGACACTTCGTCTCTTATTATGAATGACCCAAAACACCTACGTGTAAAAACAATAAGACAGACAGGCGAATGTTTGGCATAGCTGTTTTCATGCACACTTAACATCAATATTGCCATTCTTGCCTCGGGCAAAATCGGATGCAACTGTTTTTGTTAATAATCAAAGCCGCGTGTTATGTAAATGTTCTCTGCCCGTACACATGACAGTAAAGTTTTCAGCTCCCTGGTAATATCGACGTATGGAAGCATAACAAAGGCACGCAGGAATCTAAGTTAGAATCAACTCCAGGCTTTTCAATAAAGCGAATATCAGCTTTCCGATGCAGCTACACTCAAAGACAGCATGAAAAGATTTTCGCGACTAAATAAGGTTTAGGCTGAAGACGAGTAGGCTAACTACTAAGATACAAAGTCTAAATTCTCCATATATTTATCCCCATGAAGACTAAAAACCTGCGACATTTTACAAGCATTCAGTTCGTACCTCACAGAGAACAGTTTCCATCAAAATGACAACCTGCTTAAAGCCGAATAGACGAAGAACTGCTGTTTATTGTAGGAAACACGGAATGCACAGATACACTGCGCGGGCAAAATACAGAGTTTATTAATGCTAAATCTGGCGGTATGAATACTTACCGCTGGGCTTTAAAAATTTACCCTTCAAATAATTACAGTAATTTCTTTCTCACTACGTAACAAATTTGTACATTCTGCCCACACAATGCCTGTCAGTGTTTTACTGATCTCACGACAAACAGCGACTTATTCCGTATACAGCATTACTTCACTGGTTTGTGACGAAGTGTGTTTACTGCGCGGTACAAACTGTATCTTTAAATAACATAATTCTATAAAGAGTTAATTAAACACCCTCTCTTGAAGACGCATCAGGAAGCAATGATTAAGCACACAATCAGATGTAAATGGGTAGTCAGGTAACGGACCGGCAGCGTCATTCTAGAGGCACAAGCCCCCATTACCCAACAGATAAGAGAGAATGGCCCTCACAGCCTGTCTGGATGTGGTGACAAAGAAAAGTCATGACCCCCCTGCCTTTACGAGCAATGAACCCTAGTCCTACAGTTTGCGGTCAGTCATTACACGAACATAGCTCGCTGACGCAAAAGATAATACCGAAATCTTCACACCAGAAGACTGTCTTTTAAGCTCTTCACTGTGGAAGAGCACAAAAATTAACATAAATTGATTACAAGGATTAGCCGTGAAAGCACAAATAATAGGTACCATTGAAAGTGGATTTATTATCGAAAACATAACATGTTGCAACATCAAATAAGAAACAGTAGGTGAAATTTAACGACACCTCACAGACATAACAATGAATATACATGCGTGTTTTGTGTTACAGTAACATCTACTGATTATTATCTTAGGTCCATTCACGTAGAGGTTTTGATGCCAAATTTGCTATAGACAACACTAAGCCTATAGTTGTGATTTGATGATTACATTATTGAAATGATATAGCATAACGGCATGGGAAGCAGCACGAACAAACAGAAAGTGACCACTCCTATTTTTAACACACAAACCTTAGGGTAACATACTCAACTATTTGATCGCGTGGAAGGGGGCTTTTCTGCAAGCACCATTATCGCACAAAGGGCTGCATTTGCTGGAACTTCGGAAACTTGGTAGCACGCGGGAGTATGACGCAGACGCTAATTCAGTAACTCGAGCCTACGTGGTTTCTGGGTGTTATGACATACATTAACTGTCTTCCAGATTATGCAACTGTACACACCGCACCAGAAGTTACACCAGAGACTCAGTTAACAATCAGGCAGCATGACAAGCGAATTATGGAGTAAGATTTCAGTCACGTAAAATGTAACAAACGCGAAACACAGAGAAGCACGTAAGTTACTATGCACTTAATATTAAACATTTATAGCAGTGGTCGATATAAAGGCACCAGTTGATTTAATACGTTAAAAAACTCTGAATTTTTATCGCAGGCCTTATTTTCGTATGCTTTCAGAATAAAGATGGATAATGTCACGACCCAGCATTAAAGGATTCGTATTTCTAATGGAGGCACAGCGTGTTTTCTGTACGTATGCTTATTTCTTACATCCCACTGCGTGCTACAGTTCCCACCCACATCATCATCCCTCATAACAGCCGCACATTGTTAAACAAACCAAGAGCTAAGGCTGTATCTTTTAATGGAAATACAATTGCTTAGGATATTACACGCGTTATATACATACAGCGTGTTTCATAAGTCCATCCGGGATTTAGAGGCTTGGCCGTGCAGTAGCAAACCCACATATAAGAGATAAAAGCATGCCAACGGATAGAGGAAATGTAAAAGTTTTTTCGTGACAGATGCGATGGCGTAGTTACCCGTTTCTCCGCTAGGAGGCAGTGGTGTGCAAACATGGCGTTTTCAGGTAAACAGAAAGCTTCATATGTTGGAACGTGTGTGGCAGGAGCTAGATTACAGTATTGACGTCTGTCGAGTCACCAAAGGGGGACATATTGAACATTTGTAAGGTAGGTTCAAAACTTGGATATGTACTCTTTTCACTGACATGCTCTCATCCCCCGTGTGTGATTTGGCTCCTGAGCTACAGACCTCCGAAATCCCGGAGGGATTTATGAAACACGCTGTATATAACGCAATACCTGTATTAGCAAATCGAATGCCTTTTTTTTTCACATCTTAGTGCAAAATGAGCTATTTTTGCGCCAGGTATGTGTAAATAAGATGAAAACATTAAACAAAATAATCAGCACATCGCGGGACCTGTAACACGGCGAACAAACAGATGGAGCACTCTATCACAACTGTGCCCTAGGTCGTTTCAGGCAAATGTCAGGACCTGTGATCCTGAACATGCCACAACAGTACCTAACAGTGCTCAACGCTGTAGTCGTCACCTTCACCGGAGACGCGAGGATGTGCGTAGCGTGAATCTCGTACAATCGCATGTCTTTCCCCCAGACACCCACCACAGCGGTAGCTGCTCAAGTTCTAAGCAATCTCAATGCACGGCCCCAAGGACAGTTCGGGACTCAGCTTTGCGGTGCGAGAAGCTTGGGAAAATGAAAAGGAAACTGAGCTGAGTCTCGAACTGTACCAGTTTTTTTGCGCAGTTTGTCCCTCGATTTCCGAATGATCTATGAGTAAAATGAGAAACATGTTCCACAGTCACAACATATGTCCATCTACAAACATGAATATAAAAATCTCACCAATTAAACCACAAAGATGATAAAGAAGACAAACGTTTCTCCAATTTAGTGAAATAAAAAGTAAATTTCTCACATGAAATCACAAAACACTCCACAACTTACGAGCACACCTACGTTACTGTAAAGTCAACTAAGATGAAATTGAAATTAAAACCAACTTGATGCACCTTCTTTATTATAAATTTTAATAGTAGATAATTAACTCTTAATTAACCCGACGTGTTTCGGTCAGGTACCTGACCATCTTCAGGGGTTTACTACATTTAGTTGCGTAGTCCATATGTTAAACATAAACAAGACATGATCCCACAAGGTCTCGTCGCATATAAAGTTTTCACAAATCACTAAAAGTCACTAAAACTCGTTTAAAGAACTCTTAAAAACAGTTAACACCTGCAATCCTGCAATAGTTCCACCTTTGCAAAACTTATAGCACTGTTGTTGCACAATACTTTGTCATAATCACCCACGCGTCCTGCATTTTCTATCGCAGTATGTCACGTAGAGAAGCTGTGTAGTGTACCTTCCACTGTGGATCTGCTATGATCTGATATTATGTCTGCGCGTTATTATTGGCTTATTGTTATTATCATATGCATGGTTTTGCATTGCCGTTTTTTGTGTTTCCTATTACGTGGACTGTGTTTTATGCGTGTTTGGGGTGTATCGGTTGCTTGCTGTCGGTCCTAGTGACTAGTAGCATAGTGGCCGATCCCAGTGGCCGTGCGGTCTAAGGCGTGGGTCTACGGCCGTTCGCTTTCTAGGGTTAGGGTTCGAATCCCTTCGCGGGCATGCATGTGTCTCTTGTGAGTGTAGTGCGTTGTCAGTAGAGGCCTCTGCGACGGGCTGATCACTCGCCCAGAGGAGTCCTACCGAGTGTAGTGTGTCTGACAGTGATAGTGAAGCCTCGACAAAGAGGAGGCCCTGGCCCACTAGGGGCTGTTGCGACATGGAAAAATTATACATTATAGTGAAATATGATTCACAGATAGAACTGCGTATTTAAAAAAATGTAGTCCGCATTTTTTTTTTCCTATGACTCAACAGCACCTTTTTGGGTGCCTAGGCCTCCTCATTTCGAGGTTTCACGATCACACACATTTGAGACACACACAGTCGGTAGGACTCCTCTGGACGAGGGACCAGCTCGTCGCAGAGACCTCTACCTGACATCACACAACACTCACAAGAGACAGACATCCATGCCCCCGGTGGGATTCGAACCCACGATCCTAGTAAGCGAGCGGCCGCAGACCCACGCCTTAGACCGCACGGCCACTGGGATCGGCGTAGTCCGTATTTACTACCAGTAAATATGTCAACCTTTATGGATACTTGACAGCGAAACAGATTTTGGATTCAAAGAGACACTTAGAGAAACCAGACAATGACTAACCATGACCAGCAAAATGTACTTTTTTTCCGATACCTGCCGTTTGACCTAAAAATGTTTACTTATTGTACTTTAGCGAGATTTATCATTGAAAGGTGGAACCAATCCACCCTGAAAGTGTAAAGCTGATTATGCAGTACGTAAGAAGAAGCTATCTGTGTCCTATAGCATTCAGCCAGTGACACCGTGATTTCAGGCTTCCGCCGCGGTGTTCATGAGATCTACGCTCTTCTGGGGTATTACCCAGCGTCGAATGGTAACCCTTTACCGACATTTCGGGACAGCGTATCGGTCCCATCTTCAAGACCCAAGAAATCCAAGAAGACTTCTTGACCCTTGAAGATGGGACCGATACGCTGTCCCGAAACGTCGCTAAAAGATTAACATTCGACGCTGGGTAATACCCCCGAAGAATGCAGATCTCGGCCAGTGACACGTTTCCGGGCACACACAAAGCACAGCCACTCCCCTTTCCCTAGTGCAGACAATCCAACACACGCTACAGCACAGCAGAACCACGATCCGGTTATGTTCAACTGTTTCCTTCCTTTCGCTCCTTGCGGAGCATAAGGCCTCCTCTCAGAGGTTACTGTGGTCTGTAAGTATGCATTGAGTAGTGAGTGACCAGCCCACTGACTGCACAATTTCTACTCATCCTGATGTGACTGCCAGAGCCATCTAGCAGTCAGTCAGGAGACTTGGGTGAGAAAGTGTCACTGAATTTTGCTTACGAAACATCTCTTTTCATGCCCGTAAGGTATGTGCAACTGTACTTATGTAATAATATGCATTGACAGTCATAAAAATACAGATCTCCAACGATTTGTTCAACTGAAATGGTATGATCTCAGTTTACACTGGCAACTGCCTGATTCACCACTAGGCAACATATTGGGCAGTGTCTTCTTTAGACTCGTCATTTTGCTTTCATTAATTCTCACTAAATCATTTAAATATTAGAATTCTCAGTCTTGCTATACGACATACTGGAACAACTACGCTAATTAGTATAACGGACTCTTTAAAATTTTGTATAATTACACGTCGACAATTCATTACATGAAGTTAACTGACATAGAGATTTCAGGAAAAATTAAAAAGCAATTTCGATCTCACGTGAGCGCCCCTTACATTGCAGTCCGCATATCTATACTACAATTGTTTATATTTCGCTCACAAAATTCAATATTCGAGTCGTTAGAGACGTTATGCCCTGCCAACGCTAAACAGTTACCGAAGTTTAGAACAAGTTTGATGCATCAAATTAACGGTTAGGCTCTCTTCAAAACGCCAGTCAGTATCCGTATTTACCCGTCAACAAGGCGTAACACGCCAAACAATCGTCATCGGCACCGCTGCGAGAACATCAAATTTCGCAAAATCAAATCATTTTCCACGGAACGAGATTTTTTTTGGGGATCGCGCGTCTTAAATTAAATCCTTTAATCTGACCACGAGTGATGGACATTTTACACGACTTTTCAAATTTGTGAGATAAAATAAAGAAGAACAGAGGGTTTCGATTTAAGTCTGAAAGACTTGCGGTCCAGACAAAAGCATGGGGCTTAGGTAAGTACTTACACAAGCTTAAGTAACGCTCAAAAGTACACCCTTCACGTACCACATTGTTGTGAACTTAGTTCCTACCTTACAGTGAACACACACAGTCTCCATAACGAACAACGTTGATGCTGTTAGGGAATAATCACCGTTACTTTTAGAAACATACTGAACACATTCATGATATCTAAGACAAACCGAAGTTCATTAACGTTAGAGCAGCATGTAAATATACGCACTTTGTGCTTTAAAGAGGAATGGGGTTAAAAGTCATTCCCGTTATGGTCGAAACACCCCAAGGCATTATTTATCGTAACGTTGGTAAATGGGTGCCTATAAAAATTCACATTATAAAAAGCTGGTTTCTTTATCGATTGTGATATTACACGCCAAAGTATTAGAGACATCTGCAATACCCGCACATTGTAGGTAAGAACGACAGAACGACTTTCATTTGTTTTACAGCGTGAGGACGGTTCAAATTGCGATCGATAAATCATAAATCATACTATTGGAACACATCAAGTTTAGTTGGGACTTTTGTGTGCTTAGAAATGGCACAGCGGTATTCAGGAGTGCAGCATTTTGTCACGGAGCGGGAGCGAATGGGGCAAACAGTTGTTTTATCAATGACAAATCGATTCTGTTACCACCTGAGCAGGAACGCTGGCCATTCTGCTGAGTAGACACTCACAGGGGCACCACCTGCGGACTTTTTCCGGTTTCTGAGGGTCGCCATTTCACACCATTACTCACCTGGAACAAAGGACGAGGCACGTTACTGATCCAGTCACTGTCTTTGTACCAACAAAGGACGAGGCACGTTACTGATCCAGTCACTGTCTTTGTACCAACAAAGGACGAGGCACGTTACTGATCCAGTCACTGTCTTTGTACCAACAAAGGACGAGGCACGTTACTGATCCAGTCACTGTCTTTGTACCAACAAAGGACGAGGCACGTTACCGATCCAGTCACTGTCTTTGTACCAACAAAGGACGAGGCACGTTACCGATCAAGTCACTGTCTTTGTACCAACAAAGGACGAGGCACGTTACCGATCCAGTCACTGTCTTTGTACCAACAAAGGACGAGGCACGTTACTGCTCCAGTCACTGTCTTTGTACCAATAGACATGCACCAACAGTTTAGACAATATTGCAATTACAGGTGAGTGAGATGCGAGGTTCTGCCAATAACACAGAAGTGCAAAAGATGTAAAGACATGGGCAGACAGAATATGCAGGTGATAACTTGGGCATTTTAGTGTGAAATGAAACATATGTCGGGTAGAGAGCAATTCGTATGGTTGTAAAAGAAACAGGAAGCGGAATGGCATGGCCAAAGGCAAGAATTTGGAAACCAAGATGGACTAGGGCACGATTTCAAAAACGAATAAGCCCCCTATATTTGGGAGAGTATAATGACTACCACGTATTATAAAAATGATTGGAACAGAAAACCGCGGCAGAAGAATCGGTTCGTTGTAAATGGCTTGAGTATAAACGAGGACGCAGCTAACAAGAAACATTAAACTGTACAAATGTAACGAAATTCTTAAACTCTGGAAAACGTTTGCTTGAAAGCTGATGTAAATGACAGAATGCAGTTGGTAAGACAGTCTGTCCTTATTTGTGTTTATGGACGAAAATAAACAGAAACTAGAAAGGGGGTGCAGAGAATAATGAAGGTAATAATGGTAGTAGTAATGATAGCAATGGTGTATACTTGTAGCATTAGTAGTATGAGGAGCAGTAGTAGTAGCAGCAGCAGTAGTAGTAAAACACGACAGCAGACGCAATGTACATGTAACAAGCCAGCGTTCCGCTCGAACGTGACGTCATGCGGACGGATGCACGTAGTACAACTAAACAGTACACTGACTGTTACAGCAAGAATACAACAACGTTGTTTCGGGAGTCTACAGTTGCAAGTAATAAGGAACACGTCCTCTCAAACAACTTAGTCAACGTCTAGAAGTTAGAAAAAACTGACCACATGAGCATGCCACAAAACTAAAGCGAGAAACCAACTCAAATACTGCTTCACAATTTAACCCTTTAAAGACAAAGCGCAAACTGTTTTATTTAAACACCCAGTTCGTACCGCGCAGTAAACACTTTTCATCTCGGTTATAAAAACCAATCATTTTAGGTTATATAGGGCAAAAGTTACTTTTTGTTCTGAGACAAATACAATACACAAAGAACGTTGTGGGCACAATGTATAATTTTTTAATGTTAAACCAATTACTGTGTCAAGTAACCAGTAGGTTTTGAAAGGTTAAGAATCTGACAACAACAGGCATATAAATCTGGTACGAGAGTATGTTATCAGGAGTACAATTTCGGCGACATGCTGGTTTTATTCACTTTAGAAGCTACATGACATCATCAAGTTTCCAAAACAGTGTCATCGTGTACAAATACAAGAACAGAGTGTACATCGCTGAAGAAATGACACTCATTTCTGTTTTATGGACATGAGACATGGCATCATGCAGTGAGGAATCAAAATTACAAAACAGTAAAAACAAAGTGTTCATAAAAAAGGGGAGAAGAGGAACGGAGTCGGAATGATTATGGGAAATGTATATCTAAACGTGTCACTGTCATTAATTAAGGATCACGCCTTGAAGATGGAGGCACGAGAGGATGCTGGTGCATCTTCACACTTTATTAGCATCGGCAGGGGATCGAGGCGAGTCCACGTGGACCAGCAGTTCAACATGGACTCACATCCAGCCGGTGTCTATTCTGTCAAATGTCAATGAACAATGTAACTGGAGATTCGAATTCCCATCATAACAACACACATACTAGATTTAAACTTGATTCATTCCTTTTAATAATGTCAAGTATCGGATATCATCCACATGCTTCAAATGCATTAATGGTTGTTTACATTTGTGGGACCACTGAAAACGTGTTGTTTTGAACACAAATAAAATAACATTTTAGAATATCACATAGGTTTATATAGTTGTATTGGATGGTAAACACCGGCAGAAGTATCTGGAAAGTTTTGAAATGTGGTGCTGGAGAAGAATGGAGAAGATCAGTTGGACCGATCGTGTGAGAAATGAAGAAGTATTACACAGAGTCAAGGAGGAGAGGAATATCCTACATACAATAAAAAGAAGAAAGGCTAAATGTATTGGTCACATCTTGCGTAGGAACTGCCTTCTGAAAACGTGATTGAAGGAAAGTTAGAAGGAAGGATAGAAATGACGGGAAGACGAGGAAGCAGGCGTAAGCAGCTACTGGAAGAACTTAAAGGAAAGAGAAGATACTGGAAATCGAAAGAGGAAGCACTAGATCGCACTCAATGGACAACTCGCTTTGGAAGAGGCTATGGACCTGTCGTAAGACAGACTACAGAATGAATGAACCGGCAGAAACTGCAAAATGTAGTTTAAATTCAAGCACTCTAAACTGTGTTACGTTTCGAGTACAGTCATCACGAAAGTACCTGTGAATCAAAGAATAATAAAAACATATGTACTGAAAGTACAATGGGCTGCTGGATCGTGTAAGTGCAGGAAGCAATAACACTGTCAACCATACAATGAAACATTTACGAAAAACGGTAGATAATTAGACACAATTACCAGCCATTATCGCTGCAGCCTCCGGGTAATAAACCACTGCAATACAACACGTTTGTTATTAATGCAACAAGCGAGGGCTTAGCCTAATGCTGGAATCATAACTCACCGATACTAACATACCTAACGACGACCACGAACGCATTAAGGCACACGGTACCTTCCCACAGTCCGAGTTTGTCATGAATGAAACAAACATTAATCAGAACGTTAGTTAATAACACGATGCTACGTCACAACACTACCTCACAAGCTCTGGTTCACGTCTGATAAATGACACATAGAGCAAAGTAATAAAATCATCAATACTTGAAAGCGCTTTGCTTCTGATATAAATTCGTTTTAATTCGGATGTATATTGTTCTGACGCGACACAGATGAATGGTGTGTGCTAACTACAGTCCGTAACATAGGAAGTCCACAGATAGCAAAACGGTTGAAATCTGTGGTCTTCTGGGTAATTACACGGCGTCGTGTGGTAATTATTTACCGACGTTTCGGGACAACGTGTCGGTCCCATCTTCACGGGTCAAGATTCCGAGTAGGAAAGTAGGCTTTCCTTTCCTACTCGGAATCTTGACCCGTGAAGATGGGACCGAAACGTTGTCCCGAAACGTCGGTAAATAATTACCACACGACGCAGTGTAATTACCCAGAAGACCACAGATTTCATCAACATCGCGGCGGAAGCCTGAAATCAAAGCAAAACGGTTGTCAATGCTCACAAAAATGAACATGCGAGATCTTAAAAACGGTGGACACTTCATACAATAATCTCCGGAGCCATTACACCGTGCAGTCTGGTACGTGAAAGCCATAGTCCAGAGAACAATATGACTTCCAACAATGCGGTGTCTTGATCGAAGTCCCCACATCTGTCGACGACTTTTGGCGAGGCTCAATGTGACCAGCACAATGATGAGCCATTAGTGTCGTGTTCATTAAACGGTCTTTCCATTTAGCAGAGTTTATTCAAATTTTTCTTGAGGCGCAACAACCTTACTCGGGCCCAGGACGCCTCATTGTTGAGGTTTCGAGATCACGACACACAACATTCGGTAGGACTCCTCTGCACGAGTGATCAGCCCAACACAGAGACCTCTACCTGACAACACACAACACTCACAAGAGACACATATCCATGCCCCCGGCGGGATTCGAACCCGTAATCCCAGCAAGCGAACGGCCTTAGACCCACGCCTTAGGCCGCACGGCCGTTGGGATCGGCGTTTATTCAGAATATGCGAATAAAATAATGACAATTTCGTTACGAAAGCACTTATATTGCTCTAAATTCTGGTTACACGCTAACAAATCCCTTCAAATTTCTTGTTTAGTTCCACTATCCAAAAATATCTGTTCTGACGGTCAAGTTGAATTTTTCTACCGGCTCATTTAGCATCGTTACGCCACTCTTATCAAATTTTGGTTCCACCCACTTAAAGGTCGTGAGAGTAGTTAAGAGTCACCTAATTCGATTTCGACTTAGTTGAAATGTTTCTGGTTGAACTCATTTGAGCTAAAGATAATCAAATTCGTGGGCAACATCCTTCACAGATGTACCCCAGATCCCTGCTAAATAAGATTCCTTCTTCAAAGACACAACGATATTCCATTAATTTAAATAAAATTACGGTACATAATGGAACCACCTATGCAGACCTGTTACAAATTTAAACGCCCCGCGATAAATATACATACGACCTACTGTAAAAACAAATTCTGTATTTTGTCTATGCCGTGTTTTTATGTATTTTGTACGACTCTCCCAATAATCACTGACTGATCTTAAGTGAGCAGAGGCTGTGTTGTCCATAAGCAGGGAACTAAAATTGTATACAAGTTTAGATGAACGCCAGCCCGAACTGCAGAATTCACAATGTCGTACCACATAATAAAGCAGGTCTGTGATATGAAACTGGACGAGCCCAGCGTATTATACAGAGCTGGAACTTATAAGTATGAAAGGTCAGGAAAAGCTGGTTCACGCGATGACTCCCACACCCGCTAAATACAGGCCAGCACATAATTTCTTCTCACAAATATCCATTTTGTAATTACAGAATGGTATACAAAAATGTCCACAAAAATAAACACTAAAACTGGTAATGCTACTGGTGTAATAACAAATTACTTTACTGAATTACATGGAATAGTAAACCCAATTTCGTACAATGAAATCGGATTATACAGCGTAGGCTGCTATAATGAAAACAATCCCACACTGAGGACTCAAAATGAGCTGAACCGAAGTACTTAATGAGAGACAAATAAGATTTTCTATTGCCGGCTCATCCCGCTGTATCCTTTGCGGCTACACATTTGAAGACATGAATAATGGTCTAAATGACGCACGGTCCAATTATCTCATCACTTTCACAAGAGGATAATGGCTACCAAAACTAACACTGAATGGGACAGTTTAATATCTGATCTGAGTATACCTTTAACTGATTCAAAATGTAAATATCACGAGCACAAGGAGTTCATTACAAAACTCATAAATCCAAATTTCCTGACAGACTTCGAGCCCCATAAATCTTTCATCATTACTGCTTCATTCGTGCTAGAATTGTTCGGACACGGAATGGGCCTCCAGGTTTCGAACTGGGTTGCAGGATTATAACTCCTCAATGTAAATGAAACTTGTTAAAAATGTAATACAGTAATTTGGATTGAGATGGAGCTTGGTTCCTTGAGTAGAAGAGGAAATCGATAACTTGATAACAAGAAATTCCTCCGCTTAATTAGAAGTCCTCTTGAAATTGGAATTCTTTTCCTTAGAAACTGGACTACACTTTTAATTGATGCCGTAGCAGCAACAAACCAAGTTCATACCGACACAATAAAGAGGTAAAATTGAAGTTTATTTTATAGCTTACAGGCAAGCAAAATAAATTACAAACAAGACAGGCAATGTACGCATAAACGTAACATTTAGGCGCCTTCGTGTAAGCAATGTTGCCGTGGAAATGCAATAAGTATTACATATTCCGAGCGTGTGTTTGTAGACTTAGTTATCCAGCATGCAAAGCGCATGCGCCGTATTACTCGTATATTGTCATCTGTGGCCTGTCTGGCTCTACCATATTTTTCCACATTATCTCATAAACGGCACGATTTTCGGAAAAACGTTACTGAACATAAAATGTGTGTTTTGATTTTCTCTACAACTTTTTGTCTGAAACATTTCTCATTCTGAAAAGAATTCAGCAGGATATAAATGTACAGAGGTTTCATGTAAAGTACCGTTATGCTCGTCAGATTTTAATGAAATTTGAATCTTCTCGACAAATGTCCGAAAAATACCAAAGTATCAAATGTCATGAAAATCCGTCCAGTGAGAGCCGAGATGTTCCATGCGGGCGGACGGACAGATTGACAGACATGACGAAGCTAATAGTCGCTTTTCGCAATCTTGCGAACGCGCCTAAAAAGAATAACTGGTATTACAATAAGCATGTTCTAATTATTGTTCAAATTTAATTATGATGTTTCCTTTGTTTCTTCCTACGTTCTTCGTGTGATTCCTACCAAATGGGAATAAATTATTAGTGAATAAAACGAAGTTGTTAGGGTGGGTAGGGGACCAACATAAATTTGTGGGGGGCGAAACAGTATGAATGGGTTAAAGTTGTCGACGACTTCTTTCTTTGCACTTAAACTTTACAAAGAGCATCTTCACTGACAGTCTTCAGCTTTTAACTACGGAGCCCTACACGTCTTTATTCGCTCCTAATTTACATGAATTATGTATGACGTCATTACCCCCACAATCAGGAACTTTTCACAGCCGTTGTTTGCCACTCCATCAAAAAGTACTTTGTATGCAGATTGAATTGCTCGTCTAAGACTAAAAAAAAAATAATATCAACATGTTTTGTCCCTTTCAGTCAATGGCGCAGCAGCTGCAGAACTTCTGACCATCTGCAAGCCCATGTTTTATTCCTCCATTGCTAAACAGCATTTTTATCGAACTGACATTAAGCCAGTAATCGTCACAAAAAAAGTTGAAAATTAAACTAATTCTGATAATATTTAACAACCAACTAAATGCACATTTTATTTAAAACTATTTTATATTTTTCTTACATTCCCCTACATATGTTTCGGTCTGATTTCAGACCATCTTCAGGGGGTCATAAACTACACTTATATCACGTCCGTATGTGTGCGTTCAATTGCATATGTAGTGTAGATCACTTGCGTCTAATCGTGTAGGTTGTAATATCACTTTTTAAAAATCACAGATTAAAATAGATTAAGTGTAGTTTATGACCCCCTGAAGATGGTCTGAAATCAGACCAAAACATATGTAGGGGAATCTAAGAAAACTATAAAATAGTTTTAAATAAAATGTGCGTTTAGTTGGTTGTTAAATATTGAATGGAAATGCACGGTGAATGTAAGATATAATTCTGATAATCATACGAAATATGTAAGCCTGAATACGTTGCGTGGGAACGAGGACAGGGGTTTTAATGTTAAACACGTGGTTTATATAGTAACCACTGTGCTTTGAAGGGTTAATGCGGGGTCTGTCTCTTTTGAAAAGTATGCATAAAATTAGTCAAATATTTGGAATATGAGGGTACGTAGTGGGAATCTTTGAAAATCTTTGAGGCGGTGGAGGATGCGACCGACATGCAGACGGGAAAAAAAATCCTGAATGAAGCCAAATGAACAGACACGTGACGACTTTCAGATAAGTTCGCACGAATAAGACAGCAAGGTGCAGTTGCTGGGTGTTTCTAGTTTCATGCGTTATTATGAGCCTACGTACTACGTACATAGGGAAAGCAAATTCAGTGATCTACTCGCGTGTATACAGAGATCTAGGTTAACCTGCGCAGAGCAGACCGCTGCTATTGTTGTCGGTGGAACGTGATTTCATTTTTTTTAACAAAAAATGATTTAATTTGTGTTCCATACTAATAATTTGTAGGGCTGATTTCCCTTGTGCGTGTCTTACGAGTAATGTGGTTTTGTTGCGTTTCATTCAGGAGCTTCCGTATGTGCGTGGGCGTCAGACTTCGCAGCGATTTAAACATCTACGCACAGCATCAGTAACTGCCATGGCCCACATTCTGCTCATTGCCTCCCACGACTGCCAAGTAATTAAGTACTCGCATGTAGTATCTGAGAGGTCTCGGGTTCAAATCTACGTACACTACACATCATTTGTTCACGACGCATTTTAGGATTACCTCATTCCCTCATCCACCCCTCGGTCTTCTAAGCAGTCTCTTCCATTCAGGTTTCCCAACCAAGGAACCCTTCCCCCGTACTGACTGGACAGAAACTAGTTGCCTTAAACAGACGCCTGGGCACAGCAACGAAGATAAGAACCCTTGCTACTTCCAGGAATCGAACCCCAGTTATCCAGTCCATCGCCCAGTCCCGTGTCTTATCAGTTTACGACACAAACGTCTGGAAAGAATATCTGTTCGTAAATATTCAACTGTTCCGTATATAGTTGCATTTTAACGTAGCATATACAAGTACGCCTATGCGAGGCACACTCACACCAGAATAAAGTGCGCCTATGCGAGGCACACTCACACCAGAATAAAGTGCGCCTATGCGAGGCACACTCACACCAGAATAAAGTGCGCCTATGCGAGGCACACTCACACCAGAATAAAGTGCGCCTATGCGAGGCACACTCACACCAGAATAAAGTGCGCCTATGCGAGGCACACTCACACCAGAATAAAGTGCGCCTATGCGAGGCACCCTCACACCAGAATAAAGTGCGCCTATGCGAGGCACACTCACACCAGAATAAAGTGCGCCTATGCGAGGCACACTCACACCAGAATAAAGTGCGCCTATGCGAGGCACACTCACACCAGAATAAAGTGCGCCATCATTTTAAATACAGCTTGTGGAGCTTCGACAACACGGTCGAGACGCCATTTGCATAACGCAAGTGGAGAGGCTGGTTATGCAGGAGCACCACTGGCAGCTAAGTTCAGGAGACACGTCATGGCTTGGGTCTCTGTTTAATGAGGGCGTGATGTAAATTGCTGCGAACTAATTTCCACAAACTTTCAGCTAAACCGTATAACGTAACGTAACGCTCCGCCGCAGGGACGAAGTTAGGGCCTGCACCTTCCTTCGACAACTCGGATGAAGTGAAAGATGAAGCACTAATTAAACAAGACAGTCTAGACGAGCAAATGCCACTTCTGCGGGAGTACAAATAGGCCGGTGCGTGACTCCTGTAATACAAGTGCGTAAGTGCAGAGGCTGGTAATGCCTAGTAATTAGCGTCCAGTATTCTATGCGTGAAGAAAGAAAGAACAGAAAATACAGCGAGCGGATCATGTACGTCTGTCTGTCTATCCGTCAGCATGTCTCTGAAGCTATTACCACCACCACCACCACCACAACCACCCCAACCCCGACAACCACCAACACCACCCCCTAAACCACCACCACTACCACAACCACCCCAACCCCCACAACCACCCCAACCGCCACAACCAACACCACCCCCTAAACCACCCCAACCCACACAACCACCACCCCCTACACCACCACCCCAACCCCCACAACCACCACCCCCACCACAACCACCCCAACCCACACAACCACCACCCTCTACACCACCACCCCAACCCCCACAACCACCACCCCCACCACCACAACCACCCCAACCCACACAACCACCACCCCTACACCACCACCCCAACCCCCACAACCACCACCCCACCACCACAACCACCCCAACCCACACAACCACCACCCTCTACACCACCACCCCAACCCCCACAACCACCATCACTTCTTTTTCTTCTTCTCTTTACTACAAGCCCTGTGTAGGCCTTCACTGTCTCAACAACGCCCCTCCGTTGGTTCCTATCTAGCTCTCTTTCCTTCTATCTTCGAAACCAATCCACGGATATAAATAAAACGTAGTACAGAGTCAAAACTAAAATTTGTGAAATAAATTTAATTTTTGCCAATACAGGTCAATTACAATCCCTACTTAATAAATTACAAATTATGAAGCTCCTCATTATGCAGTTGTCTTCCTACTCGTCTTATTTTCCCCTCTCTACGTCCAAATACCCTCCCTAATCTAAGCAACACACACCCAACTTACGCCTTTGAAGCACGACATTTATGACACCAAACTAAGTGCCCGCCGAACAGAACACACGCTGTGTCTATATTATAAGGACCAGTTTGTTAACGTGAACGTAGTTTCGGGAAGTAATAGCTGTTAATTGCGAGCATCCTACGAAACACATAAAACACACCCTATGGACAAGATGCAAAGTGACTGAATTCAGAGCAGGTGGTACATAAAATACACACTGTACTTAAAACGACCGAAATGCCATAAAGCTCACTGGATTACTGCTTGCCTTGTAACAAGACTACCAACTGAAACAAGCACAATGGTTGTCGTGAAATAAGCAGGCCTATATCAGATTCGCAGGACATCCCACAACAAACTAATCTGCACAAGTAGTTACCATAGTTTCAACTGTGTACAGAGTCAGTGGAAAGTACTGTCGTTTGTATTGCGGTAGAACGGAGGAGGCGAGGTCTTTGTTACTTGTAAGTCGAGCTTAATTAACATGCACTATACATTGCAAGGAAAGTGCTATTCCTTAGTTCTTTAACATGTTTGAAAATGAGTAGTGAAACGTAAGACAAAACTCAGCCGATTTATGAACAGAAGGAAGGACAACAATGCGTCATCCAGCTCATCGGTAACAATAAAATGCAAATAAATCTGAACATTATTTCAACGTATGCATAATTATTTGCCGATCCAGTGGCCTCACGGTCTAAGACGTGGGTCTACGGCCGCTCGCTTGCTGGGATTGTGGGTTCGAATCCCACTGGGTGCATGGGTGTCTGTCTCTTGTGAGTGTTGTCAGGTAGAAGGTCTCTGCGGCGGGCCGATCACTCGTCCGAGGAATCCCGACTAGTGTGGTACGTCTAAAATGAGTGTGATCGTGAAGCCTCGTAAGAGGAGGCCCTGACCCCAATACGGGCCGAAGCACCACACGAAATGTGTTATTTGCCTACTGTAATTCAGTTAATGTGCTGACGATCCCAGTGGCAGCGACGTCTAAAGCGTAAGTCCCCGGCCGCTCGCTTGCTGGGATTTCGGGTTCGAATCCCGACGGGGGCATGACTGTCTATCTCTTGTGAATGTTGTGTGATGTCAGGTAGAGGTCCCTGCGACGGGCCGATCCCTCGTTTAGAGGAGTCCTGTCGAGTGTCGTACGTCTGTGTGTCTCGAAACCTCAAAATGAGGCGACCTGGGCCCGAGTTGGGCTGTTGCGCCACAGGGAAAAAAATTAATATACTTTCTTTACCGCAATTCAGTGAGTTTAAGTGCATCGTGACTGAGCAGCAGTTCCACCAGTTAACCACTATGAATGACTCTGGCTAATCTGAAGCTCGTCACAGTTATTCAGCTCACCGATCCCATCCATAGCTCACACTCTCCTACCACCGCAGGCAGACCCAGGTGTGTAAAGGTTTGTCTTTCGTTCAATCCACTGCCCACTTCAGACACATCAATCCCACACAACATTAATGTAAATTTCTGCCTCTTCACAGGTTCATCATCCCTTTGCATTTAATGATTTCGTTCTGATGAAAAACACCCACGCCACGTGATTACCTCCAGTCCGCGTATCACAGTTCAAAAAGGCTGGTGGCGACAACGTGCGACGCGACACTGAACTATTCCGAGTGCTATATCGATCCTTTCTCACACGATAATAGTTCTCGCAGTCTCCGTCAGAGGCGTAACTTATGAAATAAAATTTATCGTTTATTAATTATTCTGAGTGAACAAATAAGTCTAGCCACTGAAACACGTGTTTGGACCAATTTATATGTCGAAATTTATATTCTGATGAAATAATATAATTTACGATTAACAAACCGTATTTTATAACCACAAAAGCGTGCAAGTTTGAACCCTGGGCGAAGTATGGACAGAGACAACTGTGAGAAATGGACTAATCTGGCTCAGACGAAGGCCAATGATGGGCTCTTGTGGAGATATCTAGTTATATATAGGCGGGAATTTGCTTAATCGGAATAAGAATTATTGGCTTCTCAATAAAGACTGTCTCAGACGAAATTAAGTGGTCGAGATTCACCAACTGGATTAACAATTCTGAAGCACACAAATAATATTACGTTCACAATTAATCACTCTAGTTGCGGAATGTACATACGTTTATGTGGCAGGACCTGCACAGTACATAAGCAACATGAGACACAGAGGTGACATGCAATAACACGACTAGATAGATGCATTAGTGTCCTGTTTAGTACTGTTACACCCCGCTGCATAGAGCGAGGAATTACTTGGCGGCCTAATGTCCTTCACTGAGAAAACAAAATAATATCAGAGTTCATCAAGCTGTCTGTGTGCCTCAAGGCTTTCCCCACTTACAAATTACAAAACTTCTGACCAGTTTCTATAAAACTCGGTACGAACGTACCGCCGGAAGTCACACCAAGGCTGTACACTTTAATTTACTACCGTCAGTAATAACAACATGGAAGTCGCGCGAAATTAGCGACACTTCATGTACGGTTTTAAAATGATGTAACGTAATACATTTTCAAAAGATATTCAACATTTTTTAAGGTTTTATGTTGTGTATACCGTGCATTTTATCGCAAGTCTAAATCAACCAACAAATGCACAAGATTATTGGTAAGTACAAGATACATTTCAGCCCCTACATATGCACACTGCACCTCACCATACAGGCCACACACATCGTACAGGACGAGATCCACAACAGATCAACCCAACGCTTGTAAGCATGGCCAAGCACTAGTTTTTTTTAAGAACCACTATAAACTTTTAATATTTAATATTTTAATAACGATTCATGTAAACAATTTGTATACATTTTATACTTTGAGATCTTAAGGCATATTTATTTTTAACTATTAGAAGCACAGTGTATTATTGTTTTCAATCTCGTCCATCTACACATTTTGAATCGTAACATACACAAAAAACTTTTATTGTGAAACCATAATTGTATATTTGGATGCAGACAGCAATTGTAACTCTCTGATATACACATCCTGAAGATGGCAATCTATTTGCCGAAACATGTGTAGGGTTTAAAAATATATATTATACTTACCAATAATCTTGTGCATTTTTTGGTTTGATTTAGACTTTGTTAAAGGTGTCTATTCTTGCAGAATGTGAAATAACATAAGGGACATAGTGCGAAAATTTTATCTGGCTTAATTCTGATAGCCATAACTAGCAAACCATTAGTGCCAGGCACGTGAAACTGGTGCCATATTCTCAGGTTCCTTTGCGGCAAATTTAACGTAAGACATAAAATAATTTCTTCCCAATAAAAGAAAATACTAACATTAATATAATGGACAGAAATCTATTCAAAAGGACCACGCGCTGTATGAGTCCTGTCCTGTACTGCTAGTTGTCGGGCTATATTAATCTGTCGGCACTGTCTGAAGCCCACAGCGTTATACACGAACTTGTCAGTGGCACTGATGTGATTTCATGTGGAAACACATGTCTGGAGGCAACTGTTATTAGAGTATTGGAACATGTCGCGGCAAGAGCAACATGAAAGGGTTGTATCTTTTATTTGCAGTTTAAGCTTGTTTAGCTGTCAGTGTTACCTACATATACTTTATTAATTAAACCTACTATGTCATATGGAATAAACATAGTGTTATTCACAGCGCTGGATGGTACGGAGGACTCGAAATTACATTATGAAATTGCATTCAAAATTACCGTGCGGTGACTACAGGCCTACAAAGAGACCCAACGTATCCATATTCACATTACACACTTGTGAAACGTACAGTACTTCACTGGCATTTAAACTGGAGCGTTCTATATTGAAACGAACACACGTGCGTGTTTAATGCACGGGGGCCTCCCTTCGTCTATTTCCTGTAAAACAGACGTGCACGTGTTTACGGGGACACTATACAGACACGGCAAGGACACGACACGTACGTAACGGCTGCCTGCTGCACGTTACGGCACATGCGGTCCACACCGAGCAACGAACGGGAAGGATGTAGGACTACTTTGAGACTGCCGTCTTATCGCTGTCACGTCTCGCTGCCGTTTCGGACAGTGTAAATGAACCGTGTCTAGGTGGAGATCGGTCGCGTCAATTCTACTAGAAATCCAAAGTTTCGTGACGACGAAGCCCATTTGTGAAGAATCGTTGGGGGGGGGGGGGGGGGGGGTTGAACGTTCGGAAGTCTGTCAATACGGATTACCGCTGACCCTTAGACTTCCTTATCACAGGTCGAATAAACATTAAAATGTTTCCACAGCATGTCTCTATAACTTTCCTCCGGCCACACTATGAAGGCATATACGAGGAGCAGGGTTACAGCTCTACTCACTGTCAACTTCTGAGTTAGATGTAGGTGGTCAACATCACGCCCTGGTCGCTTTACCCCAGGGAAAGAGCCCGGTAGCCATTGAATAGGAGAGTGGGTGGGCCCCAGAACTGGTCGGGAGTTTCTGGATAAGGAATAGATCTCTTTCCCCTAACGGGGTGCGAACCCTGGATCGTGCAGCCCGTAGCTACGCCATCCTGGCAGTATGTCTGTGCAACACATACAGTACGTTATGTTGACGTGTGTAACAGGCTTGTCTGTGGGCACAATCGCAAATTCTCACAAGCCACACACACACATCTGTTCGAACATTCTGCAACAAAAGAAGGCAAAGCAGCGCCGTATCATGACGACTAAGCTGTTAAAGCCTAGCGGTTACTTTACAAACCACCCGGTTTAACACTCAAATATTCTACACACTGCTCACATTGCGTTTAAGTGTGTGCAAGGATCTTTGAACAAACAGCGACTTTTGTCTTAGGCAACATTAACAGACTGGTTTTTTTATACCCACGGTTGAGAGTGTTTACTGCGCGGTACGCACTCAGTTCTTACATAAAACACGCACGTTTCGTCCTTAAAAGGGTTAAGCTGTTAAATTCGTCGCCGTTATACCGAGCCTGCTGGCATCCAATACCTCAATGTTAGACCCAAGTACTTGCAGGCCTCTTACATGTACATCAAAACTTCGTTAAAATGTGAATTTTCGATTTCGCGAAAAAACAAAAATCCCACAGATATCAAATTTACATAAAAGTTATTTTTAAGAGGACTAAGAAAACGTATTAAAATTATATTCTTTAACGATATTCGAAATTAAGAAGTTATGAAGTCAAACGAGTTTCAAAACGACGATGAACAAGGAATGATTACGGATTTAGGAGAATCATGTTCGCTATTTGAAAGCTTTCTCCAGCATCAGACAGGAGATCGTAAGGGTAGACATGACATCCTCAGGCACGATAGCCGGACAACTATTACACGCAACAGCAGATGCAACAGTCGGCTGCGAAACCTAATTCACCGGGCTATACTAGGCTGAGCTGAGGAAGACATCTGGACCTAAGAAGGACGAGGTAACAGTGGACCGGAGGATGTTGCACACTGAGCAGCTTAATGACTTGCACTCCGCACGAAATATTATGCGGGTGATCACATCAAGAACAAGGAGGACAGGACATGTGGCTCCTACGAGGGACAGGAGAGGTGCATACAGGGATTTGGTGAGAGACCTGAGGGAAAGAGACCTTGGCGTAGATGGGAGGATATTGAAATGGATCATCAAGAAGTGGGATGGGGGGGGGGGATGGATTGGAATGGTCTGGCACACGATAGGGACATGTAATAGGCGCTCGTGAATGCGGCAATGAACCGTCGGTTTCCAATAAAATGCAGGGAGCTTCTTTGATTAGTTGAGGCACTATTCATTCATTAACAAGAACTCTGTTCCACACAGGAGAGTGCAGCATATATACAGAAGGGAACAGCGGAACATGGGAACAGTAATCGGTGCATATTTGCGACGTTTCGTTGCGAACGACACGGAACATCAAATTGTAAGAACCAATGGTAAGAAAATGTGGACAGAGTGGGAGCAGGAGAACTGGGATTAAAATGTTCGAACAGCTGGTGAGGGAGATCTCAATCACACTAAACGTTGGAAAACGTGAAGACAGAACAGGCTTAAGCCGTGATCTGAGGTTCGGTGGGGGGGGGGGGGGGGCGTATTAGAAGACACTTCCATACGAAATGTCTCCCCCGTAATTATAGTGCTTCGTTAGTAATGTAATGACACTAACACTGTTCGCTCGGCCGTCGTATCCTAAAGAATGTATATTTAACAAGACAGGCAATGTACGTATAACGTAACATTCAGGCGCGTTCGCGTAACCATTGTTGCCGTGCAAAAGCAATAAGTATTACATATTCTGAGTGTGTGCCTGTAGCTTTAGTTATCCATAATGCAAAGCGCGTGCAACGTATTATATTGCCATCTGTGGCCTGTCTGGCTCTAACATATTTTTCCACATTATCTCATAAACTGCACGATTTTCGGAAAAAGGTTATTGAACATAAAATGTGTGGTTTGAATTTCTCTACAACTTCTGTTTGAACATTTCTCATTCTAAAAAGAATTCAGCGAGATAAGATCATAAATGTATATTGGCCTTCATGTAAAGTACCGTTATTCTTGTCAGATTTTAATGCAACTTAAAATTTTCTCGACAGAGTTTCGAAAAATACTCAAATATCAGTTTCATGAAAATCTGTCCAGTGGAAGCCAAATGTTCTATACGGACGGGCGGACCGACGGACAGACACGACGAAACTAATAGTCGTTTTTCGCAATTTTGCGCCCAATAAAACTTTTGAGTCTGGAATCCTACCTGACACATTACATTGTCAGCATCGCTGCACCTCAGGAGTCCGCATGAGAACCGTGCTAGTATTACGCTAGTGGGGAATTAAAATTTACGCCAGTCAGGTGAGAAGACATTGGGGTTACAGTCATACGAAATTTGCTGACAATCAAACTGTTCGACACGCATCACACGCGAACCTGATAATATTATCCATACAAGATACAAAATGAGGCAAAGTAAGGGAACTGCTGGACACACAATTAAACAGAAACGAATGACAGCCTCGCCGAAAATGGAAATGGGATGAGAATAATGAATGGCGTTTCCGTGCAATACCAACAAACAACAGCAAGGCGGTCCTGCCCCAGATTGTGAACGGTACTGCAGCACTGCGAAACCAGGACGTTTAAATGAATGAATATGCAATGCCTCTGGTAGAGTGACAGAAAGCGATGGGGGGGGGGGGGGGGTCAAAACAGGGAAGAAGTCCCACATAAATCCGCTGGGATCACGTGCAAGCATCAAAGCTCGTTAAAAGTCGCCTATCGGTGATATCTGTATTATATCTCGGACAAAGCAGGAACACTGAGTCCTTCTCCCACCATGCATCATCGCAACAGCACACAAAACCGCAGTTTCGGCATACATTTAGGCTACGCCAATCATCATGAAAGAAGTTCCGGAAGGATTCACAAAGTCTATCTACATACCGTCTAAAAGACGGTATGTTCAGGGTATGCAGGTAATCTATTGCGCAGGCGGTCATACAATCGCACATCCTAGCCAGTGAATTTTCATTAACCAGCTAGCTACATAAATAAATAAATAATTCCATGGAGTTCAATCCTTCCGAGAAGCTAACAAATCCTCAGCTAATCGGGAAATTCCCCGCATTTTATAAAACCAGAAGGTTCATTACCGCATTCACAAGAGCCCGCCACCTGTTCCTGTCCTGAACCAGATCTATCCAGTCAATGCCCCCATCCGACTTCTTCAATATCCATTTTAACACTACCCTCCCATCTACGCCTAGGTCTTCTAAATGACATCTTTCCCTCAGGTGTCCCTACCAAAACACTCTATGAATCTCTCGTGTTTCCCATACGTGCCACATGCCCCGCCGATCTTTCTTCTATTGAATCTCCATTAAATCTTGAAATTGTAATTGAGTCACACTATTATTATTATTATTATTATTATTATTAAGAAAATCAAGAGAAGAAAAGTTCGAAATGACAGACAGAGCAACTATGGATATAGGGAAGAATACATTAGACAAAACTGAAGAAAATTTATTGCCACAGCGAATCCTAGAAAGGGAACCAGAGAGAACACGAAGGAAAGGGAAGCCCAAAGAATGATGGATGGGTGGATGGATGGAGAAGACGGACTACTGACTAAGCATGGACAGACAGAAGAACATACACAGACAGGAACGTGTGAAGAAACTTGGTTTTGGGCGAAGGAAACTACTGCACAGCAGAGAAATCCTTCGTATTATTATTATTACGTTACAGTCCACTTATATTGTTGTCTTGTTGTTGTTGTTGTGTGTGCTGTTTTGCTTTGTGCTCCGTTTTCCGGTTTTGTGTATTTATATTGTTTTTGTGTTGCATGTATGTTCTTGTACTGCTGAGCCAGCACATGCGCACTTGCCAGCTGACTGTATATAGAACTTATAAACCCTCACACGCATCGACTAGAAGCACGAAGAAGTTTCCATCCACGTTACGAACGCCAACAAATTCATGTGAACAGAAATGCGGGAGAAAAAAACAGAAATGAAGAAAAATGAGAAGGTTTTTTAAGTTTCCACACGGTTTAGTGTCAACTTCTATTGTGGAGTGGAACGTAAAACTTTTTACATCGCGCTGAGCCACGAGATGTGTTATCGTGAAGACGTCTTGACTTCTCAAGCTTACCCAAGCAGACGTACTTTCCTCCAAGTTCTCTCTTAAATGCGTGTTGTCCATCATCAAATATTCGGTAGAAGAACGCAGATAAAATAACACAGTAAAGAATTTCGGAAGCTTGAATGTTATACAGGGCATACACAAAAGAATGGTGCAATTTCAAACGTAGAATAAAAAATTTATGTCTCACATTACACAGGCACAACATACACCGTCAGCGGCGGCAACTGTCCAAGTTTCTCATTTGGTAATTACAATCCTTCAATGTGTGCACCCTGGGTCACACGACACAGGAATGTACGAGTGCTTCTCAATCGTGTACTTCCACAGCGCTGGATCGGACGTGCTGCTGCAAATGGAGACAAGAACCTTCTCCCTTGGCCACCCCGTTCGCCAGATCTTACACCGTGCGATTTCTTTCTTTGGGGGTTCGTTAAAGACAGCGTTTATGTACCACCATTGCCCACGTCCATCCATGAAACTCGTGATCGGATAACGCATGCACTGCAGGCCATTACAGCGGACATGCTACACCGGGTCTGGGATGAGTTTGATTACCGTGTGGATGTGTGTCGTGTGACCCAGGGTGCACACATTGAAGGATTGTAATTACCAAATGAGAAACTTGGACAGTTGCCGCCGCTGACGGTGTACGTTGTGCCCGTGTAAGGTGAGAAATAAATTGTTTATTCACTTTTGAAACCGCACCATTCTTTTGTGTATGCCCTGTATATGTTCAGGATAGGGACCAACGAAAGTTTCTCCGGGTTTCATAAAGGCCAGGCATTTCTCGACTACCTTGCACGCTAACAGCTTCTGACGGACTCTGCTCGAAGGAGTCAGTCCGAACGTCACATTTCAATAAACAATACATTCCTCATTGATGGCCAACACGTGGTTGTTTGATAAGCACTTCAGTTCCTATATCTGTTGACAGAGAGCTTAGGTACCGCTTATGTCAGTCTTTTAGTCTGAATTTCATTTGTGGGTTATCACATGTCTGATGCTGAAACTTCCGATTCTGCTATTACCATCGCCAGAAAATTTCAGCACTGTGTGTAAACACAGCTGTATAATATAAGCAAACCCATTCCACAGCCAAGTGAGAACTCTTCGCGACTCCTGTAACGGTACACTTAAAAAAAATGAAACCTTACAGTTTAGCTAAAATACGTAAAGTTATGTCAATATGTGTGAAACACTTAAAGTAAACGTGTTTGTCATACACTTGAAAAGCAAGTGTCAAAAGAAATGAGTCCCTACCTACATGCTATTAAAAAGCACACGCGGCTAATTAATACCATTCATTTTTTTTTTGTCGTCCTCTTCTACCTACTCCGGTTTTCCCGTTTCAGTGTCGAGGTTAGAGGTTCTTTTGATCACACTGAGAGACACACCACAGTCGGTAGGACTCCTCTGGACGAGGGATCGGCTCGTCGTAGAGGCCTCTACCTGACATCACACAACACTCACAAGAGACAAAAATCCATGCCCCCGGTGGGATTTTTTTTCTGTCCGGGGTTTTTTCCGTTTGATCCATTTTTGTACTGTTTAAATCCTTTCGTCCTTCATGTCACTTTTACATTCCATACTACCGACCTTACAACAAACAACATAAACATCCATGCCCATGGTGGGATTCGAACCCACGATCCTAGCAAGCGAGCGGCCGAAGACCCACACATTAGACCGCACGGCCACTGGATCGGCTAACACCATTCATACGCATCATTAATCATACGTATCCATCTGTACCAATATCCGTACTTCTACGCCACTTGTAAAGGTAAAGGTAAAGTTCTCCCTAGAACAGGCCACGAAGGCCCAGAGGGGGAGTAGAGGTATAGCTCTATTCTTTGTTTAACCTCGGCGCTAGATGGGGGTGGGTGGTCAACTCCACGCCCGGCCGCTTTACCCCCGGGAAAGAGACCCGGTACCCATTTTATAGGAGGCTGGGTGGGCCCCAGGGCCGGTCTGGACGGCTGCGAAAAATCTCGCCCCCACCGGGATTCAATCCCCGGACCGTCCAGCCCGTAGCGAGTCGCTATACCGACTGAGCTATCCCGCTATGCCACTTGTAGCATTAGAAATTCTGCAAATCGAACTCTCACATCAGATTATACAACTTTAATTTCATGCTGCTTTGTTTTAGCAAAAGCATGTCCGTTCTAAAAATCGTCATCCCATAACGTTTCCACTAGCCATTGCAATAATCGCCTGAAAGCTGATTACAATGTCGCTATTAAAAGTCTTTAATTGATCTAATGGAAAGACTACGTACAATAATCATACAGGACGTACGTGTGGTGGTACCAATATAGAGTATGATGCGTTAAAATGATACTAAATATACCGGCATGTTAAAGGATCATGGAACTAGAGTGCTGATGCAATGTAATTACATAAAGTGACTAGCGTTTACAATTACTACTGTGGGTAAATGCTGTGAAGCGAAGAACTCACAACGCTGTGTGACAGCAGTAAGGAATATCGCTCAGGTACGAGACAGGAAACGGAAGGCAGTTACGTAACGGAAAAAATAAGGTAAAACTGTACGCCACATGAAGGACTAGGGGGGTGAAGGTATACCTCCATTCATTTTTAACCTCGGCACTACATGGAAGTTGGCTGAGGCACTGCGCTACAAGCATGAAGGTCGCGGGTTCCATTCCCGATGGTGTCATTGGAATTTTTCATTGACATAATCCTTTCGGTCGCCTATGGCCCTGGGGTCGACTTATCCTCTAACAGAGATGAGTACCAGGAGTATTTCCTGGGGGTTAAAGACGGGCGATGCGTAGGGCTGACAACCGTATCACCTTCATGTGCTGATTGTCTAGAAATCTGGGAGCCTCAACCTCCTGGAACCCTAAGGGCCTGTAATGAGATTGCTTTATCTTTACATGTACATGGAGGTACGAGGACAATTACACGCACCTGTGGCTTTACTCCTCAGGACCGGTCTAAGACTTTTTGGAGGAGAGGATGATCTCTTGTCCGTGCATGAGCTATAAAGTAGGCCGCTGTAAACATCAGTATGGGAAAGTTGAGAAATGTTAACTAGCGACGTTTCACAGTTTGATACGGACCAATGTTATAAAACCATTGCGGTTCACAGATTGCAGTTAAAAGCTTTTTAACCCATTCCATAACAGGCATGAGCAGGTCCTTCGGGCTCCAGGAGGTTGAGGCTCCGAGGATTTCTAGATGATCGGCACATGAAGGTGGTAAGTTTGTCAGACTAGTTTTTAATATGATTCCAGTCTCCACAGGTTTTGCATTGTCATTGCGTAAATAGTTGTGGACGTTTCGATGGATATTGCTGCTTTTGAAAAGTCGGAAACACAGCGTAACATCAAACAAGACTTGAATCTTCAGCAGCACCGCTGTGAGAACCTTATATCTCGCACAATATTTAATAACATTCGCCAGTTTCGTTATTATGCGTTCCTTTCATATAGCGCATAAAATTGAAAGGAACCAAAATAATATTTTGAAGACATCTTTAAAGACCTACTGATTTATTTCACTCGTCGAAGAAGAAAATTCATCTGAATTACAAGCGCACAAAAATTCAGTTCCACATCACAAACAACAAACTCTGTCTCTATTACAAGACCAATTAGTAGTCATTGTTGCTTAGGGCAATAACCACCGTTGATTTTAAGAATCGTACTGAACGAATAAGTGCAATGTGTCGGCAAAATAAGATATTATGGGCGCAGAGCAGGTGGTACAAGTGTCATGACACCATTCGATGTCATAGTCTGAGATATTCACAGAGTCTTAAAATAAAGCACAAGAAAGTGTGGGCATTTATTCCTTGTTTTAAAATCTCACAGTTTTATGATTTGTTTTAAAGAGATACGCAGAGGAATTTAATCCCAGAAACCTGAAACTGATCGCAAGGTCACTTCTAACATGTACGTACCTAATACGCACATGTGGTCTCTACGAGCAACCAAACAGGCAGTTCATACAGTGCTGCCTTCCTGGCGGACAGACATTGCAACATTCCTGAAGGGGGGTGAAAGTGGAAGTGGATCCAAACCTGATTCCGCCGTTCGTATTGATCTACGGTACACACTCCTCCTCTGCTGGACCGCACAGCATCGAACATACGGCATTGCGGCAAGTGCTGCCATCTCTCGAGTCAACCTTGTAACTCCTAACAAATTCCCTTCCGGCCGCTGCAGAAGACGGAGAAAAATGAATGCGAGTTGATTTTTTATTATTTCATTTGGATGGCGGCCGTTGACGGTGGAGGCACTGGTGGCGGTAGGAGGAGATGGCTCCATTTAACAGATAGGAACGTTAAGATAAGTGCAATACTACGCTCTCTGTCTCCAAACTTGCATTCAATACTACACCGTCAAGAATAAAGACGAGGATCGAAAACAAAAAAGAAAGAAAGAAAAAAGGTTTGTGCTTGATATAACGCCAGCTCCTTCCAATGGCGAAAGAAGACGTGTATATAAAGGTTTATTGAAAGACACTCTGCCGAGGTCAAGGTAATATATTTATTCCATTTCCACCTCGGATTATTTTATTTCTTCTGTGTCTTTCTTCAAATATACAAATCTTCTGACCTTGTTTTTCTTCAAACTTAAATAATGCATTGATCCTAGCTTACCAAAAAGGGTTTACAAAAAAGTATTTCATAGCCTCCAAACCCAAAACAGTCACACGATGAGAAACTGGGATTTTATCCAAAACTTCCAAAGATACAACTACTGCATTACTCGATGTATGTAATGACCTTAATTGAACATGTTCGAATGCAACGCATGTTTAAAAGCAGACGTGTTGCCGATTTTAATCAGAACTAAAATTATTACGAAGTACAATAATTGTTGATTAATTAAAATAAACAACTAATTATTGTGCGCTGGTACGTGAGGGGCACGTATGAAAACTATAACAAGCGTAATATCTAACAGCCTAAATTATTGTGTAGTTTTTATAGCAGAAACCTAATTAACAAATATGGCCGCGAGCCGCGGGTTGGGTACCAACGGCGCCTACAGTGATGCAACCAAAACTGTAACGATGTGCGGCAAGATGCACAGAAGTCGACTGCAGCTTCCTTAGAACAACTCTTATTGCGGCAGACTTAAGGCGTCTGCATAACAGACGAACAGGAAGTTGGGTTTGTTTCCTCGTACTGCCATCGCTACGAACAAGTCGCTTAAGTTTCGGTGGTGTGACTGATCATGTGAAGCTGACCAGCACATGGTGACCAAAGTATGTTCACTGCTGGTAAAATCAGCGTCACACTTCGGAGTGTTTCATATTTATTTTGGCTGCTCAGCATTTCAGGTACATCAAACAACAGAACACATCGTGATATTAATTACCGTATCATTTCTCCTGTATCACGTGTTAGCTTTTGAGTAGCTGTCTCTAAATTACAGCGGATTTTTATTTCTGAATTTCGGTCTAAGTATGAAGCATCATCTCAATAAGAATAAAGGCATAAATAAATGAATAACAATGCAGATTTGTAAACTTAATTTTATAATGTGTAGTTCGCTTATATATTTTATAAGATATTTTTATCGGTTACAGAAACATTATTACTAAACAAAACCCCGTTATTTCTCCTATGAGTACGACAATTTCGTCTGCCATAGGAACGAACATCATAGGAATCACAAGAAATGTTGGTTTATCACGAAAATTAAAAAAAAGGAAACACTTCAACAACATCGAAAACATATCACAGTACAAAACTCCAGGGCGTTTACTCGTACATTTATTTTTTTAGAAAAATGTGAGACCTACTGAAGAAAACGTACAGGTCATAAAGTGCGTGTTTTAGTGTTTTCTATGTTTCATTCCGAACAGGTCTCACTAACACAAATATTTAGTTATGCAGCAGATGTGCTGAGTACGTGCACAGGTCTTCAAACACAGCGTTCCTGTATTTCATACGATGCTGAACACAATTTACAAGTGTCCAGACATTTAAGCAGAACTCTTCAATGACTTTATTGACACTTCCATCGACTAATGTATTAAAAGCGTGGCCGTGCGGTCTAAGGCGTGGGTCTACGGCCGTTCGCTTACTGGGATTGTGGGTTCGAATCCCGCCTACAGCATGGATGTCTGTCTCTTGTGAGTGTTGTGTGTTGTCAGGTAGAGGTCTCTGCGACGAGCTGGTCCCTCGTCCAGAGGAGTTCTACCGAGTGTGGTGTGACTAAAGTGTGATCGTGAAGCCTCGAAAAATGAGGCGGCCTAGGCCCCCAAGGGGCTGTCGAGCCATTTAAAAAAAAGCAATAAAATTAACACAACACAGTCAGTAAGCTTTGGTGTGATAGACCATCGTCTGAATCTTACAGAACTCTGCCACTAATATAGAATTTTACAAAAACACTACCAGCCGTTCTCGAGTTGATAGATGCGAACGGACGGACACGATGAGGCTAATAGTCTCATATTTACAACTTTACTTTGGTAACTCACCAAAACTAGCGAATCTTCCTCTTTGTTTCAAGAGCGCGCCACCGCCAGCGCACACCAAAGCAGTCGTCAACGGCAATGCTCAGAGCTGTCGGCATGTGACCGCTTTCAATTTCCGCTGACACACCACACCGACTGTCCACAAGGCCTCATCGTTTCACTCAGTCTCTTCAGTGAAATACCTGCGACAGTACCTTGCATTACATCACCACCGCCTCCTTCCACATACATTCCAGTTCACTGTTCGCTATCAATCATCATCAGACACTGTAGTCTGAAACATGGACAGCGTATCAGCACACACTAACAGCTCTGCATACGCGAGGTGTTTCACAAACCCGAAGCTGCTCTCAGAATCAGATGGACAGTCTTACTCGTCAGAACAGTATACAGCGCACATACAAATACTGAATCACATGTAAATATTTACTCTCAAGCCGCAGCCTTCCAACAGGAATGGAAGTGGACATTTTGACGGACACAAAAAAAGACCAGCATACGACGTACTGCTGCACTGCGGGATCCTTCAAAACATTTACCATTATCACATTTAATACACACCTTTCATGCATCCCAACAGGACATACCTATTTACACTTCCGAATCAAGAGAGTCCACATTATGACAAACATGAATGAAACAGACAGTATAATGTAGACATCAACAGAACGTAAGAACAGACAGTATAATGTAGACATCAACAGAACGTAAGAACAGACAGTATAATGTAGACATCAACAGAACGTAAGAACAGACAGTATAATGTAGAAATCAACAGAACGTAAGAACAGACAGTATAATGTAGACATCAACAGAACGTAAGAACAGACAGTATAATGTAGAAATCAACAGAACGTAAGAACAGACAGTATAATGTAGACATCAACAGAACGTAAGAGCAGACAGTATAATGTAGAAATCAACAGAACGTAAGAACAGACAGTATAATGTAGACATCAACAGAACGTAATAACAGACAGTATAATGTAAACATCAACAGAACGTAAGAACAGACAGTATAATGTAGACATCAACAGAACGTAAGAACAGACAGTATAATGTAGACATCAACAGAACGTAAGAACAGACAGTATAATGTAGACATCAACAGAACGTAAGAACAGACAGTATAATGTAGACATCAACAGAACGTAAGAACAGACAGTATAATGTAGACCAACAGAACGTAAAAACGCGAAAAGCTCTGTGTTTTGCCCACACAGTGTATTTGTGCGTTCCACAAGATGCTTACAATAAACAACCATTATCTCACTATACCGCATTCACTGATTTGTCTTTCTTACGCAAACAGGGCCCAGTGACCTACTTCTGTAAGCCGGAATAACATTCCCTAGCAGACGCTCTGTTTCCACTTCTTGACCTAGCGTCAACAATCAGCACCGTTCCCACACAACGTAACACACAAAAACAGTCTCTGCGACTCTACAGATATGTCTATGTCTTATCCCCACAAAAATTTCGTACATGCTGTAACAATTTCTCACTTATCATTATCAGACGGAATGAACATACATTCACAATCTCATACTCGATGCTAAATAAAACTGTCTCAATAAACTACAAAGCGCAGAATATAAATATATATTTTGTTTTCATTTAAATATTCAATTGGCTGCCCACTCTTCTGTCCCTTGAACTCTGCCGCCCGGAACGGTCGTATCACTCGCCCCCCCTCGCCCCACTGGCCGGGGCTTGAGAAAGGCCGCGAGCCAATAGAGGTTAGTGGAAGGAGAAGACGATCTCTACATACGAAGGGTAGACTGGCATACATAATTCTTTTGGACAGCTTACAAGGGCTGGTCCTGCAGCTTTCGGATAATCTGATAATCATTCACCGTGAAGAAAAAAGCTAGCATATGACAAGGTCGTGAGTGAGTTTGGACTTAGATGGATCCCTTGGCACGACCTACGCAACGATAAAAGGACTTGACATTTGGAACTTGAAATTTCAGGCGTTCGTAGAGCCTGCCGGTGAGGGTCATTTACAACAGTAGTACGAGAATTATTAAACTAAAACTCGTATTCAGTTGGGGCACACGAGATCGAATGGAACAAGAACAGCAAACGCCCCGAAACTGAAGCAGTCAAGTATAGCAAACACTTCGGGGCACAGGGTTCCTCAAAAAGAACATCTGGTACTGAAATTTCTATAAACTCAAAGCAATATAAACTAATTATTATACAGCGGAATCGGAATATGTATTTCAGTTGATACAGTGACTTGGCTACGGACTGGATGACCAATAAATCGGGGTTCGATCAGCGGCATGAGTAAAAGATTTTTCTCTTCTCCGAAGCGTCCAGACCCTCTCTGGGGCCCATCCACCCTCCCATTCACTGGGTACTGGGCGACCTACCGCGGGAGAAAAGTAGCTGGTACGTGAAGCTGAGCGCTCAGATCCGTCCAGTGGCACTGCTGGCTGTCTCCACCTCCCCCTGTGCCTGCATGACTAATGACATGCTTAATTAAGCGCAGGAACAACTTCAACTTTTTAAAGATATCTATACGGTATTATATTTAAAACGTTACATAATCACGCCTTACTACGTCTGTTCCCTTGCCTGCCACCCCTCGCTTCGGTGTTACTTCTCGCAGAAATAAGGATCCTCCGTGCCATAGCGAACATTTCTGGGGCTTACCACGGCATTCTACTGAAATAATTAAAATGACAACTTTAGAGCTTATAAACCTGAATAACAGTATAAATTATTGCTTGAAAACAGCATCCTAGGAATACATGCAATGTATTGATTCTTTGTTGCGCAACAGCTTTGCAAACAGGCTGAGATGTATTCCCTCGCGAACCATTACACAGCAGAAAATACCTCCACCCTCAAGATTTATATCCAGGGGCATAACGCTAAATGCGCGTTATAAAAAACTGCGAAGCCTTTGTTCGCTTTACCGTAAGGCGAAACTGGAAACAAAGTGGTTCTAATGTATATTCAAAAGTTCAGAACTCACTGGTGGAACAAATCCCTGTTTATAAAACAATGGCTATACACAAAGCACATAAAGCACTGAGAGTCTGGAAGAAGAATTCTAGGAATCGAATACGGACGCCCTACTGCCTCGGGGCTTTAATCTTCCTCCATATCCCGAGGAAAATTACACGACAACGCGTTAAAGCTGACCTGGAAATGCGGTGTTCCATGATATTGATTCGACCTCATACGAGTATGAGGTAACCGATGAAATGAAGAGGACGATGTATTGGAAGCTGCGCGAGACTGTCAACAGAGAACGACACGAAACATGCGACGAAAAGGTACTAAATTTGGAGATCCAATCGCGTGCAACAGACAACACGAGACTCACCGACACTAAGACACGGGATTCCCGGACGCATGTAGCAGAGAAAGACGAAAAGAGACAAACACAAAGGGACAGAACGAGGACGGCAAAGAAAACACGGAACGTTTAGAGGGATGAAACACACACGCGCACGAAACAAATTACCTAATTGTGAGATTCTCAGAGCAGTGTTGATAAAGACATCTCTACTGGCACACGACGCCGTGTCGACTGATGAACACTGACGTATAGGAGGCGCTTGCTGGCTACATCTTCAAGGTCTAAGCAGTCCGAGACGGGTACCATACTTCTTAGTTTGGATTCACACACCTCAATAGCAAGCTGTGTTATGTTCTGCCCTGAGATGGTCCTAAGACCTACATATGTCGGGCTAACATAATCCAATAAAATCAGATGACGCTGTAGCTGATGGTTACATACTGATTAATACAAGTCATTACGGTATAATATAAACCTAATATTAAGTCGTTATCAGAAATGAAAGCTTCCTGTCATTATGCAATAGACAGAAATGGCACTAGCGCTAGCAACTGCTTTGACGAAACCCCTTGTACTGCAAGGCCTAAAACAGAGCACACGCCATAAATTTAAATTACGTTTCGAAAACCAAAAAAAATCGCAGCACAATTCGCATTAAAACAACCGGGAATTTGTAAAAGTTTTTTTTTTTCAAAACGAGAGAAGGTCCACCGGAAAAATAAACAAAGAGACAATCTTAGAGAAAATCTCGGTGTCCTCTATGACCTTACCCAGCTCAGAACCCCGTGTTCATTACATGATATAGGTGGTAAAGGTACAGACATCCGTGCGCACGCCATAGAGGCATTCTTAGCTTGGGCAATAAATGTGTGTGGGCGGTCAGATTCACGGTCCGGCCGATTTTTTCCGGGGATAGATCTCGTGGTACTCATTCGACAAGAGGATCGATGGGCCTCAGAGCACCTACGGACACTTTGGAAAAGAGGTAAGTAACTTCCCATACCGAGAATCGAAGCACGATTTCTCGAAGTCCAGTCTGTAACCTAGTCACAGAGCCGATTAAGCAGTAGCTTCTCCATCTTCACAGACTGCTGCAGTCACTAATGAAAGGCCTCGCCTCTGATCCCTCAACAAGGTTTCCTTTAGAATATGGTTCAAATACCCACAGACCATAATTAACAAACCCCTTCCTACCCCCCCCTAAAATAAAATTACAGTTTGCTTCTCCTGACGAATATTCCAGTCTGGTTACAACTCACCTCCGGACAGCACTCCTACAACACTTCACTGTCTGGTGTTTCCAAATCTTCTCCGCCTGGCCGCAATAACCCATGTTTAATCCAAACAATAGATGTTTCCCCCTCTGGGCGACGCTGGTGATGTCATGGTGTTATCTTCTGCTTCAAAGCACAGTATAATTACTTTTCCGAAGACAAATGTTTGCTTATATTTTATCAGATTTAAAGTTTTGGGTCTCCAGCAGTTCGTACAGAAGTTGTTCTTAAAATCAGCCATTACTAACACCAGCAACATTCTGTCAAGTGTTAATACTGACCTGATGAAACAAAAACCGTACAAAGTTCATCTTGGTTTTAAACAATTCACTAATATAATTTGTAACGATTTTCTCTTCGTTACATTTTCATGGGGCGACTTATATTCTTTAAGCACATTATAGGCTAACACAGTTACGTGACCATCCACGGGCACCTAACATACAGCTCTGTTATAACTATGTCTTAACTGTTTCTACATAGTCAAAAGGCAAAATGTTTTTGTCGATAAAAAATCCCCCCCCCCCCCCACGGCTTTCTTCCCAGAGTGTTTCTTCAGGAGAGAAGTTCCAAAAGATCCAGGGTGAGGATTTTCGTGCATTCTCAAACTTTCACACTTTTTACAATTACCTTCAACCACTGTTGTAATGGTTTGACACGCCCTACCACTGCCAATGCGCTTCAAAGTGTTGGATCACAGACAGTCTCTTTTTACGCTGCAGTGACTGGACTGTGAAATGCACTTACAGTAGACAGAGGGCCTCTGCAGGCAGTCACTAAAATGCAGTCATCTTATCGCCGTTCACATTACTGACTTCCGACATGTGACACACCTTACAGACGATAATGACTGGACTGTGAAATGCACTTACAGTAGACAGAGGGCCTCTGCAGGCAGTCACTAAAATGCAGCCATCTTATCGCCGTTCACATTACTGATTTCCGGCATGTGACACACTTTACAGGCGATAATGATTGGGTTGATCTGCTACCTCCATCTTCAGAGTAGAAGGGTGAGAGAGCTCAGGATAGGAAAGTCATCGTCTTGAGTACTTCAAAACCATTTTGTCGCCTGATGTTGGCTGCCGATATATATCTGGTCCACGCGGGCTCCAAGTAGGGTACACGTATGACTTTGTGTTTGTCCGTCTTTGTGTGCTACGTTTAAGTACAACTGGCAACATTTAAAATTCATTAACAAGGTTAAAGATCACCCCATGACACGTCTGTGCAGGCGCAGAGGCGATGCGGAGGTATAGCTCCAACCCATTTACACACTGGACACTAGAAACGGGTGAGTGGTCAGCACCACGCCCCAACCGCTTTAGCCCCGGAGAAGACAAGGTACCCACATTCATAAACAGGTACCGTAACTTTACATGTTGAATTCTACGAACTTGAAACTTGGTCTGGTAAAGCTAAAGGTAAAGTTCACCCTAGAACGGGCGATGAAGGTTCAGAGGGGGAGTAGATGTATATCTCTACTCTTTCTTTAATCTCGGCGCTAGATGGGGTGGGTGGTCAACGCCACGCCCCGGCCGCTTTACCCCAGGGACTGTCTCGACGGGTGCTGAAAATCTTGCCTCCACCGGGATTCGATCCCCCGACCGTCCAGTTCGTAGCAAGTCGCTATACCGACTACACTATCCCAGCCAACGAAACTTAGTCTGTCACATCAAAACACATACTGATTGTGTGCGAGAAAATCAAACTGAGAAAGAACACTTGCACCAAAGAAGAAAGTGTTAGGAGGCTGAAGAACATTGTGAGGAGCATCGTAATTTGTACTCTGAAAGCATATATTATTAGGATTATGAAATCAAAGGGGATGAGACAGGCGGGACACAAATGGGAGACACGAGAAATGCACACGAAATATTTACTGGAAGACATAAAGGGAAGAGACTATTTGGAAGACCTAGGCGTAGATAGTAGGATAACACTGAAATTAATATTAAATAAACACGGTGGAAAGGTGTGGCATGGATTCCTTGGCTAGTGACAGGGACCTCGTAATAACGGCCAAGAAAGTTTGGCCTCTTAAAACGAATTCTTTCTACTAGGTGAGGGGCTATTAAGTTTTGCAGACGGACTATTCGCCGTAATTGTATTGACATAACATGCGCTGTTTAGACACCCTATTTCATTTACGCTACCAGCAGTTTACCGTTCTCCGAACTCAAGACGGCCGCGACCGTAGCAAAATATCCTAATGTTGAGTCGTAAAGCAGAAGCGTGTACCTGCTCTATAGAGGGCGCAAGTGGTTAGGCGATGTAATGCATTTGCGGAAGCAATGCACGAGCTGACGACAGAATATGCAACGTGTCAGCTCCGTACGGCACGTTGCAAATTGCTTCCTCTGGCGCACTCAAGCTTCGGGACGAAGTGTGATGGGCGTAGAGATGATTTAACGACACCGGAGCTTGTATAAAATTAAATAGCACACCGCCCTGCTGAGTTATTTTATATGGTGTCATCTGTGATCACGACGTATATTCCGTGGCGCAACTAAGGAGATGGGGCAAACCTTAATATGAGATCTGCGCTCTTCTGGGATATTACGCAGCGTCCAGTGGTAATCCTGTACCGACGTTTCGGGACAACTGTCTGCGACACCAAACACCTTGATTCAGCCAGTTAAAATATTCTTGCCCTTAACGCAACCTGCACCTTCACTGCCATGTTAACAAGAACTAGCAACTAAATCGTATGGTGAGCCAGCTGAATCCAGTTAATATCCTCAGACCCTATCATTCTCAGAGCCACTTAAGCATTACCCTAAAATCTATGCAATGTCTACTAATTTCTTTCCAGCACTCAGAATTTCCAACAAAATTTCTGTACGCATTTAGTATGTCTTCTATGCAGGCAACTTTGCCGGAAACAAAAATCGTAAAGTTTTTCAGTCCGTAATTGTGCCCAAACTTGTTACTTTCTGTCCCTAGAGGTCCAAATATTCACCTAAGCACCATATTCTTCCCTTACGTTATGTTGCATACATAAAACATACCTTAAGCCAGACAGTGCTAAACATAACATTAACAGTTGTAAAACGTAGGCATAGCGTAACAGTCCTGAAGCGTTCGCCGTGTTATTATCGTTAGATATGCAATTCGTGAACGCTAGCATTTGATGCCCTATTACAAAGACCGTAAACCGACGGTTTCAAGCAAAATATTGATCAATACAAATACTTAAAATGTGCCTCCTAACACAATCGCAGGCACTCAGTACTCGGTTGAATCATCACGACGCCGAACAATACATTCATACGAAGTTGTTATGTAAGTTTACGGCACATGGCGTCATGAATGTCATGTCAAGAAATGACAAGGATCATTACGTATAACCTTGCGTGTAAAAAATATAGCTTTTTTTTCCCTGGGAACCATGTTGCAAGTTGATCTTCACATGAAAGCGATTCATTCATCCATTGAAAAACGATGGAATAATGTCGCATGATAACTACATAATAGCCGTACTCTATGTGCAGAAGATAGTCATTTGTTTAATATTCTTCCACACCATCAACTTTACTAATGGAATTTTGGGTTGCTGGAATACTCCTGAAACATGGATATCAGCTACGAAACCTGTTGTTAGTTCAACTTTGTAGTCGAAGTCTTATTATCAGATTTGCATTCATAGAAAACTTCTTCAAAGTTATTAGTCATGGTCGGATTGTAATAACGCCGGCAAGGTTCAGCATAAATATTACGTGTTCCGGAACCCGATTAGAAGAACTTCGCAAGATGACCGCCCTGCTGATCGGAGTGAGCCTAGTGACACTGCTGATCGCCATGCCGGCGAGCGGTCAGGTCGACTTCGCCACGATGGACATCAGCGACTTAACACAAGACGATAACCGCATCACGAAATTAATAAACTGCTTCCTTGAAGAACCTACTTGCAGCGAGGAAGAACGTACCATCAGAGGTTAGTATAATTTAGGGGTGCACAAATTTACAAATATCTTGAAGCCTCCTCAACATTCTAAGCGCCATAAGGGTGACAAGAAGCAAGTTCCATACTGAGGAACCACAAACACTACGAGCCACGGTACAAAAATTAGCCGCCGTGCGACCTGTAGCTCAGGGATTTGCGCACCCCTGATTTAAAAACTAAGTCTTTACCTAAATGACAAATGTTAGGAATCAGAGTCCTTCATGAAAACCTAACAGTCATGAAAGTAGTGGAGAATTTCTCCACCTTTGATGGACCGCGAATTTAGACTGCAGTGTTTGCAGAAGCCCACAACTAGTTCCCATCCATAATCAGGTGACGTCACTCCACACACCAAAATGCTCTATTTTTTTACCCATGGTAAGATCAGTGGGCCGTGATAGCGTAGCCGGTATAGCGACTCGCTACGAGCTGGAAGATCCGGGGATCGAATCCCAGTGGGGGGCGAGATTTTCAGCACCCGTCCAGACCGGCCCTGGGGCCTACCCAGCCTCCTGTACAATGGGTACCGGGTCATTCCCGGGGGTAAAGCGGCCGGGGCGTGGCGTTGACCACCCACCCCATCTAGCGCCAAGGTTAAAGAAAGAGTAGAGCCATGACTCTACTCCCCCTCTGGGCCTTCATGGTCTGTTCTAGGGTGAACTTTACCTTTACCTTCACCTTACATGGTAATATCGTCCTCCATCTATTCCCAGATTTCTTACCATGAGATTTTGTGACTAAAATTATGTATTCGCTTCTCATGTCTTTCATTCAAGCCCCGCTCATGCCACATTTGCCTTGATGACTTTAATGATATGTGACGAGCACCACAAACTATTGTGCTCCTCGTCATGTAATTTTTTCAATCCTCCTGTTGAAAGGCTGGTAACCGATAATAAAGGGCAAATTAATTAGAATAATTTGCTACAATGCTTCATATTATGCATACCACGTTATACCTCTGAACTTACGATAGAATAGATTAGGTTAAATGGTCTTGGCAGGAATTCAAATTACTTACCGCGCGAAGACGAATAATGAGTTAAGAATCGCCGTGGCTTCATCAGTACACTACACGATGGGCTATTCCTGGAGCCAGATCCAAGACGAACTGAGCAGTATATCTAATTAGATGAACACGTTAGTCCACACGCAATTCTTCGACGAGCGTTTTCGCTAATCACGCTTCGAAGTGCCTGACATCTTCGCCTACCGCATTTGCAAAACAAGGAATAAAACTAAAATGTAACGAATTTATTAGGTTTCAAACTTACTGCACGAAAATAAACAGCGAGTAAACATATCCAAAAGGTAAATCATGGCGGCATTCTGTATGGACAACACAAACCGACCTACAGACATTGACACGACTTTTCAGCGGGGTTGTGGCACGGCTCAGGCGGTTACACGCTGTCCTCACAACTCAGAAGCCCGGATTCGATTACTGGCCAGTCCACGTGAGAGTTGTGGTGGACAGAGTGGCATCAGGACAGATTTTCCTCAGCGAACTTCAATGTTCCTCAGTTGATTTCATTACAGCCACGCTCCATAGTCACATTGCATCAATACGTGTCTCTCGTGCACAACTGAGTTGAAAAAAAAATCAAGACAAATAATTTCGAGCAGATGTCACAACCATGTTCCTGTTATAGAGACTTCTAGTCCTACCAATATGTCACAAATATTAGTTATTTTAGAGCAAAGAGTATGCATGGAAAGATAACTGAGCAACTAAAAATATTTAAATATTTTGGTTGCGAAATATCTTCCGGAGATAATCAAGATTTGCGAGGGGAAATTTAGTACGTTCCGACTATGTCATACATTACGTAGACAGGACCGAAAAGAAACGCTGTATAATGCTGTTGTATACACAGCAACGGTCCTTCAGTCGTCGTTACACGGCTGCGCAACGTGTACTGCGCACAGCATAAGAACTGAAAGGAGCTGAGAGGTGGTTTCTGAGATACACAGCGGATACACACTTTTAAATCGAAGTCGAAGTGAAGAAATCGGCGTCAGACTTCAAGTGCCCAACATCCGTGTAACATGTGGTCTTTATAGAACAGGTTCGAACGCTGGGAATGCCCGACACGTTCAGCTAAGAACTGAGCGCAACTACGTGCCGACAGGATGACGTGCTACGGAAAAGGCGGCGGGAGCAATTTTAAAAGAATCAGAATGAACCAAAAATGGGCCTATAGTCCTTTTAGTTGTTGATGACTGTGATTATTTTGTTTCAAAGAAACAAGTGCTACCATCTTCAGGGTGAGTGAATTAGGTTCACGTGTAATCATCCACGACACTATAATTTGAGCAACATTTGCGACGGAGGCCTGAAAGGCTTGTAACCTCCCTACATAGTCGAAACATTCTCTCCTGCCAATCACTTCTGCAGATATCTGAACCGTAATTCAGCAATGCTGAAAGAAAAGCCAGCAGTTCCTTCGAAATGTTAGAGCAAACTTTATGCTACATGATGCAATAACCCAGAAAACGGTCATTTATTATTACCTTGTTTTTGTGGATACATTTTTACTTAAGAACGGATTATGTCTACGTTACACACGCCAAACGCTACCTCAAAGTCAATCAACTGGCATGTATTGGCAGTCTACACGACTGGAAAGATGGAAGGTATTAGTGCGTCAGAAACAGAGATCAGTACAGAAAGTTTCCATACCACTTTGTTGACTCCATAAATAGCAGCGGTTAAGCAGCAACGGATACGTGTGGCTTTTAACTGGCATTATTAACACACTACAAATAATTATCTCAACACAGGTGTTGTTACCTCATCAGACATCTGCAGATAAGTTTGCGAACTATCATCTTAACTAACAGCAAGTGCATATTTAGAATATTTACTTCACTTACACTTTACGAAAGAGCCGCGATAGCTCAGCCGGTATAGCGACTCGCTACGGGCTGGACGGTCCGGGGATCGAATCCCGGTGGGGGCGAGATGTTTCGCAGCCGTCCAGACCGGCCCTGGGGCCCACCCAGCCTCCTATACAATGGGTACCGGGTCTCTTTCCCGGGGGTAAAGCGGCCGGAGCGTGGAGTTGACCACCCAACCCCATCTAGTGCCAGGGTTAAAGAAGAGTAGAGCTATACCTCTACTCCCCCTCTGGGCCTTCATGGCCTGTTCTAGGGAAAACTTTACCTTTACCTTACACTTACGAAAACAGTTACACGAACGTACATATTTTACAAATATTTATCTCCATACACAATTTAACGGTTCTAAAGTATGCAGCTCTTCTGTCACTCTTACACGCACGTCTAAGTTTGCGCCGCTGTAATTTTAATATTGTTGATGGCACTGCATTAATAAGTACGAGACAGCATCCAGAGGCACGACCAGCATGCAGCGTTCCGCTAAGGTTGTCTAATTTGTTCAAAAGCTGACACACGAGGCACAAGGAAATGCTGATAGCATTTCTCTCCTTATTTACAGGGGCAGGGAAGCAAGCAAAAGGCCACAGAAACTAGCCGCGAAAGTGCACTCCGTAACACAGACTGCATAGCTTCGAATATTATTTTGTAGCAGTGAAGGGTTTGGTTTGGTTTCCGTGGTACTGGCTTTGTCCCTGAATTCAGGTCCAATCCAATCATTTCTCGTATTCAATGGGTACCGGTGTCTCTTTTCTGGAGGAAAAGCGGCCAGGGCGTGAAGTTGACCGCTTAACTACATCTAGCGCTGGAGTTCAGAAATAGTGGAGATATTTTTTACAGTAAAATCACCGTACTGCACAATATAATACAGAACACAATAAACAGAATTAATATTTGTTCCTACATGCTTCGGCCTATCCTGGCCGCCGTTAGGGGAACAATCTATACATTCTGGAAGAAAAAGAAGGATGGCCTAAACATACAGAGACAAAAATTACGTAATACCATTTTACTGTATTTTATATTATATTGTCTACTACGATGGTTTTATTGTAATAAATACGTCACAACATACGTACATGGCCACACGTACTACACAGTCAGTGGGTCTATATCTCCAGTCCCCCTACATACCTTCATGGTGTGTATGGGGGACAATTAATAACAAGTTGGTGCCTTCACGTCAGGAACCGAAAAAAAATTCTTCCAAAATTGGCGAATAATATATCTCTTATTAACACTAAAACCTTCTTCTTACAGCTTACTGATTCAGTGCATATTTAGTTTAACCCAAAGAGTCTTCTACTAAATAGGGAATCATATGTACCGGTACATGCAGAAGTAACTTACAAACAAATGTTTCAGAAAGCCCGATGACTTACGAAACTGCATACAGCATGACCAATTGTGTCCGTCCGCAACAAATACCTGCGAACTGAATTACCACATTAACCTAATTCAGAGTCGTCAATAAAACCAACGGACAAATTTTGCAAGCTGCAAATTACGGCCCCATTTAGGCTTATTTGATGGTCTCAAACATGGTTTAATATACAGTTTTAATAAATATTTCAATAGAGGCGTACATTCGGTATACTGTCATTTCGAAAGAAACGATAGTTATAGCAACTGTCATCATCAGGTCTGCGTGTGGCGTTGCCTCCAACAGCGTTTAACAGGACAATCACCACTACCACCACCACAACTCAGTGTGCTCATTACTTCCACAGGCCCCCTGTTCCGCTGTTTCACAGCTTTGTCGTTAATAGGCTGTAAAAGGGGGACAGGGTGAGTTTCTTAATGTTTCACAGAGCAGAGGAGAGTATTCGATGCTTACAGGCTAATTGGTTTCAACTCACGCGGCTGTACCGCAAGCAAATTGTTTTTGGAACTCAAATATCGTATAAAATGGGCAGTTAATGTATAGCATATCGGGCGTTCCTTCCCGACCGCTAGCACTCGTATCGAAAAAAGGAAGCAATGTCAGTATAATGACAAACAGTGACCTGGAGGAACAAACACAGAACTCCCGACAGATAATGTTATGAAGGTAACTCATGTGACAACCATTCTTTTAGCAACATGTCATACCACTAAATCAATCGCTTATTTTATCACAGACAGCCAACTTAATGCACGCCATATTTTTGTCTTCAGTAAGAATAACGCGTATAGCACGACAACGACTATCCTCGCACTATCCCAAACACAAAATGAACTTTACATGCTTTGATAGCACTTAACGTAGACGCAGTAGTTCTGTGCTCTCAGAACGGACAATGATAAGAACAATATATACGTACCTTCACACACATAAACGTGCGAGTCTCGATTCCTTCCTAATACATGACTTCATACAGGACAATTCCTGCAGTAGACCTAATTGACGTGGCGTGATGTGGCTAGTGTCAAAATAAAGCTGAAAGTCCCCGCTACACAGCGCCAATGTCGACAGCGTGCTGCGCCGGTTCGCTGGCGCACTATTTAAAAAGTTCGGTTTCTTCTTGGACTGACTACGTACATCCTTGACTCACGCCTAAGTATTTTAATTATTTTTCAGTCGGGCTGCGTGAAGCATTCGAAAGTCGCTGTGCGGGATGCACACAGGAACGGAAGAATCAAATCAAGAAACTTTTTTCGTACATCAAGACGAACCGGTCGGATGACTGGATGAGGCTTCAGGCAAAGTGTGACCCTAACGGAGAGCGCCAAAAGATCTGGAATGAGATTCTGGCCTGAATGTGAGAAGAATCACGGACACGGCACACCATGAGATAAGGATTATATGTACTGCACCATATGATGTCATGTTTACTTCTTTATAAGCACTAACTTTACTAACTCTGTAAACACAGCTGTCAATAAATCACGTTCACACGCTTCACGTAGAATATAGTAATGTATTTTACCGAAAACAATGCGCACTTTTCTCTCCTAACACACCAAAAAGATCCCTTCGCAATAAATTAGAGCAGTCCGACATTTTATGTGTCGCAACGGAACCTATCAAACAAAATATAATTGCTCATTAAAGTTTATCCTCTTCTACATTCTGCAGATAATAAAAGCAGAATTGCTGCAATTATACGGTCTTCTTTCCATTTTGCGGTACAGGCATTACGACCTGTGCCAGTTTTACGGTGTCTGATACAGCTCTGTAGCCGTACTGAAGGAATCACTCTAAAGCAATGAACCCTGATTAAGCCCCTGCTCCTCCGAAATTAGAGTCGTGCTAAACGCTAATTACCTCCGTTTGTAAAACATATAAAGTCGATAGCTTCAGAAGAAAGAACAGCGAAATTATAACATACAAACAAAATACTTTGTTTATCTTAACAACAAGAAATCGACATTCAAGATTCAAGGAAAAGATACAGCATGAAAGACTAGCAGTAGTAGAATTCAAACAACCAGTATTAATACTAGTAAACTGCTCTTTCGTATTTGATACATTTAGACTTTCTCTATACGTAGAAGACATCTAATAACCTTACACGACTGACTTTTAATAAAGCTTTCCTTTCACCTTAAGGCTTCAAAGGTTAATCAGCGTTTTCAAACAAGCCTACAAACGGTTCGTATCCTGCACCAATCCATACCTACACACTCCGGTTATCTAATTTACATTTAAATATTAAATACATGCCTACTTCTAAGCCTCTGTGTTCCAAGTTGTCACTTCAGTTTAGGATTTTCTGCCCAAACTGTGAGTGCATCTCCCTCCTCATGCATTGTTCATATCTTACCAGTCCGCACATCCTTTCCTATTCCATCACCATTTACATATGTGATAAAGAATAGCAACTATTAACCTTTTAAAGCCAGTGGTTCCTCCACTAACTGCGAGGTCTAACACTAAAAACTGAGAGTTTTCCCAAAAGAATGTATTTATGTGTTCCATACGACTAGCTTTTCTAATGGAAGCACGGTGTTCTCTGTGAGGTACGAATCAATCTTTATATGAGAGGTAGGTTTACTTTAGTCTTCATATGGCTTCGTTAGTTAATGTTTATCTTTCTTCTTCTTTTACTTCATCTCACTTTCTTTCAAATATTTTCTTCAGCATCCACTCATAAAAACCTCTGAAGTTATCGCCACCTTAGACAACTCTCCATTCTTGTTACTTCATCCTCTTGCATTCAAGCACTTTATTTACTTGCCCGTTCTAAAATAGCAGTCAACCCATCGCTACACTCAATTTGTCTGTTACTTCAACTCTCTTATTTCAGACATTTTCCATAATTTCCCGTAGCTATCACTACGTTATATAACTCTCCATTTTCATTACTTCATGTCTCTTGCACTCAAGTACCTTCCTCAACAACCCGCTATCACACACCTATCAATTGTCACTACGTTATACATCTTTAAGCTTCTGTTACGTCATCTTTCTTTCGCTCGAACACTTTTACCTTCCCGTTCTCAAACAGTCCTCAATCTATAACTATCTTACCACACTAAGTGTACTGCCGAAACGTGGTGCTTTACGTGAAAGGGCGGTGTATTCCCACCTGTTAACACTCTAGCAAACTCTCTCTTCAGGACCAATAATAAAGTCCAAGAATCTTGTTCCTTCGAGAGGAAAGTCTGAAGCCTTACCAGTCCCAATGCGTCTTTATACTCAGGAAAATGGCAAAGAAGTTCCGGAAAGTCCACAAACAGTGAAGGCCTTTCGATTTTCGTTGTTTGAACACTTCAAGTCCCAATCCCAGGAACAAGGACGGAAAAAAAAGACAATGCAACGTGAATCGTATCCAAGTAACGACATAACTGTGCGCTAAAAGTCACGAACAGTTTTAGTTCTGCAATTAGGTATCGCCTTGTTAACAGATCGATTACGGACAGATCGATTACGGATAAACTTCTTTGGGCCATCCACAAGTTTCGAACAAGCCCTGTAACAAACAAAAACACACGAAACTGAATATGTATTTTCCTGTAGCTTACTCAACGACGCTGTAAATGGGGCTCTGACTACGTAGCGTCGAATGGTAGGATGGTTTCTGAACAATACATTGGGAAGCACGCACAAGGAAGCAGCCACGTCACGGCATTTGCACAAACGGGCTGTCAGGATAATGGTGCTCCGATCGAGAGTTGAACACAAAGCAGGAGGGCCACTTATTCGATGGCAAAGGTCAAGAAAAAGGGCCGATGTGCGAATACTAATACACTAACAATATTAAGCACCAATTAGTGTTTAGTAGTAAGCTATGTCATTCACGATAACACATCCGAGACAAACCTTACATGTATCATGCAGAATCTGAATGCAACAACAGGCAACATTATACAAAAGCAGGCCTTTCCAGGCATACTGCCATTAACTGGGAACGGTGGTAAATCTCCACCAGACGGAAATAAATGGTCAGGTTCACGATCCGACAGTCTTAAGTTGGGGGGGGGGGGAGATATTGTAGCAATTGCGCAGGTGACACGGTGGAACCCAGAGATGTTACGGGAGTGACGACGAGAAACGCCACAACGCCCGTGTTGGTATTTATACCTCAGCCGTCTGTTCCGTAGCTAGTCACTCTACTGAGCTGCTATTAACTTCTAAACAACAAACGTATGAAAGAAAAGTTAACTAACACAAGAAATGATGGAAGAGTTGGCGTTCTTAAAATGGCAAAGATTTATATTGTGGACACCGTGTAGTCTTGTATGTGGGTATCAAGTTTTCGAAGAAACAGACTACCTCTTTCTTCAGGCACAAGAAGATGCAGTACCTGAAGCTGGAACGTTACGTTACTCTGAAAAGGTGGTTTGTTACTAGCAGTTGGCGGGTTAATAAAAGGAAATGATGCTAATATAGTCTTCTTTTTTAATTCCTTAGGCTGCAGGAATGAGGAGAAAGAAAAACGATACATCGTTTAATATTCATTTCGCTTAAAGCCCCCAATTATCTGAAGAGGACTGCCGCGTGCACAGAATGAATAGCTCATTGCCTTCCTCCCTCATTACGGTTCCATATTCCGAGACTGTGATCTGCGTAACTTAAGACTACACTCAATGGAAGTACACACGTTGCACAGCATGTGCAGAAAACATGCAGTCGTTTAGATTACGAAGTTTCCTGCTCATGAACGGTGACTGTAGCAACAAACACACAGCACAATGTAAACGTACAAGGCTTCTTGATCTGCCCCAATTTTGTGGCGCAACACTCTAGACACGCCACGAAATTTGGTATGCATTCCACGGATGGTTTTAACAGTTGTCTACAGATGGCTACGGAATCAGCACGACGAAAAAAAGGTACCGTTTTTTCAAAATCGGGCAGGTGCAACCTAAAATTTTATTCATTTTACTCACAATGCAGTACTTCGGTACTGATCCTTCCACTGACGAGAGGATCCTACAATAATGCTGTGATCTACGTAAGACAATAGTTTAATTTGCTAGCAGTTGCTGGGGCACTACTGCCATTGTTACACTACACTCCTATCACTTTTTAAGTTTAAGCCCTGGAACTGATCCGAAATACGGTCCAAAAAAATACGCTCCTATTGGTGCAAACGAACAAACAACTGAGAGTTGACCGGTGTTTCTAGTTCAGGTATCGCAACTATCCTGTGCACGCGCGCTAAGAAATTCTGCCGTAAGTTCAAGGAAGTTCTAAATTCGAAAGTACAGAGATAGAACTTCTCTCTCGTTTGCATGGGTGTTACACGTCAGCCGACGCCATCCTGTCTCTGCACCCGACACATGGAACTGGGCTGTAACAACACCACAATTGACAGACCTCTTTACAGCTTTCCGGTTTCTTTAGAATCGTGGTGCAGAGATTTACAGAAACGGAGATATAAACACACCTCACATACAATCACAAGGGTTTGTAAAAAGGTCTTTAGCTTGAAAATATATGCAAGACATTCGGTCTGACATAAAATTTGTTGGAAATACTGCAACAGAAAAATTCATCGGATAATCGGGACTCCGCTGAACAATTTAAAGGGACACGAATCTTCAAAGTGTTTGAAATTTACAATTACGGACAAATTTCCATTGCAAAACATAACAGAAAATGGCATGGTTTTGTAACACTGTTTGCGAGTTCTTTGTCTTACTGAACAACCAGCTGCAAAGCGTGCAAACAGCAGGGAGCAGCTCCACGGCCTGTCCCTTACACAAACAACTTTCTGTGCACTTCGATGTTGCGCACACAACCGACCACACTGCAGAGCCGGTAGGCGTCATTAAGGTCACCCCTTTTTTGAGTGACCCACACCATCTCGTTACACCTCGTGTTCAATGCGCCATCCTCCCCTCGGCAACACAAACATCCTGGTACTACAGTTTAGCTCGTCTCGTCTACACAATAACTACACGTAGGCCTGCCGGCAAGAATGTAATAGGATTAACGGGAAAATGTATGGTAAATCATGAGTCAATTAAAGATGGCTAATTGCAAAGTGACTTATAACGAACCTATGCACAAACATGGCGTTAACACACGTCGTCGTTGGTTCTAAGACCTCGGTCCTCTACGGGCATATATCTCAAATGTCAAGTACGGAAACGGACATAGGTGTTAAATAATAAACCAGTGGAAACGAAGAAATAAATAAATAAATAAAGGAGCTATAGTTTTACCTGAAATAACACCAAACTGCTGTAACTATAAAGGTCCGATTCAATGGTAGCACATACTTTTAACACGACCATTCTCAACTTGAAATGAAAGTAATTACTCTTTGACTGCAGGATGCAAATTATCGCAAATTAAACAAACACAAGTACTCTTCACTCATACAATGAGACTAAAGAGGCATGTAAAGTGCATGTTTTAAAGGTTTAAGAATATACCAAGTATATTTCAAAATTACCAAATACAACTATATGTTAACTATCCTAAGACACAGAGTACGAGTATACGTGATGGAATATAGGAAGTGTGCACTGCTACATATGAAGATTGTACGAAACACATTTTACATTAAATATCAGAAACATGGCAGTGAGACTAAAGCCTAACGTCACACTAACCACTGGCGTTGAAGGAATCAGTACGAATGGCTAATATGTAAGCTACAGACTAGATCACTCACGTCCATCATTAAAAATCTGAAAATTCATCCAGCTTCTAATCACAGGCGAAAATATTTTAAAAGGAAAGTATGGGTCATACGTTCTTTCCAAACGTTCCTGCACTGGACGTGAATTGGATGTGGCTTGTGCACCATTTCAAATCGCGAAATTATTGCGGAATGGTTAAATACTCCTACATTCACTCCGTCTGACCTATAATCTCAGAGGCATATTGCTTACATGTTCTGTACGGGTAATCAGTTTGAACACACGTCTTCTGGGATACAACAATGTGTTGATTGGTAGCTACTGAAATTACGGAAGGGCAAGCTGCCTCCATATACAAGGTTAAGGAAATCGAACAATCACGGAATTATATCCCGGAAGACTCTACTATTCATCAAAACCGCTGTGAGAACCTCTAATCTCGCGCGGTAATTAATTTGTCCTTAAAAGATTATAACGGCTTGGATTCCGACCTAATCCCCCTAAGACCTCAGTATTACAGAGCAGCCCTCACACAGACTTAGTAGCTTGAATGACTCGATCCATATGGCTTAGAATCGGACGAGATATTCATCTGAGAGACCGAGAGGAGACAAAGACGCTGCCGGCGCCCTCGCACACATGAAGGAACACAGAAACAGATAAACCTATGGCGTCTAAAATGATCTGCAGCCCTTTCACATAAGAGCCCATGTCAGACATCTCGAAATTTGCAGCACTGGCGTTCAAACGTAAATACGTCCTTCAACAGCGTTGGAGACATCTTGCATGGACGATGTCAAGATTTGCGGCGACTTCGGTATAAATCCTTCCGAATATCAAAAGCAAAAGTCGACCGATGACAAGACTCTTCACGAGAAACGCCACTGACGCGATCCGTAAACCGTCACAAACGCAGTGGTCATACCTCTTAAATTTCGGAAGGAACATCATACCATTAAGGCCACCCCATGGTGAGTGGGGGAAAAATATGAGAGGTAAATGTATTTTGAACAGGGGGTGACAGAACAAATCTGTCCAGGCGAAACATCAAGGTGGAAGGAAGACTGAATGACACATGGTCACGTAACAAGATCGAAGTAACAACGTTGATACTGCAGCCACATATGCAAATAATACAAACCGTTCCGACAAGGTAAACTGCCTAAACATAAGCAAAAAAGACAAGAAGAAGCAAAGAACAATACGAGAAAGTAAGAACACACAAGCCTGTACTTTATTCTACAGATATGGTGCTCTATCTCCATCAAACTTTACCACCACATTTGAACAGATTTGCCATCTCCTATGGGGTAAATTTAATGGTATCCATCCCGTTGTGCCTAGTCGCTGTTCAGTCTAGCACAATATTTTACTGTTTCTTCAAAGCCACATGTTTCGATCTAAACATGTGGCTTTGAAGAAATAACAAACTGTTGAGTTAGACGGAACATTGTGTATTTATATGGCTCCTATGGGGTGTCTCTCCGGTGCTTTTTTATTCACAAGACTATCAGCAGATTCGAATGGATGTGACATTTCCTCTGGCGTGTCTCTCAAGTATGAAGCGTTCAGCATTAACACACGCACACCTGACGATTTGAAATAGGCAATATAGCCAGAGTTGTGTTTCCCGTCTCCATGCAAATCTGGACAGGCGTCGAGAACAGTAAATCTCTTGTCCCCACCAAAGTTCGAACCCCGAACCGACAAGGCTGTAGCGAGTCGCTATAAAGGAAATTCGTGTATGCTATTAATTTATGGACAACCCCCAGCCAGTGTTATATTGTAATTACAAATAAAATATCAGCATACAGTTACGTGACTTTTCACTCGCCCTGTACAACACCACCTTCAACAAAAACCCCATTAGCAAAGGACTTCCTCCAAGGTTATTTCGCTGTATCCTGAAGATCCTCCGTAACGAACACACGTCTCTGCGAACACCTGTGTCTTGGTCTTCCTCTATAAGGAAATTTACCGCAGCCTTTGCAACCATCATCCATCACATGAAACTGTGTTCAGATATGCGCAAGCATTTGTCTTTGCAGGTCAAGTGGGGCCAATCTGTTTACGTTCCTCTTCACAACTTAAGTAATGTTGTCACGGCAATAAAAGCCCTACCGAAAGACACAAGTGGCCGTTTCAGATTCACATAAAGCACTCAAGAACGATTTACTCGTGCTACAAAAGTAGTGACAAATCTGTCCAAGCGCGACGCCTTAAACACGTATAGATAAGTGGAGGAGATGCTGCTCGAATTCAAGATATCAGAACTATAGAGTAGTGGGTGAACAGCTACTTCCGTCCATGGAGACAGCACTGGGCAGGTTGTGTCTACAAATGGACAACTACGAACTGTAATTGTTAATTTATACTTCACCCTAGCCACGGAATATAGACATACACGCTAAAAAAAAGCAGACGTCATAAATTATTCCCAGTACCTGTTAGGCGCGCCGGCAAACTGATGCGAAAACGACTCTTAGCCTCTATATGTCTATCAGCCCACCCGTCTGGGCGCACGGAACAGCGCCATTCTCAACGGACAGATTTTCGTGAAATTTCGTACTCGATATATTTACTAAATTCTGTCGACATATGCCAGTTTGAATTAAAATCGAACAATAAGACAGACGATTCACATGAAGACCTACGTACATCTAGATAATATCTCGCCGTATTTGCTCTTTATAATTCAAACACTGTGTTCTCTGTGAAGTACGAGCTGACAATCTAAGCGTAACAATCACGTATGGTCTACTAGAAATGTCGCCATTTACGAGATGTCAATTATGAAGAACCGCAAATCTTTTGCCAAGACACGGAAAAAAACCTAATAGTGCTTTACGTAAAACGTGGACAGACACACTTCGGCTACTCGCGCATTCCACTTTTTTCTTGCAAACGTTCGCAAATTTAAAATCTAGGGGCAATAGCAGACGAAAGCGCCACAAGCGTCACGCTTTGCAGACGCTGCATAATTTCTTTGTACAGGTACCCATATCTCTAAAGACCAACCGATGTCCGCTCACACGTAACAATACCTCGTGTTCTGCACCTTCTGGGGCCAGCACGAGATCGACGTAGCAATCCAGGTAGCCGCAAATACTTGGCTGTGGAATTCTGAAACGGACTTACACCCCAGCAGCATATTCGAGGTCAGTGTTGGCAGAAATGCGTGGATCGTAATGGAAATTTTGCGGATGAGTGACAGAACACCTCCAGTTACGGATAATATATGTATCCGTATCCGCAAGTTTTATCATAATATAAACATGAAAGACATAGACACGATCCTTACTTTCGGTTAAGACCGTCGGGCATGTTTTGTGAACAGTCCGGTTTAGCGGTTCATAATCCGCAATACCGCTTACGTTAGACAATGCAGTTAGTGTAAGAAAATACAGTTTCATGCATACTGATAAATCTACGGCCAATGTACGTAAAGCTGTGTTCACATAACTGGTATATATTCGACGATGGATAATCAGGGTAAATTACGACACTAATTTCAATTTGTTATTTATATACCGTGCATTTTATTATTAAGTTATTGTCTAAAGATTTCCAACAATATGAACCGCACATTTAATGATTTTAAAAGTTATTACAAAATCACTCTATATTACGACATGTGGAATTTCACTTTGTAAGTTGTGTTCGAGCTTATAAGGTGAACTTTACCCGATGGTGGTGGTGGCTGCCACCGAAACATGTCGCAATATAGAGTGATTTTGTAATAACTTTTAATATCATTAAATGTATGGTGTATATTGTTGGAAACTTTTAGACAGCATGACACTAAATTCGCCACGAAATGGCGTACATTCCGCAGTTAGTTCTAGACGGACAGAAATAAGTAGCTTTCTTATGAACGGCTTACAGCAAGAGACAGCGGTCACATAACTTATGCCACACAATTTCAGATCAGATGAAAGAAAACCACCAATTCCACTCGAAGATTCTGTTCTACTTCCGACAGTGTGTATGCAGTGGGATTCCTAACAACGATATGCAGGAGGGAATGGAGCGCACACTTGCATGCACTTGTGCCACAGTTCACAATTACCGTGCAGCTCTCGATACAAAATGCTGTGGACACAGGCCGCACAACTATAAGTGAACGGTGGCTCTGAACACTATTATTACGTACGTGTCTCCAATCAAAACACACACTCTAGCACAATTGCGAAAAGAAGTACAGTCGAACTCGGTTATAACGTCATGAAAGGGACTCAATATTTTGTGTCGTTATACACGAGTGTTGTTATAACCGAGCAGAATAACGTCATGGTTAACAGTGAGGAATTAATTGCTACCACAGAATATCTGACGCTATAGATGAGGTGCCGTATAAACCGATGTCGTTATAACCGGGTTCGACTGTATACACTTACATGTTCTACACACATCCACTTTTCTTGGGCCGTATTTATTATTTGTTTATTTCTGTAGAATATGAGCTTCATCATCCGTCACTTTCACCAGACAGTGCTACGATGAAGGTGAGATCGAAAGGAGAACATCGCACGTGGTCTGAAGGGAAGAGGCCAATCTGTGGACTTAGATATACATGGGAGTATGCGAATTGCCTGCATCTTAAATAAGGTGTGTGGAACTGAAGATAGGGGTCGGTGTCGGGCTCTTGTGAATACGGTAATAAATTTTCGGGCTCCTTTAAAAAAAGGGGAAATTCCTGACTGGCTGAACAAACAGCATTCCCTCAAGAAGGACCCTGCTGCATGGATTTAAATTAAATGAAACAGTGGGGTAGGCATGGTCACAATATGGCTACTGATAAGATAAATAACTGTGGCCACATACACAATAGGGGAACATTAATGCATTAAATGACTACAAGTGGCAAAAACATTACCCTATTAATTAAGCCACTGTTTGTAGGTTTATTTGTTTGTTTTATTGTCTGTCTGAACACAACACGCGCAGCTGTCTTCGTGACGTCACTAAGCACACTTCTGTTCGACATTAATTTACTACTTTGTGTGCCGAGGTTAAGTATGTAAGCATAAGTACATCTGATCACACACACTTCTCCACTGCGTGGCACTTAACCAAGCCCATGAACAATTTTATCTTTTTAATGATAGGAGTCAAGATACAGATGCATATTTTAAAGAATTATAATAATAAATAATAATAACCATGGCTCGACAGCCCTATATATGGGCTTGGGCCTCCTCTTTCCGAGGTTACTTGGTCTTGTGCATTTGTGGCAGTGAGTGACCAGCCCACTGGCCGCGCTGTTCGACTCAATCCTGATGTGACTGCCAGAGCCATCTGGCACTCAAGTCAGGAGACTTGGGTGAGAAATGGCCGCTGAATTTTGCTTACGGACATTACTAGTTCTATTCATGCCCGTAAGGTTCTTTTATATGCCGTAAATCTACGACATGGGACCGACGGCTTTACTTCCCCTCCGAAGGAAGTGGTGCTCCGGATTTTTATCACCCTTAAAAATCCATCGACCTTGGTCGGGATCGAACCCGCGAACCTTGGGTCCAGTGGCGAGCAAGCTAACCACTAGTCCACCGAGGTCGACATTTTAAAGAATTGCCCCACCATTTTCAAGTTGCGTACAGATCACAGCCTAGCATATTGCTGGCAATTATTTTACATGACAGGCAGTGTAGTACAACGTAATATGGAGTCACGTTAATGTAACAACTGTTGCTGCAGAAAAGCAATAAGTACTGAACATTATGACTTTGTGTCTGTATTCTTGCCTTAGTTATCCGGCATGCAAACTGCTTATTTTTTGCGCCGTATAATATTGTCATCTGTGGCCTGTCTGGCTGTACCATAATTTTCCACATTACCTCATAAACGGCGCGTTTTCCTGGGGGGGGGGGATATTAAACATAAAATGTGTGTCTTGATTTTTTCTACAAATCTGTCAGAAACACAGCGCAGACAGTATAACTGCCGGCTCATCATATACACCTATCTTGACTTACGAGTTCAAAGAAGTTACAAATTCACTTTTCCGACATTTACAAAACGCATATGATCCAAATAAACACATATGTGGTTCACATCAAGCGAGTGCACAATTTTATCCTCAGAAGACTAAGATGCTAGGATGACTATACCAAACATGACGAGATGCCTGGGACTTGATAAATTCAACCCGTCATGAGAAATAGAGGTCTGAATTTTTGGCAGCAAAAGTTCAAAGGGGAGTTGAAACATCTAGACAGGGATGGGAGAGAATGAAGATGTTGGCTGGATTACAGTTATTCAAGACAGGATCCAAGACTGGGTTTTTGTGTAGATGGTAATCAATCTTCGGGGTTCTATGAAAAGATGCATTATCTCAACAAGCCATATTGCCGCAAATTGTCAGTTCCATGGAGCTAAGGCTAATAGTCACTTAGCTGCTCAACAAACACGCAGCTTTCGAGTTTCATCACCGCCTTCACAAAAGCCAGCCACTAGTTTCCATCCTCAGACGAATCCATTCCACACCCTCCACAATGAAGGCTTGCGACCTTTAACTTAGCCCTTCAAGGCAAATTCCGAAGTGTTTTTTTAACGGGTCACAGACACTTCCTTTCATTAATTTCAGATTCACTTTTCTCACAACCTCGTGAAATAACCAAAGAAACAACCTGCATATCAGTTCTGAATGAAAGAGTTGAATATCGGTGACTTCATCACAATGTACGCTATACACGTATTTTAGTGCTATGAACCTGAGTGGAATCACAGATTTAAATAACGAAGGGCGCAATGTGCAAACCACCACCTAGGATACTCACGGCTCACTGGATCACACACGCACAATCTGCACAATACAAACAGCCCAACGTGCTGTTTGCAACAACTGACACTCTGCCTTTGTTCCGTTGCTTTCATACACACAATTTTGTACTCACAATCACTTCTGTAGATGTTCTCTGTTAGGTACGAACTGCGAGTATACATTTCGTCAGCTTTTGCAAACATCGCGGCCTACTTCCCAAGCCACTGCTGGTTGTATCCTCCTGAATGGGAAATCCCTTAGGCCCAAACCTCGAGAGTCTTCAATAAAACCAAAGAAAGAAACCAACGCAAGTAAATAACACACTCGATCACAAATTTCGTGCGTCCCTAAAGGCGTTAATATTCGTACTTAACAAAATCAGGGTTGCCCGTATGAGGACCATGACAATTTGGTAAACATTACATATAGACCTATATACTCTAATGTAAAACATTGTTTAACATGGACTTCGATTTATGTACAGTCACTCACTTAGGCGTATCGAGTAAAGAAAGAACAATGAAAGTTCCGTAGCATAAAACCGCTTTACACAGTTATTTAACAACCACATCGGTATAAAATTTTATTAAAATTTGAGTACAATGTCACGCCAACTAACTAATTTTATGTATCAGAGACCTTCTTCACAATCTGCTTGTCTATCACTTCATAAAGAAGCTCGCTATCCTTTAATCTCAAAGAAACAAACAAAATCTACTGAGCGGAACTCATGGCGCCTATTACGTTAATTTCTAGTCTCCCATACTTATTAGTATAGACATGTGAATGACACAAGAAATAATATGTTATCCTCCTATTTACAGCTGTGTTATACAAGAAGTCTCATCATTTCTGGTTTTCGGTCTAAAATTTTGTGCGCATTTTTTTATCTATCGCACGTGTGCTAATGCGTCGTCCATCTCATCCCCTTTGATTTGACTGACCTAATTCTGTTTAAGAACGAAAGTTATAAAATTCCCCATTACGTAATCTTTTTCCAGCCTCTAGCCACTTCCCCTGTCATAGGTACAAACATCTTCAAGCATCCTCATAAATATTCTTCTCTACAAATGACAGCTCAAGTTTCATACCCTTACCAACTACAATAACAGTAAATTATACGTCTGCGTGTTTTAAACTGTACGCTTGCGGGAGGCAGGAAGGACGACAAGAGACACTGCATTGAACATAAGCACCAAGTCCTCAGGTTTTCCCCTGGAGATTAAGAGGTCGCAGAAACAGACACCTTGCGGGATATGAGGCCTCGCAGCGATGCTGATACCAGGACTTGCGACAACATTCCGTGAAGACTGAAAATAAGTACCACAGACTCGGAAGAACATCCTGCCTTAACCTTCAGGGTATTTAGAGAAAAATACGCTGGAAATCCTCAATAGGTAATAATTATATAAAAACATGCAGCCTATCCTACTAACAGAGACTACACGGTAACGAATCCCTCCGACCACATACAACAGGTACGGGAAACACGTAGTTTCGCTTCGTTTACTGTACGCTGCTAGTATATCAAGTAACGAGAATGATAGGAAATTACTGCAGAACACCCGCTGCAAAACACCGAGATTCTACGGAGAATTCTGACATCGTAAAAGGCGCTGCGTGATTAGGGCAGCGCTCAATATCAGGAAAATAAATTGCTTCTGGAATCTTCCTCCACAATTCTTGACCATTCGATTTCTCGAGGGAAAGAGCATCAGAAGAAGTGTATCGTACAGGAAAATTAAAAGTGTCCTCTAGGGTTTGTGTCTATTCACGCTTACTTTAATTCAGCAAATGATCAGAAAACGAAAACAAATACGTTCATCTACCAAAGTGCGCCCCTTTTATACAAGCTCCTGAAAGACACAGTCCTTCCTTTGCTTTAATCATAAACACGGTTCACGTAATTACAGAACACTGACTGACTGACTGATCGACTGATCGACTGACTGACTGACTGACTGACTGACCGACCGACCGACCGACCGACCGACCTACCGACCGACTAACCGACCGACCAACCAACCAACCAACCAACTCCATGGAGCAGAGTCCTTCTTCAGAAGCTAACAGTTTCTCAGCTGGTCAACAAATTCTGGAATTTTATGGATCTCGAAGATTCACCACCATGTTCACAACAGCCTGCCACCTCTCCTTATCCTGAGTCAAACAAGACTACTTCATGCTCCCACTCGACGTCTTGAAGATCAATTTTAATAATACCCTCCCATCTACGCCTACGTGTGACTAATGGTCTCCTTCCCTCAGGTTTCCCCACCAAAACCTTGTATGCACCTCTTCTCTCCCCCATACGTGCTACATGCACCATTCTCCTAATTTTTCTTGATCTGTTAACCAGAATATTTTACATAATACATTAAAATAGATAATAATAAACGACTGACGTTTGGGGGAGAATGGTCAAGACACTAAGACGGCGGATCAGATGCCTTTTAAATAATGAGATACCGTAATTTCACATGCCGAACTCCAAGAGCATGGCACTGATGCCGCCATCAAACCAAAAGTTACATAGAACTGTTGCACGATCGCCATGTTGCCATTTTACACTCTACAAAAACATTATCTTAACAGAAGCTCCATATTTTCTCCAAGCGCTATTGCCACACGTCACTTAGAGACCATAAGTTATGCGACACTTGCACCGACAACACCTGTACGTTGAGAATCTGGCGCGTCCGCCATGTTTATATTATAGTTTATACGAAATTATGACGTATGATGGTCCACGATGATACAATTTTCATAAAACGTATCATAAAAATCGATGGAGAGCTGGTAGTGCGGGCGCCAATGCGATATAAAGCCACATTCTTGGTAAGGTTCACCCTAGAACAGGCCATGAAGGCCCACAGGGAGAGTAGATGTATAGCTCTACTCTTTCTTTAACCTCGGCGCTAGATGGAGGTGGGTGGTCAACGCCACGCTCCGGCCGCTTTACCCCCGGGAATGACCCGGTACCCATTGTACAGGAGGCTGGGTGGGCCCCAAGGCCGGTCTGGACGGGTGCTGAAAATCTCGCCCCCACCGGGATTCGATCCCCGGACCGTCCAGCTCGTAGCGAGTCGCTATACCGACTGAGCTATCCCGGCCCACAAGCCACATTCTTGCGTTATAAAGTAAAGCACCTCAAAAAGATGCTTTCGAAAACTGTTCGTTTAAAGTAGTCACCTTACAGTGAGTGCTAAGGCCACAAACTGCCCACGTTTTGACATGCAGAGTCTATATTAGTGACGCTATGCTAGATGTATTTACGTGCTGTATTAGAACGCATCTCCAGACGATTGAAATAATACAGTAGTGTCAGAGGTTTTATGATACGTGAAAACTGTTGTAACTTACATGTTAAAAGACTGAAAGCGCAGATCTGGTGCAAAAAGTGGATCTCCTGCCCAGAGGCATTACACCGATGTCTCGTACACTTACCTGTAACAAAGGAAACAGCAACTAATCAATGTGTCCAAACACACGTGTTGTACATACCTTACGTTGGCCTTGATTTAATAAAATACTGGATCTGCTGCTTGTTTGTTTTCAACCTACTTAATCATTTACATTAATTACGATCGTCTCTTTCTTGCCCTCTCCGGTTTTTTTTTTTCTATGGCTCGACAGCCCTATATATGGGCCTGGGCCTCCTCGTTTCGTCGAGGTTTCATGATCACACACTTCAGACACACCACAGTCGGTAGGACTCCTCTGGACGAGGGACCAGCTCGTCGCAGAGACCTCTACCTGACTACACACAACACTCACAAGAGACAAGACATCCATGCCTCCGGTGGGATTAGAACCCACAATCCTAGTAAGCGAGCGGCCGAAGACCCACACCTTAGACCGCGCGGCCACTGGGATCGGCGCCTCTCCGGTTAAATGAATAAAAATATTTCTTGTGTACTGTGACGTCATCTCTTTATTTACTGGACACCTGAGAGTGATGAACAGCTTATCTGAAAGATTCCGTGGGTCGTGTATAGACAGGATAGAATGTGTCTCCATCACGACAATGAATTTATAAATTACCACAACACATATTTTGAGATACAAAATGTAAAGGTCATCCTTTAACATTTCATGAAGGCACAGAAGGAAGGTAGAGGTATAGCTCTGTCCATACACAACCTCGGCGCTAGAAGGGGGGTGGGTACCCATTGTACAGGAGGCTGGGTGGGCTTTGGGGCAGGTATGGACGAGTACGAAAAATCTAGCGCCCACCGGAGTTCGAAACCCGGAACGTCCAGCTAGTAGCAAGTCGCTATCCAGGACGCATATTTTGAGGAGCACCCAAAATAATAGGTGGTGCCACATGCAAGTAATAGTCCCAGCGACCAGCAGGTTCACTGTACAGTAACTGCAGACGATCTCTGTCGGTACTGAGAACAACAAGCCAACCTCACCACTTGGTCTTGTTTCGAGGTTCCTGTCACTTTGTTTCACGACTGACAGCTTCACCTGTTTTTACTACTGCGCAAGGACAGCTGCCAGCACCCCGAGCACGCTCTACTTCGACGGAATGAAACAAGGTGCAAACATCGCCACTTGTTCTTGTCGCGACTCCACTGTCACTTGTTACACGACCTGAAGGCCTCACATGTTGTCGTTACTGCGCAATGAACAGGCCCAGTTTCGACGGAACGAAAAAAAGTGCAAACAACAGCATTTGTTTTGGTCTAGCTGCCAGCGTCACTTCTTCTTTACACAGTTTTACAAAGTGCACGTTGTACAGATTCATCCTGGACTATTAAACATTATCGCAATCCGCCGCCATTAACTACGAACAGAATAATATAATATGCAATACTTCGTTTATATAGGGACTATTCGGTTTCGATAATCCATAACAAAACTTTTAATGAATACTTTTGGGTTCAGAAATACCCAAGTGGGTAGGAACTGGCGAACATTTTTTGGGTTCCTGGATGTAAAAGAAGATAATTACTAATCAACGAGACAGCAGTGCCAGCTTCACGAACATATAATTTGTTGTGAGGAAATGTCCTAATGTTCGTCATCTACAAACGTCAGACCTATGATATCATACAGACTGGTTGGATACTACGGTTACCTCTGTACACACTGCTTGGCCGGAAACCGCCAGAGCTGAAGCAAAGCACACTGACCAATCACAAAATGGTAGGCATTTCCACTGAGAAATGTTCTTTACAGTGTCAAGGAACAGAAACGTGACGTTAACATTTATTTAGGAAACAAAGTCTGCAAACTTTGGTGAAAAACGTCACTCTCTTAAACTTTTCTTCCTTTAACCATACGTCTAGTTTTTCATGTTTCTGTCTTATGAATGTCTATCACATGCACACATAAAGTATACAAAGTTCCCTACCCTCGACGAGATGGAAAACTAGACTGTAAACAAATATCCACATAAGAACTTTCATCTTACACAGCGACACCCTATTCAGGGGGGTTGCTGCCTTAAGCATTCAAGAATTTTAAGGCAGCCTGCTTTGTTCAATTTTGACTTCGAAAAACATACCTCATTAACAATTCCTTTAACATCAAACGCGCCGATAAAGAGGCAAAGGTAAAAATGGCAAAGATGCCACTATACTTAGTAAGTACCATGCCATTAAGGCAAAGAAGAAGTGGATATACAGCTACAAGCATTGTCAATCTCGGCACCACAGTACTGCCAGTGATTAGGTTCACGCTGCGCAAACAGGTCCCAGTGTCTACTGAAGAGAAGGCTGGCTTGACCACAGAGTTGGTCATGACGCTTTGGAGAAGATAAAAATCTCCTGCCTCTTCCGTCAACCAAATTCTGATTCCTCTGGTGTCAAACCCTTAGCCTAGTCACCATACCTACTTAAGCAAGCAGATACAGGCATTCAGTCTTCACACACACGCTTATTTGAATCTCCGAATGGAAATATTGTGCCACTAAGGCACCATTAAAAATATATATCCCAGCCATTGTTTGACAAATGCCAAATAAGGCTATCACGTTATGCAGTGGACCAACACACCACTGTTATCAAATGCTGCACATAACACCAGTCCAGTTACTAGTCAAAACATACATCCGTCGAAATATTTAATAATGTACAATTTACTCACCTGTCACTTTTCAAAAGTCACAAACACAAAAATCGTTAAGCGGAAACATCTTCACTTGAAGGTTTGAGGATTTTGCAGCGGTAAAAACTTAGATTATGAATTCCTGTATTACGACGTCATATAATACGACAGGTGGTTGCCAACGTTTCGAAAGTATCTTCATCTTCAGAGTTAATCAATCCAAGAAGAGTGGACTGTTTGACCCTGGAGAAGGAAGTACTACGATCCTTCGAAACGTCCGGAGCAACTTACCAAACGGCGCAGCGTAACATCCCAGAAGACGTGAATGTTCGGTATACTCGTAGTACGCAATACGTACTCGCACAGTAATGTACGTGCCCGGAACCAAGTGTAATAATGAATACTCTGAGATGGATCCGGTGAATGTCTTTAACGTGAGCGTAACGAGATGGGTCCGGTGAATGTCTTTAACGTGAGCGTAACGAGATGGGTCCGGTAAATGTCTTTAACGTGAGCGTAACGAGATGGGTCCGGTGAATGTCTTTAACGTGAGCGTAACGAGATGAGTCCGGTGAATGTCTTTAACGTGGGCGTAACGAGATGGGTCCGGTGAATGTCTTTAACGTGAGCGTAACGAGATGGGTCCGGTGAATGTCTTTAACGTGAGCGTAACGAGATGAGTCCGGTGAATGTCTTTAACGTGAGCGTAACGAGATGGGTCCGGTGAATGTCTTTAACGTGAGCGTAACGAGATGAGTCCGGTGAATGTCTTTAACGTGAGCGTAACGAGATGGGTCCGGTGAATGTCTTTAACGTGAGCGTAACGAGATGGGTCCGGTGAATGTCTTTAACGTGAGCGTAACGAGATGGGTCCGGTGAATGTCTTTAACGTGAGCGTAACGAGATGGGTCCGGTGAATGTCTTTAACGTGAGCGTAACGAGATGAGTCCGGTGAATGTCTTTAACGTGAGCGTAACGAGATGGGTCCTGTGAATGTCTTTAACGTGAGCGTAACGAGATGGGTCCGGTGAATGTCTTTAACGTGAGCGTAACGAGATGGGTCCGGTGAATGTCTTTAACGTGAGCGTAACGAGATGAGTCCGGCGAATGTCTTTAACGTGAGCGTAACGAGATGGGTCCGGTGAATGTCTTTAACGTGAGCGTAACGCAGCTTGGACATTTTTTACCTCCTATTTATCTCCATTGGGTAAAACAATAAAGAAAGACTGGAGCTATACCTCCACAAGAATGTCATGATCGTACTGGGCAGCAGTGCCAATCCTTTGCCATTTTTCCTCATCCTTTCTTTAAAACTTCAATTTCTTTAAGCTCTGTCCCGTCACAACCAGTTACAATTCTACTGTTTCGGAGGAACAAATTTTGTAATTTGGCTCCGTATCAACCTCAAGATTGAAAGAAAATGCAACGCAGCTTAGACCGGGTTACGTGAAACGTGAAGCCATGTCTGTCGATCACGCGGTGGCAGCTTTTCATTAAAGGTCGGGCTGTTGACGCATGTTGCACCAGAGGTGGAACCGACTGCTACTGGCAAAGGTAAAGGTCGGAGTTCAGAAACTCTGCTGAAAGACAAGGATTAAAATATTTCCTGGTCTGTTCCCTCGTTCTAAGGACTGTATTATCCTTATCAACATTATTTAAACTTGTTCATACTATAAAATATTCTAAAAATGTAGAAATTTCAAGACCGCTGCCACCGGGGGGGGGGGGGGCGTTTAGGGGCAATATTGTCTTCATTTGAATTCAAAGTTTCCCATCTAGAACATTCGCTAAGTCATCCGCTACCCGTGACGATAATTTACGTTATTTTTTTTTTCAATTCAACCAACTCAATGGAGACGAATCTTTGCCACAACAAACAGCCGCTCAGCTGTCCAATAATCTCCCCCCCCCCACCTTTTACGACAAAGCAAGGCACAACACCCAGCATTTTGTTCATATTATGACACAAACCAAGCCTGTCCACTTCCTCACACCCTATATTCTTAAGATCCGCATTAATATTATCCTACGTTACAGTAAGTACGTAATTCAGTGAAACTGAAGTGAAGAGACCACTTGGCAGACTTACGAGCAGATAAGTAAACAAACTGATAAGAATTGGGACCTAATATGTGGACTGCATTCGCCTTGCGCAGATACGCACCAAAAACTAACTCTTGCTAACAAGAGAATGCACTTTAGAATTTAAAAAAAAAAACATGATACTTGCCCTATTTCGTGATCAGCTGAACCTTAGCTTATTAACAAAAACTTATTCTCCATGAGGGCGACGGTTTGTTAAACTGGTCCTGTCATATCTATATGGTGTCAGAATGAATAGTAAGATTTAGCACGACTGGCATCAAAATCTACGTCGGTCGATCTGAATCAGCACCAAGCCAAAGGGTGAGTATGTTCAACACTGAGGGACTGTACTCTGTTCAGGGCATGGCAGCCAGATAAGGCTCTAATCCGGGAGAAGCTACAGAGTTTTCAGGGAAAAACAGAAAGGCGAGGGCCAGGGGAAACACACTAAGCCAGGGGCAGAGCAGCACTTAATATTAAATCCTGGGAGACTGAAATAGAGAGCGCGGGGACTTCGCGCAGGATAGCTGCTAAGTTTGAAAGTTGCACACAAAGGTGTACAACGAACATCTGGCAGACATTTCTTCAAACCACAACGTTTAGGATACTGGTACTGTTCCCTTCTTCACCTTACAGAATGAAACACGAAATTCTACTCTGTTGGGCCCCTTGGCAACACCAACCTGAAGCCCTGGAAAAGCTGAAACACATAAAAAAATAAAAGTAAAGATGTCCTTGTCCAATATATGAAAGCATTTAGGGGGAGCATATGCAGGTAAGTGGTCAACATCAAGCCCCGGCCGCTTTATCCCTGTTAAAGAACGCTGGGCACACAGCCGCTCTGAAAGTTTTGCCCCTTCCGGGATTCGAAGCCCCGACCGTTCGGCCCCTAGCAAAGTCACTATCCCGCGTCACCAGACAAAGATATACGGACCAGTTAAACGGAACTCTCTTGTACCGTGCTGACCTACTTGATAAAACGGACATAAAGGAGAGGTTTCCACAACATACTGCCTAATCGGATTGGTCATACGAGTTGTGGGGGCCGATTCCTTGTATTTCTGCACTGTTACTAGGTTCGATTTGCAAAATTATGGTTTCCTTCCTTTCTTTCACTGATATTTTGAACTTTGTCCATGTTTCCACTTTTTACTTTCTCCCTGTCTATGTAATGATTACCTTACTAAAGCACAGCGAGAGAGAACTTACGGCCCCGCAGTGTATCTGACGTGATTAACTTTGTAACAAATGAACATCAACAACAATGAAGCAATAAAGTATGAAAAACTGCAACGAACGATTTCGTAAAAACTGGGGTTACTCTGTAGTGGTATGGGTTCCACAGTTCCTTCATCCACAGAAAGATTAATACCTTTGTTATTTGCTTTAAACCGTCACTACAATAACGACTTAGAATCATTTGTTCTCGTTGAGCGAACTTTCATTAAGAGTTCACAATATAAAAAATTCTTAGACTATACATCCGTACAACGGCATGCTATTCCTCATTGAAAATATCTCTGAAACACGTTTCGACTTAAAAGTCATCTTCAGGCGCAGTGGATTATAAAATTATACAGGATGATTTTAAAATGCCACATTTTAAATCAAAGGATCTCAAGTATTTTTAGAGTATTTAAACGAACATCTGTGTTATACATGCTGCAGTATTCGTCGTTGTGTGTATCCCATGATTAGTGTATCACATGATTAGTATATCCCATGATTAGTGTATCACATGATTAGTGTATCCCATGATTAGTGTATCACATGCGGGCTCTGCTGTGCGCTGTGCCTGGCGTACACCGAAGTACACGCCTTGTCATGACAAATAAAACTACTAAGAAGTGTGTTAGCCTATTTGACGGCGGGGTGCATCTCGCTAAGTACACGACTCGTGAAATATGGCGTACAAAATTTTCGACTTGTTTTTTAAAGAGGCATCACAATATGGAGCGCATGTGCGCAAGTTTCTCTTCTCGCTGCGCATGTCTAATGCATAATAACAACGTTAAGTTAACATGCAAACAGGCACTCGATTCAAGAACACTCATTTACAGTGTTGCAACGAAGGTCCACTTTACACATAAACTGAACTAATGACAGCATTCTGAAGTAAATCACAAACATAAATACAACGGCATCTGACGCACAGTAGGCCTGTTATTGTCGGTGAGTTGAATAACAATAGCACCATGCAGAAGATGATCAATATTGAACTATGCCACGGTCAGACGTATCGGGTGGGGAGAGAGCTATTGAGAAAGCACGGCCCTACCTGCAGTCCGTTGCTATGGTGCCTAGCTGCAGCAACCACCATGCATATCAACGCAACATGTACAGCAATCCCTCGCCAACCGCGGGAGTTAGGTCCCTAAAACACCGCGGTTAGCGAAACCAAATATCCTTAGTGTGTGTCTGTAGCCTTAGTTATCCAGCATGCGCATCATATTGTCACCTGTGGTCTGTCTGACTATACCACATTTTTCCACATTGTCTCATACACGACACGATTTTCTGAAAAACAGAGTTGTACATAAATGTGTGTTCTGATGACAGTGGCATATCCTAGAAGACAACATCTTTAGAAGATTATCTTTCTTAAAACCTTCAGGGCCAAACAGAAGGCAGCAACGTAATTCGGACTATAAACAAGTCAGTCACTAAACTGTATACTCGTACAAAACAAAAGGGCTTGAGTAAGAGTTGCAAGGCTATAACAATCAGTCTTCTTGTAAGGACACTTAGCGGTTCAGTTTGATAGGCAAATTAATTCTGAGACCTCATATCAGTAGCGCTTGTTAGAAGTCCAGTAACGGTCGGCGACAGATCTTCAAGACCCTACATCACTTCGCAATGTGTTGAAATTTCAACAGTTCCGACAACATTTGTACATCACATACTTGTCGACCGGCATACACTATATCCCAGAGCATGCAGAGCAGTGTCTGAAATATATATATACATATATATACAGCGTAGAGTGGTAATTCTGTACCGACGTTTCAAGAAGTCAAGATGTCCAAGAAGTCTTCTTGGAATTCTTGATCCTTGAAGACGGGCCCGATAGGTTTTCCCGAAACGACGGCACAGAATTACAACTCTGCGCTGTGTAATATCCCACAAAAGTGCAGATCTCATCTACATCGCGGCGCAAGCCTAAATTCACGCATATATATATATTAAATTACTGCGCACAGAATTCCACCTAAAACATCGAGTGACACAGAATCAGGAACGGAAATAGAAGTTTAAGGTGTTGAACTATGAGAAGGTGAGTATGGAATGCTGCATTTAAATTAAGGCTGCAATGAAGACTCTCCAGTTTTGACAGCACGTTAACTAAACGGAAGTTATATGAAACCTTTAGAGACGCAATTACACGAGGACACGACCAAGAGAAAATTACAGCTCAACCTAATAACTAAGGACATGAAATTTGAAGACCAAACAGCTGTAATTAAAACTAAAGACAGTTTAAGGAAATAAGAGTACGGAGCACTGTTGGAATGAAACCTGCCTCGCTGACACTCTGTTCACCATAAAACTCACATGGACTGGCCTGGCTTCGAATCCGAACCTCTGCGGTGAGAGGCCGGTGAGTGATCACCGGAGCATGGAACTGTCCATGGAAATGGATGAAATAAAGAATGAACATCACATTCATACACATGCGAAAACATGTAAGTTTATACAAGCACATTACATTAAATACAAGGTGTATACAAGCATGCGTGTGTGAGGGTGCACACGTACACACATACATACACAAAGTCACATAGTCACATATATTCACATACAGGACGCATGCTCGCGTATGCCGCTATACACAGAAAATATTCATCAGTAAGATATTGATTAGCCGATCCCAGTGGCCGCGCGGTGTGTGTCAGGTAGAGGTCTCTGCGTCGGGCCGATCACTCGAGCAGAGGAGTCCTAAAGAGTGTGGCGTGTCTGAGTGTGATCGTGAAGCCTCGATAACGAGGAGGCTCTGACCCACGATGGGCTGTTGCACCATGAAAAAAAAAACGATACTGATTATTTATTTTCGGAATTAGTAGCCTACGTGAAGTCAACTGCGTCGTTCTCGTGCTCTACAGAAGACTCTCTGCCCATCGCTAACAGGTTCAGAGCAATCTCCGAGAAATCATTACAGTAAATCCTGTTAGTGGGTCTGCGGTTCGTTAGCATCGCCAGAAGACCACGCCAACGGACACGAAGTTTGCGCTAATGCTGAAATAATTAAATCGTCTCTCCAAACACCAATCTTTCGGAAGCAATGAAACGGTTTGCACCAGCGGTGATGTGCCACGCAACCAGCCACATCTTTCAAGACATCATACCTTCTTAACACGTGATTCAATAACTATACTTTTTCGCACTCAGACTCATGGGACTGACGTCAGCTGATGTATGGGCCACCAGCAGGATAACATGGCTTTTGAGAAACAAAACAATCCTGTATTACAATGATCTGTCGCCCATCAAAATGTCTGTAACATAAGCATTTACGTTAGTTAGAATGGACGGTCTCACTCAATACGGTAGCACTCTTGTATCGTATTCTAAAGGTGTAGGTACAAATGTAGCCCCGGGGACAGACTATCCTGACTGTGGTTTTTCGTAATTTTTCTCAGTCCTTCAAGGTTAAAGCCGCGAGGCCACGACACCGTCTTCGTACATTCGTTCCAATCACTGCTCGCACGTCACCCCATCATTCGACGCTATGTGGTGTGAGACGCGGACAACGTCGTACGGACAACGTCGTACAGACAACACAAACACGTTACTCGGTAATCGAATTCAAAGCACAGTGAAGTCTTCAAAGCACGCTGCTTGCTATGCACAACTTACTTTAACATACAAACACGGAATGTTGCTCAAACAGCGCATTTATGTGTTTAATACAATTCTTGAAACAAACAGCGACAAGTATAAAGTATATGACCGGTTAAATTTCGCAATGGGGACGCAGTGTTTTCTGTGAGGTAAGACTTTGTACAGCCGATCCCAGAGGCCGCGCGGTGTAAGGCGTGGGTCTGCGGCCGCTCGCTTACTACGATTGTGGGTTCGACTCCCGCCTAGGTCATGGATGTCTGTCTCTTGTGAGTGTTGTGTGTTGTCAGGTAGAGGTCTCTGCGACGAGCTGGTCCCTCTTGCAGAGAAGTCTTACAGAATGTGGTGTGTCTAAAAGTGTGATCGTGAAGCCTCGAAAAATTAGGCGGCCTAGGCCCCCAAGGGGCTGTCGAGCCATTGTAAAAAAAAGACTATGTAGATGAGCTTCAGGCTCCTAAGGGAGCGAATATCGCCGCTCTGGTTCGCGCGTTTCGAAATAAGCAGTCGTGTGGACGAGTTGGACGAACGAACGGCCAGGAGCACAATGGTATCGTTTGGACACACGGCCTCTCGCTAATCCTATCAACAAGATTGATGAAACCCCACAGTAAACATCAATTGTGAGCTCAGCGATCTTTATTCCCACATTTACAATTCACTGCCCTGGCTCAATGGGGTGACACTGACAGCTATGCTCTGTGGTCCTTCTTTTCCGTGCAGTGGGCTGACAAGTAGAATTTCTTTCCAGCACTTTATTTGTAAGTGAAAAATGTTACAATCTTTTGCTCTGCTTCAATACAAGTAGCAAGATATAACTAGAACAGTAAGCGAACTGGAAGCACTTATTTAGGGGGGGGGGGCAAATGGACCACAATGTGTCTTGAATGAGGGCAGACATAACCAGCGAATGACGAGAAATGATCAAACAATATGTCATGAGGTTTTGCGACCTAAAAATCAATGACGTTAATTGGTGCTTTATTTAATTACGCCTTTTCAACTGCACAGATACCTACCGTTCAACTGTGGATGACTGTCAATAAGGAATGACCGACGTGTTAGTAAATCTGAGGATTTAATTTAAGCCCCTACAGGGATTCCAACATATAATCCCCGCATTCAAGCGGTAGAAGAAAGAATGCGCTTTTCACGCACGGCCACTGTGATCTTAGAATACAGCACTAAGTATCCTTTATTTGTCTGGACGAACTGCATAAAACCTCGTCCTCCCGGATACTATGAAATGATATTAATCACTCTAACGCAACATCTGGTTAATGAATATTCCAGACTTCGACTTTCACATATTCTTCGTTAAAATGACACAAGCACACAGGCCAACAGTTAGATCTTCACATATGAATTTCTCTCCGACAGACATAATCCCAAATTACTGAAGAGGTTATATGAACAGCATGACGTGGTCTAGTAGTCTACATTAGAGATGAAGATAGTTCCAATCGTTGAAGAGAAGCCGACAATCATGAGGCTCAACATTTCTTTGCGTATTTTGACATGACTTATGGCAGAATCGAGGCCGATCTGGCGGCTACCATTTTCAATTAACCGTACCAATAATTTATACTTCTTGCATTGAACGAAGCTGCAGAAAAGCTAACACAATTTAAGTCAGTTACGTCTCATTCAACGCTTTATAGCCTAAACAGATAAACCAGTATCGTATAATGGATTTAATGCAAATAATTTAATAGTTAATTTCCCGTAACATGAACACAGTAGAGATTACTTAAGTAAAAAATTAGCTCAATCAAGGCCCTGGTAACAGAACACGAAGGTCAACACCGCAATCTACCAAAAATCGAAACTGGCCCTAACCCATGCAATTCACATTCTCATGGAATACATTTACGTTTCAGTATCATTTTTCTCCATTCCGATGTACTCACTTTAGAAGGGGTTACCCCAAAAATTCTGTGCGTATTTCTTGTTTCCTTTATTTAGTCCACTGTACCTTCCTTCATGTACCTACCCTCACAATTACTGGCGAGCTGTCAATTCGCAATTTATCCAGTATCTCCACGTAACTCCTCAGTCTACATATAACGGCACAATTTAGGGCCAAATCTATTTCAAGACTGTCAGATTCGACCATGGATATTGATTTACGTCGCAACGGCGCTTATGCCTCTCAAGTGCGACGAAAGTGTCGGAATGTAGAAACGGTAATTGCTGTCTGACAGCTTCTGTGTGAAACTGGAGAGCTGGACAATCACCAGTTCTATCAGTGTCAACCTGTGCGACTGTTACATCAGTAGGCGTAGACAGTCAAAGGTCAAACTGTGTGTCGCTAACAGCTTATTAGATGGGAAGGAAACAGGACAGCTCAGACAATACAGCGGCTAGGATACGGGTTGGACAATATGGGACGGATCGCCGGCAGGGGCGGGTTATCTTTGCCACTGCAGCCACATCACCCAGCCAACTTTTACTTTGTACCTTGGCTCTAGTCATGTGCGTGAAGCTAATCACTCTTCAGCCTATACTCTCGAGGTAAGAATACGTGGAACTATACCTCCGCACCTCCATATGTCTCGATGGCGCGGTTCTTAAATAAATATGGACACAACTTTATAATTTCTGTAACAGTGTATAACTGTTTAAGCTATAAAGCGAAAGAGACTTTTGTGGAATAACTAACTAACTCCATGGAGCAGACTCCTTCTTGAGAAGCTAGCAGGTCGTCAGCTAGTCAAGAAATTCCCCGCGTTTTGTGGAACCCGAAGGTTCATTACCGCACTCACAAGAGCCCGCCACCTGTCCCTATCCTGAGCGACTTTTGTGGAATTAATAACATAATTTGCCGTCGCGGATAATGACCATATATGGACATGTACATGTAATCAAGGAAAAGGAGAAATAAACGCTCGTGGAAACACACCGTCCAGAACGTGACGTCGTACAGTCTGGAAGCTGTTCCTCCCAAATTATGCAGCGCCATATCCCACAACACCGCAGCATTTAATGTTCGCCATCATGAAAACTTCTTCAAATCCCACATATCGCTCACGAAGAACCAAACTGTCGTAACCAACACAACATATCAAACTAAAATTCCCCTATTACTAAGACAGTTGCGTTACAAACACACCTTCTGTCAAAATGCTGTATCCACAAACAAATTGCTTGTCCTTATATTTTCGTAAAAACATAACACGCTTACGTTTTGGTCTATTGAGGATCTGTCAGTTTTTTTCTCTCTTCTGTAAACCTGCGTATCGGGTGGTTACGACAAATTGCTGCTTCATGAGCGGTACACTGTTTTAATACTGTGTCTGCTTCCATGGTCTGGACTCACAACAGCAAACCTTTCCCTGTCAGTAGATCAGATAACGAGATTTCTACATCCAGACTCGGCTTGGAACTCCAACATCCTGTATCCCATACCATCCAGTATATACCATGCCTCGTGGTTAGTAACGAGAAGCTAAACGCGTCTCAGCCACAACGCTGGCGTCAGTTGGTGTGAGCATGTGTCAAATAGCCGACATACACGTTGTGAGGTACCGGGATTGAGAATTTTGCAAGTTACTAATAACGAAGGCTAAACAGGTGTACTACAACGTGCCAACAAGCGTTGGCCCGCCCAACCTGCATCTTCCCGGACTGTCGAACAACACATAAAACGGAATACCTCCGATTTATACTTTAAAAATGCCATCATTTACACCCTGTAGCCCTGCTGTGACCTTCCGTGACAAGCCTTTAATTTAAGGGAAACAATACATTTCAGTTCAGCTTCATGTGAAACAGGGGTTATTATTTATAATTCAATACAAAACACAACCTCGACAGGCAGATTTAAATGTATAACCCCTCCCCCCCAGTCGACAGAAATGCTGGTAACCATCTACAAGACTACACGGCGTCACATCTCAGAAGACGGTAGACTTAACATTCACTGCTGCCAGAACCTCAAATTTCAAACCTTTTCCTTCATGTTTGTACATGGTCTACGTTCTCTTGTACTGGACTTACTCCTTCTGTCTGATATTATGTAAATTTAATACAAATAATGCATAACTAATTTTACCACATTTTGGGTGGATAATTATTCACAAAGAAGAATTGTCCGAAGTGTACCCATATTCCAAACAATCCAAATAACAATGTCCAAACTAAATAAATTTCAAATTTCAGAATATTCGATTACGGACGTATCTAACTATCGGGCGACCGAATTATCAGCATCTCTTTGCATGCAAGTCGATAACTGTAACACTATGTAACCGAGCTGCATCAAAACATAAGCCCATCTCATTGCTTGTAATCTCCCCTTCTCAGAAGTCTCCGCTGATGTAACCCCATTGACAGTTGAGAGTGGGTGTGTAGAACCTAGCGTATCGCTTTCAATTAGACTGACTGATGTGTGTACATTAATGAAAGACCATTCTATCACACAGCAACAGGTTAATGTTTTGGATGACGTAAATTAACTGAATATCACCACAGAGATACAGCAGCACCCAGTAGCGTATTCTGTAATATAACGTAATTTTCCAAGAGCAAGGGTGTCACTTACTCCTCAGACGACAGTCTTACACCTCGGCGTTGCTCAAATCACGGCGCGGTGTTGTGATCCTGAAAAGCGTTCCTCTTTCCTTTTCCTCCTTTTTCGTGTCTGTCGTGTGCCAGAAAATCTGCTGACTTTAAAAAAGGGTCGCTGTACATCCTAACGCTTCCTGTGTACCAATGCCACTGTCCTCCTTACCACATTTCGATCTGTATCTTCGCATTGTCTGTGCATCCATCCATCCCATTGGCCCTGACAAGGTTGTGTCTCCTGATACTTCTTATTTACCTTCTTTACCACCAGCCCTACTCATCGGAAAGGCAAGGTTAATATGCCTTTCAAAGTCTGGATTAACAGAGGCCGTTAATGTACTCACTATTTAAGAATGTTAACAATTTTTCACATGAAAACGGGGGCCCTTACCCCGTCGGTACTGGTCGAGGCGAGAAGCCGACCACGGTACCTCAATCTAGCGAGGAATTTAAGAAAGCCTGGCAATATACGCCCACGGCCCCATATGCTCTATGACGTGCTTAATTAAGTACAGGAGTAACATTACCATGGTACTGAGAGCACAGGAAGGTTACAATCGCCACATAAAGCACTCTGCATCTCCATTACGAAGAATATCTCTTAATTCTGTTCAGGGAAATAACGCTGTGCAACCTCAGAACCACACAAAATTCATAAGTACATTCTGTGGCAAAATTTACAGTAATGTGACAGTGGGTTACACAATATTCTGTACGAATCTGCGACTTTGACCTTCGGCGGATGCCTTATACGTGAACATAAAACTCAGCCATCTTATCGTTTTATTTCCATGAACAAATCACGGCTCTGGACTCGCACTTGCACGTACGGTATAACCCCACCCACCGCAAGCTTACGTCGAGTCGCACCTGCACGTACGGTTTAACCCCACCCACGCAAGCTGACGCCGACTCGTACTTGCACGTACGGTATAACCCCACCCACCGCAAGCTTACGTCGAGTCGCACCTGCACGTACGGTTTAACCCCACCCACCGCAAGCTGACGCCGACTCGCACTTGTACGTACGTTATAACCCCACCCACCGCAAGCTTACGTCGAGTCGCACTTGCACGTACGGTTTAACCCACCCACCGCAAGCTTACGCCGACTCGTACTTGCACGTACGGTATAACCCCACCCACCGCAAGCTTCCGCCGACTCGCACTTGTACGTACGTTATAACCCCACCCACCGCACGCTTACGCCGTCTCTCACAAATTCGTGCCGGCTAGTATACTTGCACACACAGCATCCACTGTTCTAGCTTCGCGTGTTGTTCCCAATTGTACAGCATACCGCCCGCACATATAACGTGACCAAACTACCAAATGGAGTTACGTAATTCACAAACGTATATATTTATTCTAGAATACAATTCGACTTCCTACGCTAACTGGATAGAAAAGAAATCCGGGCCACAAACTCTTGCGCAGCACATGCAAATGTCACTTCCTATTATTTCCCTTCGAACACACACAAACATGTGGAAAGACGGCGAATCGACATATAAAAGACGTCCGTAACGGAATGTCTTCTTGGACAATATGCAGTCTGGAGGTTTACACGTATTCTAACACTGTACAGAAAATTACACGGTGTCACATGCCAGAAGGCGGTCAGTTTTATTGTATGAAAATGCCCAGGGTTACACTGACACCTTAAACACACGGAGCGCGCTTCAATATGTCTTATTCAGTTCCACTTTAAGAACATAAAGTGTAAAATCCAATAAACAAACTTCCCTGCTGTACGCAGTTAACACCAAGCAGACAGCTTCGTAATACTGAACAAAATATGTTGACAGTCGTAAATAAACAAGAATAAAGGCCTACATGGCGATATCAATACGTCAGTCACATAATTTACAAGAATTAATGTGCATGTATACGAAGCAATTCTAAATCCGATCTTGAAAAAAAAAAAAAAAAAAAAAAAAAAAAAAAAAAAATGCCAATTATATAAAATGAATGCACCTAGTGATTGATAATCCAGGTTAACTTTATGAATTACATTCCAAGAATTAATTTTTATTTGGTGAATAAGTAACGAGGCATTCGATTCTGAAAATTATTTTGGTCTTCCAGAAAACGGATACAGATTACGTATGATTTGTGATCGACTTTCATTAAGCCATTTTTTTGTTTATCAGTACGCATGGCTGAAGATGAAACGAAATGGCAATCAATTCCCAAACAAGAAACAACACTGAATGACACGTGTACAATTTTACACATTTCCACAATATCAGATTTCAATAAAAATCCGTTAAAACAAACTGATCATGCTGCAAAGTATATAAAAGAGACATATATTCACAAAATCAACTTCGAATTATATAAATATATTTAGTAACTGCAACACAACGGGGCATCCTCTGTTAAAATTGAGCTTCAAATTAACTTTGTGTCGTTTTTTTTCCAAGCACAATTCCACCACCATATGATCCGTGGCCAGTACCAGCAGCTTTAGTTCAAGTGTAAGTCCACGGTGAGCGCCTGTCATAAAGCGCAAAGTAAGAAATGGATATAAATTCCACCAACATGGAAACGTATTTGAAATCGCCGCAACAAAAACGAAACAAAACATAACACAGTAATCACGTTAATACCTTACATCGTACAAAGCTTACCAAAAACCTACAGAACACGCCTGATACGCATCGAAACAATAACAGCATGGATTACACCCTTTCAGTTGAATTCATTCAATTTATTTATCAGTTCACCTATACAATTTCGTTCATATTATGTGTGCAACGTAAAATGAATTTCACGGAATAAATACGATTTTCCTGAGAGGAGAACTAATTTCCTGCTACACAGCACCCAATGCAGTGTAATAAACAAGACCGCAACACAGTGTCAGCCAATCCTGTGTCTGTTATGTAATTGTGCTGTTGTTTGTGTTTGCAATTAAATACAATTTTAAATTTGGTCAGCAGCCTACAGTATTTTGGTCCTCCATTTTGAACGAACTTCCGAAAAATTCGAAAGCTTACCAGCTAAATATCAGATTATATAAACTTAATGCTGGGACAGATTACACTCAAGGAAACTAAATTAAATTTCAGCGTAACTTCCACAACTGGGAACGCTGTCTGTTGACACCCACTACTGTTAGAACCTGAGAAACTGCTAACTAACTAATTAACTCCATGGAACAGAGTCCTTCTTGAGAAGCTAACAGGTCGTCAGCTAGTCAAGAAATTTCACGCGTTTCATGGAACCCGAAGGTTCATTACCGCACTCACAACAGCCCGCCACCTGTCCCTATCCTGAGCCATATCAATCCAGTCCATGCCCCCCCATCCCACTTCTTGAACATCCATTTTAATATCATCCTCCCATCTACACCTGGGTCTTCCAAGTGGTCTCCTTCCCTCACGTCTCCCCACCAAAATCCTGTATGCACCTCTCCCCTCCCCCCCCCCCCCACATGCTACATGCCCCGCCCACCTCATTCTTCTTGATTTGATCACCCGAATAATATTTGGTGATGAGTACAGATCATTAAGTTCCTCGTTATGCAATCTTCTCCACTCCCCTGTTACCTCGTCCCTCTTAGGCCCAAATATCCTCCTCAGCACCCTATTCTCGAAAACCCTCAGCTTATGTTCCTCCCTCAGTGTGAGAGACCAAGTTTCACACCCATACAAAACAACAGGCAAAACCCACAACTTGGGAAATATGGGTGAAATACAAGGAGTGAGTGAAGCAACAGAAAAATAATTTCACATTTCCTACTGTAGGTGTGGACACTTACGAAGTAACATTAGGATAACGGTAATACTACTCCTATACCAATATTACCTTGTCTACTGTCCCGTGTCTGAAGTACATCAGGTATACAGAACGAGTTGGCTGCATTCTGTCTTCGGGTCTTTGCTTATCATTACACCGACAGAATATTGCATTATTTATTCATTTAATAAATTTCGTTTCTATGTTTTTTTTTTACCTATTTTACTTCCTAAAAATGAAAGGAAGTACATTTATGAGATTAACCTATTGTGTGTGTGTGCGCGCGCGCGCGTGTGCGTGTGTGCCCATTTCAAATTCTGGATCATTTGGCCGATTTGTACGCAACACGGTATGTACGTTATGCCAATGGAGGTCACATAAACACTTATTTCGTAATTCCCTACAATCAGCAATAGCAACATCGCGGACGCGGTGATTTAAGAGGCCCAAACAGCACTACCGCCATGCAATACAGAGCCCTCAACAGGTACATGGTGACACATATTACAAACATACTCAGCTTTCTTACGGTTCTCATAGCAAAATAGCAGCATGGCGCTGTCAGACCGTGAGAGGTTCGGGTGTCAGGGCGATAATTAGAGCAAGGCATATTAAAATTCGTAGGACATAAATCATGAACATACGTACACACTACGTATGAAATACTGTCGATATGTCAAAAATTACAGACATTTCGACGATGCAAGGCACTGAGGTAATACCCCAAAAAATTTAACGTACACAGAATATTCAGTTAAAAAGCAGTTATCAGCAATAACAAAATAAAGCAACACTAGCTGTAATAGGCATGTACACGTATAACTGGCACCTTTTGCAATAGAGAAGTTCGCTTTATGAGTTATGCTAACAAGCCCTTGCTTTTAACAAAATGTCAGTAAAATGACTACCAATTCGGCTAACAATAGGGGGGTACACCTGCCAAAATACCAAACAAACCTGGTGATGGCCAACACGATGACGTATAATGAATGAACTAAAATCACTAACGTCAAGGGTCATTAGAACATGAGGGGATACAACCCACAAAGTAAAGGTCTACTGTATGCAGTACAGTTCATACGTTAATTGTGGCCAATATGCGAATTATTAACAGTATTGTTCATTGAGAACAGAAAACACAAACGAACTCCCATGCGCCCATTAGTGTCACTATGAGGTCTAACTATCAAACAGTCAGCGGCCGGTCCACTTAACCTATATCTACCTACCGCACACACAATTTCCAATTAGCGTACTTATTCATTCTATATATACGTTATGTAAAATAATTTAACGCTCACGGATATCAGAATTCACAGACTTTTTACGATGTCACTATTACGGTCTGACAATCGGAACGCACAATGACACGCACAACAGAGTGCACTGTTGCGTCGGTGACATTCTACACTTCTATTCGAACGAGCGACGTTCGACTCTATGCTGGGTATCGTGTCCTGACAGACATGTCTCGTACTTTTCCTCTGTCTGCTAGGCAAAATCCAGTACTGAAGTAGGCCACGACCGCTTCCTGCCATATCCTGTCCAATTCCTGATTCACCTATCTTCCTACGATTTGACGTCATAGTCTGAGACACAGACGGTGTCGCGAAGTAAATAAGCAACCAAATAGTAAATAAATAAATAAATAGTGACGCGCTTTACAGCACACTTCATCTTCCAGGCACAATTATACCTACCCAAGTAAAACTCCGATCAATAAAGTATAAGAACAATTGTGGTGCTCTCTCATCTGTTGTGTTACAAGTGGATGCAAACATGGCAACGGTTCAAGGACACTGAATGATGTGAACATTTGTCTTCCAACTGGAGAAATGCCAGTTTTTCACTACATTACTTCAAGCTCTCCACAGTAAGTGGCCAGGATTCACTCCCTGCCGGCAGTCACATTCATAACACCATAGGCCTATACGTATAGATATAGTCTACGGTGTATACACTTGAGAACACGGTGTTGAAAAAACTGTGACGGAAGAAATTAAATATCTACACATTTCGTAATTTGTAAACTCTTTACAAAACACTGTCAGGGTAACAATATCAAACAGCATTAAGTGGTAGGGGAATACAGCACGAATGAAGGGAGAGATGAGAAAAGTATTGGAAACTTCGGTCGGAGAATCTGAAGGGACAATAATTACTTGAGTGATCCAGATACGGATAAAAGGATTTTTTTTTCCCCCAATGGCTCGACAGCCCCTTGGGGGCCTAGGCCGCCTCATTTTTCGAGGCTTCACGATCACACACTTTTTAGACACACCACACTCGGTAGGAATCCTCTGGACGAGGGACCAGCTCGTCGCAGAGACCTCTACCTGACAACACACAACACTCACAAGAGACAGACATCAATGTCCTAGGCGGGATTCGAACCCACAATCCAAGTAAGCAAGCGGCCGTAAACCCACGCCTTAGACCGCACGGCCACTGGGATCGGCGGATAAAAGGATATTAAAACGATTCTTAAATAAAGGTGTCAGGATCTGAAATTGATTCCAATTGCCGCAGAGGAATGTCCATTAACGGGTCATAGTACAAATGACAATGGAAATTCTGGTTCCATAAAAGGCGGGAAACTTTTGCACACGTGTGCGACTATCAATTGTCGAAATAATTTCAACCAATGGAGATATAGGCCTACCGACTGGACAGTACAGATCTAGAAGTTAGCTGCTCGAAAACCCATGCATATAAAATGTGGGCTGTTATGAATTAAAACTTTAAATAAAAAATTCAATTCATATGCAGATTATCACTGATAGATTATAATGACGATTATTCATAAACGATTGTGTCAACATTCTTTCCCGTGCAGTAAGTCATTTTTATAGTTACGGATGCGTAGGTCAGATGGCGGAGAATACCGAACGCAATGTATTGTTAAGGATCAGATGAGAAATACTTATTCTTCCGTCAATATTGCAGACTCAACCTTCACTGAGAAAAGGTTATCTTTGGATATTAACACTGCTGGTTCTATTAAACTTTCTTTAACAGACTATTGAAGATCACAATGTTAATAATGGCGGAAAGTGTACTTCGTTATAATCGTAGTTCAAATGCAGAATAGTGTATCAAAGAAGGGTTATTCTACGGCTATCTTAGCTACAGACAAAACGGTATACAAAATGACCGAAATCACGACTTATTTTTAACAGCGGAGTAATGGATGGGCATTCTGCAGAAAGCGTGCCTCTACTGGTGAGAAATGTTCACTTCGACCGATCGGTACGGGCCTACTGCAGACGGATTCATTAAGAGAAAAAAAAGCTGTACAGCGCCCATTCGTCCACGTGTTGTATTTTCTGAGATAATTCAGCAGAATGCACAAGGGTTAAGGTAAAGGCTGTCGTTCCCGTACACACCATGAAGAAACATAGGGGAAAGGAGGTATAGCTTAGCTCATTCTTAACTTCGGCACTGGACGAAGGTGAAGGCACAAAGGAAAATTACGAAAAATAAATGGGTAAAACACTCAGAGCTGTAAGTATTATGGAATATAAGCAGAAGATGGCAGGAATGAACGACAGTGGTAAGTACGATCAGTCGGTATAGCAGTATAGGGTTTACCTTTGATAAAAGAAAAACTGACACTGTACCTGTAAGTAGCATAATGGCTTCGTATATACTGAAATTCTGTGAAATTCAGCATCAGGTACACAGCGTGCATATTAAATAGAAGCTTGATTTCAAAATGTCCCTCAGGGGCTATAATGTACGAGAGTGGATCACAGTACGTAAGTGCAGTGTGATCAAGAGCGATGTTGGCAACCGCAGCTATAGCCTATTGAAATTTCAACAGACTCTGTGCTAGTTCAGAACGCCAGCAGTGATCAAGGCAACTGAGCACGTCTTGTCAGTTTGATTTCAGTCTGAAGAGGCGCAAGTACACGTCCAAGTTCCCACGGCGCCACAGACGTCGTATGAACGTGGCTCCATTAGTGTTTCACGAAAAATTCCTTTCAACAATACTGGATGTCTCTAGGAACCACACCGTAACCCGAGGAGATGCTACATTTCTGAACTCCCTTCCTGACCCCACTGACTATATTTATTAATTTATCTACTTATTTTATCTAGGTTTTAACAAAAGTGGTTACTTCTTTATGCATTTTAGAAGCCATCTTTCAATACATTAAACACGTTACGTCTGTTCGAAGAAAACAATTCTTGTAAGACTCTGACAATTTTCAACATTTGCACATAATAAATTTAAAAAATACGAATAGCCTAATAAGCACACATTATAACATAGAGGACAGATGAGGATGTATAAAAAAATATCACACGCAGTCCAAAGGAAAGGTACATTCAACGAAACCTCCACGCTCCTCATATATAACGTATGAACCTGGACTCTCGGTGACACTCGAAAAACGAGATAGGTTAACACAACAAAATTCCTAGGCTCAGTACCGACATCAGTGTAAGCAGAAAGATCACTGAACTAATCACAAAGCCACCGAACGACGTTACCATTAACTGCACCAGATGACTACGAATCGTAAAGTGAGCAGAAAGCTGAAAGATGCGAACACAGACACAAAATTAACTGTGGTCAGTGAGCTGATCTGTCAATGTTCCCGGTTTCGCTTGCGAAAGGTACCACGGTGGCATTAGCTTCTGTTTCTGTTTTTATTACACAAATTCCAGTTCTACCATATTATTGCCATTCCGTTACTGAACCATTTCTACTGTTGGATCGTGTGTAACAGTGGATCTCGGGCCGTGCCATGGCTCAGGCGGTTAGTCGCCGGCCTTTCACCGCGGAGGCCCGGGTTCGATCCCGGGTCAGTCCATGTGGGATTTGAGGTGGACAAAGCGGCACTGTGACAGGTTTCTCCCCGAGTACTTCGGATTTCCCCCGTCAATTTCATTCCACCGTTGCTCCATTACAAGGAAAAACAAACAAACTAATCATCTTCATCACAGGGTTGCACAATAAGCCTCCAGGCTGCGGTGCGTCTGTAGCATCTGCTGCGGGGCCCTTCAAAAACAAAAACTCAACCTGTTCACCATGGACACCCGGACAGTCGCTGGGGGCAATACCAAGTCTCTGCGAATTCACATAGCTGCGCAGCAAGTACTGATCCTCCAGCCAGCACTTCATTTCCTATCTTACCCCGCCTCGATGGGGCAGTAAACTTCCAAATGTTTGTATTTGTTACCGTGATGACTACAGTGTGAATTCATGTACATCGGTTACTTGTTAATAACAGCTTCGTGTGACTATATGTCTCCTCAATTAACGTACCTAAAAGTACAAACATTAGCATGTGGATGTCCGCGACATTTTGTGAAGTGAAGGCGTCCTCGTACCCGAAACGGTAGGGTTACGATTGTTGTATAGTATTTTCAGTGCGTCACTGGCATACTTCAAAGAGAAGCAGCGTCTTATATTCTCAGATCTCCATGTACTCGTATTGTTACTGAAGACCAACATAATATACCCACTGAATATACTACACGACCTTCCTTTCTATGATAATTTGTGAAAACAAATAACCAGATATAATATTAACTTTTCAAAAATAATTTGTCAAAAGAACACAGTGTTACGCTGATTCTGAATAAGATTGATTCTGAAGACTGAGGCAGAGTACTCCTCAGAAACGCTGTTAGTACACCTGCATACACACATGGTGCCACATCCGTGAAGACTACAACATGAACACCGACATCTGTGAATACCTCAACCCACATCACATCATACAATATCATACCATACCATGTCAAACCCTCATTCCTGACCTCTCGCTGTCTACTCTGAACATGATTTTGTTTGAGAGCAATTTTACAGATCATCAGTTTATGCCCCAACCTATCGCCTTTTGGCCGCATCTAATGGAGACTTAAGTGAAAAGCATACGGAGGGACTGACTTCCTTTTCACCAACAAATATCTTTCATACGTGTCATAGACTAACAGTTCCACGGTGTAAGCTTCGGGCTAGCCACGTATCTGGCAACTTCAGCTGCACTGACTTGGCCATGAGATTTGAATAGGTAAATATAGGGCTTGGGCTGCTCAGATGCCGACAATGGCGAACTTAAAACACATAATATGTTAGGAATTTACTCGGTGCTTTAAAGGCACCAAATAGTTTCTGCCACAAACAACTGATTCCAGTAGGATGTCCAGTATCAGCTAAAAGTTTCCGTAGAACCAAAAGGAGAGCTGATTCCAGCGAGATAGGACAAGAAAATGATACGGCCAGTGCACGACATGCTAGAGCATTGTTATTCGATTTAACAGATGGCTGAACTTGGAACTTTGAAGAGGCAATTTTGTGGGTACGGGTGGTTTATATGGTCGTGTACACGAACTAATTACTAGCTTCCTACTGAATCAAATTAACCACAGTTGTCCTTAATCATTAACTGACTCACAACCCATCAGACGGATTGAAATTTCACAGAGATCCAATATTGTCTGTCAGTATCTAATTATTAACTTTTTCAGCGGTTTGGTAGAGTTTTGCAAAACATCAAACACAAAGCGCGGTTTTTAATAAGGCTACTCTCTGACAGATCGCGGTGTCTGTATACCTCCAGCACCTAGCGAGATCGAACCAGAAAATAAACCTGTATATAACCTACAGGCAAGGTGTAACCGATTCACGTATGTGGTCTTCTGCATTATGACACCGTTTAATTTGAAAGGGCAGTAACTAAAGCGCGTAAACCACAGCCAATCATTTATAATTCGTGTTGAATCTGACTGCTGTCGTTGCGTAGTTTAGTTTGTATGTCCAATTAGCACAGTACATCACATTAGCGGACACTGCAGCAGCAATATTCGCAACCTGTATTGTAAATCAAAATGAACAGAATGCTAAAGGATACCATTAAAAGCTGTAACTAGAATGTTATCGATACGTGAAAAATCAATGCCATTAATAACAGCCAACACAGGCAGTGTATATGTCGCAGACTTTGAATGGACATAAATGTGTGTGTGTGACAAAGACAGATTATTCGGAACATCGATTTGGAATTATTCTGAAGTGTGTGTGTGTGTGGTACTTTTTGAAAAAAATGATCACTATTAAAATTCCTTAACATGATTGTGAAACCAACTGCCCTCAAGCTTTGTACACGTTCACCATAATAAACACCCAGGGTCAGGCTGGACACACATCAGACAGCAACCCTAGACCTCGCTGCAAATGGCGCAGTCTCTATACACATCCTCATTTATGTAATTGTAAAGATGACAATTTATTTTAAAATTAAATCCAGAATTGCCACGGCAAAAGCAGCATTCAACAAGAAGAAGAATCTTTTCAACAGCAAACTGGACTTAAATTTAAGGAAGAAACTAGTAAAGTGCTACATTTGGAGCATAGCTTTGTATGGTGCTGAAACGTGGACACTTCGGAAAGTAGATCAGAAATACTGGAAAGTTTTGAAATGGGGTGCTGGAGAAGAATGGAGAAGATCAGTTGGACCGATCGTGTGAGAAATGAAGAAGTATTACACAGAGTCAAGGAGGAGAGGAATATCTACATACAATAAAAAGAGAGAAAGGCTAACTGGATTGGTACATCTTGCGTAGAAACTGCCTTCTGAAACACGTGATTGAAGGAAAGTTAGAAGGAAGTGTAGAAATGACGGGAAGACGAGAAGAAGGCGTAAGCAGCTGATGGATGATCTTTAGGAAAAGAGACGATACTGGAAATTGAAAGAGGAAGCACTAGATCGCACCCTGTGGAGAACTCGCTTTGGAAGAGGCTATGGACCTGTCGTAAGACAGACTACAGAATGAATGAATGAATGAATGAATGAATTTCTTTTAGAGTACGGAGACAACATCTTAACTTCGGGCTGTGTACGCAACACTTAATTGTGTATCAATATATATGTTATTACTTGTGCAGCCAAAACTCCCAAAAGGTCATTTTAAGAAAAGGCAGCTGTTTTATCCCTAGGACTACTGGCAGTAAAATTATTTAAAAAGGTAAGAAATAACCGACAGTTTAATCATATCACAAGCTACGTCCATATTTAATTTACAGAATGTAACTGTTTTACTATGAACTCTTTCTATACTTCTCATCCTACTATGGAAACTCATTGGTAACAGACCAGCTGGGCAAACCATGTAGGAGATTGTTACAGACAATTACGGGTGTCTCCAAAAAACAGTGCATGTTGCTGGTTTTAATTTGTTGATGCAATTCTTAAGGATTCTGAGGCTGATACGGTAGAGTCAGTTTGTCCATCACCTCAGTATTCTGAAGAGAACACAAAGCGTTTCAGTTGTCATGTGCAAAGGAGAAATACCTACATTTCTGGCTTAGTTAATGGACGTGTTACGTTCGGTATACTAACAGATGGCCAAAGAACAGAAACCTTTCAATAACCAACCATTCTAAAAGTTGTAACAAAAAAACACAAATATACTATCTAGGGTCGGGTGCAGAAACAGAGCCTTAATAAACTTATTAATAAGTCGAGAAGGTGGGTAACTCAAAGCTAACATGGAAAAGTAGAAAAAAAATATTGTACAATAAACCTTACAAACCCAGCCTGCAAGTCACCATACTAAATATACGAAAATTTATTTCTGACCAAACGCAGCATATCAGATGTGTGATTGACTTACATCTGCATATATGTATGCCGAATAAATAGACATAAAGTCAATGCAGCATGGAAAATATAAACGAGGGCTTCCCAGAACTCATACATATATATCCTGTGCAAAACTCGAGGTTCTGACACCGGCGTTGCTGAAGATTCATATCTTCTGGGATGTTACGCTGTGACGTTGGGCTAGGAGTGTAGAAGGTTTCAAATAACTATAGTACCTTCATCTTCAGGCTCAGACCAAGAAGTGTAGCCGCATGCCAGCCAACGAAACCTGGCTTTTAAGGGCCGGGACTTGCACTAAGCGTACGTCGACATCCGTCCGTCCGTTTATGCATTCCCGTGCACTGAACCGCAATGTGGCTTATGACACGGAAACCTCATAACTATAACGGGGATTACGCTGACGCTAACGGATTTCCCGTCTTGGCTGAGAGCCCTGGCCTGGTAAGGACTTGTGCAACAAATGCAATATATCCTTCGGGGGTAAGAAATTTGGTTGGATGGACAGAGAGATAGGGTGTATTATACATCTGTACCAATCTTCTCTCAGAGAAGACGAGCCTCAGATCATACCTTATAGAAAACACTGTCTCAACTACGAAGACCGATCATGGCGACAGAAAATACACGTACGTAGGTCTTCATGCGTCTGTCATTTGTCCGATTTTAACCAAAAACATTAGTCGACAAATTTTAGTAAACTTCCCAAATATAAATTTCACTAAAATCTGTCCTTTGAAAGTCACAGACAGACAGACACATATGACAAAGCTAACAATTGCTTTTCGCAAATGTTTCGCAAACGCATCTAGATAACTGGAAATGAACCAACATCTCCAGTGGTTTCATAGCCTTCGCTGATCTGTAACAGATTCGTGACAACAACCCGAAAACACGCACAAATCGACAGGACGTCCCTTTCAAAGTTTTAACTTTCCCCAGGTTAGGTTTATCAGAAAGACTAGACGGCATTTCCTGCGCACCTTCAGAGCCAGAAACTTTGTACGACTTTTCCCCGTAATAAATACAATATCGCCCACTACCCCCATTCAACTTCTCTTCTCTCTCTATCGTCACAGAGCAGTTTCATTTTTAGAAACGTCAAACAGCGTGCTGGCTGGCGGAAAACGGCATTGTACATGTATATCTCAAATGACAAGCATAATAAGATGACAAACTCGTACATTTAATTAACAGTGTCTCTACTCTATTTACTTTTAAATACCGGTTTTAAGCATAACAGTTCAAATTCTTTCTTTCTCAGTCTGACCTCTTCTATCTACTCAATGTAAGTGTAGAGGGTATTTGTTGCAAATGATCATATTCAGTGACACACACACACATACACACACTGTAGGACTACTCTGGACGAAGGATCGGCCCGTCGCAAGACCTCCACCTGACAACACACAACATTCACAAGAAACAGCCATACCCACGGTTGGATTCGAAACCGCATTCCCAGCAAGCGAGCGGCCGCAAACTCACGCCTTAGAATGCGCAGCCACTGGAATCGGCCACATTTCATATTTTAAGGGCTAAATGCTTCATCTTTGGTTTGCGCTTTATGTCATAGAATTGAAATACGATAAACTCTTCAAAACAACCTACCAGACCGCACGAGTGACACTGCAGGTCGAATGCTGCAAGCGGTTGTCATGACAACAGAAATGTAGCCGGCTACGGCAAAAATCAGGGGTGTCACTACAACTACAGTAGCTACTGTATATTCAGTCGCTGTAATAAGATTATCGATCTCCCCGCTCCCAAGCAGTTTAGCTCAGTCGGAACTCGTCTCATTTGCACATCAAAGACTATTGGCCCCGAAGCAAAATATGATGAAAGCTTCGGCTGTGACATTCCTGTATTACCGACAAATACGAAGACATAATCTTCAGATCAGACTACGTTGCGTTTGGTTAATGCAAATGAATAAGGCACTAGACTGTCAATCACAAAATCGATACACGTAGCACGATGTAGACAATAAAAGTATTGTCGAAACAACAGCGGTAATCGTATTTTAAATAAACACGGCAGTGACGTCAATAGCTTAAATTTGACCACCGATGCTTTTTCAAAGATCTTTCGCAAACACGTCTCATCTCCGTATTTCATATTTCTCTCCCACACTGACGGGTCGTATACTACAACATTGCTAAATAACACAAGGCTCAAATGATAAGCACTGCAGCAAATCTGTAATATTTACAGTTAAATCGGTGACAAATTAATAAGGGTGGTCATTTAAAAATTGAAACTGTGACAATGTATTCATTAAAAATTTTATAAACTTGAACCTCATTAGCGAAAGTATGCACAGAGTAACAGTTCCTGCACGTGCGCTCTGTGGTTGCCCCTGGTTTTCAATTCGCGAATGTTCATAGCGTAAAGCCGTCTGTACGGGACGAGCAAAGAGGCACAAAGATGAATGGTAAAAAGCCTTGTAATTAAGAAAACACGATTTAGTTCTATACAATGTTACTTTGAAATATTTTTTGCTCCAATACATATTTAGGGAATTACGTTGGAGAACATGTGTAGGTCTTCAAGTAAAGTGCTGGCCATTTTTGTCTGATTTTAACCAAAACTGAGATATGCAGACAAGTTTTGTCAAAATTACCAACGATTACATTTAATGACAATCTACGCACCAAAAGTCGCATACGACAAAAGAAGAAAATAAATTGACATTAAAGGGACTCGTTAAAGGAAAAATGGGACCCTTTTAAGCGTTTTTACCAATGACTGTGACTGCTACACACGGTGCTTATTTCTTGTACTGTCACAGCAGTCAAATTCAACATCTATGATGGTTCTACAAATCTTACAATGTTTCACGATAAAGTTGTCCCTGCGCACGCCATAAAGGTATGTGGAAGGAATAAAGATATAACTCCACTCACCCTTAAACATGGTAACTTTCATGCTCCGACTACTTAACCTCCGGGGAGGCTGGGTGAGCCCGCGAGCCCGTTCGGAGTGCGTTTGGGAAGACATAACTCTCTTGATACTGCAGGAAATTCAATCACAATTCCCTGAACGTAACCCGTTACCTGGTCATTATAACGACTACCGGATCATTAGGTAAATATCCCAAATGGGGCATCACTCTGTCATAAGAACTCTCTTTCCACAATACTCGTATAGCATACTAAATTCGGGCAAACATTCATGTTCGGAGCTAGCTTCTATCTGCGCACAGGGCGGCCTGATTGGGGCCTAGACCATTAACCTGCAGCCATAATTAAATATAGAAGAAATAACTTCATAACCACGCTTGCGTTTGATCCTTTGAAAACCTTTACCTTATAGGAATAGCATGAGTCATAATACAGTTTATTCATCCATCCCTCAAAATATTTAAGAAATATTTTGTGAACCACTAGCTGATTAAACTCGAGGCGGCATGGATCACTTTCTTCGTCACGAGTCACATTGCCGGACCAATCATTTATTTTTGCATTGCCTGTCCAACATAACTGCTAGTAGAGGGAGTAGTCCCTTCCAGGTCGCAAGCGACCATTGGTGATCCTATCTGATTTTCTTAGCAAGAAGTACTGGGTCTCGCTATCCCTTATTCGTTCTGACGTTTCCCGTTTCCACGGCCTTCTAAATCAATCAGGTCCCTCCAATGGCTCTGTTTTGCGTGGCAGTTAACATGTCGCGCCAACATAACTGTCAACCGACAGTTTATTGCAGGATCTGAGCCGTACCGTGTTCCACATGATACTCATCATTAAATTAATACAATATATTTTCACGGCACCAAATATTATATTACCTTTCTGATATCTGACGCAAAGGAAAGGATAAAGCGACGACAATTCGCACTGACCATCACCGTGAATATAACAAATTGATTGTATTCAGTGGGAAATGCGGCAAAATAAAGCCACGCACATTAATACGCCTTTCATTGTAATTCTGTGATTACAAATTACAATGTGCATCAAAAAGAATGAAATTTCACAGCGCTGGAATCCAGTATGGAGGTTCTTTTGTAGACGAACAAACACAAAAACCTTAAATTACAGCAAAGATATTTACCAAACCGAGACCTTTCAAAAACGTACATATAGACCATTCCTTCTCAGAATTACATCTTTTTTCCTTTCAGTCCCTTGGTTTTATATTTCGGCTTAGTTTAACATGCTTTAGAAGATCTGTTAGAGCAAGCCAATTCAAATAATGTTCAACTGGAACTAATCTTATGATGAATCATTTGTGTCCTTCCAGTCCTTGAGTGTAAACACCATCCTGCTTTGGTATGCTTTATTGTATTCGCTAGAATGAGACCTTTCAAATACGGTACCTCCTCCTGACCTATTTTCTGTAACGTAATTTCATCCCATCATTTCAAGGGATAGCAAACACGTGGCCCGACTCCGACACGTAGATCTATTATGATTATATTGGGCAGGCACATTTCAAAATCCATATAAAACTACTGTCAAAATTTCAAGCCCCTGTATGGCTGCCACGAACAGACAGACAAATAAGCGAGGACGTACAGCCCTTTAAACTGCACCAACTGCCCACCAGGATACCTAGTGCACTCCATGTGTGATCGTGCAGCACCGAAATTGATGGAGTAAAAATCGTGTATCAAAACATTGGGTCTCGACTCCATCAAAAACAGGAGATATCTGACACTGCAAGATGCTTGGAGACAACCTTTTGCATTCTTACACTTTATGTTTTAACACTTCACTTGTACTTATATCTAAATAATTTTTAGTAATACTGTACATCACTTGACTGTTGTATAATACTGATGCATATATGTTTATCCTTTAATGACATATTATACGCTGCTTGTATCTTTATATTATAGCTTCTCGATGATGGCAGCAATTGTTCTTGGTTCGACAGCCCTAGTGGGTCTAGGCCTCCTCATCGTTGAAGTTTCGAGATAACGCTCAGACACACCACACTCGGTAGGACTCCTCTGGACGAGTGGACACAAACACAAACCGGCATCATCCTATATATAAACACACCTTAAGTCGAGGTATCGTCTCGAGAACGTTGCTAACGGCCAGATTTCAACTATTCACAGAAATACACTCTCGAATAAATTTCACGCACTTGTAACACCCCGGAAATCGACTAAATTTCGTTAACTTTTTATTCAAATAAGGCTAAAACTAAACAACTAACTTTAAGCGACAAAACTAGAAAAAAACAGCGTGAAGAGCAAAAATAATACAGAGTATTTAGCAGATAGTCCTTGACCGACTCTAAGGCCTAACGAAAAAATATCAAGATGAAAACTTTATTACAGATCCCTGCGGTATTCCTAAACTGTCATTAACCTAATTTAATGTGTTCAGTACTTTTTGTGGCTAAGACTTACCGTTCGTTTAAATAACGTCGGAGAAATCGATATGAAGTTACAACACAGCTGTTATAATGAAATTTAATTACAATCTATAAAAGATGTTATATTACATAACTCTAATACTTTCCTCATAAAAAAATATATTCGGTGTATCCGGTACATTTATGTATATGTAGCTATTGAAAAAAAATATGTGCAGTTTTAATCGAGTTCGTAAGCCACTTATAGTACAGCCGAAAATTCACTGTGAACAGTGAGAGACGGGGAAAAAATTAGAATAATGAAGTAAGAGAGATAACATGATAATGTTAAAGAGGCAGTCATAGCTTTTCTTGGCTCCCGGATAGCAGCCGATTGCCTGTTTTAATTCCAGCGACAAAACCGGCCCCGAAAATTAAATCGCGTGTCTTACCGCTTAAACCGCGTAAAATAACTAATAGGCAGTTACGTGTTAAGTGAAAGAGACAGGTTATCTGCTCCTTCTATAAAACATATGTACACGTAAGAACACAGGAACGTTGCGAGGGAATTCTCTCATGCATCGAAATATTAAGTCTTCGTGCTCTTGCATAATTCTGATAGTGTCAAAAGGTTTTGTTCGTCTTAACAGCTGAGTGCACCAGACAGAAGGAATCTGTCATCTCTTACTAATGAGGTTTCGCTTCAAGAATTTGTGATCAGCATGACATATTTCCCTGCCCTGTGCAGTTCCTATAGTCGAATACTAATGGTGAGTGGAACGGTAAGACTACCCATCACAAAATATAAACTAACTTAACAACACAACAAAAATGAAAGGTCTTTCAGCTGTCGATTTATGTGACACAACATTTATGTGACAAAACGTTAGATAAAGGACTGAACGAAATGAAAAATTTCGACTGTGCAAAAGAGGTGCAGTTGAAAACGCCATTACATTTGTCATTCAATGTACGACAGGAATATAACAATAAAAAATACATGAAGGTTTGGAACTAAGAGTAACATGAATTTCGAAACGTCGCTGGAGTGTGGGCAGCATCCCTTCTTCGAATTGGGGAAGGGTGGGTTTAAATCTCGGGCAGGACAACAGGTACACCGACTGAAGATATTCGTGACTTCAGTCAGTCTGCCCACATAAATGCCAGAACAGCAGGTACTTAATAATGAGTCAACGACAGCACCCGGTCCACCTACGGTACTTGCCAATTCACCTTATGGCTACTGACAGTGTTGCTGGACAAAACATAAATAAGTCCAAGCAATTTATGGCTTAATTCGTCTTGGGAACTCGGCAAAACTGCACAAGGTGAAGACATCAAACGCCGTTTGCATAACACTATAATTCATGAGGCACCTACTACACCCTATCCTGAGACTGACGAATCCATTCACACGCCTCAAAATGTTCACCAATTTTTTGTACGTTCAATACAAAAAAAATCTTGATAGTGTAATATTTTATTAGTGGAAGATGTAAAAACCAAAATTATGCGCATAAACAAACGAAAGAGTTGCGTGATTTCAGGCTTCCGCCGCGATGTAGATGAGGTCTGCGCTCTTCTGGGATATTACGCAGCGCAGTGGTAATTCTTTATCGACGTTTCTGGACAACCTATCGGTTCCATCTTCAAAGGTCAAGGAGTCCTTGGACGGTGAAGCATTACCACTCTACGGTGCGTCATATTCCAGAAGAACGCAGACCTCAGACGAAACAGTTGTATAATGATTACTTCCTAATCGAAGCCTGTGTTTCTACAAATATTTATGCACTTGCAGGCATTTCCCAGAACTTGTCCTTAGCATTATACATGCACAGAAGTCAACCGCCAGCCGCACGGATTGTGTTACTGTACAGCACAGCGACTGACAAAATGGTGATTAATGATGCCACACCAAAGACCAGGGGTCAAGGGAACAACCGTCACTGTCAACATTCATCAAAATCGCACTAGGTTCACCGTCACATCACTAAAGACAAAAATGCCTAATAGGCTAACATTAGATATGAAATGTACTAAACAGTATCACAAAATTACACACCAAAACGATGCCATTAGCCCCGACAATCTGAATCTCATAACGCGGAAGCGACCGATCCCACATACACTAAGAACCGCGGATACATAACACCAAACACTGCGGTTGGCTAACGTCGAAACAAATGGAATACAGTGGATTGGCGAGGGATTGGTGTATGATAAAATGTCACGAAGGACGAATGTAACTATATTAAACTAGAGGTGGTGTTTCCTTTCCCGGGGGGGGGGGGGGCACCCCCTTCTCAAAGGTTTATGTTAAACTGAGAGTGGAGGACTGTGTGCTCCAATGAAGCTGGAGGCTATGCTGCCGGTAGCGTAGCTACTGGCAGGGTCACTCAAGCCGAACCGATCTCAGCAGAGCAGCCAGGTAAAGACTGTCCCGTAACAAGGCGGTAGGGAGGGAGATGTTTGTCTACCTCCCTAGACGAGCATACCCGAAATCAAAGCCTGGTCCTCCAGGGTGGGGGTTGGGCATGAGGCCGACAAGCACATCCTTGAAAAATAATGTTGAGAAGTCGAAGGAAAGCCAAGGCCAAACTTAAATAAATAAAATAAAATAAGCCTAAAATATCCCATGAGGGCAAAGGCCTCCAGCTATGTGCAGGGTGAGCTCAGAGAGTGCTCGCTAGGTGAGCTAGTCCTAGCAAGCTGTTGGGTACTAACACGTGATCCTACCAGATCTGGATTACTTAAGGGGCTGTAATGCTGAAGAAGAAGAAGAAGAAGAAGAAGATGATAAGGAGGAGGAGGAGAAGGATGGGGTGTTTTGCTCCGCTCCGTTCAAAAGCGCTACAGACCAATACAGCCCAATGTATTCAAGTTTGTACGACATAGACATATGGTAGGGCGAGACACTGACCCGTTTACCACGGAAAAATCACAGACATACACCCAAGCACCAAGTCGGATTAAAACCCACAATCGCAATATCCGAGCGGCCTCAGACAGTACACGCCTCAGACCGAGAGAGGGTGTTCCAAGTTTGCATGCAGAATCACGCATAACGGATGACTGCCCTAAGTTCAGAAAATCCCTGCCCCTAACTCCGACGAACTACTGTGCAGTAATCTAGTGAACATACGTTGATGTCGTTTTGAGGCAGGGCAGACGTCATAATGGGGCATGTACGTAGGCGAAACTTCTATGGCATGTCCAGCGACATAATGTCCAGAACTTGTCTGAGCTGAAGAGACTGCTGTTGTTGAACACTAACTTTCAGACAGTGGATTCAGACAAGAATACACGTCAGCAGTTATAAAAGTCTGTGCCGAAATGACCAGTTATTCCTTCCTGGGAACTGGAGTAGCTAAGACATAATGCACAGGAGACAACACACTTAGTGTCTTCATAACGCTACTCTTCGACAAGCACAGTCGAGACGTATTTCACTGACAACAGAACAGTTACAGCTTGCATATCGCTTCTTATTTCCTCTTTTATTTCCAATTCGTTATTTGCTGCTCAACGCAGTTTGAACCGCCCAAACATGTCAAAATGAAAACGTGGGTTATGTTTTGAACAAATCCACCAACATTATTAAAATTCGTATTACAGGCATGCCGTATCGCTTTCAACTCAAATGTAATATTTATATGACCTCTATACAAATGGGTTGAGTATATAGACAGAATCAACTTGTAAGTGCAATGGAACTGTCGGGATAGTAAAATTATGTCATCCCGGCTCTATTAGCGCCCTTCATTTCATTAGTCACTACCCACAGTCTGAAATCACGACATGAAATTCATAATGCCACATTAATAATAATAATAATAATAAAAATAATAATAATACCCGTCAATATGGTAAGTACAGACGCTGTATTTTGAAATGCGTTATCTCTTTCAGTAGTCATAGCGTAACTTATTAACACAGAAACTTTCAAGAAAGGAATGAACATATGTTTAATGCTGTGCAGGTCAGAGAAGATGGAAAAGTTGCTAACAGATAAACCCACTTACGGAATATTGCATTACACAGAACGACCCGATTATACTTTCTAAAGTTTAGAATCTGAAACTGCGTTAAAACGGGTTGAAACTTTAATGTCGCCTGTTGGGTTACGAGCCGTTTCTTCGAACCAATGAAAATAAGAACTACTTCTCGAGATCAAATGCAAAATAACTGCCAACTTAAGAATTCTGTATCAGATTAAAATCTGTAACTAGATACGTCAGACCAGTATTAGCACATGAAACAGACATTTCTCAGAAAATTAGCTTTTCTAGCAAAACAGCATTAAACTGAAACATATCGCAGCGCTACGATGAAGAGAACGAAATTCGGGGTCTTAACAAGTCCGTAGTTGAAAAGACAGGAAGACGATGTCTGTCACTAAGGCTCTGGACGTTCATTCATAAAAGCTTCAGACACTGATAACGTCAATAGTTCAAGGCGACACACAGACATCCTAATATTCGGAGAATCTTGCTACGTCATCCATCTTTCTTATTAGCTTCCTCAGGAAGCAGAATTAGACCTGATGTGAAGATTATGAACCCCACAATGAGGAAGTCTATTAACTGTGAGAAACAGCACTTATGATCTGTTTTGGAGGCAATTTACATGTATCAGGATAGCAGTCCACACCTTGTTCTATTACAAAGAATACAGTTTTTGTACCCGTTCTTAAACACGTTTTCAGCCTCAGAAGTACTTCGCAATCTTAAGGCAGGAAGCGACAATTGTTCATACTTTTAAGATGGCAATGGTGCCTCAGTTAGCAATTCAAGAGCTATTTAAATAGCTAATTTTCAAAACTATCTGAATTAATTACAATTTGTATTTTCACGTTTCTTACCTATTAAAACGCCTTATAATTACATTTACTTTCTTATTATTTTAATTTTGATTTGTTATTTAAATGAATTACAGACCGCTGTTTTTGTTTAATTTTGATTTGTTATTTAAATGAATTACAGACCGCTGTTTTTGTTAAGTCTTGAGGTTTTGTTTCTTTTTATGTACGTTACATTTTGTAAGGTGGTGCTGATCTTTAAATGGTCATTAGGCAGTTCATTTAACAAATAAATAAATATTATCACTATTACTGTTACTGACAGATTAATTCTTCTGACAAAATCTCTCAGAACACTCCAGAAATTAAATCTCACGAAATGAATACAATAAATAACATAACACTTGAAGTGCTCACGGCAATAACTAATAACAATATCGCTTTCTAGAACGTGACACTGGTAGTTTGATAGGTGGGAACCAACGTAACGTAGGAGCCTAAAACCTCCATTTTCAGGGTTAAAAAGATACTCATGTACTGTAATGTTATAATACTTGTAACAAAACTACAAACATATTTTAATTTGTTATAGCTCTCTTATACAGGGTTTTGGTGGGGGGGTGGGGCCTGAGGGAAGGAGACCACTTGGAAGACCCAGGCGTAGATGGGAGGATAATATTAAAATGGATCTTCAAGACGTGGGATGGGGGGCATGGACTGGATTGATATGGCTCAGGATAGGGACAGGTGGCGGGCTCTTGTGAGTGCGGTAATGAACCTTCGGGTTCTATAAAACGCGGGGAATTTCTTGACTAACTGACGACCTGTTAGCTTCTCAAGAAGGACTCTGCTCCATTGAGTTAGTTATAGCTCTCTTGCCGATCCCAGTGGCCGTGCGGTCTATGGCGTGGGTCTTCGGCCGCTCGCTTACTAGGATCGTGGGTTCGAATCCCGCCGGGGGCATGGATGTTTATGTTGTGTTTGTTGTAAGGACGGTAATATGGAACGTAAAGTGACATGAAGGCCGAAAGGATTTAAACAGTACAAAAATGGATCAAGGGGAAAAAAACCCCGGACAGGCAAAAAAAAAAAAATCCCGCCTAGGGCATGGATGTCTGTCTCTTGTGAGTGTTGTGTGTTGTCAGGTATAGGTCTCTGCGACGAGCTGGTCCCTCGTCCAGAGGAGTCCTACCGAGTGTTGTGTGTCTAAAAAGTGTGATCATGAAGCCTCGAAAAATGAGGCGGCCTAGGCCCCCAAGGGGCTGTCGAGCCATTGGAAAAAAAATAGCTCTCTTATTTCAAAACGTTATTATCACTTTTGCGAATGCAGGCCTATATTCTAAACAATTTTCATATGGAAAGAGCCCTGAGCGCTTTTGGCAATGTCTGATAATTGCTGAACTGCTCGCAATCCGCTCTGCTCCATATACATGGGGGGTGGTGTAGTAAATGGGGCGTGCAGCCTATGGTTAAGTACACAACACGCCTAATCCATCTCCGTGTTACGTCAGAGCCAGATGTGAGAGGACGTTAAATGGTTAATAGCGCCATAGAAATCTGCAATACGCGACGAGGATCCTTCCTCCTCTTATATCCTACCACCCACTTCCTTTATTTCGCAAATTGTGTCTTCACTACACCTGAATGATCTCATGCATAGTTAGTCACCCATTATTATTACCCGTTTGTGTAGACAAACACAACACACTGTGCAACAGTGAAATGAAATAACTTCACCTTCCGACCCGCACCCGCATACACTCCAATACGTGTCAGAGTACGCAAGGTTTATCTCAGGCTTTGACAAGCTGCCTACTTCCGTACTTGGGAAAATCAGGTAACAAAGTTAATATGTCATTATATTTCGTTAGTTTACTAGCTTTCTTATGTGTCTTTTGCATTTTTAATGGTTCGTTAAACGTAAGCCAATACTGTGAAAGTTTCTTTCGCACAAAATTTTAAACGCCTGAAAAAGGCGAGCCAAAGAAGATTAAACAAGAATGGAAAAGTAGTGCACAATCTTCTTTCCGACAGTTTTGCATGCAAATGCTTAACAGGATGGGCTAACCACGAAAAGTTAAGCAAAAAGTTAAGCACCGAACTCGTGTAGTGTTAAGTTCGTTGGCTAAACCATTTACACGAGAGGAAATTTAGTAGCCAGATTTGGTGTAGGAATACGTGTAATTTCTAAACGCGTTGTGTAAAATATTGCATGATCGTTACGTTAACTTACTGTAGTAGACAGGCTGAATATATACATACATATTTATACACACACATAAAATCCAGTGTTGCAAAAACAGTCACAACTACCACACTGCATATAGTCGCAATTAACTTCCCGTTTACTTTCCTAAATATCTGGACCTACGGTCGACGAAGCAACAGCAGATTCGGGAAAATGCTTCATGATTTTTACTCCTTGCTAAATATTGCAGAGGTGATGAAATGAAGAAAGATGTGATGGACGAGGCATGCGGCACGCATGTGACATAAGAGAAATGCATACAGGGAATTGGTGGGGAAACCTTAAGGAAACAGAGTGCTAGTAGCACGGGATAATATTAAAATGGATATTAAAGATACGGATGGAAGGGTATGGAGCAGATTCATCTGCCTAGGAATAGTAGTAAGTGGCGGGTTTCTATAAACGTGATCAACAATTCTAGTGTTCACAAACGGTATGAAATTTCTAGTAGGCTAGCTGGGAAGTTACTAACTTCTGAAGTCTTATCCGCACAATGCAAGGTTAGTCACTTCCTCAAATAAAGGAACACATCACATAAGAAACTGAAACAAAAACTGCTGTCGATCTGAATGAGGTCTATATTTGTATCACATATCAGTGCTCAATAAGAAATTTACGGACAGTCCACTCAACGTCGACCTTCAGCGCCATATCCGAGGAGTCACTGGCCACGATCCTCAAACAGTTCAATCACTAACAGCTGTCCTCACAGTTTAACACTTATGACTAATCTTTATCTGCCAATTTTATCTTCCATGTTACAAATGGCCGATTTAAAGAACTTCCCTCGCCCAAAACTACATCAATTTACTTACCTACCCCAACACACGTCCTACCCAGAGTAACCTTATACATTTCAAACTCCTAACTACACAAAGTATAAATCGCGAAGTTCGTCCTTATAAAACAGTCAACGTCTCACATATGCTTTATCTCTCGCAGTCCAAATACTTCACTCTTCTATCAGCACGCTACTAAAATGTTATGACGCACACACATATTGCCAAGTTTTGCTTCTCTACTGCAGTTGCCATCTCCCAAACTACTGCGCTGTGCTACAGAAACTTGTAGCACGAAATATCAGCACGAGACAAGGTGCCGCTCACTTCGACATAAACAAAAGGATGCGCTCGGCTTTCTTTAAACAAGAATATAGTCGACTATGAATGACAAAGCATGGGGGAGATATTTCAACAGCCTTCGGGAATAAGCCTTCCTTTCCTGATAACTCGCCTCTTTCCTGAACACTCCGTGTCCTGCAGGAAAAGAAATAACATGGCAAGGACATACAGAATGAGGGCATGCCAAATACTACCGCTCGTGTGATGGGGGAGGAGCGAGCGACAATCAATCCGTGACCCATGGTCCACATAACACTACCAACGTTTTCAACTACAAACTGACTACTGCAACCGTATATCCGTGATGACAAATGACACTACCCCACCTTCCCAAGACCCACCCATGTTCGTCCATCGGTTTCCACAACGGATTCAGATAGGTGATACATCGCAGTGCAGCATGTGCCGATGTGACGTCACAAACATCTTCACAGTAATGTACGCAGTATTGGCCAACTACTTGGTTTTGTATCTGTAAAGCTTCTGTTTACGAACAAATCCTGGATTCATTAAGCATTTGTAGAGTGCCTGCTGACTAAAGCAACTGTCATTCAACGACGGGCTAAGCACATAATTTACAAGATTGTATTAATTACTGAAGTTATGTTGCGTTGAATAATAACAGGGTGATTAGAATGACAAGTCAGGAGAGATTTGGGGGAACAAAGGAAGTAAATTACTTACATTTATCACAGTATTAGCTTACTGGCCAACAATCAAGATTCGATGTGAGGACCTCTCATACGAGAACTGTAAGTCCTGTACCTAAAATCAACCGAAGTATTTCAAATAAAATACGTAAATGTAAGAACGCTGACCTATGGTACGCATTCCAGTGTCCAAGAAAGGCTTGTTAAGTATTCTCACAAGTATCTCCACACACACGAGTGTAAACTCAGTTTAGTATTCGTATGTTGTAGGGATAAATTCTGTTAGTTCCACTGAGATTCGGATAGGAGTTCTGTACAGAAGTTTAATAAAGCAGTTCCTCATTCACCGGACCATCTTGCCTTCAGGGAAACAGTCCTTTATCAGAACCTGCAGTGTCTGAAATGTTAAAACAATATTATGTTAAGAAACTTATACAAAACACCTTCCAAAGAACAAATACAGATCCTCTTCTCCGAGCATGCTGCTTTCACTAACGCTGTAAACTTACTTTCGTTGAAATAAGGATAAACGCAAAATTATTCATGTACATGACATAAAGGTACAGGGGAGAGAGGCAGTACAGCTCCACTCATTCTTCAACGAGGTAGTAAATGGACGTGAGTAACCAGCTGGATTCCCCGGCCGATTACCCCCAAACAAAGCGCCTCCTGCGGGTGGGTGGGTCCCATATTCGGAGGATAAAACTATTCGAATCTCGATACAGCTACCGCACCACCTTGACCGAATTTTTGTGGCTTACGTGACTTGCTGCAGTCGAATACAGAAACAGCGTCCTGCAATACGCACGGAGCGTGCCCTTACTGAGCTAACCATCCATTGACAACGCAGAGAATGTAGTGGCTGGGCGGATAGCAACCCTACTTCGTACTCGAAAGTTATTGGGTACAAAACACCAATCCCAAATCCGCGCACCCTGACTGACGGTTCTGTGATATTACTCGATACCTCAGGACAATTTCCGGGATATTACTTGAAATTAGGTAAGACATCTTCCTTCCAAATCCTTTCTCCAATTAAATGTTCATTAACCACTTTATCACTCGACGTCACACAGACAAATCTAAATTCCAGAAAGCTTCGTAAAATAACCCGTAAATAAATAAACAAACATGAATACCATTCCATTCTATTTAGCACTATGCAGTTGAAACAGTACCGCTAAATAAGCTAACGGTCAACCAGCCAGAACGTACCCTCAGTAATACGCGTTAATACAGCATGTACGCTATAATGAATAGCTTCTCTTTCATCTTTTAGCGTCTGCTAAGGATTTTTAAGCAGCTTCTATCAGTTTCATGTTATTAACACGCTAAATTAATCCATCACCCAATTTATTTCATACCGCTACAAGAACAAAAATTTTTAGGTCAATTCTTATGCTTTCTTCTCCAAGGGGAGCGGTGAGTCGTGTGCGGATAATGTCCGTCCGTCCATACGTCATGAAATTTGATATAAGATAACGTAACATCACTTTGTCGAGCAAGCGTGAGTTTCGTGACACTCGGTGACAGTCGTGCCTTACTTAGGGCGTAAGTGAATCTGTACATGTGACTTCCATATTCCTTGACCGATTTTGGTAAAACTCACGATAAGAGATATGAACACAATGCCGTTGACCATTTGTGAGTTTCGAAGGTAGCACTTTTCATACGACGCAAATGAAATTACACTTACACGTGTACCTTGAATACGAAACTCTGAGCGTCTCGACAAAGATCCAAATGCACAACTTCCGGATATACATCATGAGCGCTACAAGCCAGCAAAATTTCTAGGCCCCTGGTACAAAAAGAGAAAAATCCCGTTACCGAACATTAACATTAACATTAACCCGAATCACTTCAGCTCTACTAAAATCTCTACCAATACAATTCATTTTAATAGCAGCCATTTTCATCCTTCAACTACCTCTCTCCGATAGCTTTCCTCGCCAAAAGATGGAATAAATCAGTTCTTTTTTTACACTATCCGTCTCACCGATGCCACTTCAATTTATCTTACTGTAACAATAACAACAGAAAACAATAAATCATGAAGTTTATCGTCACGTACAGTTATTTTTTCTTAAACCTGCCGCTTCATCTTCCTTTGGTATCAATGTTCTTCTTCGCACTTCGTTTTTTTTTTAATTTGATCCGTGCCATTTCAGCTCTGCATTTCACAACAACATGTACCAATGGGGGACGTTACTTTCTTTATGCGTGTGTAACTTTCATTATAAGACAAACCTACCAAATTTAATGAATTTTACGAATTTTACGGTACAACCCTCTAAACCTGTCAAGAAATTAGGAGCACCTGTGTCTTCCACAACTATTATTAACAGTTCACCATACATAATCCTATTATGAAATATATGTCAAATGCTTGGATTTGACAGCCCTATAATGCAGAAAATATGGCATTTTTAGAAGTCCATAAACAGGATCTACAGTGAAATTTGCGACTATTTTTATCCAGCGAGCAACGTCCTTATTTTTAGGTTACAATATCGAAAAGGACTGTGGCTGGAAGATCAGAAGTCGTAAAGTAATAAATTAATTAATACGGTAATGTCTGTCGACACCATGATTTAATGAACACAAAACGGATCCTTCCAAGATACATTCTGCGTTCATGCCAATAACCTGTGTTCATTAATTCCTTCTCATTGTTTTTCTAAAGGCTAACTTGAAAATTGAAGGTGCTGCCTACACCGCAGGCCGAAGGAAAAAGTTAGCTTCGCTTGGCGTCCAGTGATGGCAGCACTTTATATTCCAACGTTTTGTTTTTGTTATTTACGCGTGCTAGGAAGCTTTTGTTTCTTATTTGCTTGTTGCTTCTGACCCGTTGACATCCGAAAGAAGTTACCCAGCATCAACAATTATTAAGTACAATTTTTAATCTTTATTAAGAGTAAAATGGTGTAATTTGTATTAACTATTTTACTGTTTCTACGTGCGAATTATACGCACGGTTACAACGAGTAAAATATAAATTAACTTACAAGCGTTACTGAATTCATAGTAGTTGTCCATCATTATCACACGCATTTCCTCAACCACCCGATACTTATAGTAAAGCTATTATCACTTGGAGGTCCGCGAAATATTCTGACGTTAGAAAGGGGTCCGCAGACACTAAAATGTTCGGAACAGCCGGCCTAGCGGAAACCGTCATAAAACAACTCTGTAATTACGGAAAAATATATTAATATGTTATAATGTTTGTAACGTACACGTACGATGCAAATTCTTGGGACTCCTCCATCTTCTTCCATCATAGCTGGTAGTTTCTGATGGGCCATGCAAGGCTTATAATGGTCATTGCAAACTGCAAACACCACTCTTTCGTCTGTAGGCAATCGCACAACCCACGATTTAAAATGTCAGATAGTTTATACGGTGTCCGGGATCTTAGTTTACCTACAGTTCTGCTATATTACTATTATTTCCTGTTTATGAAAACCGTTAAAATACTTGTTGTCACGTTCTACAGTACAATTAAAACAGAGTAGTCCTACGCAGCTATTAACTAACTGTTCTGTCCAGCCAAGGACATTACCAACCTTAACACCGCATTTGTAAATTTTCCTTCATATAGGTGGTCTTATTGCCGATCCCAGTGGCCGTGCGGTCTAAGGCGTGGGTCTTCGGCCGCTCGCTTACTAGGATCGTGGGTTCAAATCCCACCGGGGACATGGATGTCTCTGTTGTGAGTGTTGTGTGTTGTCAGGTAGAGGTCTCTGCGACGGGCTGGTCCCTCGTCCAGAGGAGTCCTACCGACTGTGGTGTGTCTCAAATGTGTGACCATGAAACCTCGACGAAACGAGGAGGCCCAGGCCCATATAGGGCTGTCGAGCCATATATATATATATAAAAAGTGGTCTTATTAGAAGTAAAATCCCACATGATCTGTAATACTTTCTTAATTCTGGGTGCTTTTAAGTTGAAGAAAAGCCCGCACAGACACAGTGACAGACAATGTGGTGAATGGCTTTGAGAGAATATTTCTTCATATTATGGTGACACCTCATATTCATTGGCGTTAGAGAGAACAATAGCATTTGCCTACTGGACGAGTTTTTCAAGATTTACCTGTTCAGGACCGCGGCTTTCAATCCTATTTCCCTAACGATCTTTCCATGATCCACACTGTCTTTCCATCGCAGTTTCAGACTTCCCGACCCCATTTCCTCCTTTATACTGTCGCCGTGGGCACACGATCGCCAACATCCATTCTCGCAAAATGAGAAGCCCATTTTAATCTATTAACCTCAATAAATTACAATTTTCCAGGCTCTTCGTATTAAGCGTAAATATCACTATTCACCTATGTCGTTCAGTCTATCGCACAGTCCCATAGAGGTCCCTCTCAAATATGAAAATCTACAGAATATTCAAATCACAAATGCATGTGCCAAACAAACCGCAAATTATAATTATTTTCTTCCATTATGACAAGACAGAAGGCTTCCGAAGAGTGTAACCATAAGTTAGTGCATTACCTACGCTAATAACTACACTGCGGTAAGCAAAAGTACAGACACATTATGCATTGCACTCTTATTGCAACTGTAGCGATAGGTCCATATTTCGGAGTCATAAAAGTACGACGCAGGGCCATTTCGCATTAGGACCTCCATTTTGTGAGGTTACGTTCGAACATTATGCCGCAGATAACGATACGCAATAACAGTAACTCAGAACAAGCAAACGTAAGCACATTCTTGTTTCATTTATTTACAGTAATATTAAACAATAAATGTGTTTCTAATGTTGTTATAGCCGATCCCTGTGGCCGTGCGGTCTAAGGCGTGGGTCTTCGGCCGCTCGCTTACTAGGATCGTGGGTTCGAATCCCACCGGAGGCATGGATGTTTGTGTTGTGTTTGTTGTAAGGACGGTAGCATGGAACGTAAAGTGACATGAAGGACCAAAGGATTTAAACAGTACAAAAATGGATCAAAAGGGGGAAAACCCCGGACAGCCAAAAAACAAAAAAGTCCCACCGGGGGCATGGATGTCTGTCTGTTGTGAGTGTTGTGTGTTGTCAGGTAGAGGTCTCTGCGACGAGCTGGTCCCTCGTCCAGAGGAGTCCTACCGAGTGTGGTGTGTCTCAAATGTGTGTGATCATGAAACCTCGACGAAACGAGGAGGCCCAGGCCCATATAAGGCTTAAAAAAAGGGGGGGGGGGTTCTTATAATGAAAGTGAAGCAGACATCAAAGTAGCCACAACACGCCAAATGTCAGCAGTCAACCTTTTCATTGAGATAGCGAAATCCCTTGTCCCCTCCAAGCATAAAAACTACCCAAGTACATTTCTTTTTACATTCAATACGGTGTATATATCAGCGAAGACTTGGCCTTATCTGAACAGATCCATTAACGCTAACATCACTTAACAGCCAAAAAAGACAGGCAACATTCTCTTTGCCTTATTCCATCCCACTTCATTAAACAGCCCAGCTTCTGAAGGCAGTAAGTTCGTTGTGTGCACCGCCAACTAATAACTCTTGGGTCACTCTACTCATTTTCACGGAACTTTATATAAATATCTCGACACAAAAAGACAATTCTTACGTACGGAAGGACAGTATAAAAACGACAAGCGACCTTCGAATTTATTTTTAATCACGTATAACAACACTGCAAAGAGTCACAGAATACACGCCATTTCAACTACTGTGCCCGATATTTTCTCGACAGATCTGAATCAAAGCCTTCAATGGCAAATTTAATTAAAATCCGTCAGGTGGGATCCGAGTTGATACATGAGGACAGACGGACACAGACAGACTAGCAGACATGACGAAGCCAAAAGGCGCTTTTCGCGCTTTTGCAAAGGCGCCTAAAAAGGCTCAAATATAATCTGATCACAAAGGCACGTGCTTTACCATACATAAAGCTTTATAGGCCACGTGGTATGTTTACGAAAATGGATTTGACGTAACAGTTTCCTCCAAAATGTTTGTCGACTTCTCATCTCCCAGACCACATGGTATCACATACCGTACGTCCATAATCTGAAAATTAACTTGAGCCAACGACATGAGAATACAGAAACATTCCAAATTTTAATCTAAATTCATCCAGCGGTTCGAAGATTAAACATGAGGAAGGACGGACAGGTTCGACTTTCCGCCATACGTTCATTTTATGCACTCTGTGCAAACAACCTATAAAAAGTAACGCATGCGGAATACTGCCGAAGGTTCAAAGGTCTCTCATTTCGTCTTCGTTGTTTCAAACGTTCAAATTAATGTTGATGTCCGGGCTTTCTGTGTGTTCAAAACGACCCCTTACAGTGGAACCCACGACGAAGCAAACTGACTACGTTTTGATTCTGATTCCAACTACTGAAAGTAACATTACAGCGAGAAAGTAGGAAATCCTATTACGAGATAGCACGTTACGCTTCGGAGAAAGGTAAATGAATCACTTTGCATCCTGTTTTTGAACTCTCCTCGCTGTCTCTGTGTATTCCTATCTCAGCCAGGAATAGGGTTTCATTAGTCAGACTAGATCCACGTGGCAGCAACATACAAGTGCATCTGCTCCCGAAAGACACGTTGCTCAACTAGACACTATGCTGAAAATTGCTAGAGGCGTGTTCAAATATTTCACATGAAGGCGACCTCCGCCCTTTCATAGTTAATCACAGCTAAGGTAAAGGTTGTCCCTGTGCACGCCATGACGGTATATGGCGGAGTGGAATTATATCTCCACTCATTCGTAACTGGAGGCATGTGGTCACCTTTACGCCCCAGCGCTCCATCCACGGAGACAGACACCCCCTCCGGTACCCGTTTAGTAAGTTGGTTCAGCCCCACATCTTGTCCGAACGCTTTACAAGTAAAGAAAAATTCTTGCTCCCTGCAGGGAAGGTGAACATGTGTTTTAACCACACGATGCGGAAGAGACTATACCGCAATTTCTTCTCTACTTCGAGAAAACAGGGACCTATTAACTATTACGCCAGATATTTATTCAGTACTTAAGCTACGTAACAGCCGAACATTCGTTGTGTTTAAGCATGCCATTAATGGGACCAGCGAGCAATCTCGCGAAAGTAAATTTGGAATCCACAAAAGTACTCTGACTGATGTGTAACGTCAGAAGAGAGTCTCAAGGAAAGCGTTCGTCGCGTTAACAAACACAAAAGGAATTTCACTGCGGCTACAGAAGCATCAATATGTTCATCTCAAGACCCTCTTGTGGATCAGAATTTAGAAATAATCACGCTACATGCAAGAGGTCGTCTGCTTATTGAATACTTCCGCTTCTAAAAGTGCGCGCTCGATGACGTTTATTAATTATCCGACAGGTTTTATCACAAGACTTTATATCAAATTAAATTACCTATTAGACAGACGAAGGAATGCTCCACAGACATCCTGGGTGATGTAACGTGGCAATACTTGCAGATAATCCAGTAACAATTTAAATCTGCTGTAGAATGTTCTTCACAGAGCGAACACGAAGCTTATAATTTGCAATGTTCTTCCAATATTCCCTTACACTAACATTCCAAAAAGAAGCCTTTCTCCGTCAATGGCAGTAACTATAACTAGATTTTAAATAAAATACTCTGGAACTTAAGAATATTCTACGGCAGCATGGAACAGAACGGCGTGACACGATACGATGCGATTACGTGCACTCTTCTGAGTACGCCTACAGGTCAAGGAAGATGAAGCCGTGCCGTGCCCACAGACAGGAAGGACGCTTGTACAGCGGGAGACAGCATCATGGCTCCTGCATTTACGCGGTTTAACGTATAGGCATCTGCACTTCTGTATACATAACTATACTCTGTGTGCTACAAATATACGACAAAATATTAAATGCGTGCTAAGTATGATACGAGGGGCACGCGGTGGCGCAGTTGGTTGAGGCACTGCGCTACAAACCGGAACGTCGCGGGTTCGATTCCCGATGGTGTCACTGGAATTTTTCACTGACATAATCGTTTCGGTCGCACTATGGCCCTGGGGTCGACTCAGCCTCTAACAGAAATGAGTACCAGGAATCTTTCCTGGGGGGTAAAGGCGGCCGGTGCGTAGGGCTGACAACTTTACCACCTTCATGTGCCGATTGTCTAAAAATCTGGGAGCCTCGACCTCCTGGAGCCCTAAGGGCCTGTCAAGGCCTGTAATGGGATTGCTTTACCTTTTTAACTATCATACGAAGAGGATGTCCTTAGCGAGTGACCCCAGATTATAATAATTATAATTATAACCTTCAATAACTTGCTAACATCCCAGTTGCTGAAGCATAAAAACCTCAGGCAAAACAGAGAATTACGAAGTATCATAATAAAAGTTAAAATGCGAAACTGCATACGCCATGAACGTAGGCGGACGAGTGGAGTATAGAACCACTCAATCTTAACCTCGGCACTAGATGAGGGCGAGTCGTCAGTTTCCGAGACCCAGGCCACATCCCAGCCAAACCCCTAACGGACGAATAGTCGCCGGTATCCACGAACAGGAGGATGAATGGACCCCAGAGTCGGTCTGGACGTTTGAAGAAGAGAAGAATCTCATGTCTTCCGGGGATCGAACCACAATTCCTGGAGCGTCCAGCCCGTAGCCTCGTCATCTCACCGACTGTGCACAGCATCAGAAGTAAAACAAGCAAGCTCTTGTGATGACCCTTCGGGTTCCATAAAAGGTGAGAGTTTCTTGATTAGATGAGCGACTGTCAGCTTCTCAGTAAGAACTCTGCTCCGCCCAGTTACGTAGTCATGTAATTAGACATGAAAATACATGTAATAATTGTTAGGGCCACATTCCTCCTACTCCAAGGGTGAAGCCATATAATTCTGGATTACATGACATAAAGCATTATGAAGCGACTGGCGCAGCCATTAAAATAAGTGGCCAAGGGTTGGATGCCTGCCGTTCTATTCACGGTAGCGGGAGAGTATCTTGGCCAATATGACAGATCGGTTCTGGAACCCACCCAGTTCGGTATAAAATGCTTACCGTGGCCCTTATCCAGGGAATACGCCTACACTGGCAGGATCACTAAGCTGGTCTTTCACCCTCAACATATCGAAATCTGAGCTGCAGCCGATATGCGCACGAACACCACAGTGAGTTCAGCCCAGAAACGCAAACGTAATGAAGGATATCACCAGAAACGTCACTTAAAAACATAACAGTACGACAGAACTGTGGTGGGTAAACCTGAATGGAAGAAGGCCATTGTAGGACCGTGGCTGCATTCATTTGGCTTAGAACAGAGACAAGCATGGTTACCACAACAACCATTACCACCACACAATCGCATTTTAATAATTCTTAGTAATACTGTAATCAATATTACAGCTCCCCTGGTGATGGCTACAATACGTGGCCGAAATATGCAGGAGCGCAAATACTAAGCTTTGTTTGGTAGTTGGAAATAAAACCAGTGTGTAAATTTTAGGAGCCTTTAGAAAAAAATCGGAACCTACTAGTTTCATGTTCATTCCCAACTAGCAGCGTCCATAATACTTGACAGATTTCGATAAAGCTCAGTACATCACACCGACACTAAATTTTGTCCAACTATTCTGATTTTGGCTTACTGTGAGTTAATTTTCACAATCGTTTTGCACTGAAATGTAGGTTTACGTAAGGTAAAGTTCTCCCTAGAACAAACCAAGAAAGCCCAGAGGGGGAGTAGAGGTATAGCTCTACTCTTTCTTTAACCTCGGCGCTAGATGGGTGTGGGTGACACAGTACCCATTGTATAGGAGGCTGGGTGAGCCCCAGGGCCGGTCTGGACGTACTTTTTTTTTAATTCAACAGATTTCGGCGAGACTTTGGATATAACACTTTCATTGCACTAGTATCATCATGTGTAAGCTTCATTCAAATCAGTCAATTCTAAGACCCGCTCTACATACGAGTCTACATACCCTTACGTAGCTGCACATTCACCGCTGCAGTCTGTCGTGCACACATACATCTGTGTTGAATTCCATGTAACCTAGATAACTCTGGATACAGGACATCATATTGTACGTTGAAACTTTACTTTGTTAGCATATCTGCTGCGAATATGAACATGCAACGTAAACACAGATGTAGCTTACACTGACTTGCAAGTGCTAGTTGCTAGTGACGGCTGCGGGGCACGTGCATACCAACTGAAACGCAGACTGAAAGCCGCATGCAAAAAAATGGCAACACACAAACAAGAGAGTTGCATTAATCAGGCAGACACGGAAAAGTTTTACGAATAACAGAGCCTTTCAAAATAAGAGAAATAAAGACTCGACGTGATTCATTGTGTTGGTGTCTCACTGCCTACTGCAGGATATGAGATACCTGCCGTAGCATACGGCTTTGTTTTTGGGAGCCCCGTAAGGAATACAACATCGCGCTTAAAATATTACCTTTAATATCTCCCGTAAAACGAATTTCGGTAATATTACTCCTTATTGAGTATCCATACGAGGTCTTTGACATTACCACACTCTGTGATCACGAGCATTTCCCCAAGTTGAGTATTGTCAAAGACGAACCTCCCACGTAACAGTAGACCGGCACTACACAACGTACATCCGAACAAAAAAAAAACCGGGAGTTTACATAGGCAGCTTAAGATATTTCTGCGCACTGCCAATAATTTTAATGTCATACTTCTATACGGCGAGCACTCCCTTTTTTGAGAGAGGGGTAAGCCATAGCATTCGACTGCCAAAAACGTTTATGGTAATAAACCCTTTTATGATATTTATGAATACCAAATATGACAATTTTGAGATCTTAACCTTCATTATCATTACTTGCAATGTTGCACATTATCTTTTTTTGTATGGCTCGACAGCCTTATATGGGCCTGGGCCTCCTCGTTTTGCGTCGAGGTTTCATGGTCACACACATTTGAGACACATCACAGTCGGTAGGACTCCTCTGGACGAGGGACCAGCTCGTCGCAGAGACCTCTACCTGACAACACACAACACTCACAACAGACATCCATGCCCCCGGTGGGATTCGAACCCACGATCCCAGTAAGCGAGCGGCCGAAGACCCACGCCTTAGACCGCACGGCCACTGGGATCGGCTGTTGTACATTACGCCTGCTTATAAAATCTTGTACAGCCTGAGAATGACTTGATTAAAAGTCGAAACATGTAGCTGTTTTAGGTTCTCTACATCAAATATATGTTGCGTTTGACGGATACTGACGTTATTTAGAAACACATACGTTAACAATTACGGTGTATCGACGTATGTTTTAGATGCTACCAGCACTGAAACTTAAGTTACGCAAGTTCTGAGGTTCTCACAGATGCGGCGATGAAGTCTCAGATTTTCAGCGTCGCTTCATCCTATCGACTGATAAACAGTTACCGACGTTTCAGAAGAGTGTGCTGTTTCCATCGTCAGAGTCTAGCAGTCCTCCTTCTTGCACTGCTAAACACTGAAATGGATGCATAAGGCTCCTCCGAAACGTCGGTAACGTTTAAAATGAGACACAGCGTAACATTCCAGACACTTGGATACTTAAGTTGTTTACACATATATTGAGACGCGAGTTCGACTATATTAAGTTCACAGACTCAGACACACAACGTCAACATGCAACTAAAGTTGTATTAGCATTACGTGAATTAATTACTGAAGTGAACAGTGTAAAGGGCGTGACATGTAAATTACGAAACCGACTAAACATGTTAGTGCAATCGCAGAATTCCAAGTACAAGCCACTGTTACTACTCTAATACTGTACCAGTAAAATGTGACGGTAAAGGTCAACACATAACATGCCATAGCGAGCACAGAGGGGGAGCTGAGGTACAGCTCTATGTAAAATCAACCTTGGCACTCGATGGGGGTTGGTAGTTAAACGCCACGCCCCAGCCGCTTGACCCCCAGGAAATAGCCCCAGCGGCTGTAAATAAAGTTGGGTGGGCCCCAGGGCCGGTATGGAAAAGAGATTATATCTTGCCCCCACCCGAGTTCGACCCCGAACGGTCTAATCCGTAGCGAGATGCTATACTGACTACACCATCCTGGCCCCTAATAAAATGTGTACGTCTTATAATAATAAAAAAATGTAAATAAAAAACACAATACTGGAAAACAGAATTGCAATCTAGCCGATCCCGGTGGCCGTGCGGTCTTTGGCGTAGACGCGCGGCCGCTCGCTTTCTGGGGTGGCGGGTTCGAATCCCGCCGGGGGCAAGAATTTCTGTCTCTTGTGAGTGTTGTGTGTTGCCAGGTTGAGGTCTCTGCGACGGGCCGATCCCTCGTCCAGAGGAGTCCTACCGAGTGTATGTGTGTGTGTCACTGAGTGTTATCAAGTGCAACACTAACCTTCTGCACCAACAATAAGTAGGTAGAGGTCAGAATAAGAAGAAAGAAAGAAAGAAAGAAAGATAGTATTGCAAACGAGTTAATTGTGATTCGCATGGCGCAGTCGTCCTCGCTTCTCAACCCACCTTCTCCGTATGTATACAGAACCCTCCACTAACTGTCTTGCTGTCCAGTAACGCAACACCGCTAAAGTATGCCACTATATACGTATGTATCTCCTCATCTCTCAAACCGAGTCTTGTAAATACTGTAGCTCTGTCTTTTGTGCACAGACTGTACGCAGTTCCCCATCCTCTAAATCAATCTTGGGGTATTTAATAATGTATTCAATTGGAGTACTTTTTATAGTTTGCCTAATTTCGTCGCCACCTTTCTTGTATATATTCATTGCTTTCCTTTTGAAACTTCTCCGAGTTGTTCCTGCACTTTTACTGGCCTACATATTCCTTTGTTGTGGCCCGTGCATGTGTTGCAAGACACACAAACACAACTACAAAAGACAACACAAAGAAACAAAGGACCGGCAACGAGTGATCAACACACAACAGTAAGTAAATATGACCACACAGGCAATGAAATAAAAACTCTAAATCCACTACATGAATAAATTAAATAAAGCTACGATTGGAAAATAAAACACCGAATCAACCAAACAAAATTACGACATTACGACCGTAAGGATAATATTGCATATCGCAAACATAATGAGAAATGTATGACAAATGTACACTTGTACATTTGTCGGATCACGATTTTATGTAATCAAGAAAACGTACGGTACAAATAACATAAATAATGAGAAACAGTTGCCAGCGTGCAGATGAAAGACAGAACAAACTGCGAACCGGATAAAAAAGAGGCGCACAACAAACAACGCGATTAAAAACGCATAACAGAACAAGTTAAATTAAGTTGTAACAATAAAGCTGCTACACGAGTGTGCACTGCTTTACAGTATTTTAATTACAATTTTGAAATTACGTTTTTGCATCCACACGACGAAGTTACAAATACCTTTAGAGGTGATTTAAAAAAAAGGTACGTCAGGATAAAGGAGCTGTATTACAAGGACCCTTGGAGATCTCTATAAGACATACAAGAATAATGCAGATGAAACAACATCAATGCGAAAAGCATACTTTCACATATTAAATATCTATGATGTATACGAAGATTTATGAATAATAGAAATATCCTTATGAAAATATGTACTTAAGGGGGGAAGCAAATGGAAGCATTGTCTGTATGCAGACGTACCGAGCAAACAGTGTCAATAAATGTAACAGCATGAGGCGAGACGCCATGGGACATGAGACAAACTGTCCCAGCAGGTACTTCAGGCCGTACTGTATACTAACGGGTTCTACAAAATGATCTTCCGATTAGAAGGAATAACACAATACGTCGATTTTCAATATACGAATATACGGAATCGATGTTAATCGTAGAATTACCGGAACAGAATCTCTTGACATACAAAGCATGTGTTTTACTCGACTGTGCTGGGTTTATCACTTCCAATACTGGAAAATTTTAACATGCAGCAGAATGCCGATTATCCGACATAAACCAGACCGACAGGTGGTGCGATTACTGAAAATATCATATAATACGAAAATTCATCGAAAGACCGACCTCGGAGAGTTTCTGAATCCACCCACGCACTGTTCTGGTTCTTACACAAAACTGGTAGAACAGCAGAAGCTAGGTTTTTTGAAAGCTGGTGCGTTTTTTGGCCTCTCCAAGAAATACGAGTTTCACTTTTGTTACCAGTCGCCTAGCTACAGGCTACAAAAGTGTAAACAGCACGTCCTATTGATAAGTCGGATATAGCGGAATGTCGGATAACCGAAGGTCGGATATTCGGGACTCTACTGTAATAATTTCCACGGAAAAGAGTCAAAAGCCTTTCATATCACTGTGTATTCTGTATGTCATTCATTCAAGTACAAACGTGCAACATTTATACAAACTGAAATCATCCACTGAACTTGTCGAGTCAATAAAGAAAACAAATGATATTCAACGAAAAGGGAAATGAGATGGTAACACAAACCGCATAATTACTGTATGTCGTGCACATAACGCTTGTTGCAACTATTCATGTTACGCTTGCAAATAATATGATTCCCGGCTCGCTTCCATGCATATGATAAACGTATTATTTATGGGCTTATTAAGGGACTTTACTAACTCACTGATCATTAATAAACTTAATTGTTTTGAGGTTGGGAAACAGCTTGGTGTCTCCCTCTAAGTGTGATCGGCACAATAAACAACATCCTTATGTTGGTTTAAAGTAATAAAAAAGACGTTAAATTTCCAGCAGCCCTTAGTAACTTCTAAACTAATCTTGTTAAAACTGTAGTACAGTTCCCATCATTAAAAGCGACATCTGTGAGTCAATGCTACCCAAATTACTCACTGCAGTAAAGACAGGAGACTTCAAATTATCACTGTAAAATAATTCTAGCGAAAAGAATGCAGTTCTACTTGTGAGCAATTTTAACACACATTACAGGTAGCAACGAAAATAACTCAGTTCTACTTTAACTCAATTTCACTCGCAGTAACCTACGGAGCGAAAAAAATCAATTCTACACAGGAGCCAGACACCGACGTTACTCCAACGAAACGACAAAGACTTAATTCTGTTTGTTAACCAATCTTACAAGCGGCACTCCACGCAGTGAACAAGACTAAACTCTACTTCTAAGCCAGCTTCATCCAAGCCACTCAATATAGTGAAAATGACTTAATTTATTTCTAGGCCAATTTCACCAGCAGTATTCAATGCAACGAAAATATATCAATTCTCCATATGCACAAATTTCACTTACACTATATAAGACAGCCAATTTCACTTGCACTGTACAACACAGTGAACGGAACTTAACTCTGCGTGTACGCCAGTTTCACCCAAGGTATTAAACGCAGTGAAAAGGGTTTGGTTCTATTTGTAAGTCGATTTCACTGTCGCTACTGATCGCAGCAAAAACGACTTAATTCCACGTTTCAACATTTTAAGCAAATAAAGAAATTCGGCATAAAGAACTCAAAATTTCCTTGAAGAGTTTTACCGACACTGCAGAGGTCAGCGAAAATCCCCATAGTTTTGGGATCAGTTTCTTGTGGTCGCTTGCGTCATATATACTCGCAAATATACGCCCACGGACATACAAACAGGCCAACACAAACACACACACACATACACTGCGGTACACCCAAGTTCTCCGTAAGTTCTACCATACCCGGCGTAAAGGTAAGGATAAGGTAAAGTCCTCACTAGAACAGGCCATGAAGGCCCAGAGGGGGAGTATAGGTATAGTTCTACTCTTTCTTTAACCCTGGCACTAGATGAAGGTGGGTGATCAACTCCACGTCCCGGCCGCTTTACCTAGGATTCGATCCCCGGACCGTCCAGCCCGTAGCGAGTCGCTATACCGACTGCGCTAACACGGCCCACACCATGCCCGGCGTACTGTTCATTTGTCGACTTATGGACTTAAAGATCATACAGTTATCGACTCTAACGACGAAGAATTTTCTTTATGACGATCGAAATTTCACCACATAATTGTATTAACTCTTAATAACAGCAACGAAAGTGTACGTTCCTTTAGGTAACACAAGTGGGTTTAGCACATTCAGTCCCCCTACCAGAGTCCGTAAAATTACGACTTTCTGAACAACGTCTCAGTACATTTTGAAGCAATCTGATTTACACTCTTATTTCTACGACTTCGTAACACTTTTTTACGGCGAGGACTTGATCGAATGCGAAGGGCGGTCACGTGATAGGTACGAAAGAGAGGAGAGGTGCATGCAGTGTTTTTGTTGGAAAACGTGAGGGAAAAAGACCACTTGATAAAGTTAAAAGTATACGGAAAGATTATATTATAATGGGTCTTCATTAAATACGATGGGGGCGAGGACTGGACTTATCTGGCCCGGGATAGGGACAAGTGGCAGGCTATTTTGACGACGGTAATGAGCCCTTGGGTTCCATAAAATGCGGGGGATTTCTTGACTGGCTGAGAAACTCCTCAACGAGGACTCAGTCAGTCAGTCAGTCAGTCAGTCAGGTGCTTACTTAGTTACTTAGGTACATATGTACATTACTTGTTATTTTGAGACACTTGCGTTCCAGTATATAAGTAAGGTGTGTTTTTGTAAGGTGTGGATGCTTTTGTAAGGAGTGGATGCTTTTGTAAGGTGTGGATGTTTTTGTAATGTGTGTACGGTGTTCTAATGTGTGTACTTGTATTTACTGTATGTATTTTTTTTGTATGTGTATGGGTGTTTCTGTAAGGTGTGGATGTATTTGTAAGGTGTGGGTGTTTTTGTAAGGTATGGATGCTTTTTTAAGGTGTGGATGTTTTTGCAATGTGTGTACGATGTTCTAATGTATGTACTTGTATTTACTGTATGTAATTGTATTTTGTTTTGTATTTTGTGTATAGTTTGTATTTGTATTTATGTTAAACTTTTATGTTACTATTAATACTGCCCACTTTGTATTGTGTGTACTAGTGTAAGGACTACTGCCACCGGGTGAAAACCCAATTGCAGTAAAAATAATAATAATAAATAATAATAACAGGCGGAGTCCAATTATTTCGACAGAAACAAAGAGTCTTATCTGAGACTGCTCGGTTCATCCAAGTTTACTTGAGAAACTGCCCTACGTGGCAGACATCATTCTTCCTATCCATGCCGTAGAAGCAGCATTTTATCTGAACGTACCTACAGCGTCAACACAAAGCAAGGCCGATCAATCGATTTGCCTTTATTTCGTATTCGGCGAGTACTGAGCTGGATTGAATTCTATTAGCTTACAGACAGGAACCGGCTTTGTGAGAAAATGCATTACAGCACATAAATAATCACTGGTGTTCTTCATGCTTCTGCGATCCGGGAATTTGCTTCAACGGAAGAACGTTTCGGCCAAATTAACAGTACCAGCATTACTAGTTGATCACACACAACAGTACTTTAATTTGGAATAATTAATGGGTTCTGCAAGCCAGGCGTGTGTCCCGTGCACATTTGGCGGAAGAACGTATTAAGCGAGTAATTATTTGGCCGAATGATGGACTAACCAACTAAGAAAACAATCAACTGGAAGTACAATGAGTGTTCCCATTACGTACACAACCCAAATAATCACAATGCCCTTTTATTCTCTCCAGGCTCTTTTTAATATAAACTTTCCATCAAAACTTTCAATCCGCGCCGAAATTAATGCGATCCGTGGATCAATCAAAGGTATTAGATACGCCAGGTCTTGACAAACGCGATTTCAAGGGCTCAAGTACTAATTCATATTCTGTATCAGTAAGTGGTATACTTTCACGGTTCGCGACAGGCACTACACATTCTCTGCAACGGAAACAGTCCACGAATTTTCCGTCCTGCGGTGGCGAGCTACATTCATGTTGCGAAATATCCGCACAGATTTTGTTCGGTGTACAGTTTGCCACCCCATCAGTGCCTGGCCTACGAACCAACAGAACTTGTGTAGTACATGTTCCTTTCAAACAGAATTGTTTTCTTGCAGTCATATTCGAAACTAGAAGCTCCACTGCACATGCTGGAACCACCGCGACATGAAATGCAATACAAACTGTCTAAAAACTCTAAAAACCAACACAACTGGATTTACAAAATTTAAACATAAAGAGCAGTATAACAGTGCGGCTCACAATAACCCCATCTAATTAAAAAAGGTAACCTTGTCCCTGTCCACGCCATGAAGGCATACAGTGGGAGTATAGGCATGTAGTTTAACCTTGGCAGTAGATGGAGATGAGTGGTGAACATCACGCCCTGGCCGCTTTACCCCCGGGAAAGAAGGTGGTACCCATTGCACAGGAGGCTTGGTGAGCCTGAGCTGGTCAGGACAATTTTGAGAAAAAACAATCGCTACCCCTGTCGGGTTTCGAGTCCCGGATCGTCCAACCCGTACCCTAGTCACTATACCAACAGCACCTCCCCCCCCCCCTCCATTCATTACCAGAGTAAAATTGTAAAGGTTTTGTCTTGCAGTCACTCCTTACGCTCGTCTTTACCGTAACGCTCTGGCCGCGTTACTGCCGAAAAACAAAACACCCACTGGAGAGGAAGCTATGTGGGCCCCAAAGCCAGCACAGACGTGGTTGTGAAGAGAATAAATATCTAGGTATGCCGAGAATCAAACCCAGATTCTGCGACCTTCCAGCCTGTATAACAGACACTACATGACCCTTTGAAGACTGGACTTAACCTGAATTATATTTAAAGATTCACGCCGTACAGCGCTGCAGGCACGCACCATCTCCGTTATAAGAACTAATAGGGTAATTCTGTCCAGCGAACAACGTCACGCTGTAGTGGGAATCATACGACACACATAAATACATTTTGTGAGCTGAAAGTAGAATTGCTAAATTGGAAACTTGGTGGTTTATAAAGTAACCACCAGGCTTTAAATGTTTAACAGAGGAAATTACAGTACCCGTCAGAAAATCCAAAATATAACTAAAAAAGTATGGAAGGTCAAACAACGCAACAAAGTCCAGAATGTGTCAGTTGCAAATGTAGGTAGAATATGAATCCAAAAGGGAAGAGAGACATTCGACTTTTACCCACTTCACGCACTTGGCAGTGACACTGACATAGCTTACACAACGGATGAAAAACTCCCCACAGAAGAGCACTTTACAGAATCATACAGTGGTCGCTTTACACTCGTAGCAAGAATCGTGGGAAAGGAAACAAGTGTTCTAATTAAGAGTCTCCCCCAGTTTCGGGACTCTATGAACCCTAACATCGCAGCTGACTGAGAAATTCAACCGCGAAGTGAAAGTGAAGTTAGTAATTCAACAAGTCGATAAACAACCTTTCTAAGCACCTCACGGTCGTGAAAAATGTCAATCTGAAGACTTATTTTATGCAATTAACAAAATCAGTTTTTATCACGCATCTGGATACAATTTGCAAATCTACTCAGTTCTGACATAATAAAGAAAAGATTTCTTGCTATAAGGTGGTACTGAATAGACCTAACAAACTGTTTGCTGAGTTGAACATAATTGTAGCAACTTTAATACAAAGAGAATTAATATAAACATCTGTATTTCTAAAACTTATATAAGAATATTATAACGCAGGCTACGAGTTATGCAAATTTCCGTAATCTGACTTTTCAGTTACCCAAAGACAGACGGGAGACAGTGTTCACTCAAAGTGACGTACACACGTTGGGATATGCATACGCAGCACAACAGATCTAGCACATAAACTTAATATAAAGATCTAGCACATAAACATAATATAAAGATCTAGCACATAAACTTAATATAATGATCTAGCACATAAACTTAATATAAAGATCTAGCACATTCGCTCCAGTATACCCTCTACATTTACAATCAGTGAATGCTATGTCTTGATTCCCTCTCGGATATAGCGCATGATAACAAGCAAAATACCGGTAATTGCGCGTCTTTCCACTTTCTACAAACACGTCGCAACCGAAACCATGTAAACTAACAATAAATAATTAAGACTACAAAGAACGGTTCGTTTGGCCCTGCTACTTGTCACGGAAGGAACCACAGCGATTCAGAAGCTAGATTTCCACACCAAATCACCTGTTCCAAACATCTAAAGCATGTCTTTCAAGTGATCTACGAAGCATTCACTTCCCCAAACAAAATTTAATCTGCCATGATACAGAAACTTCTGCTTATGGGAATTTCAGAATAAGGATCAGGTAAATTGAAATTTCGTATCAACCAGGCTGTTGTTCTAAAGACAGCAAAATCGAAACTTCAGCTGTGTGGCACACCAAGCCCTCCATACCCCATCACAATACATGTCTTCCGTATTATTCCCAACTGCATTGGTCGCCAACTGGGAGTTCGGCTCTACAGAGCCAAAGCTTCCATACACTAGAACTTTGTTGTTCTGTTCATTGTTTGGAACCGGAGGCGTAACCAGCAGACCTACCTCCAGAGCTCCCGACTTTTAGAAATTCTCAGTCAATGGACAACAGCCCCATGAGATGGGAAGGCGGGAATAACATCCCAGATTATTGATCTGTATCATGCATTGCAGTGTCTCACCGTCTTAACAGTTCCAACTGTGCACTTATCCTCCTCCTCAGACGAATACTGTACACTGCGTACACAGCACACTGATCAGTCGGCTACATGGTGTTACATGCAGCACTAATGAATACGTAAAGGTAAAGCTGTCCCTGTACACACCATGAAGGCATACAGGAGCAGCAGAGGTGTAGCTCTACTTATTCTTAGCCTCGGAGCTACATGGAGGTGAGTGGTCAACATCACGCCCCGGCCGCTTTACCCCTAGAGACTGGGTGGGTCGCAGAGCCGGTCTGGACGATATGGAGAAGAGAGAAATATTTTGACCCTGCCAATATTCGAACCCCGGATAGTCCAGCCCGTAGCCCAGTCACTATACCGATTACACAGGTAGAGGTCTGAGCCTAATCTCAGGTGGTCCCGGCATTTACCTAGAGGAACTGATAAAACCGCAAAGAACGCCAGTCAGGATAGCCAGTATCCGGCCAACATCCGAACCCGGAACCTCCAAATACAAAGCAGGAGCACTAACCACTGGACCACGACGTTCAGTGCTTTGGGTTCTTGTATATTATTAATGAGTGGGAGTCTTCCACTAGGAAATGCTGAAGTTGCCTGTCCCAGTGTTCACTACTATAATTCAATTTCGGAGATACCCTTGGGGGAAGCAGACATCCCATATCAAAGTGGGTCAGAATACGTTCCTGCAAGGCTCTAACTGAATGGCAATTAATGTCCACAATGTCATTAGCCACACAGCAATACGTTGCAGTGAATAAATTACAAAAAATGGTGGTGGTGGTGGTTGTGATGGTGGTGGTGGTGGTGGTGGTGCCGGCGCCTACATATCAGGAACCTGTAGTACAAATATACCGAAATTCACATTTAACATATACCTACAGGCCTAAACAAGAATCTGCACCCAGAACAGAATGGTATCTGCTGCACTCGTGCCTCATAAACACGCATCTGACATTTATACGTAGCTGTCGGCGCAGTACACTACATAAATTCACTTCGAGGGACCTCAATCAACGGACCACCGACTTGTTTCGTGTGGCTCGCATACATTTTTCTTTGACAGTGTATCGCTCTACACAATAACAATAGTTACCGCCTACATTAAACATTTAATTTTAATGGGAATATTTAAAAAAACCACACATCAACAAAGTTACTAAAGAAATTATTGATTAGGTGCAATATATGAACCAACTTTCAACAGGCAGTAGATTAGCAGAAACTTTCACTAAATTATCATGGAACTCCATGCGGCCGACAAGAAATGGCGCATCTGGCCCCAGGTGTTGGAATGTCGACAATCTGCACTGCGACTCAAGCCTTGTGGGATGTTACACCGTGCAGACTGGTAAACACCGGCGCAGTGCCTTCACCTTCGGGGTCAAGCAGTCCATGAAAGTCGTACACCTTAGTAGAGTCCTTAGCTATGAGAAAGACGCTCCTTCGAAACGTCGGTAACCAATTACCAGTCGATACGGCATCACGTACCAGAAGACTTAAGAGCATCGTCAAAACCGCTGTGTGAACCTCAAATCTCGCAACCACCTTAATGGGACGTCCCGTTGTATAGAAAGCGTTTACGCAGAAGGAAGTATAACAGATTGTGTGCAACCTACGAGTATCTGTCTTTTATGTTCCATCGACCGTAAACTGCGAACATTAACTCAGTGTGAACTATTGATTCACACAAGTTCCGGTGACCCAACTTATCACATCCAGCGGGAAGCAGTGGTCCGCAACAAGTCTGCGAGGAACAACTTGGGCCCCTGTGGAAAATGCGTGAATAAACACCGCCATGTCTTGAATTGCTGGACTTCGGCGGACCTTACATCACGACCGAATCGGCAGCACCTAGACTTGCATTTGAGAAGTCCCGGATTCAAACACAGACAGGGGAACTGGCTTTCTGAACTAAGAATGTAGGTGATCGTTCCCAGTCGCCCTAGGCAAGCACCAAGACCACTTCCTAGTATTCGCTGTTCACTACTCACTCCATCATTCGACGCTAGGTACTCTGAAATACTGACAGCGTGTTAAATCTTTCAATTTATGCGGTTACCATGCGTAACCGTTGATAAAGATATCTGTATATTTTAATAAAGTATGTCTATGGCTTTCACACGCTTGTCACAACAAACGTTGGTCATTTACCTCAACCGTTCAATTTTTGACATGAAAATGCAATCCGTTCACAGCAAGGTAGGTGCTGCATTTTTATATATTATGTACATGAATTCGGCTTTAAATGGTTAAATGAATCGTAACTAACAGTGTAGTACCCGTTTCAATAAAACAAATGCGACCTACGCCGGAACTGTGTCGTCATCTACCCTAACAGAAGCTCGGTATAACGATTTTATATTATTCATTCTGTTAATTGTGATTCTAATTAATTATATACAGCAACGAATACACATACTTTTATACATTTCTTTGTAATTGTATACACTTTATGTGCGTGATTTGGTCTATGTAATTAATCTAAAATGAGGTTTTTTACCATGCAGTTTACTGCATATGTAATAATTTTTAAGTTGCGTGTAATAATCACTTCGGGTTGATGATTGTCGGGTGAGAGAAGGTATCAATGTGCAGAACTATACATATACGTACACTGCAGTTAAAACGGGTAGACAAAGAAGAAAAGCACACTTCAGTGCCCAAATGGAAAATGGACGTAAATACTATCTGAACCCTGAAAGAAGACAACAACAACTTGGGCTCTGAGATACAGGAAACGGTGAAGTGTAAGAGTGCCACAGAACGTCTTTATCGCCAAGAAACTACACCACAGCATCTGCCGTGTCAGGAAGAACATAAAGGAAACTTCATCACACACGGCAAGCACATAAATATGACAGCGGTATAAGATTTGAGGGCGACAAAGCAAAGCATACGGGAATGGAAACATATCTTTTTTCCATTTCCACCCTACGTCACAAATGCACAAAGCATACAAAGCTCTCTACGGACCACAGTCGTGTGTGTTTTGTTTCTCTTTCACCTGTGTCGCAATGCGTTTGTTTCTGCCAAAACGTACTTTATGCATTTTTTTTTTTGGTATATCTCCAGCGATCCGAAAGATTCCCGCGTCCCGGATATTAACGCAGAATATCACTTACATTCTGTACACCAAAGGTCATTTCTGCATTCTTGTTCCACACAATAAAGAAATTAGATTTAACTGTTAGTTCTTTCATCCGCTAAAAGCAAAGACAGAAAACGGAATATGCATACTGAGTTAAATTTTTAAACAGTAAATATTTCACACATCAAAATCTTCCTTGCAAGTAGAATAACTTCATGTGGTTCATCAAGAAACCCCCTGCTTTATGGAACCATCAGATAGGTCACGGCTTACACAGGAAGCTGGCAGTAAATTCCATATTGGAACCAATTCAGTCCAGTTCATTCTACCAATACGTATGTATAACGTATATTTTCATATTATTCTCTCATTACCTCCAAGAACTGTATAGTACATGCACTTTTCACTGCCTTCAATGCGTAATTTAGGGTGCGCCCATTTCAAAGTCGCTGGTTTATATCATTCCAACAATATTGCACAAACGGTGTACACTATTAAGTCTCTATGACCTAATTTTCCTCATCATCGTAATCTTACATTTTCCTTTATTATACACGAATTCGGCGAGACTCTGTTCCGTGGTTCAGCGATAGAGAAAGCACCTACTAACGGCTCATGATGATAAATACGTAAAGTGTATTCGTGGAATAATAATTGGCAAAGGATGGTGCTCGAAGAAATCCTGGTCCAGTACGATTTTCTCCACCACAAAACATACTTGACAATGAACCCAGTTATACGCGGCCAACAGCGGACGACTAACCGCCTCCGAAACGGCGCGCCTATTACCCACATACCTCCCAACTTTTCCTCAGCGCTGAATTCTCAGATACCCTTGGTTTCTTATACATAAAGTACCAACAAAATGCACACAAGTATCTTAAAATCAGTTATATACACAATGACCTCCTACATGTTTCGGCCAACCATGTGGTCATCTTCAGGAAGGTAAAATACAAAGGATGAATATATAAAAGGTTAAATTACCGAACTATCAGAACCAATCTACACATATAATATTTTGTAACATTTTATATGTTCTACTACTTCAACAATTTAATCTTTTATGTCTCCAGCCTCTGTATTTTACGTCCCCGAAGATAGCCACGTGGTTGGCCAAAACATGTAGGAGGTCACTGCGTATATAACTAGTTGTAATGTACTCGTGTGCATACTGTTTGTACTATTATTGTATATAATCGATTAATCAATGGATTATGGATCATATAAAACCTTGGTCTGTGTTCACCTCTTAAAATGAGAGGCCTAATTTCGGAGCCCACATAAAACTACACGTAAAATTATACGTTTGTGTATTTTTAACATCCGTGTTTCTACACCCAAACGAACAGGCAGACAAGCTCGCATGTATTCAATCCCAATCAATTCAAGCGTTGTAGCAAATTCCCCATGATTAAACAAGTAAGTTGGTAGTGATTCAACCTGCTTCAACTTCTTTTTAAAATACAGGGCATACAAAAAAGAATGGTGCGGTTTCATGTTTTATTCACTTGTGATACCGCACCATTCTTTTGTGTATGCCCTGTATAATCTCAACGGTTCTCGCCACAGACCATAACCATGCCATGTTTACAGTTACGATTACACTCTAAAACCGCACCGAATTAAAAGTTCGTGAGCAAAAGGTTTGTTCTCTTAGAGTAACATTTGATTTATATCACTACAGGTGTCTGAGACCTTGAAAAGCTGAAAGTGACAGGATCAAACACCCATTATCTTTCAATTGGAATTTCAGTTGGTTAGTTTCGTTAGTCAGTCAGACAAACAGGCAATTTGTGTGTTTGTTAGACCTAGCTAGTGTCCAGAGTGTTGGCTCTTTTCTGCTCCTGAACTTAAACCTGCAGCCCAAAAACATTCTCACGAAGCGCTCGTGCATTATTGCCACAGCGCCGTTTATATGAATGTTCGTGAACTGCTGCAGGAATTGTGCCTGCTAAAATTCTGAAGTTTTTTTTTTTTTCGTATGTTTCATGATACGCTTTTGTTACGAAACAGCACTGTACACACCGCAAGTGTTGCGCAACTTTCGAATTGCTGGTTGTAAATGCACAAGAATTCACAGAACGTAAGCGTGTGGTATGCGGTATGTATGTTTCGTCTGCAATTTGCAAAATAAAAAAAAAAGGGAAATATATTAATTCAGAGGGAAATTGGTTCTAAACCCATATAGCGTGTTATTGTAAGGTCACTGCGAACTACGCCTAATTACGAATTGTAGAAGCACAATGGATTCTTTTTGCAGCCCAAGTGTGGTAGCTAGTCTTATACGGACCACCAAAATGAGGCCTCGCACATTACATTACCTTGTTTTGCATATCACACATACGGCGGCAGAACCGTTTTAGGCGCTTTCACAAAATTCCGAAAAGCGACTATTGGCTTCGTCATGTCCGTCTGTCTGTCCGTCATACAGGTAGTTTATCAGTAATGGTAAAGCAATCCCATTACAGACCTGGACAGGCCCTTAGGGTTCCAGGAGGTTAAGGCTCCCAGATTTCTAGACAATCGGCACATGAAGGTGGTAAGGTTGTCAGCCCTACGCACCAGCCGCCTTTACCCCCCAGGAAATACTCCTGGTACTCATTTCTGTTAGAGGCTGAGTCGACCCCAGGGCCATAGTGCGACCGCAAGGATTATGTCAATGAAAAATTCCAATGACACCATCGGGAATCGAACCTGCGACCTTCCGGCTTGGTAGTTTATCAGTGGCAGGTTTAATCCAAAGAGGGTATTCAGACGCGTTGAAATCCCCATCATCCAATATTCCTCGTTCACATTTCGACACTGCACTTAGCTTTACATTAGTTGTGCACTTTACGTGTATAATTATAAACCTCCCAGTGAATCACGTTGTTTCGTGACAACTGAAATAATAAATAAAGAAGTTCATGACGCCGGACGTAAGGGATTTTTGATCATAAGAAAACTTTAAATGACAATACTCTCGCGATGTAACGAATTCTGTTACAAGAATCTGACATGCCCTTATAATGCGGCAGTTCAATACCACCAAACCAAAACATCTTTACTGGCGAAGTGAATCATATCATTTCTTGGACAGCCTGTTACAAGTTGGTAATCCTCACGAGGCGAGTTAGATGAACCTTACACTGTTCGAATGCAAGTCTCTCTCTCTCCCAAAACACACGTTAGTCTTTCCTATGTAAAAGCAAATTATGCGTCTCTCTCTCCAGCTTCGGTGTTTTTGCTGCAGTAATATGTAAATTACATTTCTCTATCCGGCCTTACAGAGCTCGGGAGAAGCGCCGTATGCACAGGTCACACAGCACCGCCCGCTTTGTCGCAATTAAGGGCATGATAATTTGCCTCGGGCATTATGTAGGGATTTTTTAAAAAAGGAAATTAAAGTAGAGGCTCGTTTTATATGGCCGGTGGCCCCTTTCACTTTCACAGAAACGTGTTTGCTACACACTACGAAACAAAAACCCCAATTTAGCCTCATATAAGGCAAAGGTGTCCCTGTGTTTTTAAGTGCCAAGTCATGAAAATGTGTGTGGGTGTGGAGTAAGGCGCCAGGCTTTCTTTTGCACGGTATTAGATGGAAATGAGTGGAAGGCTTCACCCAACGGCCGCATTACCCCCAGATACGGATATCTGATATTCGTTATTTAGGAGACTGAACGGACCCTTCAATCGGTCTTGAAATGGTGATTCGTCACTGCTGGCAAGTCTAACTCAGTCATCAAGCCCGCAGATAGTCATATTACTGCCTGAGCACCACATATATAAAACTATTAATATAATGTTACGTGAAACTCAAACCACATTCATCGATTTGTTTCAAAAGATCGTTCATTGCACAAACAGGCTTAACTGCGACACAATATAAAATATGTATCGTATCTAATCAAGGCGTACAGCTTTGGTTTAAAACATTTACCGATCTGTCGAAAATCGATGGGACTGCAAGAAGATAATCATCGCCCTGCACAGTAAGAGGTATGCAGCGCGTAGAATAATAGATGAATATAAGAACCAATGAGCAAGGAAAAATTCTACACGCCAGACATTTCTCCAACATCCGTGCTGCTGTGACTGTTCCGCGACAGCCTGCTTCACTCATTCTGTAGTCTGTCTTACGACAGGTCCGTGGCCTCTTACAAAGCGGGTTCTCCACAGGGTGCGATCTAGTGCTCTTCTTTAGTGCTTTTAAAACACGTGATTGAAGGAAAATTAGAAGGATAGAAATGACGGGAAGACGAGGAAGAAGGCGTAAGCAGCTACTGGATGAACTTAAGGAAAAGAGAAGATACTGGAAATTGAAACAGGAAGCCAACCTGCTTATCATCGAATAAAGTACACGGCATAAATACATTACACAATTCGTATTCATTCATTCTGTAGTCTGTCTTACGACAGGTCCGTAGCCTCTTCCAAAGCGAGTTCTCCACAGGGTGCGATCTAGTGCTTCCTCTTTCAATTTCCAGTATCTTATCCTTTCCTTAAGGTCATCCAGTAGCTGCTTACGCCTTCTTCCTCGTCTTCCCGTCATTTCTAACCTTCCTTCTACCTTTCCTTCAATCACGTGTTTCAGAAGGCAGTTTCTACGCAAGATGTGACCAATCCAGTTAGCCTTTCTTCTTTTTATTGTATGTACGATATTCCTCTCCTCCTTTACTCTGTGTAATACTTCTTCATTTCTCACACGTTCGGTCCAATTCGTATACAGGTTAATAAATAGTGTTGAAAATCTACTTTCTGATATGGGTGGACAAATAAAAAAAGGTAATGCGAGATAATATTAACAAATACACGAAACTTTTTTTCTTCAATCGTCGGACTTTCACGGTCACGTAAGACTAGACAAGTGGGTTGTACAGTTGTTCAGCCCTGTGTATAAGTACGGAAAATCACGAAGCACGTGTGTGGAAGGAGTGCAATATATCGAAGTAGACTTAGAATTTTCCGCTCTTGCTTTAAGTAAACAGAACTACCGATGGCAGCCATGCAAGAGGCAGGAACATCACATGCAATCCATATCCGAAAGTCCGTCCGGCAAGCCAACAAAAGGAACAAGGCCAGAATGTATTCCCTAGTGCCGTATGTTCTATATTCCGACCAGACATACATAAGTGGAATTCAAAAACCCTCGTATCTGTACGTGTACATAAAAGGCCGCAATACAGATAATGTTGAAATGTAGCCAGCACTATCATCAAATGCTTCTTTGTTTGAAATGTGAATACGGTGCAGATACATGTGTAATGCACACGTCCTACGTACTCTCGAGGGAAAACAGGGTACCTCGAAAATACATTAAACACTAGGATATTCGACAAATCTGAGAGTACTGAGAAAAATCGTGTCCGGGTCAGAAATAACATTCAAGTAAGTGGTAAAAGGATGTTACAGGGTGTAATGTCTCCGTCTGTCTGCATTTATTTCGCATCCTCGACTGCTCGTATAATTTGACAAAATGCCTGTGTTAGCTAGTTTCATGCTCCTGTCGGTAGTAGTGATGATGAATGCACGCGACCAGCTCGGAACCGCGTATGTAATATTAAACAATGGATAGCGTGCCTGATGTACATAACAATGTGCGGAAATATCTGTGACGAATATCTGAGGCTTCAACGACAATGCAGATTCATAGTGAGGTCGCCTGGGTGATGACATCATTCAATATTGTACACAGGCACCGATGTTTCGGAAAAACATAATAATACCTTCAGCTTCCACCGTGAAGATAGAGGCAGTATGACTCTCCGAAACGTTGCTCCCCGTCTAAAAGCTACAAAATGATATCACAACCCAAAAAATCAAAATTTGACTCTACACCTCCATTTAGGCTTTAATTTTGTTGAACAAACCCTATAAACTCGTCCAGTCATGAAAAATGCAATGATACGAACAGGACACGGACAGACAGACACGCAGTCTTAAACGTCACAAAATGGAGCAGAAGAGTCACACTTACACCGCCCGTTAGGGCTCTAAACCCTCCCATCACATTTTGGTACATCGAAAGACACCTACAAGAAAGCTTATTTATAACATCCAACGCAAAACTTGTAAGGATATACAGTGTGTCCACAAAGTCCCTTCGGAGTTTTGAAAAATTGTGGCGCGCAAACAAATTGAGCTAGCCACATGCGGTTTGCGAAAGATTACAGTGAAACTACGGAAGTTTTTTTTGCCGCCAACAGATGGCATAAGCGGCCATCTTTACGTTTCTCAGTCAGTTGTGAAATGGCGACCGCGCAGGAACGCGCGCGTTGTGTGGGATGGCAGAGACGGTCCAATGCCTTGGCCTCCACGTTCACCAGAATAACACCACTGGATTTTTTCCTGTGGGGTTATGTCAAGAGCAATGTGTTCCGAACACCAGTTAACGGACTTGATGACCTGAAGACCCGTATCAGGAATGCGATCTCGGCTATTCCAGCGGACATGCTCCACAGAACATGGCAAGAGCTCGAATAATGTCTGGACGTTCTCCGTGTTACCAAGGGAGCCCACATCGAGGTCTACTGAGGTCAGTAAAAAACTTCCAGAGTTTCACTGTAATCTGCCGCAAACCGCATGTGGCTAGCTCAATTTGTTTGCGCGCCACAATTTTTCAAAACCCCGAAGGGACTTTGTAGACACACTGTACTTTAGTCTTCACGCACATTTACCCACATAAACATGTTCATGAATTCCATTTAGAACCGTCATTTTGGACGTTACGTTTGATACGTTTAACCAGGATATCTCAAGCCGATTCTGATTAAAATCAAACAATGTTCAGGATTTGAGAAAGGAGAGAGGGGAAGCAGAGCGTTCCGTTTTACATGTCAATGCAAACGATTGGGGCAATCTGTACTAAAGTGTAAACAACAAATATTTTAAATTCTACAAGTAACAAATCGAGATAATGTAATAAGTGAAAGTACAGTTGCAAGATATCTCGCAGCTATGCAGTCACTGACAGCGGTCTTACATACAAACACATGACAAGGCACCAGGACGTGAAAACTTTGCCAATGCAACACGCAGACTACTGACACCGCAAACTGCGTGCCAACGACAGACAAAACCCCCACAGTAATTAAACGACGAAAAATCAACTTGAGATGTTATTTAACAGAATGTGATCATACATAGCGACTGCGAAAGGAGAAAGGCAAAAATTGAAGAGGCTATGGTAGGGACAGACATATTTAAAGGTACATCTCGCATCCTAAAATACACTTCAAACGCCATTAAATGCCACAACAGTCTAAATCACAAATTGGATGAACTGTCAAGACATTTAAATTGGCACATAAGAATTACAATTCGGACCCACTACCAGTATAGTCCATGCATTACGATCCATGGTTAATCTGTGATGGACCAATCGACCACTCAATGTGAAATTCGCGGAGGGCAAAGGAGCAGTGGGAAAACGTTTCCTCCAACTACTCTGGCTTTACCCTGTCAGTGTCACTCCATCAATATTATACACATGTATTTAATTTCTGTATCACCGACGCTACATAATCCCAGCACTTGACAGCACTGTTAAATCAAACGCTTGATAAACACCCAACAATAATCACGTGACTGACAAGTTGTTTGCCGCTGGATGTAACACCTTCCCGCAGACGAGAAAAGAAGAGAGAATGATGCAAATACAGTAGAACCGCCGCATCCGCGGATTCGGTATCCGCGGTTTACCGCCCGAAAATATTAAATGGAAAGTTCCAGAAATAAACGATTCATACGTTTCAAATAGCGCTCCATTGTGAGTAACACGGTGCAACCTGCCCGCCCTGTCACGCTCAGTACCTGACTCATCTCTCTTTGTCCTCTGTACCCACGCTGGCCAGCTTTACTCGCATCCACAAGTATAATAATGTACAATGTCTTTTATTATTATTTAATGTTAGTAATGTCTTATTGTGCGTAATTTATCAATTAAACTTTATCATAGCTACGTATGTAAACGAAAAACGACTTATATATATATATATATAGGTTCGCTACTATCCGCGGTTTCGGAACGTATCATCCGCGGATACGAGGAGACTACTGTAATTATAATGTATAAATGTATTAATCGTTAACCAAACAAACACAAAACACACATCGCAATGCAGTTGTAGCATCAGGCGCAGTAACTCATTTCAACTGTGAAGCTGTTTGGTGTGCAAGCCTGCTTCAAAGCTTCAAATGTTACATGGAACACATCCTTCCTATTAATACAAACCAAAAAAAAGAGACCACAACTACGGATGCACCACAGACCCACAAGCACCAAAACAAAGGCAACAGACTGTACAACGAAAGGTAAGCTGCAATGACCAAATCATTTGACTTTCAAGGGAGATAAAATATGACTCTACTTAGGTACAGGAACATTAAATAAGTCTATCGAACAAAGTCCTCCATAAGAAGAAAACAGGCAATCCGTCCCGTCTTTTGTGGAAAGAGAAGGTTCATTACTGTGCTCATGAGATGCCGCCACTGGACTCTATCCTCAGCCAATTCAGTCCAGTCAAGCTCACCTTCACACCTACATCCTAAAGATGCATCACCATATTATCTTTCCATCTACGACAATGCGGTCTCTCTCCGAGATTCTCGACAACAATTTTGTGTGCACCTCCTATCACTTCCACGCCTAACACACACCAGATGCTCCGAACTCTCCAACATATTTACAGTTATAACTATACTCACAAGTGCGGCAGAAACGTTTTTAATTTAAAGGTTTACGAAACGCAGGAAATATGCAGTTTACGCACAGAAAGATAGGTGTATATCAGTCTATAAATATACACAGTACGTGATACACACAAAACATCATAAGTCTAAGAAAAAATGCTAACGTATAGAGAATTTAACATACAAAGTATGCACTCTGAAGAACAATACTGGCAAAACGCATTTGTCGTATAAGTGTAACGCCACAAGGAAACGTTGTCTACCCCTGTTCTAGAATTTATTTTACTCCACACTCCAAAGTTCAGCACCAATAAGTTAGTCATATCTGGCAAGGATATGTGAAGTTTATAGGGTCTGTTCTAAATGCGGTACGTGTTTAAACGTGGACACTACCTTTGCGATTTAATCAGACTGTGATTTGCTTTATGTATGCGACGTTACTAAATCCCTCAGAAGTTTCGCAAGCCGCGGGCAGCTGACCTACACCGGTCCCCACATACTTTACCAACTGCAGTAATAGAAATAACACAAACTGCCACCACAAACTATTCAACATTGCTAACAGAAACTTGGATGCTTCCTGCTAACACACAAACTTAATTTAATAAGTCACTGTTATCTGGGTTATGACACCGTCTCGTCTACTACATGGGTACCAACGTTTTGAAGAAACATACCGCCTCCATTTATAGAGGACCCTAACCACATTACACAGCGTTATTCATCTATTTATTGTTTACTTAACGACTTTTGCAGTGGTTCAGATCAGCCTTCTCGAGTCGAATAACAGATCGACTACTGAATAATAAATTTGAAAGAATGTGCAAGGAAGCGGTCGTGGCCTACCTGTCACGAATATCTGAGATGTTATCCTGTCAAATATCTACTAAACAAAGCAAGACTACGAAAAATCTGAAACGTCCGGAGCCAGACCGAGATTTGAACCCAGGATATCGCGAAGACGATACAGAAGAGCTAATCACTTTATGGCGAACTTGAGTATAATAAAACGATGTTACTAATTATGATGATTATGATCATGGTTGTAGCGGCGGCGGTGGAGGCGGCGGTGGTGGTGGTGGTGGTGGTGGTTAGTAGTAGTGGTGGTGTTGACGATGATGATTGTGATATGATGATGATGATGAACTGCGAAGTTGGTCTGATGATAACGATGTTATTGGTGGTGATGACGGTTATGGTGTGGTGGCAGTGGTGGTCGTCTTCGACTGCAATTAAATAGCCTATCTGTACGAACTCATCTCCTAAGGGCCAGGAGAAAGGGATTTGCGTCGTCCCTTCACGCCACGCTACAAACCCCGCTCTCCGCTCTAAATATGGCAGGCTCCGAGTCTTCTGCTGATCACGTCAACGCGTCCTTCCGGTACGATAAGCTTCACGAGCGATATCGCCCGTGAATTAACGGACGGTCGAAAGGACAAAGAAAGCCAACTACGCAGCAACTACGCAGTTGGAAAGTATCACCAACGAAGTCAGAGTCAGCTCGATCTAATTACGTAAAAAGCCAACGCCTAGTTTTATACTTGTCGATTTATGCACATCATCTTAAAGTAAACAACGTTTGAAATTAGGAACGATGCCCGGAATTCCTATTTTTTTCCTGCATTCACACAGGGCCGTGTTGGTTTCCTGAATGTTCTTTTTGCGAGCAAAACACTTCGGCGGGCGTCCCAAAATCAACTTTCCTAAGAGATTTATAACAAAATTTTTGAACGCGTTAAGTAACAATTCTTTGTGAATAATTTGGCAAATGGACTAAGACCCTTATAAAAGAAATATCTCCTACCAGTCAAATCATTATCCATACAACACGCACAGCCAGAATGCAGTTTTTATATGAACAGCAACTGAGCATTGTTAGTTACAAAAATACAGAACTATTCGAAGAACTGAGATTTTAATTTCTTATGGCGGTGAATATTGTAATTAGGCCGATCTGCATATGACGCCGTTTAGGTGGTAGCTCGATACCAACACTTTGGAGAAACCGGCTGTCTCCATCTTCAGGTTATTGCAACACTGGTAAGCATCTAGCAGACTGCGCGGCATCATATGCTAGAAGCTTCCGGTTACTAAAAACCGCTGGTAAACATCTGCCAAACTTTGAGGCGTCATGTGCCAGAAGACAGCAATCTTACTTCAGAGCACTCAGCAATAAAACAAGATCCTTAATACATAGTAATACGCAATAATTTGTCATTTAAAATTATAGACCATGATATATATATATATATATATGTATAGGCCTACGTACAACAAAGTGACATACGTAACAGTACACAATCCGACAACTGATCGACTAGGTGAATACGAAATCTCTTAAGATCACTCTACTAGGCAGATCATCAAACAAAGAATAAGATATCTACTGAAAAATGAGAAGATGGTAGAGAAAGTACTGAAATAGGTACCATCCAGGGCTGAACTGCTGACAAGTAAACAGGATGCAAGAGAGAGGACTATAAAAACCACATATCCCAACAACACAGACATGTGAAGACCCCGAAGCAGATGAATGGATCAGCTTTTAAAATTTCTGAAAAATGGAAGCGACATACTGAATGTGTGAACTGCGTGATAAGTAATAGACACAGAATTGTTTTTCTTATCACAATACCCCAAGTTCTAAAAACGAAACGCGTTAACATCACACAACTTTTCCCATTGTTTACTGATGTGGAACCGTAAGCAGACACATCGTGTCAACACCATACAGACGCCCTTAAGCATTACATGTCACAGGGTCTCGGAGGCAGGCTATACTGAACAAAACGGGGGAGAGATATTTAGTTTTAGTGTATTAGCGCATGAAGGGCGAGGAGAGTACAGACAAATGCCAGAAAGTGGTCAAGTGTCAACGCACTTTCCCGACATTACTACATCATTAATGGGAGGAAACGATAAAATTTATGATAGTTGGGATAATTCCAATACAGATAATAAACTGGTATCTATCACATAGGAATCAGAATTATACCCTATTGTATCACGACGAAAAGTGGGGATAAGTTGCTTGAAATTAAAAACAATTTCCTGTAGAATAAAAGTTAACCTTTTGAAGCCTAACGTTTGCTATACGTACCACCAGGTTTAATATTCAACAATTCTACGTTCTGCCCACACAGTGTATTTATGTGTTTTATATGAATCTCAGAACAAACAGCGACTTTTGCCATATGCAACATTAACTGATGGATTTTTATAGCCGAGATGAAAAGTGCTTACTGCGCGGTACGACCTGGGTCTTTAAATAAATCAGATTACGCTTCGTCTTTAAAGGGTTAACCTTTAACAGCCTCGCGTCACATACGCGGGACGGACGTACAGCTGGACCTAAAAAAAAACGTATTTGATACACTCAGATAACAAGGATACGTACTGCATTTCTGAAACATGCTGCACAATCTAAGTTCTTTTTCCACACAAAATGCCGTATATTTCATAATGTTATCTCCTTTATTTTGTTCGTGTAACATTCACGTTTTGCATAAAAGATGCGCTAAAAGTCAAATGGCCACCCCTGGTTTTTAAAGGGTAAAGGTAACATAATTAAATGGCTAGACAGACGCACTACAAGCAGAGCTATAGAAGAGATCACAGGGCACAAACCACAGACACCTGCGTTGACACAGGCAAGCACCATGCCAACCCATACATCGATCAAACGGAATTTCAAACCATCCTATAAATCCGCACAGCCATGCCATTCACAGTCAACACAAGCAGCTATTTCTGACCACTATCAATACATCAGCCCTCAATGGAACAAGCAAGGAAAGGAAGCATCAGAGAAAGTTTCAAAAGAAAGATGGACACAGACTGAGACAATAAGACAATTCTCCATAATAAAATATCAACAGCCATGTTATACAGACGTCATCACTGACAGACACGAAGTAGAGATGGAGGTTACGGCCTAGCCTTTCCGGTACTCTATCCTGAGCGGGAATGCTCCGGTAAAATGATCCAGTGTTGTAAATTTGAGTCTACAGTAGGATACTATGCACTTAAAACAATAAACACAAACAAACTGCCTTGTGGTGACTTTCTTTTATGCTGAGAAATTCAACAAGACGTTACGCTAAAGCGCAACCTGACGACCTAAGATTATCGTTATAACGAACTTCTTACGATTAAATCGTTAAGGTATGTTTCTGTCCATCCGAAGATAATTTTAATGTCGCTGTCATCGTTTTGCTCGTCCTCAGTCTCGTCTTCTCGGTCGGTAACGGGATGTCATTTGTTCAAGGTCATTTCTTTCCATCGTTTCAAATTTTTTCTTCTTCAGTTTCGCTCTTCTTCTTGCATGTATTCAATAAATTCATTTGTACACTAAAATATCAGTACTTACGACAACACATACTGGTTCCTGGATCCAATGATCGCCATGAGCACTGTAAATACGGACTGAGCGATACTCACCTGCAACAAACAAGAAAAACAAGTTCACATTACCGGGGGCGTATTAATGTGCTTAAAAACGAAATTCATATGCAAATCATCAGCTCATAAGTCTTTTACACAAGAACATGTAAACAAACCGTCGAAATGTCGGCACTTATGAAATAATTTTTACATGAGATAGGGCTGCATGTCTTACTGCACCATTTCAAATTGTAGCGCCTTTAATGTGTAACTCACAAAGTCTTAAGTTTAGTGATACTGCCAGATTGTTTTAGAAATGTCTGTTCTATTCGTGTGCATCACTCAACATATGACTCTAATTTAGCGTTCTACAACACTGCATCACCTCTTACATATTACGTATGAATAAGGTACTATTTGCATATTCATACTTCACCTATGAATTCGTACATCACTATACGGCTTATCGATTTCTTCCGCCACTACAAAACACAAACACTTAATGACGTAACTAGAGGGCCTAGCTTCAGCTAACCAACTAACGAACTAACTAACTAACTAAATCCATAGAGCAGAGTCCTTCCTGAGAAGCTAACAAGAAACTACTACCGAAATTTTCCGCATTTTATGCAACCCTTAGGTTCATTACCGCATTCACAAGCGCCCGCCACCTGTCCCTATCCTGTGCCAGATCAATCCAGTCCATGCCCCCCATCCCAACTTTTGAAGATCCATTTACTATCATCCTCCCATCTACGCCTAGGTCTTCCCAGTGGTCTCCTTCCATTAGGTCTCCCCACCACAACTCTGTATGCACCTCTCCTGTCCCTCACACGTGCCACATACCCCGCCCATCTCATTATTCTTGATGTAATCACCCGTATGGCCTAACTTCAACATTCCTTTTAACAGCACAACTTTCTCACACACGTAGCAAATTGACATAGGCTATAGCAATCTCTCGCGAATCAAGGATGTATAACTCACGAAAAACACAGCGGGTTCAAAATGCAAAGCCTTACAGGAAACTGAAAGTTAGGCGAATCACAGCTCCAGATGACATAAATAAAAGCCGAAATACACTTTCACTAATCATGGATGTACGTAATTACATATTTAAAGTAAACAACTAAGCATACATCAAGTTAGAAAATGCATGCACTGCGTTACGACCATGGCGCGCTCACTATTCTCGTTTCATTATCTCGCAATTATCAGACACACTACACAAGTCGTGTAATGGGCAAAGCTGCGTGCTTCATTAAGCGTTCCGCTCCTACGAACAATTAGCGACTTACGCGCGTAGTACGCACAAAATGCGTGTAGGAAAGCAACTACGTTTTCATGTAAGGTGTCACTTAGTGTGTCAGATTTTAATAAAAATTAGCAAGCGTTGACAAAGGTCAAATAGTTCTCAATTGCCAAATTTCATGACAATCCTTTGAGAATTTCTCCAAATGTTACATGCTTACACATGTGGCAAACGTAAGGGGTGCACTTTTGCAACTTTTCGTTGACAACTGGCCAAAAAAAGTGGCACAAAGGACGAAACACAACAGTAAAATGGAAGATAAAAAAACAAGGTTCGGATGCTAGCACAAACACGACAGCTACACTCGACACAGTTTCACTCTATCTACTTTATTTACTAAACCACCCTATCAGACGAAGCCAATATGAGTCGCTGAGAAGGGCAGTGACCACAAAAAGAATTATACCATAATACGGTATTAATTAACAAGGATTTATGAAATGCCAATGTCTGATACAGATGCTGAATTGCATTTGTATCTTACGAAGCCTGACAAATAACGTAATGACAATAACAAGCAAACGGCAGCAATAGCGGGTCATGCGATTATGGAACCCAGTCATCAGCATTTTTGAGCCATAACAGTAGCAGCTCAGTGTATATTGTGTTTGGAGGAAACGTGTTACTGAGACTGCATTACTTCCTCTCTTAAGCAATCTGCAGAAATCGTATCAGATGTATGAAGACAGTACGTAGAATCCAACTTTTTGAAATATTACAGCAATGAAACTTACACTAGACTCGAAAACAGAACGTCTAAATCTAAACCGAAAATTCCACAATCTCCCACACAGATAGAAAGTGAGAATCAAAGGTTAAAATTATGCTGACGTGCTCTTTCGGTATCAAAGAAATTTAGTTCATCGGGCGACCTGCCATCCAGAAATTTTGCAACCCTGCCCTATCGTATTTTTGTCGTTTCATACAGTCGCTCAAGTAACATGCAGTGATTTTACTTCTATCAAGCCACGCTTTCTTCCAAGTCCTTTCGAAGTAATCACGCAGGAATCATCCCACCATCGATGCTATATAGCCTGGGACACTGAGGCCTTGTATTATCAACCACACTCAAGTGATGTAAAATTTAACACGTTTGTAGAATGCCTACGTGATAATCGGTAGCCTTTTGCTCACGCCAGGCCTCACAAAACAATAGCGAACAGTTGACTAGTGAACTGCCCAACACGGATCGCAGTACACAGCCCACATGCATGCACGAGCAGACATCTGTTCAAGTTTTTGCTCGGCACCAAACCTGCCGCCGAGTGAAATTACTCACCGAAACACAACTCTACGAGACAGGCTTGCAAAACACGCACACAGCATGTAAAATAACACTGTTGCCTGTACACTAATTACTCGTATTTTCACAGAGATCCCCCGTTTCTGTATTTCCAAGCAGGCCAGCCGCAAACTGAACTTGTTTCTGTGCCAAAAATGGGAAATTAATATTTACAGTGAGATCTGATATTCTCACGGCGGCGAATTTCAAAAACAAATTCTTCTACCCTCAAGACAGCTACAAAGACAAAATGAAAAAGGACAGTTCACAGGGACACTAGACACGGAGATAGTAAGGAGGAGATAATAACTTTGAAGTAGTGAAATTGTGTTGCATTCCTGACTGCAGAATTCAAGGCCAGTGCTGCTGCTTCTAGAAAGTATATATGGGCAATCATGTGGGGGCACTGGGGCGTCCTCGTAGTGACAACTATGAGATTACAAGTGAAAAAGCAAGTAGGGAAAAAGCTGGTGTGTTCAGATGTTAAGTTTTAACAACCGTGAAGATTCTTATTGTGAATTTTATATTGGTCATACCGTGTATTATCGCCAACCAAATCACACAATACTCAGCACAACAAAACACACTGTTATTTTCTGATACTCTATATTACAATGTCTGTAAACCAATTCTACATTTTTCGATCCCTCGTGGGATCATCATCAGGGATTCGTATGAAACTAAGATTGCACAACAGAACTAGCAATGTACGTATATACATGTTCAAAAGACAGAAAATGTATAAAAGATGATCAGTTAAACTGTAGGAGATTTCGTAGTGGATTCCTGGTCTACAATGTACTGGAGATTGGTTGGTTATGTGCGGATGGATGAGACAGTACTGTCTCATCTTATTGTGGTTTCTATGTTATACCATGGTGCAGTGTGCTAGGTGGTCAGCGATGTTTAGGAAAAAAATATGCTACTTGCTACTTCAGATACCGTGCAGCGTGGCAGATGTCACTAACATTAAGGAAATGTCTCCATATTGATACCTTAAGTAGTATATTAACAGCTTCTCATCTTCAGAACTGATGATGGTATATCAAGATACGGTAACTAAAACCAACACATGCACACAAGTTTATGACAGTATACTATAAACGTAGTAATACCTCCTACATGTTTCGGCCACTCATGTGGCCATCCTCGGGGAGGTGCGTTAAGAAGAATAAATACACTGAGATGTTACAAAAGTTATGTGAACCAATGCACATGTAAAATATTAAAATTACGTGTTTTAAAATACGTATTACACTTTAAAATACAGATAAAAGTTTAATTCTGATATGTAACATATCATGAATGTAGACAGTATGTACGTCACCATCCTGAAAGGAAAGAAATAGGTGTAGGACGTTCAATGCAGGTGATGAATCATTTAAAATGGAACAGTTAAGCTCCTCTGAAACGTCGGTAGACATCCACCAGTATATACGGTGTCGCAACACAACAAAATGTAGGCTATAAACCGATTAAAACTCTTAAAACGATTAACTGTTCTCAATTAACTGAGTGCGATCCTGCGTTTCATTTCCCGGCACATTTGGTGGCTTCCATATGGCGTGGCAGAAGACACTTTCATTCTCTGGCGACATTTATTGATATCCGATAGTTCGGTTTCGTTATCGTTTATTAAATTCGTCACTATGAAGTGTGTCTTTTGGTCTAAAGCGTATTGATTTATCATGAAGCCACTGTAAAATGAGTTTACACAGCACGGTGACAACAGTATGCGGAAATGGTTCGTAATACAATTTAGTTTACACAGCACGGTGACAACAGTATGCGGAAATGGTTCGTAATACAATTTAGTTTACACAGCACGGTGACAACAGTATGCGGAAATGGTTCGTAATACAATTTAGTTTCAGGGATCAACGAGTCTCATTGAATGACCATCGAATAATCATCTCAAACCATAAACATGCGTGTCTAATGCCACTTTCGAAATCTTGTACGACAACATTTAAAGAATGCACTTTTGCGTACTGAAATGCGCGGCTTATCACAAGTCCGTTCAGCATACCGCTACATCCGGTCGGTCAGTAACTGCCGTCTACAGAAGTCCAACAGCTCAACTGACCAACTCCACGAAACGGAGTTCCTGTCGAGAACGCAACAGTTGCTATTACAGATTCTCAACTAGTCAAGAAATTCCCCAGCCCTTTATTTAATCCCACGTATAATTACCGCAGCCGATCCCAGTGGCCGCGCGGTCTAAGGCGTGGGTCTACGGCCGCTCGCTTACTGGGATCGTGGGTTCGAATCCCACCGGGGGCATGGATGTTTGTGTTGTGTCAGATGTATGGACGATAGCATGAAACATAAGGTGACATGCAGGACAAAAAGGACTTCAACAGTACAAATGGATCAAAGGGGAAAACCCAGGAATTAATAAAAAATAATAAAAAAATCTCGCCTACGGCTTGGATGTTTGTGCTGTGTTTGTTGTACAAGGACTAGTATGGATCATAAGTGACATGAAGAAGGACGGAAGGATTTAAAAGTACAAAATGGATCAAAGGGAAATAACGGGACAGGAAAAAAAAATCCCGCCGGGCGCATGGATGTCTGTCTCTTTTGAGTGTTGTGTGTTGTCAGGTAGAGGTCTCCGCGACGGGCTGGTCACTCGTCCACAGGAGTCCTACCGACTGTGGCGTGTCTCAAAGTGTGATCGTGAAGCCTCGAACAATGAGGCGGCCTAAGCCCCCAAGGAGCTATCCAGCCATTGAAAAACAAAAAAATAATTACCGTGTTTACAAGATCCCGCCATTGGCCCCTGTCCGCAACCAGATAAATCCAGTTAAAATATCGATTCTAATATTATCCTATTATATACGCTGACCCTTCCAAGTGGCCTCGTTCCTACAGGTCTTCTTATCAACACTTTCTATACATGTCCCTTCTCTGCCACACGTGATACATGGGGTGCTCATTCACACTCTGCACTCATCGTACTCGCATTAGGTGCAACGTAGAAATTATAAAGCTCATCATTATACAATGCCTTCCAGCCTTCTACTTCTTCCTCTCTCTCAGGTACAAACATTCTTTTCAACAGTTCTCAAACGCAGACTGAACTGGAAGGTAGATAGCATTAACGAATTCAACCACCTCTTAATTTCTTTGTAAATTTAAATTTGATTTGCAAGTACCGTTCCCGCCAAATTGCTACTTTACGGTCGAGACAACAGCACATTAAGAATGGTAATTGATTTTCACGAAGATCTATGCGCACACACGCGGCGCTAGTGTTGGCGGAATGACGCCGATCGCGCATGACCGCCTGCACTGCACACTGAAGATTAAATGAAGTGCTGACGTTTCGTCACATTTTGAAGCAAATTTTTTCTTCAACCTGGAATGATAGAATCGTTCTTACACAACTCATACACAAAATTTACTGCACAAACATTACCCCTTCCATACAAATGCCTGTACAGATAGTACGGATTCCACCACATATCGGGCCACGCCTGAACCCTTTTGTACCCTTCCCAATTCATTAAACAGTTACCACCACCATACACCATGACCCATTGACAGTGTCAGAAAATAAATCACAAATACATAAATAACAGATAATTGTATTCGTTGCTTTATATGGACACGAACAGTCGAATCTTACTGCAAGAAAAATATACACTCTGCGAAAAAGTATGAATAAAATTATATAAGACAAGAGACTGGGAGGTGCAGATCGTAATAGTGCAGTATATCATTTAAAATATGCAGCCGACACTGATAGGGCCATTAAATCTACAAGACCGAGACAGACTGGGTATTTTGTACGCCACGAACAGAAACATCATGGAAAATCTCTGTAGAGAAACTTCAGGGGAAGAGATCACATTAACAACCCTTTGAGGCACAGTAACTATGTACCACCTGCTGTAACACTAAACTCCGCATTTCGCCCACCCAGTCTAGCTGCATTTGTGTGTTCCATATTATTGTTACATTAAACAGAAATTTCTTCCCCAAATGGCATTATCTGACTGTTCTCTACAATTAAGATGCAGTGTGTTTAGCTTGTGGCAGGAAATTAATGTTTAAATATTATGTAAAGGGACTGCAGACTTCAAAGCGTTAAAAAGATTTCTCAAGAATCTCTAAGTGTTTCGCAACCAACCGAAAAAATAAAAAAACATCTCCTATGGACTGTGCAAATCTATTTCTTCTTCTGTGGATTCTTTAAACACGCCTAACAAATCCATACACGGAGGCTGTACATACATTGCATCCGTATAAAAGAAACATGTTGGTGCTTCTACAGAATGTGAGGTTTCTACTGACATCAAAATGTAATTTCTGAGCGTAATATTTTCCAAAACTGCAGTGCGGCGAGCATGTTCCATAAGTTTCTATCGTTATGAGTGAACTTAGAAGAGCGTCGTTGTAATTTCCCGAGCAATTGTAGAACATCACTCAGCAAGAAAATTCACCCCGAATTCTGATAGAATTATGGGTTTAATGAGAAGGTGGGTGGCAATAAAACAACGGGGGCAAAGAAAACGTAGAATACCTCCATCTGTTACCAGGATTCATTCTCTCCCATACTGTGTCCCATGAAAATGATAATATTGCAATAATGTTCCCAGACACCGGAATTACCGCATACCTGAATGACTCCTTACACAAGCACAGAACTACACACAGCTAGCCGTCGTACTTGGAATGTTAGATAGAATCTCAGGCCAGGCAAAACAGTTCCTTAGCAGATGAATAAACACTTTATAAAATTAAACCATTACTAGCGTAGAGTTCGTGGAGAGACCTCACACATAGCGGTCAAGTGGCTTTGGTTAGCACTGCAGCTTCGTATTAAACTAACTGAATAACTACATGGAGCAGAGTCCTTGAAAAACTAAGAGGTCCTCAGCCAGTCAAGAAATTTCCGGTATTTTATGGAACTTCAAAGTCTAGTTCAGCATTCACAAAAGTCAGTCATTTATGCCTACCTTCAGCCACATTATCGCACTGCACGTACCCCCCGTCGATTTCTTTAAGATCCCTATTGACAGTCCTCCCATCTAGGTCTAAGTCTTCAAAGTGGTATTCTTCCTGCAGGTTTCCCCACTAAAACCATGCAGTCACCTCTACTCCTCTCATACGTCGCAGATGCTCCGCCTATCTCATGTAACTCATGTAGCTCCTCATTGGCCAGCTTCGAATTAAGCAGATCACAAGTACAAACTCGGACCGCAAACCACCTACCCTGACAGGTTTATCGTGCCTTTCCTCGGTACCCACAAGCAAATGTTTACATAGAACTTAAAGTCAAGTGCATGACCGATGGCTTCCTTATATTTTGAATTCATTATTCACTTACCTACTATTCAACGCTATATAATCTTAGCAACTGAAAGCATTGTCAAATAAACCAAGAATAGAAAATAATCCCTGTCTCTCACGAAACAGAAAACCGTTTTGCTTGCCAATAAACTAGCGGAAGCTGCTCCAGTGGTAGATCAATAGCTCTTCAGTTCGAATCGACGGTTGTGTGAGGCAAAGTGGAGGAATCGAGGATCTTCTCTCGCTGATCTTGCAGAAAAATATAAAAGAGTTTGTATGAAGTTTAGGGTGTTCTGTTCGTCAACATAATACCAATTATGTAGGAGACAATCGGGTGGTACGCTTCCTCGTGTACTTCACGCAACAAAAACACTTCCTGTCTGCCTGCATGCCTGCTCGACTTGCAACGCCACTGCTCTTTCTTCAGCACTTCATAAACAATATACGATTAAATTAGATTAAATTTCCTACTCAGCGTACAATCCGCGTAAGTACTGAATTGAGGATCCCACGTGCCACTTGGTTAGTTGGGGTGATAACTGATTTGTCGATTGGGTAATTTCTTTACAAAGTTTGCTAGTCTAACATACTCCAGCCAAATATGCTAATCATTTTACGATTGCCGAGGTGTAACAACATGGGTACGCTCTTGGGTGATACAGTAATCAAGAGATCGTGCACTACTGTAAGAAACTCCAATATTTTTCTCCAGAACGGGCGTCCTCGAACTGAGATTCATCCAGCGGACCTTCCAACGAACACACTGGTAACAAAAAATAAGTTACGTCAAAAAAAAACAGGCACATGGTCTAAAACAGGTCAACTTACATTCGATTTCGTGACTGACGGGCGTTTTTGCGTCTTAAGGTATCACAGAACACAAGGAATATCTTGAATAGCTGTGCGACTATTAGCTTCTAGAGGACACTTGCCCGTCCAGTCCGCCAATTAGTTATTTAGTTGCAGTGCTCCACATGAGTCTATGAAATGTGACTCCTGAGACACTGGGAATTAAATAAATGCAGGTATGAAAAACAGCTGTAATACTTCAATACTTTAAAGCCCAATGCACCACAAGATTACCATTGATATATTCCAAGTTCTGTGCACGCAGTGCTCTTATATGTTTTTGCATGGATCTGAAAATAAAACACGATTATTTCCTTTGGTGTTAACTGATTGGTGTTAGAAGTCGAAACGGAGTGTGTTTACTGAGCGGTACGAACGGAATTTTTAAATATAATTCAGGTTAATCTGCTTCTTCAAAGAGTTATTAATACCACGTGTAAGTTTATCTTCAATCTGCCTCTGCAGTTTATGATTTTTATTCATTATGGAGAATGGCTTCAAAGGCATCGTGTGTAATATACGCTCACCGCATACACCACCGGCAAATATGAATCATGTATTACTGTATGTGAATGATAATTATTCCACATAAAGTAAAAGCTTGCCGAAATTCCTCCCTACCGACTACACAGCCTACACACTGCGCCGGAAGATTAGTATTGCTCATACAACACGATATAAATTATTCGGCAATCCTTTCTCGTTTTTCACAATACCGTACCATGTTATCCTGTTATGCTGTTAAACTCAGCAGTAAACAAAATTAAGTTGGCAGGTACCTTTTTCATTCTGCTAATACAAAAGAACCTCACAGACACCCGTTCTGTACAAAGACCTTTTTGTATAAAGCCAGTACTCTACACTTTTATAGGTCGTTTATGTGCAGACATGTTCATTAGAAATGACACTACGTAAGTGTGTCAGCTTTGTGAAATGAAGGATTCTGCGAAGAAAAAATACTAGTGAATATACTGCAAATATTAAATCGCTAAGGCGTTGAAGGTTCACATTGTATGGTACTTCCGTTGTGTGTGTTCTGGTACTTGTTGTGTCGACCGGGTTTTAGGCACGTTCGCAAAAATGCGAAAATCGACTATTAGCTTCGTCGTGTCTGTCCGTCTATACGTCCGCATGGAATAACTCGGCTCACACTGGACGGATTTTCATGAAATTTGACATTCGTGTATTTTTCTACGATGTGTCGATAAAATTCAAGTTTCGTTAAAATCTGACAAGAATAACGGGTACTTTACATGAAGACCTATGTACATTTATGACATATCGCTCACTTCTTCTTAGAATGAGAAATGTTTCAGACAAACGTTGTAGAGAAAATCAAAACATACTTTTTTATGTTCAGCAACTTTTTTCGGAAAACTGTGCCGTTTATGAGATAATGTAAAAAATATGACACAGCCAGACAGGCCACAGATGACAATATAATACGGCGCATTCACTTTGCATGCTGCATAACTAAACCTACAGACACACATTAAGAATAGGTAATACTTATTGCTTTTCCACGGCAACAATGGTTACGCGAACGCGCCTCAATGTTACGTTTACACGTGCATTACCTGTCTTGTTTAAATACCAGAGAGGTGACATGTTTACCAAACGGTAGGAATTGAATCTTTAAGCGTAATTCGGTTATGTTTTCCCCTTTAAAGGGATAAACGTTTGAAGCACATGTCTTAAATGACATATATATAAGGTTCAATTCCTACAAAGCAGAAAACACTCGAAGATCCTGTATAAGTAGAACTGTTGTTGCGGGAGATATTCACTGTTTGATCTAAAAATCACATGAAACATGTCCATAAAGCCTCATTCCGTAAAACGCTTAGCTTTCACTTTATGTAATGGACTTCAGAGACCGGTTTAAAATATCAAGAGGTCATATTATGTTAATTTTCAACTGTACATGCGGTCCGGTGACGGAGCTGCCCACCATAGCCTATAGGTTTTCCTTTTTTCGTCATGAGCATTCTCTCTCTCTCTCTCTCTCTCTCTCTCTCTCTCTCACCTGTAGCCACCACCACACAATGAATGACAACAGGTCGCAGACATTTCTCTGTGTCAATGGACACAGTTTATTACATAAATCTCAAACACGTGCTATTGCTACAAAACAAATACAATTTTGTAGCTAATAAAAGCACGTTTGAATACAGTTCGGCTACATTCAAACTGAGTCAGCGGATGTTCAACCCTTCATCTCTCTAGAGCTCCGAGTCAAATTCTACGAAAGGAATTTAATATATTTTATTCAGTTCGACAACTGTACTGAAACAAATCAAACTGAACGCACTACAGAGGCACCAATATCTGAACTCGTCACAGCAGCATGTGTACCACAAACAAACAATAACTTCACATCCTCCGTGATACGTTCCGCAAAGCTTATAATCAGAGAAAGTCGCACATTCCCCTACTGGGAACACACAGATAGTTATGCGCACACAATGCGAAAGGTCTCTCTAAAATAAAATGACTGCGTCCGTATTGCTTTGTAGTGTTTCAACATGCAACTCTTATTTTTTCACTGAAAGGTATCTTAGAGTGACGCCAAGCAGTTATCTGTAACAAATAACGATGTCAACAGGACATGAGAGGTGTGAGTGCACAAAATACTGAAGGGAGTTCGCTGGGATAAAAGCAGTGACGGATCACGCCGACAAAGGAAGCATGCCAATTATAACTGCGCCAGGAAATAACGCATTAAGAGAAACGGAAACGTCATGTGCACACGACTTGAAGAACAATAAAGGTGGCTGAAGCAAGATTGACAAACGCTCCAAGCAGCAGGAAGGCTGCAATCCTGTTTCATATTCCTGTTCAAATCTCGGTCCCAAGGCCACTTATCTTCACTCTAAGTCCCTTCATGGCCACTTCCTTCCACACCCTCTGAATTACCCGTTAACCGGTCTTCGTATCAATCGACGATATACAGTCTGAGGCACTAAAGGCAACATTAAATGACACAATCGGCTGCTGGCGTACATTTAGCTGAGGGCGTATGTCAATATAGTGACTAGGCTACGGGCTGGGCAATCGAGAAAACGTGGATCGGCTTCCGACGCAGGCATAAGGGATTTCTCTTCTCCAAAAGTCCAGACCGGCTCTAAGGCCCACCCAGCGTCCTATTCAACGGATAGCGGGACATTTTCCACGGGCTAATGTTGCCAGGGCGTGAAGCTGACCATTCACCTCCATCCAGTGCAGAGGTAAAAAAAAAGTGGAGCTATAACTCCATCGTCCCATGTATTCATGGCGTGCACATAAACTTTACTTTTACATTTAAATAAAGAACAATCTATAGAGTGAAGTCCTTCATGAGATGTCAGGGGTTCTCAACTAGTCACGAAAAGATCTGTCCTTTCCGAAACCCGAACGTTCATTACCGTCTTCATGAAACTCCGCCACTGCTCCATATCCTGAGACAGATGAATCCACTTCACACGCTCCCACCTTACTTGTTCAAGGTTAGAAAATGTGCCTAGGCAGTGGGATTGGAGGCATTTTCGGGATGTCTATAACGGTTTCAAATATATGATGGAAAATATAGAAATAAATAAATAACTATACAGTACTTACATATAGACAAGATGTAGTGATACTAGATTTCGTGGTTTGGGGGGGGGAATAGAAATTTATTACACAATACTGAACACATTACAGAAATTGCACGGCTCACGTAAGAATTAACGCCTGACGTTTCCAAAGGAAATTACGAGGATCAGAATGACTGGAATTCCCACGAAGTGCTACACGTTACTGTGTTAACAACGGCAGTAATAGTACTCGCTGAGTTCAGTCGAGTTCCTGCACAAGGTGTGTGGAACTGTTCACCAATTACCACCAGAGGTTATTGTGTTACTCCAAATGCGCAAGTAATGTTTAGGCTCAGACCAACAGTACGAATTATATGACGGAATTCTCAGTCACTTTTAGCTCCAGACAAGCTAAGCATGAAGTTCTTTCAAACTCGAGAAAGGAAAGCCACTTTCACATTGAATCCCTGTATCGAGAAATTCAGTGCTTTTACTGGATCTGGGTACACAAATGACGTGGCCGGTCACTTACGGCTCTTGACGCCGCAATTCAAAAATATGCGCTGGGTCGACCATAACAAACATGGTGGAGGGGTGGGGGAGGAATTGAAGGATTCGAACAAAACCTGAGCTACGCTGAACGGGTACTGTTACTTCGATTTTAGGCGTGTGCAAAGAGGTGTAATTTTCTACCAATAAGAACAAAAAATAAATTCGTCAGGCAAATATTTGTGTGGGTCCCTCCAACAGTAAATGGAATCATTTCTTTCCATGTGCCTTCCAAATCACTGTTAATTCGATGTCCTATCAGTCGACGTTACACTATCTGAATTACTGATAGCGTTATTAAATTCAAAACGAACATATCTGAAGTATGTACCTCAGTGGCCACTACAACATGGCGCTCACTGATCCAAGTGTAACTAAACATGACTATATACTCACAGCTTGCATTATTATAAAAAGCAAACATTTTAAAACAGTCTACTGAACATCCAAATGCCAAATTTCTTAGCAAAAATAAAAAATAAAAGAATGTTGACCCGTTCTGACACCGCAAACTTCGCAAAGTGAAAGACTGCAAATTCCCCCTCTTAAAAAACCCCCCGTATTGGGCAGTCCCGATCCTACCTGACAGAAGTTAATGGCTCTGTGTTCCTGGAAATTTCGTGATTTCCTCTAACTACAGCAATGTTTCTCAACAGATGGAATGTGTAACACTGGTCGCACTTAACTTCTGGAAGAAAAGAATATCCATTAATGATCAAGATAACGGCCAGTCAAAAAGTTTAAGAAGCATATATTTTGCATTAGACCTACTCGTTTTTATCTCTGATAAGAACAGTTCGGGTTTAATTGTACTGACAACCTTCTCGTTTTTTCCACATAGTCCCTGCTGTAAATGAAGCATTTGTCATACCGTTGGTCGAGTCTTCTATTCCATCTTGATAGTAGTCCGTGTCATGTATTACAAGCCATTGTCTCACAACTGTTTCCACCTCGCGATCATCTTCAGATTTGTAGCCGCCAAAAGTATGCTTCAGCGCTTGAAATAGATGATAATCGTTCGGTCACGAGTTCCCCTGGTATAATAACAATGCGTGTAGGTTTTTTGTTTCCAAAAATTATACGCTACATAAACTTGTGTTCTGCCTCCTCTTCCCATCATTGTAAAACTACACTTCCTGACAAGAGGCATGCGTTATTTTTACTGTGGTGGATTATGGTTTTTTTAATACAATGGCCAGTAGGATGCAAGATGCAAAACACCGAGAATCCCTTATGCGGAACACACATTCAAGACATGGGCTCGCTACATGATATCTCATTCATCTGAACGAGTAGATAAAAATGCTACTGAAAATAGCCACGACATATTTAAATGTACAAGTACAGGTATAAAGTAAAGGTGTGCTCGTGCTTAATGAAGCAGCACAACATGAAGATGTACGAAGGAGCGGAGGTACACCTCCACGCGCTTTTAAACTCGGAAGTAGATGAAGGTGACATAGTACCATACAATTACAAACTACAAAACATCCTGTTATTGTGTTACTTCCAATGTGTATTCCAGAAGTTCAAATTATCTGTATTACTGGTATCAAAACGGTCTGAAGAATACAATACGACACTGTAATTATCAGTCCCGCTAAAATGTGCTCCTTCAACAATTTCACTATAATGCGCATATAATAAACTGAAATAATTTACAGCAACTGCAGTGGTTGATAATTTATAGAACTGACAGAGCACTAACCGGTTTCGTTCGTTCCACAGTGGTTACAATATGCACTACCTGCTCCATTTAGTATATCATTAATTTTTCATTCAGACCGAATGTATGTGCATCGTATGGTTCTCATAACAAACAGCGAACGTTTCCCTATACAACATTAACCGTCTGGTCTTTGTGTAATGGAGATGCAGTTTCCTTTCTTAAGTACAGATTAAATTCTTAAATATTACTAAGATTAATCTAACAAATCAAGTTGTGATCGCCCCTCCTTCAAAAGCATATGTTTAACAGCATCAAATTACAGGACGATTGTCAATGGCCCATTTACTTAAGTGCACTTATTTATACTGTATTTCATAACAGTCAGTGTCTAAGAATATATCGGCGTGAGTCTGACCACTTACCACCAACTTGCGCCTAGGTTAAAAATGAGTGAAGCTATACCTGCACTCCGCGATAAGCCTTCAAGGCGCGCACAAGGACAACATGACCTTCTTAACTTTATCTGATAGTACATTAGCTATAGCGTCGAGTGGAATTACGATGGTTCAATGATGAATTAGAAGGAATTTCGATGAGAAAGGTGGCAACGTAATCGAGGTACAGTACTGGCATTAGTCTTGGGGGGGGGGGGGGGGGTCTGAAAACATACTAAAATCCCCAGTCAAGACAGCCGGTGTCTCAACCGAGATTCGACCGGGTCCCTCCCACATACCAGTCTTACTACTGCAGGAAACCTGCTTGGAAACTGTGAATGATGAACTGTAATGGGGATTACGTAAAAAAAAGACCTACTACCCGTTTCTCTGCAGTAATTATGAAAAAAACACAACACTATTTCAGTCAGGAGAAATGATCGTTCAGAATACGAATTTAAAAGAGTTGTCACCTAAGGCAACATTCAACCTAATGCTGTTCCAACGCCATCATTACAGAACGACGGCAGCGCTGCAGTGTCCAGGAAACGAAATGGGCATACGCGGCCTAGACACGATGAGACGTTTCTATACATTCAACAGGCTACTTCAATGTCCCTAACTGCACTAGTTATTTTATATTGCTTTCACCGTGCATTTTTCCTCACAATTTAACATGCAATGTGAAGTGTAGTAGCCTATGGTCTACGGACCGAAACACTGTAGGGGTATACATCGATATTAATAAAACTATAAAGTAGTTTATGTGTGTGCATTTGTTGGTAAACTGAATAGTGCACTAGTTGATTAAATATCGTATGGTCCCCAGGTTATACTGAATTTACAATCCTGCATTCACTTCAAACCCCGCATATTTTCCCCACACAGAATTTAAAAACCCTGACTCAGTACCACCAATGTCACTCCCACTCCAAAAGTTCGCACAGCTCACACATTGATACCGAAATAACATATGAAAAAGTGGCTTTCAACGAAAGATAATGACTACATATGTCATGAAAAAGTCTCTATTTCGACTAAATACTACAGAATGTAGACACATATGGATGATTTAGACAATATCGCATGACCGGAGTGAGCAAATCTGCATAGATACTGAGTGCTTCGGGTTACAGCTTCTTAGTGACCATACCATTCAAAACACATAATAAACGCATTTACACAGGGGAGTAACAGTATATTGCCTCTAGTAACTAGACAGGAATACCACTTTTACCCAAAATATACACACATTACACAACCATTCTCTAAGCAAATATACAGTCAACAGCAAACCATTTCCTTTTTTGGGAGGAGCAATGTTGACAGGGAACCAAATTATGGAGAAGAGGCAGAAGCATAACGGACCCTAGTCAAGGAAAATTATGGCAGATCGCACAGAGGTGTTATAAAACAAATAACTTAATAAATGCAATACAATTGTTGTATAGAAGCAGAACAAATGCAGTGTTAATAGACTCTAACGGGAAGGGAAGTGTCGCAGAATAAAGTTACACACCATACTGGAATGTGCCTGACGGTATAGAGAAAAACCACGTAAAACGTCATTCAGGATACTCATCCCACACAACCGTAGTGCTGTAATGTGTACCACAAAGTCCTCTGCAGTCTCGTCCCATATCTCTCTGGTATGTGTACATAACCACAACATTCTTATCTGAATGAAAAAGAGCACAGCGTCGGGTTTTGAACTAGATGCATCTGGATAGGATCCGCAGGCAAGCTCTTGTGAACACAGTAATGAATTTCAGCGTTAAATTATAAACCTAGAAATTTCTTGGCTAGCTCCGATAATATTAGTTTCTCAAGGGGGACTCGTTAAGCTTCCTTAAGCTTTTATTTGATTAAGCTTATATTTCAGTTTACACAACGAGTATGAAAGCAATGACAGAATAACATCACCGATATGCAAAAAAGAATTCTATTATGCGCCAGTCTTCGGGTCAGCGCTTCCGTGAAACGAAGTTTAGCGTTGCGTGTCCGCCTAACTTGACGGGACATGCGTCATACTCTTTTGTCTGAGTTCGTGGTCGTGAAACCTTGACAGAAACAACGCATGACTTTGCAATACTGTTCCCTGTTTACCAGGAATTTCTGGAAGGATGTGAATCGACACTTCGGGGTCAGAATGACCGAATTAATTCATGACATCGAACGTAATAAAGAAAGAAAACAATTATTATAAATGACTGGTAAGAACCAGCTTATGGAACTGACATTCACCTGATACAGCTCACAATACGTTCCGTAACAGTCTCAGTGAATGTTGCTCCTACAGACAGAAATATGGACTACGAAAAATAACTGTAAACAAAATTTGTGGAAATAAATAATTCTTGTGTTAAATACTGTAGGTTAGTCTATTTTATTCGTGATATCAGTAGCGAGTATGAGCTCCATATTCGTTGTTGAAGTGCCGTAGATTTCCTGGCGCTTCGAGATGTCTTCACATTTATTTAATTAAGACGTCCAGAGTCACTACAAATAATGACGAACAACTCAGTCATAAATTCCGGGATTCGTGCTGAAATTTAAACCCGGGAACCCCGGAATACGAAGCAGGGGTGCGATACACGGTCACTTCTTTGCTGGCATCAGTGTTATCACGTAGTTAAAAAACAGAAGGAATGTTTAGAGTGATGTGAGGCAGCTTTCATTTATATTACTTCACACATTTCTACAAAAAGAACAGTCTCTCGTAAGAAGGTTAGTTTAAATGCAAATGCTCATAAAACAAGGCACATATATGTCGGGGCCTCTCTAACAGAATGTAGTTCAAAATCACAACACAAAGATACCTGGGAAATGCTCTGAAAATGTGGAAACGTTCAAATATATGGAACTAAACTAACGAACAAAAATTCAATGCACGAAGATGTTAGAAGAAGATCAAATTCGAGGAATGCTTACTACGATTCCACCCAGATCCACTTCTCTTCCCGTCTCCTAATAAAAACACGATTTGAATATAAAGAACTATAAATTTGCCTCTAGTTATATATGTGTGTGTTAAACAATAAGGAAAGAACATGGGGTAAGGGTGTTCGAGCCGGGAAGCTGGGGAAAGATATTTGGACCTCATGGGTTAGGGACGACGAGAAGGCTGAAGAAAATTACGTAATGAGAAGCCTCGTGACATTTACACATCAACAAATATTATTACGGTGATCTCATCAACCTGAGCGAACGAGACAACGTGGAAAACCAAGGAGTCGATGGAAGATAATATTAAAATGGATCTTACAGAAACAGCAATGGAGGGTGTGAACTGGATTAATGTAGCTCAGAACAGGCACAAGTGGCGGGCTCTTGAGAACACGACAACGAACCTTCGGATTCCACAAAATGCACGGAATTTCTTAAGTGAAGGGGTATGTTACTTTCTCAAGGCCTCTGCTCTATGGAGTCAGCAAGTTAAAAGTTACTTAGCTCTCTCACCCGTTGTCTTGCAGTGTTACATCACCACAGGAGTAGAGCTTCACCCTAATACACTATCAGCGTGTCACAGGAAGCACACCAGAGCATGACGTTTCCAGGAAGTGTCAACGCATTATTCCACACATGGTTCACAGCTGTCCGATATATTACGAGCTACTGAAGTTCAGGCGGAATATGATTTGTAAGTAGCCTGTTTAATACACATCAAGTAACATCTTGGAGAAAAGCAATCTTGTTAAGAAGCTCATGGAAATAACCACATCAGCCCACAAGCACCCAGCCAACATTGACAGAAGCGTACCCTTCACAAGTGCTGCCCTTTAACAAGATGAAACATAATCCCCAAACGAAGTAACCTCAACGCGACAACGTAACTCCACATTTCCAGCCCCAGAAAAACATTTCTAATACACGATCGAAATCATGCCCGAAGATCTTCAGAGGGATTAGTCCTGGGAGATTGCTACCTGTTCAGTCAGGAATCTATGGGTTTCCTGTTTGCTAGGTCGTAAAAAGTGTATCACCAATGGCATCTTATCGCAAATCACATTATGGACCTTAAGCTAAAGAATTAGCAGAATTGTTCGACAACTTTCAACCCGTTTGCCTCCGGATTAATGAGATATCGTCTATTTACACAAATCGAAATAATATTAAGAGATCGTGTGGAGGTGGGTGTTCACTGGCTGAGGATCGTGTGGAGGTGGGTGTTCACTGGCTGAGGATCGTGTGGAGGTGGGTGTTCACTGGCTGAGGATCGTGTGGAGGTGGGTGTTCACTGGCTGAGGATCGTCTCAAATGGCGGGCTGTGGCATTAGCGGTGTGAGAACTTCTAGCATGCTATACACAGTTTTATTGTCCATAAATCATTTCATGATTCAGAAGTACTGTGAGCTTGAAAAAAAAAACGAGGAAAGCGCTTTATTTAACTGTGCTGTCAATTACTAAGATAATACAGCGCCGAATTACGTCAATAGAATGTAATTATGGAGCATCAGTCAGATGATGCTGACAAGGGATACTGACAAGGGAAAACCGAAGTACTTGGAGAAAAATGTACCAGTGCCATTTGCCCTGTCATAAATACCACATGTATTGGTCTGGGATCAAACCCGAGCATCTTCGCTTACAGACAGGAGACTAATCACCTGCATCATGGCACGATAATGACCTGCTGGACATTCCAGGAATCAGATCTTACAAACCATGCTATCCACAGCTTCAGAGGTAAATTCTTACCGCGAACAGATATGGACTGTTTCTTTGTATGGACGTACTGCAGGTTCGTATGTCACCATTAATCTAAATTAAAGGACACGTAGTGACTGTTAATGATAAAGCACTTACAAGTGCAGGGGTAACGTAATTTCGCAGAGTAACGTCACACGCATTAATCGATCTGTGTCATACCGCAGCTTCAATCTATTACAATCAACACAAAATGCAGTACGTTAAAATGCTGCATATATCCCAATAGCATCCGAAATTTCTGTTCCTTCTATGGTTTAAAGGTCCCGTCATACACATTAACAGCCGATCCCAGTGGCCGTGCGGTCTAAGGCGTGGGTCTTCGGCCGCTCGCTTACTAGGATCGTGGGTTCAAATCCCACCGGGAGCATGGATGTCTGTCTCTTGTGAGTGTTTGTGTTGTCAGGTAGAGGTCTCTGCGACGAGCTGGTCCCTCGTCCAGAGGAGTCCTACCGAGTGTGGTGTGTCTAATGTGTGTGATCGTGAAACCTCGACGAAACGAGGAGGCCCAGGGCTGTCGAGCCATAAAAAATACACATTAACTACATCTCAAGAAAGAAGGGAAGTATTTACACAGACTTTGTGAAGTTTAGAAAATAGTACAGGCAAAGGCAAAAATCACTATCAGAACGTTTGCCCTGTTGTGGAGATAAAGCTCCAGGCTTTTTCTCCCTTCGGCATCAGCTGGAAATGAGCAGTTTGTGCCACACCCTGGCCGCCTTAACCCCCACCCCCCGATGAAAATCACCTGGTACCCAATGAACTGGAAACCCATAGCCCTATCACTGCACCGACAAAGCCACCTAGACCTCAGAAATCACAGCCGTACTAGGATCTAGAGACGGAGGAAGATCCTCACACAGTTAGAGGTAACTGTGTGAGAATCTTCACAATTTGTAATCCTCGCCACACATTTTAGGATAATAAAATAAAGGAGGAGGCGTTGGGTAGGGTATCCTAAATGGCACTCATGGGAAATATGAAAAATGCATGCATTTCAGTTGGAAAACCCGAACAGACCAAAACACTTGGGAGATCTCGGCGTGGATGGAAAACTGATATTAAAATGTGTACTTAAGGAATAGAGTATAAAGATACTGTACTTAACCACCTCAGGAAATATAGCAGTGACTAACTCTTGTAAACATGTTAATAAACTAATTCTAATAAGCTTCTGTCCATTTCGTTGGTGCCATTATTGCATATATTCCATTAAGGCACTGATCATGGATCATACAATATGTTAGTAAGCCTTTCAGGTTCCATAAAATGAATAAAATTTCTTGATTATATGAGCAACTGTCTGCTTCTAAAGTACGATTACGCTCCATGATGTTAACCCTATATGATTCAGTGGTAACTATATGCACCATCAGGTAAATTCAGACTGTATTATTTATCATCATCATCATCATCATCTCTGTATTTTGCCTTATGACTGTTGTGCCATCACATGAAAAATAAATAATTTATTATTATTATTATTATTATTATATTATTATTATTATTGAGTTCAGTTCGTCCTTCTTTACTTGGGGCCACCTAGCGATTAACCCCAAGTGATCATATTTATGTGTTTCGTATGATTCTCAGAAAGAAAAGCAATTATTTCCTTAGGCAGCAACAGCCCTTGTAGTAGAGACTGTGTTTACTGTAATGTAGAAATTGTTTTTATATACGCTTTAAATTACGCCTCATCATGTGCTATCTGTGGTGAAGGAAGTGGCATTGGGACAGGTCTTTCTCCGAATAATTCGGTTGTCCCCCCTCTCCGTATCATTCCATCAGCGCTCCATATCCGTCTTCATCTACATGTTGCTCTTACTTGAGGGACAAATGGACGAAGCCTGGGAACCTTCCAAAAGCAATACCCTTCCGGAAGTCAGGGAGCATTGGACAGAAAAGTACTTTCACTTTTTTTTTAGTCTTCAAAGGGTTAACCGAGATTACTTTCTGCCTTCTTTGTACAAACCTCAGTGTGACACAAGATTAAGGGCATAATGTTCATACAGACGGCAAAACAAGAAGTGGATACCGGCTGTACTGAAGCGAACTAATTTTGCGAGATTTTGTTCTCACAGTAGTGCTGCTAAGGGACGTGATGCTGTGTCGTTGAGTAGTTCCCGACGTTTCGAAGAAACCTAGTGCCTTCACCTTCAAGGGTTAAGCAGTCCAGAAATAAGGCACTATTTCTATCTGTATCACCAATTCTAACTTCAAAACGTTTTACATTCTGCCCACAGAGTGTAGTTCTGTGATGTGTGTAGTTTACAGAACATACAGCATTAATGGACTTGATTTTGTAACAGAGACGGAGTGTTTACTGCGCGGTACAAAACAAATCTTTAAATACAATACAGATAGCTTTTACTTTAAAGAGTTAACAAGCTTCAAAGAATGTTATTAATTTTTATATAATGGGTACATCCTTTCGAGTTTTATTTTATATCCCCCCCGGTTTAACGGCGTTACGGTGCCTTACCAGCATTCGCCACCATCTTTGTGTGTACTCCATGGAGGACGATGGTACAATGCCTTAGCCGATTACTACACCTGCAAATTTCTGTGCTTCTATGCACGTCTATACTTGCATAATAAGAAAAAGAACACTTCATTTCGTAAGTTCACAGTTTCACAATCATCTCAGCATCAATTTCGAGCCAATAATTCCATTACTGAAAATGGAGAAACGTATAAACAGGACGAAGCAGGAGTTACAAGCGCTAAGCTGCATGGAATTATGCCACGGCATCTGTGGATTTCAGCTGGCGTACCGTGTATTGCAGTGCTGCATATTCAACGTTGTACCACGTAAAGTACATGTATCCATCATTGCAGCATCAATCCAGTGCGGTTTTTAAAAAAGACCATCGAAACAACGCCCGTACACCACGGCTTGTACACAATTGTTGTCTGTGAAGCATACTAATGCGAAAGCGCTCATAGCCTGTTACAATCCTGTTTCCGGAAGCTTTCATTTATGATAAACACATCTATATTTTGAGCGGCTTCTGGTCGAGATGAGAACAGCTATTATTTGTTGCCACGTCACAGTAAAAATTTTTATTCGAAAGACGTGACGTGAAGAAACCACGTGACAGACAACAGCATGGACAGGTGGACAATATGGCGATGAATCGTGAATGAATAGGATGCGAGTATACAGACTAGATTCGTCTGTTTCATGCTTGGACTAGTGGAGAGCTGTTGTGAACAATGTCATGAACCATGACAGTCCATAAAAGCAGGGGGCATCCTCATTATCTTAACAACTATAAGCGTCTTAGGAAGGACTTTGTGCCACGTTGCTAGTTTACATGTACGCCTACGCGGCCTGTATTTAAGTGGTGTCTTACAACAGAGAGCTGAATATCATAGGCCTACAACTTAACCACAGGGATGCTACTGGTGCATGTGAACAGCTTAGTGCCATCGTCAACACCAATAAAGCGTACGTGTAAACTTCTGAGTTGACAATAATGCGAGCACCACTAATGTAGGATCTTAAAATGTGTTACGCTGTTCCGCATTTGAAAAAGCGCAAGCCGAATCGTCACCACTTGCGAACAAAATTGAAAACAATAACTGCGAACACGCACACATGCTTTACGGTCTCTAAACGTAAGGTAAGGAGAAGTAAAACAAACTATCTCATTACAGGCTTGGACAGGCCTTAGGGCTCCAGGAGGTTGAGGATCCTATAATTTATAGACAATCGGAACATGGTGATAAGGTTGTCAGCACTAGGCACCGGCCGCCTTTACCCCCAGCAGATACTTCTGGTACTCCTTTCTGTTAGAGGCTCAGTCGACCCCAGGGCCGTAGTGCAGCCGGAAGGATTAAGTCAATGAAAAATTCCAATGACCCCATCGGGAAACAAACCCGCGACCTTCCGGCTTGTAGCGCAGTGCCACAACCAACTGCGCCACCGCGTGCGCCAAACACAAATAAAACAACGCAGGGACTTTATACTTTATAACAACGCTGGGTCGGGATATCGCAGTCGGTATAGCGACTCGCTATGAGCTGGACGGTCCGGGGATCGAATCCCCAGTGGAGGCGAGATTTCCAACACCCGTCCAGACCGGCCCTGGGGCCTACGCACAGCCTATGTACAAAGGGTACCGGGTCATTCCCGCGGGTAAAGCGGCCGAGGCGTGGCGTTGACCACCCACCCCCATCTAGCGCCGAGGTTAAAGAAAGAGTAGAGCTATACCGCTACTCCCCTCTGGGACTTAACGGCCTGTTCTACGGTGAACTTTACCTTTACCTTTGCTGAGAACAATGGCATGGATATTTCACGAACACAGCCAGTTTGTGAAACTTCGCAATTAAAGTGCCCTCAACAAAAAATCTCAAATAAGGTGCAAAATTCAGCATTCGATTTCAATCCGACTCCACCCTTATCATACATCAATTTTATCACCCTGTCAGTGCAACTGACAACACGAAGCGGTCGCAAAAACTAAAGTCATTTTTTTAAAATAATATCTACTATCTATTCAACCCAGTACTGCAAAAAAAGGTTGATTAATGAATTTAAACAAATAATTTGAATGCAATAAATGGCTACTCTGTTCAACGGGTCATTTTCCATCACTGAACCATGCATGATGCTGATTGTCTAGCGATAATAAACGTGATCCACAGACATTAATCTTATCATGAACTGGTTGGACGGGAAATATGCTTGTGAGCGTAACGTAATCACCTTCACACAACGCACTTATAAAGTACGCATACTCTACACATTATAATAGTCATTCTCCACGACTTTGCAACGAAATCAAAGGGGCGAGTGTTTTCGAAAAAGGTGCTATTATTGTTTCTCTTCTTTCGCCTCTGGCCTTCTGTGAACACCGAGGCTAGTAAGCACTGCTCAGTTCCTGGATAACTTAGTCCAAGACGACGTAACCACCAAGTCGTAGGGTTGGTGTGTTCCCCGATGATTCTGCCTCCAGTCATCGTGCAGGATGTGTTATCACACGCCTGAGATCTCTACGCACATCTCAGTGAATTCTTAGACTAGTAACACACAAAGACGAAGAGTGTCACTCAATGCAAGTTACAACAGTGTAATTCTGTTGCCAGATGTATCCTGCCGTTACGTCCTCGCAGAGGTATGCCGGCAATGAAAGACGAGAGGGCGGTGGAGCGAAACAGGCGGCCTTAATGAGCATTATATTGATCTTTGAATGGCGCTATAAATCCATTCTGAATCCGGTGTCTGACTTTTTTCAGTCGAAACGAATCTGGCTGAGTTATATTTCCCTTCAATTATCTTCAGTAGTAGTGTTAAATTACATTTCACTGAGACTCATGTACCCGTAGGGCTACCAGACAAGCCTCAACGTCCCTCAACTGGCGTATAGTAACTTCGTCAACACTAACTTTACAGAAAACATGAGAACAATTTGAAACATCATAGCATTCGCCTTCCTAAGTGACACAATAGAATAGCACGCTCCTAACAAACTCCGTGTTATGGGACAAAATTATTTATGCCAGTCATCAAAAAAGCCTGCGACTAGCGCCTATACTGAGACTTCACAGCCTCAGAATCTGTCACGCTAATCCATTTTAATATTATTCACACATCCAACCTTAGGCTCCGAAGGCACATCATTCCAAAAAAATTTCCAAACAGAATTTACATTTATTCGTCATTTATGTCACACGTTCAGGCAATTTGAATTTACCTGTCTCAACCAATCTAAATACATTAAGATGAAGAGTTTAAAGAATAACGATCCTTCCCTGGAGGGTCAACCAAATATAGCCTACCACTTTCCCATGTTTCAGAAAAATCAGACCATAGATTTAAAAGAAATTACAGAAACAAAGTGCGATATGTACCAATTATGTGCCATGCATACGAAATATGGTCAAGCTAATCCAATAAACCTAGCAGGGACAGCACCACAGCTTCAACAGCAACCTTTCTATTGATAGAAATAGGTTGCAGATCAATAATTCTTACAGGGACTTACTGAAAACATTGACAGACAGCTGCAGTTATGGATATGAAGTTAATAAATCATATGAGCTAAGTTTTATTTTTCTGATAATTCAGAACAAAAAAATGTCAAAGTCTATAACCTAAACTCACTCAGCCTAAACCAAAATAATATGTGAAAGGACGCATAAGCAGATCTGCAGGGCGAAAAAAATTGGACTATCACTGTTACAACATACAGATGTTATTTATTTACGATTTACTGACAACAATATCGATATCAGATACTACACAACGTCAAAAGATAAGAGTATTAAGGAATAATCAAATGGAAAGGATGCGGAAGGAAACAGCTTTGACCTTATTTCGGCCTGAAAGAATAGAAGAAAACCACGGAAAAGGCAGCTGAGAAAAGTAGGTCCCCGGGCATACATCTGAGACCGAGATGTCTCTCACAGGAAGTAGTGGTGTTACAAAGTTGACATGACAACTGTAATACTAGCGTAATGTACAGTTCAAACCTCACCCCATCAAGGAGGAATTATGCAAACTATTTAGCGTGGTAATTTAATAACCTACAGTGGGTTTGGCGCGGGAGAGAATAGTAGGTCAGGTTCAAATCTTGCTCAGGGTACGAATATTTATTTCGGTTTTGTATTATCACAGGACATTACTGATAGCGACATCAATCTTCTTATGTGTAGAAGGGGCTGATCAGTCGGGTAAAGCCCCCCCCCCCAAAAAAAAAGTGCTTGACGGTGTCAAGAGCAATATCGTATGGCATAAGAATAGGCCTTACAGAAAAAAAAGTACAATACAAACAGCGCCAGCGGCCTTCTGCTGTTGTCTTTACGAAGTGCAAAACAACAAGACTGTCGCCTATAATATCACAAGCGTTAAACAATATGCGCGAAGAAGCGAATATAAATCACCCACTTAACCTGTGCTATCACGTGCCTGGAAACGAAACAATGGGAAATGAGGACAAACCACGTTCCGTCATACTTATATACACGGAAGGGTTTCTTCAATGCCAATTTACATGTCGTACGAAAATTGTCTAATAAAAATTAATGACAAGTATAAAAGGTGTATCATTTTATAACAGAAGTAGCGTATGGAAATGGTAATTGTAAAGTTATCCATGTCCACGCCATGAAGGCACATAGTGGCAGTAGAGATAGAGCTCCACTCATTCTTAACCTCGGCACTAGACACGTAAATGGTCGACATCACGCCCCGGCCGCTTTACTCCCGGGGAAAGACCCCGGTACCCATTGAATAGGAGGCTCAGTGAGCCGCAGAGCCCGTCTGGATGTTCTGAGGACTGAGAGACCTCTTGCCCCTGCCGGGACTTGATACCCGGATGGTCCAGCCTGTATACTAGTCACTATACCGATTACGCTATCCAGCCTGCAAAATAGCCTATATCCGTATCAAAGGCTGATATTAACTTGATGGTCTAGTATTAATGTTACGCGCAAATATGTCTGATATAGTCAATTTTAGACACACATAATTTAATATTCCAATAAAATGAATTACTGACTTAATGATATATACTCGTATTTTTTTTTCCTTGGCCCACCAGCCCCTAGTGGGCCAGGGCCTCCTCATTATCGAGGCTTCACGATCACGCTCAGACACACCACACTCGGTGAGACTCCACTGAACGAGTGATCGGACAGTCGCAGAGACCTCTACCTGACAACACACAACACTTACAAGAGACAGACATCCATGCCCCCGGCAGGATTCGAAACCGCAACCCCAGCAAGCGAACGGCCGCACACCAACGCCTTAGACCGCGCCCACTGATATCAGCGACTTAATGATACAGTTCTCATTAATTACTTCTGGCCGGTAATTAATTTCAACAATCAACATTCATGCTGATGAAATTTTCGACCAGAGGCACAGCATTTCTGCGGCACTGTGGTATTGTTGTAAACAACACAATTCTCCGGCTATCCGTAAATTACAGCAAAATTTGGTAACAATTATGGGCAACACTGGCAATTCAATTCCAATTAGTTCCATGTTCGGATCACTTTCAGGTCCTATTAAATAACTCATTCAACACTTCAAACGGATAAACTGTGGAATGAGCGCACGAACCGTTACAATATTTGTCTCCTGTTAAAATAAAGCTACAGATGAAGTTGTTCCTGCGTATGGCATGTAACCATTTCGGGGAGTGCAGTCGGTTTGTAAACAGCAGTCCTTAAACCCCAACACATACAGGCCAGAGAACAGAGTTCTTCTTGCGAAGCTTGTCGCTTTTTCGCTATTTAAAAAGCCCAGAAGGTCCACTACTACCGTGTTCACAGCAACCGCTACAGGACTCAGTCCTCACATCTACATCAAAGTCGCCCAAATGTTCCTCCCTTCAGTTTTCGGGACTGACTTAGAGTGTATTTATGATTTGAACCGATTACCCCACCTCGCCAACACCATCCTTCCACAGTCGATGATCTTAACAATGTCTGATGACGAGCACCAAAAATAATGATCCTCATTACAGAATTCCACACAGCCTCCCGTTAAAAACATTCATTACATACAGTACGATATCTTCACCATATAATATAATAATAACCATGGCTCAACAGCCCTATATGGGCTCGGGCCTCCTCTTTCCGAGGTTACTGGGTCGTGCGCATTCGTCGCAGTTGGTGACTGGCCAACTATCGATCCTGATGTGACCGCCAGAGCCATCTGGCAGGCAGTCAGGAGACTTGGGTGAGAAATTGGGGTTGAATTTTGCTTACGAAACATTTCTATTCATGCCCGTAAGGTTCTTTTACATGCCGTAAATCTACGACATGGGACCGACGGCTTTACTTCCCCTCCGAAGGAAGTCGTGCTCCGGATTTTTATCACCCTTAAAAATCCATCGACCTCGGTCGGGATCGAACCCGCGAACCTTGGGTCCAGTGGCGAGCACGCTAACCACTAGTCCACCGAGGTCGACCATATAGATTACACAAAACATACACCATGCAGGCACACCGCCTTCACGTCTCGTAACGTTCTTTAATTACATGCCCACTATCAGTATCGGATCGGCGGTTTATTCAAATCCACATGGGAGGTTTTAATAGAATTATCAACATGATTGATGATCGGGTGATGGATAACCTTTTAATATGTTTCTGCTTGTTCCAGTACCGTGCGCCATTGGTTGATGGCGATACAGACTGGCTGGCCGATCGTTTGTTGCTCACTGTCACAGGTTAATGTACATCGGTCTTGTAACAGTAAACGCAAGCACGATGTGGGTGTACCAGGTCGCCGAAGTGTAAGGGAGGGTAACCCGTGGAACAGCAGCAGCCTAGGTACTTCTTAGTGCAGATATAGGAATAATCGTACACATATATAATACGATATTGCCACTGTCGGTATACGACCCAAGCCATTCAACTGCAGAGGACTTCTAAGACAAACCTCTCGCAGGAAGAAAATTCGTTACTGTGATGTAGGTTTACATTACCGTCACACTTTCATTGCGGACTCCGAAGACATTCTTCATATTATCAGTTTGCTGACATTGTTACCTGATGTCGGTTTGTTTCCCCCCCCCCCCCCTCCCCAAGTTCCAATATTTATGTAAATAAGAATTCCGTATTCACATCTGACAGAAGAATGTGACGGAAACTTTACAGTTACAACTTTGTTAGTAATTTATTGACCGATTCACGCAATGTTTCGCGCCGTTGTGATGTTCTCCTTTATGAAATCGAGGAAGATAAGATAGGCTGGGCATGTAGCACGTGTGGGGGAGAAGAGAAATGTACACAGGCTTTTCATATAAAAACCTCAAGGAACTAAACACCTGGAAGACCTAGAGAAGATTAATTGTATTAAATGGATATTAAGGAAACAGGATGGGACAGCGTGGACTGGATGCATGTGACAGAACAGTGAGAAATGGCGGAACGGTGTGAAAACGCCGATGACCCGGGCAATTTCTCGACTAGCTGTGGTACAATTATCTTCTCAAGCAGCACTCTACTCCAACAGGTTCGTCAATTAGTTAATACAAAGGTGGTGTTTTAAATAACATCAGTAAAATGATTTCCGGTTTTATTGAGGTTACGATCGTTCGACACGTTGCAAGGTACAGCCCTACTCGCAGATCCATTCAATGTGACAGCTGAAGCGTACCTCTAGTTCGAATTCAGTGTTCTCCATTTTCACGACGACTCTTAAGCACTTCCAACTGTACTCATATACGTTCTTGTTCAGTCAATAGCTACTTCATTCCTTCCGTACATATTCACCTTTAATTTGATCTAATTTAGTACACCCTGGGCACTTCTCAAAAATTCCATTTCCGCCACTTATATTTCACTGATACTTTTATTGTGTTTCGTTCAAGTTTCACTGCCATGCAAAAGTGTGCATTAATTTACAGAATTTTAAATTCGTCGCTTTGCATACTTCCCTTCTGATGTTCTCTCTGCCGTCTCGCATACATCTTGATATTTTCGTACTTATATCACAGTCTATTTCACAGAATATGTCACAGCCCCGGTAAATGGAACGTGAAACTTGTTCTATAAGTGAAAGTTAAATTTGTCTCTGCCCACGCCATGAGGACATGTCGGCGGAGTAGAGGTACAGCGCCAGTCATTCTTAACCTCAGTACTAGCTGCAGATGTGTTACCTTCACGCCCCGGCCTCTTTACCCCCGGCGATAGAACACCCGGTACCGACTGAATAGATAACTGGGTGGGCCCCGGAGAGTCTCAACGTTTTGGAGAAGATATATACCTCATGCTCCCGACGGGAATTGAACCCCGCATCGTCCAGGCCATATCTCTTTTTCATGTCTCCACAGCCTCTAGCGGCCCAGGGCCTCCTCAATGTCGAGGTTTCACGATCACACTCGGTAGGACTTCTCCGCACGAGTGATCAGCCCGACGCAGAGACCTCTACCTGACACACAACACTCACAAGACAAAGACATCCATGTCCCCGGCAGGATTCGAACCCGCAATCTCAGCAAGCGAACGGCCGTAGAATCACGACTTAGACCGCGCGGCCACTGGGATCGACTCGTTCACGCCATAGCCCAGTATAATTAATTTTAAAATAATTAATTTGTACAGGACTGGTTGTTTTCCCTTAAAGCCCATTATTTTTGTTCTTGTTGTAGGAACGGATTTCTGCACATTTTCCCCTGAATCATGTATGAGTATTAGACCGTACATATATGGAAATAATTGATAAGCATTGGCCACTGAACCACTGATTAGCAGTAACAAGCAGCAAGTTGTCATAAATGTACCTACACGGAAAGCCAGTATTATTATTAATGGAACACGACACCCAGCAATTATAATTACCCGTAGTTAGCAGCGGTGAAGCGAAACCTTGGCGACCGCAGATTTAAAGATAATTAAGAAGCGGAAACAGCCGTGACACGATGATTGATAACACAGGATACGGACTGTATGGATACGGAATAAAGAAGCTCGTCCAGTATGTGGCGAGGACTGCGTGGAAAAAACAGGAATAGGAATACAATTACATCGGCAGTATCCGTATCAGAGTTCAAAATAACCCACTGTACCTGTGTATACATTTTAAAGTAGTTTTCTGACCCCCCCCCCCCCCCCCCATCGTAGACCTGTTATTTGCACTGTCGTTCAAATTTTTCGGACAAAAGGGTAAAGAACTTTCCTGCAGGCCCATGTACGGCTCCCAGGATGCAACTTGCACAGTTCCACCATACAGATATTCAGTACAACCACAGTCGGTCCTAAGGACCGCGCATAAGCTGAGCCAGAGTAGTGTATTATACAGCGGAACTGTTACATATATCTGTGGCTAAAGAACAAACTTGCATCACTGTCATAAAACGTAATCCGCGGATATTAAACTCCTGAGGTTTTATACAGTGAGAAATATTTAAACTCTGTACTCAGTCCGCCCACAAAATGATAACCGAACCCACAAACCAAAACATCTGATGCAAGGTACTGGAATTACTGCGGCAAGCTGCTAGCCTTCGCATACCGGTACAGTACAGTCTAGAATTCTTTGAAATTGTGGTCACGTTCACATGTATGGGAACAACAGCAAACTATCAAAACTGCCTTCACTAACAAAGTAACAGCTGGTTACTAAGACGCCTAAGCCTAGTTAGATACACCATAAATAACTGGTTACATGTAGCGAACGTTTGTTACCGTTCGTTTCAAAACTTCCTGTCTTCCAGTAACCTATCGAAACACAAATTAACTGAAAAACATAATTTTACAGATTACATGATGTCACATCCCAGTAAACTTGACAGCTAGAAGCTCGACTAACAGTCCAAGCAACAATGAGAAATTTCATCCACAAAATATCCACCAAAGTTATAACCTCTATTAGGTAGGAGGAAATCCTATTCTTAAACCATTCCATTAACGGAACATCATTCTGAAACCTGTACACCATATTAAGTACCAAAATTGGTTCTGAAAGATAGTCTTTCAAACGGCCCCCAATAACGGACTTCGTTATTTTTCAGTCTTATACTTCAAGAAATCTGTGAAAGGTTGGAGGTAAGCAAAAAATTTCATTTTGCTCTATGTCTACATTCCCTTGAAAACATTCAGCTTTGAGCACGTAGAATAAACATTCTCTCCCCACCCATAACTTGAGTATATGGAAGAAAAAATGTCATTTGTCTTCCACGTAAAATGACAAACTATACAATCTCGCTACTTCTTTATGCAAAGTTTGCAACCAGAATACAGGAGATTACGGGGCCTCTGGAATCCACAAAGTGAAATACACGTGACGGGAGCAAAAAGTGTAAGGGCACGAGTAGCATGGTTCTATTGGACATGATGTGAGGAAATATCTCAAGTAACAAGACACCTAAGATCTCATTTCAATTATATTTACAATTACTTATGTCAAACATCAAGACTGCATGCCACAGGGATGTTCACACGACGCATCGTTCTACAAGGTTTCGCTTTACACACAGGAACGTTACCCTATTTATTTGACGCCGAATTAGGCAGGCCTACACGCGGAACAGAGACATTCATGACTTAGGAATCGTTCCTATAACTCAAGAACATTGTCCGACAGGCGATCATTCACTCTGGACGTCAGAAACAAAATATAATAATAAAAAAAACTGTTCCTGGAAAGTAATAATTAAGCGGTATTTTATGTAACAGATATTAAACCGATAACCAACACACAGCCTTTCCTTGGAAATTTGGTCCTTCGGATTTTCAAGTACATTAATCTAATCGCGTTGTAAATTTAAGAAATCACAACTACAGCCCAAACATAAGGACTAAAAAATAAATTAAAGTGCATGAGACAATCAAGTCATTTACCTTCACAGTTCTTGAACGGTGACTATCGTACACACATTCATGACAACAGTACGACAAATATGTCTGAACACACTTAAGGTTTTCTCGCATGCGTTATAGAAAATGACAAACGAAAACCATATTCTTAAATCGAAGCGTCTCTGTGACCCCTAAAGGGGAATTAGGGCGTGCTAGATACGGTTTGTTGTTACTGCTGCAAAGCAGTGCTGGCATATCCCATGTTGCCATGGGAACACCAGTCACAACGTATAGGACTTCATTTTGCATCAAAATGGCTCGCCTGCTACATCATTGTTCCGTCACTACGTTAATCCAGGTCGTTCAGTATCACAACTTGAAATCCAGTCACCTGACTTTTCGACAAGGACGCGGAATTGAAATATAAACCCCGTCTTCATTTATCTAAAAACAAAAGATACATAGTTCCATTAAAGCGGAGAGGTGGTCATAAAACATGTTGGGTATACTGATAAAGAAACAATTTGGCACATGTCCTATTACAATCGTCTATTAAATAGTTCGTTTACGGGTTTCTTCGAGTACCATTCTGAAACTTATATACCCGAAGGGGAGGGTCATCAATTTTCTTTTTTTTTCTTTTTTTCGTATGGTTACAAAAGGGTGGCATATAACTAAAATAACATTCAGAAACAGAAGACCATGAAGACGATGGTTCTTTCAATTGTTGTAATTTACTTATTATTGTTCACCAACTATAATTCAATACCGACAAAAACTGGACATACAATATGTCTGCTTGAAACCATGTACATATGGAACAGAAAAACTAAATAATAATAATAATAATAAAGAATTTAACTAAGGATCCTCATAAATATCGCGCTTAATATTATTAAAGCAAATGACTGAGGATGAAAAGGAAGGTGCATGCAGCATGCAGAGAACAGTCGAAATTGAGTCGTGAACTAAAAATGGAACGGACTACTGACAACAGAGAAGCGCATATGGAAGAATTATACTAAAATAAATAACAGAGAAATAGGGTGGAACTGCACTGTAAATGGGAACGGAACAGGTCGAGAAGCTGTCATAGATGTGCGCTGTCTTGAAAAAGACAAATCCCTCAATAAACTGGGTGAACTATGAATATTTTATCCAAGATGTTGTATAACGGTATAAACTACATAATGATGATGATGATGATGACGACGATGATAATAACTGACAACAAAGGTAACTTTTTTCATCATCCAACAGATGTATTTTTATAAACATTATGTAAATGCAAAGAATTTATTAACTACCAGTCACCTGGAACACATTCAACACGAAAATCCCAATAACTCAGAATTTCATTGGCAGGCCTGTAGGTCTCCACAAAGCATGGGCATCGCAGATGCCTGCCAACTCTGCCTTCAATTAAGTACTTCGCCCATGCAACAGCAGTCTGCCGTAACCCGCACAATTCGTCAAACTGAGATCCCAGCATTAAGAGACAGATGGGTTACAAACACACCTTCTGTCAAAATGCTGTATCCACAAACAAATTGCTTCTCTTTATATTTTCGTAAAAACATATCATGCTTAAATGTTGGCCTATTACGGATCTGTCAAGTTCTTCCTGTCTCCTGTAAAACTGTGTATCGGTGGGTTACGGCAAATTGCTGTTTCATACGCGGCTTGTAGCAGACCGACCTGCAACACGCACGCTTTCTTTAAACACTTCCACTCATCACGTCTTGTGACGTTTCAAGTACTATACCAGCACGACTGTGCGAGCTATTACCTTCAGTATTTATCTTAATATTGAAGTCAGCACTGTACTACAGTTCACTTGTGGGATATGGCACTTTAAAGCAGAACTCTTGTCTAGGAGCTTTAAGTGTCCTACGGTCATTTGTCACGAAAGGAGAACGTCACCGTCAGACAGTGTTTCCAGGCCGCTACAGCAGCAACTACAGCCCTGCTCTTTACTGGTCTATTGCTAAAACAATTACATCACTTTTTAGAGCTACATACTTCTCCGAAGTAACGTTTACTAAGCTACAGCAGCCTGCGTCAAACATAAACACTTATCGCGCTAAAACGTACTAAATGACACTGTGTAGTGTGTTCCACATTCAATATTCGCAAAATACAACTTACCGAATGAACAGACGTATCGCAATATACTCGTAGTTCGGTAACTGGTAATAAAATCATGCTCTGTCCTAGCCACGAAAACATATAAAGGAATGGAGGTATAACTCCACTCATTCCTACCCTCGGCATTAAAGGGGAATGGTCATCTTCACGCCCCAGGAAAAAGCCCCTGATAGCCATTGAACAGAAGACTGGTGAGCCGCAAAGCCGATTTGGACGCTTTGGAGAGGACAAAAATCGTTTGCCCATCCCGGGACTCAAACCACGATTCCTCGGGTCGTTCAGCCCGTAGCCCAGTCGCTACACCGACCGCAACTATACCGGATCCACCAGCAGAATTTAAAACACACCGAAACAGTAAGACGGTACCTTCCAATTAGTATAAAAACACCATCCTTTATATTATGACAGCCTCCAACGTTATACAATTGGTAACAAAACTCCTGTCACAAGAGCAAATTGTTCTGACAGTTTTAAATTACGAGTTGACTCAATATGGGCCACAGGTTCGATAAAGTGTCCCACACTTGGGTACGGAACAATACAGGCATCACACCAATGTCCGCACTGAATGACTTTTATTCCTAATGAAACTGTTTCACCAGGAGAGGTCATTCCCAGCGAAAGAGATGGATCATAAATGCTAAACAGTTAAACACTTGGAAGTCAGCAGTAGTGGATTGCCTGCGAGTACGGATATCATGGCTTGTCTAGAGTACAAAATATCCCATGATTCCGTAATATTGCCAAGTATCTTGCAGGAAAGATCCGATAAATATCTCAGAACAGGTTATGATGATTTCTTTCAACATCCCATGTCATTCCGTCACGTACAGCTACCTTGAAATCCGGAGCCATAAAGCCTGTGAGGTTGGAACAGCAACTTTAAGTAACTCGAAACTCAGTAATGTGGCCCTCTTCCACACAGACGCAGTATGCTGCATGTTTAATCACGCGTTTAAGCATCCTGCATTCAATGTCGTAACCATTTCGACTGGTAGTTTTGTACTTAAACCCACCATAGAGAGGAAAAGCTTCAAAACTTATGGTCTTCTACATTACTGCTACGTCTTACGTCACTGTCGCAGTACCAATTAGATCCATCTAACTTAAACAAGAGCCACTGCATAGACATATATTCAATATGAAATGCATAGCAGTCAAAATGAAAATTACTGCTCACAATATATGGGAATATTATCCGTATCCCGACGTATCTGCAACACAAATTCTTTAAAACAGCAGACCGCAAATCGACTCGAATGTTAGGTCGCAGATAGCTGACAGAATGTCACTGAAATTCTCAAAGTTGTTTTACATCCGCGTCCAAAGCACACCATTAAACGAGAAGAGACAGTGTGACATCAGACTTGTTTCAAACATGCGCGAATACTATAGGAACAAACCGCGAACCTATTATAAAATTCTGCAATAATATCTCAACTCTCCGATTCTTGTGTGGATGGAACGAAATCTGATGGTATTTGCAGCGATCATTAGACACAGAACTGGAAGAGACAGGCGGAACGTAAGACAGTTGAAACCCCCCATCAATACAACAGACGACAGCGATGCTATTCTAAAACGTTGCCATGACACATAGCAAGGATCCGATTATGGTGAGGCCTGAATGGACTGTGGTGGAATTTTCTAGCCGACTTTCGACGGTCATTTTGTTAAATGCATGAGGCTGCAGTACTGGCGTGTTGTACAGTTTACATGTTGCTGTGCAATGGAACGTACAGCGGACAATGAAGCTGAACAGGATATACAATGCGCAACACAAACACATACAAAGGAATGCTTCGTTATTTTGCATACACACACTAACTAAACACCACTGCCTGTTTCTATTTTGTTCTCGCTTGCCCAACATAAAATGCAATAAAAAGGCAGTTTAAAATTCCTTCGATATAAGAATGGTTCTACCTAAAAATAAATAAAAAAGATATTCCCTAACTATTAGCTACATAAGATTCGTCATCATCGTGTAGTCTCACGACAGGTCCATAGCCTTTTCCAAAGCGAGTTCTCCACAGGGTGCGATCCAGTGCTTCCTCTTTCAATTTCCAGTATCTTCTCTTCTCCTTAAGGTCATCCAGTAGATGCTTACGTCTTCTCCCTCGTCTTCCCGTCATTTCTATCCTTCTAACTTTCCTTCAAGCACATGTTTTAGAAGGCAGTTTCTAGATGTGACCAATACAGTTAGCGTTCCTTCTTTTTATTGTATGTAGGATATTCCTCTCCTCCTTGACTCTATGTAATACTTCTACATTTCTCACACAATCTTCTCCATCCTTCTCCAGCACCACATTTCAAAACCTTCAAGGTATTTACGTAAGATTACTAGAATAAAATTCAGACTTTTAGGATCTACCACTCATCAGCATCACCCACATGATGAAAATAATGATGCTTATAAAATGACACCTTTTTGTGTTATTTCGCAACGTTTCGAATGCAACATAAATTTCATGATACGTACGCCTCACTACCTATATTCATCGTACAATGTTTCCTTGGCAGTCAGCACGTCGTAATAATTCCGTGATGTCATGACACCGGAAAAGTCAGCACCTTCAACATAAAAAGCCAGTCCACGAATCACATTCTGTGCCACTTCACAGTCGCTACCCCCAAATCATTAGGCTATAAAATACACATCTGGGAGTTAAAATACTAACTACAATACTGGCGTGCGTTGGACAGGTGCAACTCGTATGCACTGAAGACGTGACATGTAAGTTCTATTTTGTAAATTTAAAAAGCACCGTGTCTATCTATTTATAAACATGTCCAACTATGCCTAGATTTTCCAAGCGGCCTTTTCCCTTCACCATCCCAACCAAAAGCTTGAGTGCATTTCTCAACGCTAGCATGCGTGCTACATGTCTCACACATCTTATCCTGTTAACTTTGATCATCCTAATATTTTTTTAAGTCGTCCTCTTCTACCTACTACGGTTTCCCGTTTCAGTGTCGAGGTTTGTAATTCCTTTTAATCACACTGAGAGACACACCACAGTCGGTAGGACTCCTCTGGACGAGGGATCGGCCCGTCGCAGAGGCCTCTACCTGACAACAACACACAACACTCACAAGAGACAAACATCCATGCCACCGGTGGGATTCGAACCCACGATCCTAGCAAGCGAGCGGCCGAAGACCCACGCCTTAGACCGCACGGCCACTGGATCGGCATCATCCTAATAATTTGGGTGAAAATTACAAGTTTCTACGCAAATCCCCATTAGGCAAATTTTTCTAGCCTCGTGTTAATTTTTTCCCATTTACAACCAAATCCACCACCCACCCACACACGCACAGACACAGGCCTGTAAATCTTCAGTGTTTTTACGGTACACTGAATAACGAAAGTATATAACTGAATAAGAAAAATAATTTCCCAAACGTGCTGCTCTCTTAGTTTCATACAATTGAATTCATTGTATTTACAATAATATTAAAACAACAACATTCAACGTGTTTACAAAACACGTTCGGTGTTTCAGAGCGCTACATTTTAGTAACAATGACACGTTTGCGAATGAAAAATTTAAGACGCGTTTAGAATTTTGTCTAGTAGTGTTCTCATCTTCCAGGTTCGAATGTCCGATAAAGAATGAAGCATTCTTCATTGGACATGCGACTCTTGAAGATGGACCACTACGATGTCTTGAAACGTCGGGTACTAATCACCCAGAGATGCGGTGTCATATCCCTGAAGAACGGAGACTTCAAATACCCGTTACTACACTTAACGTTTTGCGTTCATAAATCTCTAATCATAAGGCTGAGAAGGCGAAGTGTGCAGTACCAATCAAGTGCCATGCCTCCAAGAGCTCTCATTTCTCCCAGTACCTTCCCCTCTCACCTAGTCTTCAGTCCGTCACCTCTGTCATAAAGCAGGGGCTGAAAGAGGGAAGTCACAACGATGTCTTGCTGCCTTGGGTAGAAACAGTGGAGCTTCTCAGTGCCATGGAGATCCCGACGGACGGTGCTGTACATACTTGCCTCTTTTGTCATCCTGTAAGGTTCACAATGTGGAACGCGGACAGGCCTAAAGAAAGACTGATTTACTTCCCTTGCCAAACACTGTGCTGTATAACGCAAGTTCTGGTAACATAGTATGTAATAAGAGTTGCAAAATTAAACCACTATTAACCAAAGCTACAGGGAACGAATGAAAGCAAAATACTGATAACACGAATAAGTCAAAGCGTTGCTATCTGTTATAAATGATGAAAGAGATGAAAAAGAAAATTCACCAAAGGTCGCGTTCTACTAACTGTTGTTTGATTAACAGTAGTTACGTTCCGATACTGATTCTTATGAACAGAGGGCAGAAGAAAACGCGTATGACCCGCAGACATTAACAACAGGCACTACAAGCTGAAGAGACTTCCGAAAACTGGAAGACCATGAGGAGAATCACAGACGTGGTACACCCTCTGATGAAGCGAAATGGACCAGTGCTTCTTGTTAGCAATAATTAAATACTGCTATGCTGAGCCACCTGATAGTTGGCTCTTACAAACGGTAATGACAACCACCCAGACGGATACTGCCTTCATGCTTAAAGGCGCCATTACCCGAGGCAAAGAAACTTGGATGAATAGGTGTAATTCGACTCCTGAAGTGAAAGGATAGTAGGAAAAAGGAATACTCTCTATGCACTTGCTTCATTGAGGCCGAAATCGATGCAAGTCCCAGAGATATGCACACTACCTTTGAAACTGCTAGCACAGAAAAGAGCGAAGTTATCTGGTTACCAGCTAAAGGCTCAGACGTCACAGTCCACAAAAAAGGGGTAAAGTTATCCCTGTGAGCGCCAAGAAGGCTTACAGGGGAGTGGAAGTATAGCTTTGTGAATTGTTAACCTCGGCACCAGACGGAGGTGTGTGGTCAGATTCACGTCCCGGCCACTTTACTCCAGGTGAAAGAGCTCACAGCACCCATGTAACAGGAGGTGGGTGGGACCGAAAGCCGGTATTGCCGCATTACTGTAAGAGATAATGCGAATGCTCGGTCCTCTAGCCCTAAGCCTACAGTACCTACTCTCACGCCACAACTGCCAACCCACCACAATCCGGTGCGCACATAATGTATGTTACAAAACATATACGCATGACGTCACTCCTATGGCATTATTTTATTAAAAATGGGCTACATAAAAGTCACAATTAAGCGGATTTTGCTAAACTTCATTTGAATTTTAGAATTTTGTTCTTAAAACACCGTCTAATACACTAACGGACCTTGTAACTTACGCTATATAAACATGTATCTTGTATAACACTGGGCCGGGATAGCGCAGTCGGTATAGCGACTCGCTACGGGCTGGACGGTCCGGGGGGAGATTTTCCACAGCCGTCCAGACCGGTCCTGGGGCCCACCCAGCCTCCTATACAATGGGTACCGGGTCTCTTTCCCGGGGTAAAGCGGCCGAGGCGTGGCGTTGACCACCCACCCCCATCTAGCGCCGAGGTTAAAGAAAGAGTAGAACTATACCTCTACTTCCCCTCTGGGCTTCGTGGCATGTTCTAGGGAGAACTTTACCTTTACCTTTATAACACTGGCACTCTTGGAAGACCTAGGCGTAGATGGGAGGATAATATTAAAATGGATCTCCAAGAAGTGGGATGGGGAGGATTGGACTGGATTGCTCTGGCTCAGAAGAGGGACAGGTGGCGGGTGCTTGTAAATGCGGTAATGAACCTTTGGGTTCCACAAAATGCGGTAAATTTCTTGACTAGCTGAGGACCTGTCAGCTTTTCAGGAAGGACTGTGCTCCACGGAGTTAGTTACTTTTAGTCAGTTATAACATTGGCATTAAAAATTTGCTTAAAGCTGAACGCGGCTTTGTCAATTTCTTCTTGAATACTGCTGACCTGCCTTACAAAATACGTAGATATGACAACGTTGTCCCTTGCACTAAATACCTATGTCATTCAACCGTATTCAGTTGTACAATTCCATCTTTCACAGTAGCTAATCATAAATTTTGCTGCCTGTCCTATTTTAGGGAGGTTATTAATGTCACAAAGGTGTGTGCGCGAGTAGCACTTCACGGCTCGGCTCTGTCAGTGTCGTGTGTAATATGTGCTAACATGTTAGTCTTTCACGGCGAGGGTCTATTAGCTTCCCGCTCGAAATTCAGATGGGAGGATCACCCATCGTCACCCGTCTGCGACCCCTTATTAAATACATTAACAGCCACCTTCCTTCTCCATCCACGACCACAGAACCCACTTAACCTGTTACTTGTTCATGTACATATTTGGTAAGCTTATCCACGTTTGAGAAACTTGCCGACATTTGGTTTGTACGTGGATAAATCCTCCGTGCGTAACTTGCTAACCGCGATGGGTCCTTCAGCCGTTGGATACGGCACTATAAATCGTGAAGCGCAAGTTGTTGTGGCGTGAAGTATAAACAGAAAGCAGCAGGCGTGGATCGTTTCACAATTCGCATGAACCGCACAGGAACAACACATGTAGGGACGAGATGCAACAGGGCAAACACCGAACCACGAAGACAAGAACACGCCGAGAGGAGGACGATGTCACACAGCTGGATAGGCCACACTTGCCTTGTAGCGCTTGAATAATCGTAGTGTGGGTTCGAATCCCACTGGGGTCTACATTTACGACAGACTTTTTCTGTGTTGTATTAACATGTCCTGTGTATTTAATGCCTCAGAAGGGCCACCGCTGAAGAGGTAGTGTCGACTGCCTACAAGGATACACTGTTTTCCTAAGTTAATTCAGGATCGAAAAATCCACAAGGTTTATTTCTTATTAGGAGGAAAATATGCGAACCGAGAATTTAATTCATCTGGAATATGACGCCGTGTAAACTGGTAAATAGTTACGAAATACTTACCAATAGACACGGCGTCATATCCCAGACATTAATCATCAACATCGCAGTGAGTACCTCAAACCTTGCAAGATTGCTGTTATTATAACACCCAGCAAGCTGATCTGCACGGTAACACTTCTCATATATATTCGTGAGATGTCCGTTCGAAATGGCGGTCGGTACACTACCATGCACTCTAACTCCACGGAGCGGAGTCCTTCCTGAAAAGCTAATAGCTCCTCAAGATACTGTAGAAATACACCACGTTTTATGGAACTTGAAGGTTCATCACCGCGTACACAAGAACCCGCAACTTGTCCCTTCCAGAGCCAGATCAATCCAGACCACGCCCTCCCAGCTTCCTTCTTGAAGATCCATTTTAACATTATCCTCCCACCTAAGCCTAGGTCTTCCGGGTGGTATCTATATTTCTGGTTCCACATCAAAACTCTGTATACAACTCTCCTCTCTCCCATACGTGCCACATGTCTCGGATTTCCGTGACTTGATCACCCGAATAAAATCTGGTAAGCCGTATAAAGCATGAATCCTTTACTGTGCCATTTCCGCCGGTTTTTTATTTGTCTAAACGTACAGACTGCAAAAATCAGTGGCTTCCGCATTAAGTAGTGCGTATTTTATTTAATAACGATGTCAGTAAGATTACAAAGAGCCAATGGAATGATGACACGGTGAGACCATCTTACTCGGAGCAGAACCTGTCCCAGTGCCACTCTGTCCACCACAAATCTCACATGGACAGGCCTAAGATCGCGCCCGGGTTTTCGCGGTGAGAGGCCGATGACCGACTGCCTGGATTATGGCATGCTCCCTTTATCCAGTCCACATTCACAGGCCCCATTTATGAGATGTTAAAAATTAACTCCCATCTGCCCCTACGCCTCTTCCCGTGAGATTCGTCAACAATTATTTTTATGCACTTACGCTTCCACAAGTATTAACGTTGATGTTCCCTCCAAAATCAAATTTCGCGGTTGGTAAGGGAATGGTGCATTAAATTGATCGGTACACTCGCAAGGTTATTCAAAAAAACTAAACACTCTTGCACGTGTGGTGAACCTTGTTGTAACAAATGAGAACCTCTTACACCGACGCTGGTTCTCTTCGTGATTTCTCTCAAATGCTCTCGTACAACGCGAGATTCCTGCTGCTACCGGCTATTTCATTTAAAAGATGACAGAGAAATGTCACGTGATAAATGCATTCAAACCAATGAACTGAGGTTTCACAATGTGCGAACAGGCTGCCATGCTGTGGCAAGCTTCTAGTCTAGATGTAATCAAAATCTTTACCACAGCAACTTGATATCCACGGTATTTGGCAGACCCGAGAATTTTAATGCCGGAAAGTTCATGCGATTTCGTGAAAAAAGGTATCGCAAATCAATATTAACTTATGTGTGCAAATAGCGCATATTAGGGCTTGTACTCTTGACAACTGTGGCGCAATGGAACAACTACTGTCACAAATCATTAGACAATCAAGGAATCATCAACAGAAGTGGACGAAGTCAACAGCACATATGTGATATTTTGGGCTTCTTAATACACGTCATTTCTACCTCAGGTACCTTAGCTAGTTCTGATGTCGAATTTCGGTAGACTTCCATCCGAATGGGGCGTGAACAGCGTAACAGGTATAACAACTCGCTACAGGTTGGACAGTTCTGGGTTCGAACCGCAGTGGGGGTATGAGATTTTCTCTTCTCCATACCCACACTTACCGATCCTGGAGCCCACCCAGCCTCCTGTACAATGGGTACCAAGGCTTTTTCCCGGCGGTAAGGCGGCCGGAGGTTGCGTTTATCACCCAACCCATCTAGGCCGAGGTTCAACTTGGTAGAGCTGTCCCCTCTCCGACTTCATGGCATTTTACGTTTAAATCCCGACTAAGGAATATCACTGACAAATCATGCTAGCCGCCCAATGGAAGTGGTTTAAATGTACCCAGTACTGCCAATGTAAAAATAATTACTTACACTATACCGAGGAATATTCCAACTGTACAGCTGTAAACTTGTTTCGCGAGGTAGCTGGTTCGAACATCGGCCTAGTCTACTGAAGTGTTCCATTGTTGTACTCATTCCTCTAGGGAACACTTAAAACAAGATTTAGAATTATGCTCTAGCGGAGACGTAAAGGGCATAATCGATCATTACGTTCACCCCCTGGAACATCAGCCATACTGGTGGGTAAATAAAAAATGAGGGGGAAGTAGAGTGGAGGATCTCTTTGTAAGTTTAACGATTGATGACCGCTGCGACTCCAAAAATAAATCTTACAGCAGCTGAAGCAGGCGAATAAAGAAAAGAAAGCATCGAGGTTTAACGCGGTGAATATTTCAGAATGGAAGTAGCGATAGTCCCGACGGTACGAATTTCGATTTTATTCCATGCCTCTCTTTCCCTCTACTTCCTGATGGAGGAAATTTTCATCTTATCGCGAAGTTATAATTCAGTCTTTGCTGGGCTTCAAGATCACTTTAAACTTCAACAATTCTCTCTTTGCCACTGGGCAACAGTAACATCTCTTTTCCAGCTGTAGTACTTTCAAGTTTATGGACACATTTTCTCCCAAACTTCCTAACAAAACTTGCAAAGCGATTTATATGAAAGTAGAATCGCCTTCGCTGGTACTTAAAACTTCAGCAGAGTAATTTATTACATGCAGTAGAACATTTTAATTGACGAATAAGCATATGAAACGTACAGTTGCACCGAAAACTATTCATACATGTTCAATTTATTGTCCTTCTGGCATTGCAAATAACCACAAAAAACACACAGCGACATGCAAGGCAGTGTCAGCCGACTCTGAAGTCTGAACACAGTTTCATGGTTCTACCACAACATGTGGAGAAAACTAAAATGAATTCTGTCTAAAGGAGGGCGTGCAAGGAAGTGGCCGTGCCCAATTCTCAGACCACACAAAAAGGAAGAGGACCTCAAAGACAGTTATCCACTCAACATAATCAAATTATGTAACTACTGAAAGCAAGGTCAGTACTCTACCGCTAAGCTAGCCCACTCTGTACTGAGGACTGATGAGAAGAAATTAAAAGTTTCCACTTTAATTAAACATGTTACTCGTTTACTTCTTAAAGAGCATGCCACGTTGTGGCTGGCGAAAAATGCATAATACAGACCTTTACGATCTTTATTCCAAGTCAAATATTATTACCCTGATCAACCAAACGACAATGCCTAGGCATATATACGACAACAATATTAAAATGGATCCTACACAAATAGGATGGGTGGGTGTGGAACGGATCATCTTGTTCAGAACAGAGACCAGTGACGGCCTCTTGTGAACAACACGGTAACGGTCCCGATAAAATGCGGAAAATTTCTTAACTAACGCAAAAACTGTACGTTTCTCGAAATCGGCTCCGTTCCAAGGAGTCAGTTAATAATCTGTACACATGCCGGTGGCCAGAATAAAGCTGTATTTGAAAGAATTATTTCAGTTTACATGTGCCATTAGTAAATTAAAAGACAAGGCAGTAATATCCAGCTTAGTTTGCACGTCATTTCAAGTGGGTGTACACAATACGTTCACGCTGTAGCAGTAGATGGTTCCAGACGAAGGGTGGAGTGGGGTGGGTGCCTTTAATGGGCCTACGTTGAATTAAACCTGGAGAAGCAGACTGTAACACGAACACGAACAACAGACGTGTTGGTGTAAGGACCGAAAAGAATAGGCAGCGATAGGGAAATCAATACACGATTTCAGATAGACAACCACACTGTTCTACTTATGGAATTTGATAACCTTAACCTACAGGAGAGGAGAGAAAAGGCGAGAGGGGAAAAGAGAAGACATCAGAAGAGAAGAGAACAGAGGAGGACAGAAGAGAAGATGACAGGAGAAAAGATAACATATTTATGGTTCATGATAGCCTGTCAGTAACTTGTGTTGTTTAAGCGCATGTGTCCTCATGACGACAAAGAAATACATACAAGCAACGTAATCAACTACATTCTATGCCAACTATGTAAGCCAAATTTCAGACTACTCTCTTCTAAAATTCAATGATATTTTTCCAACTAAATACTCGTCAGCAGATTTACATTCTATTCGAATACTGAGCCAATCCGTTACTGTATCGTTGTGAAATACAGCAATCTCTGTACGAAATATGATATACTGTAATTAATTTCCGAGTCAAGCCACCCTTCTATAGCGATATCTGATAACGATAAATCGATTACATGATATCAATGTTCTCTATTCATATCAGTACGGATTAAGTGTACAGATATATCGCGTAATCAACTGGTAGGATAAAACTGCTTTTATTAAGTTGAAAATACTGGAAACAATAGCGCAAAAAATACGGATGTGTGTTTGATTTGGTTATTAACAAGATATACAGGAACGGGCACCATAATTTTACAATGCAAATAAAGCAAGGACATCTAATTACACAACATTCAATTCAACAAAAATGCACCTATTGCTTTCTGGTATTCTATATTATAATATACTGTAAATCAATCCATCTGAAAGCAATAGGTCCATTTTTGTTGGACTGAATATTTTGTAATTTGATTATCGACAATGCAGGGTATGAAGAATATAAAAAATCAAGGATCATCTCTATTTCTTAAACAAGTCAAAGCGTTTAAATTACACTTTAAACTTAAACTATAATTTCAATCAATAAATAAGAAAGAATTTAAATTACGAAATAAGGCAGCACATTGTTTAAGGCCATTTAAGTACATACACAAGAATTTAAAAAGCTCTATACCTGCAATACAATCCCCCATACTAATATAAACGTCGCCGTTATCGATAAGAGATTCCATATCGATTGACACCCCTACTCATTTGTGGCATTTCATTTTCAGCTCGGCATGTGACTTCAGGTTCACAAGCATGACAGCTCTATGCCCGTGGCTATTCACGTCATGAATCTGATAACACACTTACAGAAACAAGACGTGACAACGAAACGCCGACCTGGTGCTGACACTACTGACACTAAACGATTACACTACCACCAAAACAGCACAGCACACGGATATTACAAATCGATGCACAGTATGTTTCAAAGTCGCACACGGTCCACTGCAACACTAATGGCAATATACCGCCCTTGCAGAAACAAATAACCACTCATTTGTAAGAAAACACTATTTCAGTACTGCTTCTGATTTTAATCAGCTTCACAGGTCTCCGAAGCTGTCTCTTCCAATCAGGTTTTCCAACCAAAACTCTACATGCATTTCTCTTGTCTCCCACACACGCTGCATACCCCACCCATCTCACTCTCCTTACGCTGTTTTCTTTGTGACTTCCAGTACGGTAACTGGGTCTTTTGGGTTATGACACCCTGTAGTCTAGTAGGTCACTGCCAACGTTTCGGAGGAACATACTATCTCACTCTACACAGCATTACACAGCCAGCTTTTGACACTCGAAAGTACTGTCAAAATCCCTTTCTTACTGTTCTCTTCGTCCCACACTCGTTGTCCTGGGCGACTCGCCTGGCCAAGGCCTTCTTTCCCAATCCCTGGCTGTGATCGACCACCCTTACTCTCCTCAAATGACACCTTACAAACGCTCATTTCTGCTCCGAAAACGGAGGCATATTCGGCCTCCGCAACGTTGTGAGTTTCTTATCCTCACACAACGGTCAATGTCCATGACATCAGTCATGAATATAACCATATACCACTTTCAGAACCACTTACAAGTGAACATATCAGTTTTTACATTCACAATAAGCTAATATGGCGGTTATAAACCAGCACGGAAAATGTCCACATATTTTTTAAATAAGTAACACACGGTCAACGTTTATCTAACACCGAACACGCCCCCTTCAAATAATGTATAGTCAGCTTCACAAAATAATAAACCTCACTATATGACATAAGAGTCATTTCTGTCCGAGATATCTTGACATAACACTAAGCGAACCACGCAATCGATTGTCATTTATTGCTGCCATCTTGCGGTGGTACACTAAGATTTGGTTTCCACGGAAACGAACGACAAACCGACAATCATTCCGAAATAAATACTGCCTTGCTTAAACTAACTACGCAATGATATTACATTATTTAGTATCTGAATGGCAACAGGGAAGTCAAACTTGCCAACTGTAGTTTGTATATCGAATGTGTTAGCAGATAAATTCTGTGGCAAAACTAAGAGATTTTGAATGTGTAAAGCAGATTGTACATATGCTAAACATTGTGACCTTTAATGTCTCTGTTCCCCTGCTCCTAGTATGATAAAAATTAAATGTGAACCGACACCTCAACATTGCATACAACCAGCGACACTTACAGCGTACAGCAGAATTATAGTCCGTCCAGGGGGCAGTAGGAGCCTGGTGATGTAAAAACGAGAAAGAGACGGAGCACAGGCACTCTTTACTGCAGGGAGTTACAAAGCAAGAGTTGAGTTTTGCTGGGAAGTAGGGGGCTTTAATTTTACTCCACCGTACCAACAACCCATTACACAAGTACAAAAATGAGCTCATTTGTATGCCCTTGTTGTGAGTCAGGGAATAATGTGAAGATTACGTTATTATTGCATATGACGCCGTGTATCCTGGTACAAGAATACCAAAGTTGCACACAACCTGATGTCTTCATCGTCAGGTTAGTCTGTAGACAATGCCTTCATCTAAAACCTAGGCGCAATCCTGACAGACTATAAGGGGCTACGTACGTGGAGGCAGTGGCTTCCCATAAAACGCTGGCAAAATTCTACCAGACTACACGGCGTCAATATCCAGAAGATAGTAATAGTCATAGTCTCCGCCGCGGAAACTCAAAAGTCACAAGGAATAGGGTGTCGAGATAGTGATAAATGGGCAGCCTCCTACGTAACCTGACCACAGGCCAGAAATATGCCAAGTGTAGTAAAAAAAAAATGCAATTCCATTACAGGCCTGGACAGACCCTTAGGGTTCCAGGAGGTTGAGGCTCCCAGATTTCTAGACAGTCGGAACATGAAGGCGGTAAGGTTGTCAGTCCTACGCACCGGCCGCCTTTACCACCCAGGAAATATTCCTGGTACTCATTTCTGTTAGAGGCTGAGTCGACCCCTGGGCCATAGTGCGACCGAAACGATTATGTCAAGGAAAACTTCCAATGACACCATCGGGAATCGAACCCGCGACGTTCCGGTTTGTAGCGTAGTGCCTCAACCAACTGCGCCACCGCTCGCCCCAAGTGTAGTAAATAAAAGCCTATAAACGTGCGGATAAAACTCGGCGTCCCAGAAGCAAATTTAACAGCTGTGCATCAGACAGTACGTGTAACAAATCCAACTGCCGGTACTCTGCTACATACACACAGCAATTAACGACATAATTCGCGTAACGCTGCGCTAACGTAAAAAAGGATAAAGATGAATGAATAATAAAGAACTTCATGACAAGCCGGAAACAACTTGGCCAGTACGTGAACAGGTTGCAGAAAGGATGGCCGGTGTCTCAACCCCGACATAAGCAGCGAAATTTTCTCTTCGCCACCGCGTCCAGACCTATTCTGGGGGTCAACCTCCTATCCAGCGAGTAGTGAGGAGTATTTCCTCGGGACTTAAGTAGGCCGTAGTGTGAAACTGAGAAGCAACCGCCAACTAGCACAGAGGTAAAAAAGGCACACACGTACCTTCAGTCACCATTCGACTTTATGGAATGACGCTTAATTAAACACGGAAATTACTTTACTTCTACAGCAAGGAGCGTCATGATTTATACTCAGAACACTTTATTAGGGGGGCACACGGTGGCGCAGTTGGTTGAGGCACTGCTCTAGAAGCCGGAAGGTCGCGGGTTCGATTCCCGATGGTGTCATTGGAAATTTTCATGGACATAATCCTTTCGGTCGCACTATGGCGCTGGGGTCGACTCAGCTCCTAACAGAAATGAGTACCAGGAGTATATCCTGGGGGGTAAAGGCGGCCGGTGCGTAGCGCTGACAACCTTACCATCTTCATGTGCCGACTGTCTATAAATCTGGGAGCCTCAACCACCTGGAAACCTAAGGGCCTGTCCAGGCCTGTAATGGGATTGCTTTACCTTTACACTTTATTAGGGCAATGGAGTGAAGTAGGATGAGATGGGCGAAACATGTAGCACGAAAGAGCGATGCGAAACGCGTACGAAGTCGGAAGACTTGAAGGGAAGGGACACGTGGGAAACCTTGGAACAGGTCGTACTATTAAAATGGGTTTAATCGAAATGACATGCGATGGTGTAGACTGGATTCGAGTGGTTCAGGATAGGGTCCAGGAGCGAGAACCTTCTGGTTCCATAAAAGGCGAGTCATTTTACCAGCCCAACAACTATCATCTCCTAAAACATGATTAGGCTCCACGGAGCAGTAAAGTGACAACTAATCACCTAAGAGATGAGTACACCCAACTTCTTACTTGTCGTGTAGAGCATAAACTTACATCAAACTATGCCAGATATGGGACGATGTTCATTACAGTACCAACCATTGTCAAAGGCTTTCAGAGAAACGCGTTTATATAATCAAGTCATACATTTTGCACACGTCGTCATCTTAGTAACGAATATGGCGCCTTTAAAGCGCAGAAACATTGATGTTAAGGTTCACTTTACATTACCAAAGCAGGAGTGAGATTACACAACGCGGAGATGAAATAGAGGCGCAGCAATGCAGCCTCCCAGATGGCCGATATTCCACCGCCATGAATAGGCTGTAAACGGCACCTTCAACGAGAAAAGATACCTTGCATCTCTCTCAAGTCATATCAAAACATGCAAGGCTATATTCGGAAACATTCTTTGTCGTTCATATACCAATTAGCCACACAGAACAGTAGCCTTCTATGGCAAATGTCTTTTTTTTTTATTTATTGAAGGGCCCCACAGCAGATGCTACGGACACACCGCAGCCTTGAAGGCTTATTGTGCAACCCTGTGACGAAGATGAGGTTTTTTCTGCTTTTCCATTTTAATGGAGCACCGGTGGAATGAAATTGACTGGGGAAAACCGAAGTACTCGGGGAAAAACCTGTCCCAGTGCCACTTCGTCCGCCACAAAGCCCACATGGACCGACCCGGGATCGAACCCGGGCCTCCACGGTAAGAGAACGGCAACTAACCGCCTGAGCTATGGCACGGCCTATGGCAACTGTCTTACAAACCTTCCTGAAACAGGGAAATAACAAACCGACCTTCGGCTAGAAAGTCATGAGAAGTAGAAGGGCGTGAATATAGCTTAACACACTCAATGGGGCCCAAAATTTCAGGCGGAAGTTCAACAAATTTGGCATTAATTACTCCAATTACACTCCACGTTCAATCTAGATACAAAGCTAACGCATGATTCTGGGAGCATAAACTAACTACGTCATATAAAGTGAAAGTTCAGTATTTTCTCTGCAAATCAATGAAACATAACGTTAATATTTCCAGTTGAGTGGACAAATGTACTAATTTTACAGAATCTGATTTCAAACAGAAGTGTAAAACCGACGCAGCAAATTTAGATGACCTGATGATAGTATCTCAAACAATAAACTACAGTCCTGTATTTTACATACTGAGCTCGCATATTCCAGCAACTAAAAACAACGTTATTTTTAAACTTCTGAAACTGATTTCCACTTTCCCGTGGGCCAGAGCCAAACCATCAGACTACTAGATCAGCGAACGAGTTCAGCAAAAAGCAGTGACAAGGAAAGACAAAAGGGGGACGGCGAGGGGGGTGGGGGGGGGGTCAAAACGTTCATCCAGATTCGGCTAGTTGTTCTTCCCGTCAACTTTACTTTGCACTTTTTCTCATCCCGAGTAATAGCTTGAAGCCAAGTGTGTTCGCTATCAGGGGCTTTCCAAGGCGATTAGGTACGCACGAATTAGTGACAGAACCGTTTATCAGAACGCTACGGAGCACAATTGTAATTTAATTTCGGTATTAATACGATTGACTGACTGCCGATAATCCGTTACTTGTGACAAAATAATACGTTAAATGTGATTCTGATCAAAGCAGACTATCTGGTCACTGATCATCCAGAGTGCCTTACCCAACTACGTTCAGCGAGCATCGGTTTATGTTACAGGGATATGTCCATTTACGGGAAGATAAGCCCAATTTTATTCCACGTGTGCACTCCCTTTGTGAATAGATAATATACCAATGCTAAATGCAATGCGTTTTAAATACAGGTTACACTAATCATAGTCTACTACGAGTATCAGATTGATCAGTAAGATAAACGTAAAATCATATCAATAAACAAGGATATTTACAGCCAGTGACCTACCGATGTGAATATGTTAAATTGCATCGATAATTAGTACTAACTAGTGACCTTGATTTACTGTCCAAAGGCAAATTTTTAATTAATATTTACAGCCAGTAATATAGAATATTCCGGCCCTATGGCGCTAAACGTTTTCCAGCTGCACCCCGCACGACAGCACAAGCGCTGCACACAGACTCGGCCATCACGGTCACGCAAATTAACAAATTCACCATAAAATCTACGTTAATATTACACAGAACAACACAAAAACAGTGAAGATTATGCAAATGAAATTTAGGAGACTGACGAGTCAGCAAACAACAATGCATCTCGTTAGGGCTTTAGCGGGTCAAGTCCAGGTTCTAATCCCGAAACTGTCATTCTGCAATGAATTACAGTTGACCGGCAGATGATATTAACAGGATACGCGTTGCTGCCAGACTAGGCAAAAGTTGAGTTTCAAAAAGCGAATCCTTCCCAACTGGAAACAAGCGGACTGTTTCAAAACAGCCGAACTAATACACTCTAAACGTTCTTAGTCATCACGTGGCAGTATTTCTGACAACAATGTACTTCTTAAGCAGGTTCAACACGTATCGTCTATGTTATTATGCGTTGCTCACAAACTCAAAGATAAGCATCGTAGCCATGTTTGTACCTGTTTTCTTACAAACAATATTTCACAGAATTTGAGGGCACGTTTACGATCTACAGCCACATTACACTGCAAGTTGCTAAAGGCTGCGGTTCACCGGTTATCGCCAGCATACCAGAAGCTGTACACAGTTATTATTGTGTCTTATTGTTCTCCATTCGTCAGATATTTAAAAGGAAAAGTTGTATATTTTCAGAAGATTTATTACCCTTATCACGTTTGTCTGTCCGCTATGTTGTTATTACCTCCGTAGTAAATTAAGTCACGAGATCAGATTGTATCCAATGGCATAATGGTAATATCAAATATCGTGAAAAATCTGTCAAGAGTATTCGAATGTTCAAAGCACACCACGCACAGCCTGCACGGTGATCTGTATCTTAAGGAAGGTAAGCAGGCTAATGACTGAAGGATACACTTAAGTAACTGTCATGGTGCACAGTGCTTCCTGAGAAAACCCGTGATTTCTTATCGTTCTCACAGGAACTCTCCATGCTACCCTGAGACAAGTTAATCTAATCCACACCTCCCAACCTACGTCTTTAAAATCCCTTTTATTTTTATTCTCCCATTTTCCAATAGATCTTCCAGGTGGTCTCTTCGCTTCATGTTGCCGACAACAACTTTTTATGCTTAAGACATCCATCCCATCTGTGCTGCATGTACCGCCCATCTCATGCTAATAGTCATACGCCTAACTACTGACACATTCTTGACGTGACAGCTTACATCACATTTATACATGCAGTCATCATTTATTTGCGTATATCCCATTTATGAGAACACTGTCCATTAAGCCTCCGTTCTCTTACCACAGCGAACATTTATACTGTGTCACACTCACCGCGGTCATAGCTTAACTTAATATGCATAACTTTATGTAGCCCCTATAGCCCAGACTTACTGCACGGCTTTCGTGTTGACGTTTGGTATTAGCAACTAGCTCGTGGAGAACCTCCCAGGACAAAACCAACAAGATTAATTAAGTTCACTTATTTATGGTTATTATACATACATCTAGGCCTGCACACCGCATGACAGACACAAGGAGCTATTACATTCAGCTTTTGAAACACGTCCGTGGATTACACGTAATTTCACACAACAACGATAACTTCTTAGACCCAGTAAATGGAGGCAGCAAATTCGTCCGAAAAATCGGTGGCGGCGCCATACACCATACGACTTGAATCTTTCAGTATACACAGTCGTCTGCTTTAGACAATGGTATTGCACCATGCGGCCACAGGTCTTAGCAAGCGGGATCTGCAAAGGACAAACTTGTGCTTGGGAGGATTCCAACGAGTTCTCTCGCTATATAGCAATCTATCCAGCCTTGACCTCTGCGTTATGTACGTAAACACCATCAGGAGAGATACGGAGTCATTAAAGTAGTACATACACGTAAAAAGGAAACGTTGTGCCTGTCCACGCCGTGAAGACATACAGGGGGAGTGTGGGTACAGCTCCACTCAATCTTAACTTCGGCACTAGGTGAACGTGAGCGGTTAACTTTACGCCCCGGCCGCTTCACCGAAGGGAAAAAACTCCGGTGAACACTAAACAAGAGGTAGGGTGGGCCCCAGAGCCCGTCTGAGCGTTTTGGAGACGAGAAAATTCTACCTGTGGTAATAAACCAAACCTGCGAATTTTAAAGGGTTAATACAGAAATGTGAGGGGGAGGAGGGGAGGTTCTTTGTAAAAGACATAACACAGCTAGATCCTTCCTGTGGTTTCATCTACGACTCTGTCAATATCTCGGACGGTACGGCGTCGACGGCAGGACAACTGGCGAGTGGTGAATTGGAAAGGATTCGGAAAAAGGTGCCTATGGTCTAAACGAAGTTTTACACAAGAGTTTTTCTAGACGGACTGAAGAAAACCGCAGATAATGCAGTCAGAACAGTCTGTGTTCTGCCAGGAGTTCGACCTGAGGAACTCCGACATACAAGTCTAGAGCCTTACCGCTAGACCCACCCGTTCCGTTCGGTAATATAAATATTACGGCATTACATGGGCCCATTAACGTTATTTACAATTAAAACAGTTTTACCTTCCTAGTCTGTATCATTATCCTTATATAGGTCTACAGTTTAGTAGTACTTGTAAGTTACAGACAACAAATCATTTGGTAAATCCGAACAAGTGTTATTATATAAGGCTTCATAATGACCTATTTTATCCTTCGTTAAAGAACTTTCCCTCATTTCCTGCATATTCTGCGTAAATTAATATCGAATCCCATCACCGATATGTTGATCATAAAGAAATGCCATGCGTCCCTACTAACGAGAAAATGATGAAAATGAACACGGGAGAGCCTGAAGGAAACGAAGATTATTCTAATATAATAATTAGCACAGCAAGCACGACTATATTTATTACAAAAACAACATATTTTTCTATCAAATGGCTACAGGTTTCGACTCATCTTGAGTCGTTATCAGGCCAACAACATATTCTGTACATGTCCACAAACAGCGAATCGGTGTGCGTTTTACTGTCAATTGCTAAAAGTATATGCCATCGACGACACATGAAATGAGTGAGTATGGAACAATGGTGGAATAACCCCGAGAGGAAAACCGGAGAACTCGGAGAAAGATCTGTCCCAGTGGCACTCTGTCCACTACAAGTTTCACACAGAGCGGCCTGGGATTGAACTCGGGCCTCCGCAGTGCAGGGTCGGCGACTAACCGCCTGAGCCATTGCACGACCCCACCAGTGACCTAGCACGTGACCTGACAAGTACCCCGAACGACTGAGTTCACAGATGGCCTGCGGGAACAATACAATATGAAACCATGGTGACATACATTGCAATTACACAAACAAAACGGTGCTAAGTAATACACTGTCGAATTATTGAAAAGTGCACTTCGAGACGTGAATGGACTTCGAACTGTAAGTTCAGCCGACTACAGCTGCAGATATTCTAAACACATATGTATCAACATGTGAAAATATACCGCAAATGTCTGAATGCGAGGCTTATACAACGACCTGGGCTCGAACTACGGCCACATAGCGGCGAAGAAATTACAAACAGCAGCCAGGTCACTCACACAGAAGTTACAATTACGACAGGAGCCACAGCCCCATCGTGCGAAAGCACAAGGTGCTGGGGAAAAGGCAACGATCTGAAACAAACTGTGTTCAATTAGCTTGTTTAGTGAGAAGTAACCAAGATGATAATACATCATACAAAACAAGTATCTGACAAGACGAGATTTCAGCTTTCTATGTTGAATTTTAAATACCTAATATACATAGACAGGGGAACGCGGTGGCGCAGTTAGTTGAGGCACTGCGCTACAAGCCGGAAGGTCGCGGGTTCGATTCCCGATGGTGTCACTGTGATTTTTCATTGACATAATCCTTCCGGCCGCACTATGGCCCAGGGGTCGACTCAGTCTCTAACAGAAATGAGTAACAGGAAGGGGGTAAAGACGGCCGGTGCGTAGGGCTGACAACCTTACCACCTCCATGTGCTTTTTGTGTTGAAATCAAGGAGCTTCAACCTCCTGGAACCCTAAGGGCCTGTACAGGCCTGTAATGGCATAGCTTTTTTTTATACATAGACAAGTTGTATTCAAGTAGCAGAAATGTAGGAATACAAGTATGGTATTTTTGTTGTAAGCGTTCGACTAAACGTAGCGGCTTAAACAGTAGTCTGATGTGGAACCACACGTGCAGCTGGTCCAACCGTCCCGGCCTTCCTCAAGCTTATATCGGTTAGGTCATATATGGAGCTCAGCAAGGAAACCGTTAGTCTCAGCGAACATCTGAGCGTGCTTAACTTTATCAAGTTTACGTTCTGAAAGAAACATGAAATCATTCACCTTGTGTGAACATTTCGATGGCATTCAAGTCTGCTACACCGCCACTAACGCGAAGTATAAATAAGTGAAACAGCACTAATATAGACAACACAGTAAGTATAATTCACCCAGTTAATGTCATGAATTGCACTAATTTGAATGTCCACACGACAGATGATCATTATTTAGCCACTCAATACTATGGTTACTTACACGAATGTTCATCACAACCTACAAAACTGTAGCCGATCTTTACACAAAGTTTATCACATAACACTTATGTATATACACTCACTCACTGCTCATTTGATACGTTAAAATAATTTCTAATATATATAGATTTGATCTGCCAATTCGTAATTCGTGGATGCTAAACTAGTTACACGATGACATTTGATGTACATTCAACTGCCGTTGTCTGCGACATACGTCACGGAGCTCATCATGGCGAAGACAGTAACAAACCTTAACAACTGCTCGTACGTTCTACAAAGCAATTGTCCCTTTATGATGTATCGCCTTTATGTACCAGCGTTGCACAACTACTACGTACTCAATACAAATACTGAAATCTTAAAACACTGTAAACAATTTTAATCTCTAAACATAATTGTTATTTACTTAATTAAATTACATTGTTTCACTGAAATTAAAGTCAAAATTGGCGGGTCACGCCGGGTTCCCGCAAAAAATGTTCAGCGTTTACTGTCTATTCGTACATTTGCAGTAGACCTATTCCAACCAATGAACCACACTCATCGATCACGGCGGGCTGGTTCAATATGCCAACGTGAGGCCGCAGTTACAAGGGGCTGCAGTCTGATTCCATTTCTGTGACGAAAATAAAATTACCAGATTATACGATATAACGCGGAAGGGCACAATATCAATCTTCTCTGCCAATAAATCCTCAGAT